>OX596168.1:0-1297572 GCA_951394245.1 Cyclophora punctaria | reverse complement strand
CGGCTCCTGCATCAGTCGCTGTGTCTCTTTGATTATTCTACGTGGTAGGGCTGCCATTTTAAATGCGGTCTAGCGCAATTTGTCAAATGAGAGCGAGTAACCATATAATTGTAAAAATATCTATTCCTTTTCACTTTACGTGTTTTTAACAGTTTCTGAGGCACAATTCATGAAACAACAAAATTATAATAGCATTTTAGCCATGATATTGCTAAAAACGCGACTACAAAAGCGAAGTACCTTTTTTCATAGATAATAAAGATCATAGAATAAAGAATAGATCTTCAACCATAGACAATACACCCACGTGCTAGTGTACATGGAGGTAAGAATTTCATCATAGAATGAACATCAGAATTACTATGCTAAAGTTTTCTACTCTCCGCTAGATGTCACTTTACCGCAAAGTAAGTGTCAATACGACGACGACGGTACAGGTACTGAAAACACTAGCAAAGGAATGCCATCAAACAAAAATTGAATTGAAGCAAAGGAATGTTAAAAACTTAGGTAGGTAATTTTTTTCTTGATTTTGATGGTATTGGTTACGTTCATTCTGTCGGGTTTTAAATTAAAATGATGAATGTTTATTGAGTTGATTTTATCCTTTATCTATACGTCGTAAATAAGAAATTCATAAAGTAGTTTAAAAAAATTGCTATTGCTATTTTTATAGGCACCTACTATTGTAAAGTGTAAATCATGGAGTAAACCATCTAATAAGTACTAATAGTATATCCCTAGACAGTAAGTTATGTACTCGTACTTCTGGCTGCTATTATGTAGATACTTACGTAGTTGAGCATATTATATCTATCATGGAGCCGAGCAAGTAATAGGCAATCAATTGTTACGTACGATCGCCGTATGATCAAGTAATCAAGCCAATGTAGATTGTATCCAAAACTAATTTACCTGTGGCCTGCTCTCCAGGGATCTCGCTAAGATACAGGAGATGACAATAACCAGATAACTAGATATCGGAACATTGTTATGATCATGCCATGTGTATGCTACCTAAGTTATTAACCTACTTTGCAGAGGATGATAGTTTATTTTATAGTTGGGTAGATAGGTGTGGCGGTATGTGGTTTAAACTTAATTATTTCTGTACTATCTAAGGTAAAATAAAGCTTTTAAAAATAATAAGCTTTAGAAAATATACTATGTAGTTGACTAAGCCTGGTGAAGATGAAAGAGTTTCAGGACTGTTTAAAGTCCACCTCCTCACTGAATTGATAGCCTCAGCTGGCTTAATTTGTTTGTTTGTTTGAAGGCGCTATACCCAGAAAATACCCATCCGATTTGAATACTTATTTTTGTAATGGATAGCCACATTTAACGGGAAGGTTTTATACTATTTTTTATCCTGAAATTTCCACGTGATCGGATACAACGCAGGTTAAACCGCGAGGCGCTGCCAGTCCATGTTATATTATTGGGGATTAGGCATAATCACCCCACATACAGAAAACCATAGTGAAACAAAATAAAAAAATACAAACGCTTTATTTCACACTCGAATATGGAACGTCGACAAGAAGTCTGGTGCTCTAACGACGACGTGTTCGAAGTCCATAAAGGACAGCCTGCCGTCGCCGTCGACGTCAGCCTCATCCAGCACGCTGGCCACGATCTCGTCCCGCTCCTGAGGGTGCAGCTCGCCTTTGGTGAGCAGCCTGGTGGCCTCGAGCAGGTCCTCGCGCCCGATGAACATGTCGTCGTCTAGGTCGTAGATTCTGAACGCGTACCTGAGAGAGAGAGAGAGATAGCGTTATTGTTTTAGTTTAGGGTGCTTTTTTTCAACAGAGTTGTGCGCTTCACTCCAATATCAGCATCATATCGGACTGCCGGCTCAGGAACTCGAGGTAGGTACTATCCTACTTTATAAATGCGAAAGTTTGTGAGGATGGAATATGTATGTATGGATGTATGTTTGTTGCTCTTTCACGAATAAACTACTGGACGAATTTGGATGAAACCTTTCAGTAATATAGGTTATACTTCAGAATAACACATGGGATACATTTTATCCCGAAATTCCCGCGGGAACCGATACAAGGCGGGTAACACCGCGAGGCGTGATGAGGCCAATCTAAACGTCAAATCTAAACATCAAAGTTTTTTTGTTGGCTGGTACGGTTGGGGCATACTGGATAGGTACATTTAATATGCCCGAGCTATCATAATGCTTTGCTACGTTGTCATGTTCGTTTGATATGATTATTGGATACCAAGCGATACCACCAATGTTAAATGAAGGCTACGTTTAATATGATTGGTGAATGGTACAGTCACGTAGCATAGTATTACTCTGGTGTAATGGAAAGCAGCCCATATTGTTTTCTATAATTTGTTATTACCATCCTTCATTGGGTACATTTTGTTATGACACATTATGCATTAAACAACATAGCATACATATTCTGGGGGAAAAGCAACCTAAGGTCAGCATAGTATTATAAAAAATAAGCATTCTTATAAATGAACACAAATCAGCTTCATACATACGAGTATAGCTTAAACGCAGATCATCCTTATAACAACTGAAAACATGTTATATTGTCATACTTTTCATCATCATCTCGTACCAATAGGGTAGCGGTATGTCGCAGTTTTTGGCCTTCGACATTTTTATCTTTATTACGAAGGACCTAAACACTCCTACAAAGTTTAACTACTTACCTAACTATTATGGTAAAGTGGCGGAAACTTAATTAAGCCAATCATAAAGAGGGTTTCCAAGTTACGCAGTCTATTGGAATTTATATTTTGTGAAATACTTGACCCGTTGTCCCTATTTCATTATAAACCTGGCTACAGAACCTATTGGAAACTTCCTAGAATTGGAATCCGGCCCTAATATTAAGTTACCGAGTCGGAAGCACCTTGCCTACTTATTATTTGACACGATATCAACACTCCACAAATTTTTGACATAATACCAGCAATTTAAAATAGGAACACCGACAAATTAGCTAAATTCTGTTCCCATTTAGTGCGCACAAATCGGTGTTTTGCGTGCGAGTTTGACATTTCAACGCTTCTTTATAATTCGTGTTGTTTCGCCTCAAAATAGGCCAAACTATGTAAGTGTTAGGTAATCTACGCCTCCAGGCATAATAAATGGGACACCATGAATGATATTATATCACTTTTACCTAATTGTGATTACAGCGGAGTGATAACAGGGAGGCGTTTGAGGTGCGCCTTTCGCGAGTTTGATTAACCTTAATTATAACTTATAGTTGCTTTATAAAAGAATAGCATTTATTACGATTTAATGCTAGGTTTTAGAATATAAGCTAATTAACGTAATTTTAGTAAAGTGTATGAGAAATTATATTTTTATATAGGTTCGAGTATTGTTAAAACATACCTTTTATACATTTTCAATGTCACAACGTTCAGAAGTGACTGACACTAACCAAGGGTGAAAATGACAATCGTTTGTTAACAGCCGTTCGTTCTCATGATTAGAATTATTATGGAATGCTTTAACTGTGACTAATACCTACTCGTACCTCGGGTGTGTCCATGTACCTACCTACTGTACTTCAATAAACGACGCAGTAGCTATTTGGTATTATGTCATAACATTATTCAAACCACATTATTTTTCAACATATAAAGGAGCTAATATATTTCACGACGGGGTGTCCCGCCTTAACTAATCTTACTGTACTTAGGACGAGGGCACATGAAGACCTCTGGTAGGTTTCTTTTTTTACATCTTCTATCGCTCGTCATATATGTATGATGTACTAGCCGCGGTTTCAGCGGTTTCAGCTGCGTTGTACCCGTTGCCGCGGGAATTTCTGGATAAAATATATCCCATGTGTCATTCTGATGTATAACCTATATTACTGTCAAGTTTCATCCAAATCCGTCCAGTAGTTTTTTCGTGAAAGATTAACAAACATACATACATACATTCTCACAAACGTTCGCATAGGAAGGACGCGTAGGACTTGAATACCTATGTTAAGGCGGCGTCCGCCATTACTTAGATAGTATGTACTGTACCAAGCCTTGATATCCCGGGGCGCCGCCTCGCTGAACACAGACATCATGTCGAGGAAGTCCTCGAAGGTGAGGTTCCCGGAGCCGTCGTGAGAGAACACCTGGCAGATGCGGCGCTTGAATGGGTTCTCCTGGAACACACACATTGAGTGAGTGAGGTCCAGTGGGTAAGTGGAGAAGAAAGTTGGAGTCAGTTAGTGAAGAAGAAAGATCGAGTAGGTTAGCGGTCAAGTTCGAATAGGTTAATGACCGAGTAAATTCAAGAAGGTTAGTAGGATTTAGACTGCTGAAAGGCTTCAGATATGGTACAAAAAAGAAGTTAGCTCAGCTAGAAATGATATGATAATTTCAGCCTATTGAAACATCAGTTTGACTCAGTGCTAAAGCGTATTAACGAACCGAAGTGACAGACGGAGAAGAGTGACGGAGATACAGTATTTTTTTAACAATTTGGTATTTTTATTAACTGGGTCATCAGCGGCTGTATTTTCAGAAAACGCTCAATCATATTAGGTACATTTCAAACAAAAAGGAATCAATCATTTGTGAGCTACGAAACCAGATAAAACACCTCACATACACCGAAGCTAATGAGGCATGATATGACACCGCAAACTTTTTATATTAAATAAAAGTTATTAGTTACACCAAACTACTAATTCAACAGCGTCTCATAACGATGTATCTATCTGTACATCTGCGACTTGATTCATAAGTATAATTAAGTTATGTATCGATCGGCGTCTAACAGATATATAAAATAGAGTATAGATATATTCTGGTATATAGTACGTATCTACTTACGTGTTCGTTTCATTACAATAATTAATCGATACATTTATTTATTTATGACTCATAGTAAACACACAAGCTAGAAATCAAGTATACTTACTTATATGAGATATGTAAATGTAGAGACATAGATTATGGCTCATATTAAAATTAAATAAAATGATATTGAAAATTATCGAGTTTCCATGCTGCAAGCGTTCACACATGTCTTTCAAACAGTATCGTTAGATTTCGCCAGCTCAGTTTATAAATTGCTCGATAGTACTGAAGCAGATAGAAAAAGCTTCTCCTAAACTCCTCTAGCGTTACTTACTTTAAGTTCTGGTAATTTCTCTATCTCCTCAACGGGCACTGCTATAGTATGCGGTTGGTTTCCAGTCATTCGTTTCGGTACTAAGTCGGGATTCACTTCCCGGAACCTTTTGAAAACCCTGTAATTTACAAGAATGGAGGGAAGAAATAAAAGAAAATAAAATTGAAAATATAATAGGAACATAGCTGTAGGTAAGCTTAAGAACGTGACTATAGGAAATAGCTGTAAGAACATAATATGTATGTAGGTAGTTAATACACATTTAGATGAACTAACTCCTAGAGTCGTAGCAAAGTAGACATGTCTTCACTTAGCGAACTTTTCCAATAAAAGTGTTAGTTTTCTCTGTAACTTGAGTAATATTACTTATAGTCCTTTCTGTGTAATATAACTGAACGAAGCCGGGTGCGGTCAATGTAATCTATAGACAATGCGTCATAGACTAATCGGATTAAAGAATCGTTTCTCTATCAAATTGCGAAGTTATAGTTTTCTTTATATACCTATCCAGAGAAATCATAACATAGGTACATACATTACCTAAGTATTTCTTTCCTAGTAAAAAATGTACAGTCCTGTTAAAACAAAGGCTTATTATAATTAATTACATTAACTACAAGACACGAAACACAAATCGGACATCTGACACAAATAAAACCTTCGTATTGATTCATAGAAGTCATTTCAAAATAACGTTAAAAAAGGCATTTTAATTTAATTTTTCAATATATTTTCTTTTCAACTTTCTCAAAACAAAACATTTCAAAACGATTAACAAAACAATGAAAACGCGAATAAAGATTTAAGAAAAAAACAATAGACACTCAATTTTCAATAAACTTAAAAGGAGAAAGCGTAATTGCGAAAACAGGGAAACGACAAAAGTTTATGAATATTAAAGAGTCTAACGGATGATCAGAACCTGGTAATCCTCCAGCTGTTGTTCCGTGAACGTTACAACTTTGTTACCCATTTTCACTTCCGGTTTGTTGTTTTTTTCGAAGCTAGCCTGGGCGAGGCAGCCTGTTGCCGCGGCGGACACTAAACACTGGCCGGAGTAAACCAACTTGGATTAGGGCGTGCCGCCGTCACACCGATAAATTGACAGACACCGTGTCAAGGTCACCACTATTTGTAGTAGGACACATAAAATCTAGTCACGAGTTTCAGTCGTAAACGTAAGTTACAGGACGCTTTTGGACTATAAAGTTTGTCTAGGTCTTTAACTTTTGATGGAGGTTAGACACTGATTCAGTTTTATGATGCAGGAACCGAAGAAGGTAGTAAACTTAAAGTAAAGTAAAGTGTTATAGCCTGTAATGTCCCGCTGTTGGGCAAAGGCCTCTCATCTCACTAAAGATATCAATACAGTGAGGAGGATTAGGCATAATCACCACACTTGCCAAATGCGGGTTGATGATCTCAAACCCGAGCCATGTTTGAAAAGAAGGAAACATGTTTTTTGCTAAAGTAGGCAGGACTGAAACTTATTGAAAAAATAGATACTTTTTTTCTGATTTTCTTATTTTGTTAAACATTTTCGACTTTTTCTTGTATTAATCAGCTTGAAAATGAAAATTTTAATCATTCACAATATTTTTATTACCTGTTAATGATTCAATATTTCAGAATGACATACCCATTTTATGGCATATCAAGTAAAACTATTCTAAGCTCCGTTTATCCATTTTATTCTCCGCGTTTTTATGGCTCGTAATAAACTTATTCAATGCGGTAACTATCGCTTATGAAATATGCTGAAAGTAGGTCTTTGATGAACTCTCATGTGCTCATTTTATGTTTTTTGTCATTTAATTAGTTTAGGAATTCTGCTTAATGTTATCTTTAGTGATAAAGATATTAAGCATTAGTAGGACTTAATGTTAAAACCATATTTTTCACCTTAGAGTAGATAGGTAGATACGTCCTTCCTTCATATATACGAACTCATTTCCTTCATATAGGTATATATACTTGTATATACGATCTCATTAAAAATCTTTCTTCTCTTTTACGCCCATCCGCCACACTGCTCTAGGCACTCCTCTTCCGAAGGGAAGTTGTTGGTGGTCGCTGGTGACGGCACCGCAGGGCAGTGGTCCGACCACCTGACCTCGAAGCAGTTCTTCATGTACCAGTTGTACACGTACCTATAAAAACGGTTATTTTATTTGGTTTACTAAACTGAACTTACATACAATATAAGCAATAAATGTTTTTTTTTATTTTATTTATTTATTAATCAATATACTTAAAAAGAAACAATAAAATATATGTGTGTCCTTCTTGAGTTAAACACAACGGTTTGACAATTCGACTGTACAAATATGTTCTAATCAGTGAAATTGACTAGATGTCAATTTCTGATTAGAAAGGAATTGTATTTGGAAGCCCATCATAATTCACTATGGCTATGCTTATCATACACAATTGATAATGCTCTCTTTTCCATTATACTTAATGTAAGCCATATACAACAGTTTATGTATGTGCCACTACACACACTAGCAAAACCAAAAATCGATACAGTATTCATATAATTGCTCGAATTAAAATAATTAAGACTTAACACTTAACGTTAAACTAAAATATTTAACGTAACAAATATCACCGAACGTAGATAATATTTTAGTACAATCTCACCTGACCCTATGCGGCCACCTATACCGCACGCTGTATTCAATCAAGCAATATTTCTCCCTCGGCGTCTCCTTGCATTTGTCTGGGTGTACTAAAAGCACAAACAATGACTTTTAAACCGATTCTTCCTTTAACGCACGTTAAAAAGCTATAAAACATATATCACACTTCTTTTTAAATACTTAGTGGGTTTACGTTTACGCGCCAGCGATTATTAACGTAAGGTTTCTTTCAAACATAGCGGCTGATTATTATTAACAGAGCGTTAAAAATGCGCTCCTGAGGCGTTGGGACAGAAGTCATAGTGTAAAATTAAAAATAGTTTTGTAAATATTAAATATAATTGAAATATTAATTACTTACAAGCAAGACCATATGTCAATAATATTACGCACAAATAGTAATTAAGCGAGATACGCAACATGTTGTTACGATAACTCGTTATCTATTATTACGACATTCAACATTGTGTTATTAATGAGAGCAAGATTTGTTTTTATCTGTAAAGCGGAGCACACACTACTTTACTTAAGTCTTTGTAAGTACATACCTAAAAGAAAGTCGTATTAGTTACACAATTTATAACACGAGTTTGGCTGGACCGATTTTAATGATTATTTCATTATTTTATTTATCTTGGTCAGGATAAGGATAATTAATAATAAAATCCCAGAAAGTTTCACGGGAACAGATGTGCCGCGGGTGAAACCGCGGGCACAGCTAGTTTTTAATATATTTTATTTAAACATATGCCTTTGTTATTATGGTAAATTGATTAAATATGGAACCGCCATTTTGTTTGCCCTGTGCGCGCAACCTAGCCCAAGAACAGAGACTAATAAAGTAGTTAATCTATGACAAAGAGTTGAGATCAAAGACGATATTAGTATAACCTCTTTGGTTGAGATACATTCAGTTTATTGACTCATCTCGAAGAAGGTTTTTGTATATATTGATGGTAAATTGTTTTCAAATTCCAGTTTTAAATTGTAATTAAAACTTCTCACTATAAATTAGTGGTTTTGCTGTAAAACTCCTTTTTAATCAATTTGTTTACAAGAAATTGACAAAGAGAAACAGTTGCATTCTGAGCTACAATCGAAGTTTATAATTTAGTTTACACCAAGTTTAAATTAAATGAAGAACTTAGATGCCAGATCGTTTAGTTTCAAACTGATTGATATCTTTAAAATGGATTAATTCACCTTGCCTTGTATCTCTATTTGTGAAAAACAAAACATAAGCTCCTCCGTGACAGTGTTCGACACTGCCGTGACCAGGATTCGAACCTGGGTTACTACGGCCACAACGTAGGGTCCTAACCACTAGACGATCACGGCTGCCGGAGCTGGTGAAAGAACACTCGAAATACACAAACATTTTTGGCAACAAGTAATACGCTGACATTTTTAAATGGCTGCATTTTAAGGAGAAAGGTACGGAGTTGAATAAAATAAATTTGGTCGCATTATAAAAGAAACTGGAGCATTTTTTACCGGGCGATGGTGATGCGAGATAACGCTGGTTGTAATTGAATTCACAATAACAGTTGCTTTTCAACGAAACTGCGGAATGGCTGACTGAAGAGACTTAATTATTTACGATAAATATGATCAATTGTGTTTTTAATAATCGACGATAATTAGTTTAATTAAATTAAGCACATTTTAGTATACATGTATCAGGATTAAAGAAACCTTGCATTGCAATACAATCACATAGTGAGTTAAGGAATGAAATTTATACATTCACATTAGGAATAGGAGTAATTAATTATTTACCTTTTGATAATTAGTAATTAGATATTTGGCATTGTATGGAATTAAGAACTGCTTAATTAAAGTGGTTATAGAGTATTTGGGCAAAACTATACTAACTTTAACCTCTATTTTAATTGAATATTTCTTAGTAAAGACTCCTTCGTTACTGTTAATAATAGTTTTATTTATTTACTTTGTCTTGTTTAAAAGTATTAAAAGCAAACAATTTCAAACAATAACCAATTATGAATATAGTTTAAGAGGTACCATTTTAAATTAAAGTGAAAGTTTCAGCGTAAATTAATTCGTTGAAAGTAAAGTATTTTCTACTTTACAGTTGAGTTGACAAGGCAATTAGTGCATTCAGGTTGAATGGCACGAGAAATGATTGTAATCGTAAACCAATTAAGTTGTTGACTACGTTATGGCTTGGTTTTTAGTCTAGGCACCTGTCTTAGTCTAGAATCTAGATGCCTAGCTTTCAACTTACAAAAAGACCGGGCAACAATCTTGGAATTAATGGAAGATATTCATTATTATTTGCAGTTGCTACAGAAAATTTAATGTATAAAACTTTAAATCTTTCTGTTTTCATAATTACTGTAACTTCACAGATATAATAGCTGACAATCCACTACAATCAAAGAAATAAAAGCTTAACAAAAAAAATTGCATGTTATCGCTTGCTGGTGATACACTAATGTTTTAAAAGACTCATTAAAACCAAAATAAAGCTCCTCCGTGACAGTGTTCGACACTGCCGTGACCAGGATTCGAACCTGGGTTACTACGGCCACAACGTAGGGTCCTAACCACTAGACGATCACGGCTGCCGGAGCTGGTGAAAGTCTCTTTTAAAATATTAAATCGTTTTAAAAATTGTCGCAACGAAAGTGCTGTGGGCTTTCGCAATAATGATCATTCACGGTCCATTGGCGAAGAGGCTGTGACGCACTTGGAATTAAAACCGTTGCGATGTAAAATGGTTTTAAATGTTGAGACTGAGATTACCTACTTCTTTTAAAGATTAAACTGTAGGATTCTAAAAAACGTTAGGTATAATCACTTTCTGAGTATACCATAATGTCACTTTTGTAGAGATTTGACTAAATTATAATTTGATAATTCCCGTTGACATCTAAGTATGAGTTTTAAACATGCGAACCTATTTTCGTTTTTGTTGATCCATTACAAAAATGTATTCAAATCGGATGAGAAGTATCTGAGAAAAGCGCGTTCACACAAATAAAAATCATACTCTTCAGCTTTATTACATTAGTAATAGACAGGTACTCGTAAATTCAAAGGCACATTAAAATTCAGCTTGTAGTACAATAAAGAGCGCAAGTTCCTGAGGAAGTGAGCTAGTTTCAAACAAACACGTGACAGGTTGGCTAAAGTTGTGCGGAGCTCTGTACGGGCTTCACAATCCCAAAGTTTCCAGTGACGTGTTGCCTGTTGGAATCCAGTTTAATTAGAGGTAATAGAATTCAGGTTTCAAACAATTTGTATAGCACCAACTTAGCACTTTGATTGGAGTTGATTTGAGTTCACTGTACGTTCAATGGTTGGTTACCTGCAAGGCTATTTTATAGTTCTTGGTGGTCATAAGTTAAATTATTGCAGAGAGTAAGGGCCTTAAACATTTAATTAACACTTATTAACAGCATTTTAGCTATCGAACGGTTTGTCCTTTTCCGACATACGCTATTTTCCGAAGAGCAAAAGAGACAAAACACTTTTTAGCAGTGTTTTAGTTATGGAGCGTTTATGAAAAAGGTGGTAACTAAGTCTTAGGTAGAAAGATTTATTAGTCCGATAACAGGCATATAAGAATTACGTATTACTTGATCCGAAGATTTTGGGGAAAACTATCTATACCCCATTCGGTATATGTTAAATGCGAAAGCTAATCAGTCAGTGTTCTAAATGCCTTTGTGCCGTTACTAACCGCTAAACTGGTTTATCGACTTCGAGATACATAAATAAATAAATATTAACAGATCCAATTCATACTCGGTATATATATCTAACTAAGCCCTAAGCTTGTATTTTTTTTCCTTAACCTATATGGTGGGCTGGGCAAAGGTCTCCCCCAAACGCTTCCATCTCTCCCTGTGCTTCGCGGTCTCCCACCACTCGCTGTCGAAGCTTGTATTATGGAATCTAATTAACTATACATACACAAATCCTTTATTAGATAAATGTGTTGAATGGACATTGGCTCTTTTAATCCTATAAGTCTAACAGAAAATGTAGATAACATGAGCTGAAATTAGCAACCTAATAAAACATTCGATCCTAAATATTAAGCCAAAAATAAGCTCCTCCGTGACAGTGTTCGACACTGCCGTGACCAGGATTCGAACCTGGGTTACTACGGCCACAACGTAGGGTCCTAACCACTAGACGATCACGGCTGCCGGAGCTGGTGAAAGAACACCTCAATCGATCGAACGTTTGCTGCGAAAAGTGTAATTATAACACTTTCACAACGTTATGGTTCAGTGAGCTAGTTGCTTAATAAGTTGTTACGTTATAAGTAATAAAGTAAGAATAAGTATACTGCCGCAATTAAACACGTCCATTAAATCAATACTTAACTAATTGTCGTAATTTTTCATACATTACATGTCAAAATCACAAATTAAATCAATTATATATTCTTACTAGCTGTCCCGGCAAACGTTGTTTTGCCATATAAAAAGTAAGGGTGGACTGCCCTTAACTAATAGGGGGATGAAAAATAGATGTTGTCCGATTCTCTGACCTACTAGATATGCACACAAAATTTAATGAGAATCGGTCAAGCCGTTTCGGAGGAGTTTAATTACTAACACCGCTACACGAGAATGTTATATGTTAGAGATACAATATTTGTGTATGTCATGTAGGTAGTAGTATCTGTAAGTTAGATTCCATCATACAAGTTTGGGTCTAATTAGCGTGTCATAACATTCCGGACTCGGCAGAAAGTTTACAGGATAAATCTTGTGACCAGTCGTTAGTGTTCCAAAAGTTCTTTCCTCATGATTTAAAATACTTTTTTCCTGAGCATACCTACTTTATTGTCGTTGCACATAAAACACTTACCTATAATGTAATAACACTGTTTCCCTTGAGCAAACATGCAAAGGTGTGGGAGACTCTAGATTATTACGAGTGCTTCTATTGTCTTAATTGTCTATGCCGTGTGTTTGCTCTCTACGGTTTGCATTCCACTTTGTTATAGTGCAGCGTGTGTTATGACCATTAATAGTTAAAGTAACCACTATGTTTGGTACTAGCTATGAGTAGTCTAGCACTCAGCTATGAAGATAAATATAGATTTAAAGAAGCACTACGTAGATCACTACGTAGGTCATTGAGATATTTTTTGTTATTTAAATTGAAGAATGAAGAAGATTTTATTTACATACTATACTATTTTTTTTAATAACTTTTATGTTGTGCTGATGTTCTATTCATGGTCAGTGAACTTGTAAAATATGCTAATTAGGTTATTTTAGGTTATTATTAGATTAATCTCTGACTTTATCTGCATGTTTTGAATTATACCTGCCTATATTCATATTAGGTAGATACACAATTATTTAACATTTGATTTCTGCTCATATATAGCTTTGTTTAAATATTTATTTTAAAGCGTATTAGTTTTATTAATTAATTAATGTGTGTTAACTTAACCACTTCCTATGAAGCGGCTTACCTCCGTTCAATCATGTTATCAAACAGAGTTCTATCCACATATACTACTTACGCACTCTCCTCTGACTCCGGGTATTGTTTCAAATTCATAAGTCTTATAATAAGAAATTTCATTCAATACTTTGTGATAAAATTGCTATTCAGAATATGCCCTCAATAAGGTAATAAACCGAAGTATATTACCCTTCTGATATCGTCTTTATTAAGTTGTTCAAAATGTACTTTTTGTCCTCGATTCATATGAGGTCCTTTAATTGTCCTGCAGAGGTCCATCAAAACATCTCGCCGACATAAAGTTGCTCTCATTTCAATGGAGGACGACCCCAAATACAACAATATTCATACCGCGACGCACACTTGGACTGTTTGTTCAGACTAAAGAGTTTACTACGGTATGTTTTTGAAAATTTATTTGAACAATGAGCAAACCGAGATTGGAGCGCTAAACGAACTGCACATTCCCGGGTTGAAGATTTAATTCTGCGTCCATACGTGCACAGGCAGACAAAATTTTATAGCTATCGTAGATATAAATCCAGCTTGCCAACAATATAAATAATTAATTAAGATAACTCGAATGTTCCTGCTATATGACAGGGAGAGTAGGTGGGTACAGCGGAGCGGGATACGAGGCGTCATCATCGGTTTACGCCGTCATTCCCGACATCTGCATCAATAAAACTCCGGTAAGTGTTTCATACACTTTATTGCTTCACGGATATTATTCTCCATAAAATCTCGAACAACCACGTTTATAACGACGAAACGAGCGGCTCCCCCGAGCGGGGGGCCAAGAGGCACTGAGAGAGAGGAATCACAGATCGACAGAGCTTAGAAGATAGACGGACATCAGTAGAGGAAGCTGGAGGGCGGCGGGCGCGGCGAGGGCGCAGGGCGCGCCAGGCGCGGGTGGAACGCGCCCAGCGCCGCCTCGTTGGTGGAGGACGGGCGCTCCTCGCGCACGCGCAGCTGCGGCAGGCGCCACGCCGCGCACGCCGCCGTCAGCGCGTGCCGGTTCAGCGCCCAGTACGCGACCGCATTCAACGCCGAGTGCGCATAGCCCAACAGCAGCGTCACGTGGCCCACAAGCCGCGGCGCGCGCGCCCCGAACGCGCCCGACACCACCAGCGCCGCGTGCGGACACCAGCACACGCCGAATATCACCGCGATGCCCATCAGTACGTTGCCGAGGTGCCGCCGCGACCGCAGCGTTGACGTCTGCGGCTGCGGCCCCAGCAGGCTTGGCTGGAGTTTCTTTTTCGATCTGACGTCGCCGACGTCGACGGCGTCCCGACGCTCGCGGGGCCCTACGCCCGCCACGATGATGACGTGCGTGGGACGCCGCATGAGCGGCACGGGCAGCGGCAGCTCGCCGTGCGCCGCGCGCGCCGTCAGCGACAGGGCGGTGAGCTTCACGCGCACGGCCCAGTGGCACTTCGCTACTGCCACCACGGGGAAGCAATACGTGATGACGGCGTGCACGGCCGCCAGCGGCGGACAGTAAATACACGTCGTTGTTACAGCTACTGCACCTGGAAATAAGAACGGTCCATGATTCCAAAGACTCAATAGTTAGTTGATGTTTTCCCCCAGCTCCTGCTTGCTCTTACTTAATATGAAGGCGGTGAACCAGACGAGCGCGACGGAGACGAGCGGGCGCGCGCACAGGCTCTGCCCGCCGCGCCGCACCGCGCCGCACCGGTCCGCTGCTATCGCTACCAGGGACAGCGTGCTGGCTGCTACCGGGAACGACTGGAACAACATCGTTGGTTCATTCAAAGTTTTGTGATTTAGAATATCCATGCGTAGGTATCAGATCCTTTAGTAGATAAATTGAGGTTAGTATTTGTCTACAGTATTCAGTGCTAGGCATTTGTTGACTCTCTGTCCCGAATACGAGAGGCCATAAATCCAGTTCGCAAACTTTGGTGGACACATTGAAGTATTTAGAAATTTCTAAAAACCATTCATAATTACCTCAATATAATACGTAACATGACAAGGCAGGTCCTGCGCCCGCGCCGCTCGCGTGGCGGCCAGCGGTGCGCTCGCGGCGCACACCAGGAAATCCGCTGCGCATGCGCTCAACATCTGCGGCGTGCGCAGTCGGGACGCGCCGCCCGACGCTAGCGCCGCCATTAGACTTACATTACCTGAGACAAGGACAGTGTGAAGTCATCGTATTTAACTTGACCAACCATATTTATATCAATAAATGAAGATTCATTGACTCGATGAAGAAGAAGACTTATGGAAACACTAGCGACCCGCCCTCGCTTCGCTTCGGGTAATCAAGATTTCATGTAGGAAAATCGGGATAAAACATTGCGTGTCTCCCGCAGGAATATACACAATCAAAATTTCAAGTGGGAAATTGGGGATAAAATATTACATGTCTCCCGCGAGTATATATGTATACACAATCAAGGTTTCATGTGAAGAAGAATTCGGGATAATACCTACATAGCACGTCTTCGTCGTTCGTAGTTCGTAGGTAGGTACCTATATCCCCGCGCGCTTTGACCGTACGAAACAGTAATAGCCGGGTCATTTTAGACAATTGAAATAAAGAAAATTCCGACAGAGCCAAATCTTCGTAGAGACCTTAGGTTTACCACAAGGAATAAAGTGTCAAAAGTCCCCATCAATCCCATGTGAGCTTCGGGACTTATTCGGGTCCCAAGGTCAAAATTTTAGGTTTTTTGGATTTTTCTCGAAAACGGTAAGTTTTATCGAAAAAGTACCTGAGAAAATAAAAAAGCTTATAAAATTCTCTATAACTTTAACTCTATCCACTTTTTCCATATTCCCAACCGTTATTGAACTACACGCTCCAGAAATGTAAAAATTAAGGACCTCGGGCAGGTAACTATGGAGCCTGCCCCAATGCTCAACAGTGACATGACCTATGTCATTTGAAAGGTCTTGAAGAGTTGTACAAGTTACTCCTAGACAGTTATATCGAATTCGATGGCCAACTCGGTGTTTTCGACCACCGAACAATTACCACTGGAGGTGCTGTGGAGCCTGGACGGAATGCTCAACAGTGACATGACTTACGCATTTGAAAGCTCTTACAAGTCACTTTTTGATAGTTATGTCGAAATCGACGCCAAACTCGGTGTTTTCGACCACCGAAGAAAAAACACTAGGTGTATGTGCACTAATGTGCAGTTGACACTGATCGTATTGCTCAACAGTGACATGACTAATGTCATTTGAAAGCTCTCACAAGGCACTCCTTGACAGTTATATCGAAATCGACGGCCAACTCGGTGTTTTCGACCACCGAAGTATCGACACTGATCGTATTGCTCAACAGTGACATGACACATATCATTTGAAAGCTCATAAAGAGTTTTATAAGTCACTCTTTGATAGTTACATCGAAATCGCCGTCCAACTTAGTGTTTTCGACCACCGAAGAATGGAGTTGGGCTATGCTATACCGAAGTATCGGCGCTGATCCTAATGCTCAAAAGTGACATGATCTATGTCATTTGAAAGCTCTTGAAGAGTTGTACAAGTCACTCTTTGACACTTATATCGAAATCGACCGCCAACGCGGTGTTTTCGACCATCGAAGATCGACACTAGGTGTATGTGCAGTTGACCTTGATGGTATTGCTCAACAGTGACATAACTTATGTCATTTGAAAGCCCCTGAAGAGTTGTCCAAGTCACTCCTTGACATTTATATCGAAATCGACCGCCAACGCGGTGTTTTCGACCATCGAAGAATCGACACTGGGTGTATGTGCAGTTGACCCTGATGGTATTGCTCAACAGTAACATAACTTATGTCATTTGAAAGCCCTTGAAGAGTTGTCCAAGTCACTCCTTGACATTTATATCGAAATCGACGGCTAACTCGGTGTTTTTGACCAAAAATAAAAAAATATATGTACACATTAGTTAATAAAGGACCTTGAGAAAATTCCATTCTTCGGTGGTCGAAAACACCGAATTGGCGGTCGATTTCGATATAAATGTCAAGGAGTGACTTGGACAACTCTTCAGGGGCTTTCAAATGACATAAGTTATGTCACTGTTGAGCAATACCATCAAGGTCAACTGCACATACACCTAGTGTCGATCTTCGATGGTCGAAAACACCGCGTTGGCGGTCGATTTCGATATAAGTGTCAAAGAGTGACTTGTACAACTCTTCAAGAGCTTTCAAATGACATAGATCATGTCACTTTTGAGCATTAGGATCAGCGCCGATACTTCGGTATAGCATAGCCCAACTCCATTCTTCGGTGGTCGAAAACACTAAGTTGGACGGCGATTTCGATGTAACTATCAAAGAGTGACTTATAAAACTCTTTATGAGCTTTCAAATGATATGTGTCATGTCACTGTTGAGCAATACGATCAGTGTCGATACTTCGGTGGTCGAAAACACCGAGTTGGCCGTCGATTTCGATATAACTGTCAAGGAGTGCCTTGTGAGAGCTTTCAAATGACATTAGTCATGTCACTGTTGAGCAATACGATCAGTGTCAACTGCACATTAGTGCACATACACCTAGTGTTTTTTCTTCGGTGGTCGAAAACACCGAGTTTGGCGTCGATTTCGACATAACTATCAAAAAGTGACTTGTAAGAGCTTTCAAATGCGTAAGTCATGTCACTGTTGAGCATTCCGTCCAGGCTCCACAGCACCTCCAGTGGTAATTGTTCGGTGGTCGAAAACACCGAGTTGGCCATCGAATTCGATATAACTGTCTAGGAGTAACTTGTACAACTCTTCAAGACCTTTCAAATGACATAGGTCATGTCACTGTTGAGCATTGGGGCAGGCTCCATAGTACCTGCCCGAGGTCCTTAATTTTTACATTTCTGGAGCGTGTAGTTCAATAACGGTTGGGAATATGGAAAAAGTGGATAGAGTTAAAGTTATAGAGAATTTTATAAGCTTTTTTATTTTCTCAGGTACTTTTTCGATAAAACTTACCGTTTTCGAGAAAAATCCAAAAAACCTATAATTTTGACATTGGGCCCCGAATAAGTCCCGAAGCTCACATGGGATTGATGGGGACTTTTGACACTTTATTCCTTGTGGTAAACCTAAGGTCTCTACGAAGATTTGGCTCTGTCGGAATTTTCTTTATTTGATCACTATTTTTATGTCTAAAATGACCCGGCTATAAGTAGCCATAAGAGACCCGCCATCGAGCATTACTATTTTATAAGCAGCGCCCCGCGGTTTTACCCGCGTTGTGGCCGTTCCCGTGGGAATTTCGGGTATTTTTTTTACATAAAAACCTTCCTCTTGAATCACTCTACCTATTACAAAAAAACCGCATCAGAATCCGTTGCGTAATTTTAAAGATTTAAGCATACAGACAAACAGACACGAAACAGAGACGACTTTATTTTATACTATGTAGTGATATTTCTCATCATAACTCTGAAACTAACTGTCCGATTTTAATAATTTAAAGAAGTACACAAAGAAACATGAAATCGGGATAAAACATTGCGTGTCTCCCGCAGGAATATACACAATCAAAATTTCAAGTGGGAAATTGGGGATAAAATATTACATGTCTCGCGCGAGTATATATGTATACACAATCAAGATTTCATGTGAGGAAGAATTCGGGATAATACCTACATAGCACGTCTTCGTCGTTCGTAGTTCGTAGGTAGGTACCTATATCCCCGCGCGCTTTGACCGCACGAAACAGTAAGTAGCCATAAGAGACCCGCCATCGAGCATTACTATTTTGTAAGCAGCGCCCCGCGGTTTTACCCGCGTTGTGGCCGTTCCCGTGGGAATTTTGGGATTTTTTTTACATAAAAACCTTCCTCTTGAATCACTCTACCTATTACAAAAAAACCGCATCAAAATCCGTTGCGTAATTTTAAAGATTTAAGCATACAGACAAACAGACACGAAACAGAGACGACTTTATTTTATATTTCTCATCATAACTCTGAAACTAACTGTCCGATTTTAATAATTTAAAGAGGTACACAAAGAAACATAATTAACCTTGATTGTAGAGCCATTTATTTTGATGTAGATTCATATCATCATATGAATATCATCAACTTAAAATTACACTCCTTTTTTAACTAATTAATTTTAACTTAAAACGGTAATTGTGTCTTAACTATAATAGTTAGACATATGCCCTCGCGAACTTATTTGTTCGCAATGATATGTACTTTGATTGTGTAGAACATTGTTTTTGTGTATCATCAATAGATTTAGTAGCGCACACCAATAACCAATTTTTTTAGGCATGTTTTTCATACCTTGGGTTACATATACCCGCGTTGTGCCCGTTCCCGTGGGAATTTCGGGAATAAATATAGCCTATGTCACTCAGGGATAGTGTAGCTTTCGAATGGTGAAAGAATTTTTTAATTCGGTGCAGTAGTTTCAGAGCCTATTCGAAACAAACAAACAAACAAACAAACAAAAAATCAAACCTTTCCTCTTTATAATATTAGTATAGAAGTATAGATTACAGAAGTAAAATATGCCCCTCAACCATAAAGAAGTGCACAAGAGACACTGCCTAACTAACTAACGCAGTGCTCAGGACACTGCCTTTATATTTCGAAGCGTTTCTGTACTTTTTAGATTGCCTGAGTTGAGAGTGAGTTGCTTGGAAGCCCAAACTAGAAGTATATCTATATGTATACGATTTTAAGAATAGGTAGTTATGATTTTGTTATGTACTCGTACATACTAATCTACACGAATTTTACTAATTAGTATCAGCTTAAATCATGTTTCAGAATCTTACAAAAATATTACTCTCACAGAATTTATTATACCTTCTTATACTTGTTCTTATGAAAGGATTTGCAATTTCGACTCGCAATCTTATAACTTTGCAACTTTATTTTCTAACTTGTGTTCGTGCTTCGAATTGTGTTATAAAAGGAACATTTTCAATTAGATCCCCGACGCTGTTCACATTTTATATTTGAGAAAAACTGTTTTGTTTCGGTAATATCGCTAATGGAACTGAACAATGGAACTTCATCTTAAGTATTACGGGTATCACGGTGCAGTGAAAGCAATTTTTTTAAAGGAATTTGTACATTAGCTCTGACACTATAATTTTACCGACATTCGTGGCAGATCTGATCTGATTTTGTCACAAATGTACAGCAGATACTGCCTCTCACGACAGAGACTGCTTTACTGCCGCGCGAGATCACTTTGGATCATCTGGTGATCCTTCAACCAATTTCGGTTCATATACTCACCGTCTACATCCTAATGACTCACCAACGATCCCGATGACGGACACCAGTACATAGAGCGCGATGAGCGCAGCGAGCGCATGCGCACGCTCCGCGGCCGCCTCCGCGCTGGCCTCGCTCGAGTTGTCATACATGGCGGCGGGCCATCGCGCTCTGTGAACAACTACCACTGTTAGACATCAGTCTGATGACAAAACCACACCTACTAAGTATAGAACTCAGCTTTGAACGCTGCCGGTAATGAAAATCTCATCAACCACAATACGCAAAAAAAAAGAATTGCTACTCAGTTTTTCAACCGTAAAAAGTTATGAGATTCGAGTACCTACTAAGCTGAGATAACTACTAAGAACTCGGCTTTGGGCGCTGCCGGTAATGTAAATAAATTCAATTTTAGGTTAGTGGTCAACTCTTGTGCCGCAGTTTTTAGATCTGCTTAGGTCTCGGACATGATAAACCCGTATCAGACCCAGTGCTACTGCGGGGTTCCCGAACAAGCTATGTGGCATATTTTCTCTTGCCTCTACAAGCTGCTCGCTAAATAATAAGCGACAATTACAAGGCTGTGGATGTGGTGATGCATTAGGGCGGCGTTATATAAATTATTTTTAGTTTGTCATCGCCCCGATAAAGAAGAACAATTAGTACCAAAAACTTAGCAATAAGCACCTTAATATTAAGAAAGCTACTCCGTCAGTCTAGCTTATGTCTTATGTCAGTCTTATGCTGTACAAACAAGAGAGTCTGTGAGGCGTATTGTTTCATGAGTGTGCATTTCAAGATTTCATACAACAAAAGTCAGTGTTAAGACTCACTCGTCTGTAGTCTGCGCTGTGCCTAAAGTATGAGCTAGATGGAGAGAGAACAAAATAAATAAAAGATACTTAGGTAAGTCGTATAAAAAGATACCATAATTTAAATAATCTACAAAAAGAAAAAAGATATTTAGGATCCAAACTGGAATTTATTTATTAAAATCAACTTCAACATTTTCTTTTAAATGTCAAGAATTTTACAAGTGAAGTAAGTTATCGTCCATGTTTTCCTTAATGAAAACCCCAAGTATCATCTGCGGGTCGGGGCCCGGGGCCTGAGGCCCGTTTCGACAGAACAAGCGATCTCTGGTACAAAGGAATTGTAAATATTTAATCTAAGTTAGAATTTTTTGAATACCCCTCCAGACATCGTTAGGGGATGAATATGTTTTCATGTCGTACAAATACATTCTGAAACAAAAGTTTTAAAGTACATTTAGAAATGTATACGTTTAGGGATTTAACGGGAATATTTTTGCGTATTCGAGAGGATTTTCATCTTTTTAGAGTCGTTGTTTTGTGAATTTATAAATAAAATAAACGTACATTACGGCCACAAAGGTTTTAGTAAGGAGGCAGTGACATTAATAAATTTCTTAGCATTAAATTTAACTACGTTTTTCTTGTAAACTGACTGCGGTTCATAACTCACAACTCAATAATAATTAATGGACCAAGAGCCCGTGGACCCCAGACTTTCGTCATTTTATAAAAGCTGAAAGTTTGTCAGCGCATGCTCCCAACACAGGTAAGAACGATGGACCATTATGAAGTTTGGGTTATCGTGGCTTTGGCAGGTAAACGGTACTAAAGGTCAATGGTCGAAAACACCAAGTTGGCCATTGATTTCGATATCACCGTCAAAGGGTGACTTGTACAACTCCTCAAGAGCTTTCAAATGACATAGGTCATGTCACTGTTGAGCAGTAGGATCAGCGTCCATGGCATAGGCCAACTGCAATCTTCGGTGGTCGAAAACACCAAGTTGGCCATCGATTTCGATGTCACCGTCAAAGGGTGACTTGTACAACTTGTCAAGAGCTTTCAAATGGCATAGATCATGTCACTGTTGAGTATTAGGATCAGCGTTCATAGCATAGGTCAACTCCAATCTTCAATGGTCGAAAACACCAAGTTGGCCGTCGATTTCGATATCACCGTCAAAGGGTGACTTGTACAACTTGTCAAGAGCTTTCAAATGACATAGGTCATGTCACTGTTGAGCATTAGGATCAGCGTCCATAGCATAGGTCAACTCCAATCTTCAATGGTCGAAAACACCAAGTTGGCCGTCGATTTCGATATCACCGTCAAAGGGTGACTTGTACAACTCTTCAAGAGCTTTCAAATGACATATGTCATGTCACACAAATCACACTTTTTATTTGATGAATTTAGATCGGTATTTTACACACCTTTAGTACCGTTTACCTGCCAAAGCCACTGTAACCCAAACTTCATAATTGTCCATCGTTCTTACCTGTGTTGGGAGCATGCGCTGACAAACTTTCAGCTTTTATAAAATGACGAAGGTCTGGGGTTCACGGGCTCTAGGTCTATAAGATAAATCAGTTCAAACTGAAGCTTTAAAAATAAATGTATTCGGTTGAATGACCTTAAAATATAATGAAACATTTTAGTGCTCCTTTTAGTGTCGTTTTACACCCAAATGTTTGGAGACATCCGACAGGCACATAAAATGCTGCTGCGACTCGTTAGATAGGTACTGGATGTTTTACTTTATTTGAACCATTATTACTGAACACCATTTTGATGTTTTGTTATATTTTGGTAGCAGTATAGTTTTAAGTTATCACAAAAAGATAAGGCGAAACAAAACTGTCACTTCGCGAGATGTTATACCAGAAAGTTACTTATTATTCTAGGTGGAAACCAAATATTATTTAACGGGTACCTTAAAAACCATATTTTTAGTTTATTTATAAGAATATGCGGTACTTTATCAAAACAATATTGAGAACTAGCACATTTTCACCAGCGTGCTTTCCTGTAATTGTCCGTTTTCCCCTCCTCATTAGGTAACCAACTTTTCTGTACACTGCCCAGAGTGTCCAGGGCCCAAAAAATATTTGACTCAATTATTTTTCGAGTTAATCCTGACATAAAGATTGTAACTTAGCAACGTATTAAGCGGTACATAGAGTACCCGGGGTACACCGCACCTCGACAAGACGAGTACAATCGAGTTGTTGACGTCTAGACGAGGAAATTGAGTCCCGACTTCTTTTACACTTTTATTTGTTGAGCCAAGGAAAAGCTCGCGGCCGAGTTGAACTGAAAATTGCATTCCGTTCATTGTTCAGTACTTTCGAAGTGTTTAGTGACTTTTCTATTAGACTGTTTTATCTTGTTGTTGGTCTTTCGTTTGTTCATGCCGGGTTTTTTCGTTTTTAAAGAGAGGAGAGAGGCCTTTGCCCAGCGGTGGGTCAATAATAATAATGGTAAGAAGTTCTCCGGTGTAACGCTTTTGCACATTACTATTTTTTTCTAATTTTTTCAAGTTTCAGTTTATAAAATTTATTATTAATATTTAAAAGTATTTCGACATAAAACGAGGCTACAACCTACAAGCTCTAGAAACAAGACTTAAATTTAACATCTTCGACACGTTTTCTATAGAACTGGGAGTTTAGTCTCTAGCTCGAAGTCAACAATACTTTGACGATCAAAGACAAGATCTTTTTTAATAAAACCGCATTAAATCCCCGAGCCACCATTTTAAACAGAGATATGAATCTGGATGAAAGACAACGTAAGCTCGTTTACACTTCATTATAAATTTCCCTGAGAAAGACTTTTTAATAAAAGTTTTTTCAATATAAAAGGTTAATTTATCAAGTGAATTCAGGAGCGGTTCCGAGGTTTATTTATAGAAAACCATTGTAAGTGGAAAAATGAATTAGGAATTCCATCAGAACCACACTCAGATATATTTTACCTTATTGATAGAGTCATTATACTCTCCCTAACAGAAAACTTAATAACAGAAGGAAAATGTTTGAGCTTTTTGTAATAACAATTAGCAAAAATTTAAAGCTCCTCCGTGACAGTGTTTTACACTGCCGTGACCAGGATTCGAACCTGGGTTACTACGGCCACAACGTAGGGTCCTAACCACTAGACGATCACGGCTGCCGGAGCTGGTGAAAGAACACCTCAATCGACCAGCCACATTGAACCACCAGTATAACGAAAGTAAATTTAAATGCCTATATTTGGTAGTAATTTGTTTGAGAAGTGTGGCGTCTGAATTGCCGTGGGTTATAATGAAACTGGAGTACTTTCACTTCAATTAACTGTTGACGTGATTGGTCTATTGTCAGCCATCGAGTGTAGTTCAATAGATTGTTATTTCGCAAATAAGTTCTTTAATAGAATTCGATTGGCAGAATATGAATGATAACAGAGTTGTTGGTATACAATAAAAGCAAATACAATTAGTGTCTAAGTGTTTTTTATTGACAGTGGTAACGTTTCAAAATTCGGTCCATCAATACGATACTAGCCGAGGTACATAAGCAAGACATGTCTACTATACCTGCCTGGGTATACGAAGAAGTTCTATGATTATGGGTTAGACAGTATTCTGGTATAATAAAGGAAAAGTAAACGAAGTAAGTCGGTGGACACTAGAGACAAACTGTACGTATAGACGTCCATTAAATCGACACTTAATTGACGTAATTTTGTATACATTACATATCAAGATCACTCAATATATCTCTACTAGAGCATTTTACATCTCTGAGTACGGGCGTTATGATCTTTTCAGACTTTTTATCGGTCAGACTAAAGAAATGGTATCGACGACTGCCGTTAGATTGACCAATCACAGATTTGTTCCTGCCGAACAAGTACATATGTCCAAAAGACTATTATAACTTTAGTTGCCCCAGATCGACTTTACATTTCTATAAAGCAAAGTACCTCAAAATTTCCTTTCTTATGATAACGATGTACAATACATTTGAGATATCGGTTGTATTCAACGCGTATTTCAAAGTCCCAGCGAGGGAAATAAAGATGTCAGTATGAATATATCAGGACATCGTCGAACATCTTATTTATTGGATATGAAACACCTGACAGGTGATAAAGTGATAGAGAAGAGGGTGTATCTTTGTGTTTACTGGGTTGTTAAAATGGGTATCGTATCGTATCGGGTAAGTATCAGTTCATTGTATTCTCATACAATAACTATATTATACGTAAGTTATCTAGAAGTAGTCAAAACTAATAGGATCGGACTTTTTGATATGAAATTGTAAAGAGCCACTGGGGATATCAATCCACTCGTATTCCTACACAAACAATTCTATGTTTCGTGGATCCCGACGCATTTACCCCCAGGAATTTTGATTTATAATAAAGTTAAATAGATAAAAGCTAGGTGTCTAATATGTTATATAAGATATTCTCTTCCAGACAAAATCGGTCCAACTAGTCAAAAGATTGATCGAAAAAATATATTGTTAAAATTACCACATTTTTTCCTATTTGCTAAAAAGCTTCTAGGGATGTACTACACACAGAATGCTATTTTATTTATTTGTATTGAAAGAAAAACTAGAGAGAGTAATAAGAAAATGTCAAGGAAATAAAGGCTGGAATATAGACCGCCATGAAACGGAGTGATTTCCCCGAGTTGTCAGCCGTAACCTTTTCCTTGGTCCCATAAATTGAAGTAACCGAACGAAATATCAAAATTATTTGACATTTCATTACTGCCTACGATCCTACCCGCAGGGCTCGCTTGTAGCCGTTCATTTGAGAGCATTTAGGAGGACGACTTTATTTTATTTGATTATTACGTTGAGTTGAAATTAGTATTTTCAAATTAGGAAAATATTTAGAGAGACAGCAATACTTTTTAATGGCTTCCGTCGATGAGTGTCATGTGGTATTGACATTTAATGAGAACGATGATTAATCCATAATTAATCAGAACTCGCATTGAATTGAACTGATTGGCTACATGACATACGTCTTTCAAGCTTTGTATTTTTAATTCACTGACAGCTAGTCAACTCCTATATTGTCAAGGATAATAGATTATTTAGAAAGACCAAGACAATTTTTGCTTTAATAATCGCCATAAATAAAATTATAACCCAACTTTCATAAAGTGAAGTTTCCTATATTTACATGCATACCTACTCGTAGTGGTAGAGTAGTGGTTCAAATGAAATGCTTTCATAATTATAAGGTATTCAATATAATCGAAATTCAGCATGAATTAATAAATACATATAACATTTCCAAGAGTTCTACTTATGTAAATGGCTTTTGAAATGTTAACGGTCACTCAACTAATAGGAGATAAACAGAAAATTAACGTTAAAATTATATTTAACAAACATGTATGTAGCGTTTGCGTTTGACGTGTGAGTACAAGGTTTTAATTGTTTTTTGAAGAATCACTACATAGTATAAAACAAAGTCGCTATTTTTGTCTGTTTGTTTGTCTGTTTGTCTGTGTGCTTAAATCTTTAAAATTACGCAACGGATTTTGATGCGGTTTTTTGTAATAGGTAGAGTGATTCAAGAGGAAGGTTTTTATGTATAAAAATTCCCGATATTCCCACGAGAACGGGCACAACGCGGGTAAAACCGCGGGGCGCTGCTAGTACTTAATATTCTATTATAATACATAGTATCAGTTGCTAAAAAAAGTATTTTTCCATTCAGTATTGCGCCGATAAGTTTGTGCCAAGTGTAGACACTGTACGTTGGAAAATTCTACAGACAAAGTTCATTTCCTGTACCCTGGTTCAATTTGGTTAACCAAGTGGCGGGAGTCGTCCGGGGAGTGGGGCCGTTGTTGTTGGCACATCAAGGGTTACTCGAAACATTTGGTCGTCAGGGGATGAAACCATTGTCCATTTCTCGTAGCGTTATTTCACTTGTCCATTATAACTTCCTCACGTATGGATATTGTGATATCTATAATATACGTCCGTCGTCGGTAATGAATAATTTTCACCATTTAATTTTTCCAATATAATTTAAAAGTCTTTAACGAATCCTATTAAACTATTTTCCGAATACAAAGTAAAGTTGTACCGTCAAGTGTCTGAGCTGCAATGCGACATTCCCTTCACATACAAGTAGAGTTCCGTTTGACCGACGCGACTTTAAATTGGACACACGGAATAATATTTACGAAGCAGTTTCGTGTTTCCTTGTTTGCTTTAGAACGGAATGATAAATTTTACATGGCCTTTTAACTGGAGCATTTTAGCTAGCGCTAAAAGAGAGGTTTGTATTTGGAATGTCTGGTTGTAGCTCTGAATTTTCTGTCAAGTAAGGAGAATAAATTCTTTAAGTATTCCTTATTGAGGCTACCGCTTGCGATAAAACTGCGATACATTGCTTAGAGCCTAGCAGGACGTCAAGAACGCAACAAATTCCAATTGTATCAAATCAAAGGGCACTAACTCATCATCACTCATCAAAGGGCATTAACTCTATAACGAACAAAACATTATGAAAGATAAAAATACATAATAACGACCAAAGATTGACCTTTTTGGAGTCGGTTAAATACTTCAACTGCGAATAAAAAATTTATACTATTCTTCGATTACAAACATGACAAATGCCATATTAAAAACTAATATGAACATAATATACAGTACACAACCATAACTATCTATTAATGAATGACATCACATCACAAAAGCCTATTCAGTCTCTTCAGTTAACGACTGAAACGCCGATAATGTTATATTGATGACGTATTCAGTGAAATCGGACCGATAGCCAATAGCGGCTGAATAGAAATGCAAATTCATGCCCGCGCATTAATGGAACAAACTGAAATAATGCCCTTCTAGATCGAGCATAGACTACAAACATGAAAGAATATCTATGCTGACTCTTTGGAGATCCTTGTCATTCAAACTTCGAATAGAACCAAGTCATTGAGTTTCAGATAAAGTTCACTGGCTGAGTGTGGAGTGGGCATAGTTATAGAAGTAGCAATAATTGTCCTTTTTAAACCTTTTTAAACCCCTACGCTAAATAGTTAGAGAGGTGCAAATATTACTACACAGATATTATCGAGCTTAAGGCTAAGTTAAGTAACTATTTCACTGATGCTACGCTATGTTACGAAGTGAATAGGATGTGCTATATATATCGCGTAAATAGCGGTGCAGTTCGTAGCCCTATAATAATATGACACTAATCAAACAGAACAAACCATAATCTAATTACTCGTAAATAGTTCCATACTTCCCAACACAAACTACCTACTAGAACTCTGTCGCAATAAGTTTCTCTTGTTATTCAAGAACTCTCCCGCTATGACGTGGCCTGAAGCATGACGTCAGTGGTTGCGTCACCGCTACAGGAAGCATCGGAAAGTTACTTGAAATAAAACTTACAAGTTCACTTGGCTCGTTATTCCGTAGGCTTTGACCGAGTTGGTAATAAGGCCATTGAATAATACCGAAGTGGTTTATGCATTATTTGTTGTCTCACTCCCGCACTCAGAGACGTTCAAAATCGACATTGAACTAATAGACATAATTGTTCATTCATACATTAAATGTTATACGTACGTACAAGAGCCATAATCAAAAGGAGAATTATAAACTACTTGTCATTCAGAAATTCCCACTGAAATGGCTACAATACAATTCGTATATTATTGTATTATTTAGCTTATTTGTTATGTTCCTGTTTTATTATTATTTATGTTTAGTATTTAGTATTGTATAGTTTAGTATTGTTAAGTAGTTATGTTCCTGTTGTTTATAAAACCTGACTTCGGTCAATAGCGACTTCTATGTATTAGTTAGCTGAAAACACATGTTTTGAGATGCAACCTAGATTTAGAAATAACTTGCTTACACTGTTTCCTAGTTTATAATGGTTGTATTTTGTTTTGTGTAATAAAATAAATAAATAAATAAATACAGGAAAACCCGTGTGACACTGCCAGTAGTGTCATAAACTCCCGTCAACCTACCAAGGGCTTGTCACTAGTGGTTCGGTTGAGTAAATACATTAATAACACGAGCCTCGTAATAATTAATAGCAGCAAAGCGTGTGTAATGAGATAATGTCCTCGGGGATTTTATTAATTAGGGTCCAGATCACGAATATTGGTTTATCTCTTGACCAAGTATATTTTCTTTTCTTTATTATACCTGTATTTATAATACGGTTAGTTGGAACTTACATTATATTGTATAATACGTTAATGTGCGGACATTATATACATACATAAATGTCGTTAGTAAGGGATTCTCTAGGTTCTTAGAGATTTTTCATACAACTTAGTTATTGATTTAGTTGAGTGTCACAAAGGTATGCCGACATGCCCGCGCTGCGTAGATACTCCATACATTTAATATTCATTTTAAAAGTATGTATGTTGAATACACCGGGCAATTGATGACGCTGAAATTAAAAGAACCCTATTAATCTTGAATCTCTAAGGTGATATATCTATCTGTATATTATGTTAAAATATATAGAAGTTTCTACATATTACAATACCTTAATTCATAAATTCGAAGTACTTTATTTACTAATATCTTTAAAATAAGAATTATTACTCATTAATTTAAAGAACGTACGATTTCCTCGTAATCTTCGCAAATATTTAAAACGTCTTAATTTCAGATTAATGAGATAAGAAGGTAAAACTCGGCTAATATTTTTATCTCGATCTACTTGAGGTGGCTCAGACACCTATACCACCACTCCGAGGCGCCTACTCATCAGATTAATAACCGGATATAATAACGGCAGATATGACCGCAGAGGTGTATTCAGGATCAACAAACAATTAACGATCGTGTTTGTCGTTGTATTTACCTTCAGTGATGCACGATTTTCAGTCCATTTTGAGTGTTTTGAATTGTATCGGTTACGGATTATGGTTATGATTAAAACACTGAAACATTAATCGTCAGACCATGTCGGAGGCCTTTAGGCGGTCTAAAAACTCTGACACTAGGGACGGCCACTTCACTACTCTGAGAGTAAGAACTCACGAAGCGGTTTTCACCCGTGCCCGCCGCGGTTGCGGGCCCGCAGCCTTTGTAGAATACAGATATTTATGTAAAAAATTAAAGCACATTTCACGACGCGTTTTCCGCCCGCGGCGTATGCGATTGTTTGCGGGTCCCGCTGCTCCGGCGGTCATCTTGTACCGGCGGGCGCGGGTCGCGGTCCCGCAGCCGCGGCGGGTTGCACCCGCGCGTTCTGCGGTAGGTTGGCGGTTTAAGTCATTAATAAGAGTAACAAATAATCCATAACGATCTCTTTCCGCAATCATTGGATGTATCCAGAACCTTTTAGGCCTTCTTTTTCGAATTCTTCTGTGAAGGAAGTATAACGCAACAGCTCGTTTCTGGTGTGTGTCCATGACGGTCTGGAACTCAACTGATCGTTTAACCGCCCGTCTTGCGATTATCAACCGCCAAGTTTGCGAGCGATAATCGCAACCGCGACGGCTGCGTAACCGCAATAAACTCCGGTCTCGTGAGTTTTGAAAATAAAACTCCATTCCGCCACCGCGGCGGGCACGGGTGTAAACCGCTTCGTGAGTCCTTAGCCTTAGTGAGTAGTTAAGTGGCCGTGGCACTCAACTACTACGAAATGAATGAATTAATGAACTGAAACATCTATTAAAGTGTTCCAACTTCTGAATCATCACCGTGTAGTGATCGCTGTACTAATTGCTCAACTTGTAAACTGAGAACTATTTGAGAGTTGGCTGGAATTCAACTAAGGTTTGAAATGTAGGCAGCTTAGGTCCATAAAATTTCATAGTAATGTTCTACATTACTTTTAAACTATTCAGAAAATGTATATAAGTCTGTAAATGAATTTACTCCGTTTGTTTCAAACATTTTCTAACAGAAACTTAAACAGTGGTTTAATGAGGTTTGTTGGACTGAGTTTTTATTGTTTTATCAGATTAGGCTGACCCCTGCATACAACATGCATTGACAACTTGACAGTCACATTTCAAAACATGTAAAGTTCAACCGGAAACTGTCATTGCATGTTGCTTGCAGCGTATAACAAACCTCTTTGCCACATACCAGATACATTATTTCAGTTCACCAACCTCATTTAATATGACTGATATTTTCCGAATAATGGTAATCGTTAATCCTGGGCCCGGCCCTGGACTAATAAACAGTTTTCATCCCAATTTGGGCAACGCCTCGCTATCAAGGAACCCGATTATCTCGCGGAACGTGTTTGAGAGGGATCGGGAATTAGACAAATGGGGTGTGATATTACTGATAACAATTTACAATTTATTCGTGGAATTCGCCGTAATGTTTCCAGGAAACCCCCAAAAAATAGATTTTAGAAGCAGCTGTAACTCTTTTTTCATTAGCCGTGTTAATACAAACTTTGTCAAATTCACATTCTGTAACACACACATACAAATGGCCAAACAATCCATCTCATTTGCTCCCCCGCTCCCGCCCAATAACGAACGTTTTGAAATGTTTGTGAAGTTGCTAATGACCCAAAGGTTGATCTGTGAACGTTGCGAACACTCTCATTAGAAATCAGCCCGCGAACAGGGGTTAAATAAAAGGATATTATGATGTTCGGTCAAACGAGGTCATGCGTTATTATAGGGTTAATGTGAATGTGTATGTCTAATATTTTGTGCGAAACTTTGCGGTAGACGATGGGTTAGATATTTGCTTTATAATTCCTGTTTACGACTTGTTTACTCCAAATCCAGTTACAGTGTTCATACACCCTCGTCAGTTTCCAAGTTTCTTAAAAATAAAAACAATTTTAATTTACGATTGCATCAACAAACACCACCGATCGAAAAAGGGTCTACCTACAACAATAAAATTAGCTAATTTTACCATTTTACGAGCCTCACTCACATACTGTAAACCAGTGTTGCCAACATAATACATGCCACTAAAACTCACATTTGAGTCGTCGTAAAAGTGTCACGACAATATGATGGATTCCTTTACCTTTTACGGGCCCTTTTTCACAACGTGGCAACTAGAGCGAGAGTGTTGCCATCTTATAAACAAAAGATTACAATTGTAGAGAATTTACAAAGAGTTTCAGAACTTTGTTTTCTTTTCATATCTCAAGGGCTTTGCATTAGAGATTAAGATTTTTACTTTACTCTGTTTCGAAGTCTAAATTACTTTGTATCAAAACGAGCAAACCTCGCCTCATAAATTAATAGTTAACAAAGCGATAATTTATTGTTTGCGCCGGTTAATTTGAGTGGTATTACGCTGCAAAAAATATTGCCTAATAAATTACATTTTACTGTGTTTTCGTGTTAAATTGTTTTACTAAATGAATTGTCGGGGTCTATTAGGGCTTGCTATAATATAAGTAACTATGCGCCTACCTACCTGGGATACATAGGTAGGTATAGATAATTTTCAGCTGACGTATTTCTTATGTTTATGGGTTTTGTCAGCATGGCAACAAGAATAAATAAAAACTCTCCCCCGTTAATTAAAAGCCAACCGTCGCCGAACGTTTCGCGTTATTAAAATGATAATGTATCAGCTTATCACAAATTAATAATTAAAATTATATTGGTTTCGGTGCGATATGGAATCGTTTGTAAATAACAAAGATATAAATCTATATGAATGAACAATATTTATGTATTCGCGTATAGATATCAAATATTCATGATTCCTACAATCAAACAGTGCGTGAATAATTCAAGAATGTAATTCAGAACATTTTTCAGGTTTTTTGGCATTCTTCCAAAGAGCAAGGATTTATTGCGTTTGCAAATAATGTTATACACAAAAATAAGCTCCTCCGTGACAGTGTTCAACACTGCCGTGACCAGGATTCGAACCTGGGTTACTACGGCCACAACGTAGGGTCCTAACCACTAGACGATCACGGCTGCCGGAGCTGTTGGCTGTGGACTGAAAATACCGCATGTAATCATTCAGCGGCCAGTTTTGTGGAGTGTTTTGTAATCGAAACGTGATTGCGATACGCTTGAATGGATTTACGAAGTTCAGCGTTGTACGTGCCGTTATTGGTGTTTATCGCTGGACTGATTGTTTAGTTTAACAACCGACGTAAATATTAACAATGCTTTGTTATAATGTAGTCACAATAACTCATGAGTTAGGTACATGTAATAAGCTTACAAAATAAAGCAATCATTGACTTAGGTTACAATAGATGAACGTATTACTATCATACATTACTTTGACATATCAAAAATTCAAAATTGGAACAATTATTTTAATCTCAATTATTCCCATTTTTTTGCACTATTCTTATAGCGGCAACATTTTTATGACGTTTTGAGATTTGAGAGAAAATTAATTTACAAAAATAGATTTACATATTTTGTATTTACTTGATCTCTGAATATAACCCAAAACCAAGGTGGAAACACATACACATGCCTGTAAAACGGAATAGTTACTAGCACATGTCAGTAAGCAGAACAGCACGTTCCGCAACTAGTAAAACCAGTATTACCATATGTATATTCCAGCCTTAATATCATCGCAATTTACGCCACCAACAAAACTCAAAGTGTCGCATTGACGAATGGTTCCAGCACTGTATTAGGCCGAAGACACATCACATACCCAAGAATAATGGTTGTTCAAGAATCGATCAATGTCATCTGCCAGCCCAATAGTATAACCAGAATAGAGTTCACATGACAATGCTGAATTGGGAGATAATAGACAATAGACCATGAGTGGTGAAGTAGCATTATCATTTATCATAGACATTATAGAGTGTACCTAATTAAGAAATGTAAACAAATAAATGTTAAAGTTGAGAATAGCTGTCTCTTTTCGGGGGTAGATGGTGAAAGAGACACTAATATATTCCATTTTCAAACGATAAAAAAGAATAATTCTATGAAGTGTTATTTTCAATTCAATAAATTTCAGAAGTGTTACATCGTAAAAATCCTGTGAGTGTATTATAAAACATTGCAAATCAAAAAACTTACTAAATAACTTAGTAGTAGGTACAGTGTTTCTAAATTTCAGTTTTCCTAAATACGCGTTAATTAACTTTCACTACCAAACTAGGCTTTTAATTTCTCAAACTTACGTAATTAGGATTCAAGGCTTGTTCGAAGTTTGAATATTCATTTTACGGAATATCTGAAAAGTTCGCATATGAAACAATTGACTTGTTTCATAACTTTTTAATTAACACTGCTTTTATAAGAGTTCCGTTACATAATATTCGAAAAAACACAAAGGTAAATAAGTCCAACTTTGAAATTGTAAATCATTTTTGTTTTTTTATTGTTTGTGTTAAAAAGTTGAAGATTGGGTCACGACGGCGTTTTTATTAAAACTTTGAGATTAGATGGTATTTTTTGGGTGAAAAATGTCTTTGATAGGAAAGCTTTAAGAAAGGCAAACTTTCAAAATGTTTCATTTCCAAGAAAATGTGATAATACTGCCGCGGTGCTACGGTGTCATTGGCAAGCATAGCCACATCATTTTAAAGATAGTACCATTTCAACCCTTATTTTCATGATGGCGGCCGTGGGACAAGGGTGGCGACCCCACAAACTTGTTTTTAGCTTTACACTGACCCCCCCTACACATCAAAAAAATAAAATTGCGTCCTCTAAAAAACGCAAGGTTAGGCCTAAAAAATGTAACATTTCGATGGACTAAGAACATAAATTGAATTTGAACCTCTGACATTTTTTAACAAAGTGAATTTGTTCTTACATTTTTGTATTCCTTTTTTAAAATACTCGCTAGCCACAGCTTCCTGAGGCATCATTGCCAGAATTCAAATTATCATTCTTGTTACAGAATACTGATCTCAAGCCCAAACCAAGATTGAAAAGTTCAACTAAATACTTCGCGGATTACATCCAGGATCTCGGTCCTCGGACTTAACAGGTAAGTGCACATAATCTTTGCTATATATACGAGCCATAGACCATCACAGACTACAATAATCGGAGACCATAAACAACAATACGAAATCATACCCTGACTACACGATACACATTGTTGTTCATTCAAACACTATTAATTATGCCCCCGACACCTACACACTAGGGTCCTCTAAGAGCCCTCTGTCAACATTTACTCGCAACATTTTCTCGGTTCATCTATATGCAAGAGGTAACTGAACCGTTCTGAATATTTAGAGATCGGTGCCCACAGTGAAGTTATGTGCTATGACATTGTGTGGGGTTTAGCTTATGTTAATGTATCTTAAATAAACCAAGTTAAGTCTTTGCACCGTCGTAAATAAACGTCGAATAAAAACAGGGGGCGTTATTAGTTTGACTGGTATGAGTATCTGTGGCATCGTAACTCCTGAACGAATTTACCGATTTTAATCTGTTTTTTTGTTTCAAAGATGTGTGGTGTAAATATCAGTAGGGGTTATGAATTTATTACAGTTTCGTTTTGACTTGTCTTTGTGATAAGAAAGTTTATAAAATTAAGTAAGTTAGTTCGAGTCGATCAGTGGCCAACCCTGGAATTTTTAGACCGCCTAAAGACCTCTGATGGTCCAACGATTGAAGCAACCGGGACCGACAATTTAACGTGCCCCCCGAAGCACGGTAGCGCTCTGATAGAAATGCCACTATCGGCCACCCATCTAAGCAGGGGTCGAGCTGCACGATGCTTAACAATCGCAATCAACTAACATCGCTCAGTCAAACTACGCCACAAGCACTACTTATAATTATGATGGACGGATCATATTATAACTAAAGTTCGTCTCTACCAATGTATCATAAACAATGCAACCCTTATTTGTTGATATACTCATATGATTTTAATCATTTTGACGAGGGTTGATGTTTCAAGTCAGTTCTAAATTAGTGAAATTATTTTAGTATTAAGCGTGTTTTAAATAGGCGTCCACCTCTATATCACAGACAAAAGCTTATCATTTTCATGTTTAGTAATTGCGTGTGTACAAATATTTGAACAGTCAATGTTATATGAATGTTAAACTTTTTCGTCTTATTACAATGGCATAATATAAGATGAAGAAGTGTACATATAATATATGACGTCGACTGTACTTTAATTTAATTCGTAGTCTAATAACAAATAGTAAAATTATTATTACATAAATAAATAAATTAAAAAAAACATGTATTTCTTTTAAGAACACAAAATTACATAGCTTATAAAACTAAAAATAATAAAAAGCAATTGGAGAAGGCTTAGCTTGTGCTGCACAGAGTATGCTACTCTGGGAAGCGCTGGTTTTCAGCCACCCCCTTTTCAGTGGGTTCGTGACATTGAGGCCACGTAAAATTAAGTAAGTATTCAAGTTAACATTGAAGTCCTTTCAGCACACTCAAAGCTGGCATACCCTGAAGAATACCTAACTTGACAGTACCTCTGCGACATGTATTTGCTAAAACAATGAAATATAGAGTTCTTATTTCCCTCAGCCGTGAACAAAGGGAGGTAAACTACACCCTCAGAGAGGCATTGTTCGGCGGTCGAGAGTTTTTCTCCAACAATACACATTCACTTTGTATTATTCAAGTTTTATTTAGTTTCTACGAACTTGTTTCATATTACATGAGTATTTAGCTAGGCAAGCGTCGTGTAGTAAGGCTGCTGGCTGCGAGTGGGTTCAGTAGAAATTGAGAGTCACCTGTTAAAATTTCAACTTTTGTCGTTGTTGTTTTGTTTGTCGTTGATTGTGACGTGTTGTTAACTAACTCAGTCTGTACAAATGCCTCGCGGGGGTGCCACGCTACATCGTTGAAAATCTTACTCTGTGTTTTATGTGTCGACTTGCTACTCGTCCCTAAATGACCTCTATAAATGACCCAACCGCTCACTAATGATCACATATTTTATACTAGCATCGCCCCGCGGTTTAACCCGTTGTGCCGGTTTCCGTAGGAATTTCGGTATGAAAAAGCCTTATAACCTTCCCGTTAAATGTGGCTATCCATTACAAAATTAATTATTCAAATCGGATTGGCAGTTTCTGAGATTACCGCGTTCAAACGAACAAACTCTTCAGCTTTATTATATTAGTGGTATAGATTTCTCAAATTGCTTGACAGAGACAGCAATAGTTATTCCTAGTTTATAAGCACTTTATTTTATACGAGTACTTGTTAGATGGGTAAATTGACGAAGTAACTTCAAATTTCGCGTGGTCGCTGAGCAACCCCAAATTGTGTGCTATTCAGTTCGCATTTTAGATTAGCTTATTTGCTTCACAAAGCTAAGTGGATAGCGCTTGGCTGATGCGAGCGTTCATTGTGATAGCAGTCCTATAAGGATTTCACTAACGGCTAAAAGGGGTGAGATAAATTGTTTTTATTGGTAACTAGCAACGCCTTGCGGTTTTACCCGCGTTGTGCCTGTGTCCGCGGCAATTTTGTGATGAAAATAGCCTATAACTTGCCCCTTGAACATGGCTCTCCATAACTAAAATACTTATTCAAATACGCATTTTAACGTCATGTCTTCCTGTCACATAACCTTCAAGACTTTTACTTGTATGTGACTTTATTGTGATTTTTCATGACATATAATTAAATAGCCAGTTAAATAATTAAAGATTTAAAAATCCAAAAAATAAAAGTATGTGTTTAGTTTTTTAAAATAAAGTAGGTGTTTGCAGATTAATGTATTTCTTTTTTGAAACAGGACTATTTCGGGCAACATTTTAATAGGATCCCCGCCATCCCGAAGGTAATTTAGCAAAACACAATAATTAAACGATTCCGGGAAGGGAGTCGCTTTACCTGAAAATTTACATTTTCCAAATCTTTTACAAACATTTATTCTTAAAATTACTTACCCTTTACCCTTTTAAGTGGGTCAAAATAATACTAATTAATACCGCAAACGTTAGTTTAGTATAATTTATTGCTATTTTTAACCGTCTACGCATAAAGGGGTGTTATGTTTTTGTTTCTCTCAAATGGTTATTATTTTCTATAGAAACATTTGATGTCCAAAAATGTTTTTATTTAATTGAAAATATTGTTTTTGTCACACAAAAGCAATATTTTCAAAATGTTTCCAATCATAAAAGCCAACTAATCCAATTCCATACTTTTGTTTAGATTCCAGTTCGTTTGTTTATGTACTTTAAAAAACATACAAAAGTATATTTATTGAACCAATACTGTAGTACAAATAACGTTAGAGTATGACGTAAAAAGTTTTTATTTCAATTTATCATATAAATTGTTTGTGTATGTACGAGTACTTAATAGTATCAGTTATTAGACTCCCATAATACAAGCTTACAGCCCACGGAAGCTGTCTGTCATGTGGTGTGAACGCCCGGCTCACGATCCGGAGGTTACGGGTTCGATTCCCCAATTCTTGCATTAATCTTGCCTTACATCCTTAATACTAGTAAAAAGAAAATGAAAAAAATGTTTTAATCTTACCCGTACCTTTGAAACAAAAAACTAGATTAAAATCAGGTCATTCGTATGGGAGCTTTGATGCCACCGACAGACACATATAGCGGTCAAACTTATTATACCCCATCTTTTTGCGTAGAAGATTAAAGTGATGTGCGCTTATCTACATCTGCTCGAGTATTAAGTGCAGTGCCAACATAACAAATGTAGGCATATTAAGTATATAGTGCCTGCCAACATAATAAAGCCAAAAGTCCTCTTAATTTCCATGACAGGTTCACAAATGAGATAACGTTTGTTTAGGGTGAACTCTACCCCGAGTGACAGACCTCTGAAATTTAGTTGTCTCGTTACTGTTCACATAGAAAATGTTAAAATAAATTGTGTTGACATTTTACAGATTATTTTTACAAAACAGAGGCTAAAGATAAATATGATCCGCCAACTGGAATAATATTTTCAACACAGAAATGAAATAACATACAGAGCTCGATCTATTTTCACAAGGCAGCTCTTGTACACTGTACAGGTATTGAGTGATGCACAAAGCGTGAATGGATAATAGCGGAAACTAGTGCCGCTAGATCGGAACTGAGACAAAACCTAGAGTATGTATATGGAAGAGTGATGTTGCATGGTGTTTAGTCAAGTTTACTTGATGTTTGCAAAAATATGGTGTGTGTAGGTTATGTGGAAAAAAAATGAACTTTCATTGACCCTTATCGATAAATAAGTTCAAGTAGGTAGTGGCCAACCCTGGCATTGGAGTTTGATTGATGCCATAAAAACATTGATGCCTTTTGGCACTATCACGACTACATTGGAATCAATGTTTAAAACATTTGGATCACCCACTCGAACGCCCGTTCTCAGACAGCAAATGTTTTCTTAGCAGAGTTTAATGAGTGATTTTGATATGTAATGTATGAAAAATTACATCAATTAGTTAAGCGTAGATTTAATAACGTTTCTGTGTGCGGTAATAAGATATTAGGTAAACAACCTAATTATAATGCATGTCGAGTTTTTCCTACATGAATCATATTTACTACAATTGCACAAAGTTAAAACTACATATTAGCGTTTCCGATATAGTTGGATTAAAAGCACATAACTCTGAGTAATATCTACATTATTTATATCCGAAGTGGATTGAGCCGAGGCGTTCGACTGGCTCTTATCGTTATTAATAAATTCCTAATCTTAACCTAAATAGCTCACCGCAGCCAACAATAACAACTCTGGATTACATCAACATTATTTAATAACGGGAGCTTCTATGGGTAACTATTTCCTTGTTATCAGACTAAAATATCGTCTTATTTGTTCAGATACATTCTACATAAAACGTGCTAATGTAACAAAAGTTTTAATGATTTAATTGCATTTTTACCCCATCCTAAATATAATATCGTTGTGCCCGTTTCCGTAGGAATTTCGAGATAAAAATAGCCTTCCCGTTGAATGTGGCTGTGGAAATCTAGTAAAAAAATCATAATTCAAATCGGACTGGTAATTCCCGAGATTAGCTCGAACATATAAAAAAATAAACAATCTTACAAATTTTACCTCTTTATAATATTAGTATAGATTGTCTTTCAATTGAATTTTAAACGAAAGAAAAATATGACTAGTCTTTTATAACAATGGTATCAATAGATGTATTCATTGCAATCTTAACCTCTAGACAAATAAAACCTCGGCGAACCACCAGGTTCTTAACATACTCAAATTAGTGTAAAGTTTGATCACGGCCCCGCACCAAGGGAGGTAATTACAAACTTGAACTCAAACTAATTATACCAAATTGTTCTGCAAGATTCACTTGGGAGGAAACTAATATGTGCTTTCCTTTTCACCGCTAAGAAAACACATTAGGCGATACCGTCCAAAAGAGGTTACTGTCGAGCGCTTCTGTTGCTTTTTAAGCAATAATTCTTAGACACAGTTGAGTGTAGCTTTCAGAAGGTTTCCATGTATTTGCTGGAGGTTTTTCAATGACATGTAAATCTTTTTAACAACGCTTTCAATAGATTTCGGCGCCCAATTGGGTCACGTTGCCTTTGAATATATTGTGAAAGTTTTCTTTAGCGAAATCATCAAACACGTATTACATGGATCCCCATTGGACTATCCGTATAAAGAATTACGATATTTCAGGATAATTCCCAGTTGTGAGACGTCAGCTTATTTTGTGTTCAAGTATATTGACGGTCGAATTACTATAGATTTTATTTCTAACAGTTAAATCTAAATTTTTAAGATTTTAATAAAAAAATTTATGAGATAGAGTTGTATATATTTTTTTATGTGTTAGACTAAACGAGACGGTTGTTTAGTATTCGAAAATAAATAATAATGGATATCCTAAACCCAGTTTTAAAAAGGTGATAATAATCTAATTTGCAGCCTATTTTTGCTTAAACAAAGTATTTCCGTTTGTTACATATAACCTTTTCGCTGTCATTAGCTTTTACCGTCACGTAGCATATTACCATTCCAATTTTAAACCCGATGCTCTTCAAACAAACGACTATCTAAAGTACTCAATACTCATTCCCTCAAAGCAATCTGTGGAATCGAATCTACGGTAACACAAATTGTAGATAGAACTCTATGGCAGAACAGAATACGTATCAAAAATCACAAAAACGTATGAAAATAAGGTGAAAGTAATCTCACCAAACGAGATGTTCGCCGCCTTACGTACAACAATAACCATCTCCAATTATGTGACAATAGTACAGGAACGTTTCGAGCATATGCCGTAATGTGCTGATAACAAATCTTATTACTACACTCTGGTTTTGTGATGTAGTCCATTATTAGTGACATATAACTTGGCACTTGTCCTAATATAGACAGTTCTATTAAAGAAAATTGAACTCAATGCTGCAGGAAATAAGGACACGAAATCAAAGAGGTTGTTGGTCAAAGTGGTTAGTTTGTGGTTAATGTTTCGTCTCTATACTAAAAATTTTAATTAGATTCCAGATTTGACAATTTCAGTGTTGCAACATTATGACAAATACTAAATAGTGACGTTGCGAAATTATTCGATATGGAAATGGAATATTTCCGGATCGATTCTTCTCGTTTATAATTTTACTCTCGTAAACTAAGTATATCAGGAAATTAAATATTTCTGAACCGATAATTTAGTTTTGACGATTAATTAACGATCTGAGACTTTTCTTTTATAATTGTGTGTGAAATAAATAAAAAAATGTGATCATGAAGGAACATGACAAATAAAACAGAAAAAAAACGTTGTATGTTTTGGTTAATGTGCTAGACTGTTCATTCCAAGTAATTATATATTGGTGTCAAAAAAAAGCTGATATAATCTAGTTTAATAATAAGTAAAAAACAATGAGAAAATACATCGGATACATCTCGGATACAAAATATCGATTCGCAATGAAATAAGATATTCGTATCACTACACTACACTATTATATGTGGTATCATTATTTGACAAAATGACAGTAGCTAATGTCAAATCTGGAATCTAATAAAAATTCCGAGTATAGTGTGTATTTAGTTGCAACGTTCTGTGGATAAATCAAAGAAAATGTTGATTTTGTCTGCGTTTTTAGAGAACCTTTGAGTTTATTTACACAGCTATTTATTATTTACTTACTATTTTATGTCAAAGTAAGATAACTTTGGCGATTATGGAAACAAACATTTGTTAAAATACACGTCCAAGACTTGATTATTTGTCCCTTAGTTAAGTTTACATATATGTACTCGTAGTTAAAAAAGAAAATAGTCCGTATAAAATATATTTTTTTATAAGTACATATCTACATATATACAGGGTCCAACTGTTCTAATAAAAGCAAATGCAAACTATATGGACTCTATACACAACTCTACTCTGCATGTCTATTAGTCTTTTAATTTTCCATTAAAAACCTGCATTCATTTGACCTTTGAAATGAAGCTTTCAAAACAGCACTCAAAATGATCTCAAAAAGGGTATAACAGCAAATATTAAATGCAAATGGAGCGTTTCTTACAAGCACATTCATTAGTGGTATTGGTTGGAGCTCGGCTAGACGACTACGTAAACAAAATTAAGAACGCACACCGACGCAAGAGGCGGATCAATTAAAATTGCTAATTACTTGATTTGTGGTCACTATACTTCTTGATAAATAAAAGAATGAACGAACGTTCGAAAATCCTTTTACCTTTGACCATTTCTGTTCTTCTTGACTTGTAGTGTAGGTTCGACTTACCTCTGCAAAAACTAATCGATTTTGATTTGGAATATCAAACCAATAAAATTTTAAATCACGTATTTGTACTGAAGTGATATTAGGTAGGGTTTGAAGTTCTAATACTCGTTATTGTACAATGTGCTTTGTGATATTAATAGACACATAAAGTAGAATATAAAAAATCCATTAGCTATGTATTATATTATATTTCAAATATGATTTGTATATTTACCCCCACCCTCGTCAGTCTAAGCTGAACTTAAGAAAACCTTTTTGCAAGCTGGTGCCGTTGGTAATAAAAATCCAATTTCATACTAAATAAACGCTATTCAAGAAAATAATGAGCTTCTCCAGAAAGTTTGAGGTGCAACATAAAACTTACACTATCCCGGGGTTAATATCTAAAAGGTTGAGCAGCCCTGCCAGTTGAGAACTACTGAGAGTGACAGCTTGGAGATATAAGAAGTAAAGTGGAAAGATATAAGAGCTTGGAGAAATAATAGCAACATTGTAGGTCATTACGAATGATTTCCTAAGAATTGTCAAAAATTACTTATCTCTTGATAAACCTGGCTATTTGAACATCAACCCTTATTGATATATCATCATTATTATTTTACTATCAATTGAAACGTACGTTGATGTCATAATTATTTGTTAAAACGGGAACTTACGTACGACGGAGGTTACTGTTGAGTGTCCCTCAACACGTTTCGGTCACGTTCATCATCACCTTCATCAGGAGGTGGGTGAAGCGCTCGCGACAGCGTCTCTCCCCGCACTAGTCATCATTTTATGGTATAAAGAAGTCAAAGTTCGTCTTCAAAGTTCAGCTTCTAGTCCATTATACTCGTAACACAAACCACACCAAACTCTCAATAAAGCTTTTAATATAAAACTCCGTGCACATTTTAAGTGGCATTTCTCACAAAATAACACTCAAACTGAGGAAAATAGCTTTCAGTGAGCTCAAAGTGTGCTTGTTAGATAAATCTTATAACGAACCGCTGCCGCGCTGTTATCTCGCAGTTTGTGTATAAGCGACCTATACTCATAGTAGAGTATACATATACATAGTTTAGGTACCCTTCGGTTCAACTGTAATGGTGTACTAACTCAGTTAGTTATATAAAACTAGCTGTTTTGTTTAAGAAGACGCTATTCCGCGCGGTGGTTCCACCCGCGATCCAATAGATGACGCTAGTGTAAAAATTATGGAGATTACACATCGCAATGTTTTATCAGTTTTTGTTGGGGTCGCGCCCACATATAATGTTGTGCAAAATAATCTTCCTTTTTATAACATTAGTTTAGACTAACGATCGTTTTACGACGGGGACTTTTTATAGTATGTAAGAATGTGGTAAAATATATAAATATCAAAGTTGACTGACATACAACCTAGTGGAGCTGTAGAATATGTATACTGGGTACAAATGAAATAGGTACAGTCAGTTGCAATAATATTTATACGCTGTCAATATTAAAGTTTGATGTAATTCTATTAATATACATTATTTAGTGCAGCTAGAGCATAGAGCGTTAGGAATTGGAACTATCCAATAGGTCTCTTTCTAACGATGGCCAACGGTTACGAGTATCGCCGAATGCTGTTCCTACGTATTACCTAACTTTGGATTTAAAAACTTTACTGACCATTTGGTAACCATGATTATTGTACACAAACCTTATCCAATTTCAAATTAATTTAACTCCCCATTTCATATTTCATAAAACCGCTAACGAAAAAGAAATCTCATTCTGTAAAGTTTTAGGACAATAAAAAGTCGATATAAAGTCGAGTTTGTTTGTGTGGAGTTTCATTGCTGACAAATGAAACCGCATTTCATACTCGGGTGTTTCGAAAGTTCTAGAATTATGAAAATTGCTAACAAAAAGGTTAAACGAACAATCGTGGTTGTTGACTTTCCCTTTTGGGTGATTTGGAACTGTTAAAATTACGTTATTTGTGAATTTGAATTTGAACTTAGTGATAGGAACCCTTTGAACTCAAAAACTGGATAATGGATACTTTTAGACAATTCAAGTATGTATTCGAAAATGGAACTGAAAAAATATGCCCAAATTTAAACCCACTTTTTTACAATGTGTTGGCTATAAAGGCCAGGTTAAGGATCATTCATTCCCGTCAAGTAGCTAAGTGGCCAACCCTGGTGCGGAGTTTTTCGTCCGGCCTAAAGCCTCCGATAAGGTCTAGCGATTGAAACAACCTGGGACCAACTGTTTAACGGTCCATCCGTAGCACGGTAGAACACAGATAGAAATACCACTATCGGCCACCCATCCTAGTAGCTGCACGTTGCTTAACAATCGCAATGAGCTAACATCGCTGGGTCAAACTACGCCGCGAGCGCTTCTAAGGCTTAACCTAATTATTAGCACTTTTATAATTAGTACTATTTCCCACTTAGGAAAGTTTCTAATAAATGTCGTATATCTTTCCTACCAATAATTTAATTAGTAAGAACGCTCTTTAGCAAATGATAGTAAAGTTTTATTCCCATCCCAAGTTCCCGCTGGAATGTGATGAATGGCGCGAGTAGACGGCGCCGCGGCTCATTTGCCACGTCTCTCCACTTTTCAATTATTTCCCCAATGGAAGAATATAGTTTCAGTTGCAACCGACTTTAAAAAGGTATTTGTAGTAGCAATTCACAGCTGAAGCGTTGGTCGTGTCTGGTTCATTATATATAATGAAAGTTTTTATATTTGTCGAATAAAAAGGTTTAGGTATAATACCGAGTAATACCATTACAATGAAAAACTGTTATTAGCTAAAATATGTATTCAAGCGTCGCCCTCTAATTTTATTAAAATCCTTTTGCTTCAAGTGCCTCTTTAGTTAAATAGATAGTCTCATCAACGCGAAGGTAACAGAATGAATCTATTTTAAATTAAATTTTTAAAAGACAAAGTACTGTTTAAGATGTAATCTGTGGAGCTTGAATCTTTGAACAACCACTTTGGTCCCGTTCGTTCAAAGAACTATAGAACGGTTTGAACGAACAGTAAAAGTTCAATTTCAATCTCAGTGCACTATATATAATGTTTTCTTTTATTAATTTCAAGTTTTTAATTTCGAAATTTTCTTCGTCCCGGGAGTGGGTTGGCTTCAAAGAATTTAATTTAATTTAATTGATGTAACTTGATACAGTAGAAGGCTATAGTTCGACACTAGAGATGTAGGAATGACCTTATGTAAAGTTTAATATTAAAAGAATATGCTGTTATGCTAATTCTATTCGGTTCTTTAGAATAAATATTCAATTAAGTAAGTTTTTCTTACAACGTAATAAAAGAAAATGGACGTTAGTTAATCTGCGCTAGCGTGATTTGAACCTTAGCTCTTTATTTATATTATGCCAAAAAGTCTATTTTATTATTAAACGATCTGTACCTCTAAGACAAAAATGAGATTGTGAAACGACCACAATTGTTGAGAACAAATGTCTTGACTAATATATTAACAAAATCAGTACCTACAGAAGTGTTTCGTGTATATTTATATTTAAGCATCTACTTATGCTCGTACTTGTAAGCCTCCACACCAACATATACTAATATACAACATTATGCGTACCTTTATAGGTATGTATATACAAAAGTATTGACGATACAATAAACAACACTATGTACCTATAAACAAAGTATATATTTATATAATCAGTCATCCACCTAGGCGAGCCAGGTCCTGTGAAATAAATCCGAGGTAAGCGCCACACCGACGTGACATTTCCATTAGCTAAGCACTCGAATAAATATAACTACTGCACTAAGAATAACCCCGGATTTTCTTCTCTATTCTTATTTAATTAACTTTACTCAATCTATATATACAAAAGAAAGTCGCGTTAGTAACACCATTTATTTCGGGAACGGCTGGACCAATTTTAATGATTCTTTTTGTTTATTTATATTGGCCTTGGCCTGGCTTGGACAGGAATAGGATAATAAGTAATAAATATTCCGAAATTCCTTCGGGAATTTATGCACTGCGGGTGAAACCGCGGGATACAGCTAGTCTTTAAATAAATAGGTGATTATGGTGGTGATGATAATTTTGGATAATGTCGGAGTCAAATCAAAGCATTTTGTAACATGTTGAGACAGACTTTTTGTATTTTCTTTATTAAGCCCTTGAAAATTAAACATCCCTAACCGAAATAAACCGAAACATACAGAGACTCCGTAATAACTTAATATCCGTGTAACCGTAACCTATACAATATTCTTCCTATATCCGTAACCGTAACCGTATCCGTGTCCGAAATTCGACATTCATTACATCCCTGATACATACACACAATGAATTTTCTTTGTTGTATGTACAGTCACGTGCAATGAAATGTATGGAAACTCGGGTGGGTATATAGTATGAATTGTTAAGTGCCTATATGTTTTTGAAATTTTCAGAGTGGACATTTATTTGAAAATCTGCCCGTGTATACATTTCATTGCACGTGACTGTATGTATAGTTATGTCAACAAGTCTTGTTGAACCGTAAACGCGTTGTGATTGCGAACTCAATTTATCCGGTACACTGGCGTATAATATTAACTGTAGTATAGTTAATAGTTACTATGCCATGCGTCGGAGCGTACTGTATGTAACTATTGTTGATATTAATTGGGTATAGTATACCTCGGAACACGGACCATATGTAAATACAGCGTATTAATAACGGTATAAAATAACTATACTGTAGCTACGAATACATAGTAATAAATAATTGTGATCATAGGAGAGCATGGATATTCTCGATAGTTAGCATGTGATACCCACGTTATGCCCGTTTCCGTGGGAATTTCGGGATGAAAATAATCTATAACCTTCTTGTTGAACGTAGCTACAACAACGTACAACGTATTCAAATTGGATTGGTAGTTTCTGAGATTAGCGCGTTCAAACAAACACAAAAATAGAATGTACATTTGTACTGATATCATCAGTGAGATGAGAGGCCTTTGCCCAGCTGTAGGACATTATGTATAAATATAACGGGGAATAATACTAGGCACTTAGTTATACGTTAAATTATAATATTTTTTTAACCGCCATTATTTCAAGTTTATATGAAAACAGTATCACAATTGATTTGCACTTAAGCTTTAGGTATCTATTGACTAAGATAGACTCTTTAACTAAATATAAACACACACGAGTTGTTATTCAATTCATATTAGGTACTCATCCATGTGAAAACACTAGATTCTACAACATTGAAACTAGGAGCACCCCGCATCTTTACCCGCGATGTGCCCTTACCCGAAGAAATTTAGGAATGAAAAGTATCCCATAATTTTCCTCATAAGCTTTCGTATACCATTTTTTCAAATCCTCCAGGTAGTTCCAAACAAACACAAAACTTTTCAGCTTTATTATGTTAGTAAAGATTTAGAACAGACTTGGTCAAAGTAAGAAGCTCCCACGTTTGTCTTGGTACCATAATTTGTTCTAATCAGAAGTTACTGCTCAGTCGCGAAGAACAAATATGTACCTATGAGCACAAAATAAAGTCTAACATTGTTATCAGTAGTTTTCTGTAGAACTTTCGACGCGTGACATCCACAACGGCATCTATCACAATCACGAAATATATACACAGTATGTACTTACTGCAGGGCGAAGTATTGCTCTTCAAGCATCAGAGAGTACAGTCCAAACAGTCCACCTCTTATCTTAAGCTACGTGTAGCTCGGCCCCCACTTGGATCAGTGGCTGATAGGGGCATTCCACCTAAGCGCTACCGTGCTTCGGGGCACTTTAATTTGTCGGTCTCAGTCTTTTCAATCGTCAAGCCATGTCGGAGACATTGAGGCGGTCTAAAAACTCGGACACCAGAGCTGCCTACGAATCTACACAAACTTATTTCTAACACTCTTTAAACTGCCTTGTGCAATGCAGTACAGTCTCCCTTAGTTAGTCCAACTCAAATAACAGATGTGAATATAGTTCTTTAGTTATAACTTATAAAACACGAAAAAGATTCTAAAGCATGTTGTCTCTAGTGTGCACCACTCAATACCTCAGTTCATAGACCACAGAACACAGACTAAGACCAATTGTAATGTCTGCGCAGGTTCTCAACTTTTGTATACCCAAGTTCACTCCCAGGTATGTGCTTCAAACTTCTAGAATTCTATTTGCGTTTTGAATTCACAATGAATACAGTGTGCAGTGCATATCACATGTTCCTACATTGTGCGATTCAATATGTCGTTTGTTTTGTATCTAGTTTGAAGGCTAATATTTCAATTTGAAAATAGCTTTAGGAAAAATAACAGTGTTTGTTTGTTATTCTTATTAGTACTGCAATATAAGTACTTAGACAGATAACTATACACTTCACTTTTGATATGTAGAATGACGATGATGTTGCTTTCATATCTTGCATGTTGGACATCAAGGATTCCTTACTTACATAATACCAAAGGAATTGGTGGGTATTGGTCACAAGTGAGCACCGTATTGTTGCAGTTAAAGTGGAGTGGTTTTATCATTTATGTTCCCATTATTTGTTCAACTGGGACGATCAGATATCACGAATAAAACGTTGTCAAGGCATGCATATTTTGACAGTTACAAACGAAGTTATTCTGATGGATGAAACTTTATGTAGAACTAACAGCTCACCCTGGCTTTGTTCGGAAAGTTGTGGCCATCTACAATGCAACTGGGTCAGTTGTTTCAAGAAATGGTGTACATTTTTCAGTACCATTGTAGCGGCGAGCTATTTGATTCATCCATGTACTTTCAGTGAATGTGCTCTTGAAATTTATGTAAAGTAATACAATGAGGGACAACTACTTTTGTAATGAAGGACAACTTATTCATGTTTGGTTTTATTTATTGTTTGGTGTGATGAATGACTCTATTGATTAAAATGAAAATGTCATAAGATTTTTCTCATTGAATTTTTCTGAAGACACTGATAGAAAATTACTTCAAGAGTATTTTAATTGCAGGGAAACCACGTTATATACATGTCTATTCAACTAGTACTCATTCATTCATTTAATGAATACATTGTATCTAACATACATTATATCATATTATTGAGTATCTTCAACGCCTGCACTCTGCGGGTGGCGAAATGTAACTAATTTGTTATAAGGTTCTATTATAAGGCGGACCGCATACCACAACAGCATGCAGCTGTTCTCAAGCATTAGGCGGTTCGCGAAAGCTGTAAATGCGGTCTGCGGTCACGTGGGTAGCAACCGCAGACCGCACATATCACGTTCGCGAACCGTATCCGGTTACGGTCCGCGGTCCATCTTAGACTTATATCTTGATTACACACTTAAGTAAAACTTTGATCGGTCAAAAAGATCACCAAATGAACACGGGTCTCCATAATTTAATGAGTCCCGAGCTATGAAGGGTTAACCTCAACACCTTGCGTAATGTGAAATTATTGAAGGGGACGGTCAGGGCCGCTTAGACCGTTTATATACTGATTTATGGAACGTAATGTTACGGTTAACCGAAGTATTTATTAACTTCAGCCTATGGCGTTATTCTCCTAATATTATAAACGTATATAGAAGATTGATGTGTGTCTCTAATAAGAAGACACAGTCTATCTATTTATTTATAACCGATTTTCAAAAACCGAGGAGCTTGCCAATTCGTTAGAATCTTTTTTAATAATAAAAGACATATGACAACTATGAGCGCGATATTCCTACAACGAAGCATTTAATTGAAGTGAATCCGCGAGGTGCCGTTGGTTGGCACCTTGTCAGAACTACGTTAACATCTACATATGTACCCGAAACCTTAAAATGTTCCCTGACCTTTAAGACAAAAAGTTTTCTTTGGTGCCTTAAAACATTGCCTATATTCCCGAAATCAGCAGTCAAGTGAGTACTTAACATTCAAGTAAGGCCTTACATCGCGTAGAACAAGGATCAAAGCCTTTTGTTCAAGTGAAATGGCCTTTCATTTAAAATGCGCCATTTTAGGATTCTAATGTTGGTAGTAGCAGCCATTTTGTTAATGTTCTTTATTTAAAATATAGTACTGCTAAATTTGCAGTTATTTCAAGATAATTTACAGTTTAGGGGACACTTAGCATAACCATAAAGCATGGCCCAGACTTCTAAATCTATACTCTATGAATATATTAAAGTTATGCAAAGTGATATACCCCAGGGCACAAATACATTCTCCAAATCAAATAAAAATAGGATCAAAATAAGATCAAAAAGTATAAAATCAAATAGCGTATATTTGATTCCGACTAGAGAACCAATAAAACCTTTCCATATCCTTTCGTCTCGTTTGCAGATACTTTCTCATAATAATATGTAAATATTACGATTTATTGAAAATCCTAAGTAAATATTGGAGGTCTACCCGTACCTTAACACCAAATGACGACACCTACTTCGTATAATATAAATAATATCAAAGAATTTCACTTTCCTTCATGATATAAAGAATAAGCGAATTCTTTCATGAAAATCCTCAAACGAAACAGTTTGTTATGTAAACTTGATAATTCCTTTGTAGTAAAGTTATTTAATATTCTAAAAGTATTTTTGAATTTGTCTGAGTTAATAAAGGTTTAACTTGTATTTTTATGAATAAAGTAATTCTGAATAATATATTTTTATAAGTATACGAAAGTGAATTTTCACTGTATTTAATTAACAACATATACTTTTATTATGCTACACACATAAAACACATATAGGTATAGACAATAGACTACAAACAATAGCCACAAGTGAAGATGTTGCCAGGTCCTCAGCTCGTTAAGTGGCGCAAGATGTGTCAAGCTCGCACTTGGCACTTGAACATTCAAACTGTGCCTTTTGTTGCCAAGTTAAGCCTCCATGTACGCTCGCTAACAAAAACATGTTGGCACTTTATTACCTTTATGTTCACGTAATTTGACATTTCCATGAATAGTGAATGCGATGCCAAGCATTTGATCAAGACAATGTATTCAGGGTTAAAAGTGTTTTTTGTTCAACTGTACCTCCGTCATTAAATTCGACTTACCCAAAGCCTGTTTCATATAGCAGCTTAATATCTAGTTTTTGAGTTGCGAGAATACAAAGATGAAAAGTATGAAGAAAAGGGATAATTGACCCAATTTGCGAATGCAACATAGTTGCTTTATAGCTCTGTTTACATTCAATAGGAGGTACGCATTCGCATCCCGCTGCGAAATAGAGCATTTCATTGGATACAGTAAGACCTGTTCTACGAGTATAATGACGGCTAAGAAATTTGAAAAGCGTTACTACGTTTGTCGATTGCTAATCTTTATAATTTGTAGAAAGTCTGCCTGACTTCTAATAGGGTAATATTGAAATAGGATATGACATAAACTAAATTTAAGTAATTGCCTTATTTATAAGGGCCTAACCTTTAATGTCCCACTATTGGTTCAAGGCCTCCCATTTTACTGAAAATATCAGTACCGTGAAGACGACTATGCTTGCCTACTGCATGTTGGCTATCAAGCCCGACATAAGAATAATACACCCTTACAATAAAAATACATGAATAGAATGTAAAGAATATTATTATTCAATAAAATCTACCCGTATTCAACTTCAACCGCTTGTCGGATACAGCAACAGTGACGTCACTACAATACACGATTGGGTGAACTATCGATGAAACCGTTTATCTTATCTCCACGTGCCTATTGTTCTGCAACCATGACGAAGTCAAACAAATCACTTGAACCGCTCAAGTGTTGATAAAATTAGAGTTCCTTATTCCATGGACCTCTGTTTTTTTTTCAGCTGATTGAATTTTTACTCTAGAAGCTCATGCTGCAGTGTGTTTTTAATAGGTAGTTAGTAATAGTAAGTAACAGACAGCAACATATTTAAGTGGTATATTTAATCGTTATAAAATCCGTTAAGTGTGTTGCTATCTGTACAATATTATTCATAATAAAACCTAAGTGATACTCTCTGAATCTATTTCGAAAAACAGATGAGATAGGAACATTTTTAAATATCAATCTCTTACCGCAGATAAAATCAAAATCCGGCTTAATCTGGCTTTCCGACCGCTTCACTGTTTCAAATTCTTACTTCCATCGCACAAATATTGAATATTTTTCTTTGGAAATGTTTCTAAAACTAAAATTTATTTACACCCTTATATTTTTATTTTTATATATTTAAATGGTATGTAACAATTTTCAACACTTATTTTTTTTAAACTATCCAACCACACACGTTCTTAATTTAAAATAATTTGACATATGTATACGAAGTTTAATTTTAGTTTTTTTTGTTTAATGTTCGATTTTAAATTTAAAAGACTAGTGTTATTAAAATTCCTGTTTATTTACAAAATGTCGCGAGTTCTCGTGAAACAGCCGCTCCAGAAAAGCGTGTGGCCACCGCGGGACTCGCGTGACAACTGAAACGATACAGGGAATTTTCAGTTTCAGTCCAGACGTGCCGTATTGGAGTACAGAAGATGTTTTTCTATATTGACAAATTCCATTTCTTTCGTGCGTGACGTTAGGTTACATACCTTTCTCATGCATTTTCTAGTTTTCCCCGCGACTTGGCTTGTTTCTAAGAAAAATAAGTTCCCTTAGGAATATATGTACATCGTTTTCATGTTATATTTCCCTCTCCTTGTTGCATGTTCCGAACATAGTTTGTACGAATATTTTTTTCTGTATATATATTGTAGTGGTTGAAAAGAATTGTTCTAAGAAGAAAAGGAAAACAAATTGTAGGTTCTTGAAAGGAATTCCGGAGACATGTGATATCCATCTGGTTGAAATGAATGAGCGTAATGGATCAGATATTTCAGAACAAAAGTATTGGTTTTGTTAAAAGAATATGTTTTAGGAGAATGAATTTTACTGTTCATTACACTAGAGTGGTTTACCCAACTGCTAGTGAAAGGAAGGTTTTGTTTTCGGTCCATGAATGTAAGTTCAAATATATCAAGTCTCTTAAGGTGCTTTTAAAAATAGGCAAATGAAAATACGTTTTGTGTGAACGTGATAAAGCATGCCTTCTTTGTTTTATCTCTTTCCTAGAGGTTCATAATCAAGTTTTTTTCTTCAAAATGGAATATTTGCTTGCTCTAACTCATGCTCGTTCAGTTCTTTAAAATGAAAACACCAAAAAACAGAACTAAAGACATTGTTTTGTTTGTTCCAAAGGAAAACATAACAATTCTCTTATGGCGGTGCAATACAGGAATACGGGGGAAAAACGATTTGAAACGAATCATGTAGTTGGACATTAGACCGTATGTCTTTGTGGTTAGAGTGCATATTAAAAACGAAAGTTACGTTTGACCTTTCAGTTGAATTGCTTTTGAGCAGGATTTCAGGTGTTGGTTTATATAGCGACGTTGAGACCGCTGTATTATAAAAAGCTATAATATTAACCTTTCATATAAAAAGTCCATTTACGTACAGTCGGCCAAGAAAGTGGTCTACCACTTTTGACAAAAGTTTCTGCGAGATGTAACGATCGCTAAGGTTGACTTTTCTATGCACAATTATGTTATGACGTTTTGTCTGTTATCTGAGATGCCTGACATTTGACATCATTGGGTGACTTAGTTGGACCTCTATTATTAAATGAAAATTGACCTTGTTGACGTTCATGACGTTCAAATGAATCTCAACCGTAGGGTGGTAGACCACATTTTTGGCTGACCGTACAAACTTTTATACGTTCGGGTGAATGTGTCGTAAATATACAGATTTTCGAACATTACGTTAGGGCGTCCGTCTTAGCAATTTATCGGTTGAAAGCGTGTTGATTTTCTCATACATTAGGCGCCACACCTGACCCAAATGTATGATATTAGTTTGGGTCCTATACACACACTATTCAACCTTCTTTTATATCAAAGTCGCATAAAACTTCTTACAATCCTTCGCTGTTCAGTCGCTAATACTGTATAAGTTTTATTAATATTGGGGAATATATGTTTATAGAAAGTATTCTTAATAAAAGCATGCTTTTAAGAATATATGTAGATACTTGAAACTTAAATCTACCCGACACTATAAGAAAAGTGATTATAAATCTCCTAAAAAAGTAAAATATTATTACCTTGTAATGTCCCAATGCTGGGCAAAGCTGGGCAAAGCAAAAATAATCACCACGGTTGCCAAATGCGGGTTGGTGATCTCAAACCCGAGTCATGTTTGAAAAGTAGAAAAAAAATCTTATGACAGTATTGTATTTTGTTAGTAATCGAACTAGATTTTTTTTTAAATAATACTATTATTAAAGCAAATTATTATGATGACAACAACCTTATTACAAAACAGTAAAGCTGATAAAAGTTCCTCTGAAAAAGTTTAACAATAAATTTATACCATAGAACACACACACTAGGCTTTTTTAATTCCGTAGACTTCGTAGCGCCCGCGTAGTCGCGTAGGCATCTCGTAGCCAAAACTATGATAAACACAGCACAGTGACGGTGACTTCACTACTACCTCTGATTATTATTACTACATTATGATTTCATTTACATCAGTACAATACTAAAACTGTGTTCTATCGTGGTTTTGAACCTAATCTTGCATTCATTGGCAAACATTGCACAATATTGGCATTAAAACTTGGTTAATGCCAAATATTAGTTTGCTATTCAAAACCGATAACCTAGTTAAATAAGGTACAGTTAGGGAAGTTCGGTTTCCAAGTATAACGTACGGAACCACTTCACAGAGCAAACATTTGCTTTATAATAAGTACTCTCGATCTCCGATATGCGTCGTAATTGAAAGTGCTCGCTCGTCCGACCATTGCATGCGGGGTATGAGGATATTTTCCCTGTTTGTACATACTAGATGTGACCTTAATACGACCGCATATTTACCTTTATGGGTAATATTGATGACCTATATAGTTGGCTCGATATAGATAATTACTTTGGTATTCCTTTAGTTCATAGGATGAAATACTAGTAAGTACTTCGCCCTTCCGTGTTAATAGTTAATTTTGATTTTAGCAAGTTTACAATCAGCGAATTTTAAATAGAACTTGCCTACATGTCACTTATGTTACATTTCATAGCATATTTTTTAATTAGAAGGTACGGTAAGAATGCAATCAAAAATTAAAATGAAATAATCGTTCTTTTATCGTGAAAATATCCTCTGTCGCGTTTTTGTTCTCAGCTTGATCCAATCTTGATGTTAGCTCCTATCTTTAAATACCTACTAGAATCGAAGTGTCATTTCACATTTTTTATTTGTCTAGACGTGCAAAATGTCGCTCGTCTGTTGTTTGTAGCTTATTTTGATATCGACTTTTGTTTTTATTAAAAAAGTTCTTGAACACGTTCCTATAATATTAAGTAGTCATTGATATAAATTGGTTATTGGTTTGATTGACTAAAGGAGATCCATTTTAAAGAGGCAATACATTACAGTTTTTATAAATAACCCGCAGTAGACAGGTGTGGCGACGCCTAACTTAATATTCTAATATCCTCAGTATGAAGAAAATATCTAGCCCTATGGGACTACAATATAATGGTAGCCACAATACTGAATACAGGCTACAATACTTTACTTTCAACTGTGTTTTTATTAAATGGTCATTATGATTGTCATTAAGCTGTATCAACCAGACGCATTACATAAACATGGATTATGATAAGCTCCCGTAATCCGATTAACCCAAATATTAATCTCGGGATCCGTCATGAACGAACATAATGAGATTTCCATAACATTAGATGTTGAAGATTTGGAAAACGCGACGCGTTCTATTAAACTGTCTTTAAATGAAATAAAATATCACAGAGTTTTCCATTACTTCTTGAAATCACCTGTTAAAACGTATGCACTCATTATTAATAAATTGTTATTTTGCAAATACGTTTTACAGTGTTCACGGCAGTTCCGTAGTTTATTAAACGTACGGTAGTACGATCATATTTAATTAAAATTTTCAAAGTTTATACATTTTATTTAATAATAAGAACTCCATTTAATACATACAAAATATGAAAATAATGTTCCTTTTTTTCAAATTCGATAAACCTGTGTATTTTCGGGTAAGTGTATAAAACAAAAACTCAACTCTATTTTCATCTTTTTACAGCTGGTATCACGGAATAAGGGATCGTCTTGCATCGATAGGACTGAGGAAAATACAAAAAGGTCACTTTTCTTATATTATTTTTTTTTCAAGTTCCATTTATCTTTATGGGATTTGGCGAAAATATGAGAAATAGATAACCGTAGATTTTTCTTTTTATATGGATTGCCATGTCATTTAGTTTTGTATAACACTTATTAGTTGCTACCAAGTTACCTATTATAAAACAAAATCGCTTTCCGCTGTCTGTCCCTGTGTATGCTTAGATCTTTAAAACTATGCAACGGATTTTGATGCGGTTTTTTTAAATAGATAAAATGATTCAAGAGGAGGGTTTATGTATGTATAAAAATTCCCGAAATTCTCACAGGAACGGGCACAACGCGGGTAAAACCGCGGGGCACTGCTAGCTTCATATAAAGTGTTTATATTTACCTTCTATTTTATTATATCTAAAAAAGTTTACATATATTTGATTTCCAATTTCAAAAAATCTCGTCACAGATCACATCAAATTAAAAACATGGCCTAAATATTGTAGGGACTGAAAAATATAATAAGTTATTATAAAAATACACAAATATAATACTTTCAACATTTCAATGGATTTTCCGTGTCCTGTTATGAATTATGTATGAAAGAAACGTGATAGTAACCTTGTTATTATAAAGGTGGAGCGAGGTTTTTGTAAAGGATTTTATAGTGAACAATTTCATGAATAGCATTGAAGTGTTGTTGCTCGATTGAAAGAATGTAGAATAGTGGAGAGCATATGACATTTTAATTAGTGGGAACCATCCATATTAATTTATATCATTGGAACATATGAAGGTAGCAAACAATATCTCAAATTTTATTTTTTCATTTTTAACCATTTGTTAGTTTAACTTGGAATCAAAAATATAGGCCAAAGTCGTCCAATATGGACCACTGACTAATCTTCCAATATGGACCACTGACTATTCCATTGAAACTGGTCTATTTCTTTTTCATTAATAAAATCTTTATTCAATTCATATTTCGATTTCCAGTTGCAAATCTTCACTATACTGTTAGTTTTCAGTACTCGTTGATTTACTTTGGGTTTTGTTTTCCAGTCTATGTGACACTACACTCAACTATAAACTACCATAGCATAATACAAAAAAATATTACCTACGTAGACTTCGATAGACACACACAAAAGTGATATCAAAATATTTGAAATTCTGGATAGCTTGCAGCTAACGAGATTCAATAAAGGAATAGTTCCGTGTTCCAACTTTTATTATTCATCCATCAATATGGAACGGACTGAATGTAAGAACTCTATCGACAACATGCCGCTGAATGCATATCAAACATCGACCTTTGCAACTTTTCATTTCATATAGACTTGTTTTGTTGTTTTAACTTCTGTTAGTATGTGTACGTTGAATTTGACAATAGATTCATTTATATAGTGAAAAAATGACGAATGTCGTATGCGTTGATGATTCTATTGTTTTAGTTCATTGTTCATTCTCTTGAAAAAGAACCGTATACAAAAAAATATTCATATTGTGTGTGGTATAGTGTTAGATACTAAAAATATTCACATCGGGTGTGGTATAATTCGTGAGGGTCCATTTCTGCTTGGATGTCAGAAAAGGATTTTATTCAAGGAGTGATGAAAAAGGAACAGCGGTGCTTCATATAAAATGTTCGTTCGATTAAACTTCGGGCCCGAAAGCCGACTAGGGAAACTAGCAGTCGCCACCTTGCTAATATTGGACAAAAAGTCCACTATCTATTAACTCTCAATGTTCGTGACTACTATCACCTTGATTTTATTACGACTACTTTCTCATACCGACTGCCAATACCTACCGTGCAATTAGCAACGCCTCTTGTCACTGAGCTGTCATTGCATAACCGTTATCGCCGCGGGCGCATACTGCGTTAAATTTGCTCCAGTTTAGAACGTTAACATTCAACTTTTCGAGAGTTCTTTCACCAGCTCCGGCAGCCGTGATCGTCTAGTGGTTAGGACCCTACGTTGTGGCCGTAGTAACCCAGGTTCGAATCCTGGTCACGGCAGTGTCGAACACTGTCACGGAGGAGCTTATTTTGGTGGTAGAATTAAGAAAATATTGTCGATTGAAGTTTTCGAAGTGACATTATACGACAGAATTTATAAAACTTTTCACATAAAATATATCAATAGAATTGCCATATTCTATAGTATTTCTATGATTATTTTTCTTCATATTTTAATGTGTTATTATATTATATCTGCTGACCAGTAGCACATCATACGAGATCCGTAGACCATAAAGTTTAAGCATTAGTAGAGCTCGCTGCACTTATTCGCAGTGGCAGAATGACTGGGAATGCACATAAAATTGTTAGTGCATTTTTACAGTCACATGTGGAAGTAAAGAGCCTCCTCATCCGTCGGGGTAATAGCGAGGTTTACGATCCTCCTCGTGCTCAGACATTAATTAACCATCTCTCCGTATATATAATGATCTCTGATGTATAACCATCTCTCCGATAATAGGGTTAAGGTATGTTTTGAATTCCGTCTGCAGCAGACCGCAGACAGTAGGCAAAAGTGCGGTCGTCATCCTCAGTGGTGCTCGCGGTCGTTAATTCGAATGCGGCTTTACACCGCGACTGCCGACTGCTTATTACACAATCAGCGTTGCCAATGTGTGAAAATTTCCCCAAAATGCGGGGAATCTCATGTCAATTAGAGATTGGGCCATGTGGGGAAAGTACGGTGTGTTCGTTCACTACGGAACTTCCGAAGTAGCAGGTCGCTAATGTAACCCAACCCCCCAAAGCAAATCCTGGAGGCCGCACCTGGTCACTCGGAGTTCCAAATTCAAAACGTTAATACTAAGCAGTTTTTACCTTGGTCACTTTGTCATTGCATAACCGCTATAGCCACCGCGTCCAATGCAGCCAGATTGCTCTACTTTCGAGCCTTAACATCAAACTTTTCGAGTGTTCTTTCACCAGCTCCGGCAGCCGTGATCGTCTAGTGGTTAGGACCCTACGTTGTGGCCGTAGTAACCCAGGTTCGAATCCTGGTCACGGCAGTGTCGAACACTGTCACGGAGGAGCTTGTGTTTTTGCATTTTTCTGTCAGTGGTCATGACAACTAAAGTGGTATTCATTTCTTTGTGTTGATATAATTATGATTACTGATTAGTTAATATTAAATTAGTCTATTTTTATTTTTATTACTTTTCAAGTTAAATTGAAATTACTCAGACCTCTCGCCCGTTTCATTTCTAGTGCATATCTCAGGTAATTTGTCATTTGGTCATTGATCACAAATCTACGATAGTCCTATCTGGCTAGTACAACAAAGGTCACATAAAGCGACAAGGCATGATATAAAAAATATAGTGAGTTGGTGGAATGTGTAAAATTCAATTTTATCGTCAATGTTTCAAATATATTTATCTGAATTATACATCATATCTTGTCGCCTTCTGTCTCGTTCATTGCGCTAGACATTTTAATAATATTAAAGTTTCCACAATACATTGAAACATTTCGATAACAATTTATACTTTAGGTACTCCAGTAATATCTGACATTTGCCGGATTCCCTTTAGCAAGTCCCGCAGCTGTCCGCCGCAGCCGACCACAAAGATATCAGTTCATCTGCTGCAGGCGTTTCCCTTTGAATCAAATGGCACGAACATAATTACGGAAATTAAATGTTGCTTATTTCAATAGAATAGTTTTAATTTCTCAGTGCAGTGAAGAGGATTAAGCTCAATCAACCACGGGTTGAGGCCTTTGTGGGCGAATAATTGTAAGCAAAGACAATGATATTTCGTTCTAGATTTAAAACGTTCGTGGATATTATCTATCATGCTTACATGTTAAATATTTGGCATATATTTGCCACTTGCGATCTATTGAACTACTCGGTTCATTTGTAAAGTCTTTCAAGAAGTTAATTTAAAAGGAATAACAACAATTTTATACCCCAGCGGTTTTAATCGTAAAACCATCTATCTATTGTTACGTTTTCGTGTAAATATTTGACGGATTGGTGGCTGGGCCGCTAGTGACATATATGTATAGCTGTATGAATACTCAATTATATACGCACAAGCATGCTTTTCATACCACACCGAATTGCGCAGAGCAGTTGCTTCAATTGATAACCTGATAAACCGATATTTTTAATATTATTAATTATTTGTCTTTCTAAACGCAAATTGACTTCATCCGTTCATATTTATGTTGTGAAAGCAATTAATATTCTAAGCACTGCTGTGAAAAATAAATAACTTCGTTTTACCTAATCCGCGAGGTTGGCAATATTGAGGGACTTCCTAAATCGGTTCGCGGAAACTAAGACGGAGTAAACAACTTCAATCGGGTTGTTTTATTTCCCATTTGCGGTAACAAAATATTCATATTAAGGGCGGGGTCACACGAGCAGCTAGAAGTTAGTTTTTATGTATGTAAATTTCCGGAATTCCCACTGGATCGGCCACAACACGGGTAAAACCGCGGGGCGCTGAGTAGATTCATAAATGGAGAAATATCGATAAACACTTCCTCCACTTTTTTTAAGTCTGTGAAATGTTAGATCACGTTTTAATAAACCATTAATAAGACAGTTATTAAAAAAACAAATAAGATTGTCGACCGAGCGGCCGGTAGTTTGTTCAATCAGTCCGTGTATGCTCACCCTACGGACTTACACATATAGTTTGTTATCCTTTCATGTTCCACTATAAACTATTCATATAAAGCCAAGATTATTCTAGTAAGTTAAATAGTTAATAAACATGAAGTACCAACAGTTTTACAAAAAGCAATTCGTTTTTATGCGAACCATACGAGTATTGCGTTATTTTGTCGTTTTAGTAAGCACGGTATTTTAGTTTTATACTCTTAGTAATAACGTGGAAACTTAATTGAACACATAAAAGGGAAATAGAAAAACTTTTTGATAATATAAAAAGTCTAGTATGTTATTCATATTTCGAGTTAACTTGGAGTAAACATAGGCTTTGAGGGCCTTATTAACCGCGGTGTAACTAAAACACTATTGTAATGTGTTTTGTCTCTTTTGCTCTTCGGAAAATTGCGTATGTCAGAAAGTGATAAACCATTTGATAAATAAAATGTTCTTAATATATTATAATTAACCTGTAGGTTTAGTTTAAGCGATTGACGAGCGGCAAGGTCACAAGTTAATAGAACACGAGAGAGTATTTTGACAAGTAAGACGCTCATGTGAAGAAAGATACTATTTCTAACCAACTTCAAAAACCAAAGGAGATTGCAAATTCGAGTATTTTTATTGTCCTCACTATTTATGTCAAAGCTCTATATAACTCACCAACAGCCGACTCATTGAATCAACACACCCCTAGCAATAAATTGCACAGAACATGCTGCACACGAAGCTTCCATCTTGCATGAAGCATATCTCTTCAAATCCTCGTGAGCGGTTCGTTCACTACAAGATAATTAAGTTTATCTTAAGCTTCAGATCTGAATGCGAACTTCGTTTAGATTACATCGGTAGTGAGAAGCTTTACATAATCTAGTACTACACTTGTAGTCTAGTTGGAGCGCTCGTGGCGTAGTTTGCGATTACTAAGATATGTTAGTTCATTGCAATTGTTAAGCAATGTGCAGCTCGACCCCTACTTGGATAGGTGACCGATAGGGGCATTTCTATCTGAGGGCTACCGTGCTTCAGAGCGACACCAGGGTTGGCAAAACCTATTCGAACTTACTTAATCATTACATAGTATAAAACAAAGTCGCGTCTGTTTGTCGTTTGTCTGTTTGTCTGTATGCTTAAATCTTTAAAATTACGCAACGGATTTTGATGCGGTTTTTTGTAATAGGTAGAGTGATACAAGAGGAAGGTTTTTATGTAAAAAAATTCCCGAAATTCCTACGGGAACGGGCACAACGCGGGTAAAACCGCGGGCGCTGCTAGTTTAATTATAATAAAAAATGAAATGAGATACACAAACATGTTTTTGTTTGTAATTATTTAATAATATTGTTTGATTGATATAAAGTTTCTCATCGGGAGTAATCGCAGTAATTTTGATAATTAATTTTGTCATAAAAAGAAGCTCATTTCGAATATTCTCATTCAAATATTCGCGTTTTGTTGGAATTTAAGAAATAAATTGAAGAAAGTTTTTATATTAATAATATTTTTAACTTAAGTTTTTAATCCGAACTAATCAGAAACCGTAAGAAATTGTTGACGTTGAAAAATATTTCTCATTGATTCAGAAAATTGAGACCCTTCAGAATAAACGCTTCAAATATTTGAGTTGGATAATTAAAGATTCTGCGGAGGAACAATCCATCACAGTCCAATATAACTTGGCTTGTTAAAGTTGGAAAACATTTGGAAATATTTCTTGAGGGACCTTAATATTTACTTCCATTAAAATATGGCAAAAACATAAGAGCCTTATACATAAACGCTTTAATAGCTTTTTAGCTATCAAACGGTTTGTCCCTTTCCGACATACGGTATTCTCTAAAGAGCAAATGAGACAAAACACTTTATGACAGTGTTTAAGTTTAAGAGATTTTATGAATAAGATGGTAAGTATATAAAGTATTCTCTAAAAGGATTTTTACATCAAAACCCTTAGCAGGCAAGCACGGTGATGCCTAGTCCTCCTCACTATATGGTACTTCAGTAAGTTTTCACCTTTGCCCTACAATGGAATATAATCGAAATTTATTTTAAATTAAAGTGAATCTCAATAATAAATCTCTAATTCCCGCTCTCAGAGACGCCCATTAAATCAACATGAATTATTTGACGTAATTTTTCATACATAAAAATATCAAAATCACTCCTAGAATATTTACTATAGGAGCATTTGAAGTCTCTGAGTATGTCGCTAATCGACATACTGTTTTGTTTACGGTATCCTACTTTATCAATGTAAACGATCCTGTGACCTGAATTCAACGTATCTTAGCACTTAGAAGACGTAATTAAATTAAGTATAAGCTAACAATTAAAACGTTAATTTTTCTCCGTATAAAATTAACGAGTGATCCAGCGAGAACCGGGAAATTACTTCATTAACACAAATTATGTTTTATTACAACATGAAAGGATCTCAACGGCTTCTTGATTCATATTGAAAGGGGCTTATTAAGTAATGTTTGTTAAATAAACGGATTTATTGAATACCATTTTGAAAATGGAAACAAATGCTTAACTGGTATATACGAGTATACGTCAGCCTACTACGGGCATAGTTATTTTTTTGAGGAGGCGGTTAGTTAACAAATCCTCCTAGTTTCATATGTTTTGGTATAGATTCTATATTCTTCAGAGCTTCTATTGTCAATCAACCATCGTACATACCTAAATAAACATCTGCTCTGCGTTTTTCGTAGTATTCAAATTCAAAATCTCTTCATTAGATCATTCCAATCATTTATAATCGTCAGCTTAAAATTAATCTTTCGTTAGTTCTCAACGCGCCACCTACAAAGAAAAACAAACAAGAAACTCAATATATCAAACGTATCTAGTCCATGGGTACGGTTTATATTACTCCTTAGATATTAAAGCCTTTGTCCTAATACTTTTTACGACTAAAGATTCAATACTTCTTTCTCAAAGTATACGGATCAAACGCGTGCTGAATACGTCACGTATCTCTGAATTTTTCGTATTATCGTAGTTTCTGTCGGTTCTACGGCTTCAAATATTTAGGTTCGTCGTTATTCCGGATCCACGTGTGTCCAATGGATCCAGTATTTTAACTTTAGGAACCAATCTACGATTTGTTTTTACAAAAATGTATAGTTTGAATTCATTTTTAGACAACCCTGGTGCCAGAGTTTTTTCTATCGTTATTTTGGTCTCAGAGGAAATTAAATTGCCAATTATTTTCATAGTAGATCCCTAAATAAAGTAGGTATCTAATTAGATAGAATCTAATTTTTAACAAACTTTAATGTATTTGCAGGTACGAAACGTAAAATATTAATGTATATACATGAGTTTCACATTGCCAGTAAAAACAACAAGGCACAAGAAAATAATGCCTGACTAATTATGAATAGCAACTGTGTAATACACAAAATTGTTTGCCACACGTACCCTGCAGGCGTTACAGAATAATTTGCTCGGAGTTTTCCGTCAGGCGCTCGTATGTTATCAAATTATTTTATAACTTGTGAATGAAACATAAATGGCTTAATAACTTAACTTAGCAGGTACAAAAGTTCGTTACCCTTACTTCAACTAAATATATTCATATATTCTTAGAACTGGCCCTTTATTATTGCAATAAAGTAGTAAAATATTCCCATAATATAGAAATAGGCACCCAGTAGGAAACTATTGTACTAATAATATAATTTAACCAACACTCATACCTATATAGGATGTCAAATACTACCTTAGAGATTTAATGTATCATTTTGACGTGTAATGTATACAAATTATATTTCGACTCTGCGTGCGGCAGAAAGATCTTTATGTACCTACGTAGTTTCAACAATTCATTTTGACTGGAAAAGAAGAATAGGTAGGTATCATAGTTATTGTCCGTACCTTTTCATACCTACCTAGGTAAATACTATAAGTCGGATCGCGCGCAATTTGCCGACACCCTCGATTGAACAAAGACCCGAGACGGTTGACTCCACCGACTGAATTTATCCAATAAATCTGACATTTCTTTCATCTTTAAACTACCTTTCCTCTTGAGCTATGCTATGCTACGTGTCTAACTTGCGACGCTACTTATATGATTGGAAGAAGCAGTCTAACAACTCTTACCTATTCAAACTTAATTATGTACTTTTATTGGTGGACCACTCCTTTCTGATACCTCCAATACTATTTTACATTGATATGTTGTTTAATTTCGAATGGTAGACACTGGATACCAAACGTAGCATAGCAACGGAGTAGCATAGCTTGGAAAGACACCTTAATACCAATTCGCAATCGTTTGATCTCTTAATAAACACCTATCAGTTTTTGTCCCGATTCAAATATTATAACAAGTGGTTCAATTTGTTTTGTTCAAAATCGAAGTTTGTTTTGGCGAGACGAGGAGACGTCGCGACTTATAGACGAAACAAACACTGATTTTGTGTAAATAAGTGTAGAATTGTTTTACATTTTAGTACTTATATATTTTAACAGTGTTTATTTAACATTGACTAAAGTTTTGGATACACCACAGTGAAGAATATCACCGACAATATACATAATGTATAACATATTTTTTAGCAGGAAAAATGATATTTTTTTAGCAATAAAAAGCAATGTTTGAAAAGCTATGCTATAAAAAGCTTGTAATATACATTTCAAAATTCATTCAAAGAAAACATCGCCAAATCACGAGCATAAATACCAAATTAAAACATAACAGAACGAAGTGATATTCGGCACGTTAATAAGCACGCACAACGTCGTTCATTTGTAGCTCCCAAATTAATTAATTACGTATTCAAAATAGGTAGGAAGGTAAATCAGGACCCGAAGCATGCATCGAACCAATTTCAACTCCACGATGTATCAGGTTATTGTTCACATAAATTGAATTAGTGCTGTGGCCCCGTTTCATTCAATTATTAATTGGAATATATCTTCAAAGATTTATTGGTTGGTGTTCCACTAGGAACTTGGTAATGGTGAATTCAATAAAGTTGTAGGTACTCGTAGTTACTGCCAAATCATGAAATAGGTTTTCTTTATATTCCTACTAATATTATAAATGCGGTAGTTTACATGGATGTATAAATGTACCTGTGTTTGTTACTCTTTCACGAAAAAAACTGCGGGACGGGTTTGGATGAAACTTTACAGAAATATAGGTTATACATCAGAATACCTAACATATATAAGGTGGTTAACACTGCAGAGCGCGGCTATTAAAAAAACACATTAGCCTTCAATGTCCCAATGCATGGCAAAGGTATTTTAAGTTTTTTACAGATTTCAATAAAGTGAAGAGGATCGGTCCAATAACAATGTTTATCTAAGATTTTAACTACTTGTTTATAATACGAACTATATACCGTGTATAGAGATTGGACATATCTCCGTTATATTGTACAAGTTGGATCAATTATTACCGATATCGACGACGGTAATAACCTTCGGGTTCAGTGATCAAGTCTATACATTTGTAATGACGAGGAATGTTCAGGAAATACTCGTGTCATAGTAACGCAATTTGACACGTGATGCCGAGTTAGGGATGGGACAATTGGTAAAATTCGTTTTATGGAAAAATGTTTGTTATATTTTGTTTTAAATATTTGATTAGGCACTCAAAATACAAGGAATGCAGGGTTTAAAAGATAGAATTAGAGAAGGGTCCTAGAAAGTAGTGTTTAGTCCTCAACACCTAGAATGACCCACATGTAACATACAACCCCGTTCCGTTATATTTCAATTTGTATTATATTTTATCTTCATAATGACATTTACATGAATTAGATTTTATTAATTCTCAACACAACAAACATACATGTCAAACTCGAAACATCCCTTTAGCTTTAAGGGTAAATCCCACCACTTCACTAATACCTTACAAATGGGATTTTTAGATTAAAACAGCTCTGTCCTGACACTACGGTAGAGGAAAGCTCATGCATCACACAGGAGCTTAGGGACGTACTTCGACAGTAACGAGATTTGCCTTCCAAAGAATGTAAGGCGTTACAAGATTTACCGGACGCAAAGTTAGTAAACAAACTGAAACAAACCGTTTTTAATGAAGGTAATGGTTTCCTTTTGAATAATGAATTTGGTATTTCGTACGAGTGGAAGTGAGATAATATGACTATGTATTTGGCATCGTTGATGATGAAATTGTATAGAAATTTAACATGAGTAGGTAAGTATACGCAAAATGTATAAGATGTGTTACTATTGAACGCACAGAATAGTCACCAGAATAAGTACCTCCTTGTCATTTAGAATATATTAAATGCTATTGAATACAATCACATTCAATTCAAAGAAATCACAGCTTACACTTTTAATATCAGGTTTGATAAAATATATGCATGTCGAAAAAAGGGATATTAAATATCTATAAATGAATTAAACAAATATTATTAATCCCGTTTGTCATCACCAGTCAATGAAACCAATTAATAATATAATTAATATATAAATTAGTAGAAACAGAGGTAAATACAGTGTAGCCGTCGAATACCAACGAAATAAATTTCAATTTATAACATTTTAATTAACAATATTATTTGCCAGTGTTGACCTAAATAAAGGAAGTATTTTGATAAATTATTTTCATTTATTCAGTAACTTATGAGTTATGACATAATCTTTAAATGAAGTAAAATGCCCATGAAATCTGAATTACTTACGTAAAAATATGACTTGTTCTTTTGAATTAAGATTTCAAAAGTTACGTAGTTTCGTTTCGTAAGCACTTGTAGTAGGTAGGTTACCTTTGTGCCCTTATTTCTAACCGTGCCCGCGGTGTTACCCGCGTTGTACCCGTTCCCGCGGGAATTTCGGTATAAAATGTATCCCATATTTTATTCTGATATAGTATAATCTATATTACTATAAATTTTATCCCAATCCGTCCAGAAGTTTTTTCGTCAAAGAGTAACATACATTCATACATCCATCCTCACAAACTTTCGCATTTATAATATTTGTAAGATGTAGATACTGTTACTGATACTGATATCTCTGTAGTATTTGATACTAGGAGTTATATGTACCTACCTAGTATATCAATAAATAATTTCTGATAATTTAAAAATACAATGTGTTAAAAAATGTTAATGTTAATGGGTTAAAATAACTAGCAGCACGCGATTTTATGGATTAAAATAACCTTAATTAAATTACCTACCACTATGTATTATAAAAAGATATTCAAAATGAACAAAAAACAAACTCTTCAGATTTATATATTTGAAAGTATAGATAACAGACTAACTATATAGTATAGATAACAAAGGAATTCAATTCAAATTAAAAATGTAAATCTGTATTTACTTTGATGTATTTTTCCTACTAATTTCAATCCTAGAATTTGATTAACAATCAAAACGTTTGAACTTGTTCAAACTCGATCAAATTGGAAGCCAAAGGAATTCATTTCGTTAATAAACAAAGATTATATAACTAGTACCGTTCTGTGGGTACTCTCTGTTTATTTTTGGAAAATCATTACGTTGGTAACTTAATTTATGAAACGATTATAACAAACTTGCAGTAGTTATTGAGGTTAACATAGAATACGTCTAGATGCGTTTTTCTTTTTAGGGTCTAGACAGACGGACTGCAATTCAACTGCAATCCGACTGCCAAATGGCAGTTCAGATGCAGTTTGAATGCAGTTGGCTCGACTGCAATCAAACTGCACGTCGACGGGCAGTTGGCGTGCAGTTGGATTGCAGTCTGAGTGCAGTTAGTCGTTGTAACTGCACTCAGACTGCAATCCAACTGCACGCCAACTGCCCGTCGACGTGCAGTTTGATTGCAGTCGAGCCAACTGCATTCAAACTGCATCTGAACTGCCATTTGGCAGTCGGATTGCAGTTGAATTGCAGTCCGTCTGTCTAGACACTTAGTTATAGCTTGGTAAAAGGTTAAAGTGATAGACATTTGGAGTATTGTAGTTGAGGGATTCATAACGTACTTATTTACTCAAACAGACCATACCATAGACTAAATTAGGCAAATAACTTCCAAAACAATGTAACTGATAATTGTACGTGCATCATTTATATGTAAACTATATCAAACTAATTTTTCTACAATACATTGTCTTCTTAAATTAATAACCTAGGTATTCTTTAATAACTTAATCTACGAAATTCTTGTTTCTTCTTCTGCACATGTCCTCGTATTCTCTTGAACTGTAGTCGTAGATGGCACTTAACTCCGGTAACCTAGCTTTATGACGTCACAAAACTCATACAGCTAGATAACCAAAGATAATTAACCAATCTACATCGCCGTCAACTCTTCTCTTCACTTATCTTCTTTAATGTTCGTTTATTCTTCTCTTTCGATGTTCCTTTTTTCCGCTGCATGTTCTTAATTTGAAATTATTCTTCTTGATATAAAATATTCTTTTTTCATCTGGTCATCCTGGAATTATAATAAAACGTCAATTGATTACCAAGAAGCAACAAAAACATTAGTAATTAGCTGGTTTTCAACCACAACGGTCAATAAACCGTTTTTAACTCTGCAATAAACTACAAAAAATAATAAAGAAAAAAATACAGAAGTGGTTTTCTTGTTGCTTTGAAAAAACACCGCGATATTTCGTAAAAAAAGGTTTAATGTTTCAGAGCGAGCGCACCGCTGTCGCTTAGGCGCAAATTACTTGTGCAAAGATATTCTTTAGGAAGCGTAACTTCTCAGAACTGTTTATTTAGGTAAATATAGCCATTACTATGTGAAATACAATCACCAGTGTATAATGAGCTTTTGTGTTCTCCATCAATTTGACTACGAGAGCTCATTTAAGGATGGTTATCACGTGACCGTGGTAGCAACTAAAAGGAAATAACGGCCTAGAAAACGTTTGTCTGTCTCGCTGTGAATTTTCCTTCCTTTATGTAGAGGTTTTCATTTGTTTCGTCACTTGTGTGTCATTGTCTTATTGTTATCTTTGGCTGAACTAATGATTTCCTACGGATTTGATTCGAGAAATGATTGTTATTATTGAATCTACGTCGTCAGTAACTATAATTTTAAGAGATGCTGACGACGCCCTATGGTTTCATTTGTTATCCGTTTCCTTATAATCCGTGCCTTATTTCAGATTGAAATGTACCAAAGATTTAAACTGCTTTTTCCTAAATCTCATACCCAATGACAACGTTTTATTTTATGAAGACTTTTTTTCCTTCAAAAAGTTATAAGTGTGGATTGCATAATAAGAGTTGTTGTGTAATTCACCCTTACTGCGTTTAAGAAGCAAATGAAGCTGTGCGTTCAAAATTGTGTTTTAGCTTGCACCAAATAGAACACAATTTAAAACGAATTTCATTTGTTTAAACGTATCGAAAATCCGCCCATGTCAAGTGAAAATAAAAAAGATAGAATACTGATTAAAATTAAAATTTGAACTTAGAACCAATTTAGACACACACAATAATATACAAAACTTGACTCATTCGAATGTGCTTTCCTAATAGTATTTCTCATATGTGTACTCTCTAGTGACTACGCTAAGTCCTGTTTATACACTTCTGTCGAGTTAATGTTTCCCCCAGAGATTGACTTGCATGGTTTCATATTAAAACTACATAAGCTAACTTCATATAAAATGGATCCCAAAAGCGCTGTTAACGAAATAAATATCCATTTACGAAGCACAGTACTAACTTCTAGCTACAAAGCTCCGCCATTACTGACGAATACGTTTCGTTGTGTTGTTTGATTTAAATTTGTACGTTTTTACTTAATCCTGTGGGATTTACCGGAAAAGGTACTTTTAAAAATGTCTAAAATATATCAAAATTCAAGAGGTTCTCAATTCGTGTATATGCATTATTTTTATATGTTTTTAAACTGATATATTATAAAGAATTATGTAATTAGTACTTAGAAATGTGGTCGTCATTGAAATCAAGTTTACAGCTGTTTTATTCTGTCAATTATGGACGGAGGTTTATTAAAAATGATCCCACATAAACTTCATTGAAGCCGGTTCATATTTTTAGTGTTTATAAATACAGGTATTCATTTACCGTTAACTATTCCTAAGTTTCAACTACGTATCTACCGGAGCCCGCTTATTACAAACAACCATCATTCATAAGCCTAAGGGCTTCCTTGCAATCCCTTCTCCAATTGGGAACATGTCTGCTAACGGAGGCGGTGTCGTACTCTGTAATTAGAACTAGCACTTGTATAGAAATAGCAGGTTATAGCTTAAACTGAGCTATAAATACTACACGGATTCATAATAGTTAAATAAATGGATTCACAGAAATTCAATTTGAGTGTTGTTATAAACGGCCTATCATAACCTCGCCCAAACCAACTACAATCATTTGAACAACAAATTACTTAAATTACTATTAGCAAGCTGCAAGTATAGACTACTATAGACCATGACTAAAAGACAAAGTGATACAAGCAACTTTTCTCAAAAGAATGTCCATTAGTTTACCTACAGACGTGAAAACTGTAAAAATCATGGGTGTGCCATAAGCTTGGTATTGACAGAATGTGTTAGTGCATAGTAAAACGTAATGTGGTCCAACTCGGTGACGAGGCAACGACCACCCGCGGCCTTGTCCGTCACGGGCCTACAGAGAATACTTCGAATAACTAAACCTCTTTCCTGTTTTTTGCTGACCCTACTACTGCTTGAAGAGGCCTTGAAATTGCGCTGTAGTTTTCTTTTTTTGTTGGCAACACTGCTTGTATACATTATCGAATAAAATTATTTTATTTATATAAAAGAATTAAGTTATTTTTGGCACAAAGTACGGACAGCTAAGTCAGTTTAATTTAAACATTACAATAACGAAGCCACGAAAGCGTTAAAATTCAAATAAAATACAGTTTTCCATTTAAATCCCGGATTACAATTTGAATCGGTGACATGCCTGTCTGGATCCATTACGCATTGTCCTTCAATAATCGTGATTAGTTTATAAAATGCGTGAATATTTTGAATTCGGTAGCGTGCGGACATTAGTATTCATATGTGGCGAGTGTTCGTATGTAGGTGGTTTTTGTCGTTTCTTGTCGGAATTGCCTTGTGTGGACGTGAGGAGCACTCCGAAGGTCTGCGCCGGCTGGTCGTCTATTTGAAGACAGGTAACTCCGTCGCCAGGTGCCAGCGAATAGTAACAATAGGACGGTCCTATTTCATAGAAACTGTCCCCAAGTAAAATGGAACGTGAGGTACAATTCGCATTATCTATTTCTTTGTATTGAGTGTCCACGTTTTTGACCATATTAGCAAAAAGTATGGCTAAGATTTATGAACGTATAAGTCAGTATTATTGGTCAATAAATTATTCAACAATCACAAAAAATACTAGGAACCCGTTTAATACTAGGTATGTACAAATACTAGGTGTATATAGGTATTAGGTTAGGTTAGATTATTTGTTTTGTACCTGTTTGAAACGGCCCAACCTTGCAAGTTTTGCAGGAAAACAAGAAGCGTTCTTTTAAAGTTTTATCTAGATCGTAGTCGGTCACGACGGTGTCACGCCGAGGTCGATCCGTGACTAGAGCTAGCAATTTGCATGAACCTAGATCAGAGCTAGATCTGTGCCAAAAACAATGGTAATACCGGTGAGACCTTATAGGGCAAGGATTACTCATGACCCGCAATTAAGACGAGGAGGACATGTTGTTTGTTCTACGTTTTATTCGACGATGAAGTCAGATTCAGGTTCCATATATAGTGTATGTGAATCTTTCAAACGAGTAAATCTATACTAGTATGAAGCTGAACAGTTTCATTTTTTGTTTTTTTGTTTTACGGGCAAATCTAAAGAATATTTCCAAAAACATATTTTTGTATTGGTAGCTAAACCGAACAGAAAAGTTTTAGACTATTTTTTAACCCGAAATTCCTACGGAAACGCACTCAACGCAGGTAAAACCGTGGGCCGCTGCTGATAGGTATTAAGTAAACAGAGCAGCACATATTACTAGAGAGACATTATCGATAAAACCTAAGCCCACTATCCATAAAACACTTAGTAAAGCTAACGTATTAGGAACATCTGTGCGCTACATTTAAAGTATCAAGACGAGCCATTTACGGGCAATCGTAATTACTCTAGAAACTCGTGTAATAGCTTATTCAATATCCAAACTGAACTAACCAGTTCGAATAAAACTAAGACCTCGTTCACAACGTGCAATTTACATCTGTCTGGATCTACAGTTAGACGAGATAACCGAATCTGGAGCTTGGAAATTAGTTTGCCTTGTTTATGTATTCTGTATGAAGTGGTAGTACGTCTCCGTTGTGAAACAAGGTTTATGTGTGCTTTTGTATTTAGTGTTAAAAATTTCAGAATATATAGTCGACTAGTTGTGGCTTATGGTAAACTATGTTGCACTGTTTATTAAGTGAGATGTTTAGTGAAAATGAATGAAAAATTGCGTGTGTTATTAGATCTTTTTTGTAGTTTAATGGATAGCTTCATCTTGTATGGAGTTGGAGACTAAGTTATTCAAGGAAAGTCAAATATATGTCATATAGATTAATCGTATGAGACCTACACTGTCCTACATTGTATTTCCGGCTTAACTGAGGTTATAACGAGCCCTTACGCTAAACTTGTAACATTTAATATGAAAAAGACACAAAGGGTTGGTCTCGTTAGCTCTAACTGTATTTTCGCCTCGTAATCCCACGGTTTAACATCAAAGCCCTTTGATACACGAACAATTTCACTTAAACCTTCCCCGGTCCATATACTCTTCCCATCTCTTTTGATGTACCCACAAGAAAATGTTCGGGGCAACCCGACAAATTGAGTTCGTTACCACACTAGGACGTTTTTTTAAGTTAGTTGTCGTAGGGTGGATTGACGGCGAGATTTAGCTGGCTCGTCTTTGATTTTGATGGGATGGTTTACTTAATCTTGATAAGAATTGTATCACTGGAAGGCAAGACCTTGTTGCTCACTGACTAGACAGAGAAAAATGTAAATCCGAATAACCCGATATGCACTGACAACGATCACCTAGTTACCATATTTTCAAAAACATTACCAAAATCGTTATAACTTTCACATCAATATTCCTCGTGAACGGAAATTGCATTGAATGAACAGACAATTATTTCATTCATTAATTCATTGACAAGTAATCATTGCGCCGAGGTGCGCATAATATTAATTGGTAATTACTTTTGTTATTTATGCATCAGTGTTTCCTGTTTTTAGATGACTTTTCCTCGCAATTGTGTTCACGAATGAGTAACTCTGTGATACTGTAATATAACTATATCCTACCATCTTGGTTATCTCACTCACTTGTAACTTTTAATTGGTAAACTTTCCTAATATAATTTAAAGGCAGTTCAGCGTTAATTAAGTTTCCGTAGCAGTATATTTTCCCACGATAAACTCATTTTTTTGTTTTTATACTATGGCGGCGACATTGTGATGAAGTACAGGTGTTCCGCCCATAATGGTTAGGGCTAACAGGTGAACGATCGTCAATGGGAACATCTTCCATCGCCGCCCGGACAAAACACACGTCACATGCTGCACATATATCAAGAAACACAATTTATAATACGAGCCACTCACGACACAAAAAATACTTTTGTATTCAAACATTTATGAAACACGCTCGTGGCATTGAAATTTCAATTTAGAACCGTCACGTATTAGCCGGGACTAACGAACTCAAACAATAAACAAGACCGAAAAATTAACAGCAAATATCGCACATATGTTCTGCGCCGAAATGTGGAACACAAGTAACAAAGAGTCTGGCCGTGGCGTCATAGTACGCGCAGGAATAGTATTCGGTGGATTTACCTCGTCGGACAGATGGTTGTTACACAATAAAGCACTTTATCAATAGTTGGGTCGCGGGGAGCCGTGTGGCCTCACAGGTGGCTGCGCAAGACTGGCCCCGAGACAATGAGCCCGCCAGCAGGTGACTGGCTCCACGCACCACTTCACCTACCTGCCCTCCTGGTACCTGCGCCCCGGGCGGGACCCACTCGTACATAATAATATTACTGATCGGTCAGACGCCGACTTCGACACTGGTCACTTTTGGTTACTTCGAAATTCGAACGAGACAGTGAACAGACTGGTTTTCTTCGATCGGATAAATGGTACAAGCAGCATAATATACATATCTACTAAAAGCTACATTTACACGAATTGATGCATCGTTAAGTCTCAAAAGACAACGCGCCGCATTACTTGGATTGACGCTTTTAAGAAAAGATGTTGGTTTCAATTTTGAAAAACATACGGCTAATGATTTCGTTTGGGAGTTTCTCATAGTCAAACAATTGCTCCGCCCACTGCTTCCGCGTCCATCGTCGATTTAGCCCTACTTGGTCGTCACGAATCATTACACTAAGTAAATAAAGAAATTGACCATGGAAATGACCATTAAGATAAACATTCAAATTGGGTGTAATGAAGGTTTTCTCTTTTAAAATGATGTCTTGGAATGGTATACGATTGTTCCGAAATCCCTCCAGATAGCGGAAGGCTCCGAAGCAATGAATACGCTAATCCGGACAATGAGACCTGTTGCTCCGCATTGTGCCGCCAGGACTCACAAAGCGCTATCTCCGATGGGACTCCTTCCAAGACTCACGGCGTCGTTATAATAATACTCCTTCCTTTTGTCCAATACTCGATTTTAAAGCCGCAATTGTAAAAGAAAACAAAAAGCGGAGTACCGCGCGGTGACTTGGTGTTAACAAAACCGAGGAACAAAGAAATATATTTTTATGAACAGGTAGTTACCGCGCGCCGTTCTAAGAAACGGATGGACAGTAAATTTTTATAGCAACCTCGAGTGTTATTGGTTTCGAAAATAATATATAATTATGAGTATTTTATACGAGTTTGAGTAGTTTTAAAGGAACATAATGTCTGGAAATTGATGGGTCTGTGAGGCGAACTTGCGAATTTTATTACCGGTTTTGTGAGACTCGTGGAATGAGGCTGGAGGTGAAGCAATGGCTCCCAAGAATGGAACAATAAACCGATTACAGAGAAAAGATCACTCGAATCAAGTCTCTCTAATCATTTAACACAACAGTAATCTAAATAGCTATACAATAATTTAGTTGTTATCATAATAATACTGTATGATTTCTTATGCCTTAAAAAATTTAACAGAATATTGAATTAATCAACTGGGATCTGCTAAAATGTCTTAAATTTTTGGAAAATAATAAAATTTGGAAAATTAAGCAGACTGAGAACCTTGTTACCTTCAAACTCTTTACCCATACCTACATTACTTGTCAATGATATTTTTTATGCAGTACGAATACACATTTTGATGAAGTGCCTAAATACCTAAGGATATGTTACGGCCGAAACTAACGTCCCCGCTTAATTTTGGCTCCAAAATACAAAAAAAATTAAATATTCAAAATTCCCTGCTTCTTTCACTACGATTTTAAAGTAGACAGTTATAAAAAATATGTGGTAAGTCATAGTATCGTGGCGGCAAGAGTGCGATCGTACGCGAAGATATGACTATATTCAGACCGGGTCTTGCGGTCGTGACGCCACTGCTAATACTACCTATAATGAAGCCGCTACGAACACCACGATGCACTGACACAACGGGACAATAAAGACTAAACAATGCACAAATTAAAAACGCACCTAAAAACAACTTCGCAACAAACGCGATGGCCATTAAAGCAAAAACATCATTAAACTTGAAAACACTAGTGCCGAAACTAGCGAACAACCAAACCGTCTCTAATTTAATTTGGGCGTTAGATATAAAACAAAATGATTGAGCCGAGCAATGAACGCTCCGCCGCTCAGCACGAAGTGTTCACACGAGAATTTACGGTCACTGACTATGTAAATTGAGAATGTACTGACTAATTCTTGACAGACAGACGAAAATACAGTTAGCACAAGAACAAAGAACGTTCCCGCAAATAAACTCGACACAAAGATGGTTTTTAATGCACATTAGAGTTAACATCACTGAATGCTTTATAGACATTTGTGAAACTTTAATGATGCTTGAGTATATTCGTGGGGAATTGCAAAATTGTTGAAATGAATCATCGGTAGACACTCCTTCGTGCACTTGTGCGATTGGATAGCCGATAATTAAAATTAATCGGTAAATGTCGACCACTTTATATAAATCACATCAATCTGTAGGTAGTTCAGCATACGAGTTTTGAACATATAAATTATATTCATTTGTATTTAATAGTATGGATAAAACATAAACACGTTATTTTAATAATGATTTACGAAAAAAAACGAAGTAGCGCCAATACCTTTTCCAAGTAAAAAAAAGGTAGGTACTGCCGAAAATAAACTATAAAAGAAACTAATTAAAAGATGATTATCGAATCAAACGTTTTAAATAATCATCGCCTTTTCCTTCAAACAAAAAAAAACCATTAGACCAATAGATATGTCCTCACAAAACGTGAGCACATGGTCACCTTAATAAATAGCTAGATTTTTCCAGGCACATTCTTAGTGTGTAGATTCACACGGGTCCGAGTTGTGAATGATACACACATACATTCACGGTCGATGGCTATGTAAATAAGTATTCTAACACTCTAAGGATCGACGACCGAGTCACCACCTCAAACAATTCACAGGAATTGTTAAGCAAATCATTAATTTCTAGCCAGTGTGAAGTGTACAGACATTTCAAACTAAATAGTGTGTGGAATAATATTACATTTTCGGAATAAATTAATTTTGTAGATTAAACATTTTGTTCGCATTAAGAAAACTTGATTTCAGAATTATTTCTTGGAAGATATCATGAGCAACAATAACTATTTAATAGTTGTTTTAATATCTCAGAACAAGACGGTTACTTAATTTAGTGATAATTCAACGCGAGAAAAGCCAACCGCAAAAGCTGGTGTGTTGTTTGCTTAGTATGTAACCAACGTGTCGACACTGTTACGCGAAAATCATCAGTTTTACATTAGCAGTGTAAAGTACATTGATCCGTTTGGCAACACATACATACTCATACATATACATATTTACTTATGTAATGAATAACGTCTATATAAATATATGTCTACCAAGTCACCTGAATATTGCTATTTTTGTCAAGACTATAAAATAATACCTACAATTTTCGGTTTGTTCTAAATACATATTTTTCTAAAGAAAATGAAACTAAACTCAGATTGTACCACAAATATTAACAACCAATATTTGGTATTCATCAACTTGTTCAAATAATTTGAGTATTTTTTTGTGTCGAATGTCGGGACAAATCTTTTGAAAATGTATTTACATAAAATAAATATTCTTGATTATTTTTTTCTCGAGAAACTTATTATAATGGCTAAATAGCGGTATTCACGTTATTATTACAATACTTCTTGTATACCATCAATAGTAATGAAAAATCCTTAAATATACATCTAATAAACCCGACTCATTAAAAGGTACTTTTATTGTGTACTTACATGAATCAATGTATATTGATAATTATACACCTATGATATGAACAAAAAACCTACATTATCAAAGTTTCTTTATTTATTTTATCCAGTTTTATTCGGTTTAGTTAAAAACCCTTCACATATTACGATCGTCTTTGTAAGTGCGCCCGTTGATGTCTAATGTATGAAGGGACACAACCGAACCCATGGCCTTTAGAAATACTCATTTTGTTCCCATTTCGTCTCTTATTGTACTTTTGTGTATTTATTTCAGTAAATTAAATGTTATAGGACTATATTGTCGATTGGTTTTACTAACGTTTTTGTTATTTTCCTTAAATTATATTTATATCTATGTTCCTTCCTTCATTCCCTTCATGCTTTTACAAAACCATTCAGATATCATTTTCTTTTATTCTACCCATTCAAAATGTCATATTGAGTTATAAACCAAACAGTGATACCATTAATTAGTGACCCGATATTAATTTATAACTTTGATTGTCCAAAAATGGTAACCAAAAGATTATAGAATACTAATATTCCCCGTAGGTGTTGGATGGCGTAATAAGCAATCAAACACACCTAATATTTTAACTGTGATACAATAAAATATAACTCGTATTTATGCCATCAACATATTACAGCACCTTAATTCATTATTCAAAATTAAAACACAGGTTTTATTCTAACCTTTTTGCTGTTTGGTGTCGAAAAAGTTAGCCTTAACATCACACTAAACCTCTTTGTAGGTAGTTGTTACATCTAAAATGGTACAAGTTTATATGTCTACCAATAATTTTGATATTAGTCAGCTTGGTACATAAGTACTAGTCTTAGCCTGAGTTAGAGCGGTCAAGGCCTAATGTAGGCGGCAAGATACAACGAACCCGGATGTGCTACGAAGCCACATTAAATACCACACGTCTGTCTCGACTAGATTCTAAAGACAAGTATTTAACCTCCTTTCATCCCTTCTATTCAATGAGATTTTATTATCTGTATTCATCTTTAGAATAAGTAGGTTTTATGTCATTCGTTCTTGGAGCCGTGGAGTTTTATATTTCTATTTTTAAAATTTGGTTCGCGTTCTTTACAAATTGATCATTTATTAAGAGACTTAATTTTTGAAACATAATACAACGCGGCGGTTTCGTACAAAGAGAAGCTTGCCAAAGTTATTTCATAATGGAATGGACGATAGTCGATTGTTTCGTGTTATTTGAGAATTAGCTACGGATTGTTGGCAAGCTGCCTGTCTAAAGTAGGCAGTTCGTACCAACATTGAATCATGCGCGAACAAAAAGTATTAGGAAAACGCATTAATGGACAATAGTAGGTTTAAATAAAGAAAATTTTAAAATAGTCAACTCTCAAGTTAAAAATAATGAAAAAACAATTACAAACGCAAATTTAACACGTGTTTACAAACTACCCACATAAAAAGTAAAATAATTTGGATTTTCAATCAGTTACAAACTAAGGTTAGTAAAGAAAAATAAAGAGTGCAAACTCACCAGGCGAAGAGAAGCTGGGCGACGCATCCGGGTGCTCCCAGACGCATCACAACCGCACGATTGTTCGAACTTGGCGGTTAAATCGCGAATTACCTCTACACTATTCGTCGAAGTCAAAAATTAAATACAATCACTGACTGTTAAAAATGTGATTTAATTCGGAGTTTAAAAAGTGAGTGCGCGACGAATAGTGTACAGGGCGTAACGTATTGGTATCGCGGGTTGAGGGTGTTGTGCGCACGCGGCCGTGGAGTAGGAGCAATCGTGCGGCGTGCGGCGTCGGCGGCGCATGCGGCGCGCACTGGGCGGCGGGCGAGTGCGCGCCGGCCCGCGCCTGCCCCGCGACCCGCTGCACCCCCATTGGTCCGCTCGAGCCTAGCTGACGTCATCCGGACAGCGTTCGACACCAACGCCGGTTTGGCGGTTACACCTTCAAACCCAACCGACATCACCTCACTTACCTGATGCTGTGAATAATAATCCTATCTATATCGATCCCATAATATTTATTTGATAACCAATACCCCTAATGACTAGGATTAAAATCAGTAATGTGATCTCCTAATGCATCTCATCGTATATTCAAGAGGCGGCGCGGTTTCGGCAGACGACTCCGTCCATAACATCCAATTTGAATTTAGATACAAAACGTCCGTTGTGTGGTTGTAGTGTGCTGACACCGATCACTTTTGCTGCGTTTTTGCGTCACGGAACAAACATGGCCGAATTTTCGTGATGGCGGAGGCGTAATGGCGGCTTTCTTCGAATGCTGGGACCGGTTTGGGCGCGGCGATTTTCGCAAGCACGATTCGAACACGATTTCATGCACTAATTTTTAACTAAATAACGTCCTCCCTGTTCAGGCGGTCTCACGGTACTGAAATAACCGGTTTTCTAAAACAGCCACTAGTAATATGATTACCATCTGTACAAGTTCACGCTAGTTGGCACCTTCGCTCAAGGTTGGCGGAATTTTACGTTTGCCTTTACTATTTCTCTGTGGCTATGAAATTACTTACATACTTGCCATTCACCGCAGACGTGTGGCTGGTAATTTATTCCGTGCACTTGAGGTTGAAACGATCGATGGTTTCAGTTAAACCAGTTCTAACAGTTCACTTCTGGAAATAGCCGCGAGAGCCGCTCCCTCTTATAATTGTCGGGATAAGAATAATGATCTAAAACGGATGCATCGAAAAACTTGTTGTTGCGAGCGTCTTTTATGGGACAGTAAATGGATCGCAGGAACAACAAGTCAAATCAATGTCACATCGGGCACGCCGACTCGCTACAAAAGTTTTTATTCTCCGTCATTTCCGCCCTATCCGCCAAATAACGACGAGACGAAACCTTCTCAAGACATTGACCTATTTTCTCCATTTTCCTTTTACACCGAAGATATATTACGGCGATTTCACACCACATTTAATCATTGAATCTTTTTCTCAATATACTATTTTCATCGGTATCTCGATCAGATGAGGGTTTCTCCAACTATGCAATAGCCTCGAAATTTTACCTCCTTTGTGTTTTGTGTTTGAGTTATCTATTTAATTTAACAGTACCAATAATTTTCCATTGCTAAAAATACCAAAAAAGTAAAGAAACATTTGAAAAAAGGTTTAGGAACTTTATGATTAGTACTCTGAACCTTAACTTTATTAATTTCATACAAATGTAATCGTATTGGGAACACGCTGTATCCGTGATCAGTGCCCACCCCGTATTTAATGTCCAGTACATAAGTACATTCCCCTGCAGAAAGTACATTATGTACCCACTACCTACATATGCACGTTACATAATTCACTCGCATTTCTTAAGACACTGGAATGCAATTCGAATGGCGATCTCGTAAGCTTTGTTTCTTTTATTAAAATACTTCGAAGTACCTACCAGCCATTGGAAATTAAGTTTCGTTCGTCAATACACTTGTTTTCACTAGAAACAGCTCACAAAATATAAACAATTAAGAAAAATTAAAGAAAAACAAAATAATGCTGAATAAAAATAACGTTGAAATTGTAAAATACATTATCCTGCCTGTTTCACCTTTCACGGGGAGAATTATAATTTTAATTAAAGACAACTTGAAAGAAGCACAAATTGCAGAGTGGAAAATAAAAAACGTTAGTAAGTAAAATGTTTCACTAAGTGAAACCCGACACATGGACTTGTCATCTGGTCAACCAAAGATTTGATCATACTTTTCACACATGCGTGGGGCAATGACTTGTCTAGCCGATTCTACCGTTTCCTATTTCACCCTTCAAGGAATAAAATTTCCCTAGAGATTTAGGCTGCCTTTTTACTAAAGATGCCTGCTACATGTGATATTATTGGTGGATAGCTCCTTCGCTATGGTACGTTGTTATAATACCTTGGATATGATTGGTGGATACCCTATGTACCATTAGCCGGGTATTACAGCAAAATGTGTAAAGGCAACCGGACATTCACTTGTTTTAACCTTCCTATGTCTACTTTGCCTATGTAGGTGTATGTGAGTCAGTGAACAATTTAAGACTTTGATTTTTCTAGTATTAGACAACAATCAAAAGTTATTGAACTATGAACATAAGTAAAAAGGTTACAAGTATACAGATAATAAGTTAAATACAATATTCTTCGTAATATCACTGACACCACACCTAACTAAGTACAACGATCTGTGAAAATCATATATATTTATAGAACATACGTCATAAGGAAAAATACGTCCGGTAAGAAGCCGGTAAATATAAGAACCTTGCCTTGCTGGCTTTCCGTCTCGTTCTATTCATTGTGTAGTGGGAAATATAAAGAGCAATATAAAGAAAAGTAGCCGGTACGTAGGAGAAAGATATGAATATTACCTATTGTATGAAAAAACTAGCTTTTGCCCGCGGCTTCGCTCGCGTGGAATTTAGTCTGCCGCATAAGTTTCGTAATAAGAAGAAATACCTATTAAAAACTTTCATCCCCTATTTTATCCCCTTGGGGGTAGAATTTATCAAAATCTTTTCTTAGAGGATGCCTACGTCATAGTAGCTATATGCATGCAAAGTCTCAGCCCGATCGGTTTAAAATTGACAAAGTTTCATACAAACTTTCATCCCCTATTTTATCCCCTTGGGGGTAGAATTTATCAAAATCCTTTCTTAAGGGATGCCCACGTTATAGCAGCTATATGCATGCACAATTTCAGCCCGATCGGTTTAAAATTGACAAAGTTTCATACAAACTTTCAACCCCTATTTTATCCCCTTGGGGGTAGAATTTATCAAAATCCTTTCTTAGGGGATGCCAACGTCATAGCAGCTATATGCATGCAATGTCTCAGCCCGATCGGTTTAAAATTGACAAAGTTTCATACAAATTTTCATCCCCTATTTTATCCCCTTGGGGGTAGAATTTTCGAAAATCCTTTCTTAGTGTGCACTTACGTCACTTGAAGAACCTTCCTGCCAAATTTCATGCTTCTAGGTGTAGCGGTTGAGGCTGTGCGTTGATTATCAGTCAGTCAGGACTTTGAATTTTATATATATAGATATTTTGAAATAATTACAACAGTGGTTCTAAAGCTTAGTGTTCAAACATATAAAAACTTTATTACAGTAGTACGATTATGCACATAACACATAAATGTACTAATAGTCCCCGACTTATATTTGCACTAAATAACAACATCCATCTGTTGGCAGACGTGCTCACGTCTTCAGCATAAAAATTAGGACGATTTAGAATTTGAAGCCGTTAGTACTCTAATTTGAAGACAGGTGGCGGAGAGTAAACAATTAGAGACCGATACACTCAGGGACAAAGAGAACACTGTACCAATCTTACAAATGGTCGAAATCTTACAAGCTATGGAAATCTTAAGTATTGTCAGAGGGCAATTCTGCTTAATCAATGGTGCATCAATTGAGTTTTAATTGGATTTCATCACTAAAGTGAATTGTTCTATCTTCATATCTCGACACATTTTTTTCTTACAAGTGTTAAAATTTTGACTAGTGAGCTTGATTTTCCGGCTAAAACGATTTTTGCCTTTGAAGAAAAAGGTGATTTCATTCAATTCTTACCGCATCACTGAACCCTTTGCCTCTATGGAATAAGTTGTCTTTGATAGAAAAATCGTCTCTCGTTCAAAACATTAAATATATTGATATAGCAGAATTGACCCCCAGTTCTAAAGCACTTACTAAATTGACGACTACTTTATTTACTTACCTTTCATATCTATTTGAAACATTGTAGTTAAAGTCCAAACTAATCGTAAACTTATGAAACATTTACGAGAACACATTTTTTATATGAACAGACTTGATCTAACAAACATAGTAAAACGGGTCTCTTAATGTTATGTGTCTAGCTTTGATCAATAAAGTGACACTTTTAACTCGGATTAAAGTAAATTATACCTATATAGTCGACTTACAAAGTCCAACACAATCGAAGGCAAAGTTTAATCAACCATAAATGCCATAAAGTTTATATTTATCATCAGAATTAAACTTTGCCATAATTGCTATCCTAAAAAATAATAAAAATGTCTGTCTGTAGTTGTAACAGTTGCTGCATACTTAATTAAAACCTCATTCAATAGACTGTTTTAAAGAACAGAAAAACAAGCCACAACAGACAAAGAAATATATACATTTCCTCATAACGATTTTAGATCTGATTACAAAACGAACAAAAACTCCAAATATGAAACGTGTTCGGACCACGTGATCGACGCCGGGTTATCACAACTCACAAACAACATTAAAACTATTATATTTAACGGTTCGTTGACCTTTGTTAAATAGAACCAGGCATATAACCTGTTTGGTTCGGACTTTTAAATCAATCAGTATTTCCTTTCGGCCCCTCGAGTCGCTTGTCAAGCGGGCTTCACGTCTCTCATGATAGATTATTTTTGATGACAAAAAAAGTTCTGTACAGGTTACAGGTTTGAATACATGTCGAGTCATAACGTTGTTACAACTATTGTTGAGTTATTAGGTGACAAATTGACAGACATGACAATGTTCCGCGACCAAGAGGCCCTGGAGAGTTGTCTGAAGTGATGGCCTCATTGTATATCAAATACATGCTTCAGTCATAAGCTACACATAAGTCATAAATCCGCGAGAGTAAAGGTATGCGGTACACTACAGGACATAAAGGTAAATTCTTGACACGGCACAATTTATCCAACAAAAGCAATTTGTGTAAAAGGTCAAGTCTTTCGCAAAAATCATGGCAAAAAGGAGTCACCATCGTCATCCTAATTATAGTACCTACATATATTACATTCTAAAATTAAAATCTAAATGCTATAGTCTATGACGCGCACCATCCCACTAAACCAATATCAATACGGAGAGAAGTTTTCTCTCAATTCAATCCAATTAATTTACAGGAAACTGGCACAAACTATTATAATCGCAGAAACTGTTCTAGAATAAGGCTCTGACTTAGAATAAACCTGTTTAGAAAGTTCTAATTTACCAAGATACTGTAGAGGTTAAGTATAATAAGAATTGTTATAAGTACCTACTGCCGAAGTGTATCATTCTTGTCTAGTCTTCATTAGATTTAGTTTATAGCCCATACCCTTTCATATACTGAAAGAATTTTCGAAATCATATCAAGTAACAAACATACAAAAAACATACAGTCGAATTAAGAACCTCTTTTGGTTTTCGATATCGTCTGTAAAAATGAAATGTCAATTACGCATTGAGTTCTACGTACTACAAAATTAAATATGTACTTTTTACTTTTTTACTACTGTCAAGAGTACTTCATTCTATAATTTAAGTATCGAATCCCACCAATCATATTTCAAAAATAGAAAACTGGCTGTATAATAGAATAACAGAACCGTTAGGTATTTAACAAATGGAGTCTTAACATTCTAAGATAATGCTCTTTGGTTACTTTCTATATTTTCATAGACAATAGTGGGTGGGTACGGGTCTTTTCGTGACCGCACACTGCAGCACTCATCCGGACGATTTTATTGGCACGGGCGTGTTCTAAACATGGATACCCTCACTACATCTTAAATGCGAAGAGACTGTATATCTGTCTGTTCTATTGGTGGGTAAACCGCAGATTTATTGCACTGTAGATAAAACATTTTGTCAGCTTAAAGATACTATTTTGACTTAAGACAATATATTACTCGTGTCGTGATACGAATTTGTAGAAACTACGGGATAAATAGAGTTCATTTAAGTTCATAAAAAGGATTAAAGATCTAAATGAAAGATACACTTCACATTCTAAAATATTAAAAAGGTAAATAAGAAGAAGAAGAAGCAAACAAGAACATATTTAACCACAATTCTCCAATCTTTTTGTACAAGTAAATCCGCTAACATAAGCTACTTTTGCTAACACCGCATATTTGCACAGTGCATTCACGTTTGACACTGATGCCACAGATTAAATGGCAACCTCCGCGAATGCCAAAAGTTCACGGGTCGGGTCTAAGCCGATCGTGGTGGAATTCTGTTACGAAGATGTTACTCGTACTACTCAGATTCCGGTTTAAATGTGGAATTAAAAAACTGTAGACTATAAATAAAATAGAATGTCTTTCATTTAAAAAAAATAATCTTTAAGCCGGTTGTTTATTTCTTTAAAATTTAACAAACCTCTGTCAATTATTTCAAGACCGCTTTATGATACTACATCAAAGATTTCGATTATCTTGCAATGTATTAATTTAGTAATCCCTCAATTGCTGATCTTAAAAGCTGATCCGAATCCATTACTACGATAACAAGGCGCCACTTTGGGTACTCTAAGATGTTGGACAATAATTGTCGTTTCGAAGGAAATTAAATGTGGTCAAAATAGTGGTGTTTCGGATCCAGTATTGTTATTTATTGGATAACTTTTATTATAGTACATTGATACTGTACTACTTAACCTCACAATACCTTCAATATCGACATAGCTTACTTCAACACACTATTATAATTAATATTAACTTAAGTTTTAACTGTTAATAACTTAATCGAGCCGAACTTGACTTCTAATATCGTCGACCTACGCTATTTTCCCGAGACATCGATGTTATCTACTGATTCTTGAGGTCGCACCCACTCGCTATTGAAAATTCATCATTGTACCGACTTAACTGTGCTTAGAGATACATAATAGTATTAAAATTATCAAATGAGTGGGCAGGCGAAGTTCTTAGGGGCAATGGGTGCAATTGCCCCCCATAGTACGTCATGTTCCGCACCCATGCACCATTATTAGCAATGCAATTAAAGAATCTAGAGAGTGTTTTTGTATTTTATTTGGAAGTGAAAACAATAATTGAAAGATGGAAGAAATGGTCTGAGATTGCCCCCATCCTTCTCTTAACCAAATCCAGTTAACCTCCCCCACCGCCCATTAAACCAAATTCTGAATACGCGCCTGTGAGTCGTTGAGCACTTTTCAAATAAATATGATTTTGAAAATGTGTGTTCTTATTCCCAACTGTTTTCTCAATATCATTTCTGTTTCAAGATATTATATAAAACGTTGATATTACTACCAACATCAATATAATCGTTTATGTTTATTTAGCAAAAGGTCGGTATGTTTGTCAAACTCCAATAGCGCTCGATTGGTACCAATCTTAGACTCGAGCCAAGCTCCCAAGGGCCGTGTTTTCAGACACTTCTAGTGGTTGTTCCCTAGTTGTTATCTCGCCAATTCTTATTGTATTACTTTCCAATGTAAATATGTACTCTGTGTTGTGTAGTTCAATTTTATTTTCCAATCCATTTCTTTGCAGCCACAGATGTTTGTATTTGGAACTCAAACGAAATAAAAGGAGCTTGCCTTATATAAGTATTGGAATTGGATTTGTTTTAGTGGTTAATAATATTTATTTATAGATGTCTGAGATGTACAAATTGTAATATAATCTAGAATATATCATAGACAATATTAAAAACCTAACCAGTCTACACACCCGTTATTATTCCATGCCCGATACAACATTTTGCTCACGTCCATACATTGACATGTAGTTTGAAATCGTAAGTATTTCCATTCCAAGTTTTCACGAGAAGAAAATCGTCATAAATGGTTGTTATTGTTACACTGTTTAGAATTTAGATTACACTTTACTCGCGTATTATCTGAACGCTATTTTAGGAATGGCGCTATAATCATAATTTATTTGAGATTTAAATGAATATTCGGTGATATTGTTGTATAAACACGCATGTATATGTAAATATTAAAAATAAAAAGCAACAATTCCAAGGGATTAATTAAAAGCCCGCCTTTAAGCCGCCATCGCAGGCTTCCAAAACTTGTTTTGTAAACGTGTTTCTAATGGTGAGGAGGAGCAAATGAACCGAGTGTGAGTGTGCATTCGGATTGAAGCGGTCAGTAATATTGGCAGTTGCCGAAATGTGGTGACCTTCTGCCGTGGTGAGGATGGGAGGAGGTGGTTGACCTCAGCCCGATGCAGATGCGTTCACATGTAACGCTACAACCTCCCACGTGAACACTACATTAAGACATAAGCGGTAGCGGGCCTGTCGCTTTTGGTCGTGTAAAGAACTGATGTCTATACGATCTTTAACCTCATTTATGATTCAAAATTATCTCAATTCGAGCGAAGGTATACCACAGTACTACCGTGACTCCGACACCAGGGTTGGCCCTTAACCTACTCGAACTGACTTACCGTACCACTTTTTTGTCATACATATTTAATTCTTTCAACCACTTGCTTCATCGTGCACTAGTGTCCTTTGGAAATTTCACGCTAAGTTTGATACTAAGTTGATCCAATTTCAATTTGGATTTAAAAAACATATAATTTGCAAATCGCCCTCCCGTCCCAACGCACACCACGCCCCATCAAAGTCCGCCTACTCAAGAGCCTCGAAGTATCCACGCTGGCGTTGATACATAAACTTTTTGTTAGTATTTAAATTGGGTACCTTGTTACTGAACAGCGACCAGCGGCCACTCCGTGTTCGCTAACAGCAAGTCATTTTATTTACAATACAATTTAAATATAACAGACTTCAGAACGATCCTCTATCGTTAGTGTTGACTTATTTGGTGTCTGTTTAACTAACAGGCTCGAGATATATTATCAGAATTGTATAATCATAAGATGACTGTTTATTTTATAGTAGAGATCTTTATTATGATAGTAAATTTTGAAGTCTAATTCATATTTAAGTTTAGTTTTAGTATGCAAATGGATCATTAACGAGCCATGTAACTCTGGCATTTAAACCGAGTGACGTATAGCTACTGGAACAATGTGAACTTGGCATAATTGTTAATAGATAAGAGGCATTTTCCTCGTATTGCGGCCTTATTTTATTAATTAAAACATTCGTCCGCTGCCTATGAAAATTTATTCAGATTTGGGTTTGAGTTACGAATTACTTTTCGTGACAGATTAAAAAACGATGCGAACGTTTGTTTTCGTTAATTCCAAGTAAGTGTGTTTCAATGTAATTTGTATTTTCCTTTCATCAATTTCAGTATATTGTAACATTTCAATTTGATCTTTCAACTTCAATTCCTACCATTAATATCTAGTAATGTACACAAAACGAAAACCAAAAGTTTGATAGTTCCTATAGTCTTACTAATACTTCTTAAACTAAGAACTGAGCTCAAGACGAGTGCGCCCTCACCACATTTTGCAATCCTCTGCCATCCTCTTGATAGGAGAAGACATTACTTTCTCCTTCATTTGATTCACAATTCTTGGCGTTCCTCTTCATCTATTTGCCTCTATCTCTTCTCCTACTACATTATATATATGAAAGTAGGTGTAGAAGGTCCCTAAGTATCTAAATTCAAAAACTGCGCCGACAGTGTTGACCACTACTCAAACTCACTTTTAAATTGTCTAAAGAAGACTTAAACTAACTTCACTAAAAACTACATTCCGACCTGCGAACCACTTTCGTCCAAATGTTTTCACATAACACGCACATGATGCAAAAAGATTTCCCCGAAATTTGATACTGTTACGGACTTTCATAATCCGTTCATTAAGTTATGTTTTTACAAAAAGCCTCATACCCTCGTAATTGGGTATGGATATTATAAGAAGCATGGCTGCTAACGGTAACCGTGAAATTTTCATCTCAAGATAACTCACCGTGTATATAACGCTATTTATAAAGGCTTTACCATGGTTTTGGTTACTTTTTTATTTTATGTTTTTTATCTTCCGAGTAATGCTTGGTAAACTTATAATATTGTGGACGTCTTCATTACACTTTTTGATTGAAATTTGGTTATTGTAGACGTCTTTTCAATTGATGCAAGTCGTTCCTACAAATCATTTTAAAACTGTAGTACATTATGAAAATCATAAGGTTTCTAAAATCGGCCGGGATTGGTTGGTTGTTGGTAACATCACTCTTTGTTTATTGAAACTCCATTCTTTCTATATTACGTTTAACTTTGTCCTATAGGGCACAGGTTTTTCCTCACACGAACTACATAAATAAGTACAATAAAACAGGATTCATTACACTACGGAAAGTTTACCAGGTTTTTATATTAAAAGTTTTATCATTTAAAAAAATATATCCACTTAGTCCAAAGCTTAGTAACTTTTTGAAACATCAAGAAACTAATTCCAAGTATATAAATTAACTCCAGTGCGAATCTCCTTAGTTATTCAACTACAACCTTGTTAGAGTCAGAACCACACCGCCGACCACCAATTAGCCAACTATATTAGAAGTTCAACCGAAAAGTGTATTGTTAACGTATTATTCTGTAACCTCTCTGGGTAATGGCGATGGTCTGGAGCGGTTAATGGGCGGTCGACACGTGACACCGCCGTTCTGATGCACAATCATTATGCTCTCGGAACGTGAGGACACAGAGTCGAGTGGCACGCACAGAAGGGCTGGTGAGAATGATAAAGTGAGTAAGTTCAAGTAGGTTAGTCGCCCTGTCGGTGAGAATTGATGGTGATGGTGAGTTACCTATCAAAAAGGTTCAATCAATTATAAATGAGACTTGGTGTAAGCTATACCTTTGAATAATTTGATCCTGGTTATCCCTTCTGGTAGAGTCTGGTAGAGGTAGAGAGAGTTTTTTGGTCTTTGAACATTCTTCGATTGTAAGAATATGGATGGGCATATTAACTTGATATTGATTAAAAGTGAAGTCATCCACTAAAGGAACTAAGAATTCGAGAGGAGACCTTTTTCGAGAATTTTTAATGTTATATGTTTATTTTTAAAGCGTAAATAAAAAATAATGGTACAAAGTATACCTTCTATCCACATAATCTTTGTCGTGCGATGCAAATTCATCGGTACTGGTACGAAAGCTTATCTCGGGGTGCGGTTCACACTCGGCCGCCGCGTGCACTCGCCCCTCTGCTCTCGTGTAAAAGCACCTTAATTATTTCTCGAAACCCGCCGGACACGCAATTGGACCGTAATGATATTTGATTAAAAAGAAAACATGTAATTTATCGGAATTGGGCGAGTTGTTTATGAATTACCGTAGATATGCGTGCAGATATTCAAATTGGTTCGAATTGTTTCAACGGAAAATTATTAAGTGGAGATGTAAACTGAAAGCTTTCTTTTTACGTTTCATGTATCGTATAAAAAGGAGTTATTGCAATTATTTATTAACTGTATTTTACACCTACAATTATCGTAAGCCTACTTCAAAAACGAAGAGATCTTCAATCCATTGGAATCCATTTCCTAACCCGTAATCTCCACAACAAAATAGTAAACTACATACTATCTGTTAAATACCCAAGCAAATCTCCACAATATTGAATTTCCTCGCAATAGCCATTTGAATTTATATTATCAGTACAAGCAAATACATTGTACCAGTACGGGTATGGAATTAATACCACTTTGGACATGTCTCCTCGCTCATGGGACTTGAGCACGCGAGAGTTGACGCTAAGAACTACATGGATGAGTTATGTCGGCTTGGACATATTACAATATTACTATTGTGATGAATATTCATACATTTTGTACTATTTAAGGACTTTAGATTGTCTTTTGAGCAATAAAAACTATGAAGGAACGCGGCCGAGAGATACGACGTCTAATACAATTACAATTACAAAGACGCGCCCCGCGGTGTACCCGTTCCCGCTGGAATTTCGGGATAAAATATATCCCATGCGTTATTCTGATTTATGGTCTATAGTTTTCAATATGTAGACATAAATATACATAATCTGAAAAAACAAAAATAATTTTAAATGAAAATATGCAGTTAGGATTTTATAATAATCATTAGTAGACTAATATAAAGTGGAAAAGTTTTTATTCTGTTTATATTTAGTTCTACGTCTATATTTTAGGAATATATAATGAAATAGGTATAATATAAATTGGAGGCAATTATGCTGCGGCGGTGTGTGGGCGAAACAGGCCTCGTTGGCTCCGAAGTCGAGGTATAATATCGCCAAACTCGCCAATTAAAGATTTGCATGAAACACTTCCGTGGCTAAGTAAATTAGTCAAGTAGATTTATGATACTTAAATTAGGAATTAGATAAATGTTTTACGAGCATTTTAAGTTACTTTGCATATTACTAAAAGGATATTTTTAGCTTTAAGATTAGCTGTTTCTAGCAAAGTGTTCAGCTATCACACGATTGCACCTGGTTTAGTTTTGTCTCATTAGTGTATTAATATTGGAATGAGAAATGTATTATGAGGTCATTAAATATTGGCCCTTCTTCTTCGGTGGTCTAGTAGGATTACGTTTCCACGCTGTACCGATATCTTCAGTGAGATGAGAGGGCCCAGCATTGAAGCATTAAGTATACAGTACTAACCTGTAATGTCCTCTTGTTTGTCTCCACAATCTCCAAACGATTCTTAATACTAACCAAAATTTGCACTAAAAGACTAAACCGTAGGCACCTTCAAAATTGCAGATTGGTTTCGGCCTTTGATTGAACGTACTCATACACACGCATACACACATACATACCTACAGCGTTAGGTATGAATACTACTCTTTCATTATTTTGACTGTGGGCTTCAAATTACGTCCCGCGTCGCGAATCCAATCGGTTTTCGTGTTGAACTTATAACAAAGGAGCGCGGAATGCCGATAGTGTGTGCAGACATTCATACGATTAGCAACAGCTTTTTACATTCATTTTCGGAGAATGCGTAGATTCTTTGAGCGGCCGAGTTGTAAAGACTGTTTGTTCTAGACTTCTAGGACACAGGATAAGGATAACTCGCAGAACGTTTGAAAGATTTTGGCTCCTGTTGTATCAATTATCAGAAGACTTTGCGAGTCCCAAAACTCCGACAACAGGGGTTACCAAATTTTTTTTACTACCTAATAGAACTCTAATAAATATTTTTTTTCGATAAATAAGTAAATAAGGTCGTATAGGTTAGTGACGAACCCTTGTTTCGGAATTTTGAGACCGCCTTAAGGCTTCCGTCGTGATCTGACGATGGAAACAACTAGGACGACACTTCAACCGAAAGCGACTCCGAAGCACGGTAGCCAAGCGCTTGGATAGAAATGCCACTATCGGCCACCCATCCAACTATGGGCCTAGTCGATTTACAAGGCTTTCAAATTAAAAGCCGGAAAAAAGCAAAAGTCTAATTGGATTGTTGAATTTGGGAAACCATTTAGGTAAATTGTTTCGTCTACACATTACAGTATACTCTAAGTTCTCGGATTTGACGCATAGGTACTAAAACAAGAGTAAAACCGAAAGGCGGCAGTAAACACATAACTAGCGCTGTAAAGAGGCTCAAAGTGAACAATACCGTGTAATGGATCCTGAAAACTGCAGTTGTGACCGTGAACACTAACATTGTGGTCTGAGGTACTCACAAGTAGGTGTTATAACATCAGAGCCATGTATTACATTGATATACTATGGCTGATTGATGTAATTGGCGGATAGCAATATCGCTGTGTTATGTCGATATGCTATGCTTGATATGATTGGCAGATACCATACCACCATCTCTGTTTACTTTGATATAATAGGTTTAATGTGATAGCTGGGATCTGTCGTTATTCTACGTTGCTATTGTATTACGGATATTTACCAAATTGAAAACGGTCATTGTCACCGAAATTTGCATTGTCGGGAAACATCATCATTATTTTAAGATTTGATTAGAGGGTAGCAAACGTAACCATATTATAGGTGGTTTACAAGTAGGTTTTAATAAAAACTACCTCATTATTGAGATTGATTTAAGCTGGAAGCATTCCCTTCGCAAATAACAGCATTTTTTCCGAATTGATTCTTAAATAATCTACCTAAATATAAAAATCTAATATACCTTAATATAAAAATTATATACTAAACATATTAATATCACAAATATTTTCAAATTAAACTTGCACCTTTTCCTTTTGTAGTCGGTTAAAGTATTAGGAAATTATAATCAACCTATAATAAAATAAATTCAAGGAAACTCTATCTTGAACGCAGTTAAATAAGAAAATAATACTGACAGTCACAGAACCACTTAGGTTTAATTCAAACGTATTCTGCTCAGAACAAGCTGATATTATGCAGATAAATAAAATAAGGATATCCGTAACAGCCAGTTCTATCTGCTGTATCTCTCTCGAGATCTAGACTAGACAAATTATATCGTTCTTATTGTAATGGTCTTACTGTAACATAGGGCTTTGTGATATGGTTAGACAAAACTGCTTGTTAACTATGAATTCTTAGGAAAGTAAATGTCCGTTGTAGGACAAAAGCCTCTTACCAAAAGCATAATACCAAACAATATGTATTAATTAATGGCTACCAAAATATACAGTTTCAGCTATTTTCAGCTCTACCAACCTTCCTTTGGGTATATATGAATTAGGATGGGATTATAAATTGTATTTATATTTGACTTATGTTGCTTTGGCAATAATGAACACAGCTCTCTATATCTCTATATCAAAAGTCGGTTAAAATAATGCAAACACTGCGGCGGAATATCCCAGCTAGACATATCGCAGACTCCACAAACCACAATCCGTGTTCACAACCCGTGTTCATCCGTCTACTCTCTTCGAGCCCGCCTACCTTACGCCCAATATAATAATTTTACCGGCATCTTTGTGTAACGGCCACAGTGGCCTTGTCTGCCCGTGACTCCCGCCGCAGATTACCTAACAGTCTCTACGCAAGTTAACACAAAGCATGGGTCAATGATTGAGTTAGATAGACACGTCTGAGTAAGGTCACTTCACCGGTGACGTCATGAATGCTGGTTGGAATTTTAATAAAGGAACTGGTGAGAAAAGATTTTTTTATACAAATTCGCTTGACACTGACAGGTTCAATTTGAGTTTGGAACACTTTAGACTGCCGTCAGCTGTTCTATTAGTCTATTACATATCGATCGATGAAAGCCGCATGTCTTGAACTTTGCTACCTTCTCCAGTCTTCAGAACAAACACCAAAGTTCCCATAACTTAAGTAGTTAAGGAATGAAACTCCCAAAATTCATTAAGGTACAGTCGTCGCTATAAGCCGTGATTATCTAGGAATACAATCGCCAAAATATTCCACCTTTCAGAAGTTATGAGCAGGGGATATTGGCCTTAACTGAAGATGATATAGAGGTTGGATTGGTTTGGATGATCTGAAGGTAAGGTTAATAACTTAGAGGCGTATGGTGTGGTCACGGGAGTAACTCTTGGCGTAACAATTCGACTCGGTACACTTGCCTCAGTTTCGACGGTGCACAACATTTGATTATATTCTGTGTTCCGTGTTAATACACCTACTTTTAAAACGATTTAAAGGAGCTTCTTTCAGAACTATTATTTAATTTGGAGTCAGTATTCGGAACCACTTATTGTAATGAAGGCGGTTACTTACAAATAGATAGTTGGAAGATAGTCTCAGGTTGGGGAGCAATCGTGTCAATCTGATGGGGGGATTGAGATTCTTAAAACTTGTATGATAAAGAAGAAACTTAATGACATTTGATTCCCAAAAGATTCCAGTTGGTACTTGCCGCACCTACCAGAGTTAAAAAATTAAATATCAAAATAGAATCTGTAAACTGACTAACATAAACAAAAGCTCCAACTGACCTGACCTCATAATGAACTCATTAATTTGCGTGTAAAATGTTCAACAAATTAGCTACAATGTAATTTAGTACCAACAATACGGTACCCTAAAACAATGCACCGAAATTCGAGTCTAAATTAGTGAACTTTTTTCTTACCTCGTGGGATACACCGAGTCTATACGACTGTTCTGTGCGTGTGTGTGTCTGTGAACTCGAAACAATGAACCAACAGCACTGTTCCACAACATAAAATTACGTCAAATTACTTTCCGACTCTTGGCATATTTTTAATCTGGAGTATTTCTTATGCGCGCGCATGACTGAGAACTTGTAAGACATGAATGTGGCTTACGAATTTTACACGCACATAATAATGGGTTCTTAAATTAAAAATGTGTTTTGTTTTTAACATGTTCTTTTAAATGCAGTGGGTAAAATTATGATGATTTGAATTTGGAATTTAAATAAGTCGTTAAAGTTGGTTTATACACCACGATTCATCTAGGTTCGTAATTTAAAAAATTAACACAAGAAAAGAATTTGAAATAGAATCCATTTTTAGGGTTCCGTAGCCAAATGGCAAAAACGGAACCCTTATAGATTCGTCATGTCTGTCTGTCTGTCTGTCCGTCCGTCTGTCCGTATGTCACAGCCTTTTTTCTCCGAAACTATAAGAGCTATGTTGTTGAAACTTAGTGTGTAGATGTATTCTGTGAACCGCATTAATATTTTCACACTAAAATAGAAAAAAAATAAAATTTTAGGGGGGTCTCCCATACTTAGAAATGAAAAAAATATTTTTTTTTTCATCAAACCCATACGTGTGGGGTATCTATGGATAGGTCTTCAAAAATGGTATTGAGGTTTCTAATATCATTTTTTTCTAAACTGAATAGTTTGCGCGAGAGACTCTTCCAAAGTGGTAAAATGTGTGTCCCCCCCCCTGTAACTTCTAAAATAAGAGAATGATAAAACTAAAAAAAATATATGATGTACATAACAATGTAATCTAACACCGAAAATTGGTTTGAACGAGGTCTAGTTAGTAGTTTTTTTTTTACGACATAAATCGTAAACCGCAAAAAAATACTGATTATTCATTCAATAACTCAAATGTAAATAAAAAAACATTTATTTCAAGAACTTCTTTATTATGTTACTCGCTGCTACGGAACCCTTCATGGGCGAGTCCGACTCGCACTTGGCCGCTTTTTTCGTACTCCATTTTTCACACCATGCATACATTTATATGAACAGCAGTAAAACGAAGAACCATACATTTCAGCGTAATGTGCACCTAATCATCAACATTCAGAATAAAACCGTCTATTTTAAGAAGGTATAACATAAAGACATGATTCTCAATAAACGTAGAGTCAATTCCAAACTCAATAACAATTCTCTTCTATATATCTTTTATACGACTTAAGAGGCAAATATATCATTACTTACAATCAGATAAGACACCTGCCTGTACTATTAAGTTCTATCATAAATACGGTCTGGAGCTATTCATGGAAATCAAGGATCAGACACCCTGAGAGGCTGCATAATGGTGAAGATCGCATTGATTTAAGAGCGAAGCAAAAAGGTGTACGAGTAAGTGGGAAATAGAGTTGGGCAGTAATGCGAGGCTTCAGTAACGAAGTGAATAATAACTACGTTTTTTATAAAACATATTAATAGTACCTTCAGTTTTATTCTTATTCAACCCGTGCACTATAAATATGTGACAAACATCAACAAATATTTTAAGTTACTGTTTATAGGCTTAGCCCATAGTAAAGAAGAAAAAGCGTAAGCAAATGTAAGCCTGTAGTATCCCACTGTTGGGTGGCATCTCCTCTCACTGAAGATATCAGTGAAGTGAGGAGGATTAGTCGTAGTCAGCTTTTGGGATCACCAACGTAATAGCGTAATACTTACATAAACTTTTGAGTAGTATGGATTTGGCGGCTTGAAAAACACTGAAACCTATACAATATTCCCTAGATTAGCCTTTCTGAGTTGCCGAACATTCTTGTTGACTTTTAATTATTAGTAAAATTCCTCGAGCGAGCTGTTTTCTAAAAACAAACCCAATAATAATACAACTACGGTATAAGAGTCTGGAAACGGATCGAAGATTCAAATTGAGTCAACTATTTCAACAAAGAAACTTCTTAGTATCAAACCAGTTGAGTCAGCCAGCTCTCAAACTGTCAGTCACCGTTCAGGTAACCTAGAGCTATCTAGGCACAGTATCTAGGTATCTATGTAGGCAGTACCTTTCTAATTGCTTAGTACTAGAAAGTCGCGACCCACGTGAATTACTGTGATATTAACTATGAGTTAGTTCTGGGGCGTAAATTGTATGGCCGTGTTAATGGTGCTTTAATGGTAATGGGACATTAGCTTAATTAAATGAGGCACTTGATGTTTTTTAATTAATTTCTGTGGAGGTATTGCTAGTAAAGGTTTTATAGCTGCAAAAATTCATATAAACTTCCAAAGCTAAGTATTGAAGGCCAGGTGATTAAATAATTCGTCTTAGGACACCCTAAATATAAAAATCTCCGCTGCGCCCGTAATTCACGGTAAAATCCAAAACTACTATTCGGATTCTCATGTGATTTTCACGAACAGACAGCAATCCACAAGTATCTATGTAAATAATATATGTGCTTTTATTCTAAAAACCTTTACTAAAACATAGTCCCCAAAATCTGTCTGTATGCAAACGATTTACTCAAAAACTACTGAACGGATTTTCATGCGATTTTCACCAATAAACACCAGAGTTAACACCAGAAATTCAAAAAGAAAGGGATGTGACTAGTTTTCAACAAATTCCCGCAGGAACGGGTATAACGTGGGTAAATGCGCGGGGCATTGCTTGTATAACTTCGAATCTATGTTGGTAAATCTATACTGAATCTTCATTTCTATTAATATCTATCTAAATATAACAGAAAAGTGACGATTTCGTTTGATTGACAGGATCAAATGGGCTTTTCAAAGTTCCAAACACCACAATTAAAAGTTTTGTCTTCTAAACCGTACCCTGCAGGTAATAAGAAAACTTTCATGGCATTTATAATTCAATGAGACCGAACAATTAGGAGCTTATTATGAATGCAAGGACGTGATAGAGGGGAGACCCTTTCCTAAGTGATGTTTTAATTACGGCTTTCATTTGTCAATATCTCATCGTTCAATCTTCGACACTCTTCAATATCTTGAGTAAGCCTTTATCCTGTAGTGGGGTTTACAGGCCGTTAATATTTTTCATAATGAAAGTAAATAAGTGTGTATTAGCCTGCAATGTGGTCAAAGGCTTCTCATCTCATAAAATAAACCTAATTTTAAATACAGTAGATGTGATAGGTAGCGGGCATCAAACCAATGCAATGCTATACTCACTATAGCATTGGTTTGATACCAGTTACACCTATGCCTAGTCACTTATACCTAAAAAGAAACTGCGGATTATGCGTGCCGTTTACTTTTATTTGTTCAAATGATGACTAATTAGCCAACCTGAGTAATGCTAAGCGCCAAGCCGGATACGACTAGGATACAATAAAATATACCCCCTGATTCACCGCGGTCGCTGGCGTGTTTGAACTCTACTAACCACTAGATTCCGGTTAGACACAATAGTCTATCTATTATGGCGTCGCCGTGTGTAGGCGGCAGGCCTAGCTTATATTAAACTCCGTTTAAGTGCCTCACTATACGGTGCGTGTTTTACATAATATGGTTCAGTACGGATTGCAGAAGAAACTTTATTTAATTGAAAGAAACTCGTGTTAGTTACAATAACTCGAGAACGGCTGGACCGATTTTAATTATTCTTTTTTTGTTTTATTTATCTTGGTCAGCAATAGGGTAATAAGTGATAAAAATCTGGGAATTCCTACGGGAACGGGTGTGCTGCGGGTGAAACCGTGGTACACAGTAAGTTTTTAATAAAAATCTTTTATAGGCGATACCGACCCTCATTATTATGTAAGCAAGTAACGCGTATTGGCGTTACAATTATGCAGACATATGTATGACAAATTATGATAAAAATACTTTTATGTTAATAAATAAATAATCGCCAAACATGAATAGTTTTTAGGCGTGGTGATTAGGCCTAATCCTCCTCACTGTACTGATATCTTCAGTGAGATGAGAGGCCTTTGCCCAGCAGTGGGACAATACATGCTAATACTGACTTACTTACTTTATGAATAGTTATTAAAGAAAATGAACCGCGTATTTTGGAACAAAGTTTGTATCAGGCATACTCGGCTCATACATGGGTGGCCGATAGTGGCATTTCTTTCTAAGCGCTACCGTACTTCGGGTGGCACGTTAAGCAGTTGGTCTCGGTTGTTTAATCGTTAAACTATGTTGGAGGCCTTTAGGCGGTCTAAGAATACACTAGGGTTAGCCACTAACCTACTCGAAATAAACGAGTGAATTACAGGTATGGAAAATATAGTAGCAGTAAACTGGAAACTGCCAGTTTACTGCTAATTATGTACTTATTATGTAAAAAAACACACGTACAGAACTATAAATACGTCCCAAATCGTACAATCTTTTATAACATTTTAGCACTTTATATGTCCAAAGAGACTCACATAATGTAATAAAGTACAGAATGCTATCAGTCTGTAGATTTGAAACTTGTTCGGGGTGAGTGACCCGAGCGATTTAGATCACTTGCTATAAGAGGCTGAGCCCACTAGTAACAAACAGTCTTTAAACTGATGTAGGTATTAGACGCGAACAAAACTATCGTGCGTCAATCTTATAACAGTTGTCAGTACATTTGTTTTAATAAGACCGAACAAAATATATTGTTTGACGTTTAGTCTTTAGTGTGCACAACTTCATTTATATGAATTTGTAAAGCCATGATATAAGTAAATGAATAAAGAAAGTGTAACCAGGCAATAAATAAGTATTTAGACATAGGGTCATTGCGCCTGTTCGCGTCCAGCGCCCTATTCGCGTCCATTTTTCGGACCTCCCTATAAAAATTCTCGAAAATAGGTATATTAACACACTAAATCACCGAAAAGTCGTTACCGCTAATACCTAATCGTATAAGAGGCACATAGACATAGACAAAAGTTCTGTGAGCCTAACCAATCATGTCTAGAAAAAATAGTTAGTTTCCGTTCTTCAACAAAGAAGCGCAAACGCGCGAAATGTTGGCAAAAAAATAGTGAGCAGGGGCGCGTTCGACGGTAAGTATTTTATTGTTTTATGCGTATTTTAGAATACAAAGCTGTTTCAAGACATAAGGCATGAAAAAAGGAGTAATATTAATTATGTACTTACTTGTTTTTTTAAAAGTTAACAGTTAAAATAAGGTGGACGCGAATTACTACACCGAATTTATAAAACTTCCACTTTGCGACCACAATGGACGCGAACTCGTCTATTTATGATTTAGTTAGTTTTTATTTTTATGTGATAAAATTAAAAAAGGGGATTTGTTTTTACTTTTTATTTATGTATTATTATCATGCAATTGTAATGAGCAATTTGCGTCCACGTTATTATGGTTGTAGAAAAAGATAATATCGTATATCATATGTGGACGCAAACTATACCTACAAGGAAATAGTATTGTACCAAATTGCGTCCATTTTTTCATTAAATTCAAATAATAGCATAAATATATTTTTTAACTTATAATTTAATATGCATTATTTTTTTAAACCAAAACTAAGAGTTAAAACTAAAAACACTCTCCTTGCTGAAGTTCTTTGCAGAAATTTCTATCGAAACTGAATCTGAGAGGTCTCTTATGGAACTATCAATGGTCGTTTTTCCATTACTCGGCCCGGCACCGGCACGGCTCCGGCATGGCCGTGCACCGGCACCGGCGCCGGGGTTTCGTTTTTCCACTGCGCCGGTGTCGATGCCGGTTTACGCCCGGTGAGTGGTACAGTACTGACACGGACTTACACACTCACACGGCTACAATTCATATAAATATGCAATACACATGCAATTTTGCCGGGCCGGCACCGGTGGGAAGCTTGCTACCCCGGCGCCGGCGACGGCGCCGGCAGGACTCAATGCCGGGCCGGCGCCGGCGCGGCGCCGGTAAGTCAAAAAGCGAGCCATACATTTTCATACATTTTTGCTTCCCCGGCACCGGCACGGCGCCGGCGCCGGCGCCGGTGCCGGTGGGTAATGGAAAAACGCCCAATAGAACGAAATAGTACTATTTTAGAATTAGATGCAACTAAAGACGTCTAAAGAAATCACCAACTCTTCATTATACGTACAAGATGAAAACATAAATGATGAAGCTCCGGTTCGACTGTGCAGGTTCAAACAGTAACAGCCGAAATACACTCTACACCAAAACCTTGGTGGATACCAGATGTGGAATCTGAGAAAGAACATGTACCAGCCGTGGAGCTAACGGAATACTGTTAAAATACAATTTTTCTTTACATTATCTGAAAAATATCACCCCTAAATTCCTTTTCTTAGCTGGTGGACGCAAAATGGTCTATGGGTGGACGCAATTTAGAATTTTTGGACGCAAAGTGGGTAAAACGCCTATTTTTGAAGTTTTTCTATTTATAAAAAAAACACAAGTAGTTTCGAACAAAACTGTAAGCGAACCCTATAGTAGACTATATAACGAACACATTACATAAATTTTTCATTGAAACTAGTGCTGGAACATTTTTATTTTCTCCTTCAAACTTGCCAACTGCACTAAATGGACGCGAACTGGCGAAATGACCCTATTCACACGCGGTTAATTAGACCCAAACTAAGCTCGTAAGTGTTAATAGACCAGAAACTGTCTAAGTACAGACTACAGTCTTGCCATTAGTACAGACTACAGTCTTGCCTATAGTGTGCTCGTGCTCTGAGTGTATCAAATGTAGTGGGTGTCCGGATAAAGGCTTCGCAATGAATGATTGATGTAAAAACCAAGCCCAAATACAACTAGAGTACCGTTTGTTAGCAATAATCTTTGTTCTTCATGGCACGTAAATGTTTTAGCATACGGTGCTCTCTTTTTCAAGTTGGTTTATTGTGCCTAGCTTTTGAGAAGGATTAGTTTTTGCGATTCTAATGTTTTATATTTAAAATATTTCTGATGTAATGGTACTACTGTATTTAACGATCCCAATACATAACTTAACTAGCCGCACACCGCGGTTTCACTCGCGTTATACCCGTTCCCGCGGGCATTTCGGGATAAAATGTATTCCATTTATTATTCTGATGTATAACCTATACTACAGTAAAGTTTCATTCAAATCCGTCCAATAGTTTTTTCGTGAAAGAATAACAAACATACATACATACATCCTCACAAACTTTCGCATTTATAATATTAGTAACTTCAATTCAATTCTTGTTTGTTTGTTACGCACTAATGTAGCATTTACATACATGATTCTACAGATTTTGACAATCCATTAAACCAGAAACCAAAGATAATGCTTATAGAAATAGTAAAGTTAGTCTATCATTTAATAGATAGTTGTTCTTTTTTCACTAATTAATTGCATAGACAAGACTTTTTATAACAATGAGCTGTCAGGTCAATAAAGCCGATATCCCACGTTAATTACCATTGTTCTACTAAAGTTATCCAATCGTAAGATACGCGCTAAGTGTATTAATTATGAATACGATCGATGTCGGATAGCTAGTCTATAAAGCCTTGTGGGTGGATGATAATTTATAAAACCATATTAAAAGGTTTACTATTTATATAGGTACTAGCAGCGCCCCGCGGTGTCACCCGCGTTGTGCCCGTTCTCGGGGAATTTTGGGAATTTTTACACATATAAACCTTCCTCTTGAATCACCAAATCTATTTTAAAACCGCGTCAAAATCCGTTGCGTACTTTTAAAGATCTAAACATACATAGGGACAGACAGACAGCGGAAAGTCACTTTGTTTTATACTATGTAGTGATGATATACAGTATAACAGAGTCTACCTAAAATAGACTACAAAAATGAGATTTGAAAAGAACCTTCGGTTTTAATTATCCATTATTAGCCAGCGACGCGAATTTTGAGCGATTGCCATTTGTTTTAGATCTAACTCGCTATCATTTTAATTAGTTAGTTAGTTGTTAGTATTAAACTTGTGCTAGCAAATGTTATTGGCTGCACTATAATCAATGGTCAGAACAGATCAGCGATCTCTCTCCAATACAACGTGATTACGATCGATCCTGGTCCGACTGAACTTAATGTTATAATACCGATCCGACCCAGACAATGGCAGCTATTCTTCGAGCTATAACTTTGTGAGGTGACTGCAATCTAATCTCGATGAAGTAGCCTGTTGTACGGTTATAAACTCTTTTCGACATGGTTAGTTAGGTAGGTAAGGGGAAATGTTTAGGCTGTTTTATTTGAATCCGTTCGTCCGCAATTATTATACATCCAAATAATTATTTCGGCCTTCAGTGGTTAGCTATTTGCTCAGCAATAATCCGTTTGAAATATATTCTAATAACTACTCTGCAGAATCTATATTTCAGTCAGCGATAAGAAATAAATAGTCTGCAATTCTAAATGAAATACAAATAATTACTTTTGCGACGTGAAAACAATACGGGTTCGATTCCACCGTAAAATTTTACAACTGCAATTTATAGAAATAGTTTCGTTTGTAACGTGATCCAAATAAGATCCTGAGCACACATTATTCTAGACAGTCTTTACACTGGTTTGTTGGTGCAAACAAATCTGCCTTTTTCTATCAACAGTTTTCGGTACAAATAAACCTAGAAAAATGATGTATTATCTCTAATGCACCTACGCTCCATCATGTTCAAATACCGTCTAACTACAGATTCAACTACGATTTGTTCCTCGAGTTTGAATATCGAGTGATATTAGAATAGGCACAAACTAGTTGGCGCCATTTGATAACTATTCAAATATTGAAGTCCTGTATCTAATATCTATGGTGCATATCTACATATAGACGTTTGTCTGTGGGTGTTATCTATGAAACAATGGCGCATCTAGCATCCGCAGACTTGGTTTCAATTAGTACGCGATATCAGTTGAGCTATAAGTTTGCCTTTAGTTACACATTATTTCACTTTTAAGTCATTATATAGAATTTTAGTCTTGTATCCTATTTCTAGATAAACAGCTTCTTTGATTTCAGGTATATAAGTTACTAAATACTGGCTGAAACTTGTTGCAAATTCGTCGAAGTTGGTAATTTAATTCCCTAATAAAATAGTTAGAGCTATGTCATATGTAACAAGGTATTAAAATAACTGATCAATAATATTCGTATGAAGACTATACACCTCTACGGGCACCGATGGGTGAACGGATCATAAGACAAAGTTATTTACGATTAGTATGATTAGTAACTTTTTATAGAATGATAAAGCGATCAAGCATTGCTAAATATAATCATGTTTTAAACGTTGCTGGATTGACCTACTCATTACATTATCCTGTCTAAACAATCAATCATTACCACCAGAGCCTAACGTTTGCTCAGTACATTATTATCGATGAACGTATGTTTTCCAAGAATACGAGACAAAACATTGCTAAATTGTACCGCAAATATTTATAGTATAGAGTTCAAAGACATTTAATGAATCGTTCATGAATTGTTGGCCTTAATGACGGAATCACAAAGAACGTTTGTATGTTTTTGTTAATCATGTCATCAAATCAACTGTATTTTGACTTTTTTATAACTTCTTGTGAATCATTAGCGTAAACAACAAGCTGCCTAAAATGATTGTTTATTTATTAAATTCGTGGTTCACATTGAGCGAGTTTCCAAGCTACTTTGTCGAATTCTGAAAACAAAGTATGTGAAGCACGAAGTATAGAAGTGTACGTACTTCGCTCTTTCGTGGTTTGAAGTCATGCATGCATGCTCCAGTTCTAACAATCTCGCAGGCCTCAAAACTTGCTCAATATTTTAAAAAACTCCTTAAAAGAGGACATTAATATCAAAAGGAACGGGTTGGGACAAAAGAAAGAATTTCTCAATTTTACGACCCATAATAAAAATAAGTTATCAATTTCATATGCTAATTAACTACTTAATAATAGCTTCGACATTTATTCAATAAAAAAATAACAATACAACGTTTAAGCATAGTGAAGCTTATAAAGAGAATGTGTATATTAATAATATTGCATTTTGATCAGTGGACCACCCCGATGGCTCACGGATATGAGCGCTAGTTCCGGGTCATAACGGTTATTAAATTAATGTCAGAGTGGCTTGAACTCACTCACTACGGAAAATATAGTCGGTAAAGTCGAGAGCAGACTATAAACTATCGAACTATGAAAAAGTTGGTTCAGATCGAGCATTTCAGCAAGCTTTGATTTGACACAAATCGGAATGGTACTCTATGACAAGTGACTATACAGGGTGGCTTTTTAGAAACCGGCCAGTATGCTCAAGTCTGAAACTATAAGAAATGCGAAGATATTTTATTAGAAACTAGGAACCATTGTTTATTCCATAGTTTTTAAACAATTCATTTATGCGGTCGTATCTGAACGTTACCTTGCTTCAGAGGGCACGTGAAGCGGTCGGTCCCGGTTGCTTCGCCGCGCCGGTAGGCGGTCTAACAACTCCGACACCAGATACAGCCACTATCTTCGAAATTATGATGATGACTTGTTCGTGATATTAGGAGTATCTAAGGACGTGGGTCTATGGGACTGCTGCCACAGGTATCCGAAGTGTGCAGAAAGAGTCTCGGTTCGACCGGACCATGTCAGTACGGCTTTAATCCAATTACTGCCCGGAGATCGCAGAAAGAACTCAATCTCATTCAATCCATACGATAATAAAACTTGCAATTGGTGCAATATCATTCAATTGTTAATAATAAGGTTGTTACAATTAACCACTTTACAATAAGATTATTTTATACCAATTAAATACTATAATCTCTTATTCTATTTGTGTATCAATATATAATTTATTGTAACAACTTCCTGCGGCTAATGGTGATGGAGTGTAATGCAGGACTCTTGTGTTTTTACCAGCCTCTCCTAACGAGGGCCGTGATGAATGGACCCGGCAAAAACATATCTTAGCTGCCTTAACTAACTGTTGTAAGAGTCATGAGAACCTGGCTTGATCCGTGCGAGGGAAGGAGCTAAGGACTTACTCCACGTATGAATTGTTGTAAAGGTATAAAGTCACTTTATTTGACGTGTGTGACGCTGGTTTTCAATTGAACTTGCCGTCTAGCGGCTCTGAACTGTAAACTCCTTTAATGTGAATGATACTTTATGAAACCATTACGTATAGATCCCATAATTACTCTCACAACCCTTATAAGCCTTACAAAACCTTATCATCCCCAATCCAGTGATTTCATAACGTTTCTGCTTTTCTTAAAGAATACAAACATAAATATTGTTCTCCTCTTACGATAAATTCCAATACAATTTTAACCAACAAAAACAAAACGTAGTATAAACGAATATAAACGTTGCCGGCTCCACCGGACGTCTCGGGAGAAGCGAAAAAGAGAAAAAATAAAACAAAAAAGCATACAAGTCCGAGGCCCGACTCCGCCCGCCTCAGTGCACACATATTTTCGTACCAAGGTTATCTTTGCGAACTCATGTATTGTATCTATTTTTATAAACGACTTTATATGTATAGAGCTTGCTTGTGTATTGTTTTTCGAAAGCTATGTTTTATCTTGACTATTTATTCATATGGAATGATAATTTTATGTATTTGAATAAAACAATATTGTTTTTTGCAGTTTTTTCTGCGATCTAAACTAACCGTCTGTCGTTGAGATTGGCCTAAAATGTCGAGAAGCCAAAAATAGGCATTTTTGGCTTGTCTTGTCCAAATACATTATGGTCCAAATAAAAACACATTTTAATCGTCTTTAAAATCGATCAAAATGACATGTTACATATTTTTTAAATATCGATCTATATTAAAAGAAACTCGTTTCAAATTACATGCTATATACCGAGTCAGTTTTATATTTACGACTCGCATAATATTTTTATAGGAAGGCGTATTTTAATAGTGACAATAATATTATGGGCCCAATAAACAGGGACCGTGGCTTCATGAGAGAAACGTGACCTTTCCGTTGTGAGCTCTTATTTATCTGTAATCTCAAATAAAATGGTTGTCATTTAAACTTTCTTTAGATTAAATCTAACTTGAACAGAATTTCATTTCACGTCCCAAAGTTCAATGGTTCTTATTAAATTATACGAACAGTTATTTTAACTTGCAACAAAAAGTCTTCAAATACGTTGGTTCGAATGTGTCGTGATTCGCGTCGGTAATTGGGAGTCATTTTGATATTGGAAACTTTTTTGACGGAAACGCGTTGAACTCTTTTCCTGATGTAATAATTAAGAAACTTATCATTGTAACATTCTTAACTTATCATTGGAATTCGTTAACATTATATAATCTTTCTTAGCGGTGGCGCATGGCGAGGCGTATTGGACGCCTGCAAGAGGGACAGGCAACTGGTGGCTTCGAATCGAGAAGAGTGGCAGAAAAGGGGGGAGGCCTCTCTTTGCCCAACAATGGGATGATACAGGTTAACAGTAACATGTTTCATACAGTTAATTAGGTATGCACCCAACTTATTCACCAAATAATCAGTTAGGTTTCAACAATTTTCAACGTAGTACAACAACGTAACTTACTTTAAAAACTTCAAAAAACCAGTGAGAAGAAAGCAAAAGAAACATCGAATTTACACAAAATCCTTACAATTAATCAGATACATTTTCACAACAAAAAAACAATGTGAGAGGAAACCAGCAAAGAAAAATTACATGCCATAGACTGAACATAAAATAACAGACTCATCGAATCTCTAAAAGGTGTTATTTAAAAACTTCAATAATAATATTTTTAGATTATGGTATACAAACTTTATTGGACTTGGTTTATATCCTAGTTCTTGTAAAACAGATACCAGTCGCTATCATATTTTTATAAGTGTATAAATATTATCATTACTCACTCTTAGGATACAACACAAAATGAATGAACTATACTTATCACAAAATATGTGCAGTAATCGCAGTGAAGTAAAATTATCACAACCCAATTTTGTCTGCAATTTTTTCTTTATACTTTTAAATTGGAAGGGTGATATATTCCCTTTACGGGGATCCAGTAACAAGATAACATTTATTTTATTTGAGGCATTATATACAAAGAATTCAATATAGGTATTTATTTCTTTTTGCTGCACCCTGCGTACAAGTTTTCACATAATAAACAACAACTGCGTAAACAGAGCGTATTTGAGATTATTCACGGATATACCCAATCGCGTAAAATGTAATTAATTTCTGATTAACATTACATATTTGTACGAGTAGATATAAATAGGTTATCTTTATCTCTGCCTAAACTTTTTTCTCTAAATTAAAAGGTAAGTTTAACATGTCTATGGAAAAGTAACTTGCGCACGTAGTAACTATTTAGTAATCTGTGCTTGCGCGCAAAACTTACGTAAAGCAATTCAAAATTCAAATTTAGAAATGTAACAAAAAGAGTTTCTAGTTCTGTCCCCGCCTAAATATTATTATAAACAAATGACGTTCGTTTTAAAACAGTGTTCTATTTCGTGCAGCATAAAAAGCTAAATTTCGCTAACAATTTTTTTCTTAAATATATTTATGTACTAAATATATTTAAAAGTTCTTGTGCAAGCCGCCCCAGGTTCATTTTTAATGCATTTAATCACTAATCCAGCTATATTTCCCCTGAGAATGACTGCAGCTTGTTACTTTACGTTTAATATTAACCACACGATGCTTCACCTTGATTTATATCCTTTGACATTCACGACGACTTTTGAATTGTGTAATCCGATTATGATATTAAGAGCGTTGGAGTGGACCTTGATTGTATGTTTGTTTAAAAAATGTGATATATTTCGGTCTCAAACAAATTAGTTACTTTTAACAAGTGTGCAGAAAAGTAAGGTTTTCCGAGTAAAAAATATCGGTGTTATTACATTTCTCAGCTTTTTTTAAATTTATTTTTCAATATTTTCATGTTATTTAATATTTTTACGCCCAAGATAAGCCTTTTAATAGTAAGGCTGTATATGTGTTATTTTACGCACTTCAAGTGAATCGAGAAGTATGGTTTTTATGTTTCTAACCTTATAAAGGTTAGAAACATATAAAAATCAGACGCAGTGGAAACCCCTCCCCCTCCTTAACCTTAACCTTAACCCCTTCTTATAAAATCGTTTTTTAACATCAGTTAAACGACGGATTAAGTATTTAACAAATGCAAATAATAAACACTGACCTAAAATATATAAATTGCCAATAACATGCCTTTACACTTACATGAATAAATAACTTGAAAACCTCTTTTAAATGTGCATTATTTGTTAAAAAAATAACATATTTTATTCAATTTAACATTCAAAGAGTTTTAAACGTTTTCAAAGAGACCCAAACGATAAACTTTGCTTTTTCAAGTACAGACTATTTGTACTGAAAAATAAAATGTATCAATAAAATTACTAAGAAATAGTTTAATTTTCTGCTTTACGAGTATGCAAACCTATAAAGGTGTGCGCACAAGAGACGCGAAACCCCAGACATATTCAAAATAATAAAAGTCAGTCTTGATTCGGCTACAACCTGACTCAACCATAGTCTACGCTCAGCCGAATCCTATAATTCCACTACTCACTAAACCATTAAACGTTGCAAAACTCATAAGAATCACCTTTAATCAACCTTACATACCCCAAAACCAATATACATAATACATAGTTCTAGAATATCAAAACACGCCAGTACATAATAGTTCTAGAACACCATCGTGCCCTATACATAGCGTAGCGTGTACACGTTGTAGCCGAGCGGGGTGTAGTTGGCAACAGCGGGGAGGCTGCGGGGGGCTTACCTGCGCAGACGCTCCCCAAAACGAACAAGAGACCGCATTCCTGGACCCCGCTCCCCGCGATACCCCGCGCGATGTAGGGCTGCCATGATGCAATTATATATTTTTTAAAAGCCTTTATAAAAATAAATATTGCGACTTTGCCTAACCTTTGTTATGATTAACTTCTTATTTTCTTCGGTTTCATCTGCACCATGCCCGCTCCTGTAATAATTCAGGTACTTATATAAAAAGCAACCTATATGTTATTTTTAGGTCTAGTCTATTTCGTTATTATAAGTTATTATAAAACGGAAAGGCATTATAACATCTTTAACGTACATACGTTTAAACTTACATTAAACTAGTCTATTTCTGTGTCATATAATATTAAAATCGGTTCAGCGGTTTGGGCGTTGCAGTGCAGCAGATAAAGTTTATTTGCCATTTAGCAAATAGCAAATATTTTACTATATCTCGTCCTATTTCTCGTTAAACGCAAACATAAGATCATTGACGACAGTATCAAACCTTGCGTTTGATACTGTCGACTTTATTATGTCAAACTATCCGAGTTGATCAATCAATATCCGTTAAGGCCAGCCGTTATAACGATCTCGTCGGTTAAATTGACAAATGAAAAATATTTTTGTTTATATGATAGCCACGTTCAAGATAGGCATATGCTACTTTTCTACAACCCTAAGAATTCTACAAAAACCGGGGAGAACCATGGGTGCTGCTAGTATTAAAAAAATATATATTGAACTATACCGTGCGTGTCAACCCTGTGTGTTCATCCCTGCATCCCGACACAATGCGGACCTGTTGCGCCCGCGCACCGCTCGCACATCGCGTCCCATAAATAATTCAATAGCGCCCGATTAATTCGTGACCGGCCCGATTCAACTGTCAATTAACGCGCAAACAACCAGAGATAGCGCACTTTGTGCGGTGGTCCACTTTTAACATCTACTCTATGTTCGAGTCTATGATAAAATCCCGCCATTTTGAATGTCTTTGCTAGATAGATTTTTATAGTGAAAAGATTTCATTTCAACAGATATTTTAATCAATAAGTTAAACAAGCAACAATGTTATCGAAATAATAGCTGTTTTTCTGACCCGTTGAAGGTAGTGTAGTGGAATATTCTGGTATAAAAAGAAACAAAATAAGACCCTTAAACTAAGATTTAGTCGATAGCATTACTTAGTAGATACTATTGTACCAAAAAGAGCCAAACCCTATAAAACTTCACTTAAAGTAGGTACTTTAAAAATGCCACTACTATATTTTTATATACCCTATTCGTTTAAACCTTTGATCCTAACAATAATTTAACTGCACGGTTCAGAAAATATATTTTCTGAGTTCACTCCATTATGTACGTTCATCGATATGTTATGTTCAGTAACGAGCCCTGAACAAGCGAACACATGAATTGGACATCTCATGGACATACGCTCCTTTTGTGTACCCATACGTGGCTCAGACAGGACATACGCATTGTACACACAATTGTACTACAACATGCACATCAGATAATAAAACCTTATTCTATATTGGTAGAACAAAAAGTTCCAATATCAGAATTTGACTTATGAAATACCAGCCAGGCCTCGGGGGATCTTCGGGAGAAAATGAACCCTGTGTCGTATTCTGATGTACAACCTATATTTTTGTAAATTTTCAACAGTTGTTGCGTAACAAACACATACAAACATACATACATCCTCACAAATTTTCGCATTTATAGGTTGCTACAATAACACAATACTCTATTTTAAAATGGAAAAACAATTTATTCATTAAACAAAAAATATTAGATATCGAATTACGAAAAGCTTTTAATGAGAAAATTTAACGATTACGTTTCGTTCTTCACCACTTTATAAAAGAACAGACTCTACTGAGACCCCCGACTTTTAAGGAGTCATTTCAAAATAAACAGTTTAAAGTTGAGCTGAGTGAAGATGAGCCTTAAATAAAATATGTAAACATAACTCAAAAATTACTTAGCATGTTTCAAACATTTTACGGTTCAAAGGCTCTTAATGAAGACAAAAAGAGGATAAAAAAGTACTCTTCAAATAAATGACTCGTGGAACTAACTTAACAAACTTCTTACGTTGCCTGTTGGCACAAAACTGATTCTTGCATCCAAAGTACTAACAAGTATCATGAATCTTGAACATTTTCCTCAATTCAAATGAAAATTTTACTGCGTAAGTATTTTCTTAGCTGTTTTTTATTTATACTGCGAATTGATATGATTCACATAGTCGTAAGTTACAGTCACACTTGTGTCTTGCCTAAAAAGTTTTTATTCAAAATCATTTGATCAAAACCTCTGTTCGAGCTCCGATAAAACTTGCGTTCCATTCTTCAAAATAAATTCGTTGCAATTTTTTTATCGCCACTAGAATTAACAATATAATTACCCGCTTTTAGAATAATAAACTAACAACATATTTACACACTAATATAAACATAAAATAAGAATAATTACCACAATTACAAACGGAGGGCCAATGTAAAGCATGTCCGCTGAACAAGTACAACTATGTCGACAATGCCGTATTCTCTTTGGACTGGTCCAATTCTTATTGCGAACATAATTAACTCAAGTTTTTGTTTGAAACCAGCAAAAAGAAGGCATTTTGATGTAATTTGCATATCTATAATTATGATAGTGTAGTTTGTAAGTAGGTAATTGGAAAATAAATTAAACTATGCGTATAGAGTTTTTTACCTTTCCATGGTTAGGAAAAAACTTAAATAACTTATTGTTAATAATACCTTCGGGCATATCTTTATGGGCCATAAAAGGTCCTTTAAACTTATTTTTTTACTAATATTCGTTGGAAATAAAGCTTATACATCAACAGCGTGTACATACCCACATAATTCTCATCGTACAGACCCAAAACCTCCAGGCAACGTTTACTTATATCTAAACTACGCATGACTAATCCTTTAAATAAAACCATAGTATTTTACCATAATGTCTGGTGATCATAGACACAATACAGAGTTATAAACCAGGCGTGTAGTAGACAAAGGTAGACATAGACAATCTCGTTTCGATCTCGGTCGCAATCGTGACCGACTCCTGCCCATGTGGGATGTGGCGTGTACGTGTGCGTACGCGTGTGTGGGTGGATCCAAGTGTCCATTATTCAATTAATTAAAATAATATTGTTTAATCAAACTACTTTTATGCTTATTTTGTGTTTATTTCCCCTTATATTGGCTCAACTAGAGTCTTTAATAAAGTGACATATTAGTGCTACAACTACAAAAAAATTAACTCATAACTTAAATTAAACTGTTTTTTTTCAGTATAACAACATTAACAACAGTTTCTTTTATTTAATTAAAAAAAGTGAATGATTAATAAAAGTAAAGACGTGAATCCCTACTGCAATGGTACTAAGTAATCCAAAAAGTACTTTACTTTTCGAAAGAGACCAAATGTCTACGAAGCTTTAACGGCCGCCAGTAGAAAATGGTCCTACTACTGGTTGCTATTATTTTAGGATCCCATTCCTTCACCTTTTTAATAAGATCAAATAAATAAACAAATCACCTCCGTAGACCCCGTGGTAGCGGTGGTCGCATACAAATATTTCCAAAGGGCAAATAGAAAACCCGAGCAAATAAGTTACGAGTATATATTACCCTTATTCAGAAACGTGAACTTCTTTCACACATCGAGGAAATAAGCCTCTTGCATTATCTATCGTTTTATTTGCACAAAAACCTATAGAATACAATCAACCTATTTAAATGCTGTAATGTCTCTCTGCACGGCCTACAAAGGCCCACTCACTCACTGAAGATATCAGTAGAGACGAGAATTAAGGCGGGTTGTCTCATACTGTTGGTCATCGTAACGTTAACGTTCGTTAAAGGTAACGTTTGTTAGTAAATAAAATGCGTTCGTTTTTCATAACATAAATGACAGTCTGTTAAGTTATCCGGGCGGCCAGTAGAAAGCCACGATTTTTTATTTTCTTACGTCTGTTGAAACTGACATTTTGTGTTAACTTTTACTGGTGCGTGAGCGTAAGCTGAAGCAACCTACCTATAGACGTATTCACCACACTTACCTACTGCGTGATGTGATCTGTTTTCTTCTCTAATGCCACACTGGAGTATCATAACGGCATCCTTTTCCTCACTCCACATCGTCACTTAGCATTTAACAAAAGCCTCTGTATTAACAACTCCCTCTATCATTTGATAACTCTATAATTAACTAATCATTTAAGTAATCTCGAAGCTAGATGAGATTTGAACGCCATCAAAAAACAGGCTCACCGCAGCGCCCTCAATATGCTACTTATGCCACCCGCTACTACCCTAGCAAAGACACACAACGACCACAAGCTGTAAACAACTGGTTAGGGTGTTAGCTACCCCTATACGTAACCACAACCTTTCATGAGGGTATTCATCTCATATAAGACGATAGATAATGTACAAATGACAATTTTATACTGAGCTTGCAATTCTAAGTTTTCGTAAATAGACTTTGTAAAAAGCTTTGCGTCGCGTCAGCGTCTTACGAAAAATGGAAATCATTTCATCGAACAGGACATAAAGAAGTGTGAAGGTTCGCCATTTATATATTATATTTATATATACATAATATCATTTCCCGTGACGTATTCGTCAATGGCGAACCGGGTCGTTTTGAGCTCGGATGTGGCTTGCGAAGCCAAGTTTTGTTTTGAAGATCCTGTTGCAAGGCGCACAATGCAACCAACCATCAGCATTGAATGTGCAAGTGTAGGAACGTTTTGGAACAGTCTTTTTTACAATGGGGTAATATGCGATCTCCGCAACTACACAACCTATCGGTCGGTGAACGTCGCTTTACACTAAGTTATCTGCTGACTGATAACACTTAATTAGTTTACAGCTGATGTCGTTCGCTAAATACGGCTAACCACCATATTTACGGTGTAGTTGCCACGTGTGGCCGTTCATGTAATCATCGACTTACGGCAATTGTGTAAGCCTTTCTACCAGTGAAGGTAGGTTTACATATTTCTTAATTTTAACTTTTAGTCATTAAGATTGCATCATCGCCCCGGCACCGTCAGTCGTCAGTACTGACGCTACATCAGCAGCATCTCCACCTAAATCTGTAAGACAATGGAAACGCTCCCAGAACTCGTTTCCGGCGAGTACTCTCGAGTACGTTCGGAGGCTGCTAAATGGACCATCTGCGGAGTCAATGATCTCTGGCAGATTCGGTCCTAACGTGTTGCCGTTTTTTGTGCTTCACTGTACATAAGTACTTATATATTATGATTTGAATATGGGTAGGTGTCTTATCTAACGTTGTTTTTTAGTTACGGTTTTACCCGCGGTAATGTATTGGAATATACGAAGACCACAGTCGTAACATGATTTTCTTTAAAACAACGTGTTATGAAAATGTATAAAGTTATTAAGAAATAAAAGATTAAAAGTGTTATCTTAACGAAATGGCTTTTCTGGTTAGGTAAATATCTTTATTTTAAAGTATGCTTTCAAAATCACAAACTCGACTAATAAAAAAGTTTTCAATAAAAGCAAACTCTATTAAATCACAGTAAAGCTCTACACTACAACAAGAAACAAGAAAACAACCCTGGAATTTATTCAAAAACTACTCAGGAGGTCATGCTTTCGCCTCGTGGCGCGGCGCAGCATAGCAACTCAGGTAACATTGTATAGATTATCGAAACTTGTGAGAAGTGGCCGACTGGTCGCGCCAGGAAGGTTTGTTGCGAAAAAACATGACCCGAACCCGTTCGGACAACCGGTCTGCCAGAAACGAGCCGATACTACTTGATACACACTGCTCTCGTAATAAACTAAAAGGACATTTATATAACTAGTGTCTGCTATACCGTAGAAATGGGAGAGAAACTTAATTGGATGGAGAGAGGTAGACTGTGGAGATGTTGTCAAGTGATAGGAGACATAATAAGTTTGCTATATTAGGGAATCGTATCAATAAATATTTTATTGTTAATGGACGGCGACTGGCCACCACTGCCCGGCGAAATGACTGCCCAACTCGAATGTCTCTACTCTACTAATTAAGTACCTATAGGTCTAATCATAGTCACTGCTTTTGCATGATGAGTGTCTCTCTACCTCTATATCTATGTTAATTAACAAACTGATGATAATAGAAAGGCTTTTAGACTATCTAGAAGTTAAGATATCAGTGTTGATCACCCAGCTTGGTTTGATAAAAGCATACCTAAATATTTTATTGCGATAAACTCAACAACAACTTCAAAGTGGTCGAGCAACATTGAGTGCAACTTGACGCGACCGCAAATGGAACGTTGCCACTTTTTAACAGTTAATAATAATGATTTTACGTGTAAGTAATTCGTGCATCGGACAGTAATTACTTCGAAAAAAGATGTAGATATTAACAAATAACATGGAATATTTTGAGTTGCTCCCATTTATCCTGACCCGACCTCCATGTAATAAAAAAAGTTAAAGAGATTAAAGAAACTCACTAGTTAAAAATTTAATAATTGATGTTTCGTATTGTACGTTTTTAACATTTCAATAAAACAAATATAAAGTAGACTTTAGGTATCGCAGAAAGCCTATAGTATGACTAATCGAAATTCAGGCATCAGATAAAATACCTGAGGAATTCCAATGTGGGCAATTTAAATATTCGCTCGAAGAATCTCGCTCAAGTCTTAGTCACGACTGGAGCAGGGAAAGAAATTTTATCATCATTACGCAGCGAAATTGTATCGCTACATTAAATTAAACAATTTTCTTTTTGCATATTACCTTTCACTTTGACTTACTTACCAACATGTACAACGTAAATCAAGATCCTATCCAAGTATAGTATTTACTTTTAACATTAGTTATAAAGTAAGACTAGCCTGTAATGTCCCACTGTTGGGCAAAGGCCTCTTCACCTCACTGAAGATCAGTATCATTGTACTTTAAGAATAATTGAAAATATAGGTACAAGAAAAAAGTTTGTCTTACGAAGGTAATATGCACAGAGCATAGAAGCACCGCGCTAGGAGAGCGCGGTGCTTCTATGCTCTGTGGTAATATGGGATCATCAAATCATCATTGGCATTGACCCCCTGAAAATTAACTCGCGTAACGTGCTTGTGAATAAGGTTTAAATTTAGAATTAGCGAATTTTAATACAAAATGCGATCCCTTAATTCACAAACTCCAAGATAACTTCCATTCAGTGTAAAGAATTAAAGAAAAGTAAATGAAACTTTTCTACTTATCAATGTTCTAAGAGACGAACTCCAAACAATAACAAACCTTTATTCAAGTTTAGTACTTATAATCTAGCCATCGACAGAATAGAAACTTAACTATGGCCAACAATTCACGGGTAGGGTTGACGCTTCATGGAATACAAGCTGAGTTTCATGCATTATAAATAAATCTGAAACAAAATTAACACACCAATGTTTTTTCCTTTTTGTGGATCACACTTCCTATATGATCAGCTTTAAGACAATCATCATAAATTGAGTGCTATGTTTCCAAGAACTTCAAATAAAATAATGTTATAGACCAATCACCAACTCACACATCTAAATCTTATAGAAACAACAAGCTTAATTTTGCGCCCGGGAGTAAAAATAGCAACAAAAAAATGTCACTGAAAATGAGAGAAATATCTAGTGCCTATATTGAACATAGAATTATTTCACAGTAAAGTAAGCAGACAAAGGCAAACTCTACAAGAATTTTCGTCGACAAAATTCCAAAATGGAAACTTACAAATTCCGCCTAGGAAATTGAAAAATACGGCCTTCAAATATCTCCGAAATGAAAAAGAAAATATAGGCTTTTTTCACCAGTGTCTATATATCTAGATAGAAAGTGACTCGTTTAATATTTGGCTGATATTCTGCTGTGTTTAGGATGTTATACATTTAAATAGTGTAGATACTAATAGATAAAGTATAATTATATGATCTTGTCTGAGATCTCCAATCCGCATTCGGCAAGTGTGGTGTTTACGCCTCACTGTACTGATCCTTTGTGAGATGAGACGCCTAAACCCAGCAGTGGAACATTAAAGTATATATATTTACATATATGACTGGATTGTTGAAATAACTCAAATAAACTGATGTTAAAAGTAATGTACATGCTTGTATTTAATTGGTTTTTAGCTTTACTTATGAATAAAATATTTCCTACATAAGTTTTGATTACAGACTTTGAAAATATTGATATTTGAATTATTTAAAAAGCACCTTGGTAATTCTAACTTCGTTCAGGCACCCCTACTTAGAACAATGGAAGAATCGGACGCATCAGAGTGAATTGAGCGAAGGCTCGGGTCTGCAGAGAGGAGTGAATAGAACCGACGGCATCGAGTCGGAATGCCGTTGTACAGTCAGCGACAGACGCGTTCGGGTCAACAGTGCGACCTCGTGGATTAGCGATATCGTTACTATAGATTTGAGGTTACTAAAAATGTTAATGGTATTGACGACACAGAAACAAAATAGTGTGAGTTTTTAGTTCGATTATCACGAAATTTTAATGAAAAAATACAGTTAAGGTCGTTTTGAGTCATAAAGGTTTCTATGTCTGTGTTTAAACTATTCGTTGGCCAGCCATATAAAGTGCAGCAGTTCAATAGAAACAGAGCGTCATTCAGGTTAAACATTGTCTGTTCGTCGTCTCGTAGCTATACTAGCTCTTCGTGTAAACTTCCATCGGAATCGAACGATTTAATACCTCAAACTTACTAGACAGATTCACAATGGAATAATTTCAGACAAGCATTTCCAAATAATACCTACTTATTTGTTTTTTATCTAATATAATTTTCGGTCCATACCGTTGTTTTACACTTTGTACTTGTACATAAACTTTTCATAACTTCTGTTTGAACAATTCCTGTAATTCTTGTACAAGTTTCCTAATTATCCGCAGATAACTCCCAGATGATCACAGCAAGAGTAAAAGCTGATTCGGCTAATGGGATTATAAGGAACTTCTTCCGGAATGTTCCAAAGTGGTTTTAATGTTACAATAACATTTATGAATGAACAACAAATTCTTTGGAAAAATTTAAAATGTCAGGCTCATAGCTAAAGCGCAAAACACACATAGTGCGACTACGGGGCGAGTACGGGTCGCATGACGTTGTATTCCTTGAATTTGTATAAAAGGCCCGCACCCGCCGCACTATGTGTGCCGTACGCTTAAGAAATATTTGTACGTGGGTAAAGCCCTAGTGTGAAGCAAGTTTACAATCTGAGGTAGTAGCTGGTCAATTTGTATCATTTACTTTTTAAAGTCTTTTTGATTGCTTAAACAAATCGTGTTCGCTAAAACCCTGTAGTTATACACTAATAACTTGCTTCATGTAACTAACTAAATATGGGTAATAAATGTTATAATTACTAGGCGGCATTAAACGTTTTAAAAACCCATTTAAGTTATATCTTTTTTAAATAAGTTTCCTTCTCCATGTGTCCATTCAACAAACAATTTAATAAAAAGGATTACGGAGAAACAATTTCGTGAGTGACCATTAGCTTGAGCCGGTCTCCGCTAATTCGTTTCCATTCGCCTCTGAATTTACCGTAGTAATACTATTACCCTGGCTTTTACTGTGATGTAGCTTCACTGCCATCGGTTTATAAGTCATTTTTTTATTTATTTCTCTGCACATTCGCCCGGTTAAGTGTTATGTTCGAAACTGCGAGTAACTTTGCACGATGCCGTATTTTTTATTTTTTGGGAGCTTAACTGAGCTTATGAATTAGAAAATACACTTTTACGTTTTTAAAAATTGATAATACAAAATCACTCACTGGTTGCGTCCAGACGAAACCAGTGAGTGTTCATTTCCTCAATCCAACAAATCATTTCTGTGTAGAATAAAAAAGTATGCTTTTTGGTTCTGAGTCTATCTTTTTGTATAGAACGTCATAATTATTCTTACTCGTCAAAATCACAGAATATTTTTGCTCAAGTCTAGCTCTCTTTGGTTTGAACCTATCTTGAAGCAAGCAGTTGAAAGCACCTCTCTAGTATAGTGTTCCGAGATCGTCTACTACTATTATCGTATGAGGATGCACTGATTGGGCTCACAGTCTATTTGTTTACACAACACTACGAGTAACTAATTATACAATCGCGTGTTCTATACGTATTAGTTAAACAAGAGCTTTTTACGTCCGATCTCAGTGTGTACTCACATTTAAAATTTTAAATCTAATTCTACAATTATTTATGGTAATTCCATAATTAAGTACCGCCTTTTTTAGTTTTATTTTTAAACGTAAAGAGATCTGATTTCCATGGCCTGATAGATTATAGCGGGTGTAGAAAATATATATTTAATAAATACTTACTAGCAGCGCCCCGCGGTTTTACCCGCGTTGTGTCCATTTCGGGATGAAAAATAGCCTATGTTACTCGTAGACAATGTAGCTTTAGAATGGTGAAAGAATTTTTAAAAACGGTCCAGTAGTTTTTGAGCCTATTCATTACAACCAAACAAACAAAGTTTTCCTCTTTATAATATTAAGTGTAGATAATTACATAATTACGTTCGAAAAGCAAAATTGAATATTGTAGATGAATAATTTATTATTGTATTTCTGTGTTGAACGTCAACAACAAGCAATAGCTTAGCTATTAATAAACTTTATACCAAATATATAAATCCGTTGAGCCGTGAAGCACAACAAACATTCCATTCAACCTCACGAGCTTACTTCCCATTATATTGGCTAGATTAGGTTAAGATTATTTTACTAATAGTAAAGGGATTACGATGCGGTTGAATAGACTTGCATCCATATTGGTCAGCAAATAAGTATATTTTAACAAAACAACTTACGGTGTGATAGTTCTATTTCCATCCAGCCATCAATTATCCACCATGACTGGTCGGAGCAGGTTCCAAAGACTGCAGTCATTATATTTCAAACCCAGTTTAAATATTTTATAATAACCGAACGGGCCCTTGTAAACAGTCGTGTCAATGTTAATTCCACTGTCATCGAAGTGACTAGACTTACCACTTTATTTAACTTGTCTATGTTTCTTTTAACACTCATTACTTTTAAACTGAGTTGTTCTATTTTTAAACGAATTCGAACAAGAAGGAGGTTCTATGTGGTTCTATTTTTAAGTGGAAATACCTATGTTTGTACTAGAAACCGACATAGTTAAACATAGTTAAATAGGGGTGTTTTGTGTTTCGCTTGTTTGTGTCTGTGTGACAAGACAAATAATTGCCGACATTACAGTAATAAGTAATAAAACTTATTAAATATTATTTTCTTTCATTTTTAATCTCACAAAATATTGTATTAATAAAGGTACTGGCGAGAAATTACATTTCTCAGAAACCGCTTTGCGTAAAATAATTTAGTTGAGTGATAATACAAATGTTTAAATAAACTTACATGATTAAACAGGGTTATATTTAACCGAGATTTACATTAACACACGCTACCTGTCAGCGTAATTATAACAACGGTTTCATATTTAATTAACAACACTTTTTAGGCATCCATTAAAATGAAAATTTACTAATTTTGCTACGGTTTCTTTCATTCATACAATTAACATTTAGTTTGTAAACCAGAAGAAAATTAAACTTTTCGCTTTATAAAATTCCTATAGACTATAGATAATGTAAATTACTCTATGACTTCATTTTATTTAAATTATTATTTGTCTATGACTCTGCATGAGCTCATTAATAATTAATCAATCATTACGAACGCGTTTTGTAATTTGAACTGTATTGGAAATGTCTATTCGATTTGATTAATCACCTCTGTTACGTAGAGAGACTATATTACGGGTAGGTAGGTACAGTGCCATTGGAATAAATTCATTTGTGAAGAACTATTAGTTATAGAGGCTCGAATAAGTAATAAGTCGGAGATGATATTCCAACAAAAACAAAGAACTTGTCAATTTCATTAAACAATAAGTACTCTTGATTTTATTTGTAAGCAAATTGATTAACCATTTCCCAGAAATCCAATATTCTAAATCTATACTAATATTAAAATGAGGTAAAATTTGTAAGTTTTTTGTTTGTTTATATGTTCGGGGTAATCTCAGGAATTATCAGTCCTATTTGAATAATTCTTTTTGTAATGGATAGCCACATTCAACGGGAAGGTTATAGGCTATTTTTCATCCCGAAATTCCCACGGGAACGGGTACAACGCGGGTAAAACTGCAGGGCGCTGCTAGTAAATAATACATTGAAACTAACAAATACTCCCTAGAACATAACACAGTACCTTCCACAATTAACTTTAAAAAACAGTGGGCAAAGTTATATGGAACTTGGTCCAAAGGTCTCCACAGATGAGACATTCACCAGGCGATAGAGCAGAGTCGACTCTCCAAGCATACCGAGAGACATCAAAATCCGTCCGAAAGATGTCAAATGTCAAATGCAAGTGTTAATTTAATCCTGGCTTATGGGTATGCGTTTTTAACATAATCGATACAAATAATCGATTTTAAAAACATTTACTAACTGCATTCGTTCCATATTACCGCGAACCATTAATGTTTCAAGAACCAACACAACCTAGTAAGGTTTAATAGAGTCCATATGTATTTAACTATAATTGAATTATACCTTTTTAAGACTACTAAGTACGGTATCCGGACTTAGTACTATCACACCAGTAATTAAACTTATCTTAAATGGGCGAAAATTATAGACGGTTTAATTACATTGTATGATATTGCGGTAGATTCACGATAAAGATACACGGCAATAATATTAAAGACATACTAAATAAAGGAAATACCTATTTAATTCTGTAATAAAATTGTTTATTTGGGACTGTAAATATGAACAGAAAAACCAGTATACCGCTGAGCTAGTATCAGATAAAAACGTTACCATTTCAATACTTTGTTGCAGTAAATGCAGTTTGTTTTGTATTCGAGATCTTTATGTTATTAACTTATCTATTAGTACCTACATAAAGACCCATCTGATGACCTCTACATTGAAATAGACCCACAATCTAATACAGATCCGGATAGTCTTCTTCTCGAGTAGAGAAGGTTGTACGTATCTATACTAATATTATAAAAAAGTAAAGTTTCTAACTTTATTTGTATGTAAGAGCTAATCTCAGACACTACCAATCCGATTTTAATAATTATTTTTGTAATAGATAGCGACATTCAACAGGGAGGGTATAGGTTATATATGGGCTACTTTTCATCTCAAAATTTCCACGGGGAACGGCACAATGCGGGTAACACCGCGGGGCGCTGCTAGTATTGTTTACACTTGATCCAGATAGTCAGGGTGGAGATCAGTGGAAGGAAGCAAAGCCTTTGTTTTGCAGTGAGACATTTATGGCTAGTTATATTATTATAACCAACACGCTATGGGTCCAAACGGTTAGCTGGATCCAAACGGTGGTTAGTAAGGTCTCCGCCAAACCATCGATGTGCGAATGATAATTATTAAAGTAAATAACGTAACTAGAAGTAAACTTTGATCGTTTATCAGAAGCGATTGAAGCGAGTCAATCGAGAAATCACTACTTTGGCGCAGTGATACGGGTCCTTCAAAAAATGTTACAGAAAACACAAAAAAATATGTTTTTTATAGAAAACATTGAAACAAGTCGAGAGTATTGCGGTGACAATTTAAAATGTGTTTTACCCGCAGCCTGCAGCCGCCGGATAAAGGCTGTCACACGCAATATTCCATTAGAATCTGTCGATCCTGAACTTAATGGTAGATGTTTCAGTAGAAAAATAAAAAAATATTCATTTGTTTTTATCGTATTGATATCTTCGATGACATGAGAGGCCTTTGGCCAGCAGAGAGACCTTACAGCTTAATAACTACCTATATATATTAGAAGGTAATGGGGGGGAGGCTTTTGCCCAACATTGGGACTATACGGGCTAACAGTAACAGCAACTTACTATCCCCGCAGCGGTAAATAAGGCTTGTTTGCTGAAAATATCAGTCTGCACTCTACTTAGGTGTGAGGGGTGACGCACGGTTGACGTCACTTGATATAGACAAAGTTTCTGAAGGATCATCAACAATATAATCTCCACTTACTCCACTTAATCATGTCAAAGGGTGTTGATATTGATTGAACCATCAATAGAAGGTTTTTACGTAAGTCTTTCTATCGTACGGGCAGTGTTATCCTACTGATATTATAAATGCGAAAGTTTGTGAGGATGGATGTATGTATGGATGTATGTTAGTTGCTCTTTCACGCAAAAACTACTAAACGGATTTAGATGAAACTTTACAGTAATATAGGTTATACATCAGAATAACACATGGAATACATATTATCCCGAATTTCCCGCGGGAACCGATATAATGCGGGTAACACCGCGGGGCGCGGCTAGTTAAAAATATTTATGTACACAATCTTTGAATCTAATTAGTAATTTTATCTGCATTTCCACTACATACAAAGCTGTTTAACTAGTTTACTATACAAATCCTTTCCTATTTCTAATGTCATTTGCATAACAATACATTAACTAGATAGTTAATAGTGTCGCTGATATCGCATGTAATAAATTGTAATAATATCCTTGCAGCCACTTTGCTGCGCACGAAATCGTGAGTCGCCGCTGAGCGCTAGTTTCCCATTTGGTTTGCTCTTACCATGTAAGTAAATCTACTGTCATTATAAGTGACAGTTGTCACCGATATACTCACGACACGTGAAATGCATTACGATTGCGACTGGAAGAGCTGGTTAGCTGTGGAGGAAGATTAGAGGTTCAGTTTGTCTGCAAAACGTTTGAAAGCAACGAGTAGATGAAGTTAGATCAAATTTTTACTAAAACCTTTTATCTAATTTGTCCAACAGTGATACAATCTCGCAATTTAAAAAAAAAATGTTTGGGTACTTACTTATTTTAAAGTATACCGCTAGCCTCATCATAACCTTATACCACCAGATTACAAGCCTTGTCGGTAATAAAACAAAATGATATTTCTTACCAATTTCGATACAAAATCGTATTATCTACATTCATTTCTTAGATGACGGAAAATGCTGTATAATAATGATCGTCCATCATTTTCTAAGTTGCCTAATCTTATGACAAATCGTGGTACAAATTACTTGAACCTTAATACACAGAAATATGACATAGATTTCAGCAGCTAGTTTCGTAACAAGACATTAGTGAGAAAACTTAATGGAAACAACGTGTTCCCCGGTCTGTTACGTGCAGGGTAAGTGGAATTAATGAATTTATTAATTTGAGAACCTAGTTACAAGATATTTCGATCAGGATCGTGATAAAGTACAGTACCACCTCTTGGGAGTTGGTTCAATAGGTACTACATTCATGGGTAAAACTTTCATTTTGTATTTTACTTTTATTTATTTTATACAACAACTTTAAAATCGTTCTCAATTTGAACTGTATAAGGTTCATATCTCATTAAAAGGTGAGGCTAGACAACCGATTTATTTAAAAACATAACAAAGCTACTAAAACTTACATAGTAACTATATATGACGTGAAAACACAAATATTTAAATTCCCATAGTATTAAAGCGCGAACCATAAATATGTACCGTCAATGCTTTTTAAACTTGTACATATAACATTGATAATGTATAGAAGACGAAAGGTTGTTCTACGTTATTATGGCGAAATTATTGTGGGTCGTGGCTTAGTTTGACTAAGTGATAGTAATACGATTAAATGGCGTTTGTTAATCAACGTGCAGGTCGGCTCCTACTTAGATTGATGGCCGAAAGTGGCATTTCTATCTGAACACTGCCGTGCTTCAGAGGGTACGTTATATTGTCGGCTCCAGTTGTTTCAATGCAATTAGAACATATTGGAGGCCTTTAGGCGGTCTAAAAACTTAGACGTCAGAGTTGGTTACTAACATTCTCTAACTTACTTACTGAGGGTCGCCAGATAGAACAGCTATAAATCCAATACAATTTTAATAAAATTTAACTCAAATATGTATTTATGCCGAAACGACCAAAACGACGTGTTGTGACATTAAAAATGATTTAATCCTCACGATTCTCTTATTCTCTCGATTAACTAGCCTTTAACTCAAATGTTTAACAACACTCTTAAAAGTGATTTATAGTCATCATATTTCCAATAATATACCTAAAGGTTGTATATCTGTTGGGTGCGCTGACAGTACCTGGCTCGTTTGTTAACCAAACATGATATCATACAAACACTTATTGGCTCAAATCGAATACCTACTTTCTTAACCATGAGTCACTCCTTACTGTTCGGCGTACCCGTCAGGGTTCATTAAGTTTTTATTAATTTTTCGATAATTAATTTGAGATGCCTCAATATTTTAAGACGTGTTGGTATTGCCATAAGTTAAATATAAAATATATAAGATTCTTCTTACCGTCACGAATTATTTTTTACAATCATCAAGATTATTCGATTGCATGTTTTTCTGTAATTAATTCAACGAGTGTTATTAAAGGACTAACACCTAGCATTTTATACGTAGAAGCTTAGCTCAGGTGGAAAGCCAAACTGATATATTCAATTACATATTATTATGCCATCTAGGCTTCTTAGGCCTCTATTTGACTGAACCATCAGTTCAATTGTCTCAGTTATAATTCCCAATTTTAATATTCTGTACATATAAACTCCATTTTACAAAGACACCAGGCAACACCGCCAAAATATCCAAATTTAAAGTGAATTACATGAATTGTAAATAAACTTATTCTAAGGATTACGTGCTGAGAATCGAGATGGCTTTGAGCTTTAGGAACATCAGTAGACAAATAATACTGTGCTGGTTTTAAACAAGAGTTTTTAATAGAATCTTAGAGAAAAATAAAAAAGTTAAAACGCAAGAAGGTTCTACGCTGAGTAAAACAAAAACTTTTTTACATTAATTTGCCTTCTTACATAGTTAAAGATGAATATCCTGACGCCCTCCAAGGAACAAAGTTTTGCGTGAGTAGCTGTTTTTGTTGAAGCGTAGCGTCTTTTTGAAGAGGAAAATGTGTTTCTACAAGAAAATATTTCTGCTTCAGTATATTTTTCGCCGTAGCAAATATAAGTTTGAAAATGCGTAACATGGTCTAAGTTATATGCAACTTTTTGGAGCAGCAATTTCCTTTTACATTATTTTGTATGTCAAACTAAATACTTATGAAACTAGCTTATAATATTAAGCCCAAATAAATTCCATTAAAATCTGTGCCCATCATAGCAACCTCTACACTCGGGTGCCTACAACTTTTACTTGCATCTTCGATATAAAAAGAAAATAAAAAAGTAAATTCTAAATTCCATTTTCAAATTATCCCTATTAAGCTTGAAACTGTAAATCATACAAGATTATACAATAGTGACGACATAAATTATGGTGCGTACAGACGATTGGGCTCCAATTGTTTCAAATAGGTCTTTGACCTGGTGGCCACGAATTGTACCGAAACTCCTTGGTACTTGTGGTTACTTGGAGAAGTTGTCGGCCTGGCGACCGCCCGCGGCCGACACACGCTTATATGGGGAGAAATAATATCACATACCTTGTGGACCTGGCACAAAATTATAACATGCTTTTACGAGTATATACTGACCGAACAGAGAGAACCTACTTCTTTGTGAAGTCGGTTAAGAAGTTAAGAGATTCCGAATGAAAACTTTTCAAGTACCTAATGTTAATTTAATGCTAATCATTAGATGTACATATGTCTTTTTTACATAATGTGTGATGTATTTTATCACTACATGTTAAAAATCCAAGTTTATCATCATTATATTAGACATAATTATTAAAAACCTTCTTAATATTGAACATAAACTTATAATAAGATTATTTGATAAGGTCTTAAGTTAAAAAAAATGAAAATGTTCCCAAGTTCGAAGTATAGGGAGCAGGCCAGCACCTACAAGCACCTATATTACCTGCACACATACAGCCGCTCGCTCGAGCCCATGGGGTATCTCAGAGAAGACCGCATTCCGACCGGCTCCGCGCTCCCCTCCAATGACCATTCTGACATGTTACATTAAACACACATACACAATACATCCCAACACACAACCCATCAACCTTAAGCCAAACCCATAAAGACCAATATCCTTCAACCTCCACCTAAATAAGTGCAAATAAATCTCTGTATTTATCTCCAATCGATGTCGTTTTTTTATCAGCGCGAGCGAAACCACGGAAAGGATTAATTTGAAGCAAATAAAGTGTTATGTGAAATGGCGGCGTAAAACGTTATGTAGTCCCAAGATGGAAGAATTCCTTCGGCGTTATGAAATAAAGGGCTGGCGGTTTATAGCCCTTTGGATGAAAACGAATGGCGGATAATATTTCATTATCTACTTAACAAGTACTAGGTCTTAGTATACGTTTTAATCTATGCTCGTACTTGCTTGTACTTTACAGTCAGAATAAGCGCTATAAAACTTGAAGGAAGCGATAAATCTTCAGGTATCCATTATTCAGACTTTCCTACAAAGAACACGTATTGAAAACGACGAGACGCTGTATTTAATATTATGATGTATCTTCGGAATATCTCAAAGAATGAATATCGTGAAGCCCCAGTATTACCAGAAATAAGAAAACATGAAGTGTTTTTATTAGTTTTATAGAAAGATACGAATGTTAAGAGAATGTTTGTTGTTCAACGTTTATTGAAGTTATAGAAATGACAATAGTTGGGACATCATTTACATAATAATGACGTAAATATGTACATGTATATTATATGGATCGATGTTCGTTAGTGTCGCTAAATTCGAGAACGGCTGGACTGATTTAGTTGATTCTGGTTTTGACATGTTTGTCGTAATCCAGGGAAGGTTTAAACGGTAAGCAGTGACGGAATAAATTCGGGTGAAACCGCAGGGCACAGCTAGATATGATAATATTTTATACAGATTGCCGATACCGGCTCCGAGGATGTTATCAACTCAGCCGATCCAAAATGACATCAGCTCAATAGACTCCACTAGTAAATTGATCGTTTCCAAAATGATTTACTTCTAAATTACCACCTCAAAGACCATATAATTCGACAGCGATATTCGTTAGTTCCCTAACTATTGATTAACTACAAGTGATTGCTCAAAATAATAGGTTTTCAATAGAAACCATTAAATATAATTCGGTAAACGTGAGTGCGAAGTAAACGTTACAAAAACTGGTATATGGTGTGATGAGGCGCGTAGTATCGGGTAGGTATCCTAGACTGGAGCTAGCGCCCAGCGGTCGACGGCCTCCTCCGGCAACGATAAACCTATTAGTTACGCTCACAACTTGGACTCACAAAATATAACTTTAAGTGTTATTTTTTAAAGTTTTCTAATCTAATTTTCGATGAGTACAACTCGAACGTTTTATGAGATATAATATTACATAAATTTTCTTTTTATGTCTTAAACTTTTATCTCCACTTTTATTCTCTTCGGGCACAATCTCTGTCATATTCTATTTGTAGTAATTGATATATAAAGAAGTATTTTGTAAGTATTAAACATTTTATGAAGAAGTTTAAATTTTAAGTACTTATTATATATAAACTGTTATTAACCTTTATTCAAAGTTATACGGCGTCTCTACATTACTAGTACACTAAATTACGGAACTTACGGATAACTTATCTTACTTTGTCACATCTAACTTTTAGAACTGTCGCGTGAATGTTTACGAGTTAAACCAATGATAAATAAAAGTACAACAATACAGAATAACGTATGAGAATTATCAATAGGGTGAAAAGATATTTATAACTTTTTAATTATCGAAATAAAACTAGCCATACAAAACAATATCGTATGAATAATATTTAAATTCAAGTACAATAGAAAATATAATGATATTAAAGATGGAAGATTAGAGGAACACAATCACGCTACGTGTATGATTGGTTACACGTACAAAAGACATCAACGGGCGCGCGGCGCAAGCGCATCGGTCGATGCTACATACAATATCCAGTAATATTTTAATATTGTTACAAATGTTGATACAAATTGTTCTGGAAACATGGTTATACTCTGTTTTTTAACAGACTGATTTGTATTTCTATTGGTGTATACGAGTAACTCGTACAGTTAATATTTATTACTTGATCAATTTAAAAACCAAAAAACCTTCCCAAGCAGCGGATATTCATAACATGGTTATCTCAGATACTGAAATACATTTGTAATTAGCGACTACCAACAAATATTTCTTTCTACAACTAACACCTAAACACCATTTAAATATTTAATTAAAAACAGGATTTATATGGAGTTGATACTGTGATGAAGTCTTCACTCTCGTGTAACGCCGGAAACGTATCTAATGTGAATATTGACTCTATCTGAGTAGTTCGTTAGACACTCTTGTGTGTTTGAAGACGCCATGTTGGATTCAAATGATCGCTTGTTTATCTACAACTTGTACCAATTAGGTAATCGGTTTCCGTGATATTATGATAATAGACCAGAATTAACAGTCGAGAATGTTTTAGAATTAATAGATACACTTTATAAATAAAACCATATCATGGAATATAGAAGCAAGAAGAGAAAAAAAGACCAATAATAACTCGACTAAATGAAAAAATGGGCAAATAAAGTGACGGATAAAGAGTAACAGGGGATAGCGGAGGACGGAAGAAATTAAGGAGAGAACTTAATTAAGAAGAGCGTTAAGGCAACTTAAGTTAGTTTAAAGAAATAGCTGAGCATAGAGAGATATTAAGATATTACGGACTCTCCAGCGATATTGGGGAGTCGTAAAGTTTGTATAGATGGTAACAAAATAATTAATGAAGCCGGCGAATTTGCTAACGGTCAGTAAGCTCGAATATTACCAAGATTGGGATTGCGGTGCTATAGTTTAAATATAGAATTCACTCCGCCAATGTCTTGAAATATTTTAATCTAAAAAGTTCTCAAGCAAAAAACTAAGACATGAAAAGAATGTGTAAACAAAATGCAGACTTTGTTTTATTTTCCAATACCAGTGCGAAGTAAACATTGAAAATATTTGTTTACATTGAAAAAGTTATTATTAAGACAAACCTTTTTGCAGACTTGTGTTATTTCATATTTTTAAAATATGTTTTACTATTGCTATTGATGTAGTCTACTCACTTAACATATAAAAACTTCAATATATATTTTTTTAAATCAACCCTCTTAAAACAGTTGTCTCATAAGGCTCGAGGTATCTGTTTCAGTAAGTACAACATATAATATTAATGTTTCTTGGTAAATCTTGACCGCAAATTGTCTGCGTTGAAACCGCACATTAAACTCGTAATTAAAACGGTAGAGGCAGAGAGGCTGCGGCTTAACTTGCGAATTACGTTAAAAGGAGGGCTAAGACCAAACGGGAGTCTTAGGGATTCTTCGAGGACCAAATTACTTTAATTAAAATTTTTATACTTTGATTTTCTTTGGCTTGGGCGATCAATTGAGAGGATATTTGAGACTGTTTCAAAGTAAAGTATTATCCAGATGATTTTATTTTGGGTAAGTATATTTTTTGTAACGGAGTTTAATATTACATATGTATTTGAAAACGGTTCCTTTACGCCATATTACTAATTTATTTAGCTATATTATCTCATTTGGTATTTTAAACTGGTGCAATTAATTCTCATTTATATTGTCTTCTGCTGCAAAGATTTGGTAAATAAATCGTGTACAATTTTAAGTTTACAGAATAAAATAAATCTTAGAGAGTTAACGTTAAGTGTTCTATTTATTTCACCGATAAACTTGACTTGACAAAAATATCGTTTTGTTACAAAGACTGTAAAGAGATCTTACCATACTTTTAGCATTAGATATAAAGCTGTTTGTAGACGTTTGAATATGACAAAGTTTTAGGCTTGCTCGAAGTAGTACCTTAAGTACCTTACGCAGTAAGTACTTCGCTTTTACATGGTATTAGCCCGGTAATGGTATTACCAAGCGAAATCGCTTCGCTGAAATATAACACCTGTTAAAACCTTTTTGGAGCACACATCTGCCAATTCGTAAAACCTCATTCACTCTTCAATCTCGATCCTCGTTCATTCACACACAAAAAGGGTGTCTATTTGAAGCGAGGTCCGTCTTTTTACCGTCGGCTACAAAGTATAGTGCGGTGGGAGAACGGGAGCGGCTCTTCGGTGATAAATGACCTCCGCCGGCCAGACTCGTTGTTTCCAACAATAAATCGTGGCCACGACCCGAACCGAACCCGACAGACACCAACAACACTATCCATATCATTTTATCCACGTTACTTTAAACATATTTTTATTTCAACCCCAGCGGCTGCCACCGCGTTGTCCTTGTTCCAGTAGGAATTTCGGGATAGGTCAATCTTATTGCCCAAGTTTAGTTTAATATGTTAAGTCAATTTTAGCATAAACGGAAAACAAACACCCGGACATCTAGTCTAGACCAGCCTAAGGATGGGTTGTTTCAAAAGGTTGGTTATTGTAACATGCGTTCGTTAAAAAGTTTACGAGTACGCTGTTAAATGTCTGTTAAATAAAAAGCGCTGTTTCATAACTTAGGCAGTCAGTTAGGCTACCAGTAGAAGGCCACGATTTTTCATTTTCTTACGTCTGTTTATTATTTTCTTTTAACGTACACTGGGGCGTGAGCGTAAGCTGATCCAACCCGTCCTTAGTTTGTATTAGTAGAAAATCGATGTAAATGTTTCCCTCTTATATATAAATAAAGAATATCACGATAGAGAGAATGCTGGAATAATATCGTCGCATAGAGCACAAAGAACATTAATGACCGTCTCATATAAAACGTCTTTAGGTGAAGATGATTCAGCAATATCTTCACACAAAGTGTACAATATCCCTTCAATATTCCGTAACGCTTCGATAAAACTAATTTGACTCGAATCCTTTGTTCAGTAAAGCTCGCCATTCTTCACACAACACATTCTATAATATATTTGTATTATTATGAAAGATCTGACATCTAATAACAGTCCATTTTCTACCTGCGAGCTTGTCAGTGCTTCCATCTTCTCACCCCGAGAGGGAATTCAAGAAAAATAATAACTATACACCACTTAACATTCGAAAATGTACTCTACCTGGGTGTTTCTAACGTCTAATATTGAAAACTGACGCGCCATAATGTTTTATTTCTTTTCTTTTAAAATAACCAGTCATCAATTTCGAAGGGTTCGTACAGGTGGTTGTTCAATAAAAAATATAAAAAGCCGGTCCTGATATAGGGCAATTAATGGATTACTTATAAAATGAGATGCGTAAAGGCACCATAAACGATTGTAAAGTCTGAGAAACACGTTTGATTTCTTATGTGTTCTGGACGAGTTTTTATGTAATGGTAATATATTTAGATTAGGTAGCAACGTAGACGGTTATTTTAGAGTCTAAGTACATAGGTACATCAGATAGTAAAGTCATAATTGTTAGTTTAATGTGTAGTTTAATAGTACCTTCCAAATTATCCATCCTAATTTATAATAAAACTTAGGTAGGTAAAATAGGTAGACCACTGATTTGGCGAAGAATACCTACTACTAAATAAACATCCCTAACTATTCGTATTTCACGGCTTCTAATTAAATTAGTAGTGGAAAGATAACCTTATTAGAGTTAAATAGAACTTCTCGGAGCCAGTAGCTACAAGCAAGGTGAAGACGTTGTTAATTCATAATAGATAGCTAGATTCAAGAGTCGAGGCGCATCGCGATCGCCCTTTGTGTACCATTTAATTAAGTTAATTAACTCGACTTGTTAGAGTCCATTTTTCTGACCATTGGATCTAATAGCAGCTTTATAAACGCACGAATAAGACAACTTACTACAAATACCTACTGACTGTCTCATTAGATGAGTGCCTTCGGAGAAGTTGGGCGATTGAGCACTTCGGCATTTTGCGGATTGGTAATTCTTTTTAAGTACCTATTTGCAAATGTGAATTAATTTTAAAAATGTATTATCTAAAACAAGAAGGAAATTTAATCAATCTAGAAATGAAATATTTACGTACTTGGTAGTTACCTTCTTTCTTACTTAAACACAGATTTATGATTCAAGTAAACGAAGCAAAAAAACTACTACCTATGTTAAGTGTATACGATTGGAAAGGTACGTATTCCACAAATATGTAAGCAGTAAGAACGAGCGTAGTTAATGTTTATAGCTGGCTGGATCGACTCCGATCAGACAGAAAGAAAGTAGGTACGCGGCGAGATGGCCAACCTCCTTGGGGCTTGGACCGGCCCGACCGGTTCCTATGCGCCATTGTGCTCAGTTTTTGTGCCCCCAACCTGAGACACTACACATAATATACTACCTACCTACATGAGTTTAGATAGGTTGTCTATCGATTGATTTATGAAGTAGGTATTAGATATTCGTACACGTATAAACCCAAGTATTGTTTGGAACTTTAAGTAGATAGGTAATAAGTTTGAATAATGTCTAACTGAATAATGTCGGTAGCTATTTAACAATGTGGAACCAACGACGAATTGCACAAAATAACTTTCTTAATTGGAACCTAGACACACAGATATCACGTATCTATGTCCTACTTAAAAGTCTTAACACTTCTTTATTATTCTTCCTATTAGATAATTTCGTAGCAAAATGTAGGAACAGGAACTCAAAAGGTGCGACAGACCACCATTCAAAACTTAATTATTGAAGTGCCTACCTTACCCTTTTGCCCCTATTGTTACCTATTTATAAGCACTTACATTGAATTGACTACATACATCTAAAAATATTTACAGAAATAAATTACCCGCCGTGATGTTGAACAGTCGCGCAGTCAGCAAAATATTTTTAAATTTAATATTTAGTTAATTTCATACGAGCTCTGCCATCTATTGGGAAGTAGCTGAACTAAACTAAACCATAAACAACGTTTCATTATCTGACATTTCAGTTCCTCTCCATGGTTTTGTTATGATTGTTACATCTGTGGATGATATTTTATCTATGAATGATTTTCTATTCTCTTTGACTCGAGGACATCCCGTCCCGGTCCCGAATTTGTCAAAAAATGTCTTTTTGACGTGATTTGCCGACACAAAATTATTTGAATTATCCAATTTATGAAAACATGGGAGGCTCCCAAAGCTCTCGGAAAGTTACTGTAGAAAACGAAAATGCTATACAAGTGTCTCAAGATGCTTTAGACCGGATATCTGCTCAGCTGTCTGCAAAAGTATGATGTTGCATTACATAATTTAGATCAATGTCATCCGTTGTTTTAGCAAAATAAACGAGTGGTTACTCAAAAATAAAATGTGATGGTTACTATGGGGTGTAAAACTCACTACATTCAAGGATATAATTAGTGTAGTGTTGTGTATACATTCGTTGTTGTAGGTTATTTTGCGTCTCCTTCGATACGATGTCTGACAAGTTGTCTGTTTGTTTCTCCCGTGTATTGATTTGAGGGTAACGATGCGATGTGATGTAATTGCAGCAAGCTGATCAGCCGCCTCTTCAGTACAGTGATCCGCTGCCGCCCCCGCCGTACGACACAAGACGACAACAAGAGTACGCAGCAGAGGAAGCGTACTGGTCGCGACGTATCGAGAGCCTCAAGCGGGCCCACGAACAAATGAGCACCGGTATGCTCGACGAGTACCAGAAAACACTTAAGGAAGCCAGTGAACTGTTTGAAATGACCCAGAAAGATAAAATTGTCAACAAACTGCCACCATGCCAGGAAGAAAAAGAAAAGGTCAGTATACTGACACATATTATTCCTTGTGGAGGGCCACCTCAAGCAAAAACTTGTGATAAACATCAACCTATACCAATATAAGGCACTACAATAAAGCTAACATCCCGCAGCTTGGGAAAAGCTCACTGAAACTGTGTCATTCACAGCTCTCTGAAAGTATCAGTGGAGACAGTGAGAACGATTAGGCATAATCATCATGAAGGCTTAATTGGTTGTGGTGATTATAAACCTGGCCATGTTTGAAAAAAATACAAACTTCCTTAAAGTGATTTTTTTTATAATAGTTCAATTCTTTTAGTCTTATCTAAAATCTAAATTAAAATGTCTGTGATAAACATATTCTGAAGTCTTATAAATGTATTAAACTGATAATGTTTTGTGTTTCCAGGTTTTGGAATGCTACAGTACGAATCCGAACAAATCTTTATTGTGTTCAGTGCTAGTGAATCAATTTAATGACTGTGTATGCAAGAGCAGAGTAGCCGCAGTAACAGCCTCCTGAACATAACTACTTGTAAATAAACAGCTAACTTGATCCAAGACAAATATCAATAAATTATTACAGTGGCTACAAGGTTCTGTGAAGTAGATTTAAATAAATATTATTGCTGTATTAATAAAATGTTATTCATTTAAACTATTTTGTTTTAAATAACTTCTTTAGTTATTACTATAATTTAATTAGAAGAGGAATACATAATTATTTTATTTGAGATAAGATTAATTAATGAAATTTTACCAAGATTATGCATTGATAAGAATTTTGCAGTGTTAAGACCTTTCAACCTTTGATCTAGTAAAATAAGTGTATAGAAAATAATGACTATGATAATGTTTAAACTTTTGAATAGTTAAAACAGATCACTCATTTGGGAATGTACTCTGGGTCAGTTTTATTTTATTTTATTTGGAAAACAAACAGTGTAACTTAAACAAAGTATAAATCTAAAACACCATTAATTATGTTCACGCATGTAAAAAAGTTGAACCTCATAATTACCTCATTGTTACACACCCTGTTTGTTTATGTACACATGTATTGACAAAACTTGTTACCATGTCAACATGGTATTCACATAAATCAGTCTGTCAGAGTCAAATCAATAGTTAGTGCCTACGGTTAGTGCCTTTCACCTTTTATTTGGTGGTCTGTGCTTTCACCATTCCATAGCCTCCTAATTCAATACCTGTTGTAATAGTTGATTAAATTTCCCAAACATGACTGAGAAAGAAGAAAAAAAGCGAAGAGTACCTCTGTACCCTGGGTTCCCTGAACTAGCCAGATCAGATGTCAGTATACATCCTTCATACACCAAACTATCCTTGGCTTAGTAAGTACTTGTATGCTTTTATATTAGTAGTCCTAAGCAACACAATTTGTGTAGAATGTAGTAACTATTGCAGCTGCCTGAGAAAAAAAAAATTAATCTATTAATGGAAACCCTTCAATGCTTTCAGTCGTGTAGTGTGTCGTCATCGCTACCATTGGGCGAAAGTTGCTCAAAGGAAACAATTCATGAAAGAACTCCACTGTTTTGAGAGACTACAGTCAAATGCTTTGGATGGTGTAAGAGTACATCGAGAGTTTTCCCAGGGTATATTATCCCATGTTATACCGCCGCGCCGCTATGTACAGAAACTGACTCCAGACCCTATGAATATTAAGCAGAGAATGAGAGTTGAAGAAATTATATCTGGAAGAGTTGACTTTAGCCAGAAATAATATTCAAAATTAAATTGTAATTTATAATTTACAATTTTAAATGAAAGTATACTTTTTTTAATTTTTTTTTTCATTTATTTGGAATAAAACAATTATATCATGTGGATTCATTAGTGTTTTCTGTTGCTTTTTTCTTCTTAAGTTTTTTACTCTTCTCAACATTAGATTGTAAGTAATGTGCTTCCTTTTTGGCTTGTGATATTTCAGCCCTGAGCCTCTGTTTCATGGCCGCCTTCTCATAAGCAAGACGCTCACTCAAATGAATCCATTTGAACCTCGGAATATACTTAATGTTCCATATCATATCAAAGTACCGAGACTTCTTTCTGGTACCTATTTTTGTATTGTTAAGTTTAGTTGCAACAAGCTTAGCTATTTTTTTCTTCTGAAACTCCACCCAGCCTTCACTGAATTGATTAGGTACTCTTTTACGTTTTTCTCCAGGTTCTGAAATTATCAATAAGGAGGTTGGTAAATAAAAGTTTAAATTGTTGATAATATTTACTAGGTAAGGGTATAAAGTAACCTCAAGATACTTACTGGTGGTTGGCTGCAAATACACTCTTCCAACTTCACCAAACTGACTAAATATCTCTCTTATCTTAGCTACGTTCATGAACGGCGGTATGGTCGACAAGTAAATAATTCCTCGCTTTTTAGTTTTCTTCTTTAGAAGGCCTTTGCCGGAATCTGGATTGTTGTCCAAGCTGTGTTGACTGCTCTCGCAATCAGATCCATTTTCAGGCACTCTCTCCATTTCCACTTCGGGCATTTTCTTAGAATCAAAGAAAAGAAATGCGTTGTTCCTTCTCAATCTTTTAATACAATACAGTATTTATGATAACTGTATGCAACACAAACAGAACTAAACTATGTAAACTATCACAATAATCAGTCGCAAAAAGGTCGCAAACCACGAAACGAAACCAATAATTTCAAAACATAACATAACATAACCTCACTCACACAAGTTTCAAGCCCTTAGCCCATGTGATATTGACATTTCGTAATATGTTTGACAACGAAATCAAATTGTCAATGTCATGACTTATTTTCTTTTCTTTCATTCATACCTGTGATTCATACGATGCAATCTGTCATAATTAATTCAATCAATCAATAGGTACCTGACCTGTGTTCAATACATCAACAAAAGTTTTATTTGCATTAATTTGCAAAACGTAATTTGATTTTGATCATTTAATAAATTAGTACTAACAAGTATTCTAAGCCTAAATCATGGGTTGTGATGGTGGAACCATTCCTCGTCGTGATGAGTTGGTGCGCTTGAAAAAGAAACCAGAACAAGTAAGTCCAAAGTCATTGACTTAATAAGCATAAACATAGAACTCTTCCTTGTGGGACTAACAATTTAACTTGTTTTCATAGAAAGACAAAGATGCTGAAAGATCGTTTAAGTGGAGAAACTGCGCACTGTCCCAACAGCCACTACAAGAACCTATCGTGGCCTGTGGGCTGGGCAGGCTGTATAGCAAGAGCTCAGTATTGGAGGCCTTGATCGACAAAGAAAGCAAGCCAGAGTCTATCAGCCACATCAAGAATATGAAGGTTTGTTACATATTTGACAAGATAATATGCACCAAGGCTGTTCCAAGATTGCAAAAAAAAAATTATCATGCTTTTTACAGGATATCAAAGATCTGAAGTTAATCAAAAATCCAGCATATGTCGCGACGGAACACTCTGAGGGAGCAGTGAGTGACGGCAACTCTCCCTTCATCTGCCCAATCAGTGGTATCGAGATGGCTGGCAAGTTCCGGTTTGTGTTCTTGTGGAGCTGTGGCTGTGTGTTGGCTGAGAGGGCACTCAAAGAAGTCAGGCAAAATCTTTGCCATATGGTGAGACACAGTTTTCTTATATTTATTTGTAACTGATCTTTAAGCAGCTCTAACACTTGTTCTACTTAATTCTTACTTAAATCAGATAAACCTTTTACAAAACTGTGTCATTAACACCGTAATTTTCATCAATTTATTCCAGTGCCAAGCCCCATTCACAGAAAATGATGTAGTAGTCCTCAATGGCACAGAAGAAGACATTGAAAAATTACAAGACAAGATGGCTGCCCGTGTTGCCAGCAGAAAAACTTCAAAGAAATCAAAAGCAGACAAAGCTATCAAAGTTGAGTGCGAGACTTCCACATCAGGAACTGTTGATAAACCCTCAACTAGTGGAACTAGCGTAATTGTTAAAGAGGAAGATGTTAAAACAGAACCAGAGCCTGGTCCCAGCAGTAGTAACGCTACAAAGAAGGAAATTGACACAATACCTCTGTCTTTACCAAAGTTCAACCCTAACCACAAAGCTAGAGGACACTTTGGCTCAACCAAAAGGTGTCTATCATCAACAGAGTTGCTCCAAGACCCGTCTTATAAAAAGACTAAGAAAGATTACAGTGTAGCCAAAGATCCACAATCAAGTGAGGTTTATAAATCTTTGTTTACTTCACACCAGAGTGATAAGGAACAACAGAGAGCACACTGGGTTACTTATAATCCATTTTACAATTAAATTATTGTTTCATGACTAGACTAATTTACTACATGGAAGAAATCTGTGGCTAAAATTTAAAAAATATCCTTAAAATATTCACAACCACCTGCACTTAATCATACCATCGTTTTTTTCCTGTACAATTAATTTAATGAAACTTTAAATGTGTAAGGATCTAGAAATAAAATTATTTCATTTGGAATGACGAGTTTTAATTATAAATATTGCACATATAAATCACTTTATTTGGAATGTTTATGTTGAATTGTTTGCGCTTACTTTTTGGCACTTTATAACAAATAATAATTTAACCAACAAACACAATGTTATAATCCAACCAAGATAATCACATTAATAAAATTATATTCGAAATCACATAATGAGACCAATGACCATAGTATAGTAACATAAGTAAAATAACAAAAAAAAAACAAGTTTAACAAAATAGGATAACAAATTCTACAGTACTTTTCATCTACTTGCTAGCTAGACAAACTCCATATTTCTATGTATGTTTATATAGAAAACAATAATAAGATTCGTCAGTTATATTGAAATATGAAATCTAAGTAGCAGTATCCTGCTGAACGGAAGCTAAAGTAGCTTCAATAATGAGGTTGAAGTCCAGCTCGTTGAGGCTGGCTTTGGCAGTCAGGAGATCCAAGAATGTGTCGAGAGGGGACAGTCGCTCGCCCGACGGCAGGGCTGCAATACCTGTAGGTAGACAGTGAGTGTTTGGACAAGTATGACAGGAAATAGGGATGAGTATAGCATTATCAAGTCATTATTAGAGCTCGTTGCGTAGTTTAGCAAAGGATGTTAGGATGTGCTCCCGCGCGTGGTGGTGGCGGTCGCCGGTGAGCAGCGTGTGCGCGTGGTCGCGCGCGCGCAGCTCGAGCGCGGCGCCGTGGTGTCCCCCTGTGTGTACGTACCCGAGTCGGGGCCGGGCGTGTGTCTCGCGTGCTCCCGCGCGTGGTGGTGGCGGTCGCCGGTGAGCAGCGTGTGCGCGTGGTCGCGCGCGCGCAGCTCGAGCGCGGCGCCGTGGTGTCCCCCTGTGTGTACGTACCCGAGTCGGGGCCGGGCGTGTGTCTCGCGTGCTCCCGCGCGTGGTGGTGGCGGTCGCCGGTGAGCAGCGTGTGCGCGTGGTCGCGCGCGCGCAGCTCGAGCGCGGCGCCGTGGCCCCAGGCAGCCAGTGCGCGCCGCGCGCGCCCCTCGCCCGCCAGCTGAATGAGCCGCAGCTTGTTGTTGACTGTCTGCTTCTGGTCGTCGTCACGGCCTGCACCGACGGTTTAGCGTCGGTCAATGAGAGACAGCTTTGTTGTGGCGGATCGCCGCGAGTTAAGAGATACTGTTGTCGCAGCCGCGTTCTCATTATGTGCGGCGTTTGCGCGAGCGTGTGTTTGAAACTTTGCAGTCATCCATTAGGTACATACACATGGTATATCCGCATAAGAAGTAGCTGAATTTATTCATTATTTATTTTCAAGGTTGACGTTCTGTCACATAAAAAAATACACAACACAAGACACAACTCTTATATTATCTTTTAAACAAAAGTAAACTCACAAGTAACAATCGCCTTCATGACATCGATCTGCAGCTCGAACACGTTCCGGTGCACGTACTGCACGAAGGCGTGGAAGGGCAGCGTGCGGTACCCGAGGTACGTGAAGAACGAGCTGAAGCCCTGCGGCAGAGGAAACGCCAGCGCCTCCACCGCCAGGTAGTATTGCTCCAGCACTTTCAATATTATGTACGCGTGCGTCGGCTCCAATTCGTCACTGTACAAATGGGCTTTAGAATTATATAAACGCACCCTCTTATTTAAGACAGAAAGATATATAACAAAAACCATATTCAGCACCAAATCCTAAAAACCAACCAATAACTAGCAAGCGAAAAACAAACGGTCACGCAACAAAATGTTTTAACCAGAACAAACTGTACCGAATCCTAAAAACGAAACATATTTAAGCGTACCAATGACAAAAGGCAACCAATAAGCATCTCACACAACCCAAAATAATAAAAAAATCTGAACGGAATCCTAAAAAATATAAAAACTCAAGCATATCAACGTAAAACGCATCTCACACAACACATTGATAAAACAAAAGACTCAAAACCAAAACTGAAGCTTCGTCTCCAAACAGACGAGGATAGCGGTTCACACAAGACAAAATAAAAGACCAAAGACGATAGGGCCGGGTGTATGTATCGTACATGAAGGTGAAGCCGCGCGGCTGCGCGTGTGAGAGCGTGGCGTGCAGCGGGCGCAGCAGCGCGCGGCACAGCGCGCGCGCCGCGTCCAGCTGGCCGCCCGCCCAGCGCGCCACGCACGCGTGCACGCCGCCCGCCTCGCCCGCCCCGCCCGCCCCGCCCGCCCCGCCCGCCCCGCCGCCCAGCAAGTGCACGCTCGCCTCGCGCATGTTCTGATTACACCTCATTCATGTACAGCCAAACCAATGCTGGGATTCACTTAACTAAGTTCACGATCTTAATTATTTTTATTGCTATTATTTTCAGTAATGTCAAGTTAAGTGAGCAAACATTTAAATAAATAAATAGGAATATAAAAATACATCATTTGACCTAGTCAACTGGACAGTCGGATCAGACAACCTAGTCGACAGCACCTCCATAGAATGTAGAAGACACTCACCGCAGCGATGACATGTTCCTGTTTGCTGGCGGTGCAGATGTCGAGCTCGTAGAACGGCAGCGAGTCCTGCGCGTTGCCGACGGACGAGCGGCGCTGCGGCAGGCCCACGGGCGGGCCCGCCAGCGGCGACAGCGGCGTCGTGCAGCGCGACAGCGCCTCCGGCTGGGAGAGTCAGGGGGCGCATTACAGGGATCACACTTCTACAGTCCAGGATATACAATTTAAGAAAAGCTTTAAAATTCGCATTTTGACTTGACGAGATTGCGTTATGTCACACTGACTTCACCTGTGGACCGCGCTAATGTCATGTTCCACATCACGCGAATTCATAAGCTGAAGCGGCTAAGACATTTGTAGCATTGGTTTTGAGATGCTGATGATTGACGACTGGATCGAAATTCATTTGATTGATAGTTGAGTGTCAATCTGCCTGCTGACGGTTGACGGCGACTGGTTAGGTGGTGAGGTGCACAGAGTAAGGTACCTGGTAGCAGTGCAGCGTGTGCGCGAGCTTGTCGTGCACGCGGTGCGGGCGCAGGCGCGGCGGCGGCGCGGCGTGCAGCGCGGCCCACAGGCGCGTCCACACGTCCTCGCTGAACTGGCACACGCGCTGGCGCGGCGCCAGCACCACGGCCGCGCCGCCCCACACCGACTCCTGGCTCACCTGCACGCACCGCCCGCCCACCTGCCCCACACCACACGACACACGCACCACATGTTACCAGGATTAGTCGCACGGGGCAGTGCTTGGTTAGGATGTATTTTTATAAGTCGTGTAACAATTCTACAGCGTACACTGAGCGTAGTCTAAATGCGTTTATTTTTTAATAGTTGTAATGGTTTGATATTTACTTTTATCTACACTAATGTTGTAACATTCTACTTATGTTTCCAATACTTGACTTATAATTACTACTGTTATAGCGCAGACAACTAAAACACTCAATTTAAGCAATTGCACATGATGTTATAATATCCACATCGATATCGTAAAATCTCATTATAACATCGCGCCCTGCGCGGCGCGCGCGACAATACACGTACGCGTGAATTAAATGTTTCGCAATGTGTTTTGTTTTTAAAATTTTGTTTGATTAATTGCATTAGTGAAGATAAAGTAGTGTATGCAACTGCATATAACACGGGTATTAAAACACTCGTTACTATTATGAAACTCGCTGCGCTCGTTTCATAAACTCACACTCGTGTTTTAATACCCTTCTTTATATGACAGTTGCATAAACTACTATTTCGATGCTCTTATGACTTTAGTCTCAGTAGAAATAAATGGTGTAATTGGTTTTTATTTTATATAAAAGAAATATGTTAGATATTTGAAGTATACCGTGGGCCGTATGAGCCTCCTCCGAATCTCGTCCATGACACGGCAATATTAAACTTTTTGATATAAAATGTTAGTGAAGTTTTTAATCCACGCATATGTTGGATAACGAAAGGAAAATGAGATCGAACCGAAACATTTTAGTTATCTTTGATTGGAGTTTGATAACCGACCTTGACGTCCGCGAACTTGAGGTGCATGGTGTAGGGCAGCATGGCGAGCAGCGGCGCGGCGGCGTGCGGCAGCGCGCGGCGCGCGTGCGCGTGCGCCGCCGCCGCCAGGTACTCCTGCAGCAGGCTGGAGCTCAGCGCGCCGCGCAGCGTCGCCCACGACACCAGCTGCACCGCAACCATACTTACTCCATTTGAAGGTTACACAACGAAAGGATAAAATGACGCTTATATGACTCGTGCGTCGGTCTGTCACACTCAAGTTACTCCAAAGCTACGGTACCGATTGAGTAATTGTTTGGCATACATTTGTAAGCCAGTGACCCAAAGGCGGACGAGTAACAGATATAGGTACCTAGGTACATAAAGAATTTTGAAGTTAAACTAATGTGAGAGTACACAGCTGAATGACTGCTACAGTTAAGCAATGTAGCAAAATTATGGCTTGTCCCAAACTGTAAAACATAAAATGAAACCAACTTCATAACCATAGAGAACCCAGCACAACCTAGCACACAGTTCCTTACCTCATCAGCCAGCTCGATATTCCCTTCATGAAGTATCAAGAAGTGGAGGATCGCGAGTCTGTTTTGGAGCGTGTTGTTGGTGCGGAAGGTGTGCGCGAGGTCCTTGTGCGTGACGGCGAGCGTGTGCACGTCGAGCGTGGCGGGGTCGAGCGCCGCGCCGGGGCCCCAGCCCGCCAGCGGCGCCAGCGCCGGCCCGCCGCGCTCCGCCACCACGCAGTGCCCGCACGGCGCGTGCCACGCGCACACGTCGATCAGGTGGCTGTACAGCTGAGGGATCTTCACCACCAGGTGTGTGTCTGTGCCACGTTATTTATTTATATGTGAGTTTATATTAAATAGCTGTACGCACTATAAACGGAGAATAAGGTTTACATTAGGTCTATATCCTCCGTATATTGCGATCACGAAGCCGCAAAAATATAATGTAATAAAAATGTTGAGTATTTTCGTAAGTATCGTTCCTATGCTGCTAATATTAATATATCCAACTAAAATAAATAATGTTTTGTGTAAGCTGCCTTTGCTGTAACATAACATTGAAGTCTTATCATATTTTATAAAAGACCGAAGGAATGCTTCCATTTTTAAATGGACAAAATAACTCAAGAGGAATTCCTAGGAATTGGACACATTTACAGATTTACTAGGACATTTATTTATCAAATAGTTTTTGAAACAATATTTTATACATTTTCTAAATAGCTTCGGAATTGTATACATTTCCTAGGATTTGTATACAATTCCTAGATTTCATACATTTCCGATAACATATTCATCTAAACTCACCCGAATACAACATGTAGGAGGGGCGCAGACTCTTGGCCAGCGACCACGGCAAGTCGGGCACCACCGTGTGTATCACACAGCCGTGTTGCAGCACTGTGATGGAGTACGCGAAGTTCACTCCCGAGTCCTTGAGGTCTACGCTGTCCTCTAGCACTAGGGATGTAGTCGAGTCGTCTAGCGGCTAGAGGGGTGAATGTCAGTGGTAAAGTTGGCTATAAGTAGAGTTAGGTTTTAAGACAAATATTTAAATATTTTTTTTTTAATTGAAAACTTCTTTTGCGGCTTTGTGCACTTTTTTGTGATGGGTAACATGCTATGCTAAGCTCGCGTCAGGTGGTACGTGATCTGATCGAAAATTCAAGAAAAGATATTTTTTATCAGAAATATCCCATCGTGATAGGTACGCTTTATGAATTGTCTATTATCAAATTTTTTTAAATCACGCAAATGGAGAACACTCTTCTGTTTGCCGCCAGTTTTTCGAATTGATTACCTTATACAAGTAATGATGGCATATACAGAGGATGCCCTTCTGATCCGTGATGATGCACAGGTCCAGGCTGCAGTCGTGCACGCGCAGCGGGATGTTGTCGTCCTCGTAGGCACCGCACGCCGCGCCCTCGGCCACGCTCGATACGTGCGGAAGGCTCAAAGGGATGTTTAACTGGGGAAGTTTTATAGTTTTGAAACAGGCCCCTGTCTGTCTAGGGAGGGAAAATATAATTCCAGTTTGTCCAGACAGGAATGGTGATATTCCTGTTTGTCTAGTTTGGGCAAATCAATTCCTATTCATTTTACCTCAAGGAATGTCAGGACGAGTGGGATTACTAAATAAAACATTGTTTTACACTGTAACAAAAACAAACAAACATTTCAACAATCTTTCCTTACACAGTTGGCTGCTATATCCTACTTACCACAGTCTCATACGGTAGATCAGCATGGAACTGGAACGCGGAGAGTGTTGGCGTCATCTCACACGGAGACTTCACCTCCTCGCCTTCAGCGAAGCTCTGTGATGGCTGGCGGTAGTGGATGTAGTATAGGATCTGAAATTATTAAAAAAAAACCTTATCTTTATTTGCATAAGGCATGTATAGAAATGAAGTTAATATGTTTGGAAAACCAATGTCCCTTATGTTTTACTACATAATATAGAAAAACAACAACCACAGACAAGCTAATATTGCAAGTCATAGAAAACGTTAATGACATATCTCTTTTATCATTTATCTTTTCTATGGATATAGTGAGAGAGAGAGAACTTTAGAGAAGACTAAAATGAGGAAGAAACCTTTGTCTTAGCAAACATTCTAGCCATGCAGATTTTGTTAGTAGGCCTATCAAATTTAAGAAACCTAGAGTATATATCAAAAAATCTTTGGTTACTCAAAGGTATTACATAGATCTTTGATATGATGACTGCCTTACTTAATAACCATAACTTTAGGTAAAGTTATTAAAATTATAAGTTACCTGGTTGACACAATCCCACTGTGCCCAAGAGAATACTTTGACAATCTTCTCAGGTTCAGTGTAGATGCCATCGAAGCCCCACTTTTCTGTGCCATCATCACATTCATTGAGAAACATTGGAGTGCGGTATATCTTTATATCTACAATACAGAAAATGGAATAGTTTAAGTTCAAATTAAAGTTTACTTGTAAAAAAATTACATTTAAAGTTATTGTAAACCAGGTACAACATATTTACATTATTATTATAATATAACTCATAAGGTTCTTTTATAAATATTTTAATTATTATTGCACATTTATATCTAATGTTACCATTACTTACATTCCAAATGTTTGAACAACAAAAATCGGTCATTCCGTATTCCTGGGCTGTATTTATTACTTTTCCCATACACATATTGCAGCATTATCTGTTTGGTAGAGCCTTCCTCGACCACTTCAGGTCCTCTGTTCTTGTCAGGGAGCATACATATCAAATAAGGGCAATATAAAGCCTCTTTTAGCTCAGACTCTTCAGTTGGTAATTTCTTCACAACATAGATGAGTAAAGTGCGTGTAGCATTCACGGATGCTTGTATAATGTTCAAGGGTTCTTCAAACGTGTGCAGTATAACCAGTGATTTGGTTCTGTTGGTGTAAGCACCAATGTTTTGCACCACCTTACCATCCTTATCAGATACCCACGACAATACTTGAGATCCATCTTGTTCTTGACCTAACAATCGCCATTCCCGCGCTGTTACCTCTGAAATTCATCACAATACGCGTAAAGTATAATATGTTTCACTGTTTCATTCAGAAATATCGATTTTGTACCATTTGCTTACCTTCGTCACTTTGAGATTGAAGTATACCACATAACTTAACAGCTATGTTTTGAGTAGCCATGATTTAGTAAATAGTCAACTGCTTTACTATTAAAATTCCGTAAACACTTGTAATATCAAGAATTTAAGATTTTATTCGCGTTATCATTGCTGGCTTACTATTGACTTTTCCCATACATACATTTTTCTATCAGCTGTCGCCCAGCTGAGATGTAACCTGAACATAGCGATTTCAATGACACCAACATACGATTTTCAGGCGTTGGCAGTATTGCAACGCCATTTTCGGAAACAAGCCAATCAAATGGAAGCGTAGTTTTCTCATAACGTTCCATTGTATGAATTAATATAAATTTATTTGATTTTCAATAATGCACTAAAACAAACTTCTAATGAAATAGCTGTTGTTAACTATTTTTTCTTATGCATCATCAATTATTTATTCAAAAGTTAACATTAAACTTTTCACATATACTTGAGTTTTCTATTACATCACACGTTAAACAATTCAAATAGATTCAAACGCATATAATTAATGAATCAATGATTGTTCGTTAACTAATTTCTACCAAATATCTGCGACAATTGGTTTTATCTATACATTACAGTTTTCAAACTGTAGCTGAACTTTTACGTTGAACGAAACGGTTCCCTTCTGTGACGTATATTTCAGAAGAAACAAAAGTGAAGTTAGTTGCAGGTGACGCCACCGAGTTCATAGTTTTGCCGCGACATTTTCGCGCGGAAAGCCGGGCGTTATCGAGGGGAGAGTAGTAATATTCTTTGTTATCGAGCCATGAAAAACGGGAAAAGGACACATATCATTGAGATTTTGCTTTGAGTGTAATCTTTTTATAATCTCTCACCCTTCTTATTCTTTATAGTTCGAAATTACTATCAAATTCTAACAACAGTGCACAAAGATTGATTCCACAGAAATCAGTGCTCTAAGGAAATCAAGTTTCTCTTAATTTGGATTATTTTGTGAATGATCAGGTATGTTCTGATTCCCTATATCCCAACTCAACTATATTATGTATCTATTGTCGTAAATTATTTAGAAAATCATCGCCGCAATGTAATAGTAATTAGGTTAGAAACTTATAGTGGGCGATAAGCCAAGCTAATTAATTTGTGATCAGATTAATCGCTAGAAATGCAGTTAATTCGGGGTGAAATCGCAATATTTCAGTAAAGTATCAGTATTGTGAAGATATTTGTGTCGTGAGATGGCTATTTATATCAATTTCCATAAGTAGACGTGCCAAGAAACCCAAGCTTCCGACGTGTCTAATGGCGCTGACGGGAGGTTTTCGCGCGCGATTGTGACGGATTCGTGGCATTTTTTACAGCACCTCATCATTACAATATCACAATTTCTTTGCATAAAACGATAGAATATGAACAGAAGTGAACGTAAAACCCTCATTCATGCATATTTTATGCCAAATTCCGTATGAAAACATCTCTCAAAAACATTTCTCCCGCCAATCAGCAGGGGGCACGCTGCGAGAACATCGCCTGTAGATCATGTTTGTAGCTCATTTATTCCAACTTTGATCACTTTACATTGATCTAGGATAGTCAGCGAAGATGCACAATATAATTTCCTATTGATAACTTTTGATATTTGCCCTCAATTACGGTTGTCAAGTGACATAACCCTATTTGCATGTTGAACATGACATGCGGTAATTTTTCGATATTTTCACATATTTCCCGAGGAGTTAAAGTGTTCATGATGGAGTATGTGATACGTTCTATGTTTTTTAAGGTCCAGAGGTAGCGTGCCACCCGTCCTGTAGCTGCAATGGCACAAACAAGGTGAGCAGGGTTTGAGTTCCCTTTCTCAGTGTGGCACTGACCTTGGTCTGGTTTGTTTACTTACCTTCACACACACTTGTCCACAGTTCCTCCTGTGATCTCACTCAGAAACGTATGACCTTAAAACGGAGAAGAAATTCTTCAGACGATGAGGTCTGTATCTGTTTCTAGCTTTCAACAACTGCAGTCTCATACTCACCCTTATACATTAAATCGTTATTGTAGTTGGAGAACATGCCTCCGGCGAAAATCTCGCCGAAGCTGGAAGAGGAGTTGAATGACCAGCCAGCACACAATGTGGTGGTGGAGTCTTCGTCATGCAGCAGTGACGATGAGGGCTCTCAGTATGGTATTGTGGAGCAGCCGAGGAGTGTGTTCACTGACATTGACTACAACCCAGACAGCTTCCTCAGTCCTCCCAGTATACCTGACAACTGTGTGCTCAGCCCCCTGGAGAATGTGGCCAGAGGGGATTCCACACCACACTCCAATAAGAGACCTAAGTAAGCTCCAACATCAGTACAGATACTTTCATTAGTCCCCTCAAAATATTTATAGCTGAGAGCTAGTAATAATAGTCTATTTATAGAATGTCTTGGTGGTCTATTTGCATGCACTTGCCTTTGAATATATCATCATTATTATAAAAACTATGATAATACATTGTATATTCAATTGCTGGTGTATTGAGAATGAATTGAATTTATCAATTGAAATAAGTTGCACAATTTATTATGATATTTACTTTAGACATGTACTTTAACTTCATTACAATGTTACATAGGCACATTAAGATAATGAATTCTCTATAATGTTTACACATAAAGACTTTGATAGTCTATAAAAAAAATAGATAGACTTTTCAATTTATAGTATTCTTACTATGTAATTCTTAAATCTTTTACTTTAATTGCATCTCTCTTATACAACATAATTTACAATTTACCCTTTCCAGCCCCAACAAATCAGTATGCCCGATAATGCCCAAGCGCAAGTGCCCACTGCCCGGACTGTCCTGGGCAGACCCCTCAGATGTGTGGAACAACATGTGCGAGTGTGACATCCGGTCCTGCTCCAAACGGAACCCCAACATGTTTGATAACCACCCCAGTCTTCAACCAAGGATGAGAGCTATACTACTGGACTGGCTTAATGAGGTTTGTTATATTATTTATTTATTTTATAACAGGAATTGACTTAAATGGTTACCTAACCAGCCAGCCATTAAAATGACTGGATACTTATATCAAATTAAGAAAACTGTCAATATTAATCCTTCAGCATTATAAACTTTGCTCTTCCTGTGATGAATTTGAGAAATAATGGGTATTACTTGTGATTTTTTATACATATGTGGCATCTACTTAGATGACTAATACTTAGTGTGTTCTGACACTTGTTCACACTAGTTTTATCATAATAATGAATAAGATAATGCCATTTTCACGCTGCTAGGAGTGAAGAGGAAAACAGGTAAGAATGTGGCTAATCTTTCATAATATCTGTCTGTATGAAAGTGATGTAAGAATCGGGATCAATGACCTCTTTTTTGCAGTGTGCATTGACCTCTTAACCAGCGCGATTTCAATCCGACACCTTTAGTATATTGTTTTTTATTTGGTTGTTTACTGTTAAGTGTAATTTACCTGTGTACAGGTGTTATACTGACATTACATTATGGACCGATTAAGTTTATTATAAATTAATGCAAACAGCATATCAATGTTATCCTACCTTTTAAAACAAATTGGTTCGATTCGATTTTGATCGAGGTATAAATATTGATTATATTACCCTTTATGGTTATTTATAAAAGTATCGTGCCTAATTAGCAATTGTCTTACTGCCTAAACTTTGAACCCTTATACACAGAATACATAATATTACAAATATATAAATGCAAAATCAGCCAAATTATGTGTTTCTCTTGGATCGTCAGTTTTGAGTTTCGCTGCTCCATGTAAGCTAGCGAAGTTGATCTATGGTTTAAATTTAAACTACGTACAGACGTGTAAGTGAAAGTCATCTCTGAACTTCGGCGATTGTACCTTACCATCAAATCCCTATTAACATTTTTTATTCTGATTCAGTCAGAATTCTGATAACGGATAGCGATATTTTTCATTAACAAATTTTAGGACCTAAATAGGCTTCTATAACCGGAACTGAATCCCGGAACAATACAAAACCGATCCGTCCGAGTCTAAATTAGAAATCACCGAATAATGCCAAGTTTGTAGTGCGTATGAGTACGACGCCTGCGTAGGTTGTTATTTAATTAGTCGTCGGGAAATGGGGCATCTACAATAACGAGCGATAACGCAACTATAGGTGAGCTTTTAACGGAAAACTGTGTCGATGTTATTCAAGTTAATGACGTTTACTACAAGAGTCCGCGCTGACTTATGTGCGTCCGTTTTCTTTGTTCATTGTGTATTGGCCTTATGTACTTAGGTTTTTATTTCCTGTGGTAAAGCTATACTGAGGTTAATTACGACACAAGGAAAACGTATGCCAGGTAGTAACCGCATTAAAAAACACTTTGTCAAGGGGTATTTTATATAAAGATTTGCTAGTAGATTTCCTTAGGCGAAAGAAAGATTCAATTAAGTTCCCAAGTTCCGTTGATCCGGTATTGTCCTCAGACAGTATTCATTCGAACTCCATAAAAGAAGCTGAAGCCGTGACCAATTCTTCAATAAACTGTAACAATCTTACATTGTTCAGGCTTTTTTGTCCAAATAAATGTACCCGGAAGTGAATCGAACTCGCTAATAACCAACATTAGTAAATAAAGTGTACTTACTCAAGTAATACTTAATCGAATGTACTTTGACTCATCAAACATGCAAAAAAATGAGCCTAGAAAAGAGAGGCTCATTAGCCACAGCTGCGTACGATAATTTACGATTTGTCAAGTAGATTTAGACACGTTCTCTCGTCCAGTGTGGGCCTGAATTGTTTTATTTGGTCCTTTATTAAAGTCTTCCTAATAAACACTAGACACTTGATTATACTCTTTTGTTGTAGCAATTGTTTTAATTGCTTTGTTTTCGTATGCAATTATGACGTGAACTATACTAATCACTAACAAATTGCGAAACATCTGCCAGTAAATGATGAATGAAATCGCCGAATGCTTGTAAACGAAGTTTATTTCTATTCCAGGTATGTGAAGTATACAAACTGCATAGAGAATCATTTCACTTGACGGTGGATTATATCGACAGATATCTGTCCAACACAGAAGACGTTCAGAAAGGACGTTTGCAGCTTATAGGTAATTAACACACTTTTATGCATAACGTACCTATGAAATCATATATTCCGTCTATTTCCTTCCTAATCAATCAAAAATTGATGGATAAATATGTCGGAATTCAAGACCACACACCAATCGATTGTTTCTTACAAATATTAATGTATCTTCTTCCAAAGTAGTTTTCTATTTCGTACGTACAAACAATTACAGGTATCACATGTTTATTCATCGCGGCGAAAGTGGAGGAAGTATACCCGCCGAAAATAGGGGAGTTTGCGTACGTGACCGACGGCGCATGCACCGCGGAGGAGATATTATTGGAGGAGCTGTTGATCCTGAAGATATTGTCGTGGAGCATCACGCCCATCACGATCAACAGCTGGTTGAACGTGTACATGCAGCTAGCTAGCGAAGGAAGGGGAGCGAAACGCAGGCTTCTTGGTGAAACAGATGTTGGTGCGAATGCTCTCCGAGGATACACCTTCGTGTTCCCTCAGTACTCGTCCCTAGAGTTTGTGATTTGCGGTCAGCTGATCGATCTCGCAGTGCTTCACGTCGATGTCAACCAGTTTCCCTACAGCGTGATCGCTGCAGCCGCGATGGCGCATTCCTTTAATAAGGATTTGGCGGTTAGAGTTTCAGGTGAGTAATGATCAGAATGTTAAACCACAATAATTATCTAATACGCTTTCTTTTATTTTCTTATCTTGCAATGATCTTACAGTACAGGATGCCTCTTTACCAGGCTACGTTTGGTAATTTACCAATCGTATCAAAAGTATATCCCTAAGTAGTGATAGAGAAAAGGCACCTTTGTTAACCATCTTGGTGACTGGTATCGATCCAGTTTGGCAATCATTGCAAATAATTTCAAAGTAAAACTTTCTTAACGTGTCTCGAGAAGACAATTTCAGAGAAACATCGTGAATTAACGTTATAAGAGTGGTTGTAGCACGTTTTTTAATTCATGATGTTTTGCCAGGGTACACATGGGAATCAATCGAGAGCTGCTTCGTATGGCTGGCGCCGTTCGTGTCGGCGGTGCGCGCGGAGGGCGCGGTGTGCGTGGTGCGCGGCGGCGACGGCGAGTTCGTGCAGCGCAGCGCCGGCCTCGACCTCATCTGCCCCGACCTCAACCTGGACGAGAGCCATCGGATACAGAGCCACAATGTCTCGCTGGACATGTTTGTGAGTATACATCCTTTTGCAGCAACTCTTAGATGGTACTTATGGATTTCCTTGGTTTTATCTTCTTCTTGGTTTTGTCCTCGTAGCGTCTTCTTTTATCTCATCTCCATCGGAAAAAGAGAAGATGATAACGAAGTGGAAGCACAAGTTTTTAAGACAACCAACCTTTCATAATCGCGCCTCCTGGTTTTAATTTTAGTCACATCAGTATAATGAATGTATGTAGCGATGCACATTAGGGTGGAGCGAAAATTTTTTTTTTGTAATTTCGAGTTTCCTGCCTATGCAATCATTGATCCATAGTAATGGAAATATGTATGCAAAATTACAGCCTTCTTAATTAATATCTTGAGGTGGCGCATCAGCTATGAAAGTACACGAATTGGTAAAAAAAGGGTTTCAAATAAACATTTATTTCTGACAATATTACTATTTATTTTGCTGAATTTATAATTAAAATTACTAGTAAAATATATAAACAAATGAAATTAACGTAAAAAACTAAATATTAATGTTGATTATCAAAAGTCTCAGTGTCTTCTTTTTGACAAAAATACTGAGATTTGGTCTCAAAAACAGGTATTTCTTGTCTGGATTTTATCCTAGTGCGAATGAAGCCATCTCCTGCATCGGGTCCACATACAGATGCCGAAGCCTCAGTTACAAGTTTGACACATCTCTCGACTGCTTGAGTATGGCAAGGGTACTTTTCAATGTCAAATAATTTACCCCCAGATGCAATTGTGGTACTAATTTCCGAGTCACTGTATTTCATTGTAACAGGAGGTTCTGTTATCTTCTCTGTAGCCCATTCTATCGAATCATAATAATTTGTCGCATCTATTTTAAGCTTTGGTAACTGGAACTCACGAACTTTCTTGCCTTTGGTCTCTTTTCTGGCCTTTAAAACTCTCCGAAGAGCCAGCTCTCGTACTTGTTGATTATCGTCTTGTAACATGGCCAACAGCAGATTTTCCGGGTGAATGAAGAAAGCGTTTCTTTGAATTGTGTTCAAGACAATACTTTTTAAGTCATCTCGCAAATACATACATCTTTTGACCATATTAAATATGTGAATTGGGCCAAACTTGCAAGAAGATTTTGACTTGATGTCAAACCAAGTTGGTGCGTAAACTTTCATGATGAAAGTGGCCAGTTCTTTTAAATTATCGGTTGGTTTAGCTGTACCAATATACAAGCGAAGAATCCTGTTTGCGCAAGTTAACCATCGAGAATGGGCTAGTTTTCCTGGGTCTTTATTAGCCAAATTTGGTGGAACTGTACCAGAAGAAATAGCACAACATATTTGATAAAGGTATTTTTGATCGGTACTCAATAAATCAGTATTCAGATCCGGCAATTCGGTGAAAATTGGTTCGAATAGTTCTAATTTAAAGTCCAGACACTTCTCAAGTTGTTTTCCTAAACTGCCAGAAAAGGTATTGGGGCCTGTAGTAGTACCGTCAAGATTAGTGAACAAATGGCGAAGTGGTAGTTCATTTGCATGTAGCAAGCACACAAACCATTGCAAAGGGCGCTTCAGATGTTTTTCTAATAAAACAATGACTCCATTTTTGCGACCAGTATTAACAGCAGTCCCATCGCATCCTATTGCTACTAAAGAAGAATGAAATTCATATTTATTTTCAAGAAAATCTACAATATTTTTCGCAATATCAGCCGCTTTACCCGAAACCATAGATAGATGACCGATGTATTCAGAATTTGGTTCTGATATGATTGAGATATGTTCTTCAACTACAATCTTCCTTTGAGATATATTATCAGCATATAATCACAAAATTTAATAGGATCACCGAATAAAGGACACCGCAAATCTTTACGCGTTTTAGGCATTTTTTACAAAAAATCACTAAACTTTGGCACTATTTCAAAACGATATATTAAAGTTTATATTAGAAAATACTATTTGGCCTACGAGGTAACACTAATACAAACTTAAAACAGTATAATTGTAAGCAAAGCATGTAATAACAAAAAAATTTTTGAGCGTAGACTTATAAGAAAAAATATTCAATTTTTAGAAACTTTGATCTCAACGCGCCACCTGAAAATAAAGTCGTAGACCTTTGATATTTTGCACGAATAAAGCCTTTACCTATGGTCACCAATTAGTTATACAGGAGATGGGAAAATAAAAAAAAAAAATTTTTTCGCTTGTTTCACTCCACCCTAATGCACATGCATGTTATAAATACGTAATGAAATTAACGATAAATTCTTTAAAGAAAGTAGTTCAGTAGCTCAAACGTAAGTCGCGAATGTTCAATTGACTCATCAAAAATGCAGTTAGCCTTGTATTTTAATTTGTTAGGTAAGTTAGATAAAATATCGGTATTTTAATTCGGTATTTAATGTTTAATTATCAAAACATTTTGTGGTCAACGGTTAAAGTGCGCGATTACGCATTCTATTTTTTAACTATTCACAACATAAACCACAAAGCGTTTTTTGTCAATACGATAAACGTTCATTAAAAATATTTAATTCATCGTTTGTTCTTTTTTTGAAGTTTGAAAGAAGCGTTTGAACGCGCTTTTGTTGGGTATTACCAAAGTTTCAGAATCATTTCTGTATTTTCATAATAAACACCTCTAGTGCTGGAAAGCGGTAAAGGCAGCGAAATTTTGACGTGATATTTCTCCAACAGGACAAGGTGTACCAACAAATGCTGGAGCAGCAGTCCTCGACGCAGGAGACCGCCTCGTCATCGCAGGACCCGGAGCACATCTACCCGCCGACGCCGCCGCACTCCGACCACAAGAGCCCTAAGACTCCTTCAACAAAAACTCCTTCCACCAGGCACCACTCCCCGCCGCCCGACGCAAGAATACTCACCGACCAATGACCGGTATCACAAGATTGCCATATGCAAAAATGTACCATATTATAAACTGGCAATGACAATGATGCTAGTTATTTAAATTGCCAGACGATGTAAATGGTGTTCGTAATTTGAATTGCCAGTTTATTATATTAGTTTTTGCAGATGGCAATTGTTTCACAATCAACCCGCCGTTGCTGACAAAGAGCAAGCAAACGTTAAACCTCAGTTAATTGTTGTTATTGTTATATCGTAATTCGTTACAGGTTTTATATTTTTTCATATTCTATAAATTGCATTTTTAGATTTCATTATTATATAAAATAGTTTAGTACGGTTATGAGTACGAACTGGTACCGTTTCGGATTTGACTTACGATCTCGTGTTTAATGGAGATCAACATTGTTTCATAAAGATATATTTTGATAAACAAGTATCAAATGATGGTTTTCGAATATCCTTCCTCATTTAAATAACCTGTGTGTATATTTACTAACATCCCCTTTCCTTTTTCTTAGCCGTCATTAAATACTTTGAAACAATATTGATCTTTGCAAAATAAGTACATAATGAGACCGTCTTAGATACAAGTACATCTTTGTAGGACTTAGGCTAGAAGGAATTATACTGTTACCTTTTATTGAATGAGACTAACAACGAATATTAATGCTATAGTGTGAAGGAGCCTTAACACACTAATAATATTAATTTGCTTTGTTTTTGCATGATTCTAACTCATGGAAGGTAACAGATTTGATAAGTCTTATGATTTTTTCGACTTTTTAAATGGCTAATGAAATGTTGCCGGTTGCAACTATTATTTATTACACTGTGAATAATTTTTCACTTATTTACCAACCATTTAGCACAATAGTAAGAAATTATTGTATACTTTGTATGTTTAATACAAAATATGCACGACTAGAGAAGTTAGTACAATTTGGAACGAAATTAGGTAACGGAAACTTGGTGTTTCATACCGTTTTACACATAATGATGTGAAGTAGGCAATTTCGGGAATTGAATGTTCACTCATTCTTTCCATATAATCGAACATTCCATACACACTTTATATGTTTTTGATAGCATTCATTGCTGAGCTTTTATCTTATCAGAGTATTTTTTCATATGCTTTTTGTCGTACATATTTCCATCGTATTTTTGTAATGTTTACGAAAGTTTGTATGATGAATGGTTGTGTTCACTTTTTCGTAGTGTTTATTATTATTGTAAATATAAAAATGCATTCATATCCAATCATATTTGTAATCAATATTTTTTAAACTATTTCATTATTATCATAAACAATCCTTTTAAAATTATTATATCTGAACGCTTCAGTTTTCTTTCCATTTTATAACAGATTCGTTCTAAATCTGAATCAAATTAAAATACTTTAATACAATGAACATAACATCCTTTAGCTTAGCTTTGCCTCTAGTGTGTACGCGAATTCTAATAAAATGATATTTTATATGTTTGTAAATATTAAATTATTTCATTCTTGATGTAAAACTGAACATTGATTTGTTCTCGGACTGACTCAAAGACTTTCGAGCTCTTCGTAATTTTTCTAAAGAAAATAGTGATAACATTTCTCGCGCGTCGTATTTCTATTTGTAACCAAAGACTGTCGCTCTGGAATGAGATCTTTACGCTTCGTAATAAAATCTATTTTGGCTTGTATTCGATGCATATGTGAATATTTCTGCACTACTTTTTTATTTTCTGACAGCATGCCCTTATATCAACGTAAAATTAAACAAACCATCGTAGAAAATATAATATAACAATTGCTAGTTCATTTCACATAATATATCTGCTTATTGTATGGAGTTTTGTTCCATTGCTTATTCCTATCAGCGAATATGTATCATCAGATAAATACTAACTAATTCAGTTATTTTAAGTAAATAAAATAAATACAAATATAATTTGCAGTTTGTTGCAACTTATTGTTTACTAGTAAGCAAACTTCATTAGTGAATTTCGAAATGATCCAATTTTAGATTTGGATATACATAACTATAAGTACTTGATTTATTTATTATAAATGAATAAGAATAGTCCGGATGACGGATAGTGTGAATAATGCCGGGTATATAATAAATAAAAGTAATAAAATCCATTTTAGCATTAAGTTCAAACGATTACGCTTACTACTTACTTTTTCGAAGGCGTCCGCATCGCCTTTTAAATAAGACTTAGATTTGTTATCAAAATAATTTAAAATATTATACCTTTAGCGTAAATGATTCACATTTTAGATGTAAGTTATTTTTATATCAATTTATTTGAAAGTAATTTAATAAACCGTAATTGTAATAGATATTTTTCAATTGTATTCTGATATGAGGTGTGAGTGATCTCAGACAGTTCCGCTCGTCGACACTGTCTCTTGGACGTTATAACTGCGGAGGCCTCTCCTTATAATAAATTGTTTTATTTGTAATATTAATGCAACGCCTCCACCAATTATAATGTTCAAGGGAAGCTAGTATATGTTGTGTGTTGTCATTTGTGCAATAGGTGCATTATTTGATCACATTTTGTACTCATTGGATGTCGCAGCGTTTTGGCTGCATAGTATTATAATAAATGGTGTTGATGACATTAACTTTTCGGTGTAATTATTTTTTTACCCTATCTACTGTTAACTTAGGCAAGCGGAATGTTTTCTCTATAATACCCTATTGAGTGAAGATACTTCGTCATACTTTACTCCTGTAAATAAAAGCACTACTTAATTTAAAAATAAAGTTGTACTTTATTAAACTTTGGTCGTCGTAACTAACATACGACAAAAATAAGAGCTTGATAAAAATCAAAATCGTAATTGGTATTCATTGGTAATGGTTATTTTAAATCACTGGAATTGCTTACGTACTAAGGCCGCGGATCTGCCATTCTGTAAAACAAAAAAATAATATTACTATTACTTCTGGATTCCACACAAACATAGATTGAAACACACTCCCGAACCACCATGCCACTACATATAAGTTATGCCTTAATCTGGCAGTAGAGCAGTAGATATGTACTTATCACAATATTTGATGCATGGAGGAACTTAACGAATAATTTGGTTTATAAAATCATGCATTTAATGATCAATTATGGCTCAAAGTGTGCGTTGCCGATCACATCACAATGAAATTGTCAAAAATCTCTGTAATGCATTGAGACTGGTGAATTGACCTCTGCATCGCTCCACGTCTAAGGAAACGCACCCGTACCCGCAGTCGCGTAATTTCACGTTATTTTTCTGGCGACGATAATTAGTGAATTTCTACTGAGCAGAAATTACTCGACTCAAAATTTGCGACCCTCTGGCTTTACTCTTAGGGCATGTGTTATGTTAAGGCACCACTACCCTTAAAAGTTGTTGATAGGTTGGTCAAGTGATACTCACAGATGTATGGTGATCTGCGGCGAGGCCCGCACGGCGGAGGCGTCCTGCGGCGTGAGGAACACGAACTGGCGCCCGGCGTGCTTCAGCGCGTGGTCCACCAGCAGCTCCATCACGATCTTGCGGTTCACGTTGTCCTGCAACACAACGTGAGCTTCACCTGCTGTCCTTCACGAGGGTCATCATTGTCTAATACTTATGTTATAGCGAAAAGTTACGAGGCCGATTTTGACCTAAATTGCATCATTGGTATTTTGTAAAATCAATATTCCAAGGTAGCAGATTTAAGCTGCATACCAAAGGCAATAAATATCTTATCTCTTTTCTTTATATAGAGATAGAGCGAGAGTGATGCCGTTAGAGAAGACAAAAACAAATACTTGTATTTCAGCCCTGCAGGAATCGAACCAGCTAACCTAGAAAGATTACACAATCAAAAGTGAAAAGTTAACTCGAGTCGCACGACTAGTTAGCCGAGGTTAGGAAAGTTAGCATACTGAAAGAAGAATCGTGTTCGCTAATGTCAAAACATAATCTTAAAGCTATGCAGTCTTACCATAAAAACATCAAACTCGTCCATAAAGTAGAAGGGCAGTTCTACACATTCCCACAGCGCCATAATAAACGCCACAGTAGAGTAGGACCGCTCGCCGCCCGACAGGCTGGCGGTGGAGGCGGCGTGGCGCCTTCCTTCCCGCCCCGAACAAACGACGTCCAACGAACCTCGCCCATGATCGATCTCCATACGACCCGAGTACCCTCGCAAAGTCAGTATCGATTGGAAGGAATACTGCACTCGTCTCGCGATATACGTCTGCACTTTGTGCGTGAAATTCAAATGCTTGTCCGCCGTCGTTCGTACGTCGTCTATTAGAAGTTTCAATCTGTCCAATGTTAGTGCGGCGCGTCGATACTTTCGTTCGACGCCAAGTAATCGTTCCGCTACTTCGGCTTTGGATAGCCCGTCGCTTCGGATTGAACTTAGTTTTAACTGAGTCTTCTTAAGCTCATTCGTTACTATTGCTTTGTCCCTGAAAAGACAAGTTAATGTGAGATGGAGTTTTTTTGGTCATGGCTGGCGCTAAAAACTGTATGGTCAGACCCCATTAAATCTGAAAAGCTACTACTACACACTAGCGCCATCTATTGCGATCCAATAGATGGAAGGCGAAGCACGCGGGCCAGCCTGTCCTGTATGTATCGCTACACACCTCGGGCGCTCGATGCGGTCGCACAGCGTGAGCGCCTCGCGCTCCTTCTGCGCGATGACGGCCGCCTTCTCCTCCAGGATGCCCTCGACTTGCGTCAACTTCTCGCGGTCCTCTCTTACTCGCTGTTGCCAGGTTCGACTCTCAGTCACGCCTTGTTCTAGCTTTATCTGTTCTTGCTCTATTTCCTCCTGAGAAATGTAAGTGACGAACTCAGATAAATATGTGTAAATTTATATACTGTAAATAAGGGTGAACGGCCCACTCAAGAAAATTGCCCTGTTCAATACATTTTTTGGTTTAATATTTGCACTGTAAATAAGGGTGAACGGAGAAAATCGCTCAGCTCAATATTTTTTTAAGAGTGTCGAATATTAATATTATATCGAATATTAATATTATTAGCTCTACGCTGGGCGGATGCCTCTCATTTCACTGACGATGACGATATCACTTTCACTTATATTTATTTCTTATTATAATAAAGAGTAAAAATAAGTGAAAATCTACTAGCCAAAGCAAGCCTTACCGCAAGCTTCCTACAGTCGGCCGTGGCCTCCGCGAGCTGCGTCTTGACGTGCTTCATCTTGTCGTCGAACTCGTCGATCCGGCGCCCGAACTCGCGGTCCTGAGCCGTGAACGAGTCCACGGCTTGTTGCAGCGTCTGCAGCTTCTCTTTAGATACGTTTAGCTCTTCCACCTGTTGGTACAGGAGGTTATTGCTGAAGTTAGTGGACGATGTTCGGATAAGTACCAGATTAAAAATGTTGTGGCGACATTAATATAATGAAAGTTTTGAGGATGTAGGTTTGTTACTCTTTGACGCAAAAACTTCTGAACAGATGTTTATGAAACGTTGCGAGAATAAAACTTATACACACCAAATAACTTATCCCAAAATTCGCTACAGAAACGGGTACAGAGTTGGTAAAACCGGAGGGCATTTTTATTTTTGTAATGAAGTAGTTGGTACTGACCAGCACAGCGTGATGCGGCGTGTGGTCGTGCGCGAGCGCGGCGTCGGCGGCGCGCCGCGCCTCCGCCGCGTCGTGCGCGGCGCCCAGCAGCGCCTGCAAGCGCTGCGCCGCCTCCCGCTCGCCCGCCCGCGCCGTCTTGCACGCAGCGCTTAAAGCTTCGCTTTCTTGCTGAAGGGTCCGCAACACGCTCTCGGCTTCACTGATCTCGGCTTGCACTTGGCTGTAAAATATGTAGACATTGATGAAAAGTGCGTTTGGTGATTGCAAATTTAAAATTGTAATGCGTTTGAAGTATGCCCGGTCCGCGTCGAAAACTGTGCTTGGAACACTAGCGCCGGAGCGTAGATTTGAATCTAACAAATTGAACAAATTCACCACATCACAAATAACTAAATATGTCGCCGCCCACGACAAATGAAAACATTTAGACTGTCAACGTGGTTCATGATGCGGTCCCAAATCGACAGCGGTCCATCGCGAGGAAAACTTTACCTTGCGATCCAATATTCAGAGGATTATCAATAGACAATGAACGAAATTCATGAATGATGATGAATGAACGAAATACCTTGAGTAATGTAGCTCGTGGCCTTACTTCTTCGAAATAAATGAATGATGATGAATGATCGAAATGGCGTGCGTAATGTAGTTGTGGTGCTTACTTCTTCCGCTCGGCGCTGCTGACCTGCAGGTAGCGGCTGGCGCGCGCGGCGCCGCCGTAGCTGCGGTAGTTGGGCGCGGGGTGGAACTCCGTCGAGTCCAGCGTCACGATCTTCACGCAGTTCTCGGGCACGTTCTCCTCGTTGTGCGACAGGCGGATGGCGTCCTCTGTTCCATAACCAAATATGTTGATTAATAAAAAGGATTTTTAAGTTATTAATCATTAAATCATCATCATAAAATAGTGTATGTATTTAGAGTAATTTCAGTAGTGGGTTTTAGCAACAGATTAAGATCAGTTCATTGTTTGCCATAGGTAGTTAAATTTGCTTAATAAACACACCCAAATCGCACGTTACAAAGTACAGTACAGTTCTCAGTATATCGGTCTGAAAAGCACAATCCCACAATAATAAATCGTAAATACACCGACCAGGCTGAAATCCCAGTCCTGAATCCCGTACACAAAAATAAACAACTACTACAAACAAAAATAAAGTGACAGTACCATGATCAGGCACCAGCAGTATAGACTCCATTCTCAAGTTATCAATCAGGTAGTTAGCCACCACGGTGTCGGTGACGTCGATTGAATCCAGCGCCGACAGATAGCTGCCCGCGTGCACTTTGTTCCGGCGGACGTCGTGGCGTTTTGATAGAAACTTGCTGCATGTTACGCTTGGCTTCACTGATTTGCCGTACACCTGATGGAGAAATTGAGGATTATGGAATGAGATTATAACCGATGACTAAGGGCTCTTTATTCTTACCGTTTTTAGTCGTTCTCGCTTTTGGTATGAAGAACAAAAGGAGGTCGCGTTATTACGCGCGAAGTGCGCACTATTAGAGTACGTAGCAAGACGACTAAAAATTCTTAAATTTAAAGAGAATACATTTTTAGGTACAATTGGTAAGGCCTTCTCAAAAAAATGTTATGATACTTAATCCCCTTATTGTACTTACTTAGTTCAGAAAAATGTGTGGAGTACTCTTTCGCACATAAAATAAAATACATATTCAAGTCCCTCACCTGTCCCATGATCTCGAACAGTTTCCTCAAGTCCTCGGGCGAGTTGACGCAGAAGGCCTGTATGGATCCGCCGAGGATGTGTTCTAGAGCACCGCCCCAGCGTTTCTCCTTCACTTTGAGAAACGCACCTGAGTAATAAATATGATATCAGTTAGTTAGTAAACAGCCTAAATGTGGCATCGTAAAGGTGATTATGAGGGCTTTTGTTCTGTTACGATTGAGCTATCCTACTAATATCATAAATGCGAAAGTTTTTGAGGATGGATGTATGTATGTTTGTTATTCTTTCACCAAAAAACTACAGGAGGGATTTGGATGAAACTTTACAGTAACGTAGGTCATCAGAATAACACATGGGATACATTTTATCCCGAAATTCCCGCGGGTACGGGTACAACGCAGGCAACTCCGCGGGGTGCGGCTAGTTGTCTCTATAACTGGGACTACTCTACGAATAGGTGCTAAAGGTGCAACTACACACTTTCACACATTAGGCATATCCGCACCAGATTTGCTTCTAGCGAGTGAAACAACATTTCTAGTACAATGTACAATTTAGCACAATTTGCAGCCAAACCAGGTTCGAAAAATGTTTCTGTGTCTAATTAGGATTTTTTTACACCAAACTTGGTGATATTTAGACGTCAATGTTTTTTGCAGGCTTGCTTCCTTTTTTCCCCTTAATTTTCACATTATTGTTAGTGTATGTGTATGTGTATGTGTGCACGCACCGACGGGCCCGCGCGGCTTCTGCGAGAACTCGCCGCGCGCGTGCGCCCGCTCCACGCGGCGCGCCAGCTCGCCCATGTGCGCGCCGTACACCGCCAGCGAGTCGTCGCCGCGCGACGCCAGCTCGCGCAGCTGCTGCTTCAGTTGCTCTGGGGGACACTCATTCATTCATTTCGAGTAGGTAAGTGGCCAACCCTTGTGTCGGAGTTTTTAGACCGCCTATAGGCCACCGACATGGTCTAACGATTGAAACAACCGGGATCTGCTTTACGTGCCCTCCAGGGCACGCTAGCGCTCAGATAGACATGCTACTATCGGCCACCCATCCAAGTAGGGGGCGAGCTGCACGTTGCTTAACAATCGCAATGAACTAACATCGCCTAGTCAAACTACGCTATGAGCGCCACCAAAATGATCAAATTTCTAAATGTCTCTTAGATGAACTCTACTTAGATGGGTGGCCGATAGTGGCATTTCTATTTGAGCGCTATCGTGCTTCGGAGGGCACGTTAAATTGTCGGTCCCAGCTGTTTCAATCGTTAGACCATGTCGGAGGAATTCAGGCGATCAAAAAGCTCCGACACCAGGGTTGGCGACTAACCTACTTGAACTTACTTTTTTATTTTGAGATATAAACATTTTGATATTTGGAGGTGGTTGAATGGGTCCATTTTGAACCTTTTGGACATTTTGGGATTTGAACCTAATGATAGAAATCGGTAAAACACCGAATTTGTTGGGATCTAAAATACCCGATTTGAAAAAGTAGAGTAGTATCCCTTACTGAGCGAGTCGGTGTGTCGTCGCAGGCGCAGCTCGTGCTGGTCGAGCAGCTGCTGCGCGTGCTGCGTGTTGGCCTGCGCGCGCGCCGCGTCCAGCCGCGCCGTCTGCAGCCGCGCCTCCGTCGCCGACACGGCCTCGCGCATGCGCGCCGCCTCCGCCTGCAGGCTGCTGCGCCGGCTCGCCGACTCGCCTGATCTACGGGAATAGCCAGATATGCTCTTTATATGCTGCATATAGGTATGCTCTTTTAATTTTAAACCCAAGAACACATTGGGGACAAAACTGAATACATATTTCAGTAGAGTTGATCCGTTAACTAAGAGGCGTCCTGACCGAAAGTCAAATTTACGGCGAAATGACAACTGTTGTATGTTGTAAAAATAATTGTTGGATAGGTGGGCGCATGTTTCTGTGTCTTTCTCTCTCTGGCGTGCGCAAGTTTCTCTGTCTGTCTCTCTCGCGCATGTTTCTCTGTCTGTCTTTCTCTGGCGTGCGCAAGTTTGTGCTACGATACGATGCAGAGGCGCGAGAATGCTACGATGCGGAGGTGGGAGAGTGCTACGATGCGGAGGTGGAAGTGTGCTACGATGCGGAGGTGGTACTTACTAACTATTTTGGCTAGATGCTAACTTAATCGAAAGTTTCTGCTACTAAAGTTAGACCAAAACAATTAATCGAAACGACTTATTTGACTCTATTCTTATTTGATTTTTTCTGTCCATAACTATCACAGAAAATGTTAATCACAGAATTTCAGTAAAGGTTTGTCACTCACTCAATATTCCGTATCTCTCTCTCCAAATCCGTCACTTTCCTCTTCTCTCTATTGAGCAGTTCCTTCTGTTTCCCGATGGAGTTCTGCGCAGTCCGCCGCGAGCTCTGGACCTCGCGGACTTCTGATTCCAGCGAACGAAGCTCTTGTTCTAGTTGGCTTTTAAGTCGAGTTTTCTCTTTTAATTGGTTTTTGAGAGTTCTGAAAGCGGAAGGTGAATTAACTAACAATGTTTTACTTAATATTTTTTTTTTTTTTAAGGTCATTCCTCTGTTGTAAGACAGCTTAGATAATAATAAAAACTAAATATATAAATAAATGTATATATTTAGTTTTTAATGTGTAATTTATATTGGGCTGAAATTATTTATGAATTGCAGAGCCCCATAACTTCACTCACGTGGTCCCCGTGCCGTGGTAATTTCGGGATGCAATATCTATCTATTACAAAAAGAAATCTGAAATCTGATTGGCAGTTTCTGAGATAAGCACGTTCAAACAAACAAATATAAGGAACAATAAGCTCATTACAATGATTCTTATATCATTTCAAGAAGAGTAACTTACTGAATCACATCATTATTGCCCCCAAAATTCTTTTCAATTTTGCTTAGTTTTTCGACCAACTTCTCCATTTTGGCTTTCTGTTTATCATACTGGTTCTGTATAGTGTTTCTTTCTTTTTCTAACTCGGCTATCTCACTCCAATAGTACTCATTCTGTAGCAATTGCTTTTTATTCTCAATCTCATCTCTAGATTGGAGTTGTTCATGGCTTGTCTTCCATTTCTTGTACTCTTTCTCTAGTTCAGCACAAGCCTGTATCAATATTAAAATATTTAAATATCACTATCAAAATGAATTAAACTCGAATCTTATGTAGGAAGTAGGAATAATACAGGTGGTTATAGGACAGTATCACTACATAGTCGAATATTATGTAGGAAGTAGGAATAATACAGGTGGTTATAGGACAGTATCACTACATAGTCGAATATTATGTAGGAAGTAGGAATAATACAGGTGGTTATAGGACAGTATCACTACATAGTCGAATATTATGTAGGAAGTAGGAATAATACAGGTGGTTATAGGACAGTATCACTACATAGTATAAAACAAAGTCGCTATTTTTGTCTGTTTGTTTGTCTGTATGCTTAAATCTTTAAAATTACGCAACGGATTTTGATGCGGTTTTTTTAAATAGGTAGAGTGATTCAAGAGGAAGGTTTTTATGTAAAAAAATTCCCGAAATTCCCACGGGAACGGGCACAACGCGGGTAAAACCGCGGGGCGCTGCTAGTATTATAATAAAAGCTTTCAGGAATTGTAATACATATAGTTATTTTAATATTAAAGTTATTTGGTAATTTTAGTCAATCTATTATGTTAGGTAGAAACGTAACATTAATTTTGAGGCATTTACCAATAGTCACCGTGGTCGAGTGGTTTAAGACGCGGATTAATTAGAGGTAGGTTCGGTCCTGCGGTCCGGCCGCTTTTTGTTTATAGAAATAATAAAAAATTTAAATACGGGAGTCCGGTAATAACTGCGTTGGTGAAGGACATTGAAGGTCGTGTCGCCAGAGTTGCTAGACGTTTCTAAGACCGTTGGGATTGCAATGACCACCGGCATTACAGAAATAAAAGTGATAATATTAAGGAATTGTGAGAATTCATTTTTTGATGAATTATAGTTGTGTTTAGTGTGTGATAACGAGAGAAGGGGTAAGTTGCACTATTTAATTAAGAATACAATGATATGAATATGCGGGAAAGTAACGTTAACACTTTTTTGTAGCTTACGGCTACGCCCTTCAATTGTACTTCGAGAAATCCCTCGAGTAAACAACACCGGCGAGTTGGCCGAGGCAGGTTTAGGCAGGATTCCTCCACAAAGATCCTCCTGGCGCCCTAATCTAGATTTAAGTAATTTATATTCTACGTAGGTTAAGTTTTAGCGTAAATCAAGTTAAGTTGTAATAGTCTTAAGTGGTTTATTAGCAATATAGTCCTTTGTTTAATGTTTATACTATTAGTTCATTTTATTCCACCGCATCATAACAACCCGTAACAAATAGCGCCCAACGTTAAAACTCACGGGTTTAGGTGGAAATAATAATTGTTGTACACGTAGGTAGTTGTTATGTAACGATATTGCACTTTTAATCATTTAGTATGTTTTTGAAGTTAAGGGACTATATATTTTGTATACATAGTTGATGGCATATGAACTATTGTAACTATTGTATTGTGTGGTGTTATCTGTGTTTTTGTTGAATTGCAGTTTGAGGTTTGTTATTAATAGTAATATTATTTTAGTGAGGTTAACGAACTGTGTTTTGATGGTTAACAAAAGTGTATTGTGTTATTTGTTTTTTTTTGTTGAGTTGCTGTTTGAGTTTTATGATTAAGATTGTGTGACTATTTATTGTATGGTGATTATAGTAGGCAGGTCAACACAATACTTATCTATGTTATATTTTGCAAATAAGGATAATATAGAACAGATCTGTCATTTTAAGGTTTGTTTGTTGTTTACAATTATTCGTTAGTAGATAAGATATTTAGTAAGTATTTAAATTTAATAAGAGGTCATTTTGTGAGGAATGTTAGCAGTTAGCGGTAAATACATAATAAGTTAAGTTTCGGGTCATAGTTATAATAATATAAGCTCAATTCATACCTCAATGTTTTAGGTACTTACAGTCATAACGTTGCATACTAGTGAGTTATAATTCAATAATAGTTTTCGTTAAGATTCACATTTTGTCGTATGCGGTGGTCATAGCGCTCCTAAGGTTAAGTAGCCGATTTTAACGTTATCGTATTGAAACAATTACATTACTTTTTACAGTTAATTAAGCTTAGTAGTGAAGCCGCAGCAGTGGTGTAGTAGGTAAACATGGATCCTTATTTTTTGTTAAAAGATGAACTTGAGTTCGAACTAGCGAGTAGAGGTTACAGGCAGCCAGGGGCTCCAGTTTCCGCTTTGAAGGTTATTTTAAGTAAGATGATGCAGGCTGAAGGGTTACAACGAGTATCTTATGAAATAAAGTCACCTAGTGGCAGCAAGGAGAATCCGGGGCAAGAATTAGAGGTATGTTCAATAAAAATAGATACATTACTCAGATACATTGCGGAGTTGAACGAAAAGCCAGATAAAAACTTATATAAGCGGTTGGTAACGAGAATATCGCACGTCGTAAATCGGTTAAGATTATTGGTGGCTGTCGAAGAAATAGATAGGGAGAAACAAAAGGCCTTGACCGACAAAGCTATCATTTTATTAAATGATCTTGAAACCAAAGACGACATCGACGATAACGGAAACATTACGCCAGAAATGAAAGAAGAGTTACATAGGTCTATTGGGGAAGATGCGAAGAAAATCTTGGAAGAGATAGATAGCGAGGCGGTAGTCAAGGGCGGTCCTTCGTCGGTCAGAGTAGGAAATAATGACAACGGGGAAAGACATAGCCAGGAACCTAGGAGAGTTAGTTTCGCCAATGAAAACCTAGAAACACAGGCTTTTCGTGATAAACACCACGAGCTGTTCAATTCAACGGCAATTCAAGAATTTCAAGGGGCGGCGAGTAAACTCAAATTAGTGCCAATAAGCCAATGGGGTGTGCAATTTGCGGGGGATAGTAAGTACAGTGTCAATGCTTTTATTGAGCGCGTTGACGAACTAAAACATGCTCGTAACGCCACCGATGACGATTTATTCAGATACGCCATCGATTTTTTTAAAGGAGATGCTCTTATTTGGTTTAGAGCTAATAGGGAATTTGTCAGTGATTGGAATGAACTTGTCATATTGTTAAAACGTACATTTCAATCACCATTTTATCAAGAAGAGCTTTTGGCAGAGGCGAAGGCTAGAACACAAGGTCAGGATGAGTCGGTGATTATATTTGTTTCGGTTATGCAGAATTTGTTCAACAGATTGCCTAATAAAATTGGTGAGCAGGAAAAACTCATGATCATAACGAAGAACTTACAACCATACTACCAGAGGGCGGTGTGTAGAGATGTGTTCACCTCAACAGCTGATTTGATAAATGTTCTTAGAATAGTCGAAAGAACGAAAATCAACTGTGAAAGATTCCAGGAACCTAGGTGCTGCGTAAATTCAATTGAACCAGATTTGGCTTATAAGCCGAGTACAACCAACCAAAATTCAGAAGTTATTAACGAAGTCAAAACCACAAACGATAGCCAAAAGATGAGGTGCTGGAATTGCCGCCAGACTGGACATCTGTTTCGGGCATGCTTGACGCCAAAACAGCGGTTGTTTTGTTATAGATGTGGTAAGTTTGGAGTAACGTCAAAAGATTGTTCTTGTAAGGGAAACGGGGCAGGGGAGAGCCAAAATCCTACCAATTGAACTCTCCCCAGATTACAGATAATGAAGAATGGCAAAATTGGTTAAAGTATGTGAAGGAATTTATGAATAAAGATAAAGTACTGCCATTGTCATTTCGAAAACAGCTGGACAATAGGTTGTATGTAAATATAGACATTTTAGGTAGGTCATACGGGGGGTTATTAGATTCAGGTGCCACACGCTCAGTTATAAATTTGGACTTTTATAAAATTATTAAGAAATTAGGCCTGAAAGCTCAAACTCTTAGGCCAATAGATATTTCTACGGCAGACGGAACTAATCATTCTATTAAAGAAGTAATAGATACGCCAGTCGGATTTAACAATAAGTTCCATGTTGTGCCTTTTCTCATAATGCCAAATTTATCACAACCACTTATTTTAGGTCAAGATTTTTTGGACATGTTTGACATACGATTTAAGTTTTTGGGTAATAACGAGCAAATTAATGAATTATTAGAGATAAAGTCGGCATTAGTAGGTCAGGAAAATTTAACGGAAACACAAAAGTGTCAATTAGAACAAGTTATAGAAAGGATAACAGAACAAATAGGTAGGGGGCTTGGTAGAACCCATATCATAAAACATTCTATTGATACTGGTAACAGCAAACCGATATATCAAAAACAATATAACTTTTCACCGGTTATAAGGAAACAAATAGAACAAGAGTTAAACGATATGCTAGAAAAGGATGTAGTGGAGCCGTCACATAGTTCGTGGTGTTCTCCAATTGTATTAGTGAAAAAACCGAATGGAACTAACAGATTATGTCTGGACAGTAGGCAATTGAACAAGGTTACAAAGGGAGATACATATCCGTTACCGCGGGTATCGGTCGTCCTAGACAACTTGCGCAACGCCAGGTACTTAACAACAATTGACCTTAAATCAGCATTTTGGCAGATTGGGTTAGAGGAGGCAAGTAAAGAAAAGACGGCTTTTGCAATTCCGGGTAGGGGGCTATTTCATTTTAAAGTAATGCCGTTTGGACTTGTTAACGCGTCAAAAACGCTACAGAGATTGATGGACAAGCTATTTCACGCATTAGAAGGAAAAGCATGGGCATATCAAGATGATATAGTAGTATGTACTGAGTCATTTGAGGAACACCTGGCTATTTTAGGACAAGTTGCGCAGTTACTAAAACAGGCGGGCTTATCCATTAATATTGAAAAATGCAAGTTTGCTAGGGCGAGTATGAGCTTTTTAGGGTACATCGTAGACAAGGATGGATTGCGCACGGATCCAGAAAAAGTATCGGCCATTATTAACTTTGCGCGACCTAAAAACATAACCGAATTGAAGAGATTTATAGGAATTGCAAGCTGGTATCGAAGGTTTGTCAAAAACTTTGCACTAGTCGCAGCTCCGTTGCATAATTTAACAAAGGGCAAAAGGACACGAAAGTTTATTTGGACCGATGAAGCTGACAAAGCATTTGTCACCTTGAAAACGTTATTAACATCTACGCCAGTAATATCTTGTCCGGATTTTGGTAAGCCGTTTATAATTCAGTGTGACGCATCGAGCAAAGGGATCGGAGCGGTTCTATCGCAAAAGATTGACGGAGTAGAACAGCCGGTGGCTTATCTCAGTAGGAAATTAAGCGACCGAGAACAGGCATATTCAACATCAGAACGAGAACTGTTAAGTATCGTATATGCAGTAGAAAAATTCAGACCATATGTCGACGGTACACAGTTTACAGTAGTAACAGATCACTCGGCGCTCAAAATGTTGCATAAGATGAAAGACCCGCATGGGAGACTGGCGAGATGGGCGATGAAATTACAGCAATTCAATTTCGACATCATTCATAGACCAGGCAAATGCAACGTGGTTCCGGATGCATTATCACGGTCTATTAACATTATAAGTTCCCAAACAATTAAAATATCAGAAGCAGATAAAGATAGTTGGTATACAGATAAAGTTGAAAAGATACTAACAGATCATTCTAATTCAAATTGGAAAGTTCTAGACGGCACGTTGTATAAGAAAATTAGTTTGAAGCAATATCCCGACAATGCATACGACTGGAAGTTGTATGTACCAGAATCATTACGACGAAATGTGTTAAGGAAATGCCACGATAGTGTAACGTCTGGACATTTAGGGATTAGAAAAACCACATACCGAATCAAACAATATTATTATTGGCCGGACATTTTAGCGGATGTGAAAAGATATGTAGGTGAATGCGAGGTATGTGCGAAGATGAAAGTGCAACAACAATTACCATACGGTAAGATGGGACAAAGTAGGAAAATGACACGCCCATGGCAAGTTATAGCAATGGATTTAATGGGACCATTTCCCAAAAGTAAAAGTTGTAATACCATGCTCCTAGTCATTACATGCTTGTTTAGTAAGTTTGTACTATTGTTTCCGTTAAGATCCGCAAAAGCTGATAAAATCTGTGACATTATGGAAAACCAGTTTTTACTTTTTGGGGTCCCAGAAGCAGTAATAACGGATAATGGGAGACAATTTGAGAGTCACTTATTTAAACAGCTGATATCAAAGTACAATAGCGAAATATGGTATACTCCGAATTATCATCCCCAAAGTAATCCAACCGAACGCGTAAACAGGGTAATCGGTACAATGATATCCAGTTATATTAGCAGCAAGAAACACAATGAGTGGGACGTACATCTGCATAGCTTTGGACACGCCATAAGGACATCGGTACATGAAACTACAGGGTACACTCCCTCACTATTATTTTTCGGCAGAGAAACATCAATACCACCTAATATACCGAAAAAGCAGACGGTGCATACAGTAGAAGAGAATGACTTGACAAGCGACCCAGAGGAATATTTAGAACTCCTGAAATTGAGAAATCAACTATACAAACATGTGGAAGATAAAATCAAATCAGCACATGAAAATAGTTTAAAACTGTACAATGATAGGCATAGAATTGCAGATTTCCAGGAAGGTGACGTTGTCTGGAAAAGAACAAAATATCTTTCTAGAGCGGAAACAAAGTTCATGGCCAAATTGGCGCCTAAATTTGATAAGGCAATCATTGTACAGAAACTGTCCAATAATGTCTATCGATTGAATAATGCCCATGGTAAACCGATAGGGGTGTGGCACGCTAAAGACCTGAAACCTCTCTTTACTAATAACAACAGTCATAAGTGAGCATTAATTAATAGATATAATGTGCAGACTTTTAAAGAAACAAAATGGTACCATTTTGTTTCTTTGTGTGGTTAGGGGAATATTATGTTAGGTAGAAACGTAACATTAATTTTGAGGCATTTACCAATAGTCACCGTGGTCGAGTGGTTTAAGACGCGGATTAATTAGAGGTAGGTTCGGTCCTGCGGTCCGGCCGCTTTTTGTTTATAGAAATAATAAAAAATTTAAATACGGGAGTCCGGTAATAACTGCGTTGGTGAAGGACATTGAAGGTCGTGTCGCCAGAGTTGCTAGACGTTTCTAAGACCGTTGGGATTGCAATGACCACCGGCATTACAGAAATAAAAGTGATAATATTAAGGAATTGTGAGAATTCATTTTTTGATGAATTATAGTTGTGTTTAGTGTGTGATAACGAGAGAAGGGGTAAGTTGCACTATTTAATTAAGAATACAATGATATGAATATGCGGGAAAGTAACGTTAACACTTTTTTGTAGCTTACGGCTACGCCCTTCAATTGTACTTCGAGAAATCCCTCGAGTAAACAACACCGGCGAGTTGGCCGAGGCAGGTTTAGGCAGGATTCCTCCACAAAGATCCTCCTGGCGCCCTAATCTAGATTTAAGTAATTTATATTCTACGTAGGTTAAGTTTTAGCGTAAATCAAGTTAAGTTGTAATAGTCTTAAGTGGTTTATTAGCAATATAGTCCTTTGTTTAATGTTTATACTATTAGTTCATTTTATTCCACCGCATCATAACAACCCGTAACAAATCATTTAAGTCTAAGCTATTATCATTAAAACAAACGTCCACATTCATATATCCGCAAAAAACCAGGAGTTAGCCACTGATAAGTACACTGTAAAGTGCTATTATCAGAATATAATTTTCTGATATGAGTTATAGGATAGAAAAGTGTGCATTTTTAGGATGTATAGAATTCCTTACAAAAACATTTATATAAATTGAGTGCATACTGAAGTAGCATTATGTTCTTGAAGTATTTGAACTGATAATGATAATTTTCTAATACAAACCTACTGAAAATAATATTATCACCTACTCATTTAAGGTCATTTCAATGTCTGCAAATCTTTCTTATCTCATCATGTATTATTTATAATAGACCTAGAGCCCGTGAACCCCAGACCTTCGTCATTTTATAAAAGCTGAAAGTTTGTCAGCGCATGCTCCCAACACAGGTAAGAACGATGGACAATTATGAAGTTTGGGTTACAGTGGCTTTGGCAGGTAAACGGTACTAAAGGTGTGTAAAATACCGATCTAAATTCATCAAATAAAAAGTGTGATTTGTGTGACATGACATATGTCATTTGAAAGCTCTTGGAGAGTTGTACAAGTCACCCTTTGACGGTGATATCGAAATCGACGGCCAACTTGGTGTTTTCGACCATTGAAGATTGGAGTTGACCTATACTATGGACGCTGATCCTAATGCTCAACAGTGACATGACCTATGTCATTTGAAAGCTCTTGACAAGTTGTACAAGTCACCCTTTGACGGTGATATCGAAATCGACGGCCAACTTGGTGTTTTCGACCATTGAAGATTGGAGTTGACCTATGCTATGAACGCTGATCCTAATGCTCAACAGTGACATGATCTATGCCATTTGAAAGCTCTTGACAAGTTGTACAAGTCACCCTTTGACGGTGACATCGAAATCGATGGCCAACTTGGTGTTTTCGATCACCGAAGATTGGAGTTGGCCTATGCCATGGACGCTGATCCTACTGCTCAACAGTGACATGACCTATGTCATTTGAAAGCTCTTGAGGAGTTGTACAAGTCACCCTTTGACGGTGATATCGAAATCAATGGCCAACTTGGTGTTTTCGACCATTGACCTTTAGTACCGTTTACCTGCCAAAGCCACGATAACCCAAACTTCATAATGGTCCATCGTTCTTACCTGTGTTGGGAGCATGCGCTGACAAACTTTCAGCTTTTATAAAATGACGAAAGTCTGGGGTCCACGGGCTCTTGGTCCATAAGTAAAATATGGCCCATTGGATTGAGATAAGCCACAGAACAAAAGCTTCCCTGATATACATACTAAAACCTATTACCTCTTTCTTCTTAGTCCAAATAGTCACAGCTTTGTTACAGTTCTCCAATGCTCTCACATAGTTTGTCTCTGTCTGATCTAAATTGGTAGCTTTTCTAAACAAAGAATATTTCTTCTTAGCATCAGAAGCATGGAAACTCCTAGCATCATCCTGGTTCAATACTGAGATCGGATTGTCCACTTGTATGTCATGGGCAAGGATTATAGCATTCACTTCTTCAAATTTAGTTGAAATTATTTCGCCTGTTGGTATAATTAATAAGTATCATTTGTTATTATTATTGATCAACATAGAAAATCTTACACATATGTTACTGTAACATTATAACATGGGTATCTTACCTGAAGCAGACTTGACCTTGTAACTGGAGCCTCCCGAGGCGTTGATAGTCCTCACTATCGTGATAAAATCACCATAAACATTGTGTTTGTAAGCCTTGGAACTATTATTCTTTATTTTAATTTCTACAGTTGCAGAGTTGGTACCCTTTTTTATAAATGCTGAAAGGTTAAGTTAAGGTGTTATTAGTTGATCTCTGATTAATTTGATATAATGTTATTCCTCCAATTACTTACAGTGAAGGTTGGTGCCTCTGTTTGTAGCGGAGGCCCGGCCTCCTAATCCTACAACTAAGGCTGTCAATATAGCGCTTTTGCCACTACCGTTCCGTCCCACAATGAAATTAACATTTCGGTTCAGATTAACCTCTAAATTATCGTGGCAAAAGAAGTTCCGGACATGAATACTGTGGATACATCCATCGATGTCCTCAACGATTTCCTCTTCATCCATGTTCATTGTACAAATTACTACTCATACAATGAAAATTACGACCCCATAAAATGATAATATATTACATCAAACATTTAGATTGACGAAGTTCAAATCAAGTCCAAACAATTTGAAAATATTTATTTCCAATTACAAACAACGAAAATGAAAGAATGAAACCGCGTAGCCGGCGCAGCATGAGCACAGCGGCGCAGTCACAGACCAAGAAACTAAAGGCGCAGTCACCACCACAGTCACCACAGACCATGACATGAAACAAACAAACAAAGATGCGCGCCGCGGCTGCGCAATTTTGGGTTGGGACTTGGGACTTGTTTGACTTGAATGACTTGAATGGACTTGACCACAGACTACAGACCCTTGACCAGACTTGAATTGCCTTGACACTAACACTTCTTTTCTTTTTCTTTTTTGTTTGTTTGATTGCTAATGGGTTAATTACAGACAAATAAAAAAAACGACTGTTCTGTCTTCTTCATCGAGTGGATGGTCATTGATGGTCAGCCTGACCAATCCTGGTGTCAGAGTTATTGAGCCGCCAAAGGCCTCTGACATGGCTCATGTAACGACTGCTATCCGTTCCGTATAAAGTAACCGGGACCGTTGGCTTAACGTGCCCTCCGAAGCACGGTTCTGTTATAACATGGTTATGTTTATCGAGCATAACTAATTATTATCGACTAAAAGGACTAATTATCAATGTTCAATAAGATCAGACAATTAACGAATAATTTTAAATAACTAATTAAGTAGCCAGTTAATAAGTGATCGATTCCAAAAAGGATGATCGAGAGTGCCCGACCGCCCTAAGTCCCTAAGTCCCGATGAATCGTGCAGTCTGATCGCGGTTAGGGCGCTCGCTCAGTGGCCGCGCGGCGTTCGACGTGAAAGGACGTGTGGAGTGAAAATGACTACGCTAAAGCAAAATTTAAAAGATGATTAAATTGTCCAGAATTCATTCGGACGTTATTTCTAAAGTCCTCCGGCTCTATCACATACAAAATGTTCATGTTACACAATTTATTTCTCAAGAGTAAATATTCCTTCACCCAACATCTTCTTTTCTTCTTTTGTTTTACTACACCCGCTGTTGCTGCGAGAGCGATTCCAAGTTTCTGATATTTTTGAAAGCGTAGGCGCCATCTCACTGCTCGGCATTTGGCTGCCAAGTGAGTTAGGGTGGCGATATCGTGTAGTGTGATCAGAACGACCAATCTATCGAGCCATATCGAGCCCTGCTCATCGGCCCGATGAATCGTGCCGTCTGATCGCGCGATCAGACTGCACGATTCATCGGGACTTAGGGACTTAGGGCGGTCGGGCACTCTCGATCGCCCGATTTAGGGACACTAACAGCCTAACTGTGGCCTAACAGCGATCACACCACCCAATGCATCGGGACTTAGGGACTTAGGGCACGATGAATCGTGCCGTCTGATCGCTGCTTTATTATTCTGTGGTAACGCACACGACGCGCAAAAATCCGCGACCGAATTTTTATGCGCCGCAGACTCGATCGCACAAAAAGTCTGTCGTCTGCGATGGGCCTTAACTTTCCCAACTAATGCTGTATTACAGGCTAGGTAGATAGAATTTCTTTGCACTTCCATCTTTGCATTTGCATCTCTGCACCACACTATCAATCAATCAAATAATTCTATGGTTGGTTCACAGTCTGTGGATGATCTGTGCAGGCAAACCAAGCAAACAAGCAAGCGAGGGACCGACTCGTCTATAAGTGACCGTATACCGACTTATAGTGAGAGAGATTTTGTGTGGATTTTGTTGTTGGTTAATTTGATTGGTTGTTGTCAATTTTAGTAAGAAATCGTTTGGAATAATTCGTTTCGTGTCCTGAAAATCAGTGGAGCATTCATAACGTAAGTTTAACTTATTGGAAACATTAATTCTTAAAACCCTATTGTATCAGAGGTGTGCTTCTCAATCATGTGTTATTCATTGTTGGTACATGCTACCTATACATGTTTTAATTTTTTTGTTCCATTGACCAACAATTTTACTGCGGACTAGATATCGTGCCATGTGTTTGTTTGTAATCGAGTATAGTTCTATCCTAACTTATATAAATTTGCGCTATCTGTAAACTGAAAAGCGTTATTAAACAAGTTGTATTTCTATCTGGATAAGAGTTTTGGCAAATCACTGACCGTTTGGAATTGAATGACAACTAATCACAAGAGGGTAAACAAAACAACGGACATCCGAATTGTAAAACGTCGTTTATATCGTATTTACCAACCTAGTATTTCCAATATACAGTTGTAACATTAGGATACCAAATAAACTGTGTGTTCAATGTTTGTTCCAGTTACCAAAATGAGTGAATCACCAGACCAGAATGACCCACCAAAGGATGTAAGTAAAGCTGTACCATCTAATTTATACCTTACTTTACTTCACATATTGAATGTTATTGCCTCTTAGATAAATGTTAAAAAACAAACATGAAATTGTTGTGACCTTGATATGTCTTGACATGTCAATAAATGTTGGAACACTTTCTTTGATAAAACTACCCCTTTTATTCATTCTTTTACTATAGCATATTGTATATACTCTTTCAGCCGAAAGAATTGGAGAAGTTGGAGGAAGCCAAATTAAAAGCAAAGTTCCCAAATGCAATGCTTGGACGGGGGCCCGGTGGACACTCAGCATTTCTGCAGAAACGGCTAGCCAAAGGAGTAAGTTTGCATACATAGGTGTAACAATAGAAGACATAAACATTTATTTTGACAACTTTGTTTATGTTAAGTATGGAGTAGGTACTATTATTGGTAATTAACTCACGAGTTTTTTGATATTTTCAGTAACATTTAGTAAGCTTTGGATTAATTCAATGAAGTGTTATATTATACTAGCAGCGCCCCGCGGTTTTACCCGCGTTGTACCCGTTCCCGTAGGAATTTCGGGATGAAAAATAGCCTATAACCTTCCCGTTGAATGTGGCTATCTATTACAAAAAGAATTATTCAAATCGGTTCAGTAGTTTCTGAGATTAGCGCGTTTAAACAAACAAACAAACAAACAAACAAACAAACAAAACAAACAAACTCTTCAGCTTTATAATATTAGTATAGATATATTTATTTTTTTATTTACAGCAAAAATTCTTTGATTCCGGCGACTATCAAATGGCGAAACAAAGACCAGGAAACTTAGCGGCGCCGTTCAAAGCGCCGGCCGCGCCTGCCAAACATCCCACAGGTGATGCCATCCCGACACCAGAAACTGTGCCCCTCCGCAAAACGTCCATCATCCAGCCAAAGTTCCAGCAGTCGAGCCAGACGTCCTAGCCGATGTAAACCTGTCTCACCCGGCCTTGTCATTAATTTCACTTCATTTTGCTTGTGCATTGCACCAGCGCTTCGGTAATTGGCACATTAAGGCATATTATAAGTTAAGTCTCATGATTTCTTTCCATTGCACTAAAAGTTGATATCAACATTGTGATGTTTCGATTGTAACTAGTAGTATATGTTAAAATTTAACTAAACTTTTATAAGAACAACTGTTATTAATGTATAATATTAGGATGTAGTTTGTGTGTGGAGGGTGTGTCACCGATATTCCATTTAGCTGTCATAGATTTGCATTATGTATTATATTAACTTGAGTACATATGTAAATTATTTTAACATTATATATTTTATATAGATGCCATAATAAAGCATTTCACTAATTGTTTTTAAAAAATTATGTATTTGTATCATGCTGGTTATAAATAGTTGTGAATAACTTACAACAGCTTGCCGCACTAACATTTAGTTAAGGAACTCATGGATAGAACCCCTTTAGAATATCAAAATGGGCTATTTTGGATACGTCATATTGTTGTCCCTGTACATAACATCACAGAACATCAAATTGTAAAGCTATTAATTTCAGCTCTCTGGAGGCAAGACATAGCTGCAGAAATATAGCTGTTTATAAATGGTTTTTATTTTTCTATGTGATTGTTGCTGTATTTCGCAAAAGAAAAGCATTAGAAGCTTATCTGTAGCATTGCAGGCTATTTACATAAGAACCTTGGATGTAAAGTTATTTTAAACACAGCCCTCATAATGCAGGCATTATATCTCGATGTAATATGTGGTTATATTGATGTTTAGATGTAAATTAACAGTTTATGAAGGTTCAGGGACGTACAAACCACAATGTAAAGAGTCGCGTCGCACGAGAGTGATAAATGTATGGACTAAGGGAATGTTGAAGTTAGCATATAAAAATTAAAATAAATTCTTGGTATAAAAAAAGCAATTTTATTTTTAACTCTGTGCGTATTTTCGGGGTTTAATGTGTGTAACATACATAACCTATTAGATCCTAATTATTCGAGACAAAAGTTAACAAATGAGATTACAATTAGTTAATATTATGATACAATGGCACAGGTTAATCAAAACTTATAATAATTTATTATGAGTGAACTTTTAATACTTTCGACGTCGCCTTTGGAATGCCTTACAGCCTGCGTTCTTCCATCTTCTTCATTGTCATGGCACATGGTGGTTCCAGTCTTCAGATCTATTTATCCTGTCTTTATATTTGACTACTTTCTGTAAATTAAAAATAAATATGAGGACATTACAAATCCATGGTGCACAAGTAGAATATAATACACAACCTCATCCCACAGAGTGGGTTCGAAATTAGTACAGTATACGTTTTTATAAGATACCAGAGTTGAGCATCAGACCGCAAGAGAGAGCAGTCGCTACGCGAATAGTCTGGTACCGAACAAGGATGTGTTTCCATTGAAGCAGTGTAGAGTTCAATTGACTACACTACACATTGAAATTTGTCAAAATCTGCTTATGCGTTACGATTGGACAATCAAACGCACCCAAATTTTAAGCAGCCTGCCTGCCCTCCTATCCAACTACCAAAAAAGGAGTAGTTTGTCAATTCGTAGGATTTTTTTAAACTGCGTAAAGAGCCATCAAACAAACATGAGCCTTGACCCTTCAAACTCAATAGCTAGAAGCGCCAGCTATATGTCCATGTTAAAGATGTATTGTGCATACCCGGGTTCCAATGCACATAGTCCGGCGTGGCGGCCGCCTGGTACTCGCTGACGAGCTCGTCCACGACGGCGCGCGACTCGTCGAACTCCTCCAGAGATTCCTTGAACATCGGCTCCTTGCGGAACACTTCCAGAAACGCCTCGCGCTTGCGCAGCTTGTCGAACTGTTGCACGCATCTGTCGAATAACTGGAAGAGGAAGGGTTGTTAGTTAGCTGTGTTCTTACTGAGGATATTTATTTATTCAGTAGATAAAATCTCCCGAATATCTCTAAACAATTTTGAATGAACCAAAATAGTCTCTCAGTGGACACCTTCAAAAGTGGCGAGTGCAAATTGTTGAAAGATGAGAGATGACCATGACTGATGGTTACAACGAGCCTTGGACCTGACGATAACAAAGCCGATGGAGGAAGACCGTTGCCCAGAAGTGGGACACAAAAAGTTAATAAAAAAATACATTGAATGAAAAAATTTCGTCGTTGATACAATCTTTTTATCAAAGACAAAGACTTACAAAAAAGTAGAAACAATCTGAGGACTTTTTATGTACATAGTTACTTACCGATGATATGTTCGTGTGGTTGGCAAGTAATAACCCTGATACTTTGTGTGTCGCTTGAACGTACGGTGACCGGCGGGACAGCGCGACCTACAGACAAATCAAATCATTATTTTAAATGAATAAAGTTAGATTTCAATTCGTAAGTCGAGTTTTTAATGCTTTTGTCACCTTGACCCTACTTCAAAGTACTATGATTTACCTGTATTGAAGCCGGTCCCCACGGTATAAATGAAGCTAATTTTCTCTCCCGAATCCTCTGCAAAGATTTGTGTACTTGTGATGGATCGACCTCTCCCTGAAATACAACAAATATATAATACTTAGGTATTTGAAGTCGCGTGATACAAATTAATAAATGGTTAATTGGAACGGTTAAATTACAAATGGTCTCCAGTCACGAACTTTAGTGGAATTAATCGATTCACGTATGTTTTAGTTGTGGATTGTGGAGTAACAAGTTAGTTAGGTTGTACCTGGGCAAAATTAAGGCTTGAGATTAAAGTTAAACTACCATATAGATGTATATAGAGAGAGTGCATTATCTACTTCCCATAACATTAATCATCCAATCACAACATGGCATTAAATTAACCTGTCGCGTGGGTCCCAAATACATAGAAATTTAAGAAACTAAAGTGACGGATAGAGAAGACGATAATTTTGGGTTACTACATAACGTAGACATGTTGGTAAGGCACCCAACATAGCATTGAAATACTACGTTGGTACCTAAGCTGTGGAACCTTCAGGCTTGAGGATTGGATGGTACACCCCGCGAGATATAAGCTGAGCTTTGCATTAGTGTGAGTGATCACCAAAAGTACCAAGCGCGGCGAGACAGAATGGCGCCGCGCCTCAAGCCGGTTACCCAAAATCAGGTTTTTACCGGGCGAAAATGGGGCCGCGCCTAAGGCCGGTTATCACACCTACACTATCCATGTACACTCACACAATTGCAAAGCTCAGCTTATACCTCGCGGGGTGTACTCTCATGAAGAATCGAGTTTGTGTGTATTGGTTCTCCCTATCGGGTTATAAGTCAAGTACCTACCTGTATAATGTTGAGTATGGATATGTAGCAGTGCTGGTTGGCGCGGTCGGGGCTGAGCGATACCATCATGTTCTTGGGCTGCAGCAGGCGCTGCATCACGTCCAGGACGGTCGTCTTGCGGATTTTAGGCGCCTGAGTTATAAATAATGAGTTAGTATTGTAGACAACCTTCAAGGGTGCAGAAGTTATACATATATTTTTTATTCGACAGCCACGATCTGCATAAAGGTTCTATCAGGCAGAGTATTCATGATGTCAAGAGATCAGTTTTGAGTGCGTTATGTTGTATAACGTTACGGAAACGGCAAGCATGCATGCTGTCCAAACATAACGGGAACGATGATGCGGTTGCTTGAATGCGTGCCTGCTATCTGCTTATCATAGCTTAGTCAAACTATGCCACGAAAGAATCATCTAGTTGTAATACGTACATTGCTCGCGTTATTAAGTTCATGGTCGGCGGTGAGCGGCGTGTAGCCGGTCATGAGGAAGTGCAGCCGCGGCGTCGGGATCAGCGGCGCCACCAGGCTGATCAGGTCGTTGTTCATGTACGACGGGTACCTGGGCACAACCTACTTGTTCACAATCTATTCTTACATTATAAACAAGTAAAATTTGTAAGTTTGATTGTATTTAGAGCTGATCTCGGGAATTACCAGTCCGATTTGAATAATTCTTTTTGTAATGGATAGTCACGTTCAACGGAAAGGTTATACGAATTTAGGCGCATAACGCGGCGGGTAAAACCGCGGGGCACTTACTTGGTGTTGTGGTGTTTCAATTATCCATGAAATTTGGTGAATATCGGTCTATTTTAGCATTTATTTAACTCCAAACCACAAAGAGAGTTTAAAGATCATCATACATCTAATGCCCCGGAATTCAAGCAGCAGTCCAGATCTCGCGTAAAGTCCACTGTCCTGTCTCTTTATATTCATCTCGCGGGCCGCGAGTGCGAATAAGATGCGAGTGCGAATAAGATGAGATTGCGTAAAAGTATGAATGGAGATACAATGAACCACTGTTTTTCAATTCCCTACATCTGTTGAGACTGACATTTTCTGTTAACGTTTACTGGTGCCGAGCGTAAGCTGACGCAACCCGCTCTTAGAGTTTAAACTTTACAAAACATAGCCCCTATTTGTTACGCCGTTATCAAGTAAGTAATTGTAAAGAGAAATTAGTCTTACCTAAGTGTCGCAGTACTAGCACTCATGATAGTGGAGACTAGCGTGTTGATCTGCGCAAACGACGGGTTCTTGATGTGCAGCCGATCGCTGGCAATGCGGTTCAGCGCTGTGTTGTCGAGCACCATCACGCAGTCAGCGCTTTCTGTCAGCCGCTTTAGGGTCAGCAGCGAGTTGTAGGGCTGGACCACAACATCACTAGGGAAGGGAAACGTTGTTGAAAATATTTTAAATTTAAACCCATAATTAAATTAAATTTTGGCTGATTAACCCATTCACTGCCTTTCTGAAAAGTAACGATATTACCCAGATGCCGCCATACTGTACTATGCAGCCCGCCCATCGGCGGCCCCGGCATCTCGATTATGTATTCTTGCCCGCCCATTGGCGTTTTCGGCATGAAGCTGCAGATTCCGACATAAATCGTTTGATATGTTCTGTTTAACTTATGTTACTGGTGGTATGGACTGATGGCGATGAGTTACAATCAATAAACAGCCACAAAAGTTACAATATGTTACCGCGTTGCTCAAAGAAAAAAGGAAATGCAGTGTGGATGCACGGTTAAACACGACATCGTTTCAAACAACATTAACCAAAACATATGTTCTAATTAAAAAAGGCCTTATAAAGGACACTACTTTTTATGACATTTCACTGTGCTTACTATCATAGGCCAAGACTCATTTTGGCTTGTTGCGCCAACCTAGTCAGTTTCTTTCAGAGAAACCATCCATGACAACGACCAACTTAGATTTGTTGTATTTTAAATAATATATTGACGTCTATTATGATTAATTACATTAAACCAATACCGCTTTCTATTTTCGGTGCAATAATAAAAATATGTCGTGCATTGCATATTCTGTTACCTGCATCATATGAAAGTATATTTAAATAATTTTTTATACGTATATGTGAAATAGAGGATAACACTTTATTTTTGTGCACGAAATTCATGCTAAAGAAGAAGCGAGCATGTAAAAACTTAATAATAGTTGTTAGTCGTACCAAAATTTACAATAGTTTGTGACTTCTGAAATCAAATCTTGCCCGCCCAAAGGCGCGCTCGGCATGACATATTAGAATTGGTTTTTTTTTCAAAACTTCAAATATCAGCAGGCCATTTGAGTTGCCAATAAATTTTAATGAAACAAATCCTTACACATCATCTCATTACTTTCTGACGTTATTTTGTAAAGTTATTGCAGTTTAAAATCAAACCGCCCATGGGCGGTCTCGGCGTGAGAGTTAAAAAATATTGCCCGCCGATGGGCGGGCTCGGCACTGAATGGGTTAAGAAAATGTTAGAATTCCCTCTCAAGTTTTGCATCAGATAAAAAATAATAAAGAGTGAAACGATTTTAATTTTATTTTATAAAGCTCTTAAGAGTGGAACACTAAAAGCATATAATGCGCCATATCGAGATAGGTTCGCCACACACGTAAAATTAGTGTGCGTCACAAACTTTGCCAAGCAAAGCTATACAGAGCTCAGTAGACCAATCCTAGTGCATTATCAAAAGACTTCAACAATTTTAGTGCATGTTTAGACAAATTCAATATGACACTCCACTCCACTTGCTATTCTTGTAATTTGAAGTGTTACAATTCACACTCATTGTCATTACCTAATTTCATCCAAATTAGGGAAGACACTGTATGTCTGGACGAGCTTCTTTGGGAATCTGTCTGAGAGGTGTTCCAGAATGTAGGAGCCCATGCCTGATCCGGTGCCTCCAGCTATCGAGTGGCACAACACAAAGCCCTGAAAAAATAACAGTTTAAAAACATTTGTGAAGTAACTACATGAATTACTAGGAAAACGAGTATAAAATATTCAATTACTGGATAAATTATAAGATATGAAATGTAAACAAATTATTTTTAAGGGTACTATAAGAATACTCATTGTGATTGTATTTGATACAGATCATAAAGCTGAATATTTTAAAATTATCATGAGTTTTGCATTCTCAGCATCATTGGCTATTGTTTTTTGGCCTAACCAGCTGATATTATGGCCTGCTTCTACTACTTATCAAAGGTCCCTCTCAAGGCTTTCCCAGATAAAAGATAGGGATGGTTGGCAATAAACTAAAATTAATTTAGTGGACCCTCACCTCTAGATTATCACTGCCATCAGCTTCTCTGTTGATGATGTCAAACACCTCCTCATTAAGTTTCTCTCCCTGAGCGAACCCGGACGCCCAGTTGTTACCCGCACCACCTCCATGTTTCGAAAGGTACACATTTTCTGCATTGTATAGCTATAACCAAACAATAATATCAGCTTATGGACTAGGAAAGGAAAGTATTGTTAACATTTTACTATGAAGATTTCCATTCTTAGTCTTAGGTTTCCTTTCCAGCAGTCATGTTATGCTATATTTGGTTGGTATCCATCAATCATATATTCTAAGCATATCCATCGAAAACTGGCATAGTATAGTATAGTTCTGATGGAAACACAACCTGAATTTAAATGAATACCACTCAATTCCATAATCCATTTTAAGTATTCTTCATATCACAGTATATTATAATAAGGAATAGGGTAGTGCCAATAATAGTCATTATCTTACCTTGGCATAAGGAGATGTCATAATAGTATTGATGACGCGAGGCTCCAGGTCCAGCAGGACGGCTCGCGGGATGTAATGGTCATCGTCTGCCTGATAGAAGAACACATCTTTACGGTCGGAGCCCGCCGACGCGAACTCCTCCAATATTCCCTCGGGAGATATCCCGTGTTCTATACACAGCTGCTTCCAGAACTCAAATCCAACTATCAAACAATAAAATTAATTAGAAATTAATTGAATACAATTTAAAATTAACTGACCAAACTGTTTTCACATTACTTACTTTGATTACCACACTGCCCGAGTTGGAGAGTTATCATTTCACTCGGCATTGTGGAAATTAGTCTTTTTAGCTTTGTTTCAAATAAAATTTAAAATGTTTTAGTATTTTTAACTATATTTTCGAATTTAAACAAAGTAAACAAACAGAAAACCGCTCCGTTGTATTGCTTGCGCCGAATCGCCGATTCGATTTATTTTAATAAAATATGACAGACTGACAGCAATCTAACTGACACCTAAATGACAGTCACACACACACAACACAGTTCTTTTACGTCAAAAGGTCAAAGGTCAATAATGTCAATATTATGTGACATTGACTGTGTAATGAAGCAGATAATTGACAACAAGAAACCAACCAACCAAACCAAAACTCAAAAGTCTCAAAACTGTCCTGTCACTCACTCACTCCAATAAACCTTTGTTGAGTTGAGTTTAAAAAGTTTTGAAAGTTTTGTTTTATTTTATTTTATAAAAATCTTTCTGCATTTGTTGAGGTTGTATTAGTAAGTGTTCCCTGTGAAAATATATGGCATATTAAAAATATTCGCAACTTTCATTCATAGTTAAAGGGGGGTTACCTCATTTACTTCAAATAAGGTTCGTATTTTGTGTAGTTGCTGGCCTTCGATGAACATATTTCTCAACTTTGTACACAGCCCACTGTGTGAGTAACATTGAGGACAATGATTGAGTATCATCGTGGGTGTAACTTTCGTGCTGGACAAGGTCCCCATCATTATCCTTCGGTTAAAACACCAAGTCTAAAAACCTATTTCGCAGTGTCGCAATTTCTAAACAAACGTGTTCTCTTCCGGCAAGACTTTCGTAATTTATGTTAATATATATTTATTGTTAAATACTTAAGAAATTCTTGTTTTATGAAGAAACCTTGTAATTATCTATTGAGTTTGGATTATCTCATTTTTCAGTTGGTCATTTTCAAAAACGAAGAATAAATTAAGCAAAAATGCCTCGAAAGTTACTTAAATTCCTCATAGTGTTTGATAACACGTCCTTATTATATTTCCCTGGACAATTCTTGTCCGGTAAGGTGTTGATGGAATTGCAAGATGACACTCCAGTGCTCGGTAAGTTATTTATCATTTTATCACTTTTAACTAACTTAAAAAGGATAACTTAATCCTGCTAATATCATAAATGTGAAAATTTAATTTTTTAAGATGTTTGTTACTCTTTCACACAAAAACTATTGAACAGAATTAAATATAAGTTTTTTACCTGAAATTCCCATAGATACTGGTATATAATAAAATAATGCATAAAAACTTAAACTTGTAGCAGATACTCATAAGAATCAAATTATATTTAAAGTATATAAATAACAGTAACAGTCCTGTTAATTTTTAAATCTATATTTGTTTACTTTTGCCTGCATGCCTGCCGAAGTCCTGACTTTAAATAAAATACTTCATAAGAAGCATCTTCAAGGATATAACTAATCTGCACAATCATATACCATTAAAACATGTTCTAAGAAAGCTATCAATGGTTTGTTGCTCTTAAACTCTATCATTAAAATATACAATTAATGATTTTTTTAATTACCTACTTATATATTTGATGATAAACTTTCTGAAAGAAACTGTTTTTTTTAGAAAGCTTCCCAATTTTTCTATACAGAGTGTAACAGACTAGTCTATACACTTGAATAGAAGTGAAACTATTTTATATTCCAGGTTTACATTTCCATGTGGTTGGTGAAGGAGTGGTGCGCGTTGGCTCCGGCAGACACGAGAGATTGTTCGACAAAGAGAACTATATCGACTTCAGAATGAGACTCCTTGGAGAACCAGGTCAGTTGGTAATGGGGAATTGTAAATTGATTTTAAAACTTTTGACATGAATATTATTTGATTAATATTTCAGTGGCTTTGAGTGTCCTTAAGTAACTTTAGTTACTTAACTTACTTAACTTGAGTAACTTTAGTTACTTAACTTGAGTAACTTTAGTTACTTAACTTGAGTAACTTTAGTTACTTAACTTGAGTAACTTTAGTTACTGAATTATAGCAATAGATAATAAAAGGATGATTCTTTATTATGTACTTTCAATATATTTATGTTAAGTATGTATTAAGTATTAACTATGTAAATATGTTTAAAGGGTCGAGTTTTCCTTTATAAAGAAGAAAATTAATCTAATCTGTTTAGTATAAAAGGTGGCACGAATTATCTTTGCTCAACATTTGGTTGCCATGATAATATTTGACTCAAGCATGTTAAAAACTAACACCTTATGTAATCATATACATAAAGCTCATTATTATTCCTATTAGGAACAGCCCAGCAACAAATTAAAAATCCATTTAACTTCTACTTAGACTTAGAGGTGCTGGTCTGTGTACCATAACTGTATGTAAATAAACAGTATACTGGAGTCCATATTGAGTCAACAAAGCTGTGATCACTTTGCATAATGTATTCCACTAACTTGCTAATGAAATTATGCTATCTATGGCAGTGGTGTCAGATTCAATAATCTTGTTTGCTTTTATATAATAGTAAAGATGTAAAATAAAAGCGAAGTGTATCCGTAAACGTACCTAGTTTCAATTCACAACAGTAAAAAAGTTATTTTATTTATTTTGGACTAGCTGACCCGGCGAACTTCGTACCGCCTTAGCGTAGCAATGATGCACTACTTTCCGAACAAACAATGCTCTTTCAATATAGTCTATGGCTGTGAATGACATTGACATTCGTTACGCGTGTTTTTTAAATATGCAATATTAAATGTATATTTTTCAATATTTCTGAGAGATTTTCTTAATATTTTTTTCCGTAAGAACCTTCTCCTAATAATAACAAATACAACAAAAAAAGAATTAGTGAAATCGGTCCAGCCATTCACGCGTGATGCGACGACAACAAAAAACGGGTTTCATTTTTATATATATAGATGTGACTTAAATTGTTTAAAATATTAGGAGGCGATGGCGAGACGAGCTCGACACCTTTACGAAGGATTGGCCCAGGCTACCACTCAATAGGGAAAAGTGGAAAGAGGGTAGGGAGGCCTTTGCCCTGCAGTAGGACAAGTCAGGCTGAAAATAAATAACAATAAATATATTATTTTAAAAATCAAAATAATAAGTCCAGATTGTCTCAGCTTCATTCTGTCAATTACTTTTCTAAATCAAATCCACATTCCAGGGCAAGGCACATCGATCCTGTCCCCGGGCATCCACAGCTTCCCGTTCAAGCTGGGCCTGCCGATGGGGCTGCCGTCCACGTTCCTCGGCACGCACGGCTGGGTGCAGTACTACTGCAAGGCGGCGCTGCGCGAGCCCAACGGCCTCACGCACAAGAACCAACAAGTCTTCATAGTGATGAACCCTATCGACTTGAATAATGAACCACCGGTGTTGGCGGTAAGTAGTTAATTATATTATGGAGATTACTTGGAATTCGTTATGAGAAGCATTTATGTATGATTAATAATAAATAAGTGCATTTCTACAACGAAATTTGTAATTTAGCAATAAAAAGTTCAACCTTTGCTTAGTTATCTAGGTATTTATTGAATACCAAAATGCAAAAAAAGTGTGCAGTGTTATAGACGTAAATAAAACCGTATTAGAGGAATACGTGTGAAAGTTACTTAGTGAGCTTTTTAAAAGGACAATACTCTCATTTAGGAGTATAATAAAATTAGATTCCTACAAATATGATTGTGCTGGTTTGCTAAAAATATCATGTTTATAAGAATTACGTTGAATTGTAATAAGAACGTGTGCATTATTTGTGCATTGATTTAGAATAGATTTGCTAATTGACATTCGTAAGACCGATAACTATTCTTTGGTCGTGCGATCGTTTGCATTCCTTAGCAATAAAACAAATATAACTACTATATGGTAATAATTAGTAATACATGGTATAAAACAAAGCTACAAAGCGCGTCACATATTTGTCGATGACTAAGATTTAAAGGTGCGTGCGTTTCTATAGAAGCGGAGTGAGTGGTGCGGAACTCAATTGACCAAACACAGTCACATCTCATTGAAATAGGACGTAAGATGATTCCGTGCTTCGGAGGGCACGTTAAGCCGTCGGTCCCGGTTACTTTCTACGAATAGAAGTCGATGAGCCATATCAGGGGCCTTTGGCGGCTCATTAACTCTGTCACCAGGATTGGTCATGTTGACCATCCACTCGATAAAGAAGAAGATCGCATTGAAATTAAAATAAAGTAATAATATGTCAAAATCTCTTCGTTAATAGCCGCGTACCCACCTAGCGCACAGGCTCGCGAGCCATGGCTCGCGAGCCAGCCTCAGTAGTTTTGTTCAGCTCCGTACCCACCTAGCGCACAGGGCTGCCTCGGGCGCGCGTTTGCTCGGCTGAGCACGGCTCGGCCCCGAGCCATCTGTTGTCGCTCGGGGCCGAGCCGTTGTCAGCCGAGCAAACGCGCGCCCGAGGCACGTCCACACCAGCCGAGCATTTGGCTCGCGAGCCATGGCTCGCGAGCCTGTGCGCTAGGTGGGTACGGTTATGTTTTGGCTCGCGCGCGAAGCTAGGAAAATAGCTGCAGCTGAATATACACGACTTATGATGGCTCAGCCTGCCTCGCGAGGCGGCCTCGTGAAAATTGAACAAAACTACTGAGGCTGGCTCGCGCGCCTGTGCGCTAGGTGGGTACGCGGCTATTGATCAATCGCAATGAATGTGATACAATGAAATTTCTATTGAAATTCACCCTAAGGTTCTCTCTATGACAGTAAATTCTTAGGACGACGCTAGTGTATTTTTTTTTTCAACCTATATCGTCCCTTTGCTGAGCAGAGGTCTCCCCTAAACGTTTTCCCCCCTGTAAATTATAAAACTTTAAATTGATACTTTTTATTTACAAAATGTAATAGATAGCTACATTGTATACCTAATCATCGGAACAAAATTAAGCAGGCCAAGGGCGATTGATAAACGATCGATTATTAAACACGTAGGTTTTCATTGATTACGTAAACCGTGACGAATGCGACTATCTGTGCACTTGTACTAATACGAGTACTAACGGTAGCAGGCACCACATACAAAGTCTAATTATATAAAGCTAACGGTATAATTCCTGTGGGAATATATAAATGGCATGCATCCCATAATCAATAACAATTAACCTAGACAATAATTACCTATTAGTATGTTTTTAATTAAACCCCATCCATTGCCAAAGAAAATGCATAGCATTTTTAAAATTAATTATATTTTAGCGACGGAAACCAACAGAGCATGTCTAATGTTAAATAATGGGACATAATTCATTAGACAATAGCATAGTTTCAAAGTAAGTAATCTGTGTCGTGGGAACATTGTGCATTGTGTGATGAAGTGTGCAGTAATGTAATCCATTACTTGGTAATATTATATTATGAAGAGTGAATCATAGTATGTTACGTAACGAGAGGTCGTTCAACAATAGTGTTCGTTAGTTTCATTATAGCTCAATTGTATTCCAAGATTTTGAACACCCTTTTGTGGCATCACTAGCACTAGAGATAGTAAATTCTCGATTTTTACTGCCGTGTGAAAAAAATCATGGCATCCACACTGCGTGACCTTCCTTTACGAAGTCCCAAATTCTGTTGAACACATAAATAATAGACTTATAATCTTTGGCTAGTTATTACTATACTTAGTATGAACTGTATGTCGTGTTGTGCAGCAACCGTTCGAGTGCAGCGTGGAGCACTCGGTGGGCGTGGGGTGCGTGGGCGGCGGCGCCGTGGCGTGCCGCGTGGCGCTGGACCGCGGCGCCTACGTGCCGGGCGAGAGCATCGTGCTGCGCGCGCAGCTCGACAACCGCTCCTCCACCACCATCCGCGCCACGCGCGCGCAGCTCACCGAGGTACGCGTACTGGCCACGGCTTTCAGATCGGTTGTCCCGCGGCGCACGAACCATCAGTCGCCGCGGTGCTCACTTGTTCACTCAAGTCTACCTCCCAAGTCTCTCAAATAACACCAATCAACCATACTGCGCAAACGTGCCAGCTTTCTCATTTATTACGAACGATCCAAAATACACGACAGTCGCGCCACCATGTTCACATTGCAGCTACCGCGTGAGCCAGTTTTTTTAGATTTCCGCAAGATCTGGAAAAGGTTGGGCCAACAATATGTGCTGTGTAAGTTGTGCTACAATTTAGTGAACATCAGTGCCTATGATTCAAGACGAACTAACGACAAACTCTTAATAACTGTGTGGATGTGTGTGTGGTTGCAGTCGGGATCCAGTACAGCGTACCATGAAACTATTAGTAAGTGTGTTGTGTACGGTTGCAGACGATCCAGTACAGCGCGCACGGCAAGGTGGCGGCGAAGGAGTCGCGCTCGCTGGGCTCGGTGTCGCACGGCAAGCTGCGCGGCGGCGGCGCCGACTCGTGGCTGGAGCAGCTCTACGTGCCGCCGCTGCCGCCCACCAACCTGCGCGGCTGCCACCTCATCGCCGTGCACTACGACGTCTTTGTGAGTGGAATACACTACGGGAACGAGATGCTAACGTGCCAACAGTTACCTCGAGCTTTGAATCTTGCTTCACTTTATCTATAATTTAGCAAGATCATGACTTGTTTTAACAAGGTTCCATATGCCCTTCTCAATACCTTTACCCAAAATTGTTAGCTAGAAGCCTTTGACTTGCACAGAGATCGTATGACCGTACGAACATTAAAATTGTAACCTTTTCAAATACCTTACTTAGCAAGGAGTCTGCACTGGGATTCAATAAAATCCTTATATAAATTGTACTAACTATGATTCTCTATTTCAGTTCATCATTGAGCCGAAGAGTTTAGAAAAGGAAGTGAAACTGCAGCTGCCGATCTTACTCGGGACCTATCCGTACAGAGACGAGAACTCCGACGCGCCCCCGACGCACTACCCGAGCACTCTGCCTATATTCAGGCCGTGGCTGCAGGAAAAACATAAAAATTGACAAAACTGGCAGAATGTACGAACTACGTAGCCTACTGGCATTAAAAATACTGCAGTGATTCGCTATGGTTTTGCATTTACAATGGTACTCGTATTATATTTGAATTTCGAACTAATTATTTTAATTTCGACGAGCCCTGACTGTGGTCCCTATTTGTCAGTTTAGGGGCCGACTTGAACACTGCCTTTTTGAAAATCAAATTATTTTCAAAAGCTCTTCTACTGAGACATATCAGTGAATCTAACAATTGGACTTTACTGTGATGGTGCCATTTATAAATTGAAAAAAATATATAAAAAAATCGCTTTAAACTCGATTAATTGTAAAGTATTATCGTGTTGTTTATTATATTATGTGCTAAAATGAATTATATTGTAAGTTAAACTAATCTAAAGTGTATATAACTAACCTGTGATATACTATTCCGTCCATTTATTGTAGTCTTACTACCGACTTTTTAATAAATATAATTTTACACTACATTAAAAAATGCATTTTATTTATTCTAAATAAAATAAGAAATAATTATGATTTTCATATTCAGATAAAAATAGTGATAATTTCATAATACACATTTATTTCGTCGATGGTGGCATTCACAAATCGAATAACTTACATTGTATTATAAAAAATCTGATGTAATATTCACAAGGGTGCCTGACTGTTACACAATCACGTGATCAATAAAAAAAATGATCGACGACGCCAAATATTGCTTACAAAAACATTTTGCTTATATTATATCCAAACAATTTTTCAAAGTAATAATATAATTAGGGTAATTCGTCGAACATGATTATGTAACAGTGTGTGTGGCGTGAGAGCTTCATGAAAACTCGTGCGATTTCACTGTGCGTGACGTAACTGCTATATATAAATAAAATACTTTTAACACCCACCAACTTCAAAGAGAATACTTGATAGGGGGATAGATTTTGGTAGTCATGACCAAGAATCAAGTTCAAGGAAATTAATGAGCGCCGACTACTGAAACTACCGAAATTGCGGACGGTTTATAAGAGCGCAACTTGGAGACTAGACGTACTTCACACTAAAACAAGCACGCACACATTGAATTAACGCCAATAAAGATTTCCAACGATATGTAAACGCCATACATAGGAGTCGTTTCGCTTTTGTTGTATGTGTGCGTGCGTATGTTCGTAGCAGCCGCAGGCTTTCTGGGTGTATTTATAGAGGAATTTATTATGGAGCAGGGGTCGGAGGGAGTGAAACCGCACGCGTCGTCCGAGACGTGAGGCGGGCGGGGGGCGGTGGGCGGTTACGCCATCTTGTTGGCGAGCGCGTGGTGCAGCGTGGTGAGCTGCTGCGTCCACTTGTCGAGCGCGGAGTAGCGCGCCGCGCCGCGCGCGCCGCCCGCCAGCTCCAGCACCGCGTTCACCTGGTCGATGCGCCCGCTGATCGTGCTGCAACACCACGAGCCAACTTACTACCTGCTCCCGGTAGATGGCGCTACGATGCAACTCAGAGCAAGATGTTACAACGTATGTACTAGGCAATGGATAGTATAGCCCGACCAGAGTGAGATAGTATTGCTCCGAGATGAAAAATCGTGAGTCGTAGTTAAAGGCATTTTTTTTCTTTCTATGTTACTTGAGCATATCTCATTACAGATATCAGTACAGTGATGAGGAATAGGCGCGATCACCATACTTGGCCAGACGCCCCAGCAGTCTTATGTATAAAACCTGTTTGTGAATAATAAATATGTCGTTGCTCACTTGTCGAGTATGCAGGTGACGAGCAGGTTCTCGACCTCCTTGACGTCGATGTTGAGCTCCTTGCTGATGAAGGGGATGTGTATGCGCGTGTAGGGCGCGATCAGCTTGATGAGCACCTGCGTGCGGATGTTGCGCAGCAGGTCCTCGATGTGCTCGCGGATGAACGGGTCGTCCATTATGTTGTTTCTGTGATAAACGGTATCATAATGTAGGTAATAATGTATGAACACTAGCGCCCCACGGTTTTAGCAGCGTTGTCCCAGTTGCCATGGGAATTTCGAGTACAAAATAGCCTATGAACCTTCCCGTTGAAAAATGAAAGGGCAATAATAATTATTCAAATCGGATTGGCAGTTTCTAAGATTATTGCGTTCAAATACACAAAGTATAGACATTGCTCACGTTTCTTTAGGACCCTGGAGATTAAAAGTAACCTTCCCCTTAAATACAGCATATACAAATATATTTTTAAAGTTTTTTTTCATTGGTATTTTTTGGGTTGCCCGGTTGGTACGCTCTCTTTATTTACGGCCCTGCCTCCATCGTTACCTGTTATGTTTCAATATGGACTCGAACTCATTGATGTCGTTGTTCTGGTAGGCCATCACGAGGTTGGTCATGGCGAGGATCTCGGGGTCGTTCTTGTACGGTTTCGCCTCCTGCGAGTCGAACGGGTTGATGCCTGATTTCATTAACCTGCAAAGCGTATGTTCATTTCTTTAGTGAATTTGCACATTATTTTGAGGCTGTAAAACCATAAAGCTTGAGAACTCTAGAAGAGTTTAACGGTTCTTTTTTTAAATTTAAGTTAAGACAAGACTGCAAGAGTTTAACAAACTAACAAGAATCAAGTAATTGTTTTCGAAGTAAGAGTATTCTTCTTTAAACTTAAGAGCTGGGCTCTTGTCGATGGAGTTCTTTCCACTTTTCTCTATCATCTGTCATTCTCTTCAGCTGCTGGTACGACACGACTTTTGCTCTTTCCTTCAGTTGGTCTACATATGCCCTTCTTGGCCTTCCTCTTCCTCTCCTTGCCTCTATATGTCCTTCTGTTATAGTTTTTATATATTCAAATATTCAGTAAAGTAGTTTTATACTTCTCTATGTTCATTATCATCAAAGGCTAAAACTTCTGACTGATATTATTAATTACGTTTTTACATTAGGCAACTGTCTTCGGTTTACGACAAAAAATAAAATGCTAGTTGCAACCAAATAAGGGCAACTACATACCGGAGGCCGTATTCAGTCTAACAACATAATGTAACCAATCCATAAGCGTCCATACTCACATATTGGCCAGAACTAAATATTTAAGGCATGTAGTTCTCCTCGGGCTGCCGGACTCGTCGTAATTTTTGAAAGCTTCGAAAAAGTCCGTGTGCGCCTTTTCAAATTCACCTTCGCGTAAGTGCATTTTACCGCCGCATTCTGTTATGTAATAAAAATATAGTTTGAGCCTGCATTTCATACAGATTTGGGTAGCTTTTATTGTAATCGGTCCAGGTTTCACCCGGAGCACACCAGTTCCCAATCTTTTTGATATAAAGTAGCTTATGGTGGTCCTCATAGTCTAATGTTAAATATTTAAAACAAATTCGCAAAATTTTCGACACCTGAATCAATTCTATAACAAATAGTACACAATAATAGCAGAATAACGAAGGATAACATCATGGGCTACACAAAGAGCTAGACTATTATATTACTCGAAATTCAGTAATTGAGGCACAAAATAGGGACAATTTTTTTGTGGTTTAGATGTGAAAGCATGGCAGAAATAGAAACATAAGTTACTTTCGCATTTGTAATATAAGTAATAATTTTGTTTTTTGTAGTAATTAATGGAGTAATGTCGTCTACCTCTTATAACGCCCATGATAAGTGGATGTGGTATAGCCGACTTGATGTGCAAGGACTGTTCGTAGAGCGCCTTCAGCTTTTTATTGTTCTTCTGAGAGGTGTACATTTGTATCTCCAGCGCATATATCTCTAACAACTGTGTGCCTTTTTTTAGGTCATCCTCGCCTTCATCTGTCTGTAATTATGATGTTAGTGATTAATTATTATGTCCTGTCTAGATATGTATTTGGCCCTAGCTTATGTAACCCCATTTTGGATGAATAAAGTCAAAGTCAAATATTTTAATTTCATTTTGGCCCCAAAGAGGATTTGAAAGTACCAACGAAAATGAATAGGATGGAAAACGAATGGGATTGAAAAGACTACAATGTCTCCATTGATTAGCCTAGCTCTTAAATGAGATGATGTCCCAAAGTAGGCAGAGGCACAGATCTGGACAGAGATCACACTGAATGTACAAGAGTTTTTAAACTTTATAATGAATGCTTATGTTTACGTCACAGCTGTTTATAGACTGCTCACAAGTTCACAACCCATAATATACTCAGTAAGTGAGAAGCCAATATAATGGGATCTCATTAGTATTTCTTTTGAGTACTTTAGATTATATATTCTTACCTGGCAACTTTGATGCAATTGTTTTAATATTTTACATAATTTGTTGAAGTCCCCTCGGTCATAGTAGAGCTTGCCTAACTTGGTGTTTGTTTTGAACCAGAGCCGGTCGTTCTTGGCATCCTTGAGGGCCTCTAATGTCGTCACATAGAAATCTTGGAGCAGCTCCATCTAGAATAATGTTATATGTACATGAATACAGTAGAATATGGTAAATTATGCTGTTTCATTCACAAGTATTTATATATACTTGGCTTTAGGCCAGTATAGAAGAATATTGTGAATTTAACCAAATTATTATGTTATGGCAGTAAGTATGACAAAACAAATAATTTTAAGATACATGTAATTACGAGTTACATTTATGTACATATATATTCAATTAACATACTTTAACATTAATACTATGCATATGTTTAAAATGCCTCTAATATTTGGTCTTGCCTTTAGGAGTTAATGTCATGTTGCTTTTCATATTGATCACCATATTAACATACTCACATTTCTTGAAGTTGATATATAATCTAGAATAGAGTTGATAGACTTCTCGGAATGGTTCCTGGTAACTGCACTCTTTATGTATGTCAAGAGTTGCTTGTACCGTGTCATCATTTCTACAAAATTACCCTGAAAATAAAAATCTAATGTCAGTTACTGTGGAATTCTTTAGAGAAACACATGGGAAGTTGTAGTGGGTGATATAATTTCAAGAATTTTCTTTGAATATAACAATATTACTTAATAACTATAGTCAAAGAGATAGAAGAAGTCTAACAAGTTTGAAATGGAAAACTTACTAATTTAAAATTAATTTTGATCATTTGTTTGAGCGCCTTGAAGCCCCACTCTCCCTTGTCTCCGCCCTCCAGCTCCAGCACCTTCTGGAAGCTGACGAGCGCCTCCAGGGGCTCATCCTCCTTCAATGCCTTACTGTTGTAGTACTGGTTCTCCAAGTCCACGTCCGGCTCAGAATTACTGTCTTCCGAGTACTCCTACCACCCCAACATAAACAAAACATCAAAACCATGCCACTTCACTAACATATTCTGCATTTAACAACATATTTTCACCGGTAAAACAGGGACAAAAATAATTGAAGTTCAAATTACAAGTCTTATTGATCTAAACATGAAAGCTGACTTACCAAGCCGTAGTCTTCCTCCTCCTCACACATATTAAAATCATCGTCGTTATCCGACATGCTTGCGAGTTTACTATAAAAAGGAAATAATAATTATTTTTATGAAAAACAACGCAGCTCACAATGAACTCAACTCGACCAAAATCGGACGGAAATGTAAAATGACATTGACATCTGGATAAGAAGGACAGTGACAATTGACATTCAATGTCAACGATGTTAGTAATGACATGGAGGAAGTAATTCGGCAACTTTGGCTTCGTGGTTTCGTGGAAGATAGAAAGCAAAACCGCAAACACGCGTGTGTTTGTGTTTCGATTTTGTTTCCTGGTCTGTCTGTGGTTTCCATCTAGATCTATAAAGACACACTGACCTATAGTAAATGGACTGGCTGCAGTCATAATAATGTTAAGTCTATTTGAGTGTCGCCATTTTGGCGCTGTAGGCGGATACGAATTTCCATGGAACTAAAATTAGTGATGTTCATAAGTCGACAAATATATCGATGATTATAAATAACACTACCTACCGTAACTCTAAAAATTTGCCAAAGAAAAAACTGTTTTGTCAAAACGGGGTAGCTTATTATTATTATGTTATTTTTATACAATGTATATCTCTCCCAAGGGAGGTTATGTAGAGAGCACGGGCCGAAGCCAAGTGCCATAATTATAAATTGAAAAACTTGCGGACAAGTCTGCAAGTATTGAGGATGACGGCTTTTTGTAATAGTTTATATACATTGGGGTTCATATTGAGTGTTTCTAGGCTGCTGTGTAGGGTCTTGGGTATGACGCCTGTGCTGGAGATAACAATAGGGATGGTGCGGACTTGATTTACGTCTATTAATATTATTAATTAGCCATAAATGTCCCACTGCAGGGCCAAGGCCTCCCTACCCTCCTTCCACTGATCTCTATCCTGAGCTATTGTGGGCCAGTTATGTTGGCGGGACGAACTAGACCAACACAATAATAACTGGGTAGCTTAGACAAAATAAAAAACAAAAATACTTTCACATTTTTATTGTAAAAAATATTTATTATATAAAATATATCAAAATGTTTGGAACAGAGATAATCTGTTTCCTTCGGGGTCCAGTTTAAGGCATTCATATTTTGTAACCACACGTTTCTTAGCGTCAACTCGGAAGGAAATCTGCAAAAATATAATTGATAACTTATACATAACATAAATAAGATGTACAATTATGTACATGCTGAGTAATGAGACACACCAAAAGATTTATTACTAAAACCACGACTATTTTTCTGCATACGTATTATAAGACTCGAATTTCAGTCGTCGAATCGACCTCGCATAGCGTGTGAGGCTGACCCAGGCTTTTTTTTTAATTTTTCACAATGCCGAAATACGGGTGTATATTATATTATATTACTTCCAATTAGCCTAAGCTTATACTAAGTACCTATGTCAACTTTTAGTATTGAATATCGATATTTTATCGATAAGAATTTGTCAATCCCTAGTGCATAAACAAAACTAATTTTTACATCAATTCTCACGAAATTCATCATTATATCATCATTATTTTGTTAAGATATCATTGCAAACAATTTTCAGATAGTAATCAATGCTATAAACACAATTTCAAGACATATTTGCATAAAAACAACAATAAAATACACGTACCTGTGAAATGACGTTTTACTCCCTTTTCTGTAGCGAGCTTTACAAAACACACATTTTATCATGTTTATTTAGCTCAACTTTCACAATTAAATATGAAATCTCACTTAAATACCACGAAATAAAATTATATTACACAAAAAACTCGCCGTCGCCGCTGTTACCATCTCATACGGGGGCCATTTGCTTGCAATGTACGTCAAAATTAGTTCTCGGGAAACTCATAGGGGCGCTTCAAATTGCCACACATATTAGCTGTCATTTGTATGGTGCAGCCAGTCCATATACAGTATGTATAATACAGGTCAGTGATAAAGACAGGATCATGGACAGGATAATATCAACATGATTAAATGATAATTTTTGGGCAGTTCCAAGTAATTTTTTAAATATTATAAACATAGATTTTCAATTCTACTTATTTTTTCTGAAATAATATTTTTGAACGCATCCTAAGTATTTAAATATTATTGGTTCAATAATAACCAATAGCCAATTGTTGTTTTTCCTATTATTTTTCGCGCCAAAAATAAAGATCTGAAAAATGTATAATAGTGGCCTTTTTGAAATAATTATCATATTAACTTGTTCATTAAACTACTTATTTCATGTTTCTGCAACAAAGTGGTAATTAAAACCATAAGTAATTTGTTAATGCGATATCAATTCGTCAGGAGTGGGAGGTAAAATTCCGCGCCATTCTTGGACAGCTGACAGCTGTTTCTGGGATGGTTCATTGACACGGAAACAGCTGCTATTGTTTTCCTGTCCGAAATCAATGGACAAAGTGTATCAATTGAATATAAAGTTTATTTAAATAATTCTTTTAATGTAAAATATAAATTACGCAACCATAACACAATTTACCTAAATTATAAATATACAAAAACTTTGAAAAATAACGAACGGAATGACTACAATTTAAATTTCGATGTTAACTAACTTGTAGTCGTGTCTAATTCGGTCCAATCTTTTCCCGCCATAAATAAATTGACATTGTCAACAAACTCGATGACCGACTGATTGTCTCTCACAAAACGTCTGCGCCGAGTAAAGCCTCCACTTGTTTTTTTTACCAATATTAAATCTGATTTTTGTGTATCTCTTGTGTTTAATTTAAATCAACAAATAAATTGCAAAATGTCTCTACTCAATGGAAAGGAAAATGTATTGAACGGTATAAACAACGTGCACATTAAGGTTAGTACCATCAATAGATTTACTTAATTTTTACAATTAAACCAAGCCTATTGTTACAACAACTTGTTAATTATAGTCTCCAGTGAAGAACAACATATTGACGCCAAGGAGCGATAACGTGAAGGACGAGAATATGGAAGTGGTGAAGGAGGATCAAGTGGTAGAGTTCGATCCTCAGAAGGAGCCGCTACTGAGGGAGAACCCGCGCAGATTCGTCATATTCCCTATTCAGTATCCCGATATTTGGGACATGTACAAGAAGGCCGAGGCGTCCTTCTGGACTGCAGAGGAAGTTGACCTGTCCAAGGTATGTTTAATATTATGATAATTTGGCTTAAGATTCCCACTGTATATATTATTTACTTTACTCTTTTTAGGTATAAATAGTAAGTACAGCTTTGAAATATAGATTCACATTTAACAATAAAAATATCTAAACACATCTTCATTAAAGCCATTATAAGTTACACAATAATGTGTAAGTAAGTAGTAAGGAAAAAAATACCCTGCAAATTCAATTCGATATAAATAGCTAGTACAATGTATGCATGGTTTTTTCCTTTACCATTAAAACTTTCCACTTCACACTTATTATTACCATGAGTCATATCCTACCTATAACCTACTACCTACTGTATTATCATGCATGGCTGATCAACTGTAATGCCTAACTTGTTATACCATGCCTGTATATTTTATCATACACCAATTTAAAACATTACCTGTATTAGTCATAAACACTAACTAAAACACTGTTAGCGAGTGTTTTGTCTCTTTTGCTCTTTGGAAAATAGCGTATGTCAGAAAGGGACAAACCATTTGATAGCTAAAATGCTGCTAGTAAGCGTTCATCAATAAGGCCATAAGTACATAGCTATTTATATTTATGAAAACAATGTTATAACAGGATTTTGGTACCAATTTTACAGAAATTGCAACCAAAACTGGGTACTTAATGATATTCTTATATAATAATCATAATAATCATTGGGGAGGCCTTAAAGGAATGATTTTTATAATTAAATATGTCAATGTACCTCAACAGGATTTACAAGACTGGGATAATCTCAAGGACTGTGAGAGACACTTCATCAAGCATGTCTTGGCATTCTTTGCTGCCTCTGACGGCATTGTCAATGAAAATCTAGTGGAGAGATTCTCACAAGAAGTGCAAGTGACTGAAGCCAGATGTTTCTACGGCTTCCAGATAGCAATTGAGAATGTACACTCAGAAATGTACTCTTTACTTATTGACACTTATGTCAAGGACCCTAAGGAGAGGTAGCTATTATTACTTTTGTGTGAAGTATGTTAATTGTATTTCACAATATTTGCAATTGCTTACTCAAACAATTCCATCCATAAAATGCTCTCTTCAAAATTATCAACGTAAAATGTAATATTTTAGGGATTTCCTCTTCAATGCTGTTGAAACTCTTCCATGTGTCAAGAAGAAGGCCGACTGGGCTCTACAGTGGATTGGCAGCAAGACAGCGACATTCGGCGAAAGAATCATAGCATTCGCGTCAGTTGAAGGCATATTCTTCTCAGGCAGTTTTGCTTCCATATTCTGGCTGAAGAAGCGAGGCCTGATGCCGGGTCTTACATTCAGCAATGAGCTTATTTCTAGGGATGAGGTGAGAATATTAGTAATACAAATACAATCTCATTAGTTGAAATACTTCTTGTTATGCAAATTTTTATTCATGTTAAGTCCTTAACATGCTTGAACAATGCATTAAGGCATGCTTTAATTTAACAATCTGAGGCTTTTGTTAAAATATTCTAATGTAAGATTTCCATGTTGTTATTTTCATCAGGCCACACAGTTCCCGCCAATTTTAAATTACCTTGTTATCGGTCGCAGTCTCGCACGTAGGTTTTATCTTTCCTCATCAATATAAGCCTAACGTTAATAGGGCATTTTGATAAGCCTGAAAGCTTATCAGTTTATTAGTGAAGACTACACTCATGCTTTGATTAGTATCAATAGTCTATTAAAGATTGATGATGATGATATTAAAGGTTATGCCCATCAATGACCACAAATCCTTCATTCCCTAGGGTCTCCACACAGACTTCGCGTGCCTGATGTTCAAGCACCTAGTGCAGAAGCCGAGCAAAGAGCGGGTGCTGCAGATCGTGAAGGACGCCGTCGTCATCGAGCAGGAGTTCCTCACGGACGCGCTGCCCGTCAGGCTGCTCGGCATGAACTGCGAGCTCATGTCGGATTACATCGAGTTTGTAGCCGACAGACTGCTGATGGATCTGATTGGGGAGAAGGTTAGTATGCTTCAAATATCACACTAATCTCTCTTCAGAATTAGTAAAATATTATTGAAGGAAACTTTACTCCCGAAGCGAGTCAACGCCTTGTAATGGGCGACCTTGGCACCAAGGTCAAAATATGTTACCAAGTGTCTCATTTGGTCCAATTTGGTTCATTGTGCCGATAATAGGTTCCGCCTACTTTAGGTGGCGTACGTTTAACGGCTGCGCCACATTTTATCGCCATGCTGGCGTAATAATAGCAAACAATTTAATTAGGTCAGAAGGGTAAAAAGGCGACATCCGCTATTCAAATAGTGGGCCACTGTTATAACAATAATACAACTTACTACAAAGCACAGTGCTAATTCTATTCTTATCTTTACAGCATTACAACACAAAGAATCCATTTGACTTCATGAACAACATCTCTCTGGAAGGCAAGACCAACTTCTTCGAGAAAAAAGTGGGAGAGTATCAGAAGTGGGGGGTGATGGCGAGTCCAATGGATAACGTGTTCACACTAGACGCAGAGTTCTAAACACACCGAAGTTCACTTGGTGACTTGACAGTATTATTGTATTCCTAGCAAAACACTAATGGCTCGAATGGGAAATTCAGTCATTGATTTTGCTGCTGGCGGTAAAACATTCTTTCAACGCACCCTCGTGCGAGAATTTTATACTTATTGCAATAATTAAGCTTTTTAATTTGACATTTCTATAACTAGTGATGTTATAGGTTTATTCAGTGATTAGTTAATATTGTTAGCGATAAGAGCATGGAGCCGGCGACGTATTGAAGGAGTGCCTGATGGCGATTTGATAATATATTTTATCTACACTAATGTTGTAACATTCTACTTATGTTTCCAATACTTGACTTATAATTACTACTGTTATAGCGCAGACAACAAAACAATCAATTTAAGCAATTTCACATGATGGTATAATATCCTAAAACATCGATATCGATATCGTAAAATCTCATTATAACATCAATAAAACGCGACCAATTAACCTGGCGAGCCTTATGTCAAAATCCTCATACAAGTTGTATCAAATTTTGATATTAGGCTGGCTTTTGAAAACAGTTGGGTTATACGTGAAAACTTCGTCGAAACTACATACACAAAACTCTTTGGTAAGATCTCGCTCGCTCCTGATTGGCCCTACGCGCAGCTGCGCTCTCATTGGTTAGATTTTAATGGCGGCAAGTTCACTGTGACAATACACGTACGCGTGAAAAACTATTGTCAGCTTTTACTCTTGTTGTTTGATTAATTGCATTAGTGAAGATAAAGTAGTGTATGCAACTGCATATAACACGGGTATTAAAACACTCGTTACTATTATGAAACTCGCTGCGCTCGTTTCATAAACTCACACTCGTGTTTTAATACCCTTCCTTATATGACAGTTGCATAAACTACTATTAATAAGCTGTATGTTCCGACTATATTTGACCATATTTCAATAAATATTGTATTTACATGGACAAATTGAAATTACGATGATGAAATGTCCTTGAAAAGCAACTGTCCTAGTTTATGCATACACACTTTACCCACTATAATCCATTCCTATATTGACATTGCATTCATATTTTGAGAAATAGTTTCATGATTAGTTAATTTAGCTTAATTTTTAGTACTTAAGATGAAAAATAAGATTGTGTGATATGAATACTAAGATGTTTTTGATATAAAATATATTTTTTGAAATTATTTTTTTGAGATTTTTGTTCAAATACCCCTTCAAACCCATTTTGAACTTGACCAAGACAAGAATACTAGGAATTGAATAGAAAGTATGAATACAGCTAAAATTACTTATTAAAAACATTTATTTTCATTCTGGCATACAGTACAGCATACAAATGTAAAACTTCTTCCATCCCTGATAGTAACACTTCATAAATTATTAATAATTAAATCTAAATTATCCGTCATTTAATCAGCGCGTAACATTTTATTTTGTGATTTATTAACTATTTCTATACTACTTGACATACGCTTGAGATATTAGTTAGCATAAGAGATTTTGGAATAATTATTGCATTGCTGAATGAACCGCGCTTGATAAACGGCGAATCAGTGCGTGAAGTTATCTGTTACAGTGGATAGTGACATTAGATAGAGAAATTTAATTAACAGAGCGATATAATACGAAATGACATTATGAATTATTCCTAGTGAAAAATAACAAAATTAAAAGGCGTTACGTTAAAGAGAAACCCTGAGTAGAAAAATTAAATACAAAACTATCATACGATCCCAAATAAAATCCACTACAACAGAAGCTTCATAAGCCTGAGCGAAAGTGACCTTGAAACATATCCTAACTGAATCCATCAGTCCAATATATTCAGCCTACACTCGGCTAGTATGAAGCACGCGATGTTAACGCTGTGCCTTGTCTGCGACGAGGCGGCGCAGCAGGCGGTGGCCCGAGAGGAATGTGAGCGCGGCCAGCGGCAGCAGGTAGCGGATGGTCTCGAACATCGACAGCTGCAGCCACAGCACGCCGTACAGCCCGAGGGAACCTGTGCATCGGAAGGGGTTGGATAAAAATGTATAAACGACGAATTTTTATAAGCAGTTCGGAAATACCATTTTGTTTTAGCTTTGCTTATTTTAGGTCTTATTCAGGATATGTGTCTTGATGATTTCAATCTTTATAAATATGGAAATAAAGAGTTCGATGACGATTTCTCTATTAGTATGGACTTAAGTATCATTTCTTTCCAGCAGAGTTCTGTTATTCCGAACTATGGTACTAACTTCTTTTGCGTTAATTTGTCAGTTTCCAACCGTCTCAAAAGCTTACCTCCAAGAGAAAGATGGAAGAACAGCGCACTGGGTGTAATCGGGAAGTTCCCGAAGTTGATGCCGATCTTGGCCCAGAGCACGAGCAGCAGCAGCAGCGGCGCGGCGCACGCGGCCGCGAACACGTCCGACACGCCGCGCGGCGGCCGCGCGTCCGCCACGCGGAACACGTGCGAGATTTCCGGCCGCGCGCCCGTCACTGGCGGCACTGTCGAACGAGACAAGTGTTTCAGAGCTAACAACAACATTTTTCCTAACAAGTGTTCCACCAATACAACTTCTAGCGAGATCTCGAATCTTATTTAGGAGGTACTGCTATAAAACTAGAGAAATATCATTCCTTAAAAAAAATTCGAGATATCAAACAAATTGTTCAATTACCAGTCATAATAGAAAATCTAATATCTACTACACTATGGCGCAGACGACAGACTTTTTGTGCGATCGAGTCTGCGGCGCACAAAAAGTCTGCATGACGCGCAAAAAGTCGGTCGCGGATTTTTCACACTCAACGCACACGACGCACATCTTCGATCATTCTGTCGGCAGAGCTGTAGGGACGTAGACGCTATGGAAATCGTGCAGAGATCGCGAAGTATTATTTTGTACATGAAGTACAGAAAAAAAAGAAGAAACAGAAAATTTTGGGTACATCCTATACTTTCGGAAAGATCATCAATTTTTTTCACACACTTTTTGCGCGGAGCGGCGCGGCGCGGCGCGGTGCGGTCTGCCCGAATTCACGGATTTTTTGTGCGCCGGACTTTTTGCGCGTCGTGTGCGTTACTGCATATAATTACATAGGTTCTATTTTCACAGACTAAAAAGGGCGTCACGGATAGTCTGTCGTCTGCGCTGGGCCTAAGCTTTAAAACAATCTGTCAACAATTTGTTGCAGCAGTTCAGCACTAGTTGTTTGTCGTCGAGTCGTGTGAAGAGTGTGGTACTGACCGGGCGCGCTGGGCTGCGTGCCGAAGTTGAAGTGCAGCTCGCCGAGCGGCCACGCCACGGGGTTGGACACGGCGCTGTCGCCCAGCAACACGCTCAGCGAGTACGCGCCCGACTCGCCCCCCACGTGCTTCGACAGGCTGCCCACGTTCTGCACACAAAAACAAACCAATTACTATTTAATGGTCACAAATTAATATAAATAGTATAGTGGAAAACCAGAAATGTTGACTTCAACATGCTGTTCTTACTTTTATTGAACAAGTCAACAATTAAACGTAGTTTTAATTTCGAAATTAGTCGCGTTTGCTAAAACCAAAAAAATGTTTCATTAGTATTTCCTAAGGATAACGTGAAACTAACCAGATCCACTTTGTAGGCCTTGGTGTTGTCGGGCTCGGCCACGAATATGGTCTCGTCGCGATGGTTGGCGACGCGCACGAAGGCCTGCTGCACCAGCACCGGCTTGTTCCACTTGTCGCGCACCGTCAGCTTCAGGGTCACTCTGCGACAGTAGACAAATACAATTTAATAAAGTGAATTTTACTAAAGGTATGAAGTCATTGCAGTGTTCTTTATTTATCAGCGCTACGCGATTTTATTTGATATCGTGGAAAGTAGATCAAATTCTTCCTCGTTTATCTCTCTGTCTCTATCCTGTATCGCTGAATTGAAACCCGCATGAATTCCGTTGAGTAGTTTTTGTATTTAGAGTTTGAGAGACAGACAGATGCGTTGAAGGACTTTCTTTTAGTAACTGTAGGTAAATATTTGTTGCTTGTTTTATTAGACTCAGTTGTTCAAATTCTACAGTAAGTCACTTTTAAGCAGGTTCATTAGACTAGCTCATATACACATGAGTTAAATAATGAAAAATAAAATAAGAACTTACTTCTGCAAATGGTCAGCGTGCAGTTTCTCAGTCAACTTGTTAGGATAGGCCACTGTAGTCAGTTTGGGGCTGGTGGTGCCGTCTACATCTCCCACTCCAATCTCCACGCTCGACACTTGGATTTCTCCAAGAACAGCTACATTGACGCTGGTAGTCTTCGTGCCAGCACTGAGAGCAATCTTGTACAACCCATACTGAGACTTGATCTTGCTAAGATTAAGCACGAATGTGGTTGGATCATTAGGTTTAGGCGTCAAAGGTTGCTTGGACAATACAACTACGTCGTCGGCAAGTCTGGTTCCTGATTGGGCGACGACCTCGTCGGCTTTGAGAGCCTTGAGCGGGCGACCAATCAGATCCGTGATGGAGAACTCGACGGAATCGCCTTCCGATGTGATGTATTTCTTCCCCTTGATCGAAATGCTGATCGGTGTCGGCTGTGGGACATAAACACTACATGTAATATGATACGCAAACAGATTAAATTACTCAACAGATTCATTCGTGTTGTTTTGAATCCAATTTTAAACCAGAAAACATGCCTTCAGTCATGACAAATTAAAGGTCTAGCTAGACAAACTAGTTAAACTGTCAAGTGGAATGGAATGGACACTGTTAATAGTGTCCAGCTAGTAGCTTCTAAATTGTTATTTGTAAAATTTACGAGTCCTTACATTTCGTTGGATATTGGAATAAGTAATACATTCATAAGGTTAATATGTCGTCAATTTGTATTCTAGTCTAAAACCTCTCAGATTGCCCCATTGAAATAAAAGTGTAGTTTCAATAGTATTGTGGTTACCTCATCATCAGCTAACGCGAGTGCCGCGTCGAGCAGGAGCGCGGCGCCGCGCGGGGTGGTGACGGAGCGGCGCGCCAGCAGGTACTCCGCGAACTTGTTGCGCTGCTCCTCGGATAGCGGCGAGGGCTTCTTCTGGGACTGGTATGTTCTGGAGGTTACACACAAATGGTTATATTAGAATACATTTGCACTTATAGGTAGCTAACACTTTTACAAATAAAATACATACAACATTTCCATTAATTTAATGGAAAAGTATTCACTTAGATTTGAGTCTAGAGTTTATGATCATATGAGAAAAGTTATTTAAGTCAAAAGTTTACTTATTTACTACTAGTATAGAATTATTTATCATCAACACTGCTACTTTACAAATAAATGTCAACACACCTGATAATAGAAGTTAGGAGTAGCGAAGTGGCCGGCAGACCTCCCTCGAAGTGCAGGGACTTGGAGTCGGTCTCGTCGGCGGAGAGCAGCACTCCCTCGGCGTGGGACATGGTCCACTTGGCACAACCCATGTGCTCACACAGAGCAAACACATACCCATAGCTAAAAAGAAAAAAAAACAAATTGTCTATTAAAAACTGTTGGTATTTCTGGTTAAGTTAGTGTACTTACACAAATTATATTAAATGGCCAGTTGCCAGTGCCACAAGCAGTTGCAGCCAGTTACAGCAGAATACATCTAAGTATATAGCAAAGTTGTGCACAAATCTTGAAGTAGATTTCAATCTATGCTACATAGGTATAAGGCAAAATACAAGAAATGTAAAGTATCAACAAATAAAAGTGTAAAGGTTTCTAGGTTACTGGATAATATCCAAATATGATCAGTGATCATATGATCACAGGCATGAGAATTCAAATTTATTAATGTAAATCCACTCACTTGGCTGGAGAGTCATCTTTCTTCAATAGCTGTATCAAATTCTTCAAGCTATCCTCCTTATCATAAATGGAGCCTTTTCCGAGAGCCTTCAACAGATACACAGCATGGTACAGCTCGGAGAGTGTGGGGTCCTTCTTGTCGAGGACCTGCGTTGCCGAGGACATTACATCGGGCTTCAAAGAGTTCTGGCAGCCCGTCAGGGCCGCCAAGTTTGTTAGGTGGAATATTTGCTCTACATTCTTCAAATCATAATTTATTGTTTTGATATCCTGTAAATAAAATAAGGTTTAAGATGACTTTGTACTGATATCTTCAGTGAAATGAGATGACTAGTGAGCTTTGGTACATGTATGGCTTCATCAGTTTTGCATTTGTTCCTTTGGGGGATTTTTATTACTTATTATCCTATTCCTGACTAAGATAAATAAGAAATCAGAATCATCATCATTTACATCAGTCCAGCTGTGCTGTAGTAGTAGATACTACTCATTTTGACATTAATTAACAATTTCTTAATGATCTATTGAGTCCTAACTCTGTACTATAATACTCCATCAAGTTTTAACTTATTAGACTAATATAATACATATTAATCACCCTTACCTCACAAATATTAGGTACATTGGCCTTCAATAACTTCAGCCCCTTGACTGCATGGTACAGTGCGCTAACATCTTTGCTCTTAAGGCTCTCCTGCAGGATGCCCTGTAGCCTTTTCACGTCAATCGTACTTTGCAGTGTGTTAGCATTGCTTATCACTACAGCACTTAACAATAACAAGACTAGTGCTGAAAAGGAAACGTTTTTAATCATTATGACGATCAATTATCAGTGAAGTTGGAAGTTTAAATGATATAATGGGAGTACGTAGCCCGTTATTGCTTGCGTTGGTTCATTTTCTGTAGGTTTTCATAGTAACCTCAAACGCTATAGCCGGCCGCGAGCGGCTTGAAAACAATGACGTGTCCCTAACGATAAAGTGTTTTTGTGAGAAAATTAAAAGATATTATAACTCCAGCGTTGTGTGATTTCTTTTTAACATTCTCTAAACAGCTATTAATATCTGATTAGCTTCAAATAAATAAAGATATTGACGATATACGAGTCGTAGTAATGTTTGTGAAGCTACCCGAATAATCATTGAATGCGTACCATGTAAATGCATTTCGGATGTCTTCTTAGTCAGAGCGTTCTCTGATTTATTGCTATTAACAGTTTTTCGCTTCTTTTATAATATTATGTATGGCTAAAAACTAGAAAACTGAGGCCGGTGCCACAACTTCTTACACCTTCCTTATTTTTGACAATAGGATAGGCAGCAAATTTGAGATTTGAGTAATTTGACAGAAGTGATCTACGTAGCACTAGTATTACCAGTCTACAGAATAGTAATAAATCGATAAATAATATTATATATCAAGCAATCCATACCGGAAAACGTGCATCACTAAAAAAAATATACAAACGAATCATGAAATAACTGACAATGACAGACGCTACGATCTGTCATCTGTGCTGTCATCTTTCCGAACTATATCCGATCGAACGAATCTTGTCATTTTTATTCATTCCAAAATTAAAAAATTGCAGTATCTACTGCTAAATTGTACAGAATTCAATTGTTTTGATTAAATTAATACAATGGCAGCCGCTGCTAAACTTCCAGCCCTTATTAACTGTAAGTATTGAACAATTAACATCATCTTATTGTTTTGGTTATGTTTCGAGTTATGTAATTTCGACGGCATCTAGGGTCTATGTCATGCTTTCGAGCTAAAATATTATGTTATCAATGATCACCTCTGTAATGGCATTAAACTCACGCACACCTTACATTTTCAGCTGCATTGGCCCAGGCCCGCCCTAAGTTCAACATATTCATGAAGTATGCTCGCGTTGAACTGGCCCCACCTAAGATGAGCGAAATTCCCCAAATCAAGGCCGGTATCGCTAAACTGATGAACAGCGCTAAGACCGGAGCATGGAAGGACCAGACCGTGAAACAAGGCACCCTGAATGCTCTAGTTGGTGCTGAGGTTTTGTTCTGGTTCTATATTGGAGAGTGCATTGGCAAGCGCCACATTGTCGGATATGATGTCTAAGTAAATTATTTATAAGCATACCTCTGTAGATAATATGTTCAGCAAATAAATTATGGATAAATCACAACTTATGTTTTATTTAACATTAAAACTGAATATAATGAAACAAACAACTAAAATATTATCTACATTACACATTTAATAAACAACTATCTTATATTACAAAGGAGCACATAGCTCCATAAATCTGTAAGGATTGAAAGCACTAGTGAATTTCAGTTCAGTTTCAATTTCGGTTGGTCCTCTTAGCCACAAGCGGTCTCTGTAGTAGCTGGCACATGAGAGGAACTCCTTTTCTGTATATCTTCCAACTTCTATTGGCACAAATGGGTCTAAATGTTCGAAACCCTGCAACAAAAGTAATAAGTTAATAAAAGTGCTTGAAATAGATGCTCCTATAAGATTAATATTATTCTAATTAGATTTGCATGATACCTTTTTATACAACAGGTACAATGGGAAGTGGCTTTCTTGATGGTCTTCTGGTACAGCCAGCTGGTCTGCAGTTACAACTATTGCTCCATTGGTCTGGAAATATGAAAAAGTCAATCAATCAAAAAATGGTGGACTAAAAATTTCACAATTAACCGATTCAGTGTGGATGGCACCGCAGAGGCGCCATTGAATGTTATAAGTTACAGGCGTGTGGCACCCGACAGGTGCCAAAATGTTATACCTTTACAACTCGGTTTAAATGTTGTTTTCCAGACGTTTTCCCTGAATAAAAGTGTCTTATTTCGGCTTGTACTGTATGCCTACAGTGTTCGTTTGTTAATTTTGCGTGTAATAGCAAACTTCAGGGGTAGTAAACCTTTTCAAGAGAAATATGAATTAGCTACTTACAGTAAACATCATACAACAACACAGAAGAGATTGTGTATTTTATGGCATTATGTAGAGTTGTCGTAAATCTTAATTAGAAAAAAGAAGCTTGGTTTAGACGAGTACCTACTAGTGATATGTAAAATAATACCAATTAATTATTTATCACGTCTTAGTAGGACCAGCTATGTTGGTGAGGACGCGGGACGCAGTTGTCAATTTAGGTTTGTCACAAAATGTTTATGACTTCTGATAAAACTAAGTTACATACCTTCCATATCCATTAATACACGATTCATTCACTTTTAATCACACAAAATCAATAAATCGACCGCATACGATCAATTTCGGATGGCAACTAAACTACAAACACGTAGAAATAAAAAGAAAATACGATAACTATTATTCCTGGCGGATGGCGCCCCAGAGGTGCCATCATAGTTCCTGGCGTTGGGCGCCTCTGAGGTGCCACGAAAATTTTGTTAGCCGCCAGGCATAGAAGTTTTCTAAAATGGCCTCCGCATTGAATCGGTTAACTGTTTTCTCTAATTCAAATCTTTTCTCAATATTTGTAATTAATTTTTTAAAAGTACCATTGCCAACTCTGATAATAGTGTAATATTTAAATTTGTATTTCGAATTTAGTGTAATAATTATTATTAACTAACCCAGTCATTCTTGGTTAGTTCCAAAAATGATGTTGTAAGCGACACTTCTTCAGGCGTCACTTTCTTCTTGGTGGGCGTGTGCAACCGCGTCAAAGGATAGAAGAAGCTGTTGAACCCATCTATTGCTACAAAAGTCTTGCATCTGTGGATTATGTTAAGAAAATAAAGTATATGGTTTATTTTTTATTTTCATTTAAAACCTTATTCCTATTTATACCTTTTCAGTAATACTTTTACTTTTAGGACGAAAATACTTTATCTATGTTCTCACTTACACTTTTCTCTCAGACAGTAGTTTGATCTCTTTGACCAGCACATCGATGACGTCACACGCGTACTTGACGCGCGCGATGCCGTGGTCCACCAGGTCAGAGAGGTGAGCCCCCGCCGGCGTCACCTCGCGTTTACTCCACACATACTCTTTAGACAATTTTAACTGAGGACAAATAACTATGAATGTATACAGGAATTAATTTAATATGATAGTCAACCAGTTGGCACTTTTCACTTCAGTTCGAAATTCCTGAATGGGACTTTATAAATAAACATATCTAATTGCAGAGTTGAATGCCAATGTCCCTGCTTGGCCGAATACCTTAGGATCCCAAATCTATGTTGCATGTATCCTATCCTAGAGCTACCTACCTCAGGATTCTTCAATACACTAATGTTTTGAGTCTTGAAGTGCAGCAGCCAGCTGGCAGCATCAAGCGGCAAGTCCACAAATCCTTCCCGTGACTGTGAGTTGGACATCTCTTTGTGGCGGGTCAGTCTACGGAGCCACTCTGATACTGGAAGTAAATAAGAACAAGAGTGGTGTTAATGATAAAATTTACACAACGCAAATAATGGATAAAAATATTTGAAAAGAAGATGCTTTTATTCCAGTGTCCATTAACATTATTTTATACTGGCAAACATCAAAGGTCATATTGGATAAGGACACCTTGGAGTCCTTCACGAAAACACAATTGAATTTTTATTTATTTTTCACAGCCTTGTCTTTGTCAAGAAGAAGAATGGCAATTTCTTTTTATACTTGAGGAGATATCAGATGAAGCAATGAACCTTTTTGAAAAATAAAATAAATGACAATAAAACTAGGACTTACCCCAAGGAACATGTACAATAAGAAAGCCCTGTTCATGAGCGAAGTGCATCACATGTGCCAAAGTTATTGATTTGCCTGCGCCTTTCTCACCATCTGATTTATATTGTTCAGGAAACTATTATTCAAATATAACACAGAGGTTTATTTTTAGAACACAAGTTAAGTCTTTACAACGTCCAGACAAGCACTAAAAATAATATATTTTTAGTATTTGTCAGAAATTGTAATGTGTGAAAGGTGCATTTATTTAGTTACACATATATCTCATCTCGTACCCATATTATAATAGATTATTATATTTAGTAGTTTCTTATAAATAACTAGCGTCGCCCCGCGGTTTTACCCGCGCTGTGCCCGTTCCCGTGGGAATTTCGGGATAAAAAAATTGCCTATAACCTTCCCGTTGAATGTAGTTATCCATTACAAAAAGAATTATTCAAATCGGTTCAGTAGTTTCTGAGATTAGCGCGTTTAAACAAACAAACAAACAAACAAACAAAACAAACTCTTCAGGTTTATAATATTAGTATAGATTGTCAAGTTATAATTTGTAAAGGATACATAAAACATATCTAATTGCTGGTTTGTCCATGTCACTCGCTTTGATACAGTTGATGATATCTAGAGCCGGCTGTCGCACCATGATGCAGGTCTCTGTGAATGTCTTGGCTTGTTTCGCGAAGCTCTTCGGGAAACCACCATGAGAATACAGCTGGTTGCACAGATCCTTATTCAAGGTGTAGAACATGCCTATTTGATTGCCATTGTGTTGCGCCTGAAATTATCAAGGATATGATTATTACTCTGTGTTATTCACGACGGTAATATAACAGTAATGTAATTTCGCTTTTGTTGATTACTTACGGGAGAGGTTTCAGAAGTCTTGAAACTTGTAACTGCTTGCGAATATCTCCGACTTATATGCCGAAAGTTACGTGAAAGCATGTTTGAATGAAAGTCTTGCTAGATGTACCACAATAATTCAAGATTTTATAATTAAATTACTTCAATAAATAAACCATAACATAACCTCAACTTCTCAAGTCGATTTTTGACAGCACTGAGCACAGTAGTGGTGGTCGTTATAAATTATAAATAGTTACTATAACGCGTTATTTACATAATACCTATAACACGGTATTGGTCTTACAATAACTGTTTATTCTGAAAAACTATGTAGGTATTGGAATATAACGGAATTTAGTAGCGTCGCGCTCCCGCAGTCGATACACCTTTGCTTACAATAATAATATAACTATTTATTTTCAATAACTATTTATTTTCAATAACTATTTATTGCGTGCGTCCCGCCCGTAGTACGAGACATGAAAAACTATGTATTGGAATATAACGGAATTTAGTAGCGTCGCGCTCCCGCAGTCGATACACCTTTGCTTACAATAATAATATAACTATTTATTTTCAATAACTATTTATTGCGTGCGTCCCGCCCGTAGGTAGTAGGTACGAGACACGAGTTAGTCCATCGATAAACGGTGATTGCCCAGTGTTGCCAACTTTATTTTCTACCCACTAGGAAAAATCGTATTTTACCAAGAATTCTAGAAAAAAATAGTACTTACGTATTAAAAATTTCATTAAAACGATGTAAATATGTATGTCGGGGAAACAGCGATATTTATCCCACTATCGGGGACATGTCACATCAGGATAAGCACGAGCATTATACCGCCAATACAACATCAGATATCTTAGGATTCCTAGGTCTTGATCTTGAAATAATAACTCACAGGACTTCATTACAATGACATTGCTTGTATTTTACACACGATCATCATGGATTACAGATTACAGTTAGGATACGTCTAGATTCAATTAATTGATGGAACCTAAACGACCTCCCTTCACCCCATCAGTCGTCCTGTCCACGCCATAGAATATCTTTTCCCTATTCTATACTCGATTCGCAATACGATCGTGATGTCGTCAACACCTCATCCTTCCAATCTACGTTTCCCCTCTGATCCCAATACAACCGTCTCCATTTCCCTCCAAAACTCTAATGATCAACTCTCATCTGTCATAGTGCGTAACACCACAGACTTAACACAGTCTATTCTCATACCATAGACTACACCACGAAGGTAGAACTCACGTCACGGAATAACAAAACTACCGATTCCATCAGTCAACTGAATTTACAAACTACTCTTAAACTTCTACAGACTAAAAATAATGTAGTGCCGTAATAAACCGCTATCTGGTGTGGCGCCACTGATGCCACGCTCCGACACGGCCATCCTGCTAGCACACGTCCTCGTGTGTTGGCTAACCTGCACAGAAATAACCAACGAGAGTATTTGTTCGCCTCGGCCACTTCTGACCAATCATATTTCTACACACAACTCAAATAAAGAAACTTCGTAACTGTATAGTTTTTTTCTTTTAAATTACTCGAATAAAACCATAAAAGAGCCATAAGAAAATATCAACCAGAGCCATGTACCACTGTCGCTTGTAACAACAAATTAACACAATTTAATTAACCACACAAATCTAAACTTCACAAGAGTAAGCCCCTCTATCGCCACGGCTCTCCAGCCGACCAGCAATCGCAATTGCTCTCACACTTTGCATATCCATCAAGTGGATCGCACACGTTCATCACCCTGTGACCGCACACTATGGTCTCTGCAGACCCCGACCTCCGCCAGAGCTAAACGCGCACCGCGCACCCACGGACTACTTGAGTTACCCCAAGAGACACCGATTTCTACCGGGCTACGACTACGTAATAGCTACTGGTACGGTCGAACACAATACGGCCGATAGAGTCCTTACTCGAGTTTCCACCAAAACAAGTTTACTCATCCTCATCAGAATCACTATTAACATCAACTTCGACTGGTACATGACCTACTGGCATCTTGCGTAAGAAATCACAAAGTAAATTATGATAACGTTTCATCTACCAAAACCCTGAGGCCAGTAACAGTGACAGACTCTGGTTCATTATTCACACACAATTAACAATTTAATCACAATTGATTTACTACTGAGCCCTTATTCGTGGTCACAACACAAGATTTAGCAAACGCATTTGCCCTTTATGCACTTCCATTTCGGAATGCCGAGTCGTCCCATGACTCTACGGTCTTCGCTACCAGGCAAGACCCGACCACACTACCCAGGGCTACCGCCTACTGCCTACCCACGGACCACTACAAGTAGTAGACACCGACTTCTAACGGGCTACAGCTACGGCACCCTGGTGCGGTCTCAGACTGACCCACCGACATAAAAACCCAGTAACAATCAACAGCTTAATCAACCTCACTGTCTCCACCTTCGTCTGAGTCAGCTGTTACCCGCCCCACAGGCATCTTCCTAACACGATCATGTGTATACTTGTAAGTACGTTTAGGGTTCAAAGCTTTTCAACGTGTAACGATCACCATCGTTCGGTCACTCCTGACCTAAATAACTACTTCAACGAAAGACTTAGTAAAGCTCAAACTATTATTCTTTTCCAATGAACAAATTAACTACCTCAATATTCATAATCACATTGCTTATCTCAACATAATACTAGAACATCGTCAGGCACAAGTACCCATTAAAAATCAAATTAATCTCAAATCAAAGTAAAGGTCAAGTGTGTGTGTCTCTATTGTCCGGCTATCCCCGTAGCCCTAATACGCAGTCATCCCTGTGACTGGCTGTGATCATCCCAGTGATCACCCATAACCCTGATCATCCCTGTGATCAGCCACTCTCGTGATCATCCCAGTGATCACCCATCACCCTGATCATCCCTGTGATCAGTCACTCCCGTGATCATCCCAGTGATCACCCATAGCCCTGATCATCCCTGTGATCAGCCACTCCCGTGATCATCCCAGTGATCACCCATAGCCCTGATCATCCTTGTGATCAGCCGCTCCTGTGATCATCCCAGTGACCACCCGTGATCATCCCCGTGACCACCCAGACTCAAGAGGACACGCACAACTAGTTACCACACAGTCAAAAGTGACTACAGTTCATCCTCACAAGGCTCAGAATCACTAACAATGGGTACTTGCCCTTCAGGCATTTTCCTATACCAGTCAATGACACTATATTGTGTACTCGTTCTCCTCTAAACCTCGCGGCCACAGTAATTTGCACTCGCTCGGTCAACCTGACTATTAAGAAGCTTGTTCTTCCTTAAATTCTTGATTTCAATCAAAAGTTAATTACAATTATTATCAATCGGGAATCTTCAATGCTATGTAACACATGAATACTAGGTACCACGTCATTTTCAACTTTAACTTCAATAGACTATTAATCTCAAATGCACATTACAATATGAGCCATGAGTAAGTAACAGTAAGCTTGTCTAGTCACGTCTAGTCACGGCAACCAGCCTACGAGCAATCACATTGCTCAACAACACACGGTCTCAGCAGACCACTCCACAGTACGGTCAATCCAGACCACGACCATCGCCGAGTTCGAACATTGAACTCAATAAGTCACATAGTCACATGAAACCCTTACTCATACTCTCATATTTTACAACGGAATAAACATCCAAAATAATTTCAATAAGCTTTCTACTTTATCAAGTGGTACGAAGATTCACTACAAAACTCTCAATGTTAACTGACTCAAATATCACAAAATAGCTCACCGGATATTTCCCAACAAACCAATCATTACCGCAATACATCACCAATTTAACATCCAATGTGAATTTGTCGTGATAGATTCTTGAATAATTTGGAATACCGCAATCCCTCGTATTCCTCAGGTAACAGGATTGAGAAGAGAACCACGTTCTTCCCTGGACGAGGTTCATCAATGCTCACAATAATTACCAGCATTGAACCAACATGAAAATAAGAAAACATATTAGAACATATCACATTACGTACAAGATCACACTTGACTCTTTCGGAAGCTAATAATTACCTTCTTAACTCCACAATAGAGCAGAAAACTAACTAACTATACTCACAGAACATTCCAAGTTTTATAACCAATTGCAAAATAAACATTACGTAAAGCACCATAGTCGTTGGGATGATGATTCAGACATATCTCTGAATACCACGAGCTTCATAATCCAGTGGAAGGTACATGAATTTCAATCTCGTCGTCGTCATCGTCGCCGTCGTCATCGCCGTCGTCGTCGATAATATGCACTAAAGAACTCAGCTCTCAATATTCTTTCATCTTATCATAAACCTAGCTCCGTGGTTGAACACAATCCATGGCGATATGATATTCAGCACCAATCTCTCAGTTGCTATGGTGAAATTTATCATTCTCTGCTGGAAGCTCAGTGGGCAATAGCGATCCTTATCCTTCTCTGTTGGACGCTCGGTGGGCAATAGCGATCTTTATCCTTCTCTGTTGGACGCTCGGTGGGCAATAGCGATCTTTATCCCACTTCTGATGTCGGGGAAACAGCGATATTTATCCCACTATCGGGGACATGTCACATCAGGATAAGCACGAGCATTATACCGCCAATACAACATCAGATATCTTAGGATTCCTAGGTCTTGATCTTGAAATAATAACTCACAGGACTTCATTACAATGACATTGCTTGTATTTTACACACGATCATCATGGATTACAGATTACAGTTAGGATACGTCTAGATTCAATTAATTGATGGAACCTAAACGACCTCCCTTCACCCCATCAGTCGTCCTGTCCACGCCATAGAATATCTTTTCCCTATTCTATACTCGATTCGCAATACGATCGTGATGTCGTCAACACCTCATCCTTCCAATCTACGTTTCCCCTCTGATCCCAATACAACCGTCTCCATTTCCCTCCAAAACTCTAATGATCAACTCTCATCTGTCATAGTGCGTAACACCACAGACTTAACACAGTCTATTCTCATACCATAGACTACACCACGAAGGTAGAACTCACGTCACGGAATAACAAAACTACCGATTCCATCAGTCAACTGAATTTACAAACTACTCTTAAACTTCTACAGACTAAAAATAATGTAGTGCCGTAATAAACCGCTATCTGGTGTGGCGCCACTGATGCCACGCTCCGACATGTAAATAATCAAACGAACTAAATTTTGTTGTTATTATTTCATTAAACCTTTCTTTAACTATCTTGTAACGTAAAATAGGTAGGTATTTATGACGCACAATATATTATCAGAGAAAACGGCGAATACATAGTTATTAAAATAAATAGTTATGGTAACTGGTATTATCATCAATACCAATACATTGTTACGGTATTCCAAAAATGAATACCGACCCATGTCTAGAGCAAAGCAATAGCTTGACTTGAATTTAATTTTTGACAGTTGTCAGCTCGTAAATGTTCCTCCATGTCTGGTTATTATTAGGCAAACTTAGAAACCCGTGGAAGAAATAAGTAAAATAATTCTGTACTTTGTTCTGCATCTGAGCACTTGTATACCTTGTACCCATGTTTTTAAAACAATAAATTACATTGAAAACCTATCATAATTTACACATGGATCGCTCACGCAGTGTGTAGCTAATATAGACATATAACTGCAAGATTCTTGTTCTCATTTTCCGAGGAACTTACCTCTAAAAAAACTGAAAATGTATCAAATTAATATACTGAAAGAATGGAATGGAACAAGAATGTATTTCCTATTTCTTACATATTTTAACATGAGTACATACATTACATAAACTTGGCACATCAAAATTAGATTTACTCTAGTAACTTCATAATAAACTTTTCAATATCAACACATTCATTTAAAAGTTTATTTTATTTACATTTATTTTCTTAAAATTAAATAGGCTTATAACTAAATTAATTAAGATTTATTCTGCATTCTCTTCTTTTTAAATAGACTTGTTGGCCTTGCAGATGGTTCTCTAGAAACCTTATCATTATTCCTTGCTGGTTTTTCAACAACATCTTTTACAACAATGGTTTCATTCTCACAATCAGCTTCATCTTCTACAACTTTTGCAAGGTGCACCTTTCTCTTTGAATAGCTTATATCATTATTAATTGGAGAGCTTAATCCATACTTTGATTTCTTTAGAATTGAATTTGTTTTTTCATCAAAACAGTGCGCATGTGATTTATAAATGTCACTTGGCTTAGTGATTCCCTTTTCTGGATCATATGGTTCATTGCTTGGTTCAATGTCTGAATGTGTAAAGTTTATTTCAATAGTTTCACTGTCATCTTCATCTGCAAATGTGATACTTTTCTTGAGTTTGTTATTTGATTTTGATTCATTATTAGCATCAGCTTTTAAGCCAGTTCCTTTCTCCAGCATTTCCTCAAGTCTATCTATTTCATCTTCAAGATCATCCAGTTCATCCATCTCATCAAGTTTTGTTATCAAATCTTCTTCAGTTGTACTTGGGTTTTGAGTTCTAGTCTTAAGTTTAGAAAGTTTATTTTCCAATACTTTTTGATTGACTAACACTTGTTGAAGCAAATGTAGTTTTTCAGCTACTTTGGGAGTTGTCTTTTTACTGACAATTTCCTTTTGGTTCATTTTTTCTTTCTCTTCTTTTTGTGGTTGGGTAGCTGAGTCACTGTTAGTAATTGTATCTTCTTGAGGCTCATTTGCTTTATCATTACTTAAAAAGTTATCAATTAGCTTGTGGTTGTTCACTTCTGTGCTGCTGTCCATCATCTCATATTCCAGTTCTTCTGCGAGTTCTAGTTCTTCTAGTCGGCTCCACAGTTCCTCATCTGTTATCTTCTCTCCCTCATCTTCTTCCTTGGGCTTACTTTGCATGTATTTCCTAACATTCTCTCTATGTTTCTTTCTCCACACTTTGTCTTCTTCTTCAGTATAAACCTCAATAATTTCTTGACCACTTTTGTCTACAATGTGCTGTTTATTAAATGACACCTGATTTTCAAGATATTCCTTTTCCTTTCTAAATTGGTCTACTTTTGATTCTGCATCTAAAATAAAATTGAATGAATTTAAACATTGTTTGAAAATAAAAACATGGTAAAAGAGTTAACTAGCAGGTATTCATGTCTCTAGTCAAGCCTATATACATAATGACGTCCAATTGCAGTGTTCAGGTCTCTACACTGTACAAATGTATCCATATCTAATCGCAATAGAACTCCCAAACGGAATAATGATGAACCAAAACCAATACAATGGGAAAAATAGTAGGTAGTTACTGATAAATGATATTGTACCTTTTATTCTTCGTTGCCTCAACAGTTCCGCTTGCTGGACCGAGCACTTAACAAAGTAATCAGCTCCCAGAGATACCGTAATCTCGTTAGTGTGTTTCAGCTCTCCTCTAAAGAATATCCGACTTCCCACGGGCACTAGAGCCGGCACTTTCAGTTGATCAGCAAATGCATTCAGGTTTAACAACTTCAGTCGATGTAAATAATCTTCCCAAAACAACAAGTTTTTGTCAGTGTCCGCTATGCTCTGGAATCAATGAAAAGGTTTATAGGTTTTATAATGAATAAGAATGGTAATGTAATGTAGATTTAAATAACACAAAATCACTTTTTAAAGTTTAAGATGATTTTACCTTTTGGTATAATTCCGTAAGAAAACTCATGTTTTGATTTGAAGTCACTCTAGTATATTAATAGTTTTTACAGAGATCGCGAACCAGAGGATTTTTGAGATCTATTTCATTGATAAAATTTACTCCAACCTAAAAATCTAAAACATATCGATCAAAAAAACAAAAATATAAATATGTAGAAAATTCAATTCAAAAGCGTTGAATGAATGAATTGAATAATTGAATTTTGTTTGACATTGATTGATTGGTTTAACTAACTTGTTGAATTTGATCTTGCATGGCCCATGTCACCATCCCATTTCCCAACTTTCGGTTCGGGCCAAAGAATCTGTCAAAACATCAGCTGTTTAACAACGTCATCTATCATCATCAGAATATCTGTCATTATTGCTGTCAAATAAATGTCATAACATGCGCAAAGTGTTATTGTACACGTACGGAATCGATTTTATTGCATTTTCTTTTAATTGTTACGGGAAATTTTTATGAATGCCGGGCTGTTCAGAATAGAACACAAAAATGGATGAAACCAAGTCAATATTACATGAATTATATGTGTATTGTGAATGGAAACCGGAGCCAGAGTACATTGTAAGTAGTCTCCGTAATTACACTACTACATTATTTTTAAATCTAAAATTATGGCGCATCTTATTCTATGAGTATTTAAAGTAATATTTTTTGCGTCACCTTGTCAAAAATTAAGCAGTTATTATGCGATATTTCCGTTTAATTTTAGCAAAAACCTGATGGTCTACTTCCTGAAAATATTTCTACATTATGGCGATGGATGAAGTTTTTGGGACCTAAAAAAAGTTTGATTGATAGCGTTACAGCGTAAGTAATTATTACTTAAGACAAATTTATTCCTAAAATTAAGTACATTAATTTCATTTAAAAATTAATAATAGTACTAAAATCTTTCAATATGTTTGCCCCTTTTCTTTTATAGATTCAAAGAGAGGCAACAGAAATGGCACATAGCATTAGGCGACGAAGGGAAAGTGATAGCAGTGTTAAGTGATAACATATTAGAGATAAGGACAAAACGATCAGACTATGCGACAATAGCAGCCAGAACTACAGTGAACCGAGATGCTTATGCACAGTGGAGAAAGCTGGTGTGGAGCCCTGACTGTACATTTGTGGCACTAGCATATGGAAATGGAGTAGTTAGCTTCTTTGATTTAACTGCTTCTAATCTGTTTAACATTCCAATAGTGAGTATAAAGTATAATTTAAATTTTATTCTATTTCATAACAATGATCTTTATGAGACACAATGATTTTTACCAATGATTAGAATTAGGTTTCAATGTAATGCACATTATACTGTCAAATAAAAGGATGTTTATAGCTTCTAGCCTTAAACTAATCTAACTTATAGTATTTCACTATAATTTACTACAAAAATATTTAATCCACACTTACTTATCATTCTATTCCATATAGGCATCTAAAGCCAATATGATTTCATATATTATGCAAACTAAGACATTGTATCATTTTAGGATTGCTCGAGACCTGGTGGTTTGGAATGCACAGACAATACCCATGCAGTTGCTGATATTATATTTATGCCATTGCGGGTTAAAGATACTAAATGGTAAGAATTTATATTCTATTCTTTTTCATGAACGCATGATCTTGTTTATAAGGCACCTGCCATTTGCATCCCCCTCCCCTGCAACTGAAGCCACTTCCTGCCTCCCCCTGGACCATAAGCTAGTAGACTGATATATCTTTATATTTTTTATACCTAAAATTCTCTTAATTTTATACCTAAAAAGAGAGATGCTTCTATGTTCCAGGAGTTGGGAAGTACTTATCGTGAACTATGATGGCAAAGTGCGTGGGTTCCTTGTGTCACAAATGGATGGATTCTCACTACACCATACAATAACGTTTGGAGGAGGTATTGCAGCAGTGGCGTACTGCGACTTACATGCTACATTGTATGTGGCCGGCGTGCCGAAAGGAGGGGCCAAGGTGTGTAGATCTGGAAAGATAGTTGACTTTAGTGTATATAAATAAAGTGTTCCTTATAAATATTCTTCATGAACAAATTTAAAGTGGTTGTCCTTAATTTATAGACACACCAGTTGCACTATAAACCAAAGATCAATTTCTGTACCCTATAAGACTTATAAGACTTATAACAATTTGTTTGTCGTACAGGACCCCGACTCAGCTCACACAGCCGGTCTAACAGCTTGGCGCGTGTTGAACGACGAGCCGCACTACAAGCTGTCCGTCGTGTCCGACCACCTCGAAGGACAGGGCAATGACAAATGGAACCTTTATATACCGCTACTGTCCTCTAAGAATCTCGTAAGAATCACACTCACAATATTCACTTGTTATGTGACTTTACCCTTGGAATCTTTCGTCTGGCATGTGGTTAATAACTTTAATACCCACAGAATAGGGATAGATTTGATTGTTGGCGTGGCGACACGCCAGGGTTAACTGGTAAAGATTCATCTTAGGGAAATGGCCATCAACGTTACTAGCATGTTGGAAGTCATTTATATACTCGTAGGTAATCTCCTGTAATGGCGTAAGTAATGTATGTAGCCAAGCCATGTTCTACAATTTCTACATACGTAACTTTTTAACTTATAAGTACTATCAGCGAATGTGATACAAATGTTTAAGTTTAAATGACAAACCCTGTGACCAGAATGTAAACTTGCTAACATAATTTCTAGTTATTATTTTTATAAAACTTCCTATTTTCATTCCAGGCATTCATAGTCCAGATGTGTCTATCCCCGGACGCGAGTAAGCTGGTCTGCATCCATTGCAACGGTGACATTTCAATATGGCGGCTGCCTCTACTGAAGTTGATGTCGCGCTTCCCTCTGGCTTCTCAGCCGGGGTATGATGTCCAGAACCCGCTGGTGGAAGCGAAGCCGGGCAAGAAAGATGTAGCGCTGTTTTACCCGGCCGATGTGAGCTGGTGGAGCGATGAGGTGCGTGGTGGTAATCTAGGTTGATCATTTTCGCAGATATCATTTAGTCAGTCCAATATTGGATTGTATTTGACTGGTAAATTAAGATATTATGTTGTAATTTAATTGTTCCCTGAACTTTCAAAGCCTCTTCTGTAAGTTCTGTACCCCATGTAAATTCTTCTAATAATTTCCCCTAAATGTCTCAATATTACTTTTATACAAGACTAGCCGCGCCCCGCGGTTTCACCCGCGTTGTACTCGTTCCCGCGGGTATTTCGGGATAAAATGTATCCCATGTGTTATTCTAATATTATAACTTATATTACTGTAAAATTTCATCAAAATCCATTCTGTAGTTTTTGCGTGAAAGAGTAACAAACATACATACATTCTTTCATAACCTTCATAACCTCACATACTTTCGCAATTATAATTTTAGTAGGATCGTCAAGAATAAATTCGGTTTAACATATTATGATAAAAAAAATGGTATCTGTGCAGGAAGTAATAGTGTCCCGGTTCAGCGGCTCGGTGTCGGTGTGCTCCGTGTCCTCTCTCCGCGACCGGCTGACGCGCGGCGTGTTCGTGCTGGGCGCGGGCCGCGTGCGCGGGCTCAGCACCCGGCGCGCGCTGGCGCTCGAGTGCGACCAGAAGACCATCACTCATAATAATGTTAGTATACCTGTGGTACCACTTGGTGCGGTTATATATTCTGTGTCGTAAATATCAACTAAATATAACATGCTAATTACCAAGTGACATAGATAGATCAGAATGATAGATTTAAAAAATTACATTTTCCGTCTTTAAAATAGTCTCTTTAAAATATATTATTGATCCAAATGATTTTACAAGGCAATGAGGTAGTCAAGGCCCAAGGCAATAGTGAATACGCTCAGAAAGGATAATATATAGGCAGAGGAAATAACGTCCCCTGGGACCCGAACAATCACACTTACCTAAAAACCTAACTAATAATTTAACTGTCTTTTCAGACAGACATAGTAAAACAGGATGAAGAGCCCGAAGAAGGCATGCTGGACCTACTGAAAGAGTTGGTGAAATACGTCGTGTTCGCCATCACCGACATCGAGTCGCTGGCGCCGCGCCCGCGCCGCGTCTCCACTGTCGCGCGAGTGTACCGCCTGCTGGCGATCAACAGTACTACGCCTAATGATCTGTTTGCGAGGAAGGTATGTCACTCATTTGTTATTTACTATCTCAAATCATCACATTAAAGAACTTCCTATAAGTCCGTGCAGAAGTCAACTACGAATGGACGATAAAATCGAACATATTCTCGAGACTTTTTAACGTAAGTTTTAAGTAAGTAAGGTTATTAACGTGACCTCTCATCATCAATCGACCATATATTAGTTGTTACGAGATAGTGTATGCGATGTTGAAGTTTTTATACCACTTAAATACTTCAGACAAATTTTTCTTTCCGAAGTACGATAGAAAAACCACATTGAATAATATCGAAGTGAAACTGAACTACTCATTCCACCCGCAACAGATCGACAGCGGCAACTACGCGGACGCGCTGTCGCTCGCCGAGACCTTCAACCTGGACAGCGACCAGGTGTACCAGCAGCAGTGGAGGAAGAACCCCGTCTCTACCGAGGCCATCGACAAGTACTTGGTGAGCACAATGTCACGCCACTGGTTGTGTGTGCGCATGTTCGCGCAGTCGGCTACGTGTATGTGTGAGTGTGAGGGAGGGATTGTGCGTGCCTTGGTGTGTGAAACCGTGCATTCGTGAGTGCGTGCGTATATTAGAACACGTGGTACGGTTTGAGTGAATTGAACGATTGTAGGAAATAGGAAAACTGAGATATAAAGAAATACAGAATGATGTATACATACGTTGGTACAGAGCAAAGTATCCAAGAAGATATGGGCAGTACATCAGTGTGTGGACCGGCTGCCGGAGACGCTGCCCGCAGCCAACGAGCTGCTGCACTTCGGACTGCAGCTTACCAACGAAAAGATACTAGAAGGTAAGGCGAGATCACTAAGTTATAAAACTGAAGGGTTTATTCTATACTTACACCCTTATCCTTAGATTTGCCTTGAACTTCCCCTTAATTCTTAGCTGATAATCGATCTCATAAATTTGAGGTGCCTCCAGAGTTTTTTCGTTTTTCGTTTGAACCGGCTAATTTCTGAACTACGAATCGATTTTGAATGATCCCAAGACATCTTTTCTGTATCTCTTCTCACATCAGAATTATACATTTTGTATTAAATATCATCAACGTCTTTCAATGTTGTTTTTAAAGAAATCAACAAAGACCGAGATTTAGAGGAACAGATCGTGGAGCCGGAGGACATCGAGTGGGAGCACCTGAACGCGTTCACGAGCGAGCTGCTGCGCTGCCGACACGTCATGCTCTTCTACAAGGAGCGGCTCGCCTTGTACGAGGTGAGCGACGGACCAATCGGGTGACAGCTGACTGAGGTCTTGATCATACAAGTCCCTAATAAAGATGCCTGGTGGAGACTGTACATACTATACGTTTATATTGTTCAAGCAAATAAAATAATAAATAACAAATAAATGTCGAGCTAATATCTTCCAAATGTATCTGAGTCCTCCCATATCAACATCAAGTCAAGCCAATACCAAAATCCCGGTCCCGTCAATGATCTCACTAATTAAGTAAAACATAACGTTTACTTTAAATGTATGCCTTTTTCAGTCAATAATAAAATACGAAAAATCAACATACGTGAAAGATGAATACGATCGCCTACGAAGCAACAGTATAATGCGTAGCTCCATAGAGATCGCTAAAGAAGGTCGCATAGAGGCGCTCACTTGTCTGTGGCCTCACATTAAGACATTAGGCATGAAGCTGGCCGTTCTAGAGAATCTGCCAGAGACAATTAACCCCATGGACTATCAACATTTGTTGCCGACTATGAGCCCAGTGCAGTGGTTTGAAACAAAGTCGCCGATCAAAGTTGCGCCGAGCACTTCTGTGCGCGATTGGTGCAGGAAGGAGATATTTAGGTGAGATGATGTTTTTAATTAAAACGCTTATTCCAGCGAATAAGCTTATTTATTGATCGACGAAAATGCTCGTTCATTGATTATTTAAGCTAACCTAAGTGGAATCAACTGGACCTTTCTTCATTGATTCAAATCACACCGGCAACACCGCCAGCACAGTAGAACAATGTTAACTCATAAATAACAAAATGTTTCTTCAGAACATTAACTAACGGTTTAAACCAACTAATTAACCGTTACAGATCAATCTGGAGCTCCAACTGGTCTGAAGAACCGACTCCAGAAAACGAAGGTTCATGGTCGGGTTGGTCTCAAGACGGGAACAATGCTGTGCCCAAGTGGTACGCGACGAGAGCTCGAGCTATTGAAAGTCGCGCCGGGCTGGTCTCTCACGCATTGACCCTTACCTCACTGGCCACGCTAGGCGCGGGCGTTGAAGGGTTGGAGACGCTGATGTTCCACCTGATGACGTTAGACACGTTACTATATGACAGACATATAGAGACAGTCACCCTGGACATGTTGGAGAACATGACCGTGTTGGATACTTGCGGCGTTTTGATGAAGACTGTGAGTATATGATACCTAAGTGTAAGGAATTAATTCGGAAATACTTTTTTCACAAAATAAATAAAAGTTCTGCTTCGCATAAAGAACGGAATCAAATGCACTTGAGTCTAGACGTGCAGAAGAACTCTATAACTTTGTTATACTAAGTGAAACGGGTCTGTATCGCGTTAGTCTATAATTTTGTCTATAATTTTTAGATGTTTCAAGAGCCCTGGTTAAATACAGTCCCATATCTAATCCAATGTTCTTAAAAATAAGCCTTTAGCTAGTCTATTGTAAGCGGCACATACTATATACCTATTTATTTATCGCAGAACTACCAGTGACAGTTATATAAAAGTTACCCTAATCATTAGACATAGAAGAGCAAAAGCCGTTAAAATATATTTCAGTCAACCGAAGAAACCTTCGTGTCGGACCTGAACACGTACGTGCTGCCGTTCCTCAAGCGGTACGAGGTGTTGTGCAAGAAGGAAGGCGCCGCGTCCGCCGGACTCGTCGACTACTTGGAGAGCATTAGCGTGGAGGACCTCACGCCTGTGCTCATGGTAAGAGTGAAAATTTAGTTCCATAGGTATAGTTCAAAATTACGATATATCCGGGCAAAGCAATAAGTCACTGAGCGCAATGGCACTTCCTTCACTATTTGTGTCCTTCGTTTGAAACATTGGAACAATTGTATCTTCTTTGTCCAGTACTTTATGATTGCTGACAAGTGGTATAGGCAAAGGTCAAAGAACACAATATGAAGTATCATGAAGTAATTGATGTTTCGCGTAGTAAACGAACTTTACCCGTTGCAAATAACAGCTCGTAGCAAATGACATAGCCCGTAGCAAATGCCGTAATCCGTAGCAAATGACACAACTCGTAGCAAATGCCTTAATCCGTAGCAAATGACACAGCCCGTAGCAAATGACGTAGCACGTAGCAAATGATGTAGCAAGTAGCAAATAACGTAGCAAGTAGCAAATAACGTAGCCCGTAGCAAATTACTTAGCACATAACAAATGACATAGCCCGTAGCAAATGACGTAGCACGTAACAAATGATGTAGCCCGTAGCAAATGAATGTAGTAGTACGGAGGCATTAAATGTCGTGTACTGTCGCAGGTGCTGCAGACGCCGGGCTGCCTGCCGCTGTCGACGCGCACGCAGCTGGAGCTGGCGGAGCGCTGCCTGCTCGCCTACACCGCCACCGACCACCTCACCGCCGCCTGCGACCTCATACACTCCGTGCTCAAGGACACGTCAGTACTCATATCATGGATAATTATACGCCCATAATGTCTGTAACGATGACTGTCAAACATGTCTGGCAGGGCGTCATGTGTTATTTATATGTATATGTATCTCACAGTCAAATAGTAGTGCTTATGTAGTGTAGATCGTAACGTGTCCCCCTATCGTCAGTGACGGCAGCATCTCGGTGTCGGAGCTGGTGGTGCGCGCGCGCGTGCTGCAGCGCGTGGTGGTGGGCGCGGCGCGGCTGGGCGCGCGCGGGCTGGCGGTGCCGCCGCGCGCGCTGCGCGCCGCCGCCGCCGACGACCAGCAGGCGCGCGCGCTGCTCACCGCGCTCGCGCGCTCGCTCGCACAAGAGTCAGTACCTACATCACTACGCATCACTCATTGCCCTAATCTCACTACTTGGCTAATAAAACTTTCATCAAAATTCTAAGCAATAAACTAACGACCATATGCTAATACATTGTCAAATAGTGCTTTCATGTCGTTTTAAAACCGTTTCGCCCATGAAATAATTCATATTCTTTAATTAATTTTGCACAGTGGTGCTAAACCGACGGCGGCCGAATGGGATAAGCTTTTGAGGGACATCTTGGAGTTGCAATCTACTTTGTTCGACTTCATCACCAAGGAGCAATGTCACGAGGTTAGTGGGGGATGATGACCACAGATGTACCTAGGACTAATTTCACCAATGACCAATTTTACCGACAACCAATTTCACCGACGCACCATTTCCTTATTACCAGTTTACAAATTACCAGATACACACGACAGACCAGTTCCACCGGAAGCTAATTTCACAGATGACCTGTTTCACCGACGGTGTATTTGAGCTACCTTCAATTTGACTGACCAGTGACCATTGCCCCCGCCCCATGCGGCTCGTTGTAGATCTACCTGTCGGCGCTGCTGACGTCGGGCGACGCGGCCAGCATCCGGCTGGCGGGCGGCGCGGCGGGCGCGGGCGCGGCGCGCCTGGCGCTCTCCGCCGCGCGCGAGTACTTCAACTCCGCCTCCGCGCTCGACGACCCCGCGCTGCAGCTCGCCAGGTACCACCACCTCACACTCACATCCGGCTGGCGGGCGGCGCGGCGGGCGCGGGCGCGGCGCGCCTGGCGCTCTCCGCCGCGCGCGAGTACTTCAACTCCGCCTCCGCGCTCGACGACCCCGCGCTGCAGCTCGCCAGGTACCACCACCTCACACTCACATCCGGCTGGCGGGCGGCGCGGCGGGCGCGGGCGCGGCGCGCCTGGCGCTCTCCGCCGCGCGCGAGTACTTCAACTCCGCCTCCGCGCTCGACGACCCCGCGCTGCAGCTCGCCAGGTACCACCACCTCACACTCACATCCGGCTGGCGGGCGGCGCGACACCGAGTGAAAATGAGCGATAACATTAAAAAAAAATCACATTTATAAATGTTGTTTCTCTTTGTAGATGCTGTTTGACTCTGATCAGAGAAGAAAACCAAGAAATAAAAGAAGAGCTGGATCTCATCTCGGCGCTTCAGATATTACAGTCGTTCAATCTGAATATTATTCCTATTCAAGGTAAGAACTACCACCGTTAAAAACCATTTTTATTGACTGTCTTTATTCATACAGGATTATTTTGACGTGCGAGTGATACAGACAAACGGTGATGAGTACGTAATTGTTTTGTGGCTATTTAGTGCGTCTCTGCGAGAACAAGATGACTCTGATCGAAGACTGCCTGAAGTCGGAGCCGAGCGCGTACCTCGCGAGCCACAAGTTGCTCAAGCTGGCCGCCTTGCTGAGGATCGGAGGCGATGACGAGTTGGCTAGGTGAGAAATTGTCAGAAAATCTATACTAATATTATAAAGCTGAAGAGTTTGTTTTGTTTGTTTGTTTGTTTGTTTAAACGCGCTAATCTCAGAAACTACTGAACCGATTTAAATAATTATTTTTGTAATGGATAACTACATTCAACGGGAAGGTTATAGGCTATTTTTTTATCCCGAAATTCCCACGGGAACGGGCACAGCGCGGGTAAAACCGCGGGGCGCCGCTAGTTATTAATATTATAAATGCGAAAGTTCGTGAGGATGTATGTATGTTTGTTGCTCTTTCACGCAAAAACTACCGGACGGATTTGGATGAAACTTTACAGTAATGTAGATTATACATCAGAATAACACATGGGATACATTTTATCCCGAAATTCCTGCGGGAACGGCTACTAGTTTGTATGTAAATGAGTATAATATTTACTTACCACGGCGATCCATTGATGGTAGTGATGGACACCACCTTCAACGTGCCCCGTTTGTTCGTCTCTTTCTGTCCCTCTGTAGTCTTCTCTCCCTCGCTCTTCTCCTTCTGTTTCTCTTCCGTCTCTTTCGTGGCCGCTTTCTCGGGAGTTTGTTTCTGTGCTAACGTTTTCGACTGGTCGGTTTGGGATGCGTTGTTCGGATTTGCGCTTTTTACTGTTGGAATAAGGTTTATTTTGCATTATCGGCTATTGTCACCGGAGGGCACGTTAAGCCGTCGGTCCCGGTTACTCTCTACGGATAGTAGTCGTTACATGAGCCATGTCAGAGGCCTTTGGCGGCTCAATAACTCTGACACCAGGATTAGTCAGGGTGACCGTCCACTCGATGAAGAAGAATCTATACTAATGTTATAAAGCTGAAGAGTTTGTTTTGTTTGTTTGTTTGTTTGTTTGTTTAAACGCGCTAATCTCAGAAACTACTGAACCGATTTGAATAATTCTTTTTGTAATGGATAACTTTGGATATTTTTTTATCCCGAAATTCCCACGGGAACGGGCACAGCGCGGGTAAAACCGCGGGGCACTGCTAGTATTACATACCCGGACATGTGGCCAATTTCTTCGATTCCGGTTCCGAGTCGCTCAGCACGCCGATAAGATCTTCTTCGGTAGTTTTCTTACTTTCGGTCGATACGGCGTTCTGTGAGATTTGTGGTTATGGTTAGACGCGGATGTGTGGTTACAGATTGGTTATAGGTCAGGAGTTTTTTAATTGAACGCGCTATTATCAGAAACTGCTAATCCTATTTGGATAACTCTTTATGTAATGGATAGCCACATTCAACGGGAAGGTTATTGGCTATTTTTCGTCCCCAAATTCCCACGGGAATGATCACAACGTGGGTAGCACCGCGGGACGCTGCTAGTTTAACATAATTGAGTATGTCAAGATTTAAAAAAATCATAAGAAATTGTATTTTGATTTTGGTGAAACTTTACAGTAAAGGTTATACATCAAAATAACCCATGGGATACATTTCATCTCGAAACTCCCACGGGAACGGGCACAACGCGGGTAAAACCGGGGGCGCCTAATATTATAAATACGAAAGTAACTCTGTCTGTATGTCCCGCTTTCACGCCAAAACTACTGAACCGATTTGAATGAAATTTGGTACACAGTTAGTCTAAAGCCTGAGAAAGGACATAGGCTACTTTTTATCCCGAAATTCCCGCGGAAACGGGTACGACGCGGGTGAAACCGCGGGGCGCTGCTAGTGTATAATATTCATGTTGTATCTAGTACATCCTACTACTATTATAAATGCGAAAGTTTGTGAGGATGGATGGATGTATGTATGTATGTATGTTTGTTGCTCTTTCACGCAAAAACTACTGAATGGATTTGGATGAAACTTTACAGTAATATAGGTTATACATCAGAATAACACATGGGATACATTTTATCCCGAAAATCCCACGGGAACCGATACAACGCGGGTAACACCGCGGGGCGCGACTAGTATATAATATTCATGGGAATGAAAGCTGCCAAGCTCAAATGGAATTGGGCTGGTCACGTGGGCAGGATGCACCCGGACAGATGGGCAAAGATTGCAACGGAATGGGAGTTCCAGGATGCCCGCAGGTCCCCAGGTCGGCCTCCGACTCGGTGGCGGAAAGAGATGGGCGATTTTAAAAAGGATTGGAAGGAGTTGGCTATGGAAAGAATTGGGGGAGGCTTTTGACAGCGAGATTACGTAAAAAAAAATCACCTGTTTCCCGTTGGTGTTCGCTTCCAATCCCATATTGACGCGCACGCTTCTGTGAACAAATAGAAGTTTCACGACGATATTATCAATGGGGACACAACTCGATTCACTTGCTAATCTATACTAATATTATAAAGAGGTAACATTTGTAAGTTTGTTTGTTTGGTAATCTCAGGAATTATCAGTCCGATTGAATAATTATTTTTGTAATAGATAGCCACATTCAACGGGAATGCTATAGGCTATTTTTCATCCCGAAATTCCCACGGGAACGGGCACAACGAGGGTAAAACCGTAAAACAATGCTAGTCATATACAAATGCGAAATTGTGTGAGAATGTATCTGCATAATACTAGCAGCGCCCTGCGGTTTTTTTTTAGAATTTCAAGATGAAAAATACCCTTCAATCTTCCCGTTGAATGTGGCTATCCATTACAAAAAGAATTATTCGAATCGGATTGGTATTTCTTGAGATAATCCCAAAGATAAAAACAAAAAAAAATTACCTCTTAATCCAATCCTACTAATATTATAAATGCGAAAGTTTGTGAGGATGGATGTATGTATGGATGTATGTTTGTTACTCTCTCACGCAAAAACCACTGAACGGATTTGAATGAAACTTTACAGTAATATAGGTTATATACCAGAATAACACATGGAATACATTTTATCCCGAAATTCCCGCGGGAACGGGTACAACGCGGGTAACACCGCGGGGCGCGGCTAGTGTTAAATATAAATGTTATAATAAAACTATACGGTCATTCTCTAATCTTCAATTGTTATTCAGGGATATTTTACATCCGATTAAAAACGGCATGCGTTCTCTATTTGACAAAAGGACATTCTCATATCTATCCGACCATTAACGGAAATGACACCCGGTGCGAATCTAATATGTATCCTGTAATGAATGGTGGATGTCCGTATGCAGGGAAGGCGCAGTGCTTGAGCTAGTGTGTTCCGCCGCCTTATCCGGCGGCGCGGCGGGCGCGGCGGCGGCGGGCGCGGCGGCGCGGCGGCTGGCGGCGCTGCGGCGCGCGCCCGGCCTGCTGGCGGCGGCGGCGCGCCTGCCCGCGCCCGCGCACCACACCCGCCACCTGCTGGCGGCCGCGGCCGCCGCCTGCGACCCCGCCGATATAGAGGATATACTCAAACGCAGGTAACACACAACAATATATACCTACATTAATCAACACAAGTTGCCTTTCAAACCTTGACCGTGCGATATTGGCTACGAAGCCGACATTTTACTACGAAAATGTTTATCAAACTTCACCATGCTACGAAGTTTGCTACGAGGCCGAAATTTTGCCACCACTACACAGTCCACATTCACCCTAATCTTAAGTTCTAACAAATGTAAATTTTGACAAGCCCGTCTTCTACACAGACTAGCTTTAGAGCTTGAAGGCCTAGAGGCCCAAGGCGCCACGCCGGCGCCCGCGCGCTGCCCTTCTACCGAAGACGAGTTCGCGGACGCCATCACTACGGTACCTAATATTTTAAAATATTCTTTTCGAAATAAGTAGTTACTTAGACCCAAATCAATCTCTAAGCTTGTATTATGGAATAACTAATAAATAACTAACTGATACTAATACATAGGTATGAATACACAAATAATTGATTACTCAACGGGCACTTGCCTTGGTTAATCAATACCTTAGTGGACTACCTTAAACCAAAAACTCTAGTGACTAACCCTGTTGTTGGAGTTTCTAGACCGCCTCGGCTTTCGACGAATCATAGGCACATAGGACATTGAAACAACCGGGACTGAAAAATAACTTATCTTCGATGTTCGGTAGTGCTCAGATAGAAATGCCACTCTCGAAATCAAGATCCAAGTAATAAGACTTGGATTCTTCATTCTAATATTGTTCCATTTCTCTAAAGCCGGTGATTGAGAAGAAGGACCTGGTAGCTCCTCCGCAGAACACGAAACTACCTCTGTTCAACTATTTGATGGACACGTTTCAAAGTAAATTCTCTTCAGGGTAAGTATCTAATATTCTATATTAGAAGTTACCAAGAGTATTTAATATACATACTGTACCTAATCTTAGTGATGTTAAACAATAGCAATACAATGCACAGCATCACGAGTTAATATTTGACTCGAAGGAGTCAATTTGCCCGCGACACACAGCCTATTTATTTTTTTCCACATGAAGCGAAGTAGTGAGTCGTATCTCGAAATGCTCACGGCATCTGCTACACTATCGCTAAGTTTCTGTAGGGTTCTAAACATATAAACGCGTGGCAATATTATATTGCAGATATTTTTTCTTTCAACGGTATTTTTATTAAACTTTCTAAACCCCGACTATTATGACAACTGAATGTTTACTTATTTATTTTTGTGTGTAGTGACAAGTCGTCGTCCTCCTCCGAGCCGGCGGAGCGCGCGGCGCACGTGCCCGAGTTCTACCGCTCGCTGTACGAGGCGGCGACGCCGAGCGAGTCCTCGTACCGCTACTCGCAGTTCTCGCAGCCCGACGCGCTCACCCGCGCCCGCGCCGCCATACAACTACTCAACTGGTTCTACGTGCGTAGCAGTGTGGATGACACTGATCGCGACCTCCCTACGGAGAACAAGGGTTAGTATAATACTATAGATAGTGAGATATTAGTACTCTCTGTACGAGTCGTATACTCCGAGCGAGTGTACGGATATTAGTGCTACTAGTTTATTTTGGAGACCGACAAGCAAAATAAGGCACGGAGTCGATAGGCGAATGAGATTTTAGCTAAAATAAAAATATAATCCGAGAAAATAGTTATGTCTTTTAAATCTGTAAAAAAAACCTGTCATTATATTTCAGTAACATCTTATATATAAAATTCTCGTGTCACAGTGTTCGTTCGCGTAGGTACTCCTCCGAAACGGCTCGACGAATTTTGTGAGCATATTGTGTAGGTCTGAGAATCGGCCAACGTCTATTTTTCATCCCGAAATTCCCGCGGGGACGGGTACAACGCGGGTGAAACCGCGGGGCACAGCTAGTAATTTATATTTTACAGTTCTATCCGAATGCATCAACCGCACGGCATCGACCGACACCGCTCTTTGCGCTGCACTATGCCTACGCGCGGCCGCTGTGGCGTCAGAAGACGCCGTGACGTCACAAGACAGCGAGACGTCAGCGGATGTGGTGCCGTCAGTGGGCGTGACGCCGGCGGGGCTGACGTCAGCGGGCGGCGGCGTGGCGCTGGCGGCGGCGCTGTACGGCGCGCTCATCAGAGATAACGCTTCCGACTTGAGGGACAACGTGTATCTGACCAAACCTGCTGTGGTATGTCTAAATAACTACCAGTAAAGTCCGCTTTAGTAGCGCTGTAATTTGTTGCGATTGATTTATAAATAAGTATAAATGTCACGGTGAATAAACTGGTCATTTAATTTCGTATTAGTTACGGCTAATCTCCAGTGATGCTTTCATTCTTCTATGAGCTCTTGTCTCGTGTATATTTTCCATGCTACACTATTACGCGTACCGCTCAATCTTTCTTTGAATTTGTGAGTTATTCACTCCATATAATTGACAGTGATCATGTCCCACAGCTGGCGGAGATGTCCCTGAAGAAGGGAGTAGGCGCGGAGGGCGGGCTGATCGGGTCGTGCATGTGGCGGCTGTCGGGCGCGGCCGAGCTGGCGGCGCTGCGCGCGCGCGGCCTGCGGCTCAGCGGGCCGCTCTTCACCTGCGACCCCGACTACCGGCGCGAGGTCATCTACCGGCTCGCCAGGTATACATACCATCTGATCGGGTCGTGCATGTGGCGGCTGTCGGGCGCGGCCGAGCTGGCGGCGCTGCGCGCGCGCGGCCTGCGGCTCAGCGGGCCGCTCTTCACCTGCGACCCCGACTACCGGCGCGAGGTCATCTACCGGCTCGCCAGGTATACATACCATCTGATCGGGTCGTGCATGTGGCGGCTGTCGGGCGCGGCCGAGCTGGCGGCGCTGCGCGCGCGCGGCCTGCGGCTCAGCGGGCCGCTCTTCACCTGCGACCCCGACTACCGGCGCGAGGTCATCTACCGGCTCGCCAGGTATACATACCATCTGATCGGGTCGTGCATGTGGCGGCTGTCGGGCGCGGCCGAGCTGGCGGCGCTGCGCGCGCGCGGCCTGCGGCTCAGCGGGCCGCTCTTCACCTGCGACCCCGACTACCGGCGCGAGGTCATCTACCGGCTCGCCAGGTATACATACCATCTGATCGGGTCGTGCATGTGGCGGCTGTCGGGCGCGGCCGAGCTGGCGGCGCTGCGCGCGCGCGGCCTGCGGCTCAGCGGGCCGCTCTTCACCTGCGACCCCGACTACCGGCGCGAGGTCATCTACCGGCTCGCCAGGTGCGACAGATACTTGCCATCTGCTTGGGGATGTAGGCCTGTCGGTGCCGGACCGATTATCTCTTAAGTCACCGGGAATGGGACGGAAGGTGTCGACATGCAGTCGGATGCAGAGTTTGATAATTGCCACATAGACACTCGACTCTGACCATATTGATTGTTATTTTGGCACGTGCCACATGGATTCTTCAAACATAAACCCTTGTACGTAGCTTTTAACCACATTGACATGACACACTCTTACCACATAAATCTTTTTATCACATTTAACTTAATGCTACTTTACCTAACATAAACCTACTCTTTCATTTGCCTCCTAAGAAAAAGTAAACGAATATTAATTATTGCAGGTCCGGCGAAGTAGACCAGTTGCCAGTGGCGTATGGTCTGGCGAAGAAGTACGGCATCGACCCGATGGATGTGTGGGTGGAGGCGGCGCTGGCGGCGCCCGACATTTCCGCGCTCACGCGCGACACGCTGCCCGACGTGCCGCCCGCGCACGCGCATGCACGGTAATACACACGTTACACTCTGGGAGTGCCGACACCAGTGAAAACTTTAATATTAACGTCAAAACGTCTTACGAATTTTCGATTTGGTCACGTGTCCTGACGCGAGTTTAACCTTTTAGGCATCACAAAAAAGTGCACCACGCCGCTAAAGAAGATTTCACTTTAAAAATTGCATTCATTGCTATGCTTAAAGTATAGGTACTTATAAACTTTATGATTCGTATAAGTCACCTATGATTATAATCATTGCTTGGGCGGGGTGACTCAACTCCCAATAAAAAGTAAAAACTGAGAGCTACGTATAATACACTCGCTATGTGTTATGTGGAAATTTACTTTTTTCCTGTACAGAGACATTTACACTTTACGTCCAAATAAAACCTCATTAAGAATCGAAATTACTGAATGAATGATTAAGTAATAACTGTCTTTATTCTGAAATAATGTCAGGTGACGATCCCTTTCCAAGTAAATATGGTCGCATTAACCTGAACTCCCCCCAGCATCCTCGCCGATGTATACGGCTCGCTGGCGGGCACGGCGCACGCGGCGCTGGCGCACGTGTTCGGCGTGCTGCGCGCGCTCGACGACAAGCCGCTCATCCACTCGCTCTCGCCCGCCGACCACATCAAACTACTTAAGAAGGCTAGAGCCGTCTCCACTGGTATGTATACTCTATTACACGCTGTTGCAAGCATTTCCGATCCGATTCATTCTGTTTGAGTGACCATTGGTCTATTAATTATTTTTGTGTATGAAAGCCAGAAGGAAACTATAGGCTACTTATTCCCAATTCAACTTCCAATTTTCAAACGGGAATGGATACAACGGAAGTGCAACCGTGGAGCGCTGCAAGATTTCAAGCATTAGATTACGATTTTCATCCTGTACTTATCTTAAGTTGGGTCATTAGGCTATTTTCACAACACTTTATTTCCCGAAAATATAAGCGCTCCCCTTAATATCCTGTAAGTTTTCATCACACCAGAGCTCATTTCCATGGTGTACAAGTACATTTAGGTTGTCGCACCCGTGAGTTGCAGTATGAGTGTACTTCCAGAGCTGGACTACAAGGTGGTGATCGAGCAGAGCCCGCTGGAGGCGTTCTGCGGCTCGCTGCTGGGCGCCATGCGCGCCGACAACGCGGGCATGGTGTGCAAGTTCCTGCGCGCGCTGCCGCCCGCCGTCAAGCTGCCGCTCGCCGTCAGCGCGCTCTACACCAAGTGGCTCACCAAGTACTTCTTCAGTGTAAGTAGCGTTTAAAACGAGTATTTTATATCAAAAAGTAAAAAGAAAAGTTTCCTTTGATTTACAAAAAAGTGTCTTAAAGTTATTTTTTTGTCATTTTCTTGCAATTTCATTTGAACTACTTATTAAACCATTATGCAAAACTTTAACGCAATCTGAATATACATATGTATCCCATTGTTATGCTATTTCAATTTATCCTACATCTTAATTTATCCTATTATCGTCTTGTACTACGCGCTGTCGACATTCGCTTACGTGGCACGATAAAGCTAAACTGCTTTCAGACTTTGCCTTCGGCAATCGCACAACAAAATTTAAAAAAATGGATGACGTAGACATTGTTCGATGATTGCTACTTCAAACTCTAAATCGGCAGGTGTCTTCGAGCAACCCGACCAGTAAGAAGTGGATGCAGCAGTACCGGCAGTGCGCCAGCTACTTCAACAAGCTCTCCAAGGAGGAGCTGCTCAAGTTCGTCAACGAGACCTGCTTCTCTGACATGGCTATTGAACGGTAAGTAGCCACATTCTACTCATATTATGCAGGCGAAAGTTTATGTATGGATGGATGGTTGTTTTTAAAAGTTTAGTAGGATGATATAATAGAAATTTCCAATTGCTTGATATTTCGATGCTTGAAATTGTCACGGGAGTGTATATAAGTTTGGTTAAAATGGGGCGCTGCTAGCATTACAAAATAATACTACTGTCCTACATTTTATAGAAATTGGAACATAACTATCTACTAACAGAGAAAAGAATACCAACTCACACCATCTCATTGTTACAGTGTCCCGGCCGGCACCAGGAACCTGATGATCATGCAGGCGGTCGACTACTGCCAACAAGAACAGGAGAATGATTTTAAATACAACAACAAAAAGTAAGTTCTAAATGGTTAAGGCCAGGTCCCCAGGCGCCGCTGACGATCTGGGCTGATTGAGTCGCATACCGTAAACATCGTTCGTTCGACGATAAAATATAACGTATTTAACATTGTATAAATTTGTATAACATCAACGTAATGTATAGTTCGTAATCACGTGTCAATTTGCCCCCAGCGGTCAAACCTGGGCCCAAACGGGTCAAGAGCTGTCCCGGTGGGCTCGTTTCCTGGAGAATTACCACTCGCCGCCCGTCAGAGACGTGATAGAGACCAGTGGGCTGCAGCACCATGACATCTGGGTGTAAGGAACTCTTATTAAAAGCCTTTTTTTTCAGTCTGTATTATCTCACTAGCAAATGCCAAGAAAGGGGGGATTCTTTCACTTATTTGAGTCTAGCTGGGCTAGTCTAATATGCAGATTCAGCTCGCGCCCTACCCCACACTGTCCTAATATATCTTTTTCGAGCACAAAGTCTTTGCTTTACCTTAGGATATTATAATTATGGGCCTAGGGCCGGATGTGCGAAATCCGGTTGTTTCCTCTCACTAAGGGACGTTTATTGACGTCACTATTTGGGAGCGCGGTCCCTCCACGCCTCTTTCTCTCTGTTTATGTGGACTTTATTGTATGTAACGTGTGTACAGCGAGATCGAGAAAACGCACGGGTCGCGCGCGCCCCTGATCGCGGCGCTGTGGCGCGCGGCGCGCGCGCTGCGGCCCGCGGCGCTGCGCTCGCTCGTCACGTGCCTGGGCGCCGCCGTCTCCGAGGACGACGTGCGCGCCTACCGCCCCGGCGCCCCCGCCGCCTCCGCCGCGCCCGGGTAACTATTCGTTACAAACATATTCTATTACGATATCTGTGTCTACCTCCGGATATCACGGTGCACAGTTCACTACAAACAGACACACCCTTGTAAGGAGGGGATTTTAGAAAAACTTAATAATGACTATTTTATTATAAGCAATACACAGGGTTTTATATGGTAAATGATGAAGGTGTGTGTATATACACTGCATCCCAATTCGATTCGTTCGACAGACTATTACTATCCAATATGCATACACTTGTGTTCCTAATCGTGTTTACCTTGTGTTACAGCGGCGACGCAGCGAGCGCGCGCGGGCGCGTGCCGGGCCGTATTGTGGAGGTGTTCCGGCGCGGCTGGCCGCACGAGCCGTATGCACTCGAACTCACCGGTACACGTCATACGACTTATATTTAATTTTATTTTTAACATAACTTTATCGTCAATACAGTCGTAATAAAGTAATACAGTTTGTCTTCAGATTAATAATGACCATCAGAAACAGGCACACAACAATATGATTTAAATAAAACAATATATTATGCTGTGCTTAAGTCAATTGCAAAACGAAAAACTGTTACTACACTCCACCGTACGTACAATTCTTGAATGAGAACCTATATATACGAACCTCTTTGTCTATTTGTCTCGTATCAGAGGAGCTGCTATCGACGGAGGCGGGCCAGCGCGCGGCGCTGCGCGTGTTCCTGCCGCAGTGCGACACGCCGCAGCGACTCTCCGCGCTCGCTGAGGCGCTGGCTTCCTGGTCACCAACAAGAGACATGTATGGAAACAACATATAAATTGATTATACTAGCAATATTTTCCTATCCGCGTCATACCCGTTCTCGTGAGAATTTCGGACTAAAAAGGATATTACATTGCTATAACCGCGCTGGCGGTGTAGACAATCGATCGGTTAGCGTAGATAAAAATACATTATCTAGCTATCTAGAATAGGTATAGAGCGTAACGGGAAATCAAATGACTTGAGAGATGTTAATGTTATACAAGTACAAACGTGTAAATCCGAGTGTACCGTCGTTCAACGAATGAACTCGAACTCAAAACTCGAAAAGCCTTGTTATTTTACGTATACGTCTCCTAACTACACGACTGTCATCCCAGTGAGCCGCGCAGCGTGCACTGCGAGTTCCTCCGCGCTCTGCTCTCCGAACATTTGGATCAGAAGAGCAACTGGCTCTACATCAAGATTCTCTTCAAACGACCGCTACTCAACATGGAGGTGAGAACATCCCTAGCACCTAGCATTTATTTTATTATATTACTACCGATTTTAGCTCACTTCACTTTACTTTATAATTAAGATTGCTTCAGGTTCATTCCCGTCGGAATTAAAGGATAAAATTTGTCCAAAAAACCTTCCTTTTTTTCAAAGAAGAAGTTTAAATGTTATCGTTTTTCAGGAAATCAAATATTTGGCCGACAGCGCGACCGGCGAATCGGCCATTAACATAATTTGGATCATTCTGTATAACAAAAGTATTCCTATTCATGCGCACCATATTATCATCAAACTGCTACAAGATCATAGGGTAAGTTCTGTTGTTTAACGAATTAATTTAGTTAAACAACCCCAAATAAAACACGTTTTGGGTCTGAGGTTATTTTAGGCAGGCACAGTCCCCTCACTTATCCCTGTACTGTAAACTTTATTCAACAAAGCGATTTCATGTTTTGGGATCAAGATAAATTCCGAAGGCACTTTAACCCAATCTTTGCTTAACGAGAAAGATAATTTTACTAAAACTTGAAATACTTCAAATAAAATACTCCCTCACAACAAACCCTATCTAACAACACCTCTGTTCCACAGGAAGTAATCCAAAAACAAGAGATCGAGGACATCCTAATCAAGGAGCTGCTGGACAACGGCATGCTGCTGCCGCTCGTGCCCACCGTGCTGTACCCGTGCGTCGTCAAGTATGTGATCGAGCAGTCGAGCATCGACCACGACGACTCTGAGTATACTGTCAAGTGAGTATTTTTTATTCTGTTGTGTCTGCTCACATAGTTTTGTATTTACCGCCTCATTAAGATCGTTCTTAACTAAAGCACCGTCACCGTTAATTATCTCTTTGGAAAATAGCGCATGTCGGAAAGAGACACACTATTTGATAGCTAAAATTCTGTTAATAAGCGTATGTGTACAACACATAAATAGATCGCCTCGGAAAAGACATAACTGACGCAAAATAAAGGGCTTTATAAATTTAACGTAGAACTGTGTAACATTAAAATCATGTGAAGTCGTAATGTTATGTATTTGTTCCGTTGTGTAGGTGGGCGGTGCAACTGCTGGCGGGCGCGGGGCGGCGCGCGGAGGCGGGCCACTTGCAGCTCATGGCGCACGGCGTGCCGCCCGCGCTCAGGGGCTTCAGCGAGACCGTGCGCTTCACCGACAACATGGACCTCTTCAAATATTAAGGACGGCATCTACGCGATGTATTTATACTTATAATCTTATGTTAAATAACATTTTTACTCCAACCGCATTGAATAATACCTACTTATCATATTATGTTCAATAAAATTTGTACTACAACTGCATTAAATGATACTCAATCTAATTCATACCAAACATTAATACTTAACGTTATTTATTACTACAAAGTTTATTCTCTAACTAAATGTTTGTTGATACAAAAATGTATGCTAGATACATTGAAACTAGTTTTTCTCTTATTGGTAACAAAATTATGTACCGTAACCAATAGCATAATATGTAATAACGATAACATAGTGACTTTCAAACGTATTTCTCTCAATTATATGAAATAATTAAATTTTCCAGTATTTATAGTAATAAATAAGTGTCCCATGAAATGTTAAAATCCAAAACTTTAGGAAAAAGTAGCTTCATGCATGTACTTGTTACCAAAAGTTTTATCTCAATTTGTGTATTATCTTAATCCAACATCTAATTCGTGTTTTACTATCTGTCTGTAGTAAGTAAATAATATAAAAACCAACCAATTATTTGAAGTAAGTACTTACTTATACAAATTTAATAGCAGTTCTTATCAAACAATACATACGATCACAGTATTTAATAAATTAATATGTTATAAACAAGTAATATGTAAGACTTTAAATAAAATAAATGAACAAGATGAATAAGTGTTTCAGTTAATAAATAATAGTTCTGATTTTTTTTTCATAAAATGAAACTGATAAAACTTAACAGAGAACTAGAAGCGCCCCTCGGTTTTACACGCGTTATGCCGGTACCGTTGGAATTTTTGGATGAAAAATAGCCTTTATCCTTCCACTTGAATGTGCGAAAATAATCATTTATTTAGGTATTGAAAGATCTGGGATTTTATTAGAAAGTTATGGGATTGAAAGTTCCTGAGATAAGCGCGTTCAAACCAACAAAAAACAAACTATTTAGCTTTATTATATTAGTATAAACACTCACAAAGTAATTTTCTCGTGAAGGATGCATAATGCACGTGTAATGTGGATTTAAGTATTGTAATTTGGTAAAATTAAATTATAACTGCGTTAAATTTGCGCGGGCTTTTTGGCACAGAAGTTAGCACAGACTACAAAACAAGGTATCATCACAGAGTATCAGAGTATCATGACATAAAGTTACTGGCTGGTAACCACAGACTGGTAACTTGTTTCTTGGTCTGTGCTGGTAACCATCTGGTAACCAACCACCAAGCATCCACCAAGCTCGTGACCAAGCTGGTAGCCTGTGCTGGTAACTGCCAAAGACCACGAACCAATACTGTCAAACTGGCATTTCAACCAATCTCGATCAAATCTCAGCTTGACTTGACAGATGGCAGTATTGTCATTTGTCAGTCAGACAGACAGAGTAGACAGCAGAATTCTAGGTTAGAATAGAAAAAGTATTTTTTGGATTGGAATATTTCACAACAAAACTAAAAATGCTGAATTTATTTAGAAATACGCTACCTGTTACTAATTTAACTCGATTATTCCAAACAAGTGTACCTCTAGCCACTGAGAAATTTGATCACAAGCGGATACCGCAGTCCGATGAGGGTGTGCAAGGAGAGAAATTGATCGATCTTGATTCCGCTCTGAAAGCGTAAGTTATTCGTGATAAACACTAATAATACTACAAAAAAGTTAAAGGTTGTTTGTATTTTAACTTTCTGTTATAATTGCAGGAAACAAAACTTATTCCCAACTGTCGAGTCGGACAACATGTTATTCGATGGCACGCCATACAAAGAGCTTCATATCTGCAACATTAGAGTAACTTCTAACAATACCATTTTAAACTTGACGGACTACGCTGGGAACGTGAAGGCGATCAGATCTTGCGGTATGGAGGGCTTCAAGAACACCAAGAAAGGAACCAACATTGCTGCTCAAACTACTGCTATAGCTTTGGCAGCTGTTAGTATTACTTTAATTACTAATTTAGTAGAGTAGAGTATTGTATAAGCAATGTGAGAAAAATGAAATGTTTTAAAATTGTTTCAGAAAGCCATTAGTAAAGGTATAAAGACAATAAGAGTGAGAGTCCAGGGTTTGGGGCCTGGAAGATTGGTATGTTTCCACTATAATAAATTATAAATACTAGTTAAACTATGTTACATTGTAACAAATCTAGATTGATAGTGTATTTTTTTTTATTTCAGTCATCAATAAAAGGTCTACAAATGGGAGGACTTGATGTCGTCTCAATAACAGACAACACTCACGTCTCATGGAATCCTCCCCGGCCAAGGAAAGCAAGACGCCTGTAGAACACAAACCTATTACTATTTAGTCTAACTTATCATAGTGTAAATAAAGAATTTGATTAACTGTAAACTTTGTTTTATTTACACTATTGAGAATTAATAAGACTCTTAGATTAAAATCCATATTTTGATTGTGTTTTTCTTTTAGACATTCTGTTGTTGGCCCATTGGTTTTGTAGTTCTGCCTCGTTTGCTTTGGCCTGAAAAAGATATAAAAATATAGTTCTTGTGCCATCATCTTTTAACAAGTATGATGTGAGATTTATTAAATATGCTTTCTGACTGTATAATCTCAAAAATAGAATGATACACTTATCAAATTTATTATGACTAAGAAGCAAAGTGACTAAGGTTACTTCTTTACTGTCTGTACTCACTTGATGTGCCAAGTATGTGATCTGGTGCTTCCGTTTCTGTTGTGAAGTGGGTTCATTCCCTCTCCGCTTGCTTGATGACACCCTTTTGGTAGTGTCATCCATGAGGCCTTTGAGCAGCCAATCTCTAGCATCAGCCAATACTTCCTGCTGGTTCACATCCACTATTTGGATCTCTTCTCTTCTGCGTTTGCCTCGAGTACCACACAGTTTCATTATCTGTTAAAGGTCAATAATTTAATGCGTCATTTACTAGAAAAAATCCACAGCACAGCTGATTTCAAGCAAAAAAAAAGTACACAAATGATATGGAGACTAATAACTTTATTTAGCACTAGTTATGGCTCAAGGTAAAAATATAGTGGTGTGATTTAAATTTGGAATAATTAATTAAATAAGGTCACTTACCGCTTCCTCATCTAGTACAACATCATTGTTTGCACTCTCTGCTACTTCAGTTCCATTACTATAACTAGAACCTGCTTCAGATTGAGCATCTTCATATCCACTTCTGTAATCATCCAAATTATTTTCTACCTCCATGGTTTCTTCATTTGGAGGTTCCTCCTTTTTGAAATAAGATTCTATAGACCGTGGTGTTTCCACTACGGGTTCTGGTGCAATAGGAGTGGGATTAATTTCTGCTTTTTCTTCAGGCAGTTCAATTGGTTTGTTTATTGAAAAGAAATCATTTTGGACATCTTCATCCTCACTATCATCTGAGTAGTCATTTATCAATGATTTAGGTTCAGTTTTTGTCACAGAAGGTAATGGTTTCTTCTTAACAGTATCACCCTTAGGCTTTTGTGTCAAAACATGTGGTATGAGTGACTTTGTTGAAGATATTGCATTTCTGGGTTGTGGGAGCATGCTGAGTAAGCCTGATTTTTTCTGAAATTTCAGAAATTAATAATAATACTTGGAAGTTAGATAGGCACCACAAATAATAATATTTTGTGTATGTAAACTTACTGCATTTGTTGATTTGGGTTTAATGGATGGTGCAGTACTGTCCACATCTTTGAACTGAAAATCAAACACATTAATCAACAAGGATTAATCATTAAAAAATAGCTAGCAAGTTAAAAAATTTGAGAGTACTCACATCACTCAGTGAAGGTACAGTGATTTTAGCTTTAGGCTTTAACTCTGTGACCGTTTCCTTCTTGTGTAGGAATTCATCATCTTCCTCCAGAACTGCTGGTTTCTTGGTAGACGGCTGAGGCAGCAAATTGAACAGGGCCGGACTTTCTGGATCTGATTCACTTGTGGCTGGCTTGTCTACAATTTGCACTTTAGGAGCTTGAACAATAGTTCATATTTTAGTCAAGTTTTAAGTTTTACAGTAGAATTTTTCTACGCAAAGGGACCAGTTATCAAGTAACAGAATGTCATCTAATGCTAAGGCTTACCTGCAGGCTTTTTGATTAGAGTAACAACTGTTGCATTGCTTTCCTCATCTTCATCGTATTCGGAGTCACTGTTATCATACGCTACTAATGCCATTTCGTAGGTTTCTTAGAAAAATCGTATTATTCAGTATAAATCAATAACAAATTGGGGTTTCCTGTTTGTTAAGAAAATAAATATTATTTGTAATTCAGCACAATAACACAATATTCTGTGTAGGAGTAGTAAACCAGAAATTATCTTGTCCTGTCAAGTCAATCTGTCAACCAACTGTCAATGGATTCGTAAATTTGACTGTGGTGTATGGTGTAGGCGGCATGGACTTATTATTATAATAATACTAGCGACCCGCCCTCGCTTCGCTTCGGGTAATCAAGATTTCATGTAGGAAAATCGGGATAAAACATTGCGTGTCTCCCGCAGGAATATACACAATCAAAATTTCAAGTGGGAAATTGGGGATAAAATATTACATGTCTCCCGCGAGTATATATGTATACACAATCAAGATTTCATGTGAGGAAGAATTCGGGATAATACCTACATAGCATGTCTTCGTCGTTCGTAGTTCGTAGGTAGGTAGGTAGGTATATCCCCGCGCGCTTTGACCGCACGAAACAGTAAGTAGCCATAAGAGACCCGCCATCGAGCATTACTATTTTGTAAGCAGCGCCCCGCGGTTTTACACCGTTGTGCCCGTTCCCGTGGGAATTTTGGGATTTTTTTTACATAAAAACCTTCCTCTTGAATTACTCTACCTATTACAAAAAACCGCATCAAAATCCGTTGCGTAATTTTAAAGATTTAAGCATACAGACAAACAGATAAACAGAGACGACTTTATTTTATACTATGTAGTGATATTTCTCATAATAACTCTGAAACTAACTGTCCGATTTTAATAATTTAAAGAGGTATACAAAGAAACATAATTAACCTTGATTGTAGAGCCATTTATTTTGATGTAGATTCATATCATCATAAGAATATCATCAACTTAAAATTACACTCCTTTTTTAACTAATTAATTTTAACTAAAAACGGTTATTGTGGCTTAACTATAATAGTTAGACATATGCCCTCGCGAACTTATTTGTTCGCAATGATATGAACTTTGATTGTGTAGAACATTGTTTTTGTGTATCATCAATAGATTTAGTAGCGCACGCCAATAACAAATTTTTTTAGGCATGTTTTTCATACCTTAGGTTACATATACCCGCGTTGTGCCCGTTCCCGTGGGAATTTCGGGATTTTTTTTACATAAAAACCTTCCTCTTGAATCACTCTACCTATTACAAAAAACCGCATCAAAATCCGTTGCGTAATTTTAAAGATTTAAGCATACAGACAGACAAACAGACAGACAGACACGACACAGAGACGACTTTATTTTATACTATGTAGTGAAGTCCATGGGTGTAGGTAGTAATGTGCTGAGTACTGTCAATATCTTTCATATTTGGTGGCAAGGGTTGATTGAATACCTAATGTCAATGTCACAAGTCATTAATGTCATTAAGTGTCTTTCAATCAGCTGTCAACATCCAACAATCAACCAATCCACAAATTCCGTTCATCAAAAATTAAATACCTAAATCCTCCTGTTCCGCTCGAATTTTCAAGAAAAATCAAAAATTTTGCAGGTACTTGTGATTTTCATACAGACTAGAGAGCTGTTACCTAAATTTGCATAAATTAGAAGCAACTTTGGCGTAAATCGTAAGTCGAATAAAATAATTCATAAACAGATGTGTATGTTCCTATTTTCTGGCTCTACTATTTATGTATTTGTTTCCTAGTATAATAAACCAACAATGCCGAAGAAATTCGTCGGTGAGAACAGTAAGGCGGTCGCAGCGCGACAGCGTAAAGAAGATGCCAAACTGGAGAAGGATCAAAAACTGAAGAAGCAAATAGAAGACGCCGAATGGGACGACAGTGACGACAAGTTAAAAAAAAAACAACAGAAAAAGGCAAGTACATACCTAACTAAATGTACCTCTTCCAAGTACCTACATTTTACATGTCTTTTCTTTGACCTCAACTAAATAAAAGTTAAGATCATATCTCTCTCATATAGGATGAACAAGAAAAGAAGCGTCTAGAACAGCTACAAAAGAAAGCCGAGGCAAAAGCTTTGTTGGAGAAGGAAATGGATTCCATCAAGAGTGTGAAGGCTCCTCCTCCAGCCAAGATCACAAGGGCACAGATCACACAGATGAAAGATAGGGTTGTCAAGTCGGAACCTATCAATCCACCAGTTAGTATTCTCTAAACTAAACACTCAATAAAAAGTATAGTTTTACAGTATTATTCAACTTACTTTAATTTTGCAGCCTGCACGAGTTGTGGTTGAGGAACCACAGTTGGAGGAGAATCTGAATAGAATACAGCTGGATGGAGAGGTTGCACAGACTATTGATGAAGCCTTGAATATATTAGGGTGAGTTCCATTTAGAAATCACTTGTGACTTATTAGTAGCTCAGAATAAACTACTCAACATTCAGTAGCAATAGACAAGAATTTTCATGACAAACTTGGGACTAGTAATTTTAGAATGTTACTGTTAATAAATCTGATCCTTACTATGGATACATTGTCACCAGTTCAATGAGCAGTTCCATGATGAAATTATTGATGTGGGTATTTTGTATAAATTTATGAAGGCCAATGTCTAATAATAAATATGTACTATCTTTCACAGTGACAAAAACGAAATTGATAAGCATCCTGAAAAGCGACAGAAAGCAGCTTACAATGCTTTTGAAGAAATCAATCTTCCAAGACTGAAGGCTGAATACCCATCCCTAAGGCTCTCTCAACTCAAACAAATGCTTCGGAAGGAATGGCTCAAGTCACCGGAAAATCCTCTGAATCAAAGAGTCAACTAAATCAGCTGTATAAACATGAGAATTTTTATGTTGTTTTTAATTGGAAGTATCCCAGTGATGAGAAAGAACTAAGGAGTGCAATAACATCAGAAATGTTTAAAATTGTCTTGTCAAATGGTTAGTCTTACCCAGTAAGTATTTTGTAATGAGAAAATGTAAATAAAAAGCTAAAATATTTGACATGATTTATTCTGGTTCATTGCTGTACTGCAGTGGTATGCCACTGCGGCCTTCCTCAGCTTTCTTTGCCTCTGTTTCACCGAGTTTTTGTTCCAGACCCTTCCATGATCTGTCTTGTAAGTTTTGCCCAATGGTTTCTAGTGCCCAGTTCTGTTTAGTCACTAAATCTGTGCTGTCTCCATGATCTGCTTCCACTTTAGTTTCTCTTATCTTCCCAGTAATGAGACTCACATCAGTCTCTTGTTTAATGTGATCAATCTCACAATGGTGCTTCTTGCCCGGCAACAAGTCATCGAAATCAGTGACATGTGTGGAGAAATATGGGTCTCGATTTGAATTCAAAGCAACTTCCAACTCATATGGGTACACAATAGGTTTGTAAAAATCTCTAGCACTGTAAAGATCATTTTCTGGACAGGCTATCATTACATAGATATCAATCTGAAACAAGTTTATTTTGTAAAAAAGTTATGACAATATAAGATAATTTTCAAATAATATTTTCATATAATTTTTCTGCTTACTTCAGGAAAGTTGGCAAGTTTTGCAACATTAGGTTTCCCCACAGATACAATATAGCTTTTCTTCCCATTCACTTTGCATAGCTTCTTCATCCGACTTATGATGTCTTTGGTCTGGTCTCCTGCCAGCTTGCACACCAGAATGCCCACAACATTTGCATCCTTACACTTTTCCACCAGGAACCTGCGCCGCTTGATCCAGACGGTTTCTTGTGTTGGCTCCAATTTGTTGGAATCTGGGTCTAGTAAATACCATTGTTTGGCTGGAAATACAATGCTTTTGATTAGTTACACAAAAGAATAAATAGCTCTAATCTAATTTTGTGATTCAGCGCCTAGAGTAGGACATTACTTATTTAATTTAATACTCAAATAGTAGTACCATACAATAACATTACAATGCTAATTAATAATACCCATTCTAGTACCAGAGGAACAACCAGTCTTTCTGTAACTAATTGAAACAATGCATACCTGGTACAGAGACAGTGAAATTGAACATGGTCTGCCCCCTGGAGCCAACATGGATGCAGACAGTATCCTTGAGCTCATCCACAGACACAACTTCATCTTCTTTATTCCTTATTATTCGGCCAAAGCATCTGTCTGGTTTCTCATCTATCTCAATAAATGCCATTAAACTGTTGTGATAACTTTTGAACCAATATTCAGAAATTGTATCTGAAACAATAAAGAACAGCATAGAGAAAGTGTTTCAGTTGAAAACACATCTTTTATGAGGTTATTGAAATTGCCAATTACCTTTACAATGTTCAAACTCTGCATCGTAAAACAAACACAGTCTTTCATTATCAGTGCTGAATGCTTCGTTCAAAACTTTGATTGAACTTTCAATATCCAATTTCTTCTTAGGGAGTACAGTGAACACTGGTATATCAGTCTTTGAGAAGCAGGTGTGGCCGTAGTGGACCACGGCATCTGCCTGGACGTGCATAGCTGCCACAGAATCTATGCAACAGCTGGAGGAAAGATAATGTCATCTATTGGATTTGTTTGTAAGTTTAACCTGAATTAGGTGTTGGGCTAGTTATGATTTAGTATCTAGACTCACTTTTTAATATCAGCAAATACAAAGAATAAAACAATAGGACAGATATTATACACAACATGATTTTTAAAATAATAATTTTGTACGTAATATTTTACGATGACATCGTAACTTACCTTGCATACGACGTGTCGCCAAGAATGTACAAATCAGTATCAACATTTTTTCTAATTTCTTCATAAATACTTGCACTTACACTCAGTAGATCATCTGGGAATTGAAGGCACACCTAAATAAAACGAAGAATGATTAATTTTCAATACTAATGTATAACTAAAACATAAATACGACGCAATACCTTTTTGAACTTGTTGTCGGCAATCCATTTGCAAGTTTCATTTATATCAAAACGTACACTTATGTCTTCGATTTCATCAGCATTGTAAGTCACTTCTAACTCACGCTCTATACATATCTTACCATCAGTGGTAAAATTAGCCATCTTTCGTGTTTAGATCGAATAATTTTGTAAAAATTGTTAATTGTAAACAAAACACTGCAAAACACTAATAACCACAGTATTAACAACCTCAATTTACAAAGGTGGGCGGGATTGACAGTGACAGCAAGACTAGTGTATGTTATTTTTGCTTCTGACAGATAAGAAAATTTTAAATTCTATGGTCATGCAACACAGACCACAAAACAAGGTAATGCAAGAAGAATCCTTTTCAAGGATAGGTAGGAACATGGGTAAGACTAGGAAGGATAATGAGATATTGATAATGGTGAGTATTGAACTAGGTTCACTTTGTAAATTACATTCAAAGTCCTTGATCAACATTCCTATTCCATATATTCTACTTACTTTACTCTTTATTTACAGTTTGTAGGTCTTTATTAATTAGTGGGCAAAAGTACCAGCTCCCAAAAATCAAATGAATATTACAATATCTAGTAAAACATAGGTAATGTGTAATGTTTTATGGGTCTTCAAATTGAAAATTAAAAGCAGTAGGTATTAATTAATTTATTTATTGATATAGGTAAATAGCAAAAATTGTGGATCATTCAAGATATTAGAGAGCCTGATCTAATATCCCTCATCACTAATGGTGATGGTATACTGGGGGTACGCATCTTTGACTAGTTTAGCTGTGACCTCATGGTCAGCTTTTCCATAGCCTTGAGAGTAACCATAAATATGAATTTTCTTTTCTGCTGCATCATGAGATATTCTACCACCACCAATAGGCTCGGCATCAAATGGTGATAGCTGAGCCTGCACCTAAATCAAACACATAACTTTAAAATTATGTATATATACCTACCTATACATATTGTTGTATTTATTTTTATCTTATTAATTCTTCAAGTAAAATAATTTGAGCTGTAAGCATGTAACTTAAAATCTTAATTACCTTATCATAAATATCAGAGTGGTATTCACATGACTTGTACCCTCTCACTATAGTAATGAATGGCTCCGGGGCATTTTCCTTAGCTTCATCATACACTTTTATCAATATATATTTGAACACTCCACTGGGATCAATGTCGACTTTTGGTATATCGTCTAACGATTTCGAAGACATACTTTTGATATTCGAGTTGCCTGAAACTATTTAATTACTAATGAACCAAACTATTTTGTAAAATGTTTTTTTTAAAGCATTATATTTTTGCGGTTAACCAAAAACTTACCAAATCTTTTGGTTAATAATAACTTTGACTTAGGTTGTAGGCTCCTTAAATTGATAATTGTATATCCCAATAGGAATTTTGTTAACATTCGTAATCTGAAAAATATATTTTCTTACGCAAAGCCGCTCACCCAACATGCAATGCAACAAGAAAAAAACACAAAAATAATAGGTATAATTATATGTAGGTATAATACCTAAATAGGTTACAAATTATCGAAATAGACTAAAACGACTGAAAGTCCGGCCGGAATAAGTACAGCAGAATACAGATGTCAAAATTGTCAAAAAGTTCAATTCAATTTAATTTTTTAGTTTGAATGTCAATTCAATGTCAAAAGTGAAGCAAAATCAATTCAATTCGCTGACAATTTTGTCAAGATGTCACTAACTGACAGTAGTGTCAGTGACAGTAACAATAATGAAATAAAATCATCTGTGGATTAAGTTATGATCTTATGATGGCTGCTGTCTGACTGGTCTGGTCAGAAAAATTACAAAATATTGAAATGTTAAGATTTGACTGTAATTTGATAATAATAATCTGAATTAATTAATCAATCACGGAAATATATTTTGAAACATGGATTCTAAACTAACTGGTATGTTAAATTTGTATAACTTACACAATATCCCAAAATAAAAGGTTACAAATTACAATTAGCCATAATTTTACATTCATGTTATTTACTAATATTTTGGTGTATTCTATGTTTACGCAGGTGAAATAGTGATAAAACATGGCATAAATCTGGTGATTCACTGCTGACCTTACTTTCTAGATATTGACATAATTATAGTGACTAAAATAGAAATACACCCACACGCTTACTATTTCAGTTTTATCATAAAAAAATTGTTGTTAATGGCATAATACATTGCATTGCAGGTATGTGGGTGAGTTTCTTCACGGCGGCGGGGATACCGTCGGACGTGTCTGCGACGTACGCGCTCACCTTCACGGAGAATCGCATTCAAAATGATATGTTGCTGGACTTGAACAAGGAGTACCTCCGAGACATGGGCATCACTCGGATGGGAGATGTCATTGCTATTCTGAGGTGAATGTTCTGGTAAACAAGAACCTACTGCTAGGAACCTCACAAGTTTAGTTTAATAATTGGCTATAGAGTAGATGCCTTTATTTATACATGCATTTGTTTAAATTTTCTTGCTAGTTTAGCAAAATTTTGAAACTGGATAACTTCTGAGTAATATAAATTTAATTCGTAGTAAAAGTCTTGCCGCAATCCTGACAAGTCTTGGGCAAAATTGCCACAACATGGAACCCAGACTCTAGCATGAGACACGGGGATATATCTAATAGCTTGACACACACTTATTTGATAGGTGTATGAGTTGGGGGAGACTATCTTTATAATGGGACCCTATCAGCTTAAACAGAAATAGATTATTAATGTAAAAATTTTTAGTTAGTTTGAATAATCAGTAAATCAAAGTCATGTGACACCATTGCAGCATCCAGTCCACTCATTCTAAAATAATAATATTGCAATATTTCATTGGTACAGGCATGCGAAGCAAGTGCATGAGAATGCTGCCCGTGATAAAGTGTTGAGCACTACCATTGCTCCCACAGTGAAGGTGCCTGTCGCTGCGATCACTGGCCGTGCAACCAGCTCGCAGCCTTCTTCACGTAAGTTTCATACTATCCTACTTATATTATAAACGCGAAAGTTTGTGAGGATCTATGTTTGTATGTATGTATGTATGTATATTTGTTATAACTCTTTCACGAAAAAATTACTGGATGGATTTGTATGAAAGTTTACAGTAATATAGGTTACGCCGCGCCCCGCGGTGTTACCCGCGTTGAATCGGTTCCCGTGGGAATTTCGGGATAAAATGTATCCCATGTGTTATTTTGATGTATAATCTATATTACTGTAAAGTTTCATCCAAATCCGTCCAGTGGTTTTTCGTGAAAGAGCAACAAACATACATCCATACATCCATCCTCACAAACTTTCGCATTTATAATATTAGTAGGATAGGATACGAGTACATCAGAATAATACATGAAAATAACTATAAATTCACTAACAAATGCAGGCTTGGGAATCATAGGATAAAACATGCCCATAATCACTGTAACCGAATATAAGTAGTCTATTTGTATATGATAGAAATCAAATCATTTCCAAAGATTAGCATGTTCCAAACCAATGAATCTTCAGCTTTATTATAGGTAATAGTAAACAGTTTGCTATGCTAGAGCCTTAGTCCAAATACTCTAATAAAACAATTAATTGTTCCTTACATGCATGTCTTTTAAATAAAAAAAAATTATATATGTAGTTAGAACATTTAAAAATAAACATACTATATGGCCGCACTGTTGGGCAATTATAAAATTTCCAAACTTCTGCCCACCATGCTTCAATATTTACAAATAATAATTTTCAACGTTAGTATTACATAGTTCGAAAAGCACAACACTTTCCCATTTAACAAACAATATTTTAGTTACATTGTATTTATAAAAAGTTAGTCTTGATCGTGCGTAAATAGAAAACGACGAGTATCGTGTATTGACCGTGATATTCAATGTGAATGTTTCACCGTTATGCAATGAGACAATGGTCAATGATTATGTTAATGTGTGTGTGCGTGCGCGCGTGTCAGAGCGGCATAATTGATAGGAAATTATACGAGCGCAGCGCGGCGTCGCTACGTAACGCACTTCCTTCCACATTGAGCTTACGGACTTGTTTCTAGGCTTAACTCGGAGAAAATGCATCCCAGCAAAACAACATCCAACACCCTTTAAAGTGCATTTTCAAATCACTTATGCAGTGTTGCGTTTGGTTTCTATCAAGCGTAGCATAGCACTACATTACGCGCGGCATAACTCCTAACCTCGGCTCGCATTGCTAGAAATAATCTAAATTCTATCCACTAGCCTTTGTAAATCTTAAGCTGTGCCTATATTGCTCTCAACATGTTCTACCTACAGTGAAGACTTGGAGCTATTAGGAGTAGCATTTGACAACTTTTACTCTTTTGTTAATGTTCGCACCTGCAGAAAACTGAGGTTGTGATTGTGTTACAGCCGCCAGTCGCATCCTGGAGCACTACACGAGGAACCCCACCGTCCCAGAGGGACCCGCCTCGCCGCGGTCCACTCACACCGTCAAGAGGAAATCTAACGAATCAAGGTAATTATCTATATCATAGACATTGTATCTAACTCTTTTTACGAGTACTACAATGTAAAGTAATATGACTTTCCCATAATAAATAAGTCGAATCTTTCTGTGGAAGAAAATGGTTTAGTGATGGGGTAGACGTAGAATGAAAATAGAACCTTTTCCTCTAGAAAATTATCATTGCAAGAAATAGATTACTCCCATAAATGCCACGGAGAATCAATATAGCTGAAAAGAGCAAGGAGACCAAATGTGAAGATTTTCCGATACATAATTATAATGTATCTGGCGTTTATGTTCAGGTCTAGTTTGGAACCTAACCAACCCAACCATACTTGAGATATACGCGATTGCAGACGTTGCAGACCTTTAAAATTTAAATCATTTTTTGATTAGCACTATTTCATATTCAAATTTTTTATCCCACAATAGAATACTCATAATTTTACCCGAATGTGCGACAAATTCAAATAAAGCTGACGAGCATTATGCCTGATCATTATACAATGATTTATAACTATTACACTGAAATGACAAGTGTTGCATGTCTACGAATTCAACATTGTAACATGACAGTAATGCACGCACGTACTATGAATTACGCGCTGTGACGCGTTACTGTCGGTCACTGGAGCACTGTGTCGGCGGCTCATGACCGGGGTTAATGGACTGTGGAAAGATAGAGGTGTGAAGTTTGTGACTTATTTCGATAGTGATGTAGAAAAATATTTTATCAGTTCAGAACTGTCCATAGGACATCCGAAGTAATATACATAAAATAACCAAATAATTAAGATGTTTTTGAAAGTAATGTAAACTTGTTAATTTAAATTTTGAACTCTACTATCGACTTACTAAATAAGCTACATTTTCTTGTTACAGTCCACCTGCAGATGTTAAGAAGGCACGTTCTATCCGATTTTCTTCTCCGCCCAAGGCAGTAGTTAAAGAAGGTAAGAAACTGATGCTCTAACATCATGTTCTGTCTGTTTCATATTATAAATAACTGTATAGAACAACATTTGAATAAATGCACCACATGTTAGTTAGTGAGTCTAACAGTGCATATTTATCGCAGGTCCAACCACCAAGACAGTGTTTGCTCGGCTCGGCAACTCGGAACCAGTCAAAGTACAGTCGACCAAAGTCGCAGTGAAGCCCATCTACGCGCGGCTCGGCTCCAAAGCAAACGAAGAAGAACAGCAAGTACCCATAGACAAAGACGCCCTCAAATACGAAGGCATTCTCAAAGCGATGCCCGCGGTGAGCAAAAAGATAGTCACAGTCACCACCTCCAAGAATGTAAGGAAAATATCCTGTACCATGAGAGCGGACGAGAGTCCGGTCAGCGTGAAGGAAAAGTTGTCTCTTTCTAACATTAAGTCGAAGTCGGTAAAATTTTCCAATCACGTGCAGTATAAGGAGATTGAGAAAGTTCAAAAGCCGGCGATGCCAGTTAAACAGGTGGCAAAGGCTACGGCTGTGTTTAACAAGCCGGAGCGAAGGCTCACCATGCCGGAGAATAACGGAGTTAAAGCGAGGCTCGGGATAACGGGGCCTAAGAACGTCAAAAACCTCACAATAACCAGAAATGTGTTCAACAGACTCGGAGTCTGATACCTGAGAAACATTGTGTGTACCAAGAAATGCTTTGTCACTTTGAGAGGCTGTTGAAATAAGGGTTCTGATCTTCCCTTTTAAGGTACAGACCTCTGAAATGTTTGTGGCAGTGCCACAGTGCTAATTGGTTGCAGTTTCTACTGCATCGATCGTGTTTTATTATGTTAATAGACGAAGAAAAAAGTTTTATGTGATAGATGCATGTTATCAATGCGGGAAAGAGAATTTTAAATGCCGATTTTACGTCGAATCAATCTTTCAAACGTGACCAATTGTATAGAAAAGTTAATTTAATGCATGTGTTTAACAATACTACCTCTGTATTTGTCTGTGTTGTGTTGCCAATTTTATTTTATGTTTTTATTAATTTTGTTTTTAACTCTAACCTAACGGTTAAAACGTCAATCAGGTGCGCCTTCCGGCAATGAAGCATTGTGATTAGTGTTTGGTAGTTGTCAATGTTTGACAACTGCATGTCCTATATAAAATTGAGAAGATTATTACGATTTCACTCATAAGAAAAGATATTACGGAGGGACTCGGGTAATATTTTACTTATTTGTTCGCATCCCGAATCGTTGGAATGTTTATATTAAAAAGTAAGACAATTGAAAAACCGTTTGGCTATTTCAAATTTCTTCATGAATCGAACTTTGTTAATTTATAAGTAACCGTTTTGTTGTAATTTTCATTTATGTTAAGTGTATGTACATGGTATGTACGTTTGAAACGTAGTTCTTATTATATTCAACTAACTTGCTTGCTTTTCTTTCTGTTTTAATTTAGTTATTAAGAATCTCTAACTTTGATGTTTTACATTTTAGCTTTAATTTTATTCGTACATTAAACTTGTCTACGTTTTATCTTATATCAAAAGAAAATAAGTTTCCCTTGTTAACGTATGAATGAATGAGTCAATATAATTTTATTTATAGATTTTAACGCGTGCTTTTTAAAACGTATAAAAAAAAAAAGTAAAAGTATGAGCCTGTAATGTCCCACTGTTGGGCAAAGGCCTCTTATCTCACTGAAGATATCAGTACAGTGAGGAGGAAAAAACGTATATAAAGACTTATATAAAGAGGTATCATAGCCAAGTTTTACATTGCAGTGTGAGTTATCAAAATCAAAATATGTATCACAAATTAAAGTAGAGGATGCTAGACCATTTTCTGAATGCAGTTACATGATTGGTACTGCCCACATTTTGTCAACTTCCCAATTTTAATGCATGTTTATAGAATTGGACTATCCCGATTCCATCACGTCCTAGTTTTAACATAATTATAAAATTTGTTTAAGATAATGTAAATATTTTTTTTATGAATAAAGTATAATTGTACCTACAAGTAAAAATTATTTATTTATTGATTCACGAAGGAAAGTTAGTTGCGTCAATACAATGTATTAAACATTGGAGTACTTAATAATTAAGTACATAATGCTAATTAGTGAAGAAATAGGGAAGTATAATATAAGGAGAGGATATAATGAATGGTTTTAAAATTAAGCGCAGGCACTTCTTTTTATGACTGACGCAGATTTATATGGTTTGGTTTAGGGCCGGCGCCCACTGCCGGCACGGCACGGTGAGTCATGGCAAAGGATTTTAATACTAATTAAGTTATTTTGAATCTTATTTCAATGAGTTTAGAAATTATGTTACTTTATTTTGATACCACGATGCCGTGACGTGCCGCAGGATGCTGCGGCATGATGCGACACGCCACAGGATGCAACGGCATGACGTGTCATGCTGTTTCATTCCACGGGATGCCCCGGCGCGCCATTGCATCCCGCGAGACGTATGGGTCACTTTGGGGTCGAGGAATTATGATTGCTAGCTAGTTGAAATAAGGTTGAAACTTATGCAGCATTTCGGTGGGGCGCAGTCCGGCAAAACTGATGGATGCCAGAGTGGCTGGGCTTTCAGCAGGATGCCACGGCATGCCACGGAACGCCGCGGGATGCCGCAGCACGCCGCGGGATGCCACTACACAACCTGCCGTGCCATGCTGTGCCACGCCGTCAGTGAGCGCCGGCCCTTATGCTGTTCAATAATTATAATTTTACCAGCTTAAGCATTCATTATGTGGTAATTATTATTTTTCCGATATTGACCGTTAGTATATTGATTATTTAATAGTTTTATTGATCAATGTATTAACTTGTACAAATATCAATATTTACTGAACCAATTTCAATGTTGGAGGCTTTTAGGCGGTCTAAATACTGCGACAACAGGATTGGTCACGAAACTACTCGGAGTTAGTAATGAAACATTTATAAATGAATTGTATATTAAAACTAGCTGCGCCCCGCGGTTTCACCCGCGTTGTACCCGTTCCCGCGGGAATTTCGGGATGAAAAATAGATGTTGGCCGATTCTCAGACCTACTCAATATGCTCACAAAATTTCATGAGAATCGGTCAAGCCGTTTCGGAGGAGTACGGGAACGAACACTGTGACATGAGAATTTTATATATAAGATTACCCGTAAATTTCCATAACCGTTATTACAGTGACTATAGCAATGCAGTTGGGAAATTGTCTCGGTTCCATTGTGACAACACCATCCAATTCTATCTCTATTAGATTAAATGTTACCCAACTTGGGTATACAGGGTGAGCAATCCAAATGGGTCAGTATGGAGGTTTTGGAAACCATAACAGATAGCGAAATCTTGGCTTAGGAACCATGACGTCGATTTTAGTAAAAAGAAAAACTGCATTCATATACTTACAAAAATACGTGTACTCGGCCCAGGAATCGAACCTGGACTTTTTTGAAAAATTAAATTTCGTTATTTTCCTTTGAATATCGGTTATGTAGCTCTTAAATAGTAAATGTTACTAAAAAACATGATATCTAAAACTAATAAAATGCATTGTTTTTAAACAACGAAGTTTTATTTTTCAATACTTCAGTCGCGCCGGCCCTTTGACTTTGTATGGGGTAGTTTTAATATTGTTTAAGTAATTGAACATACCATTTTGAACATTTACTGAAATAAAATAATTATCTTTTTGTTGTGTTTTTGTTCAATTACTTAAACAATATTAAAACTTCCCCATACAAAGTCAAAGGGCCGGCGCGGCGGCGGCACTGAAGTATTGAAAAATAAAACTTCGTTGTTTAAAAACAATGCATTTTATTAGTTTTAGATATCATGTTTCTTAGTAACATTTACTATTTAAGAGCTACATAACCGATATTCAAAGGAAAATAACGAAATTTATTTTTTCAAAAAAGTCCAGGTTCGATTCCTGGGCCGAGTACACGTATTTTTGTAAGTATATGAATGCAGTTTTTCTTTTTACTAAAATCAACGTCATGGTTCCTAAGCCAAGATTTCGCTATCTGTTATGGTTTCCAAAACCTCCATACTGACCCATTTGGATTGCTCACCCTGTATAATATAATAATCTAATTTATCCCAATGCTGGGCATACCTATTAGACGTATAGAGATCAAGTGACATCCAACCCTTACATTATACCATAAGTCAATGATCCAACCTCGGTGGTTTCATGATCGCTAATCTATTTAGTCCCACAGCTGGGCATATCGGGCGTATAGAGATCAAAGTGTCATCCAACCCTGCTGGTACTTTCACTGTGTTTCTATTCGCACCCCGGCGTGGCCAGTGACCATGACCGCCTCGAAGAAAGTTACTAGGCCAAGAAAGTAACACTCAATGATACTTACACTATTACAACTGTAATCGATATTTATAGGACTTGGGAGTATCTTTAGATTTTTTAAGGTTTTTTAGTTTCTTATAGGGTCTGTGAGGCCACAGATACAGTTTTTCTCAAAAATTGCTTTTACGATTTTCAAACCAAAGATAATTTTAGTACAGGAAAACGGCTTAGTGCAATAACACCCATACCATAATATTATTCCTGTTTTAAAAATCCGCCCTAAAACTTTAGATTTAAAATCCTTTTTACTTTTTTAAATAAGTAGTTAGATTGTACCTTACTCGATATCATAAACACAGAACCGTGAAATAAGATCCTAAATGGTCTTACCTGTAACTCAGGGGTAAGTAGGTACTTACTAGCTCTGAAATTAGAAAAAGAAAACATTTTAAATAAAAAATATTTAGGGACCCAAGCAAGGCATGCTAAAATGTGTCATATCGCTTGTAACATTAAGAAAAACTTGGAAATGTAACTAATTTTGTTCTTCATTTTTTGTTGCAAAATAAACCTTCTGTTCAGGGTTTTTTGCTGACTGTTGCCATAGTCTGTTGCAGTCTAACCGTTAAAAATGGTCTCAATTAAGTAATCTACCTGAACTTTACGTTTATTTGCGGGACAATTCAATATTAATCTTAGTTGTAGGGTGGGTGTACCAGTCCCAAACCAGGCACCAATGGTTGACCACTAGCATGTTAAAATCGATAAAATAAGGAATCGCGGGCTTTTTTGATAACTTGAATTATGTTGTAATGTTGTCTAAACTATTACCTAGCTTCCGAGCATACATTTTGAGCGAGTGAACAAAAGATATTGCTACCTTGCTCTATTTGAAACACACGTGTCTCGGTCACTTGCCTTCGAGCCGCCATCACAACTAGAAGTGCACGTTGACATGGTAAGATAAATCGTTAAAAATTACCTATTATTTCATAGATACATAAACAAAATTAAATTATTTAGAAAATTAAGTGTTTATTTGAGTGCTGTGAACTATTATTTTAAATAAATTATGCCAATAAGAAGTAGATTTCAAGCTGGTTAACTACTGGAATACGCCTTGTACTGACGTCCAATTGTTGACCAGCTGGTTTGCTATTGGTAATCTATGATCGTTTCTTTTTTTATGTTTTTTTTCATAGGGGTGTTCTTGTTTCACAGTTTAGAACTTCATTCATATCATTATAATCGTTTTGCGAAGTGTTATCCAGTAATTGACCACTGGTTTGCTTTTGGTACACAGTTGTGTTCCTAAAGACGACCAAATGTTGTTTCTCTTTGTTTTAGACTAAAAATGTCACCAAAAAAATAATTTTTCAATTACTCCGAGGAAGACCTTTTGAAGTGTCTTGATGATATTAATAAAGGCGCGAAACTTAGGGAAACATGTCGTAAATATAATATTCCTCACTCGACCGTTATTAACAAACTGAAAATGAGACATCCTGTGCCGCGGAAAATGGGTCCACCAACTATCATGAGCCCCAATGAAGAGTTGTTATTGACTAGATGGATTAACGCTAATGCTAGAAAGGGAATTCCCTTAACAAAGGATCGTTTGTTGGAAACAGTTAGCAAAATAATACAGGAGGATGGGCGGAATAATCCTTTTACAGATGGGAAACATGGACGAAAATGGTTTACCTGCTTTCTAAAAAGACATCCCGATGTAACGCAGCGACATGCTGAATCTATAAACTCAGCGCGAAGCCGGGTCACAGAAGAAAGCCTAAGAAAATGGCACTCTGATTTAAGAGAATACTTAAGAAGTGAAAATGCCGAAGTTATAAACTTGATGATCCTGACAGAATAATAAATGCTGATGAATCTGGTTTCAATGTATGTCCTACGTCAGGTTTGATGCTGGGTCCTAAAGGAATGTCTAATTTATACGAAATAAAAGACAAGGAAAAGGAAAGCAAACTTTTTCGCTGATTTTTAAGTGGTCAACCATTGGTCCAAAAAATGGTAATTTATTGGAGCACGCTGGTCAGACTTAGGCAATTTCCCGTTTTTTGTATTCTTCAAGGAATTAATAAAAAACTATAATAGTTGGATTCATATAATTTATCATTATTGCAGCTTTAATAAATAATAAACAACTTCATGTAATAACATTTCTACGTCAGAGCTATATTTTAGCAGATATGAGCATTTTAAACTCAAATTTGTCCTTAACTGGTTTGGGATTGGTACGTTCACTATTTAAGTTATAAACGCGTCTCAGAGCTTGTTTTGTATAAGTTGTTAAACTTTTCTGTTATGTAAAGAAATTGTTTATTTTTGTATTGTTGTTGGAAATTATATCTGTTTCGTACTTTATCTGTGTCGACAACGGGCCGTGTTCCATCGGGTTATTCTTTTTGCCGCCGCTACTTGCAGCCGTCAATTCTCTGTTACATAACCTGCGGGCGACACAGAAAGTTATTGTCATCGTTTACCTCTTATTACTTACGAGTGAGTATCGTACTGGAGTATATCGGAAGTAATATAAAGCTTACAATGCAGCGATCGATCTGAATCATTAGTGTTATAATTGAATAGTGATATAACGGTGGTGCGGCGGCGGCGGTGGTTGCAGCGGCCGAGAGCGAGCTGCGCGTGCGGCGAGATATAAGCGAAGGGAGGGCGCGCGCCGCCGCAGTGCTCCCGCTGGCTCCGACACGACGCCGCACCATGGGGAGACAGGTATGCAGCATGCACCACTATCAATTACTTTTATTTTAAAACTAATATTTACCGAAGTGTAAAAAATAAGGTAGTTTTATATTTACTAACTAGTGTTCACCCTTGTTTCAGGTAATAATAGGAGCCCTATTGTGGCTTGCGTTTAATGGGACATTAGCAGTGAATCTAGTGTATAAAGACAATGTAAGTGCGCAAAGTGTTAGGAACATGTTCCGGTGGCCGACGGGCATGTATGCGAGCGCGGCACCCTACGGCGCGTACTCCGTGCCGGTGCCGTTCATCGCGCCCAAGCCGGCCGCCTCCAGTGTGGTGCCCGTGAAGGAAACACTTGTATACAACAACCCGAAGGGGTACCTCAAGCAGAGCGGTATCTACAACCTGAAGGACTCGTACGGCAACCGCTACGTGCAGTCGCCACAATCGCTGCCGCTGAAGCCGTCGTTCCCGCAACAGTTCCTGAAGCTGCAGGAGCTGCCTGCGCACCTCGTGCAGCCCCTTGCCACCGCGCCGCTTAACTACAATAACTACAACAACCACAATAATTATAACGGATACAAACAAGGCTCGGTATCGCCTCAAGTCGTCTACGGATCTCACTACAAGTTGCCTCTCCAATCGACCGCAGCGACAGGGCACAAGCACATCAGCTATTCACAGACGCATCCAGTGTCGCAGAACGCTTACACTCAGAATAATAATTTTGCTAACCTATATGCAGATACTATTAGGAACTTTGGGCAGCCTTCGCTGATCAAATCCCAACTAAGCTCGGGTTTGCTCCAGATTCCTCCGGGGTATTCAGCCGGATTGACGCTGCAGCCCAATCCACCCGAGGAGCAGGAGCAACACAGCTCTTTGCAGCAGTCGAGCAGCAGCGAGGAGACATTCTCCAGCACGCAGGCACCCAGAATAGAGTACCACCAAGTCACCAGGAAACCACAATATGAACCGATCATACACGATTCAGAAGAATTATACGACGAAGAAAAGAGACAAGCCGTTCGAACAGTCAAACAAAAATTAAAGAAATATCCTGTAAGAGAAACTCAAGTCAATACTGTCGTGAATGGACAGAAAACTATCGTCAATCTAAGGACTAAACCCACAGTGCCACTGTTAGACATTAGCCTCTTAGAACCATTGACCTTCAAAAATCCACTTGTGCCACAAGTGCAACATTTTTTACCAAGAATTAATCAAGCTACTTACCACAAACTCTCTGAGCTGGAATCAGACGAAGATAATAAACATCTCAAGGACTATGGAAGTAATAAACCAAAATCACACCATACTGGACATAATGGAAAACCAAAGAAACATGGGCCGAAAAGAAAACATAAACGTCCATCTATCAAAGTACACACAACTTATGGCGATGAAATAACTCAAGCGTCCACCGCCAGACCCACGATCGTTAGTAACGAGAATAATAATATTAACGAGAGTCCCGAAATAGTTTATGAAATAAATTCTCCCAACTACAAAGAAACCATTAAGGAAAAAACTGTTAGTTACAATAAGCAAACAAATTCTGATCCTATTCATTATTCATACGGGAGCAATACTCACAAGGAGCCTGTGAAATACACTTACACCCACAGTTCGAAAGAACCTATTCAAATTAAAGAAGTTCGATACGAAAGTCACGGAGAGGGTCCGAAGACTTTGGACCACGGCTCTAAATCTGAGCACGAACAACACAAACACGATGATGATGACTCGGGTGAATCAGACGAGTCGTACGAGGAGTCTGACGAGGATGATCCGCCTCCAAAACATCATTATCATAAAGAACATTCCAAGCATACTCAACCGGAGCACAGAGAAGAACATCATTACGAATCGAAACCGAATCAAAGACATGAGGAACACCATCATGCGTCACAACCAAAGCATCGAGAAGAGGAGTACCACCACCAGTTAGTGACGTCTCCTCATCATAACGGTGAGCATAAGCTAGTGTCATCTGGTCCTCCGCCGACTAATTACTACCAACATCAGACTGTGCACCCCGCGCAGTACGAGGACGAGGTCCGCATCGCAGCGCCTTTGAAGGTTAATCCCAGTCAACACATTCAGCCAGTGAGTGTGGAGCCGCGACAGCCCACTCCCCAATTCAAGCCGATCCCGGCCCCGCACCAACAACCACCTCAAACACATCAACACTCGTCTCCCGTAGTCCACGAAAAAACTAAACAAGTCATAAGAGTTATCAAAGAAGAGACGCCGGAAGATAGTCCCCCTGAAGATAGTACCCCTGAAAAAGAACTGAATGAAAAAGAAGAGGATAGCGAGAAGGACTTTGAAACTGCGTACAAAAATGCAGCTTATGGTTTCCCCGCGTTCCATTCCAAATCTAGTGACAGCGAACAAGATATCTTCAATCCAGACAACTACGGTGTCCCTCGGGATCATATCTCGTACCACACCAACAAGTCACCGTTTCAACAGTACCAGGCGGAAGGCGACCCCTACCCTAAGACCACGCGCCTCTCTTACATGGACGACAGAGACAAAACCAAGGAAGATTATTTCTTAGGCTACTCCGTCAACAAGCCAGAAAGCTTAACGGACCATTACAAGAAACAGGTGGATTACTACAAATTGATCAAACAAGAAAATCCACAAAAGTATGTTATTAAAGACAATGATGAAAATAAGAAAACGACATTTAAAGGAATGTTTTCAGCGCTGCCCTATAGTTACTACCCGACATTCAACCAGATGTCGAGTCAAATGCTCGGCCAGTACAAAACGGTGCCGTTTGTCCAGGAGTTTGATTACTCCAAGGGAGATAAGAGAGATAACTCCGGGCTGGCGTCGAGGCCGTTCCCCACGTTCAAGATGAACACGCATTTCGTAGAGCCTCAGTTCCAGTACGGGTTCGAGCCGGCGGCGCTGCCGCGGCTGCTCGACAGCGAGCTCGCCTCCATGGCCACCAACGACTCCCCGCAGACCGACAAGAGCGGACTCAGGAAAAAAGTCTACACGGAAAACTTCTACATCAAAACCACAAATACAGACGACAGAGGACCTAGTAGTAGATAGGATAATTTATTGTTGTTGTGTTAATGTTATACTCGCCAAATAAGTTATAATAAATTATAAAAAAAATCTTATTGAATGTTTGAATGTAACCTTTCATTAGAATGATACACTTGAGTTAATCCCCTCAGTGGATGCTTGTGCAATGTTACTTTCCCTATCTACCAATCAATATATTACGTGACAGACACTTCTTGCGCCAATTCAAACTGCAGTTCATAGAAAAAATAAAAACAATTATTATTGCTTTACTCAGTAAGCGTGGAAGAAAAACCTTCCGTAGCTGATTTTGCATGCTAACAACCGGATCCGAATGATTGCGCAATGCTAGGAAATATATGTAATAGGCAAACAAAAGAAAGAATTTTAATTTTTACAATACATTATTCTGCCTAGCTTTATGTTGATAGGTGATTCTATCAGTTGAAAAATGTGTTTCTGAAATACTGTCTTGCTTGATTAACTTCGATTATTAACGGCTAGTCAAGTTGCAAATGAATCGGCTTAATCAATGAGCAAATCATTTCATTACGGTCCATTGAAGATGATATTGAAATACCTCTGAAATTCCAAGACTTTATGTTTCAACAAGATCACTGTCAATTTAATAATTTTAAAGGACGGCAGGATAAAATAATTTCAATATTTACGTTTATATTTTTATTAACCGATATTGCAATACTGTTTGATCTTACATGTGAAGTTAATTCTTATTTCATTATGCTGATTACGACTGCTACTGATTTTCCGACTAGTCAATAGTAAAATGATAAATGCACGATAGATGCATGTTTTATAAATTCGAAATGTTCCAGAGATCTACAATGAATCCTACAGTAGGTACAGAAATTACCTTTCTAGGTAAAAAAATAAACACTCTTACAAACTAACTAGTTACTTTTTTGTACATGCTTTTATTTTTCGTTAACTCCTGAACAAATGCTTTATCGATTAAATGGAAGTTACAGACATGTGCAAACGAAAAATAAAAGTTAGCATAAAACATAAATAAACTTAATTAAAAAGACGGATGATTGATAAAATAGGTACAAAAGACTGGAACAATTTATATATTTATCTAGATTTTCTCATTGTTTCTGTCTCAATGTCTGCAATGTTTCTCCGTTTCAGTAGTCGTATTGTCATGACGATGGCTGCCGATCCGAATGTTACCGCTATTAAGGCTATTACTACAATGCCGGCGGGCACGGACCCTCCATTGTTGAAGTCGAATATCTCCGCGACCAAAGCCACTGGCCTCAATATCTTCACAACTGGTTCACACCCAGACTCTCTGACATATTTCGCCCAAGTCCTGTTAGGGAATGTCATCTCCCTCGGTTTTATAAACGGCCTCCTTCCAGGCACTGTCCTGCTGAGAGTCGAGTTCATGTTTCGTAACTGCGTCTCGTTGTAGTGGCAGTACAGATGCTTCTTCTTCTTATTCCCTTTGACTATGATGTCTTTCTCGGCACTCTTCGCACCAATGAGAACGTCCAAGTCGCCTTTGATCATGTTCGCCCAGTCCCACATTTCGGCGATTTTGCAATCACAGATAAATGGATTGCCCAACAGATTGAGAGAATGTAGTCTAGGGTTGTTTGCGAACACCAGAGGGTCGATAGTAGTCAAATTGTTGTAACTCAGGTTAATCTTTTCAAGATGGTGCAACTTTTCCAAAAACGAAAGGCTATTTTCGGTTGATTTGAGACGGTTACCAGATAAATTAAGTTCGGTTATATCAATCGCATTAGTGAATGCGTCCACGTCTAGGGCAGTTATGTTGCAGTTGCTTAAATCTAAACGAGTCACTCGAGATAGCTGTTTTGGGAATATGGATCCCTTTTCAGGAATGATAAGAGGATTCCCGCCGAGTCTTAATTCTGTCAGATCTGTGTATGTGAGATTCTTGAAGAAAGCGTTTGCATTCAACGGCCGTTTCAAGCCGCAGAACTCCAATTCTAATGTGGTCAGTTGCGTGAGATTCCCAAAGAGTCCAGCTTCGAGAGAAAGTAAATCGTTACCGGAAAGTACAAGTCTCTTCATTGAAGTCATCTTGGAGAAAGAATCGGGCCCAATGTATGATAGATTACTGTATCCCATGTTGAGGTACTCGAGGTTCTCGAGTGGAGCCAAGAGCTTTGTGAATACGTCGTTGAGTGGGTTGTGAGAAATATCGAGCTCCTGAAGATTATCAAAAACATTAAAATTGTCTGGTAGAGCGTGAAGGCCACACTTGCTGAGGAACAATTTTTCAAGCTTCGGTAGAGGTTGTAGTGCCTCTTGTAAATCAGGGGCGAAGAGCGGATTGCCCGAAAGATACAAACTCTTTAGTCTTGTCGCATTCGCGAAAGCTTCTCCTGATATAGGTCCCTGTATTTTGCAGTTTGACAAATCTAACAAATTCAAGTTGTTAACGCTAGTGCCCAGCGTTGCAGCCACATCCAAGTCTCGTAATTCGTTGTCCGCCAAAATAAGTGTAACCAAATTGGTGCAATTAGAGAAAGTGTCTTCGGATAGCGACGTCAGGCCTGATTTCCTCAGATTAAGATACTCTAATCTGACCAATTTACCCAGAATTTCTGGCCAGTCAGTGTCTGTTAGGAAGTTTCCAGCTAGCTCCAAGTTTTTGAGATTTATAGCAGTAACGAATGTTCCCTCGGATATCGTCCTTAGTTTGCAGTCATTCAGCTTTAGTGATTCAAGGCTGGTTAAAGCGTCGAATATTCCAGGTTCTAGCGATTTGAGGGGATTGTTTGAGAGGTCTATGGTGTTGAGCGAGGTGATGTTGTCGAAGAACTGCGGGTTGATGGCGCTGAGGTTACACGAACTGATGTCCAGGTACTGCAGCGTGGCCGAGACTAGGAACGGGCCCTCCACCGACGAAATAGGATTGTCTTGAAGCTCCACATTCAGAAGCCCGCGAGAGTCCCTGAAATGAACAAAAAGTGTACATGAGTATCAAAGAGTTACTACGCATACGTTTGTCTAATATGATAAAGTAGGTAACAAAACCAATTTGCATTCGTTGAGTGACCATTATTATCTAATATTGGCACTAGTTGGCAGTAAATTGCCGTAGTTCTGACCGCGAACGATGCCATAACAAGATCACGAGCAATTTGAACAATTTAATCATCAGCACACATTGTGCGGTCACTACAAATGTCATGATGTGTGGCAAATTATACACGCCCGTGAGAAAATTGCGTCTGATATCGAGATAATAATATACATTAAAACAAAGTGATACGACAGAGATAATCATCGTTGTAGTCAGGTAATTGTTTACATTTAATGTGTATGTGATACTTACAGAAAAGCTTCAGGGTCTACGTAGCTGATATTGTTGCCCGATAGATCCACGTCAATTAAATATTCCAAACCTTTGAAGCTCTCTTTCTCGACTCTCATGAGACGGTTGTTAGCGATCTGCAGTCGCCTCATCCTGATGTCACTGGGGAACGGCTGGAGAGTCGTTATATTGTTGCCATTCAGATCCAAGATGTACACGCTCATACTAAGCTCGTCATGGGGTACTTCAGTCAAGTTGCTGTCTGAACAATCGGTGACCCAATTGATCCTGAAATAGTGACAGTCACATTCGTCCGGACATTCCAACTCGAAGCTCTCCCCGTTGAATCCATAACTCAAACCGATCGCGATGAGGCAGAAAACAAGAAACGTGATGCGCGCCATAGTGATTTTACTGTTTACAAATATTCAGTGTAATCCCTCTGTGTCCATATTACACCTGCAACAAATAAAGGTGTTGATGAGTTTCATGACTTATCCATTAGCATCCGCAATGATAATTCAGCGTAAACATTCGCCGCGATACGTTAATCGGTACCTACAGTATACATATAATAAGTACAAACAGTAACAATAGACCACACTGTCGCAGTTCATAGGCAAATAAGAGATGGTTGCTTTATAGTATAAACAACATAATAGATGCCCTTGACTTCGAACTGTGATAGTCTCTTTGTGAGAGTTGTATTCGAGACGGTTCAGTGGAATTAAAACGACAATTGTGCAAGGAGGAGCCGGGACAATAACGGTAATAGCGGCCATCCTGCTCGGGCAGGCGCGAGCCCGTTTCCCGCCAGAATTTTCCAGAAACCGCTACATAAAACAGAAAGGTCACGCCCTTAACTTCAACGTTATTTCAATAAACGTTGATTGATGACCTTATATTGATAGCGTAAGCGTAAAGACCTAGGTATTAGTAAACATTGAAATGGTTTCCACTTTCAGCGTTCACATTTTTGCGTCAGCTTTACGAGTTTCCGTAGTATTTTTATGCATTATTGGCATTTCTGGTATTTTATAAATCTGGGTAAGTATTTTCTTTAAATGTTAATGCAACAATCCTAGGTTACTATATTTTTATTCAATTTAAAAGGGTTTTTTAGACGTAACCATCACTACATAGTATAAAACAAAGTCGCGTCTGTTTGTCTGTGTCTGTATGCTTAAATCTTTAAAATTACGCAACGGATTTTGATGCGGTTTTTTGTAATAGGTAGAGTGATTCAAGAGGAAGGTTTTTATGTAAAAAAATCCCGAAATTCCCACGGGAACGGGCACAACGCGGGTAAAACCGCGGGGCGCTGCTAGTATCATATAAATAAAACCTGCTGTAGGTATGAATCATCGTCCCCATATAGGTACTACCACCTATACGTAGGTACAGATAACTGGTGATAATATGCACCTTGTGTCTTGAGTCACGTCATAACAAACAGTTTTAATAAAATAATCGACGACAATTGTAAGGAATCACGAGAATTACAACACTTGATTTGCGATACGGTCATTTTTAAACGGATGGTTGTTGGACATTGTTGAATCATTCTTCTTGCAACTAAACTAGTTACTAGACCAGTGCAGATATATTGTGTTTTCTTTGGAACATGGAAGAACATGACTTGATTGTTAAGGTGGTTGAAATCTTTTTCAGGGATCCGAATCGACCGAAGGGGGAATTTTGCGAGCTAAGGGTCTCCATTCCCAAAACCTCCCTTATAAGTGGCCGCAAGGAGAGTGTCTCGTTCTCATCAACCGCAAACACACTCCTTATAATAACGACATACCAAGAGATAGGTACCTACCTAGTTATTTTATGGGAGGCGCCGCCTCGCCTCGCTCTCTTGGGTTAATACGATTCATTATACAAAAGAGATCATAAATCTGGAAAATGAGTGGTGACTCTACTTAATTAATCTCATTATCGTGGCCTTGTCTTTTTAAGTGCAAGCGAGTTTATAAAGACCAAATTACATAGCGTTTCACCTTGTAGTCAGCGGAAGTTAAGTACCTACTTAGCCCAAACCATGGTTCGATGCCTTATTTTAATTCCCATACCTAAATGAGGATATCATTAACTATACCTAATGTCTTCTTCTATTTGGGTACCTATGTCCTATCTACATATCTATTGTAGAAGCCTAATAAATACTTTACTGCAGATCTGTAAACGATTGGTCCGTCCGTAATAAACTACCTAGAGCTTCATACATATACCTACATATCCACCTATCTACATAAGCAAAGATACCAGTTAGTCTGGGTTATTATGATCACCCAAATAGCATTTCAATACAGCGATGTGCTATGCAGTTTGGAATAAACAATCACAAAAACACGTCAGCCTAAATATTTCGCATGTATCGCACTTTTGTAACTAAACACAGTATATTTCTAGAAAACAAAGCAATTGCAACCACAACACTACATGAGCACCTAAGTTACCACGGATGTTTTTATAAACAATAGTCTGAACTACCGTAGAGGATAAAACAAATGAGCATGTCCCTGGATGGGAGATACCGGCCGGCCTGCGTTAACGCATCGATGCACTTTGAAAATAGTACTTACATGTGATGTAATACGTGTGCCTGTGTTGACCACTCGCTACCTACTGCGTCGCGTCGAGCCCGCTCGTCTCCGGCTGTCTACATCTGCCCTACATGAATGTAATGTAAGTACGTACGCACGCATCCATGGCACACAAACGTTGACAATCGATTTGTTTTGGAAGTTGTATTTTATCACAGACTGATAATTATCTACGTCACCATGTTATTCATTTATTTATTGAGGATAAAACTTGGCATTGTGGCATAACTACCACTATGTTAGCTTTAGAAATAATACTTTTTTATTGGTTTACGTAAGTAAATAAGATACTAAGCTGGGAGGGAGATAGTAATTTGTTACGAAATGTGAGTAAATTAGATAGATGTTTATTTCACAATTCTGGGATTATTTAATGTTGGTAGATTTATTAATTAATGGGTAATTATTATTTGGAGAGCCTATGAGTTGTTTAAAATTCATAAACCTATACTAAAAATTTTAATTAGATTCCAGATTTGACAATTTCAGTGTTGCAACATTATGACAAATACTAAATAGTGACGTTGCGAAATTATTCGATATGGAAATGGAATATTTCCGGATCGATTCTTCTCGTTTATAATTTTACTCTCGTAAACTAAGTATATCAGGAAATTAAATATTTCTGAACCGATAATTTAGTTTTGACGATTAATTAACGATCTGAGACTTTTCTTTTATAATTGTGTGTGAAATAAATAAAAAAATTTGATCTTGAAGGAACATGACAAATAAAACAGAAAAAAAACGTTGTTTGTTTTGGTTAATGTGCTAGACTGTTCATTCCAAGTAAGGTGTCAAAAAATATCTAGTTTAATAATAAGTAAAAAACAATGAGAAAATACATCGGATACATCTCGGATACAAAATATCGATTCGCAATGAAATAAGATATTCGTATCACTACACTACACTAATAAATGTGGTATCATTATTTCACAAAATGACAGTAGCTAATGTCAAATCTGGAATCTAATAAAAATTCCGAGTATATGTTTCGTACCGCCCGCGTCACTAGGGTTCAAGGACAATAAATATTTCTATTGATTCTTACCTATATTTTATTATTATTAATCCAATCAGAACAGACATCACGTTAAATTAACCGCGCGCGCTAAATATTGCGATATCATCAAGAGATAAAATATTGTTACAGATAAAATTAATCACAATTTCACTTAATATAAATCTGTCAACTGTCAAACATTTTCAACTTGATATGTTAGTAGCACAGACCATGAAACAAGGTTAGTTGTCGAAAACATGCTAGACATGTTTCCTACTTTTCAAACATGACTCGAGATTGAGATCACCAACCCGCAATTGGCAAGCGTGGTGATTATGCCTGATTCTCCTCACTGTACTGATATCTTCAGTGAGATGATAGGCCTTTGCCCAGCTGCAGTGAGATATTTCAGACTTTCAGTACAGGCTAATAATTCCTTACTTATGTTAGTAGGTATGTCACTAATAATAATATTTCATTTGTCAATTTCAAACTACCAATTTGACAAGTCAGTTCAAGTTGACAGATCACAGATGTTATGTTTCCTGGTCTGTGTCATAGATGTCAAACCAAAACAATAGAATTTCAGTGTTTCGCATTTCATAGCGGAATAAATTTCATTTTTAAGTTAAATATCTATCTAATAATGGCTCAAGTCGTCGATGTCGGACAATCTACAGACGAGGAGCCCTTGAGCCGAGTGTTTGAACAGGCTATGAAGCTATTCGATACCATAGAAAATGGTAAAGAAGCCACCAACAGCGACCCAGCGCAGGTTTGTTATTTAAAAAAAGTAGTTCTATTTATTTTTATACGTAGTTTTTTAATTAGCAACTCCCTGTTCAACAACAACAACCTAAAAGAGGTATTAGCGGTTTTCTATCTCTAATTCTGTAGGTGTTGTTTTTATTCTAGAAACAACATAGGTGATTCACTCATTAGTTTATCGATTCTGTTTATATTTATTTATCGATTAAATATACTCTTTAAAAATGGTTTCAATATTTCAAACTTACTATGTACTAGTATTTATTTTGCAGATTAGTATAAAATCAGCAATTGCACAATTTGAAAAGGCTACTAATCTGGTGTCCATGTCGGGGATGTTCAGTAAGAACGAGAGCATCGAGGAGCTGCCCACGGACACCCTGCAGTACCTGCTGCTGCCCGCGCTGCTTGGGACACTCAGTCTGAAGTTGTGCAACCAGCCGCGGAACCATATTATAAATGTCGCCGAAATTTACTTTAGGTAGTATGGATCTTTGTTTTATGTTTGAATACTGGAGTAATGACCAAAAATCGAATACAATAATCAAATGAATTAGAAAAAGCATCTATTTCGGTTCATATTTAACTATTGCATAATATTTTTTTCAGAGATTTCCTTCAAAGATGTAAAGACTATGGAGTGACAGATCTGGAGGTGCCACAGACTAATGTACAGAGCATAGAGCCGAGCCGAGAGCCCAGCAGTGAACAAGCCAAGATAGCCAATATGGTAAATGCTAATCCAATAAAAAGTAAAATAATCTTGTAATGCTTAATCCTCCTCACTGTACTATTTTAGTGAGAGGAAAGGCCTTTGCATAATATGATATGAGTGGCCTATATTGAAATCGAAAATTTAAGTTCATTTAGTAAAGATGATCCATAATAATCACTATATTTGCCTAATATGGGTTGGTTTTTAGGATGTCACAATATCATCTTATTAACTAAGTTTTTATGTCACTATCACCTTAATACATAAATCACTGATATACTTAATACTGTTAATTCCATAAAAGAAAACATTCTCAAACCTATATTAATCAATATTACAGGTACAAACAAGAGACGCCAAAATCAAGCGATACAAAGCAATGAAGGAGATGAAGGAGAAACTGTCGTCTCTGACCAAGTCCATGGCATCCCCCTACGTCGACGACGAGACGAAGCGAGAGTACTTCACGACTATGTTACTGAGCTATGTGAACCAGGCGATGGACGAGCTGAGTAGTATTGAACAGGAGAAACCCATATTGGAGTATATGACTAAACATGCTGGAGGTTGGTCTAATAGCTTTATCTATTTTCATGCTGTATCAAGCTGGAGAAGTCTGCATCGGACTCACTGACAGAGCCTTGCTCTTCAATTTATGATGATTAATGGTAATGAATACGAAATGTGATGTGTGATTACGATTGTTTAGATAAGATAGAAATTATTTTAGAAATAAGTTGATAACACTGGGGTGCTGAAAGCAGGTTATTACTATGAAATACAAAGCTAATTAATTTAATTACTTATGGGTCCTAACTCCTAAGTAAACAAATTAATATATGATCATTATAATCATTCCATTGATCCATCCATTCATGATCTGTCTATTCGTGATAAACTCAAAACTACATGACGGCTTTTCGCGATTTTCCCTAATCTTCATGTTACAGAAAGTACCTAATCATCATGTTACAGAAAGCAAGCCCCGCGGGCCGCCGCGCGCGCCGCCGCTCAAGCCGGTGATCATCACGAAGGACGCGCTGCAGAAGGCGGTGTTCGGCGCCGGATACCCGGCCATCCCCGCCATGACCGTCGAGGAGTTCTACGACCAGCGCGTGCGCGAGGGCACGTTAGTATCACCCACGAACTTATAACACACGAACGGACGATGTTATTTGCAGTGCTACAATGATTGGCGTGGGATAATATTTAACCTAATTAATTAATTTATAGCCAATCCAATGTAAGTTCATTGATTGCAAGTGAATTTGCAATCAATGAACTTACAAGGGTATAAATACAACATAAATTAATTTAAATAATTGGTCAAATGCCAATAATTGGAGCCTCGCCACTAATACCCGCTGTTCGCCTATGACAGTCCATGAAAATTATAAATGTGTTCTTATTAAAGCATATTTCATTTCAAAGTTGCTTCATAAACGAAAGAAACAATAACAAACTCGGCCCATCTAAAGTGTGCACTCAGGCTATAAATTTTTTATATTTTTCATGTGATGGCAGATTCCCCGGCGGCACCAACATACCGCACGCCACGATACAGAACACAGAAAACACCGCAGACGAAGATGAAGAAGTCAATAAGGTAATAAATATACTTGTTAACTGTTGCTAATGTCGCGGCAAGGCCTTGTTCAGTGCATTGCTCTGAAATAAATCAAAGGAGTTTAAGCAGGTTAATGTTTCTAGAAAAGAAGTCCACAGTCCGATGAGCATTGATTGAAGTCATGTCAGGCTACTTTATAAAATAAATTATTAAATTAATAAAATTCTGTAATTGATACGCAACACGGAATTCCATTCTGTTATATCCATTATTCTGTTATGCTCTTCGTAATTGCTAGAAAACAACGCTCAAGAACTCAAAACTGATTTCTGGCCTTATCCCCATATTTTAGGAGCTTTTAGTAGAAGCCGACGACCCCGAAGAGTTGGCCAGACTACGAAACATGGACGAATACAAAGACGATCACCGCCGCGGCTGGGGCAACCGACACAACCGCAGCTAACAACCTTATTACCACCCAATACGGCTCATGATGCGACGGCAAATTATACTCAAATTGCGTTTCAAATTGTTGAACTTATCAAGTTAAACTCAAGTTTTAAAGCCATGTAACAGGAAATAATATTTTATTATTGAACAATTTGGTTGTTTTATTTATCCTGACATACGGTTCATTATCTTGATGTAAGAGAATGAGTCAATCGCTTTGTACTGATGTGAGGTGACAATCCTTTGTCCACATGTAGAAGTTTGTATTTGCAACCGACTTCAAAAAATGAGGTTTCTCAATTCAAGTTAAAATATGCTTTTTTGTATACCTCGTTTATGAGTCGATTTTATAAATGATGTCGGTATATATGAAAGGGTAGGTATGCTTATACTAATTGTAGCAATTTCATTGCTGGCATATCTTCCTTGGCTCACAAACACCATATCTCAGTGAAATTCTCTATAAATTGTATTTAAAAACATTCAATAATGAATGTTGTATAAACAATTTGTAAAAATTGTAAACATGTTTGACAATTAACAGCTGACAAGTAATATAATTATGACTTTGACGTTTCCTTCTTAGTTTGTCAGTCATTGATCGATCAATCGATAATTATTTAGTAGATATTAACACAATCTGTTTCAGTTATAAAAACGTCAAAGTTACTTGACAGTTGTAATGTCAGTTTGATATTGATTGCTAATGAAGTTTGTAATTGAATTGAAGTTGGTTGAAGCAAAGACTATAAATAGGAGCTCTAAAGCTCAGATTTCTCTCTTTTTTTGGAACCCAGCCTTTACTGGTAAGAGTTGTCGTCTTTGCCCCCTTTAGATTCCATTTAAAACTAATCAGTGTTAACTATTTTACTAGACTAGTGTTTCAGTGCCATTTTATCAATCCATTATGTGCTTATTCTGGATGTGAGGTGAATTGCGGGACCACGCCGGGTAACCACATGTGTGTGTGCCGCGTGTGCGTATCATGGTTCCTTTACAGGACGCTTAGGCCTTTAATATTCACTTCATCCATCACCTGCTAGCCTTTGCACAATGCACTAAACCTAAGCCCTTGCACTAAATCTAATTATTTGCATTTTTTATATTTTTATAGCCTCGTGTCTTTTTGGTGTTCTCGCTTAGGTGATCACGTCTCCATTTTTTACCTCATGCCTTTTATTTTGCAACCCATTTAGCTTGGCTTAATCTCATTCCAGGGTTCCACCGGTGGGTTTCCACCGGCGGGCTTCCTCCGGCGGGCTGCGCCAAGTGAGCGTTCCGCTTGGGGTCATCGGTATTAACCGCATGTGCGGTTAGCCTAGTTGACCCAAGTCGGCCTCACATTGCCCGGCGCAGCCACGACGGACCGCCAGCGAGTTGCACATTGTTCATCCGACGGGCTGCGCTAGTGGAGTTCCTGTTTGGGGTCATCGGTATAACCGCATGTGCGGTTAACCTTGTTGGCCCAAGCCGGACTCCCACTGCTGGGCGCAGCGACGGCGGATCGCCAGCGAGCCACCACACCACGCTTTTCCGAATAACCTAAAAAGCTAAGTCTCCCCTTTATTTCCCGGGAGACTGCCTGTGCCTTTTGTTCGCGACCCTGAGTTCCTTCTTTTTTCAAAAGTTTCATTCATACATTTCTTTCTATTAACGTGTTTAACTTTAAATTCCCTTTTTAATTAAATTGTTCAAGATTAACCTTATTTTTATTTCTACCCTACTGAACCTGTAGGTAGGTTTAGACCTTTTTAAAACACGTTATAGTGGCGCCCTTCCCTTTACGAACTCAAAAGGCCAGACAGTCCTCCTTATTTTATAATTCTTCTTGTTTTTTTTGTGTTGTGTGTGTGTGAAAAAATAGTGTTAGTATTTGTGTACTACGGTGGGAGATCCTTTGGTGCGAGGCTCGAACGGGGTAGTACCACTCATAGTACATAGCACCCGGAGCGCTCAACAACTTGCTGCTCCACCAGTATATCTGTTTTTTTCCCAAGGGGTTTTTCTGATATTACTGGTTAATTTACCTTTATTAACATTTTGTTACTTAATTTTTGAAACTTAATTTAAATTCTTTTTTGAAACTTACTTTTGGAATTTTAAGTTTTCTAAACTTAATTTTTACTATTTTTTTTTTACTTTTTTTTGATATTCGGCCTTTATAATTGGCAATTATCAACTATTTTGTTTTTTTTTTACCTCACACACACACATTTTGTATTTGTTTGGGTGACTTTCTCTAAGTTATTTAATCCTAAGCGAGAACTATAATTTATTTACGGTACAACTCTTATCGGTATGCTCGTTAGTAGTTTTTTTTACTTAACTTTTAAATAGTTGGTAGTTTTTTTTGCATTCTTTATTTACTTATTGTTAGTGGTTTTTGCATTAACTAATTAATTATTTATGCCTTAATAAGGCTGAGCTAGTATATGAAGTAGTCCTTTGTGGTTCAGCACCAGCTGATACGGTGTCTGAATTTTTTATTTTTTCATTGTAAAAAGTAATTAATTTACTTGCAAAAACGTATGTGACTCGTTTATTTTTCTTATTGTTAAAGTAATTATTTTACTTTAAGTAATGTTATGAGAAGTAGCATTTATGTGTTTCTAAAGATAATCTATTTGACTGGATACATGTGTGAGAAAGGAAAAGAATAATTTGAAATATTATTTATTACTTTGCTTAGCTTGAGGTGATAGACATAGTGTAATGGAGATTGGCAGAAGGCTATTATGGCAAATCGTGGTGTTTGTAAACCACGTCAGGTGTTTTAAATGGTTTTTATTAAACCAATGTGTTTGGACTACGGCGTTTATTCTGCTGTAGTGAACTGTGACGGAACCCTCGGTATTTTATTTGGTCTTTGCCATATCTTCCGCTTGGTGTCATCGGTATTAACCGCATGTGCGGTTAGCCTAGTTGACCCAAGTCGGCTTTTTTCTTTGTCATTAATGACATTGAACCGTATGGGCTAGTTGCAGAGTTTTTTTTTATTTTAATTTTGCCTGTTTGCTGTGGTCGACGCCTAATCCTTACTGTTGTCTTCCCCAGGCTTAGGGCATTATTTGTCCTGTTTACATTGCCATAACCATTTTTGGTCATTACCATTAAATTTTTTTCCTTTGTCATTATGTTTAAGATTTTCATTTTTTTTAAATATTTGTATTTGTACAACTACTAATTTTTAATTTTTAAGATTGTACTTTCACTTTATTAGTTAGTACTGTTTTCCCTTGTACATGGGAACAGTTAGTAGTAATAACTTGTTTTTATCCTAGTTCAAAGTATTTTAATATACTTATACTTATTTTTTTTTTTTTGCTATTTTTCTACTTTCTGTAAAGAATTTTACTGAGGTAAAATTCTTGTCTGCGAAGGGAGATATGTAGCAATTTCATTGCTGGCATATCTTCCTTGGCTCACAAACACCATATCTCAGTGAAATTCTCTATAAATTGTATTTAAAAACATTCAATAATGAATGTTGTATAAACAATTTGTAAAAATTGTAAACATGTTTGACAATTAACAGCTGACAAGTAATATAATTATGACTTTGACGTTTCCTTCTTAGTTTGTCAGTCATTGATCGATCAATCGATAATTATTTAGTAGATATTAACACAATCTGTTTCAGTTATAAAAACGTCAAAGTTACTTGACAGTTGTAATGTCAGTTTGATATTGATTGCTAATGAAGTTGGTTGATTGTAATTGAATTGAAGTTGGTTGAAGCAAAGACTATAAATAGGAGCTCTAAAGCTCAGATTTCTCTCTTTTTTTGGAACCCAGCCTTTACTGGTAAGAGTTGTCGTCTTTGCCCCCTTTAGATTCCATTTAAAACTAATCAGTGTTAACTATTTTACTAGACTAGTGTTTCAGTGCCATTTTATCAATCCATTATGTGCTTATTCTGGATGTGAGGTGAATTGCGGGACCACGCCGGGTAACCACATGTGTGTGTGCCGCGTGTGCGTATCATGGTTCCTTTACAGGACGCTTAGGCCTTTAATATTCACTTCATCCATCACCTGCTAGCCTTTGCACAATGCACTAAACCTAAGCCCTTGCACTAAATCTAATTATTTGCATTTTTTATATTTTTATAGCCTCGTGTCTTTTTGGTGTTCTCGCTTAGGTGATCACGTCTCCATTTTTTACCTCATGCCTTTTATTTTGCAACCCATTTAGCTTGGCTTAATCTCATTCCAGGGTTCCACCGGTGGGTTTCCACCGGCGGGCTTCCTCCGGCGGGCTGCGCCAAGTGAGCGTTCCGCTTGGGGTCATCGGTATTAACCGCATGTGCGGTTAGCCTAGTTGACCCAAGTCGGCCTCACATTGCCCGGCGCAGCCACGACGGACCGCCAGCGAGTTGCACATTGTTCATCCGACGGGCTGCGCTAGTGGAGTTCCTGTTTGGGGTCATCGGTATAACCGCATGTGCGGTTAACCTTGTTGGCCCAAGCCGGACTCCCACTGCTGGGCGCAGCGACGGCGGATCGCCAGCGAGCCACCACACCACGCTTTTCCGAATAACCTAAAAAGCTAAGTCTCCCCTTTATTTCCCGGGAGACTGCCTGTGCCTTTTGTTCGCGACCCTGAGTTCCTTCTTTTTTCAAAAGTTTCATTCATACATTTCTTTCTATTAACGTGTTTAACTTTAAATTCCCTTTTTAATTAAATTGTTCAAGATTAACCTTATTTTTATTTCTACCCTACTGAACCTGTAGGTAGGTTTAGACCTTTTTAAAACACGTTATATAATGGTCCCGTTTTTAACCAGTTAAAAAAAGGTGGTACTTCTCATAACAACCTGGTAGAAGACTGTTTTTAGCTTAAAAAGATAAATAAGTAGCTAGCATTAAAAACGCGTGCACTTGACATTGTACGAGTAGTGTACTGTCAACGGCCGTTTGTCTCTAATATTGTAAACATGCATTATCTCCGATCCAAGATTTTGTTGCTAACCCAGCACCGAATTACGTCGTAAATCACACTTGTCATTTGCGTTTTTATAGCCTTTTATCTTCTTAAGATTTTTATCATGTACGGTAAATACAGATGTATGTAACTGGTAGCAACAACCCTGAGGGCATATCGGAGGCTGATAAACTACTACGGGCCGAAATCAAATAGCACCTGTCTACTTTCTCATATTATACATCTAATGTGTTAAATTGAACACTTGAAAGTTTTACATAATATCATGACGATAAGCGATATTATCAGTATTATCAGTCAGGGTCAGTGAACATTAACTTAATTTATTAGCACAGAGCTTGAAATGGATATTATTTTGATTGTATGAACGTAACGAACGAACGGTAGTTTGATCATTATAACTACGGTGTTCTGTGACTGTGAGGTATTAACATCAGTTTATTCAGGTAAAGCTATGCATTGCGATATGATTTAAGTTCGATAAGGTTGGTGGCCAATATAGTGTCGGAGTTTTAGACCGCTTAAGGCCTCTGTTATGAAACACCTATTGAAACTACCGGCACATACAATTTTACGTACGACTTTACGTCTGAACCAATGTAGTGCTCCGATAGACATTCATTGAGATGTAGTGTACGGTCGGCCAAGAAAGTGGTCTACCACTTTTGACAAAAGTTTCTACGAGATGTAATGATCGCTAAGGTTGACTTTTCTATGCACAATTATGTTATGACGTTTTGTCTGTTATCTGAGATGCCTGACATTTGACATCATTGGGTGACTTAGTTGGACCTCTATTATTAAATGAAAATTGACCTTGTTGTTTCATGACGTTCAAATGAATCTCAACCGTAGGGTGGTAGACCACATTTTTGGCTGACTGTACCCAGTAGTACGCAAGTTTATTATACCTCAATGGTACCGCTCGTGGCATAGTTTAACTAAGCGATGTTAGTTCATTGCGAAGTTGCTTTTTGTGTTAAGTTTGTTAAGCTTAAAACTCCGACACCAGGGAACCCCACTGGAACTTACTTTTACCTCAATGTAGAAATGCCACAATCGGACACCCATTCAAGTAGAGGCCGAGCTGCACGTTTCTTAACAATCGCAATGAACCAACATCGCTTAGTTATACATCGCCACGAGAGTTACTAAGGTATAGTTATACAAGTAGCTAGGTACTCTATCACCGATTTCTCCGCGCCCCATCCACTTATGCCGGCAAAAAGTCGGGATGTCATCTTAGTGTCGTCGCACATTAATCTCAAGTACTTCCTGGCTGAGTATGGGAAGTGGCGCGAGACGCGGAACCTGCGCCCGCGCACCTTCCGGAGTATCGCTAATCGGAGAATGGAGCTTTTAAGGTACGTATTGGTATGATGCGATGTGGTATTAGTTTTGTATGATGTGCTTCTACTCCGTAGACTTTACACTCTGGTACTATTTCGGTTAGACGAACGATATAAGCCTATTTACCAGAGCAAGTAGAGACCTAACTACCGCTCTCAGAGACGTTTTAATTACTTATTTAATTTATTTATGTAATTTTTTAAAAATTACATGTCAAAATCACTCATTAAATCTATACTAAAGATAGACGTCTCTGAGTACGGCCGTAAGTTCTTCATTTAATCAGTAACTTGCAAGCGGTGTCAAACAAAGTAAGCTGAAATAATCAAATTAAAATGTGTATTTTGTTTGGTCATATTTTTAGAATTCTTAAATGTTTTTAGGTGTGCAATACACACTTTTTTTAGATGTCACATTATACGATTGTGGTTAGGTAGGATAATATAAGTAGATATAATATTAGTTGACTGTTGAATATATCTATTATTTAAATTTCCAAGCGATCCAGTGTAGAAACTCGTAGAAATCAAATTATCTATCTAACGTCGGCAATAAGTTAAATGGTAAACTGTAAATCATAGTTAAGTAACGCGGGCTGTCGACACGAAAGGAGAAATTTGATCGCAATCTACAAACAGACCGACTTTAATAACTTGTATGATATTGTGTGATGTGATTTAGATACTGCGCTTATGGTGTTATGGTGTGAGAGGAAGGAATGTCCGATACAGCCTTATTCGTAAGTGACTATAGTCACAGCTATCTATAGTTTACGCAAGTGAGTGTCTCTGTAGGGAAGAAATCTTCAAGTAGTACAATTCAGTAAAGTAAAGTATTAGCCTGTAATGTCCCACTGCTGGGCAAAGGCCTCTTATCACATTGAAGATCAGTACAGTGAGGAGGATTAGGCATAATCACCACGCTTGCTAAATGCGGGTTGGTGATTTCAAACGCGAGCCATGTTTGAAAAGTAGGAAACATGTTGTCGCATGTTTTGTTGTACAATTCAGTACAACATGAAATAGATACCACCTGACTACGATCGATGAATATATGTATGTGGTAAATTTTTAAAAAGATAAATACGATGTGCTAGGTTTCATTTCCCAAAGGCTTTGATGCTACCAAGCGTAATTATGAAACTTAACGTAATAATAACGTAGGTACTTGAATTCCCCCGTGCTGTAGAGTCAATATTGTGAAACCTCACAAGAACAACAGCTGACAATCAACGTGTTGCACACTGCCCCAGATCGAATCCCGGAGGGAACCTGCTTCTATATGAAGATATTAGATAAGGTTTGTTTGTTAACTTTCAGAGTATAAACGATTACATGGAGGAGCTAAGTAGGTCCTAAATAGGTAGACTAGACAATACATACGTGTACCTATGTACCTAATTTAGGTAACCTAAGTCATGTCTTAGGGGCAGTCTGAAAAGGCATAAGAATTGGAAACCAATATTATATATTCTTTGGTAGTATTTAATGGGCTGGCTGGACCCATTAAATGTCATTCATTACTTAATGAAGTAGTTACTTATTTTATTCCATAAACTAACTTGTAATTTGTCAAGCGACGCCGAATGTGGTACCGAATAGTAAGTATGATATGACTCCCACAACACAGCGCCTTGTATGCAAATCCCTGCGGAATGTTAGCTAACTGCACTCCGGTAGCTGTATATTTTGCAAGTCGCTCAGTGGTCACTTTAATAAGTAATAATAGGGTATGATTCTTTAAATTAATATGTGGAGTATGTACTTATCCTATCTATTTATTTAGGTACCCTGTCTGAGTTTCTGCTGTTAGCCTCTAATGAAGACATTCGTTGCGACCAGTAGTTATTAAGGTAGGTCGATATTGGATTATGTGAATACTTTAGATATTAATAATAATTAACTAAGTAGGTACTTATGTAGTGCATTATGGAAAATACACACGAACGAAGAAAATAAAACACCAAATTATACTCACAAGTCTAAATACCTACATAATATGAGTTCAGTATAGTTAAAGGGCCTTATTAATCAACGCTTATTTACAGTACAGCATATTAGATAAGTATCTAATAATCCCTTTCCCACGTACGCTATCTACTAAAGAGAAAAAGAGACAAAACACTTTATAATAATATGAATAAGGTGGTAAGTACCTACCTAACTACTAAATTCTTGTACAATCGACGTGTGTGATGCACCTAGTTCCTGTCATCCCACATCCACGGGCTGAGCGTCTCCTTACTTGGAAGCTTGTCCAGGAAACAGTTTCACTTGTCTGTGGTCACCGCGCGTTGGGTGTTCCATTCACTGACACTCTGATTAATTGCTCCGGATCTAACACATGCGACCACCACAAAATAGAGACACCTTTCGCAACCATATTGGTATACTTCGAAGTAAGCTTATAGGTGGTAGGTGAGGTTTATCTAGATAAGTATTGGTAACAAAGATATGATGAGCCTAGGTAGAGTGATTTGGGGCTTATGGTGTCGAGAGCGAATAACATTTGCGAATAAGAAAGGAACTATTCATCCTTCGTTATAATTTTATTTACTATGATAATTATATTGATACAGAGATAAATTGATATGTAGCATTACTACCTATAGTAGATGTGAAAGATAAATAACTACTCAATATAATTTTATTCAGAGCTTGCCATGTTGCATTGCACTGAATGAAAAATTTCAAGAATAAATAAATATCAAGATAAGATATTTATCAATCTATACTAATATTATAAAGCTGAAGAGTTTGTTTTGTTTGTTTGTTTAAACGCGCTAATCTCAGAACAGAAACTACTGGTCCGATTTGAAAAATTCTTTTTGTAATGTATAGCCACATTCAACGGGAAGGTTATAGGCTATTTTTCATCCTGGAATTCCTACGGGAACGGGCACAACGCGGGTAAAACCGCGGGGCGCCGCTAGTATTTGATATACGGATGACCGATGTAATAGTAATATGGTCGGTTTGTTTCCTATTTGAAATGCACATTTGTTAATAAATACAATGGTAATGTTTCATGTCCCGAGTACATGACACATACCATGAATACTTCATAATAATGTAATCTTATTATTTTCGAGTGTCGATAATAGTCTTTATCTGTGATGAATGAGACACAATGTCATTGTATCTCGTACGTACCTATTTAAGATACACTTTTTAAATGATAATAGATACTGAGGTAGGTAACACATCGTGTTCGTATGAGATGCTGTGTATGTATCTGATAAGGATAACAGACGTTATCAATTACGTTTATGTTCTTCGCCATTCAGTTTGCTTTAGTTTCCATTGAGAATTCTTAAAATAACGCCGGTTTTAAAGGTTAATTATAATCGTGAGAGTAATTTATTTGTTTCAATGTTGCAGTGTGAAATTGATTCATTGAAGGTAAGGTTCATTAACTGTTTTTTTATATATTTTTTATTCGTTGTAAATATATTTAATAGCTCACAGTAGGTGGTGTTCTTTGTTTACATTTGTGCAAAAATATAGAATAAAACCTTATTATGTACATTTGGAATGCTTTATGTATTAAGTATTTTTATTAACCTTTGCCGGATGAATCAAAAAGTACAATAGCTTGAAAGAGGTCAATTTTGAAAAGATTAGTCCTGTTTATTCTTCCTGTGTTAAGACTGATGTCACCATATTGGAAATTTGATACTGGGAACCTAATGTTAATGCAGTCATGCACTTCTAGGAGATGCCTTTATAAAGGCCATTTAGTTTCATAGAAGTAGAGGTTCTATCGTGGGGAATTCTCCACATAACACATAAATATGACATATGTAGCTGGCTATCGTCCTCGCATACGGGCGGTATGTTTGTGCGGTACAAGATACATACAAGGGAGCCGTGTCGTGTCGTCGACTGCCACGGCCCCCGGCCCCGCGGCACGTTACCGCGTCCCTCGCGCTCGCTCAGTCGGCCCCGCACCGCCGGGCGAGCGCACGACACCGGACCGACGCACGTTTTTGGCGCAAGTATTTTGAAGTTTTGTTCATCACCATGTACAAAGATATAGACGTGGACCTGTTGATTTCGCTGGTGGAGACCCGGCCCGTGATCTGGGACAAGCAGCTGAACCCCGGCTCCTCGGAGTACGCTCAGTCATCGTACCGAAGCACTCATTTGTTGTACCCCGCGTGGAACGAAGTGTGCGCGCGGCTCAACGACGAGTTCGACACGATGACGTATCAAGAGAAACACGATTACTGTAAGTTGTTTTAAACTCAACAGTTTCTTTTCAGACTAAACTTTAACAGGACGCTGCCGAACATATAGTTGATTTGAGATTATTTGTATTGCTTTTAAATTCCTTTAGGACCAAAAGGTGTACATACTCAAAAGGGGTTCGTTTACTCATATTCAACAATCGTTGTGTTTTGTTTTAAAACATTAAATCAAACAATACGCGTACCGTGTGTACGGTTCTTGTTTGATTTGATACTCGTACGCACGCACGTGTGGTTTTGTATGGACACGGACGGTCACTCGCTCATGTGGATTGCAGACGAAAAGCTAAGCTATATATAGCTATATATATATATATATATATATATAGCGTAGCTCGTAGGTATATTGTATATCTTAGTTGCCGTAGATTTTTGTATTTTGCGTAGTAAATATATTGCATTCGTTGCAGTTTTCACATAACTTTGAAGAATAAAGTCGGGTTAAGTCAAACTAAGTAAGTAAGCTTAGCTCGTGGTCTGCAACCCATAATATAATCGTTAGAGTTTATTTTGAATGCTCCATAAACTTATTGAGTTTTAGATAAATTTTAAGAGTTAAGTACTACATAATTAACATCCCTTTTTACTTTTTAGGTAGAGCAGTCAGAAAAAAATGGACGAACTTGAAAGATAACTGGGTGAAATGTAACCGAAAGATCAAAGAGTACACAGGAGAGGGTCCCAAGCCGCACCTCTACTTGTACTACAAGCAAATGAAGTTTTTAGACAAAGCGTTTGATAATAGGAAGGGAGACACTACCAACGAGGATCATGCGGTGTCCGATGACGACGAACCGCTTCAAAAGAGAACTAAAATCGAACCGGCTGAACCTTCATTAGAAGTAATGCTAGAAGAAGACTATATCTATGACAGCTGTTCTCCAAAACCGAGATTCGTCCAAGAGTCAACACAGAACCCGCTTGAAGGAGACAACAGGGTGATGTCCTTCTTCAAGAGCATGGCACCAACGGTAGCCAAGTTCGAAGAAGATGAACTGATAGAGTTCCAGTTTCAAGTGGTGAAGATAGTTAGACAAATAGTTAAGAATAAATCTACGAATTCGGTGGGAAAAACTAGAATAGATAAAGATGATCTTAGTGATTAGGTAATATGGTGCTGTAGATATTAAGTTGGACTGTTATTCAATTAAAATGTTAAGTAAGTAATTTGTTTTTTTTTTTTTGGAAAACTGTTCTGGTTTATTATGTGTAGAGGTGTAGAGCCTACCTAGTAACCTTACCTACGAAAGAATACTATTTCTACTACTCAATGGATTGTGGGTGAAATGCTTTCAGATTGGCCATATTTAACTGATTTCCGAAATAATGTGGTATACACCTTCTGAAACCTAAAGTTTTTTACAACTTTTTGCCAAATAGAAATTAAATAACAAAATTACCTACCATAGATTAATTGACAGTCAGTATTAGATACCTACTTATTTCGACACGCACGTCATACGTAGGCATATATGTTTAATCGTTGCACATACTTTTCTGAGGTTGGTGCAAAATGGTGTCGACTTTCGTTGAATTTCTAGACCCATTAAAGGATTGTGAAAGAGGCCAGTTATGTTTACAATGCCTAGCAAACTGTGTTAGGCGGAGTTACATCATTATAATATTTTAGAAAGTCACCCACAGACGTAGGTAGCATCATATTTACTCTAATAAATAAAGCAGCATATATTTTTCATTGTCTTAGGTCGATTGTTCATCAGATGTTTTTCGTTTATTGTCCTCATGACTTTTGTCATTTTTTGTTTATTTCCAAAAGTTTATGTTCAGAATGTTAAACAAAACGTTGACGTTTTATTATTATGTTAATCGTAGATTAACAAATGAGTATTTTTCCATTTAAGATCTGGTTTAATAGGTACTAATATAAGAAAATCCCACACGTATAGTTGACATAGGTAGTAGCCGTGGTAGTAGTTTCTATATTCGTTTAGAGCCCCTGCAGATTATACGCCCGTCCTTAGACTGCCTTATGGTATACAAAAACATTATGACGACACACGGCAGAGACAAGACAAATTGTTCGCCAGTTGACTTAGAAACTTGACTGCGTCGATCGAGTATAAAGATGTCTGGATTACACATAGTATGCGATGGTCCTTAAGCTATTTGTGATTTTCCATAAGATAACTTGTAGTAGGTACTTACATGTTTGGTGCTGAATGAACTGAATATAGATGAATCATACGCATGCAATACTAAACAGGTACTTGAAGAATTGATTGATGTACGACATAAACCTAATAGTCATCACAATAAATATTATTGGCAAAGTCAAACGAGATAACAAAGAAAGTAACCGAATTATAAAGACCGTAACTTAGTCATAGTTATAACATCTAATAATATCATGACAATATGGATATACTAGTATTATTACTAGTTTGGATACACATACTGACTTAAATATGCAGTTTAGATCAATTGCTAGTAGCAATTTGCTACCCTTGAGGGGAAGGTATACATTTTGGTTGACACGAGCAGATAAAGGTGACCTCTTCTTTTGAAATGGGATTATAAAGCTATTTATCCACGTAGACATGAGTGAGAACAAAAGACAGAGAGAATTACTTAACACGCAATTAACGCAAAAAGAAGGTTGTTTGATTTTGTTCAGTGTTCCTTATAAAGGGTATTTTTAAAAGTTTTGTACTTCACAACGTTTCACACATCGTCATTGTTAGTGCCGTAAGTAACTTCCTCAAAGTCGGGGCACGTTTTAAGATAAATAGGGATAAATGAATATCAAATATTGATATAAATAAATGAATCCTAAGTAACGTATTGATCTCTCACACTCCAACCTTGTAGGTACCTACTCGATGTTTATTCATCACAGAACGTGATCAAATTATTTACTCAAATGTAAATGGGTGAGTACATGCATTATAATGCGTTTAACTTGTCTTTGTACCTACATTAAGATAATTTAATCATGTGGATAGCTTTGTGCTATTATTGTGCTACTTGAGTTAAGTTATTAGTCTTTGTTGTGGTCATATTTTTGAAAAAATTTAATAACTGGAGTCTTCTGTGACCACGGTTTTTGTAAATGGCAGAAACGTCAGATACAAATGTAAATAAAAGCGAAGTGTATTCGTAAACGTAGTTTTAATTCAAAATGTAATAACTCTTGTTGTCCCATCCATCAGGTGACTGACCTTGTTCAACTATGTAAAATGTTCAACTATTACGTCAAGGGTTCTTCAGAGTAGATTAGTAGATTAAGAAACCGGTTAAATCCAGCCGGAATTGCTTTTCAGCTGTTAACCAAACTGCTTATAATTGTCTGTGGCTAGTGGGCGTGCCATTAATAAAGATTTGTCTTGTAATGAGCACACACATAAACATGACATGACGTTTGGCTTAGGTCAGGTCGGTGACCGGAGCTCTCCCTTTATGTACAGGGTGTTTTGAGAACGACTTCAAAACCCTTTGTTAGAATGACACATAGAATGAATGCTATGATGAGTATTATGTAAACAAGTGACTAAGTTATAAAGATTATGTCATCTTTAAAGTGTACGGAGAACTTGTGCATATCTGCCACCGGTCTGTTACGGCTGAGCCTAATAATCTGTCTTCATCGTTCAAGAGTTTTCGTCATACTTTGTAAAAAATGACAATATTTTCCAGTCAGGTTTTCTTAACTAATTAATCCAAGGTCAATTATTGGGCCCGACCGTTAGCAACTGTTCTGTCAGTACAAGTTTTATTCAATAGCAAAAACTTGTACGAATGACATAAGTTTGGAATGATGACATGTTCCAAAAAAGCGACCAGACAGAGACTGCTAATTAAATGATTGAATCATATCGACAACCCAAAAGAAATACTAATTGGGGTTTTTATATCTCATGTACTTAACAAAAACATTGTTTATAAAATAATAAGGTGCCGCTGGAAACTCAAACGCCGCCGCTCAAGTTTAAGTGTTATACAGTTCCCTTAACCTCTGAAAACTATGTGTACTATTATTAGGTATAAATAAGTGTCAATTCATTTCACCAGTCTTGATGCTTTATGACCAGACCCATTTTATGCTACGTTTAGTATTTATCGATCATATCAAAATTAGCATAGCATAACTCTAGTGGAAAGGCAGTCTCAATCACCAATTTTTTTTAAAAAAAATTACCCAAGTTCCGCGAGCACCCCCTATACAATGCAGTAGTATTATGTTTATTGTATCTGTGGGTTCAATCAGAATGCTGATGTCATCTGTCTCTTGGAAACGGTGGGTGCTCGGTACCACTTTGTACTTTCCAACAAAGCTTTGCTTTGTAAGCTTGGCGCGTTCAATAAATACTGTAGGTTAGATGAAACTATCCCGGGGTTTATTCTGGAGAATATCAGGATATATTGTAGTAGCTACATTTCATTTTCAATCGTCGATGTTCGGCTAATAGAGTTGACGAACCCCATTCAGTATTCTTCGGTCACCGCATGCTGTCTTCAAAATTCAGACTAGACTGGGCGAGGGCGACAACTAGGCCTACATTTATATTGTAAGCCTGTGATGTCTCTACAGGGTAAAGACCTCTCATCTCACCTAAGACCGTCCTCTGCAGGTAACCTTCTAATAACGTATAGTTCCTTCACCTCAGTACAAGCTACTCTATTCAACATATAAATTAAGTTTACGTAACAAAGTATTACGAAGCCTCGAGTTATTTTGCAATGCTCTGATTGTGCGGCTTGTCCATTTTCCAAGCGAGCATGCGTTTTGCTTTCCCATTTCGATTCATAACTAGATGCAGCTGTAATTAGTGTGTATTAAGTATGTATTACTCTGTAATTATCATTTTATTCGGTAATTGGGGAAGTGTTGTAAGATCCGTCTGGTATATTTTTTGCAATTATTTGTGTCTACCCCAGTAAAGTGCGGTAATTATGCTATGCTTATTTTCTAACTAGATAAATACTAGATTTTCGTCGACAAACTTCTCTGTTTCAAATTAATTACTGGTCCACAGCCACTGATAGAAACCGCATGAGCATTCTTAATGGAAGGGCATATATTAATACATTAAGGCATTAGTCCATCTTCTTAAGTAAACAAGCTCATTTAGTGCGCATGTAATGTGAATCATATCGCAATAATTTATGCTAATGTTACGAATGCATTGTCTTCAAGTTATTATGGTTTCCTAAGCACAGAATGGGTATTTTCCTGTCAACATTGGCCACAGAATGTGGTCTGTTTACGACTTAAACGTCAAAGGCTTGTTTGAGATTTTCCCCACGTACGTAATGTTTAAAGATTTCCGTTTACTGAAAACAATTTAAGAAGTTTAAAAACGGACTCTGTGTTATGTTTGATGTATGATGACAATTTTCTCAAATACTCCGTTTTCAATTTGAATGATGTTTTCACACTTTGTTATATCAACTTTAGCTTCCTTTCATCCGGAAAATTACTCATCGCTTAAACATCTTGTTCAAAAGAGATGAATTTACCTTACAAAAGTAGACAAAAGAAGGAGGTATGATAGACTTTGGACAGACTATTGATATGTTTTGTGGTACCTACCCGAAACATTAGCTACCACATTTTTTCCTTGTAAAGCAGAAAAAACGAATGCCTCTAAACCGTGAGCGATCTAGTAAATTACTTCAAAAGTACTCTTACACTTACTTTAATGCGTTGTAATCTAGGTCACGTAATTATAGGTACTGTGTCATACACTTAAGTACCTACTTCAGATAATCATATAAATTAAACTCATTAGGATTAATTGTAAATGGTTTGCCGTTACGACTGTAATGCGAGTACAATAGGGCGAATGTACAAAGACTATAAAACTGTGCAAGGTGAAGATTGATCCAAGTGTACCTAATATAAACAGGAGTGGAGTGGATCTATGGAAGGCAATCGGAAAATTGCATGTCTTTCTTTTGTTGATAGTAAGCAATAAACAAGTGAACATTGTTGAATAGTTTGTTTACTACTTAGGTGCCGTTTAAAATCACAAATATTTTTTCATCGGTTTTAGGAATGTGTGTAGTTAAACATTTTTAAATTACTTAACATAGAGCTTTCTTATTACATAACATAAATTAAGCTTTCTATACATTTACATTTACATAAACGTTATCCAATTGAAATTGCATTTTTATTAATAAAACATTATTTACTTGAATAAATTAATATAAATAACCAATTTTATGTCACTTTGTAACCATAGATTAATGGTTTGGATAATTATTAAATTTATGTAATAATTTGCATATTCGGTATTACATAATGTGGCGGAATTTCAAATATCTAGCTTCATCGTGGGTTGTTTTGGACAATAATACGTTTATCTTATTTGCTTTTATCTATTTTATCAAAGTTTGAGGCCAGTTTAAGTACTTACGTTACGAGTAGCTATAGCTTCTTTAATAATGAGCGCGTTAACAATTAGCAATTTGAGAATTTCGATAAAACTTGCGTTTCATTAGTTACCTATGTGTAGGTAGCAATTTGAGGATTTTAATAGGATCGTATTTCAGTGATCTACTGATCTTTGCTTAAAAAAACCCTCAATCTCATTTAAAAAGAAAATCTGAGATAACGGATAAAAAATGCGGCAATTTACAGTCATTATATGTCGAATTATACAGAAAATATTTAATTATGTCAAATTATCTAGTAATTATGTCGAATTAATTTCACATTACACGCAGTTAAGAATGCTTGACACAATCACCTAAAAATAATAGTAGGTATATACAATTACTAAATCTTTACAATGACTGGAATTAGAAACGGAACGTTACATCATATAAACGAAGGGTCAGACCGTAATTAAAATATTATTCACAAATTGACATCCTTCTCAGATTCAATGAATTAGAGAAACATCTTCAATGTTATGTAATTTATGTAATAAATGATAATTCATTCAATATTCATCTTGAATGTGGAAAACTTTGAACGCGTTCAATGGTCGAGCACGAAATAAACCACACCTATTAATGAATAAATTGCTAAATACCTAAATATTTCTATCTAAAGGTAGATCTTATGAAGGTAAGTTGATATTGTTCCAATAACTTTTAACGTTCTAAGGTCTCGTACTCGTTCCCGGCCGAATGTTCGTAAATGCATTATTGCTTAGATTCACATCCGCTTCATTAAATGCTTCCTTAGTAGAGATTTAATAAGAATTTGATTTGTATTCGTAATGTAAGAAAAATTATGTCAAATTATAAAGTGCCGATTTGATGAACGTCTCTGAGTCTGGCAGTTAGATTCAGTCTTATCAGTTGGCTAATTGATAGAATTAGACATACTTTACTTTTTTATGTCTTCACAAAAATGTTTTTTTAGAGAAAATTAAACTAACATATTCCACCAGGTATTCTAAACAGATCTTAACGTCAAATTCGTATGCACCGTGGAAGGAACGGCAGTAAAAGCAAGGAAACCAATAAAATTCCCTTCAGCCATACTGATGCATAGTCCAGTATATTAAACAATGCACCTCACGTGACGTATACGTAACTATGTGATAACAAGGTGTGACGTAACTTATAACAATTCACATACGATGCTTTCATCCAGTAGACTATTCCGTGCACGTGCTTCCGACTCTATTTTACCAAATCATAATACTAATTTGGTAAATTAAAATAATTGGTACAACATTGCGACGAAACTAGCAGGTTGAAGAACTTTTACTTATGTTTATTCTTTCAAAATTATGAACAGCTGTAATAAATTGTAGAAGAGACAATATGTGGTCATCTTCTTTCATGCAATCAGCAGTGACATAATGCTACAGAACATTACGATGTAACCTGTAATCCTCGTAGAATCGTGGATGATTTTATACCCAGGCTTAGAAAAATGAAACAAGTCTGAGACCTGAGCCTTGACATACTCGTAGCATTTACTAAATACAAATAGGATTACACTTAAATAATTTTCCTTAATACTACGCTGAAAGCTTGTTTTTAAACTACTAAACACTATAGCGACTTTCATGGACAATATAAACTGAAACAAAGCCACCAGCAGTAGCTAGTTGACATAATCAGCATAACTAAAGACAAAGATCGTGCATTCACAAGACTTCCTTCTTCGTGCACGGAATCCGTGCTCCTTAGATGGCGATTGTCATTTGTTTCATTTGTTAAACCGATATGCTCTCGGCGTGCATACCAATACGCGATCAATACACGCGGAAGTTGCTTCGTGCAAATATGGTGGCAGTGCGGTCTTAGCCTTATTCATATTTGGGTCACGTGCCGTTTTGAAAACAATTTAGCCGACTGTTGGCAGCTTTGTCTGTGCTATTATGTTAAGATCTTATTTTAATTGTTAATGTATTTTGAGTAGATTGCAATGAAATTAACATAAAGCCATGGAAAATCTGTTGTTGCTTTAGATTATAATGAAATCATGCAGCCGACAGGAAACATTCTACTTCATTCAGATATTGAGTCTCGTCGTAGTACACTCCCGCCTCCGCATCGTAGCACGCTCCCGCTTCCTCATCGTAGTACACTCCCGCCTCCGCATCGTAGCACACTCCCGCTTCCTCATCGTAGCACACTCCCGCCTGCGCATCGTAGCACACTCCCGCTTCCTCATCGTAGTACACTCCCGCCTCCGCATCGTAGCACACTCCCGCTTCCTCATCGTAGCACACTCCCGCCTGCGCATCGTAGCACACTCCCGCTTCCTCTTCGTAGCATACTCCCACCTCGATTTCACTGGGATGTCATTATCAGATCCTGGTTAAAACTAACAATCAATAAAAAATAATCAGCAAAATTGGTTCTTAGACAACGAAGTTATCCGCGAACGAACATAAAGCAAAAACTTAAATACTTACGGTTGAATTGGGAAACCTCATCTGTTTTTTGAGTTCGGTTACAAAAGTAATTAATTCAAGATGTTATGAAAAATATACATAGGGTCGCTACATTCAGGCAAAACATCTGGTGAATTCATCCATCTGTCTTCCAGAAGAAGATCTGCTAAATGAATTTCTACCTATTGTACTTATTAATATGTTTATTATTAATAGTTATCTATTGTACTTAACCAACTACTCGTTATTACCATATGCTCGTACATCACGTAATAATTGGAACAGCGGCTGTTTTTCCCAACTCGGCTTATAAGGTTAACTGCCGGAAAACTATGTTATGATGAACAATACAAATAAGTTGCTCAAACCGTCTTTTTGTTTGTTTTGAACCAGAGACGAGCTGAATTAAATTTCTTTTTCTTTTGTTTGACAATTGGCTTTTGTTTATGTTTCCTACATTAGGTACCTATCTAGCATGGGTAATATTTACTGTAGTAATTATGTACATCTCGAGATAGACCTCATGGATTTAATAAATAAGTCCTTGATAGACCTTAGATAGAGACCTTTTTTCTATGGCCATATTAAGGTCCTAGAGTGTGTAATGAAGGTGGTAATGCCATGCATCTAAGGCTATGTCAATAGGTCTCGGACTGAATATATTAAACAGTGTTTAGTTGAACAAAACTTAGATTTATGTTTTTATTTATAGTCGTCATAACACATTTATGTTTAATTTATCTACCAATTTTATGTGTCTTTAGAGGTCATATGAAAAAAGGATATTCACTTGCAATACATATTTGTTAAAACAAAAAAAATAAAATTGTTTGTTTTTATGTTTGAGCTAATCTCGGAAATCACGAGTCCATTTTGAATAATTATTTTTGTAATAGATACAAATTCAACGGGATGGTTATAGGCTATTGTTATCCTCAAATTCCTATGGGAACGGGCACAGCGCGGGTAAAACCGCTGGACACTTCTAGTAAGTAATAAATTGACACCTTTGATTACAGTTTACTATATCGTATAATATAAGCCAATTGCGTATTTGCAAATAATAAAAACGATAATCAAAACGAACCAGATCATGAAATGCGAGACAGTGTTTTGTGTAACGCAAAGATATGAAGATTAGATAAATGTTGCCCGATTAGAGCAATAAATAACTGTTTCACAAAATAATTATTAATGTTTATGCATCGCTGGTTTTTATGAATTTCGTGTCTGTATGGCTTGACTCCTCATAACGCAGATCCAAGCCAGATACAATTGATTTTCTATTGTGTCTGGAATCCCGGCAAACAAAAGGTTAATAGATGCTAATTAATAAAACCCAGTAGGTACTTATATAAAGCACATTTATCGGTATTTTTTCATCTCTTACGCTTTTTCTGTGTTCCTAGGGGTGCACACTTTTCTTTTTAATTTGTTATTTTTTAAGCCGGGTTGACACGACCCTCGTCAATTCAGACGGAGTACACTATTATATTCGAATCACTGCGATTGCTAGAGTTGAATGCGCTGTATTATGTTCGTTTCGGAGATATGATGAGAAATATAAAAAATAGAATCGGGCTCGTACTATCCCGAATTTCCCATATGAAATCATGATCGACCGAAGCGAAGCGAGGGTGCGTCGCTAGTGTCTAATAAAATTGGAACCACAACAGTCAATAAAATGTTCCACTAACAAAAAAATATCTTCGACTAAGGATCCAGACTACCCAACACCCTGCCCTAAATCTACACCCATGATTCTGATTTAGTTTTCCAAAAAGAAAACCTATCTGTGCGCAAGCGCATCAAAACGGCAGCACAGTGCGGCCGCGAGCGCGATAAGTGCGCTTTCACAACACTTTCTCGAATTTAGCATTCGGCACACCTCCCGCCCCGATTTATTTAGCTATTACCACACTATGTGTCCACTGTGTCGCCTACTTGAGCACTTAATTAAGGCATATCTTTATTTTATGGTTCTTTATTCATTATGGTAGGTTTAATAGAATTTAGCAAAGATTAAAATTGCTTACCTACGGGAATTATAGGAAGTCAATTTTCAGAATTCACTTAGGCTTTCTGCATGAAATACTTGCTATTAACCTTTTGCACCTTTATGTAATTAGTTCTTTAGACGAACGGATTCTAAAGCTAATACTATTTACTATACCTACTGATATCTGAAGTGTGATGAGAGGCCTTTGTCCTGCACTCATTCATTACGGACTCACTCTAATAACTACTATGTAAGTGTAAACAAATAATACTCCCTAATACATAGTTCCAAAGTACATATAGAACTTTGCCAAAACACGGCACTTAATTCAAGATCAAGCGAGCCTTGAGTTAATCTCCACAGCATGAGCCTTATATAAAATGACGTATGTTCTGTTATTACCGTAACGTACCGTAGTGTTATCAAGTGCCTTGGATGCTCCTAATAATGTGCAAAGCGTGATCATTCGTAACTATGTCAAGTGCGATGCGGGACTACCGCTTCCTGAACCACTTCCGTGTATATTTTGGTAGTTTATTGGTGAATTCAGGCTCTGTATAATTAATTGTAAGGCTTTGTTAATTATAGTGTTTCAAATTAAACTACTGAATTCAATTATACCACTAAGTACTACGAACTGGATTAGATTTTTTTTAGGTTTTGATTTTCAATATGGTTTAAATATATTTAAAAAACAAATAACGATCGTATTAAATTGTGTTCTACTTGCTATATAAAGTACAATTTTGCATTAACATATTTTGTTTCTTACATATTGCGTAGTAAATAGATTTAAAATTTCTTGTGCTATCCGCCTTTAGTGTCTCCTATAGTTCTGGGTATATCTAAACACAATTTTATTTTGTTCCAGGATTCGTTTACGGTCCGCGTAAAGGTCTCAAGGACTTTACAAAGGAGTGACAGCATCTTGACATCATGGAGGTCTCTTAACACGGAATATGTAAGAACATTGCTCTACTACATGTGATATAGTCTATATTCCTATTAGAATTAAGTCTCAATTACCAACAGAAGCATCTCATAGTGAAATAGACTACTTAGATACAAGGACATCTTTCCTTGAGGCTATGCTACGATTAGTTTCGTATGTAACAATCATGCTCGTAAAAATGTTTTATAAAGAAATAAGATAAAAATATCATATTACACAGCTCTTACTGGTCCGACAGAACCTTTATTGTATTAAAGTCGGTTAAAAACAACCTGTCTACACTACAATAGATTTCAAAATAACACGCACGACCCGGCCGTACCTAATTAATGTCGATCTCCATGAAGGTAATGTTAGAAAATAAGTATTGTCTATGCCTCGGTCGTGAACTCCTGGCAGTGTCAAGGTGAGTTCAGTTCATAGACAAACGAGTTTGTAACACTTTTTTATATCACCTTTTGTCTTTGGGAATTTTGATTATTTTCACCTTTTGTTTTAAGTTTATCCGAGCAGGTATTCGTTAGTCAATATTGTACCATGGTTTAATGGAATTGGTAGATAGACCATGGCCAGCCTAAAAATATTAAAAGACCACTGACCTATAAGATAATCGCAAGCTACCTACATATGAAATAATAATTCTATCTAGTTTATCTTAATAAGGACATTAAACAACCTTATGAGGATTACCTAACGAGTTACGTCTTGCCAACGCATTCTAACCGAGCAACAGTAGCAATAAATTATTTTATTACGTATTACTCAATGCAATACAATTATTTAATTGTTTAATTAATTTATACTCTTTACAAAAAAGACAGGACTTTAACATGCCAATATTTTTTCGGAGTACCTTGTAATTAATACATCTGTTTTATGACGTAAGAGGAATTTGATCTTTGTAATCAAAAATAAACAACATGCACTTTTTGCGCGCGTCGATGTTTTTGATTCCATTCCAAAAAAAAAAACTGGTTGTATTACTAGTTTCTGTCTTACAGTGAGCCACGGGCCCTACATTAGTTAGATAAATATAACGTTTAGGTACACGTTTTCTTTCCAACTAATTATACCAACCAACCCTTAGCTACCAATACTTATTAACACGTATCCATGCCAAGTCAATCACACTTTTCAAACACTTGAAGCAAGCAAATTCGGTCACAACTAATAGTATAGTTTATGTCAAACCGACCACATTTCACCACGGTTATAGCTAATTAAAATAATAGTGGCCGGCCATTCCCGCAACTGCAGTTACACTCACAGTTACATTACTTATGCGACTCCGGTTGTCTAGCTGGAAAACTCAATTGTCACTCATTAAAATTGTTAGAAAGAAATGCTGAGAGTTGGTTGGCTAATTATTGAGCTATCTTGAGATGATATACGAGTGACACTCGGGCATGTGGACGTGTTTGATTGAATTGGAAATAATGTGTCGTGAGTGATGGAACTATTTATACTCTATTTCTTTTGGATTGGCACAAAATGTGGACCAATGTCGTCAATTTTCCAGCCGAAGACGATTACTCCTGAAGAGGAAAAGGAAAAAGTAATTTTATTTCATTATTACCCTATCTCTAAACCTTTTTCCTCTTCAGAACCAATCGTCTTCGGCTGGAAAATTGACGTCATTTAACCACATTTTGTGCCAATCCAAAAGAAATAGATTATAGTTAATGTTGACAACTAAACTTAGTAAATTCTCTCTTATGCTTATAAGCGTTCATGAATACGGCTATATTATTGATGATGATTTCATATTTTGTCAGGCCAAACGCACAGTATAGTAAGGTCAGTCTAGAGCTAACTTTATGAAAAGTTATTAAGTTTGACCAAAAGTACAATTCTTTTTCTAATGCTCGACTATAATCTGCCGTCATCGTAACGGTGTCTATTGTTGACAGCACTAGCGTAGTGATATAAAAAATGATCTACAATAACATTCATAATTCTCAGAATCGAGTCTGCCCAAGACTCTATAGTTAATTTTAAATCACATTAGTTTTTATTAAGACACAATTGATGCTTTAACTGGCACTTCATTTGATCGGTATTTAGGCCAATCTATACTTTATAGTTTTAAACTAAATATGGCAAGCAATTAAGAAAAATATTCAAGAAAATTTAAAGGAATTTGATTAATGTTGTATTCGTCGGCGCCGAAAAGTAATTCGGGACAATAATTGCAAATAACTTTTGGCCTAACCGAGTCATCTTCCGAGAAAATTATAGTCTGAAAGGCAATCATCGTTACTGATGTAGTCCAAAACAAAACACACTCGAGGAGTGCCGTTATTTCAACTAAAATACCGACAATTTATATGATGTTTTTTAACAGTTTAAGGAACTGTGGGTTGTAATAGCTGAGCTAGTTATTGCTTTCCATTCGGATGCTGAGAATTAGAAATTTTATGCGTTTTCAGAGAGGTAACCAAGAAGGTGGTTGACCAAGGAGGATTTATTGGGATTCACTAAGTTATGCTCCTCATTGTGACACTTACATTCTCCATATACCGTATTGTACCTAAAAAAAAACTTTAAGTAGAAAATGAATTTCGATGATTTGTTTAGCTAAAAGTCATCTTGATAATTTTATTGAAGTGTGATAAGATAATTCATCTAATGAACTAACAGATGCGTCAGTAGAATCAATTACTTAGCTCCCTGACGTTATTTGAGGCAAAACTTTATAATAACGATTTATGCAAACAATAGTGCGAACAAGTGTAACTTTTCGGCGCCAAACACTTTCTAAATTAGACGATTGTCACTAAAGATGTTCACAAAAAAGGTTTGGAAAGTGTCTAGGATAATTGGTCATAAACAATTTTATTATCCTTCCGTGATAAGGTAGTGTATAAGTGATTCGCAATTAGGTCGACATTCGACTGATAATGGCAGCATTATAACAATAAAGTTTGTGTTATTGGAAGTCATTAAATTCTTACAGTTTTGTGAATTGTTGGCCAACATTTTGTCAGTTTATAACTTGGTGATCAAGCGGTTGACTAGGGAAGCCCTTGTGGCCTACCATTCTTCCTTAACTACCCTCTACTACAGTCCATATCAGGATTCTAGTGGCTGAAGATCCAAAGAGATTCCTCAATTCATGTTATATCATTTTGTAATTGTGACCTCCATGGATCTCTCACCAACAACTCTCACTCGTTAACTAATATGCCCAACGACTAAGATGGACTAACTAGTACTTATTATCACATACACCAGAAGCATAGACATCTTAAAAGGACTATCATTATTAGCTCCATCAACTAAGAGACACACAATTATTAATAACAAAGTAATTGCTACACTAACTCCTTTGTCTCAAGGAGGGGAATCCCTGTTCTCAGTGACACTCTTGTGTTACTGTAATTTGGGTTCAGCGACTTATAACGTTTTAAAACAAAAGAAATGTTATGCCCCAAAGGAAGTCCCATGTTTTTGGAGCCCAGTTCCTTGTTGAAATTTAAAAGATAACAAATGTAATTTACAAAAGAGTTATATTAAGTGTCACAATGGTCGTTGAATGTTGTGATAATGTGATTTCGTGGTGATGCCGACTACTTGAATGGGCGGATGTTGATCGCTAGTTTTTGTTTCCCGGATGCGTTCGTATTGTGAAGCAAGTTACAGGAATCGCGACGTCAACACTTCAACGACTTTTCATACGGCTTGCGTGATACAAACGCAAAAACATAAAAATCAAGTGCAAGTACAAGGGGACGTGAGATAGCGAGCGAGTAATTTGACAACTGTGAAATCGCTGATTTGCAGCTGGCTATCGCTCAATTTAAAATACACGTTTTCAGTAGTTTCTGTTTTTATTTGTCCTCAATAGAAATAACCAGCAGCTCCCCGCTGTTTTACGCGGTGTTATGCCTGTTCCTTCTTTAATGTCCAATCCAATACAAAAATAATTATTCGTATAGGACTGCTATTTCCCGAAAGAGCGTTCAAACAAACAAAAAATCTAACTCTAAGAGCTGAAGCTCTATGTATAGTGTTAGATTTAATGCAAAGTTACGGGTAGTGTAGAAGATTCTGAAAAATATGCAATATCTAGAATTTCACGATCCCAGAAAATTTCTCTTACTTTCCTCATTTCACTTGTTAATAACATCATACGCCGTAGAATTAACTTCTTACGTACAAAGAACGAATGTTGATTAATTTCGTTTTCAAAATTAAAGGGTCGAGACGGTCGGTGCAATCATATCGCAATGTTAATGCCACTCGCCAGGTACTTGTTTATTGACTGATTATCCAAAGTTGGCGCGAACTTGACTTGATAAACTTGACAATATACATTGCACTTGTTTAGTGGATACGAAAAAGAGTGCGTCGTTAAGTGACATAATGTAATGTAGCGTGATCTTTTTGCATTTAAGAAATAGCGTCATTTAATAGAACAAAGATTTTATGATAAAGAGGATGTGCTGTATAAATAGTAAGTTAAATAATATTTCCTACAGTGAAATTCAGCAAGTGAAATTGTTCGACACATGACCAAAAAATTAACCGCCAACAACGCGCCAGCTGTGGGTAACCATATTATATTCTGCGAATCAATTACCTTTCGTCCAAATAGCTCATTAACTGGCCGTGATTGACAAAAAGTGACCGAACGAATCCGCAGGTCGAAGACCCCGAGACCAATGAAACAAAAACTCGCTCAATTTCTTTCATAAATTCAAGCAACAATTGATTATTCCATGAGGAAGGGAATTAATAAAATCAGCGAGAATGCTGGAATAGGTCTTATACATATTTCCACCATACGTCATTGAAAAAACGTCAACATGTATTATGTATAAGCATTTCGACTGTACAATTCTGGTATTGATTGATTGATAAAATTGATTGTAGCAACTAGTCTATAAAAACTTGCCGATAAGACTATTGTATTAAACATAATGGCTTTATGGTTTGCTTTTTAGGAATCTCCATTCATAGAGAGATTAGTTTCGATTCCACCGGGCGCAGTACTGCAAGATCTGTTTAAGTCACGCCAGTTTCAAAATATTCTTAGAAATATCCTTTGTAGGATTAAGTAACAATGGGTGAATAATGTTCAAGGTACTTTGAAATCTCATATGAAGTAAATGACTGATTCGAGGATTTACTTTCGGGTAAAGGTCATGAGCGAATTCTTGGAATACGTAATGTAACAAAATGTTTTGCTCAAAATTCGGAATTTATCATAAATGTATCTGAGTATGTAAAGATGTGCAAATGTATTTTATTTCTGTAATCTTAAGAAAAGCTGATAGTGGTTGGAGTAAATGCTCATCATTGGATAACTTAACGTATGATTTGCCAAAAATATTCACACAACATTTATTTCTGCTGATCATATTTTGTGCCCACAAATAACTAAGAATTAGATTGAGCTAGTTTACAAGTTAAAAGCCAGCAAGCTCAATAGACCGCGAGAGTCTCGCATGACGATAAATGCTTCAAACATTAAAAAGTAACCTCATTAAGATGCATTTGTATATTTTTACCTCAAGGTCTACGAATTTCATGAAGTTTCTTATCTCACCTACTTCCTGTATCTAAAAAAGGAATATACGCCGTACATTCTCTGCTGTATCTATGTAATGTAGGTAAGATGAACGTTCGGATAACAAGTTGTTTGTGTTCCATCTTCACGTTATCTTGATAATATTTGACAGCAGTGGAAAAGTTTATAACTACCGTATGCTTGATGCTGAGGATAAGACACAAATCACGAATCAAATGAGAAGTCATGATGAGTATCGAATCTTGAATAACAAGTTTAGTAGGAGTTTTCTTGAGTCACAAGTTCATTCATTGTATCTTCTATATTATATAATAAATTTGAAGAGATTTTTTTCTTTTTTTGTTTGTTTGTTGCACTAATCTCAGAAACCACCAATCTGATTTGAATAGTTTTTTTTGGTAATATTCATCAGGAAGGTTATAGGCTGTTTCGTTCCCACGGTAACGGGCACAACCGCCTGGCGCTGCTAGTCTCTCCTGATGTAATTATAATATAACATAACATCAAACATTTGTTGACATTTTTCCTTTCTCGTATATTCGTTTTTCTTACACTTTATAGGTCAATTATTCTTTCCTCGTTTAAGCGCTCATGTTTTGGAAAGATAAGGATCTTGTTTAGACAATTTAAATGCATTCGTGGAATAAACTTCACGAAACACGTGTTGTTCAAAACCACTTGCGCTCGCCGACGCCGATTGTTCAGTGTACACACGAGTGGTATCTAAAATGTTGTCCTTTCATTAAGGTTAATGTTATTGTGAGTTAGTTCTCGAGGTAATATCACCAATTACTGCGGTCACAACAGAACATTCCTACACGTTTCGAACAAAATATGTTTGAATAGGTTTGATTACAATAGCGTCAATTATATCACCATCCATTTAAACTCTAGCGCCGTTTGTTTTTAATACTGACTCTATGATTCATTGTCGACACAAGTGTTATTGGTTCTGTCTCATGCTTTTGTTTTATGGTTATCGGCTAGCCTCTTTACTCGCCAATTGTTACATATTTCAATGGTTGTTCTGTTAACCGAGATTATGTGTATTGTTGACGCGAGGTTGGAGTTTAGAAGTTTGTGAACAGCGGTTGATGCCGGTGAGAACCATGGTGGAATGTTTATTGATCGGGCGCAGTTTGGATGGGGTGTTCCTGGAGCGGCAGAAAGAGGCGCAGGATGAGCGCGAGGTTGCGGCGCATCGGCGGCACGGTGTTTTGGAAAGGCTGCGCGTGCGACGCGCAGCGAGAGGTATGAGCGCCGACTCGACTCCACTTGATTTCTCGGTCGCCCGCGCCGCGCGGCCACTCGTCTCGTCAGTGCCGCGCCACCCGCCACTGGTACTTGTCGCGCGTCGCGTCGCTCTCACAACAAAACATTACCGAACATATGATCGTAACATTTACCGAGTGATTTCAATATTTCTTAACAAATTATAATAATCGAATTGCGTCGAATAACGAATTGCATCGCGGTGTGAACTAGAAGCCGAGTGCCGTGTGAGCCTGCCGCGGGACGCGTGGCGGAATATAAAAACAAAGTCTCGTCTCGTTTCGAATGTTCCCCGGCAATAATTAGTTTGGTAAAAGTGAGTGTGTGTGCTGTGGACGTTGATGGTTCAATTACAACTGTTTCAGACCATTTCTATGCACTTGTAGTGAAGCGAACCATCTCACTTCACGGATGTTAAAATTGGTTAGTATTTACTATTTGCATGATTCATTCAGTCATTCACTTGTTCTTGTACAGGTTTTTGATTCACTTGATTGTTGTGGAGTAATTGTTTATCGTTTGGTAAAATTACGGCATTGTTACTATTGATATCGGAGATTAATTTATGTGTAATCTCTCAGGTGGTAAGAGGTGTGTGGCTATGATAGAGATAATGAGAGATAGGGCCGCATTCATATCATAAATCAGGAATATCTTGAAATGACATTGAGTTGCTCGTAGTGTATGCAGCAAGGATCCTTACCTTTTTGAACGTTTATCCAAACCCCACATCTCCCTATTTTTTCTCCCCATTCTTGTCGTTGTTCGATCTATCATTTTTTTGTTCGTTGGCACAAGCTGATACATCCGTCCGTTGTGCTTTTACAACGATTTAACGTTATGTAGCGTTTATGGGATTGTGCAGCGATAATGACGGTTTTAATTTAAATATAGGTACTTTGGACCTTATAATCATGAAACGTACTGGAATACGTTTTCTGAAAGCTATGTTTTATTCGAATCATATAAAGGTGTGAGTTGGATCAGCGACTGCAGCAGTCGACTGCAACTGCAGACACAGCTTCACTACTAGTTTCTATGAAATTTCGAACGCGCGGTGACACTTCTGCTGCGGTCGCGGAGTGCTGTCCTGCAGCCGTGACGTAGAGCAACAGCAGATAAGAGAAAAATATTTTGAAAAACGAACTAAAATAATAGTGTAGGAGCTAATGTTATTTTTTTAATACAATTTAGGTTGCTTAGTAATGATTAATCATTTCACTCAATAGAAAATCATTATGTTAAGATTGACGAATGTGGCATAGATCAAAGTGTCGTGGTTTTTATCTCTGCTATGTAGTATAATGAAAACTCCAGAAGATTACAATTAATAAAAAAGTAAATTAAAATGCCAAATTGTAGTTTATTATTATTACCCACCGCCAAAAGATACAATAGGTACATTATGATTCCAAATTTAAAGCAATTTATTTTATAAATCTTTCATAACTTAAACGTTATTATTATTGCGTTACTAGGTAGGTACCTAGGTAACGAATGTTATTTGCGATTACAATTTGTTCTGTTTGTGAAATTGTTTTAAGCATTTTTATTATTTATAAATGTATTTGTTACTGTTATTGACCTAAAATTCAGAACCTCGGCTTATTCTTGACAGAATCTAACTTTTGTAGCGTGGGTAATCTTACTTAATGTTACCTTTATTTTCGTGTTAGTCAATGACAACCCTTGAGAGCATACAATCTACAAACATTACCTGCACCTAGGTATATAAAAGTTAAAAAAAACTCAGGGTAAATATTCAGGGTTCAGGGGGTAAATATTCTTCATATCACAGAGGATGTCGAAATATGTGAGAAGGATTATAGGTACTTAGGTGCCTAATCACCACGCTCTACGACATACAATACCACAGAATGTGAAGGAAAACACAAAATGACTACTACTTTGAATATGACGGCCCAATAATCATGCATGGTAATGCAAATGTAAACCACCAGGTGGGCAATAAAGAACCGTACGTAACAACCTGCCTCAATGTTAGTGGGTGAATTAAAGGCCGGGCCAGGTGCAATTTTTATACGCGAAAGGGCACGGGTTGACCTATCCGATACACTGTAATGACTGCGGCATTCAATGGTGAGAGTCAATTGTTTATCTGGTGAAAAAGGTAGTAAATTGCCTGTGTATTGGGCACAAGTTGACAGCTGGTCAGTACTTTGAAACAAGCAAATTAGACTTCTTTAAAACACTTAATAAAGTATACAGGGTGGCTTAAAGCGTTCTGTAGTTTTTCGTATTTCTTTTAGTTTCGGATTTGCCCATACAAACCGACTTAAAATAGCCACCCTGTATAGTATAACTAAATTGTGACGTCGTACCAATCTCACCAAAAGCTGAATTAAATACCTATAAGACTTTAATAATATAAGACTGGTAGATAACATCTATAAATACCTATAAGACTGTAATTGTACAAGAAAGTTATTTAAATATTGACCAAAAGCGAAGCCTCAGTAACAATAAAACAGTAAAGGCGTCCGTTACATCGGAATTGTTAAACATGAAATGAAAATTATTTTTTTGTATTATTTCTGTGGCGTTCCATTCACCTATTTCAGACGGCGTATACTTTTAGCGTCGCGTGCGCACTGTCACTTACTCACTCCAGTCTTCGCTACTTAGCGTACCGTTGAGTTTTTTCTAAATTTCTCTTAAAAATCTAAAACTATGTGCTCTAATTAAAAATGAATGATGATTGACTTCAATGACTTGTACCAATTTCGCTGGATGTTCTACACTTTCTCTCTTTGCTAATTGGTGCTTTATCCGATAATCATGAGATAATTTGTCATTTGTTTCTTTTTGTTTACATTGTCTTGTTGGTCGATGATTTTAATTGTGTTACAATGGATCGTTCTCACTATTGTTGTATTATAACTCAAATTATGAAAAACTTTGTCCAATTACGTTTTTTTAAAATATAGAAATTGAAATGAAACAAAGAATTTTATGCCAAGCTTATTGTGTCATCGCTATGTTAAATTGTTAAGCTACATTTGATAATATTGGTACCTAATTGAATAGTATATGTGATATAGCTCTTGTGGACCGGCAACCTTTAATCAACCAAACAACTGACCTACGCTGCTTATTGCAATAATAGGTAATTACGTTTTAGTACCTTTTAGAATCGAGAGTCACAAAAGTAAAATCATTGATGACGTTTCGTACAAAGTCTAACAGATAGTAAACAACCGGCACTTGTCTATGAGTGAGGGCGATCTATCACGGCGGTCACGAGAAGGCACGTCTTCATTACGATCATATGTCCACGATAAGGGTATCATATCTCTCTACATCGAGATTTCGCAACTCAGATCATTGACAGAGCTCCTCACTACACTATCCTGTTACAAGATAATTTATTCCGCCGCGAATGTAAAACCAATTTCAATATTAGGAAGTGCTTTTTGGGCAGCGGTTATTTGTTTCCTTGTTTTTTATGTGCTAATAAAGTGCTGCAAAGTGGTAAGTAGATACCGGAATATAATAAAATCAATTCAATAAGTTACAATTTCTCGTTCACTATTCAAACATCATCGGTCATACAATCAGCAATTTTGGTTAACAAATCGTTTTTGAACGGTGTATTGATTTGCGGTGAAGGAAGAGTAAATTACGGAGCAGGGGGCGCTATCGGCACATACTTGTGATAAACCGCGAGTTTGATTGAGCACGCGCGTTGCGTCATCGTTGTTCCGAGACAAATAGACTGCGACTTCTTCTTTTCGAGTCGAGATGATTATTTTATTTTGATTAATCATCTCGTGGCGAAAGGATCAGCGAATCTGCGTTACCGACTACACTGTCCCCGCAGATCCCCCAGGGCGCGCCGGACGCACACAGCCGGTTGTGGTGCGTCACACGTGGAGGCTCCTTTCATGCACCCTTAAGGTTGAATGGCGCAATCGGTCGGTTTCGCTAAGATCGAGCCGCACAGTACGCCACAACAATGTGCCTAATGAATCGGAAACGTTACCTAACATGTTCTCATGATTGACCGGCTTTATAAAACATCCGAATGTGCGGCTGAACCGTGACGTCATGCGTGACGTTTCACGCGTCACGAGAAAAAGTAATTTGGCAAACTACAATGTTTACAAGAAAGATGCTTCAACTGTACATGAATAGTTTCCGCTGCGAATTTCCACAATGTGATCCAGTTACCAAAGACAAAAAGACAATTGTTGTAAATAAATAACGATTACGAATCATACCACGTCTGTTATAATTTCCGGTACGTTGCATTGAAAAGGACCGTTACGTCGGTTGTTCCATTATTGATAAAATACCATATTCGAATAGTATCGATGACGGCGTCGGGGCCGTTGGAAGTGATTTCTAAGAAATATAACGGATTGACAGGTAATCGTCCGAGGGACGCGTTGCTATGTGGTAATGCGATTCTGCAATCGAGACATAATGGTTACGAAGTCGTAAAGGTCGCACTCGATTATAGGGAGAGCATCGAAAGCATCTAATATCGATTCCATTCGATCTCTGGGTTCGTTTGGTCGCGCTTTCATTCAAACCTTTTATTTAAAACTCGATTTATTTATTAAAATGAACTAATTTCCACGCTCTAAAGTCAAATGTTTACAAAGTCGTATCTATTCTCCGCCCGTTTCATTTGTATGTATCTGTAACCCACTTTCGCAGAATACATTACGAAATCACGACGAAAATAAAATAATACAAATAAAAATATTTATTTAAATAGCTACATAAAAGAAAATAAAATAAACTAATTACCTATACAGGCGATGGTTCGCGTTACATAACGATTTACATAATTTAGTCGTAATTAAATTATATCTAGCATTACACAAACTAACTAATATGATGTCTATTGTTAAATTATAGCTCTTTATAATTAGATTACGGAGGTAGTTCGTCTTGAATCTTGGTCATGCAATTTGAATTTGGCGAAAGTACCCATGTGTTATGTTTCTGACACGATGTTAGTTTAATAGCAATATTATCGGTATTAGTGTTTTATTAGACATGATTTCATGATCGTGCAGCGCTGTTGACGTTTCAATTATATGTTATTTAATAATTAGATAATGCTTAGTCGAATGTGTAATAATTTGCATCGATTCAGTCGGTCATACAGTAATTTAAAATTGAAATAAGACCTCCTCTGAGATAACCTTGTATTCTAGAATGCCAAACAAATGAATATACTATGTTGTTCCGTACTGAATTTATAGTCATAGTTTCATATGTGTCAATGTGTGATTTGGGGAACGAATTCGGTTAGTGACCAAGTTTCTAACCATACAAAAAAGAGAGCTGGGTTTTCACTCGTTCAAATTTTCCCGCGAATGGCGGTAATGAGAGACCGAACGCACGAACGGCGCGAGTGAGACCCCGAACGACACTTCACTCACTTCCTCTTTTGAACCGGTGCGAATCGTTACGCGCTCCACCGAAAAAATCAAAACTTTGTTGTGTTCTCGACATTTCCCATCAAAACATTGCAATTACGTTGTGTCGTGCGTGTGTGGAAATAAGGACAGCCCGAAAAGGTGAACCGCTGGCCCGGGTGGAAAATTCCTGTTTCGCTAAGAAAGACGGCCGTCTCCCGCAGGACATCGCCAGGAGTTGTTCAGGTGAGCCCAGCCTCTTTCGTAGACATAAATTTGGTCCTTCGAGCCGGATCAGTGTCATTTTTCCGGGTTTGGTCTTCATTTCACACATTTTCTTGTCCACGCGTTCGCCGTTGCGACATTACGTGTCCCGGCAACAATGGCGGAACAAGACTTGTTCGAGCGGGAAATTATTTTAGATGAGTTGAAACGAGGTTTATCTTTCTACGAAACAGACCAACATCAATTCCTTGCTAGGTTTAAAGATATAAATTTGATACAGAGAAAATTCCTTAAATCACAAAGTAAAATCGAAAGTTTTCTTCTAAAAAATAAAACATTTGATAAAGAAGAACAGTAGCCATACCATGACCTCTTAGATAGCGTCTCAAGATCCAAGCAGATCAGTTTAGGTTAGCGTTTCAATTCGTACCGTGACCTTATTTAAACAATATCGCACTTGAATCGCCATCTCTTTGAATGAATGAACAAACCATTTTGCTGATCGGCTAATTGCGTCACTTCCTCTAAGAGAAGTTATTAAGGTGCGATCGAAAACCTTAATAATTAAAATGACGGAAAGTTACGGTTTTTAAGAGAACCTCTTAAAAATCATAAGTATTATTCAAAACGAACATTGGTTTGTTTATACACACGATAATTATTGTTATCTAATTTGTAATCATAAAATGTTGGAACTATAAAGTATTTGTTGCTCCAGAAACCAATATTATTTATAATTTTAAACAGATATCCAAAATAAAATTACGATTTAAGTGTTCGGAATGTCACTGGCAAAGATCATAAAATTCATAGAATATAAAATAGACATAGATTAAAAAATAGACATAGATTATAATTTATAATACAGACATAGATTAAATATATTATAATAGGTATATTTTTTGAGCATTTAAATTATTACCTTCAAGCTCGTTTGATATACATTGCGATTGTTAAAGATTTATTTCTATTATGGATTTACCAGGAATTTACCAGGATTTATAAGTTAAGTCTCAGAATTCTAGAGCCTTGTCGCTCTCGCTTCATTGGGGAAATTCGGGATAAAACAAAGCATATCCTACATATTTATATTGATAGTCATGTTTACCCTCGTAAATACCTAGGTAGGTTGAGCGCAGGGATGTACGAGTTGGTACTCTACTCGTACATCCCTGCGCTCAACCCACACTATACAGTAATACAACCCGCGCTCGTATTTTATAAAAAATAATTTAATTTATAAAGTGTAAAATCGCACATTTTAATCAATTCTTTCAGTAGAATATCGTTAAGTTATTTGCAAAAATGCATTGTTTATAGTAAGGAACAATTAAACATTAATAATTAACTAAAGTACATACTTATTGTTGTTAAAAATATCAACAATGGTTCAATTTATGTTAGAAAAATGTATCTTTTATTGAATTGCTAATTTTGACAGCTGAGACGCTTTACCAAAGCCGCAATAGACGCTCATGGTACCAAATGAATGAACGAAAACATATTTAGTATGACAAATAGCGAATCAGTTTAGGTAATCTGCAAAGCAACTACAATTTGTCACTTATTGATGTCATGGTACGAAAACTGACAGCGAATCAGTTTAGGTCCGCATTTGTATCGCGCTAAGAGGTCATGGTATGGCAGCAGCTCATAATTCGAAACAAGTTCAATGATTTATATTACGAGATAATTGGTTGTGTTGAGAGTCTTAAACAGTCCCAGGATGAAGGTAGGCGCCTGAGCCGCGAGGCCAATTCAATACCTAAAAGTTGTCAGCACGAAAGGTTACCTACGTTGCCGCTACCCTCTTTCGCGGGCGATCCATTAGATTGGACTTCGTACTATGATTTGTTTAATTCTTTAGTACACAACAAAAGTGCCTACACAAATATTGAAAAGTTTAGGTATCTACTTCTCACGTTAAAAAAGGAACCTTTTGATTTGATTAAATCGATTCCAATTACGGACGATAATTATAAAATTGCATTCGATATTTTAATCTCTCGATATGAAAATAAACGAGCTATCGCATCAAAACACATTGATTGCATTCTTGACATTGAGAGGTGTTCGGAATCTTTGCCTAGTTTACGTAAATTAATTAATACTTATTACGAAAATATTAGAGCACTGGAGCGAATGCAATTTCCCGTTGAGTACTGGAGTTTTTTAGTATTAAATATTTTGTTACGCAAAATTCCTCAGTCCATCCGTAAGCGTTTCGAGTTGTCATTGAGAGACCCGACAGAAATCCCACTAGTGGGTACATTAGTTAACTTTCTCGAGCGTGAGTTATCGGCGTGCGAAATATCCGAAGCAAGTTCTAGTAGCGGACGTTCCGTGCCTACTATGCCGAACGCGGCGGTACCCCCGCGCCGGCAGCGCGCCTTCGCCGCTCATGTACTTCCGCAAAACGGCAACAAATTGAGAAATTGTGTTTGTTGTAATGGTATTCATTTTCTATCAAAATGTGATAAATTTTTAACCTTAACTCCTACGGAGAGGTATAATTTTATTAAAGGTCAAGACGTTTGTTTTAATTGTTTGTGTGCAGGTCATAGTGTCGAACAATGCAAATCTAACTTTGTGTGTCGTTCATGCCATAAGCGCCATCATAGTTTACTTCATTTCGAAAACATGAATAGTAATGCTATCTCACTCTCTCCCGATGCACCGAACATCGAGTCATTCGTTCGTGAGGTGACCGCGGAACACACACCGGTCACCATGACGTCGGTGAATCACGCGGTGAATAAGCATTGCGCGCTATCCAATGCCGCGCCGACTAGAAACATCGTGTTGTTGTCAACGGCACTCGTCAATGTATACGTGGATGCACAAAAACGTTCGCGCGTACGCGCTATGATCGATACTGGTAGTCAGGCTTCATTCATCAGCGAGGCATGTGTACAACGTTTAGGTATGAACCGACGCAAAGTAAACGTACCGATTAGCGGAATAGGTAACAATATATCCGTTCAATCAAAGGGAATAATTTCGTGCTATATTTCACCTACCGATACGAATGAACCACAAATTCCAATCGAGGCATTAATTCTACCGAAGTTAGTACCTAATATGCCAAGCGTTCAGCTACCTTATACGGGGTGGCCACACATAAAAAATTTAAAGTTAGCGGATCCTTCTTTTCATAAGCCACTTGCGGTGGATATGTTATTAGGTGCGGATATACTATCCCATATTCTTCTAGGAAACGTTATCACGGGAACGCCCGAGTCCCCGATCGCGATGAACAGTGTTTTCGGTTACCTACTACTAGGTACTATTTCTTTTGAACCCACGACTTCGCCTCCCATTCAAGCGTGTTTTAGCTCATTTTACGATGACAACGACTTGAAAAGGTTCTGGGAGCTCGAATCGGCGCCTGAAGAGAAGGCACTTACACCCGAGGAACTTCTTTGCGAAAATATATTCACCGAATCACATACTCGTGACGCAACCGGTCGTTATATAGTCGCGCTTCCATTTAGACCCGATGCCCAGCCGCTGGGTGATTCTCGAGACGTTTCCTTAATGCGATTTCATAAGTTGGAGCGCCGACTAGAGGGGAACCCTCAGCTTAAGGCCGACTATCACGCTTGTCTGCAAGAGTATCTAGACCGTGGACACATGGAGCCGGTCTCCGAGAGTTCACCGCCAGCGGGCCGCACGTATTACATACCTCACCACTGCGTGGTAAAGGAGTCTAGCGAGACTACAAAAACTCGCGTAGTGTTCGATGCTAGTTGTAAAACTTCAAATGGAATTTCACTCAATGAGTTACTACTGACGGGTCCTAAGTTACATCAAGATATCACAGATATTATTCTAAAATTTCGTAGACACCGTGTCGCATTCACAGCGGATATAAAACAGATGTATAGAAATATATTAATTCAAGAAGCGGATAGGGATTTCCAACGGATTTTATGGCGAAAATCTCCGCACGAGCGGATACGCGAATACCGTTTGCGGACGGTCACCTTCGGTATAAGTGCGTCACCCTATCTAGCTCTCCGTACGATAAGGCAGCTAGCCCTCGACGAAGCACAGCATTTCAGTTTGGCCTCGGCGGTTTTGCTCGATCAGGTGTTTGTTGATGACGTCATCACCGGAGAGGACGACATATCACAAGCTCTAAAGCTTCAACAGGAATTGATTGGCATTTGTGCGTCGGCCGGCTTCGAGTTGCGTAAGTGGCATAGTAATTCACCAGCGATACTCGCTACTATTCAGGCGTCACCAGTTCATGGTGAGCGGCTTGAAAACGTGCCCTTTGCTCCTATGGAAAATGATCATCAGACTAAAGTTTTAGGGCTTCAGTGGAACCCTAAGACTGATCATTTCTCGTTTAGTGTTCAATGTGCATCCGATAAGATTACGAAACGGACAATACTTTCCCAAATAGCTAGGATTTACGATCCCATGGGATGGTTGTCTCCGGTAACATTGTACGCGAAACATTTAATTCAACTTCTGTGGATCTCAGGTGTAGATTGGGATGATCGCCCTCCTGTAGACATTGTAAATTCTTGGGTTTCGTTCATTCAGGAGTTACCGCTTTTAGCTCGTGTTGCCATTCCGAGGCATGTACTTATGTCTAAGTGTCGCATCCAATTACACGGCTTCTCTGACGCATCAGAAAGGGCCTACGCGGCGTGTATCTATCTACGTCGTACGCGTGAAAACGACATATCAGACACGCATCTGTTAATAGCGAAAACCCGCGTTGCGCCTATATCACCCTGTTTGACGATTCCGCGCCTCGAACTCATGGCAGCAGTATTACTCACAAAATTGGTTGATAAGGTATTACGTACCTACCGTGAATACGTTAGTAAGAATGAGGTGTACGCGTGGTCAGACTCCTCCGTCGTGTTAGCGTGGCTCCGATCGCCCCCATACGAGTGGAAAACTTTTATTTCAAATCGAACTAGCGAAATACTTACGGTATTACCTAGTGAGCGTTGGCGGCATGTGCCGTCCGCGGATAACCCAGCTGATGCACCATCACGCGGAATGTTACCGTCAACATTTCTTAACCATGGCATATGGTTTCACGGCCCTACGTGGCTGTCTCAAGAGCCCAATACGTGGCCCGTACGAAAAGAGATACCACAAACAAATGAAGAAAAGCGTAGAATCCATCCTTCTGTTGTACTTGCTATACCTACACCGTCAGTCGACGATATTAATTTAATTGAGAGGTTTTCGAGTCTTAACAAATTAGTTCGAGTTACGGCTTACATATTTCGTTTCTACCATTTATTACAAAGTAAGATCAAGAAAGGTAAAATGTCGTTTCCCATTTACATTGCCGTACCAGAATATAATTATGCCTTAAATAAATTAATTTATTTAGTGCAACAGTCCACATTTCAGAATGATATTAAAATGCTTGCCGAAAATAAAATTATCGCGAATCAATTGAAGCGACTTGACCCATTCATTGATAAAGACTATTGTTTACGAGTAGGTGGCCGCATCCATAAATCACTTTTACCGTTTCAAAGTAAACATCAACTAATTTTACCTAAACGACATCATTTAACCAATTTGATTATTGACGATGCTCATATTACACAACTGCATGCAGGTGCTCAGTCTGTGCAACATTATCTTTTCCAACGCTATTGGATTATGTCGAGTCGCGATATCATACGACAGCGTATCCACCGCTGTATTCGTTGCTTTCGTATGCGTCCTCCGCAATCTCAGCGTAGCATGGCCCCCCTACCGGCCGTTCGAGTTAGACCGGAACGCCCATTCTTAAAAACAGCTGTTGATTACGCAGGGCCATTTTTTGTTCGTGCTAATAAGGTTCGTAATGCTAAGATAATCAAATGTTACGTGTCAGTATTCGTATGCATGAGCACTAAAGCCATACATCTCGAGCTGGTCTCGGAATTGTCCAGTGAAGCTTTCTTGGCAGCCCTACGGCGATTCATTTCCCGCCGAGGTCTGTGTACTGATATATACTCCGATTGCGGTAAAAATTTTGTGGGATGTAATAATACATTAAAGGAACTTTATCAATTTCTTAAAAACGATTCTGTTCAAAATAGTTTGAACTCAAAATTAATCAACCAGGGTATAACATGGCATTTCCAACCTCCTTACGCATCACATTTCGGAGGCCTCTTTGAAGCCGGCGTGAAGAGTTTCAAACATCATCTCTATCGCGTTCTAGGTACTCAGGTACAAACTTATGACGAGATGCACACCCTTTTATGTCAAATAGAAGCCGTGTTGAACTCGCGACCTCTTTGCGTGTTGAGTACCGATGCTAAAGATCCATTGCCCTTGACTCCCGCGCACTTTCTCATTGGCGGCCCGATCACATCGTTGCCGGATGTACCTTTGACAGACGACAATCCTGGCCGCTTGTTCAGATGGCGATTGGTACAACAATGTTTGCAGCATTTTTGGAAACGCTGGAGTCGAGAATATTTACATGAGATTCAACAACGTAGCAAGTGGTATAACGATCGCGGTTCTCCCGTACGTGAAGGCACTATTGTTGTAGTACGTGATGACAATCTTCCCCCTCTTCAGTGGAAATTAGCTCGTGTGCATTCCCTTCATCCGGGACCCGACGGTAAAACACGCGTTGTTACGCTTCAATCGGGAACAACCTTTTTTAAGAGAACAGTGGTCAAAATCTGTCCTCTACCTTTAGAATAATTTAAGTTTTCTTTATCACCCTTATGCGAAGCTTAATTTAATTTTCAATCTGTAATAGCCATGAGTAGGATTATTGTAATTTCGAGTCATTGAGATAGGATGTACTGCGTACTTAGTTATCGCTATCAATTAGCAGCCTTTGTTTGAATTAACTTATTCATTTTATTCGAGGAGTTAGTGTTGGTCTCGCATAAGGTCTTATTATAATTTTAAGTTTTTTGTTCCAATATTCAAAAGTATTAAGATTCATTGTTAAAACAATTACATTGTTTTAAGGTGAGCGGCATGTTCCGTACTGAATTTATAGTCATAGTTTCATATGTGTCAATGTGTGATTTGGGGAACGAATTCGGTTAGTGACCAAGTTTCTAACCATACAAAAAAGAGAGCTGGGTTTTCACTCGTTCAAATTTTCCCGCGAATGGCGGTAATGAGAGACCGAACGCACGAACGGCGCGAGTGAGACCCCGAACGACACTTCACTCACTTCCTCTTTTGAACCGGTGCGAATCGTTACGCGCTCCACCGAAAAAATCAAAACTTTGTTGTGTTCTCGACATTTCCCATCAAAACATTGCAATTACGTTGTGTCGTGCGTGTGTGGAAATAAGGACAGCCCGAAAAGGTGAACCGCTGGCCCGGGTGGAAAATTCCTGTTTCGCTAAGAAAGACGGCCGTCTCCCGCAGGACATCGCCAGGAGTTGTTCAGGTGAGCCCAGCCTCTTTCGTAGACATATGTAATTACATTTATTATCTGAGATGATTGGTGAAAAAATGAATGGATTAATAATTACTCTTTCATAGTTTTTGCATAGTTTATTTGGTATTCTGAAGTTAACCGCCGTTTGACGCCGAGGAGGAACTACTAGTAAAGTATGACCAATTACATAAAGCTTGAAATCGAAATTTTGGTCTTTCAAGAGAGTTTTTGGTGTTGTAAAGTATCTTAATACTTTTATATCAGTTTTATACTTAAAGCATCCTTCGCACTGTACTGTGACATCTTCAGTGAGATAAACGGTCTTTGTCTTACATTCAGAATCATTTATACTTCTAATCACATCTCATCCGTTATCACGTTCGGTCGCCGAACCCAACGGCAGACAGTTGCCCAACCTCCGCGCCAGTACTGCATCGTTTGCGCAAGCGCAGGCAGGACTTACACAATTATCCTTCCGTAGAATGTTGATCGTTTTGTACGAGTCGGATCTCGGGCCGTTAGTGTATACACAACTCGGTGATACATTGAATATGTCTTCCAGATGATGTTGTTTGATTTGAGTAGGTATATCAAGTTTTGAGAGTAATATAGAGCGCTACTGTGCTCCCGAGGGCGCGTTAAGCAGTCGGTCCCGGTTGTTTCAATCGTCAGACCATGTCGAAGGCCTTTAGGTCCAAAAACCTCCGACGCTAGTGTTGGCCACTAACCTACTCGATTTGAATTTATGACTAGAGATTGTAGTACTTCGTAGGCAAATTCAGACGGAAATTTCCAATTTGATTTCATTATTCTTAAATTTTAAACTTCGAACCTATCCATTGTTGATTGACCAAATCTCTATTCTTTTATTTGGATTGAAATCACTAACGTATTAGTCAAGTGACCATTGCAGTGTGAGGCAAATTGTATGAGCGGACAGTGAGTACAGTCCTTAGGCCGTTCGTAAGTAGTCATTGGGTTAGTTTAAGCTTTAAGCGGATTGGTTAGTCGCAATGTTAGCCCGAATAGGTTTAGGTATTCGAGAATTAATTACTTTTCCTGGAATTGGTTTTACGGAATTCTGCAAATAGGACAGTTTTTGTAGGTTTAATTAACTCAAGTTATATTTGAGAGTACGTCCCTGAGTTATTTTTAAAGTAAATAAAAACTGCGACTTTAATATTGTGATTTGAGAATTTAAACGACATCGGTACGCTAATATGCTTAAATGTTATTCTATTATTAAAATTGACACAATCATAGAGATAATTTATGCTCAAAACCATAATTTAAAGATGATATAACCAGTTTCTACAAATTATGTACTTCTGAGAAACTGTTCACTAATATATATTTGTAAGCATCTACACCACACACTGGTTGCGTGGGACGATTGCGGAATTCATTCTTGGACCTTAGAAATTAATGAGAATGCAGGAAAATACATGTTCCAAAACCTATTTTTATTATTATTACTCATCATCCTATGAACAAAACTAATAGGTGATATTACGTGATATAATTCTCTATTCAAAATATTTTATACAATGATAATATTAAGATAACAGTGCAAATACGCAATTACAACCGTTATCTCTTATTTTGTAGAAAGCAAAATGTCTTTGTAATTTCGAAGTTTGTGTACAAATTGCAAACTCAGCTCATGTTTTTTTATCAAAGGAAATTTCAGGAATTTATCACAATCCTTTTTGATTAAACCTATGTTTAGCTTTGAGTGCAGACTTATGGGATTCATGTTGATTTTTCGAAATTCAATTATTACTTAACTGATGTTCTATAACAAACATAAGACAGACGTTTGCTCAATGCCTATTAAAAAGTTGATGATAAATTCCATTAAACTCCATTCTAAAGCTAAATGCACCAATGATTCACTTGATGACCAATGACGTCATGGAATCACGACATTCCTTTATCTTGTGGATATTTGAATAAATTCTTGAACATCCGGTTTGCGTGACACGGAGAAAACACGTCTTTTTACGATTCCGAATCGATTCGTCGATTGGTTCGATGATTTATTGGAACAATCGAGTAGACGAAGAAGGTTTTATGTTTTAATGCGTGGACTGTAGAGTCGTGGGAATTTATCAGTGAATGAGAAAATTTTAGGAAATTATGGGACCAATAAAAGTGAACTTTATTGACTGAGATTTCTTTTCTATCTGTGAAAACATAATTATAATGAAACAGGTGTTTTCATAAATTGTAATATAACTAATCTTTTACAATCAAGTTCTATTTTCATCGTACGTTAACTATACTGCAATAACAACACAAGTTCATAAAAGGCATTTGTTTGGATTATTCGTTATCAAATGACGTGAATCGTCTATCAGAGAGTCAAGTTTAAAACAAATATAATTACATGTATAGCAAGAATCATGCAATAAAAGGTATGTGTAGGTGTGTCATATCATTTTTCAAATAATGTATCATAAAAACAGTAAACAAATGGTATCCTATTACATGCTGGTTACTTAATATTGAAGTTAGTGCTTGTAGTAGCTTGTGGCGTAGTTTGACTAAGGATCGTTTGCTTATTGCCAATGTAAAATGTTAAGCAACGTGCAGTCCGGCCCCTACAATATGGATGTCGGTCCCGGTTGTTTCAATTGTAGGACCATTTCCATGAGGTATTTAGGCGGTTTATAATATCCGACCCTGGTGTTGACCAATGACCACTAACTTACTCGAATGTACTTTTAGTAGGAACGTGATTTTAGCTACACAGCGTATAACTTGTTTAACAATAGGTAAGATTAAAGACATCTAACCTCGATGCACAACGCCAAATTATACAGGGTGGAAAAGAAAATGGATTTCACTCGATTACTTCAAGTTAATGACTACTCAACTATTCTGATCCTGTGTGCACTAGCATGGCTATATACGTCGCTACATTATATATTTATACTTATTGAAAACAAAGTACATACCCGTGTATATTTACCCTTTGTCTTTAAAACATCATTGACTTACATATAAAGTGATCAGAGATATATTCTCGACACCGCGTCCATATCGGAGCCAGCAAACAAACGCAAGCAGAATCTTAAGTCAGTTTATGACTTCATTATTTAAACATAGACTTAAATTCCTATCTCATATTATGATATATACTTATACTATGTGTACATACAGGTTTATGTAAATGGTATATAGTTCATACATTATTTATGACCGGTCTTAATGTACATGACAATATTATTCACGGTATATAATTTTCTATTCATAGGTCGACAAAAGGTACATGTATAATGTAAATACTATATAAATATTTCAGTTTTATAAAGTGCATACATACAAGGTAATTTTCAGTAGTTCAGAATAAGCTAAATTGATTGTAATATAATTGAGTAATTAAACTTTTAATTATTAAAATATTTGACTGCGTAATTATAATATTCAAAACAAAGATTAGTTTTTCATTAGCAAAGTCATAAAATCGTTAAATATTTATAATAGTATGTATATGTTTACTTCCTCATACCTTACGTGTTGAGAATCAATTAGCTTAAGAAACCGTTTTAGGATATCGGAAAACCATTTGAATATGAATTCATAACGAATAGAGAAGCCAAATAGATTTAACGGTTTTAGTCACAGATATTGATACGCAAATCAAAGTTATTTTATTGGTTTTGTAACACTATACCAGGTGTCTTTGAATAAAGGCAAGCGATCATTATAACGTACCACAGACTTGTCGATAACCGATACAATCCCGGTAACGTAACGCCAGTGTAAGTAGGTGTCGAAAATGTACATATTTGTTTAACTCCAAGGAACGATATTGGCTTCTAATACTTGTAGAATGTGCTGATTAGGATACCGGTTTGTTCTTATGCGCAAGGACCTTAATAATTATTGATTATTGAAAATTCAATATTTGTTCACTGTTGAGGAAATTCCGATAAAACGTGTTTACTTAAATGTCGTGTTTATTATTCAATAGAAAATTCATTATTTGCGTAAAATATTAAGTGCTATTTTTCACTGAAAAAGAATATACTTAATAATAAAATAGTATTTATTTATTTTACAAAAACAGTAGGACAGGAAACGGTTAAAAACTAAAGAAAGATCAAACAACGATTATGTAGCTGGACTCCTAAACTATAATGCGAGCTGTATCTCCGGAAGTCCCGGATGCTGCGACCACAGATAACGTCTCGCCGGAAAGGAGTTCGTTTATATTTAACTGCGGGCTTCCCTGATGAGTTCTACGTAAACCTATGCTTGTGGCGGATGTTTGAAGATCTTTATTGCTAAGTTTAGGATGGAATGTATTAAGTTGACCTTATTTCGTCTCTGGTGCCTACTTCGATTCATTCGCATGCAAATGTAAAACTACTGATCTATCTGTCTGTATACTCTCCATCGAATTACAACGCGCGGCGGTTTAAATAGTTTCACTTTTCAAAAGCATCGATGTACTAAGTGCTTTATTAACGCATAGTGCGGTTGCGGGCCGGTTGCGGATCGTGTGAGTTTCTATGGTTTGGTGACGAGTGCCCTTTCACTTTTATATATATAGATGATGCCATAGACAGACCCATAGACACTTTAAATAACATCCCTCTTATTATATTAAAAAGAGGTTCATTATGACCCTTATAAACTCGCTTCATTTTCTCACACTGCTGTTCCATTTTCTACATATTTTTCGTAGTTAATCTCTGTGGTGATCTTGAATCTCTGTGTCGAAACATGAGCGCGCCGGGCGTGGCCGCGTGCTCTAACAGGTTATCAGTTATCACAAACGAGAGCCTCTATATTATGTAACGGTCCTGTTAATACCTCTATGGAGTATTTTTAAACATTTTCGGATGTTGTATAGACATGTGAACAGAGATGTGTTAACAATGAGTAGGTAGTAAAGATTTAAGAGATATTCGAACAGCGTATCTTACGTACAGGCGCAGACGCCGCGGACCTCAACATTTTTCATATAAGCTCTTACAATATCCTACTATCATTAGAGAAATCACGTGCAACTACATTATTTTAACATTTTCATGCATAACATTTTCACCTACAAAAATCAACATGTAGTTCAAATCTCCAACCGCTTTACCACCCAATTAGTAGAGGCCGTCTTCGTAATGACCGAATCATTAATCGTAACTTAAGATAAAATATAACTTAACATCATGATTAGATTCATTCATGTATTCATAACTCGACCTTGGTGTATCACAAGTGTTTGCTAATAGCTAGCCGACGTCACAGATAATGTACTAACTTATTGCCGGGTGTGGCTGTTTGTCTTGCCATTATACACACTCCAGTGTTGCCAATTTATACTTCTATTGAGTTTCGAAATAAATAAAAAGTTTATATATTGAAAGGTATTTTATTTTAAAAAGGAGAAACCTCTTTTGCCTCAACTTATTTGGAATTGGAACAGATAATCCTATCGGATTTGAGCATTGTCCTTTTACTATAAAGACTTGTTAGAAATACTGGTATCATAAGTTATTGTACTTTTCATTAAACAACTTTACAAATAAATATGGTTTACGAACGCATATTTAATTCAGACTACTGAAAACTGTAATGTATGCACAGACATGTGTGTGAACACACTTGCTTTACTCGTGAGAACACAATAGCAAAAATTAATTACCTATAAGAAACATTCTTACTCAAATATCCAAGAAACGTGAACTCTTTCAAATAAACATATAAATTAAATCTCATTACTGAAAGTGATGATGTTATATTTCAATAATACACTAAGTGCGTGTGTACAGAGGTTTTCGCAATGTGAACGAGCATTGTCCCTCAAAATTGAGAAACGGTTTCGCAAAGCGGGCTCACGTTCGAATCAACACAAAATGTTATTGTTATGAGCTCTCATTAATAATATTTGTATCAGATTAGACACGACGGTGTTTTATTTCATTGTTTAAATTAGTTTGGTTAAACATTATGTTGATTTTGCCTGTGTTTGGTAACCAGTAGGTCTACTCTAATTCAACGAAAAACGAAATATCGATCGAAACTTCGCTTGTTTCCTACTACAATTCGTTTTCGTTCCGAAGTTTCGTTCGAACGAAAATGTTTGACGTTTAAAATCTCTAAACCTACTCTAATTGATAAATGTTGCGAACGAAAATTTGAATTTGACAGATGATTGTTCGGAATTTTATCCTCAATTCGACGAAACCAAAAGTGTTATCTTTTGATTTTCGTTAGTCGTTCGTTGGAATTGTTTGTGTGCATTTTGTCAGGAAATTTGTTTGAAATGGTCACAAGAATACTTTTAATAGAGGCTGCTCTACGTGAAGAGCGTTTAGAGCGTAGAAGAAGACGGCGCCGTCTGCGCAACCAACTCAATATCAGCCAAATTCCCGACTTAGAGTTTATAGGAAATTATAGACTCAGTCGGCAAGAGCTGCATTAGTGCAACTGTTAGAAAGGAATAGGTAGGATTAACAACTTTATCATACATATTTCTAACTGTTGCACTAATGCCTATGTTAGTGACATTTATGAAATATTTTTTGTAGTAAGGAATGCAAATAAAAGCTTATTTTTTTTAACTTATAATAATGTTTTATTTACTTAACTCTACCTAGAAACAAAATATTAAAAAGAAAGGCAACAATAATAGTAATAATCAAAAATAACAAAATAATCTTAATTTCTATGGGTTAAATATTCCCTAACAAGGCCACAAAGCTCTAACAGGGCAGCCCTGATGCCTGCAAGCTCAGTGTTCCTGACTGTTTCTATCTCTATACGCCCCTCTTCATATTGAAACAATCTGCTTCTGACATTGCCAGAAATCAAATCATGACCTCCGAAAATCAGCAACAGCTTTCTTGGCTAAATGCTTTCTATCAGCCCAAACCTGCAAATCATAAAATCATGAGATTTTTATGCCACTACATTATTATGTTATTAATTACATTATATAAAACTAAATTTGTTATGAATAAATGAATTTGAATTTGAATTTGAATTTGAATAAAACTAAATACCTTTTGCCACTGCTGAATGGTCTTTGTGCAACCGCCCATTGAATTGAGCAAATTGCACAATTCTCCCCACAGCCTCTTTGCCTGGACATTTCCTTCGGCACTCCTCAACCTCCCGCGGGCTAGATCCCTATGCTCGTCCAAGAAATTGAGAAGAGTGTCTATTTGCTCGGAAGTAGCGGAACCCGTATGTGGAGCCATTTCAAACTGAAAAGATTTATAAAAGAATATTCAAAAGAGGTGATTTTAGTGAATAAATACATAATTATAATAAATTTAATATATTATTTACTTACAAAGTTTTCAAATCCAAACTTGCGAACTAAACTAAAATGAAGACTGCATCAAAAAAACTCAAGTTGACAATTGACATGTTGATGTTATGATGTTACTATGGTTACTATCACAGACCAAGACAATCACAGACAAGACATGCATTGTTGGGATGAAATAGTACTCTTCAAATAAGTCGGTTATTAGTCCCGTTCATTCCAATCGTTCACGAAAATTGTCTATGAATCCGAAAATCGTCTGCGCGTCCGAAAAAGAAATAGAGTAGGGTAGTGAACGAAACTTCGTTGAAATTTCGTTCGTTTGCGAAGTTTCGTTTGAGAGAAACAGAGTAGACCTCCTGCAGTAGTTACAACTTACGATTGGGCGCCATGAGTTATTAGTTAATCATAAGATTCATAAGACATCGGCTTCTGTGAGTTTGTGTCGTCTTGTTTAGTTTTTTTAATATAATTATACCGCCATCTTAAATTTAGCGATAAATATAATCAATGTTCAATCTAATAGTCAAATTCCAAACTTACGTGACAATGCGTTGTCACTTTTTAGTATATTTTGTACTCCGGGAGTGCCGGCAGAAGTCAAAACCTACGTGTCTTACGAATTTTCGATCATGTCACGAGTCCTGACGCGAGTTTAACATTTTTTACCATAAAAAGTGCACAAAGCGGCTAAAGAAGTTTTCACTTCAAAAATCTTATTATTACTGTCTCTTCCAGGAGGCATTAAAGCGGTCTAAAATCTCCCAACACCAGAGTTTGCGTCTAATGTTCTCGAACTTACTTAGTGTTTACTTGCAGGAGTCTCCCGAGGTGCGCATGGCGATGCTGCCTGCGCGCGCGCCGGACCCGGCGGCGCTGGCGGCCTACTGGGCCGAGTACGAGGACCTGTGCCGCCAGATCAGCCCCCAGCATGAGGACGACGACAACAACTATGAAGGTCAGTTCATGTTCTTGTCGGTATTCATGTTAGTACATAAGTTCAAGTCAGTGGCCGACCCTGCAGGGCTCATGGTTTATTCCTCGATTCTCTCATCTTTAATAACATTTCATAAAGGTATTGAGTAGACTACAAGTGAGTTCGTTTAATGAAGGGCTGAATTGTAAAAAAAGGACTATTCGAAAGCCAAAAGATTTGATTTAAATTTTTTTTTGGTTAAAGACACCTCTCTCTATATTTCTATATGAAGAAAAGATACAAAATTCCTATTAGTTAATAAGTACTTATACCTAAGTTATAATATTAGTCAGTCGTGTTTTAAAGAATTTTTTATTTCCATTGATAAAAGATTCTATAAAACACATTGACTAGTCTCAACAAAGTAAGTAAGTAAGTATTAGCCTGTAATGTCCCACTGTTGGGCAAAGGCCTCTCGTCTCACTGAAGATATCAGTACAGTGAGGAGGTTTCAGGCGTAATCACCACGCTTGCTTAATGCGGGTTGGTGATCTCAAACCCGAAAATGATATAAAAATATTTTTTCAATAGATTCTGACCAATATTTATCTGGAGCACACTTCAATGCACATTTGCGTATACGTAACCAACACTCATATAATATACTGAACAATAATTAAAAAATAAAACCTCTGAAATTGCGCATTAGAACGCATTAGAGATGACTATTACGAAACACGATACTGTTAATGTATTGTAATTGTTACTACAGATAATCCATTAGCTTACTTAGTTATTAGAACATTACACAATGGCCCTTTAAACGTTACTCAGACTACAGATCTCTGAGATATAAATAAAATGCTATAATTGTTATAATATTATATTGTTATATGTAGGGTAACATGGCATATTATTGGCCAATACTGAGCGATTATCTTGTGTTTGTGAAAGTCATATTTTAGCAAATTTATGTAGTAGGTAGGTTGGGCGCATAACCACAGATCACTAAATAGTTACTGGCATAACATTGGTATATGCTATAAGACTAAGTTTTAAATATGACATTGCTATCTAGGATTGAGCTATATCTTCCTTAGATACCATTTACATAATGTACCATTAATTAACATAAAAACTCAAAATGTAAAGCATTTTTTGACTAATAAACAACATTTTGCAATTATTTCAGTGTTTTATCGTTTAATGTTAGACATTTGTGAAGTATTAGCCTGTAATGTCCACTGGGTAAAGGCCTCTCACATTATCGAAGATATCATCAGTATAGTGAGGAGTATTAGGCATAATCACCAGTGCCTAACTCAGGTACAACATGGCTCAGGTTTGATATCACCATATTTATAGTTTTGCAATATTTACGGTGACTAATAAACAATGTTATTTGTTATCGTAGTCTTTAAGACTCTTGTATAGTTCTACTATTGTATAGTTACTAAAGGCCATTGTATCTTGTACTCTGAGTACTAATTCATGTGCCGTATAAGTAGTTCTGCAATATTTACGGCATTGCCAGTGGTACTGCTTCAAGGCTGCTCGCTAATTGGACTACACTGCTACTAAATTTAATACTAGTTGTTCATTAGCAGCACAAGGCTGCGCAGTTAGTTCTTAATTTTGCCGGTAAAATAATCGTGGTATTGAGTTTTTAAGTGTGTTAATAGGTACCTTTATATCTGTTAATCATAAAGTATATTTGTATTGTGCTAAATTCTTACTGTTACTTTTCGCCTGTATCGTTCCATTGCTGGGCGAAGGCCTCCCCCCATTCCTTCCAATCTTCTCGATCTGAAACCACCAAAATCTTAATTTAGATATTTAAAAATGTAATTTAATAAATTATCATTTGCGCAAAGGTCTCCCTCACCGAATGCTTATTCCAATTAAAATCGATAATTGCAGTCCCTCATATTATTCGATCCATTCCATTATTTTCGATTAAAATCAGAGGCATTTAACATGTTGTATCCTACAAGTTAAAAATGACCATAAAGTTTAATGTAAAAAGGTGTGTTCTTTTGAGGCCTTGACTCGTCCCAGTTAACGTATGCGCGGCCTTCGCCTCATGTTGTTGTCGGAATGTTTTCCCATAGAAATCTTAGCAACAGGTTGTCGAACATTATAGGAAAAGATTCTCTTTATGATGTGCTAAAATGCAATAAAGATGCCTTTTTGTTCTTAATGTATGAAAAATTGAGTCAAATAGTTAAGTGTTGATTTAACTGCACTTCATTTAAAAATTATACGACTAACAAAAGACGAAATATTTAATTCAAAATTCGAATATGTATTTTAGTAAATTAATAAAAACACAAGATGAGAGATCTTATCGTGAAAGTTAAAACAAAAGAAAATTAATTCTTAATTCAAATTGATGGTGTTAGTTATTATAATAAAGTCATATTCTAACTAACCAAACAGTTTTTCCAAACCACATACCGCTGTTCAAAGATAATAGGCAAATATGGAATTGTTTATTTTATTCATAACCAATAAATAGATTAGACGATTTAAATATTTACTTTGAATTAATGTAGGCCATCGTCTAATCTAGCATTCCTGTTTTATCGGAACGAATTTAAAATAGTTATCAGTCTGTATATTTCAAGTTTCTAGAATCATTTTAGTTTTTCATAGAAGAGGTATTAAATAACTTAATCACTGTCAGTTATAGGTACCTACGTACTCAAAGTGCAAATTACTTGAGTTTCTTAGCTCTAATATTTCAACCGTGGGAATGCTTACTAATAAAATCAATTAAATGACCACTTGTTAATATTATTCGCCCTTGACGTTCAATTACACGAGCCATTGCGCGATTAATATCAAAGTGGAAAGTCCTTAAACTTAAATGATTTAAACAGTACCTTGATCACTGACTTTCCAACACACTTGATGGTCAACTTATAATGGTTTTTCTTACAATTTCATCATCACATTCATTAACCAGTATTCTTTGATCCCGCGGTCAGTGTAAACAGAACAACCTGTTTCGGTAGAGATAGTAGAATAATTGAATATATAGACGGAACAATCAACGTAGAAAATGGCGGCTGGAATGACAATTATGTGACGGAAAAAACTTTGCAGGTTTAATTAATTTTATTGAAACAACCCACTAAAAAATATTAAACAAGAAATAATTAAGTTTATTTTGAACTTAATAACGTTAGTTATTAATTTTAACTGGCAACGTATATGCTAAGTTAATAATTAAGACGGCAGAAAATGTAATTGAAAACCAGATTGTTACACGCAACAATCAATACCGTCTATTACTTTTAATTACTCTATTCTCGAAGTTATAATCAAGTAAGCAAGCGCAAGGTCGTGAAGTGTTAACCGACCAAATTGAAATTGTACACCGAATCTCTGTACATTATATGAATGAACAGGTTTCGCACACGCCATAACGTTTCCTTGACAGTCACTAATGGAATATTAATAGGGAAACGTGTCGAAAAAAATATGTTTTTGTCTATGACTGGTTTTGACGTCTATTTGCGACATAGGTACCTATTGATGGTCAATGGGGTTTTTATAGTTTATGGTGCGGAAGACATGTGTTATTTTTTTAGAGACAAAAACAGTTGTATTATTTAAGAAGGTATATTTATTTCGAATAATAAGTAACTTCTTGTTTGTGCTGCTTGTGAACATCTGTACACGTTGAATAAAATAACGTTTTTACTCAGAATTTCCCCAATCGACGCGTATCCATTCATCTTTTCCATAGACAGCCATCAATCTGTCAAGTTTACTATGAATAAGTTAACCAATATTTTATACCTAAAATCCCACGGCATAATGTTACGCTCTTAATTAGTAATCGATTCACTTTCCCTTGACCGTTCAAAATCCATGCATGTGTGATTCCGGTGAAAAAGTAGTTAAATAGACTGCGGTTTTTCTACCCCATTTAACATATTCATTACAATTTATTATAACTCAGGGTTACTGAATCAATTCAAACTAAATCGAAAGTGTATCAATAAATTCAATGTTAATGCTAATTAAGGTGTGGTTATTAAATTGATACTCAAGTATTAGCAAATAGTTGATCAGTGCATTATTCAAACGATTTACATGATAAAGAACGACTATTCTTTGTCCATAGTTTGTTAGAACATTGTATACGCGTGTATTTGTGTAACTGATTTAAGAATACGTTACAGTTTAACTATCTTTTGTATCTAAATCTATTTTATAAGTATAGATTTGGGTAACGGGTTGGACAAGTTCGATACTTCGTCTATAGATATGTTAATTACTTATACGAGTATACATATGTATTTATAAACGCAGCGGAGTTTCAAATAAGACCACATAAAGAAGGTTTAACGAGACCGTTCTCCTTCGAACATTACATTCAAGAATACTTCATAATCCGTATAGTACTCACAATCTTCCTATTCTAGTGCTCTTAGACTGTGCTGTACTAAAAGCTGAACAAATGCCTGTTATAGCCGCGCTATCCAACAGCATAAATATGAAACATGTGACCACAAACATCGGCTAAAAGCTTTTAAAGAGCTTTCATAACTACGAGGATATCTTGGTTCCTTAGTGCTTTGTAGTGGCTACACACGAGCCGGCATTAATGTGCAGAGTCGGTCGATAATGCATTATTGTATATAAGGTATTCTTTATCTAACATATTATAAAGAGGTAACGTTTCTAACTTTGTTTGTTTGTAAGGGCTAATCAGTTTGCTCAGACACTGGGAATCCGATTTGAATTATTATTTTTGTAATGGATAGCCAATTGAACACCAAGATCTCTGGAACTACCCGTCGCATAAGAATATCCAACAATTTTTGTGCATGATAGGTTCAAAAGAAATGTATTCGATTTTTCATCAGGAAATTCCCACAAGAACGAGGACCATGCGAGGGAAATCGCAGGGCGCGGCGAGTCTATGATGTTTATCTAAAGCGATGGACACATTACCTGTGTGCTATGATCTTAAACCGGCAGTTTCCTTTAGCGTTTTCCTCAATGGTTTATGCAAGCTGTAAATTGTCAGCATACAGTTTATAATAACACACTTTTCATTGATGCGTCATGAGTCGACATTCCACCTCACAACGGGTTCCTGTCTGTTCTCAGAACTACGTTTCAAGTAAGCTTGACAGCTATATGTTAAAAGATTGTATGATTTATTTCGCGCTGTCCAAGCCACCGCTGGACGTGTGGAACTTATGTTTAACGTGAAAGTATCTAACAGGGACGGTTAGTTATTAGTTAACTCTTTGAGGTGCGGATCTGCTGAAGGTGAAGGTAGAGCGCGGCAAAGAATTCCAACAATCAGAGAACGTACCTGGAAAATAAAGCTATGGTGATTTTTACATGTTTTGCTGCTTGGCAAATCTTTGGTGAATACGCTCCTTAATATGATAAAAAATCCGGCTCCGCGGTGAAATTGGTTAAATAACAATTCGCAGACCTTCCTTGGACATTCCGCAGGTGAAAACCATAAATTACAAAAGTGTTTTTATAATTTTCGTATGAATACAAGATACGTTACAACGGAATACACGTTTTGTTATCTTTATTTCCATAAATTGCTTGCACAAGAGATAAATGTGTAGACATTAAGCGCCATAATTGTAATTACCAAGATAAGGTGAATGAGAGAACGTAAATCGTTATTGCTATAAAAGGAAAATTTGATAATTAAATGATCTGCTAGTTGACGAGTTCGAAAACAAAGTCAAAAAGTTACACGAGTCTTTAGAATTTGCCGGCTCGCAACTTGTAAAGGTATAAATGCTTCTGACCAGGAAATGAACCCAGGACCTCGATTTTAGTAGACCAGAAGCACAGCAACTATGAAGGCGTTTTCAATTAAGGTTGAACTTCAATGGGATATTGGAATTACGGTTATTGAAAACGCCCACATTTTGCGAGTTTCGCATCAATTGACAAATCGGACGTCGAGTCCATTGTCCGTGACACTACAATGGTGCGTGAAGTGGCCGGCGGGTGTCATAACATCCGCACACCCAAATAAGAGCTGCAGCCAATCTTAATTGTAAATGAATGGCCGTGAATTGTTTACTTATTTAGGATATAAGAAAATTGTAGACAGTGTTGTTTCCTTTGCTATCCTTTAATATTTAATTATACTCATCTTTCTATCCTTTTCTTAAAACCGGGTTGACACGATCTATGTGAGCTTGGACAGAGTGATCCTGATTGGTAACTTGCGTCTGATTAAGCTCAGATTACATACTTACTTATGTTTTTCATAATTTGACTAATTAATTGTAATAAAAATAAATCTTCTAGAAACGCTTGCGTTGAAAAGTTCTAAGTAAGGGGTTACTTATGATATCAGTGACAATCGCATCATTAATAAGATTTAGCTACAAATTAAACTTCTGCACTAGGGCGGTGAATATGTTAATACATATTAACCACTGATTATCTCGAACTCATATAATTTACCAGGAAAACGTATTAAATACTTATTATTTCCATTCTGACCGTAAGTAAAAAAATGATGTAAAGACTTTGTAAAGAGCATGACTTCATCAGGATTGGCTTTTTGTTCGGATATGCTTTTTGTGATTAGTCACCGCAGTTGCATTGACGTTGGTTGTCATACATCCTTTTCATTCTATTTTAAAAGGCCCAGTATTCATACGAAAGCTATTTGCATTTTGTGTATGCTTGCTACACTATACGCAATTTAAATAAATGGATTTAAGAGTGTAATTTTTTTGTATTTGGAATACACAATAAAAGTATCTTTATTTATGTGCTTCTGTCAATCATAAATACATGAGGCTTGTCAACATCTAACGTCAAAAGTAATCATGTTAAATTAATTCAAATTGTAACACAATCAGTATAAATTGATCGTTCAATTGTTTAGTTTTATAAGATCGAGATAACGTTCTTTTTTTAATTATTCGATACGATTAGAACATCCCTTTGAGTAATGAGTTTTCTTTGTAGTTTTTTATATATATTTACCTCCTGTTTCGTCTATCCTTGTTAGTGTTGTAAGACGTGTGTCCAAGTTGTTGAGGCGAGTGGGGGCCAATCGTACACCGCACCGTTATGTATAGAATGAGATTCTTTGTAACGGGACCGAACCGAGTCGGGGATCACCGCTGTATCAATAAATCGATTGACGAGTAACCTGTAGGGTTCGCAATCGATTAATTTTCACGTCACTAAAGTAATTGTATCTGTTTTATAAATTATGTGTAGTTGTTTCAAGAAATATTTTTATTTCGGAGACAAAATACGGAGACACTATATACTCGTATAGATAGCAATTGAAATTTAGTGAACATTTAACTTGTAATTCTTTTAAGGTAGGTTTAAAGGTAAGAAAAATAAAAAGGTAACTGGTTTCACATTTTTCACGTCAATGAGTAATTTTCATAACTACCAATGGATGTATAATTAAATATTAAAGTACTTTTATTACCAACCTACAATGTATGTAGTTTTATTCAAAAAATGCGAGACATGCGAACGAAACATGCCAAGTACAAACTGTACCATAATTATCGCCTGCCTGTAATAACCACCTGCGAACAGTATTCTTATAAAACACGTAATCGCACCACAGACACACCACCACTTAACGTTATCGATAAATATTTATCGCACTAACCGATTTTGATTTCTAATCGATCGATTAGAGAAAAAACAGTATTTTCAAGACAAATATGTACTTATCTACATGGTTCTTGTATAGTGTACCTTACATACACTTGGTCTTACTTGAATGTCGACAGTCTTTAGATCTAGGTAAAACCGCAAAACTCTATACTCGAAGGTTCCAAAAAGAAATTAACTAATTCGATGCCAGTCGACAAAAGACCAAATTAGAAACACGTTGGTAGATTTTCGATGGCACAGCAACAGTCCTTATCGATAAATCCAAATAATTTTCGGTCATTGGAGCCGGTCGCTAATACACTTCGTCTGTGCAGTCTCTTTGCCCAAATACTTGTCAGCTGCTTTTAAATAAGTGGTGTCACCGTTTTTAGACCGCCTAAACGTCCAACTATTGAATCAACCAGGTTCATCAAAATAACGTTCCCTCTGCACGGCTGCTTCCAATAATATACATCAATAATTCATGATGATTATGACTATGTGAAGAATATAACGCTTGGGAAGAAGATAGTCATCGTTATATCATTGCTTTGAACATTCAAAGTGAGTTACTGTTTTGAACGCGTTGATGTCTTTTCAATGGGATGGTGGGCGGGAGTGCGTTGATGTTTTTTGTATGGGAAGGATTTGAAGAACTACTTTATTGCACTGTGTATATTAATTCCTATTACATATTATATTGCTTTTCGTAAGGTTTTTAAATATTGCACTTTAATAGTACATAGCGCTGGTTTGAGATCAACAACCCGTATTAGGCAAGGGTGGAGATATATCCTAATCCCTTTGCTGATAGCTTAATTGAGAGTAAGGGCTTTCTGCAATGGGACATTACATGCTGATACTGCAAGTGATATAAATACTGCTACTCATCCAAGATCCACCTCAACAATACATTTCTAAGTTTACTTAAATCACAAACCACATTTCAACATTACAGTAGATGAAAATAAACACCATATTTATAAAGTTAAATCGTAATATTAACTAAAGAGCATGATGTTAATGTTATTGGTTCCGTTATCTCGCAGTAGCGCGACTGGTTCGTAAACACGATTCATATTTGTGTTTACAGTCCCACTGTTTGTAGGTAACGAGACTTAAAATATACTGTTTAATTAGACAGTTTATAGACAAGTCAGTTATTTACAGTTTACAGTAAGTGCGTCAACTGTACGCTTAGTATTTTGCTTTATGAATACTTAAACTTTAATAGAGTTCTCGATCAATTATGGCTATAATTTTTATACTGTTTATGTATGTATCAATTAATTTAATAAGACAGTACTCACTGTATTGAGAGAAGCGGTCTTTGACTGCTATTAGGACATTACAGATGAAGTATTACAGATCACTGGGATATTACTTTACTGCACTTTTAAATTAAGATAACCAACGTCTTAAAATACGGACCCAAATGAGCATGATCACAATAATTACACAGAACACCTACGTATTTAAATTGATAAACGGTTCAAATTATAATGTACATGAAATAGAATCGCCATTATTCTCAAGGTGATTGCGTTGACGCGTCTAACTTTGTATATTATCTAGATATTATTACAAATATTTGATTTGTTAATCGATGTGGATCAACACTTAATTAGAGCGCTGATAAGGGATTACACAACGTAATCAATTGTTATCGGATCAATAATATCAATTGCTACTATAGGGACTGGGTCGGAACAGTTATTTAAGATAAGGGATACTAATATTACAATTTTATGATACATATTTACATAAGACCTATGCTACCATGTTGTGGCATGGGGATGCAGGGAAAGTACTTACTGAGTGGGACGTTACAGACGAACAATTACTTGCGATCTTTTGTTGATATATTGAAAACGTTATTACAATCCCTAAAGATAACTTTGCCCTGTTCATAGAATATAATATTACAAACAGTTACTTAACATCACTGCCAATTCCTAACATGATAGTCATAGAATCTCATAAGATATACTCACTTTCACTTTTATAATATCAGAGTACACGTTGCCAATATTTATCTCCCACCTGCCATTCAATAAGTGAACTAAGTGTATGCGTTTGCGCAACCATTACAACATCGACATCCGACCGTCTTTTGACGGTCATTCAGCAACGAGACTGGTCCATTAAAAGTCAATGGAGATACAATCGCTATGATATCTACTTACATTGACCTAGCTGAGCCCCATGGGCTAGTATTATACCTGTTCTTGTTCATGTATCTTACTCGTACCTGTGAAATAGACAGTATCTTTTGTTTAATAGGGTTCTATCTATCTCACTAAAGTTCTTGTAAGCTTGTTTAATATTAAATTAACTAAGATTAGAGTACCTTTCCATCGGGGATATGCTATAGGACATTACTAAGCTATATTTGTTACTAGCAGCGCCCCGCGGTTTTACCTTCGTTGTGCCTGTTCCTGTGGGAATTTTTTGTATGAAAAGTAGCCTATAACCTTCCCGTTGAATGTGTCTATCCATTACAAAAATAATTATTCGAAGCGGATTGGTGGTTTCGGAGATTAGCGCGTTCAAACAAAGAAACAAACTCTGCAGCTCTATAATATTAGTATCTAATAGATGATTTGTGATTTTGTGAATAAACCAAAGTTAGTATACCAACATAGTTTAGCTATTAAGAAAGCACAATTTTTTGTTTTAAAGACACAGCGTGAGTTAACCGACTATAAAACAATAGACACCAATTATTTAATCATGTCGTTCAGATTCTATGACAAATCCATTGTTAAACGATCATTACAATAATATTTACTCCCAAAATTAAATAGAAAGCGAAATAAAAGCTATTTTTAAGTGAAAGTTAATAGAGGTTAGATCTTGTATGATTGCTTCGCGATACACATACGTTTGCAAGAGTAATTATGTTTTAGAACTGTTACGTGTAGTCTTAGCTCTATCAACTGACTACGCCTTGAAAAAATTCACCTTCATACCTTTCATCACATGTTAAATCTTACTCTTTAACCCACTTCAAAACCGAAGGAGAAGGTTCTAAATTCAATTGTATTATTATCTGATAGGTATCTCCGTTTCGAAAATTCTTACGGACTGGTCCCATTTTCAACGGATTACAAAAAAGGTGGTTCTCATAAGAACCTGTCTATGGTCTATTTTTCGAAAAAGTAATATAATTACTTACTGGGCCGTGTTGACGTTTGACGAGTTTACAAGCTGCAAGCCAGCGTGTGTAGGAACTTTTTAAATGATGTAACATTAACACTAATATCACTACATCTCTTCGACTATCCACGGGGACGAGGTATCGGGACAAAACTTCTACCTTTTAGTTCATGGTTGTAAAATACTCAATACAATTTTAGTGCTCATTGTCTGTGGTTTACTGTTCATTTTAAAAAAGGAAAATGACCATACAACTGACTTGTCTATACAAATACAATGTTGAAAATGAGATTCCTATTACATTTATGGATGCGGTTTCAGCTAAACAAAACTATGAAATGTTATCGACGTGTTTGTGTTTAACTAATAAACTAATCTTAGTATTAAGGAGCTCAACTTCAATGATTTAACACAAAATTAATATCAAAACTAATATTATGTTACGTCATCATATTATTATTATGTTACATCACATGAGAGTCATAAGGGTTCATCATTAGTGTAAAACGATTGTATTATGTTCATATGACCATATTCTTGCGGTATCTGATCGTATGACTCCTCGTTAAGATTGAGGTTATGTTCATGAAATCATGACAATGGTATTGTAAACTCTGCCGATAACTCTTATATGAAAAAAAGGAATTCTTAAATGTACAATGCCTTAAAATTGTAATTGCTTGTTTCTGTTCAAATAATAGTGTCGAGATTACATATTTTATTTATAAAATGTAAAGTTAATTAGATAAGAACCGATTTCATGTATTTTTTGCGCACAGTTATAATTGGCGAGCCCAAAATGACATCATTGGTTTATCATGTAGGTCATTGTGTTGGTGACATAAATACTAATCTACAATCTATTCGGAACACTCCACTTCAAGAACATGAATTATTATACGTAAATTATTTGATCACAATCAGTAATTTCTCCAAAACTCCGATTACACGGTAACTTATTGCACCTTCAATGTTATCTCGACTCGGTAATTACTCAAAGGTATTATAACGTGTCCTACTTTAAATGAGTAATTGTCAAAATTAAATAAATTATGCCACTCCTACATGTACGTAGGTGGCATTATTCATACTTCATGCCTTTGTAATCTGTTAATCCTTATTTAAAAGAGGTAAAGGTTAGTTTGCCTTGGCTAATCTGGTGGTGCGGTCTTATTTTTTGCTTCAATTAATGCTACTATTTTTTGGGTGAGTGAAGTCATCTGTTTGTGGGTGTTGATTTTCTTTTGCTTTGTTACCCGTTTCAGTTTGGATGCGAAACTAACGATGTTGACAAACTGAGCGGATGAAAGTTTATTCTTGTCAAGAACTATTTATTTTATTGAATTGAAATCTGGGTGTTTTTTGTTTCATAACGGTCAGTTGGCGAGGGGCTTCGTTGTAAAAGTTTCTTTCTAAAGGTGAAGTTGTTTATCTGTTCAGTTGTTCATTAAGTAGAGCTATTGTATCTTTTTGGGGTATCTTTAACTCAATTACCTATTCAGATAATTTCAAAGGAGATAGTGAGTGAACTTGCTACTGGAGCCATACCATGACCTCTTAGCGCGATACAAATGCGGACCTAAACTGATTCGCTGTCAGTTTTCGTACCATGACATCAATGCGTGACAGAATTCTAGTTGCTTTGCAGATTACCTAAACTGATTCGTTATTTGTCATACTAAAGATGTTTTCGTTCATTCATTTGGTACCATGAGCGTCTATTGCGGCTTTGGTAAAGCGTCTCAGCTGTCAAAATTAGCAATTCAATTAAAGATACATTTTTCTAACATAAATTGAACCATTGTTGATATTTTTAACAACAATAAGTATGTACTTTAGTTAATTATTAATGTTTAATTGTTCCTTACTATAAACAATGCATTTTTGCAAATAACTTAATGATATTCAACTGAAACAATTGATTAAAATGAGCGATTTTACACTTTAAAAATTAAATTAATCATACTGGGTTTTAGTACTGTATAGTGTGGGTAGAGCGCAGGGATGTACGAGTACCAACTCGTACATACCTGGCGCTCAACCTACCTAGGTATTTATGAGGGTAAACATGACTATCAATATAAATATGTAGGATATGCTTTGTTTTATCCCGAATTTCCCCAATGAAGCGAGAGCGACAAGGCACAAGGCTCTAGAATTCTGAGACTTAACTTATATTCCTGGTAAATCCATAATAGAAATAAATCTTTAACAATCGCAATGTAAATCAAACGAGCTTGAAGGTAATAATTTAAATGCTCAAAAAATATACCTATTATAATATATTTAATCTATGTCTGTATTATAAATTATAATCTATGTCTATTTTTTAATCTATGTCTATTTTATATTCTATGAATTTTATGATCTTTGCCAGTGACATTCCGAACACTTAAATCGTAATTTTATTTTGGATGTCTGTTTAAAATTATAAATAATATTGGTTTCTGGAGCAACAAATACTTTATTGTTCCAACATTTTATGATTACAAATTAGATAAAAATAATTATCGTGTGTCTATACAAACCAATGTTTGTTTTGAATAATACTTATCATTTTTAAGAGGTTCGCTTAAAAACCGTAACTTTCCGTCATTTTAATTATTGAGGTTTTCGAACGCTCCTTAATCACTTCTCTAGGAGAGAGGAAGTGACGAGAGAGGAAGTCTCTAAGAGGAAGTGACGCAATTAGCCAATCAGCAAAATGGTTTGTTCATTCATTCAAAGAGATGGCGATTCAAGTGCGATATTGTTTAAATAATGTCACGGTACGAATTGAAACGCAAACCTAAACTGATCTGCTTGGATCTTGAGACGCTATCTAAGAGGTCATGGTATGGCAGCTGGGCATATATTGCGTCTTATTATTTGTTGAAACGGGAACTTACGTACGACGGAGGTTCAATTAATAGTAAAATATTTTGCGTCTTTTATTCGACTACTTTTAAAATAAATTTAGTAACATATAGGTACCTACTATCATACCTACTCTTTAGATAACTAACCATTATTGTACGGATCTACGCCTTCATAACAATCAAACAGGGAACCTCATTACAATATCCGTCCGTTTCATAATTAATTTATGCACATACTCGTAGATCCCTTCAAGACGGGATGTCACTTGCAATCATGAAAATCTGCCGTATCCTGCCGCAGGGTGTGTTTAATATCATTACACGTTCGGACGTATAATATAAAGAGTCCTGATAGTTAGGGAGGCCGGTCTATCGAGTTATTAGAGGAGCTAGTACCGTGGGATTATAATTGTTTTTTTAGTTGGAATAGTAGCCTTTTCAATAGTACCTAGTCAAACTTAGCGTTTAATGTTTAATTTTATACGATAGAAATGGTATCTATTGCCTTTATGTTTAGGTATGGTTTGGGTTGACAAAACAAAGCATTTTGTATTACTTTATAACCTTCCCACTACATTATCTACCTTCATTGACCAAAGACTTGTGTTTGGTTTCTAGTTTAGTTTAGTCAGAGAAATATAGGTTAACAAAATTTAGATTCGAGGTGGTGCTATACTTTGAGTGAGTCCTCAAAGTCTCTTGAAATCAAACAAACACATATATTGTTTATTTTCCCAAAAAACCTGATCCATAGAATTTTTCAACTAACATTTTTTATTTTTTTTCCACAGGTACAGTTCAAAACGAACAGTGCTGCAGTAAGGTATTGACTCAGCAGGTACTAAGCTACCAGGACACGTAGGAGCTTCTCTAATTGAACTTGACCTCTCTGGCCTACTCTCAATGCGCTCAATTCATTTGCTTAGTTAAATATTCTTTTGTCAACAATTGAATCTAGATTTGCTGTTAGCTTTTGTTAAGCGATTTCACTCGGTCGGGCGCGAGTTTTATTTCATAATAAGAAATAAGACGAACTTATTTTGACGAATTGAAAGAAAAGTTTGATGTAGGGCAAAAAATAATATAAAGTTTGACAGTAACGTTCAAATGGAGAACTTAAAATATTTGAATGAGAAACATTGAATCGCCTTTAGCGGTTATGGCGTAAGTCGTATACAGTAGGTGTTCGGTGACCAAACGAAGTAGATTAAAAAAACTTCGGCAACTGTAATGACTCAGTGTTTGTCAACTGCGTATTCCCTTACGTCTTTAAGACCACCGAGATCGCCAACAACAAGTGTAGGAAACTTATAGTAACATCTTAACTAATAGAGATTAGAGATGCACTTAGTTAAGTACTCATGTACACAGGAGTCTCACCTACCATTGACTCACGACATCTCCAACACATAAACACACACACTTTCTCTAGGGAAAGCATTGTCTCAGACCCATTGTTCATTATTGCAATTGAAAACAATCAGCCTGCAGGCTTATCATGAACTTCTGGAGGGTGTGAGAAACGACGGAAAAGTATCAACAAATAAATCCGCAGATGCTCTAAGAAAAACCTGTTTGGTAAACAATGTGATTCCAAAGATAACTGTAAGAAGAAGGTTCAGAGTACGAGGACCTATTCCGAAATGTCTTTCATAGAAATTTCAATAAAACTATAATGTGCTAACTATCGTCCTGTAGCGTTCACAGCAGGGTTGAGAACTTTATAAATGAAACTGGATAATGTATGTACACTATCGGGTTTTATAATAGATAACCAAATTCCTTAACCTTTTTAAATACTAGCTTCGCGGCGCGGATTTACCCGCGTAGTTCCCGTTAACTTCTTTTATGTAGTTATTTAATACAAAAATAATGATTCAAATCGTATTGCTAGTTCTTGAGATAAGCCCAATCATACAAACATTTTAAAAAAAAATTACCTTCTTCTTTTTTATATTAGTATTTAATTTAATAAATAATTAATTATACACCAGAAGTCAACTCCTTAGCGATGCCCTAAGCCTACCAAGCGCAACTATCAAATTAATTGAGGAAACAATTACAAATAGTTCTTCAAACATGTTCCCACGTGGTCCCATAGATGGATGGGAGGTATCAAAGGAAGCTTCAGGAAAGTCGTCACGGGCTCTGGACACAAGGGGTTCCCACGGGCATGGGACTAGAACGAAGGTTAGCAACAGGTAGCTGGTAGAGTGGAATCTCATTAGACGATTTTACGCTCCGTAAGATTAGATACTCGTAGATAGTGATACAGTACAGTTATTATAGTGTGATAATCGTATGTAGGTAGACTATACTATTGTGCTATTGTTTTTGTTTTAAATTATAAATGCAAATCTTCTTTGACTGAAACGGCTGACATATCATTGTAATCTATATACGTATATAACACCATTTGTAGTCGAGAACGGCTGGACTGATTTAAATGTTTTATTTTTTATTTTATTGATCCTCGTCAGGAATAGGATAATACATATTAAAACTCCCGAAATTCCTACGGGTGCCCTGCGAGCGAAATCGCGGGGCAGAGCTAGTCTATACTAATATTATAAAGAGGTACAATTTGTAAGTTTGTTTGTTTGTATGTTTGAGGTAACCTCAGGAATTACCAGACCGATTTGAATAATTATTTTTGAAATAGATAGCCACATTCAACAGGAATATTATAGGCTATTTTTCATCCCGAAATTCCCACGGGAACAGGAACAACGCGGGTAAAACCGCGGAGCGCTGCTAGTAGAATATAATTTTAATGTTGGTACCTAAAGGGACTTAAATAATAAGAGTAGGCAGATTTACCTCAACGACTTAATTTTGAATCAATGAAATAAAAAATATCATTAACATTGGAATCGTGTTCCTAGATCACATCTGCATTATAATAAAATAAGAAAGTGTAAACTAATTATCTAAATAACTATAATTTACTTCTAGGAAGGCTGCATTAACAACCTACTTTATTGTATGTAAATAAACACGGGAAGTAAACGTATCAAATGGAAGTTATTAGTACCGGAAAATCCATTGAATCATTATTTTACTTATCAGTTCGATTGCATTGAAAGCCGTTGACGACAAACGCGTTGGAATTCGCACGGCTGCGCTTCTCTGTGCTGTGTTATGCATCACTACTCAGTTTAATATTCAATGGCTGTTCAGTTATTATGGAGAAGTTATTTCGAATAACGATTTACATATCAAACTACCTAACAGGTGACAAAGAAGTAGGTAGATAGACTTTAGTCTATACTCTATGCTTTTATTATCTGTTGATCTTTACTGAGCTTTACTGAAGACTTGGCTTTAGGATTTTCGATCTTAGCCGAATCAAAAGTAAAACAAGCAACAAATCGAAGTTGTAAACAATACGGAACTTCTTACCTTACAAACAAATACACTAATCGATGTACCCTCTCAAAATCCTCGTTTCATCTACAAGTAGATCATTCGAATAGCGAAATCGATTCGGTATTCGATTCTTGTCAGGTATCGCTTGCACTTAACATACTACCCTCGATTGAGCGAGTACGATTGTCGAGTATATTTGGTGACATTATAACGGTCTCGGTTTATTGTTCTTCCGTGTTTGGATCTGGAGATAACGTTCGATTTGAACGAAATAGACTGACTCGAAAAAGCAAGAAGGAAGGTTACAGTTATGATATAAACAAACGTTGGTAGGTTGTCATTGGCGCATGTATACGAGACCAAATACTTTTTGAAGGCAATTAAATTAAAACATAATACGAGATAGAGTTTCCCATCAAGTTAATCAAACAATGTCTGAGTTTTAGCAATGAGTAATTAGTATTGATAATTAGTCGACATTTAACACAAATTAGAAATAGAAAAGTGCTAACCGATTTGTGACTGACGTGCTTAATAATTTAAAACCTGCTCAGATGGAATTTTTATGAAGTATGTCCTTCAAATAAGACGGAAAACACATTTTATCTTCAACTTCTTAAAATAGGACAAAATGAAAATAAACCACTTGGAAAATTATGTATTATACTGGCTGTTACATTGGTCTGTCAAGATAATCTTATTTTTAAACAGACGCTGATAGTTCCATTCATATGCAATCTAAATATAGCAAAGTAGAACGTCCTAAAATACGGTCGGTCACTCAAGATAAAAATCACGTGTTTTTTTGCATAATTTTGGCGCGTAGATATGTCGACCTAACCACAGCGAGTGTGCACAAGTGTTTATTTAAAAAAAGCAGTATTACTTGTTATTACAACAAAGTCTTCTTCTTCTTATCGAGTGGATGGTCAACCTGACCAATCCTGGTGTCAGAGTTATTGAGCCACCAAAGGCCTCTGACATGGCTCATGTAACGACTACTATCCGTAGATTGTAACCGGGACCGACGGCTTAACGTGCCCTCCGAAGCTCGGAATCATCTTACTTTTCGGGCAATCGGACTTAAATCGGGCGAAACTATTATGTAATGACTAATGAGTATAAGACTACAACAGCCTAATTATCGTCTTCTTACAATAAGTGAGTGTCTTATATTTGTCTTCTCCTTTGTTAAATGTAATAAACAATGTAGAATAACCAGACATCCTTTTCTTTCCTCTCTACATATTATATTGATGGTCATTAACGATATACTAGGTAGTTATCTAATCATGTACAAACATTAGGTTCTTTATTATGTTCTCTAGTTAGTTGAGTGTCGCGGAGGCGGTTGAATGTAGATGCATATATTATTGGAATGAAAATAAAATAAAAATGTTTTTAATAATTATGAATAAATAGTGAGCCATGGTTGTTAAGTTGAGGTATAACACTGCAAATTATGTAAACTTCACCGGTAAGTGGTTTGTAAACTTATTACTGTTACTGTTAACCTGTATCATCCCATTGTTGGGCAAAGAAAGGCCTCCCCCCATTTTCGGTATTCTTCCCGATTCGAAGCCACCAGTTGCTAGTCCCTCACGAGGTGTCCAGTTCGTCCCGCCACCGCCTGCGCGGTCTGCCGCGACTCCGTCTCCCTGTCTCTGGGCGCCACACAGTAGACATTTTGATTTTTGCCCCACAGCGTGTCAGGCATGCGGCAGACGTGACCAGCCCAATGCCATTTGAGCTTAGCGGCCTTTTCTCCTACATCGGTGATTTTAGTTCTTAAACAGTTCTGTAAACTTATTACCTAATCTTAATTTACTTACTATAAACTAAGTTTCTGTAGGTTAGTTATCAATTATTTACTATATCTACAGAATAATAATTACGGAATAATAATTACGTTCAGTGCATCACTTGTTTTCGTAGCCACCGAGAGATAATAGGGCTATTGGACATTGCGGAAATAAAACCTAGCTGTCAAATAGGTTCCAATAAAAATATAATTAAACTTAAGTATTTCTTATTCCTCACTAGATGATAGGCCATACTTTACTTGAATTTGAATTAAAATTACAGCGGTCTTCCTCGTGATATTACTTTATAACAAAGTAAGTTAACCGCCGAAAACAATAAACACGTTAGTTATGTAATTCTATTAGGCAATATAAATATTTATTTCAAACCCATCTGTAACCCACGCAGGTGAACAAAAATAAAAACTAAACCGAATATTATTCAGAAATCCAATAAAATTATCTCGACGACAGCTTTATGACACTCGTGCCGACTCTCTCAATGAACTTTGGATTGTTATGTAAACAGACAACATGTAAATATGTACATATATCTATGTATATCCAAACTAGCTACGTACTACGTGCGACTTGACAAGTACTTATTTCGAATATCTGGAGAAAAGTGAAAATGTTAAGAATTGCTATTTAAAACGTATCTGGAGAGTTAGACTCGCGGGCGGACATTATATTTTATTTTAAATGTAGATATGAATGACGCATTTGAACAAACCCGTAAATCCCGTGATACGCATATAGCTCGTCTAGACATCCCCGCACAATGACATAAATACACCCCGCGATGTGGATGCGCCTGCGATTAGCAGCGTTGCTATAGCATGCACTTTGTGAGATTACGAGTTGAGAACAAAGACCGGACTCATTTGAACTCACTTATTTTATTTATAAACAGTTTCTACAGTTTTTGGTTATTGATAAGGAGGTTACATAAGAAAAAATAAGTTAACAAAGGGATATTGAGATGTTTGTACCTTAATAATATCCGAGAGTATTATACGAAATACACATACTCGGTTTCTATAAATACGTGACCATAACAAACTTTGGGATGAGAGGAGTGGTCGGCCGCAGTAAGAGGAGCGCCGCCGCGGGCGCCACGCGACGCGGGCGCCCTGACGTCACGGGACGATAACGTCAAAGTGGCATGTGTCAAAATAATTATTTAAAAACAATGTCATGTGTCAAAAACAATACAATACGCACTTCGATTTAAAAAAATAATAAATAACAATCCAAATTAGAATTATTTTTTATCGAACGAAGTAAAAACGAATTCGAATTCGACAAATCGTTATATCGATTCTGATTTAAACTAACGTATTAGTAACCAGTGCTATTGCAGACAGTTGCATTATGTTTACGGATCCAAACATTTTTGACCCAAAATGCAATGAGTAATTTGAAAATACGTCAATACAATAAAACCACGCCACTTAACAAGAATGTTTTGTATGATAAAACTCCGCTATTGTATCGACTCATCCAGTGACGTTTATCGATAATCGCACACCCTATAACACAATCAAACAAGTCTATTTTACGAAATATTTGGCATTTGTCTTCGTTAGATTGCACCGAGTGTTGCCCTCAAAATATTTTTAAGAGAGTTGTGTGACACTAATTACGTTCGCTTAATGATTTACCTCGTAAATAGCCTCTGTGAGAGTAGGTTACTTGTTAAAAACTTTTTTTAAAGTATTCTTTGTGATGTGTGTGATGGGCGTGCTATGTCGCTTTCATGCGAAGTATTATATTGTTGGTGAGTTGCAGGTTATTCCGTAATTTATTTAACTATATACTTCCTACTTTATTACATGGTTTTTGTTCATATTCTTATCAGATAATGAATGCATCTTGATGAATATGTACCTAGATACTTCTAACATGCGTGTGTCTTACGTCAACTGATAAAGATCGTACTTTCCCTGGGTGTTTCGGATTTTCCAGTAATATTAATTGTACTAGATTTACTAGAAGTAATTCAATAATATAAATTCGTCCATTAAAGAGATAGTGCGTGTCAAACAAAGGCGTAGTAATGTGTTAGTATTTTTATCGAATAGTTATTAAATATATTGTCTTCATGCAGTTTTTTTGATCATAATGTCTGTGTTTTCTTACTCCGTCTATGCAATATTCATAAAAGGGTACGTTTTCTCTTCACGTACTGGTATTGATACAACTATACCTATTTACGCAAACCAATAAAACTTAATTAAACAATATTTTATTTAACCGCGTCTATCACCACGTTTGCCTAATGCGGGTTATTAGGCAAGCGTGGTGAATAAGCCTAATCCTCCACACTGCACTGTACTGATATCTTCAGTGAGATAAGAGGCATTTGCCCAGCAGTGGAACATTACAGGCTCATACTTTTCATTACTTTTACTTTTCGTAACCCCCAGTTTACCTAATGGCGAGATATGGAACATTCGTCCCGTGCGCTCGACCAATCTAATTCGTGAATCGGTTTGCGCTTGGTTCGCGTTTCCCCGCTATAAATAGTTCGAAAGTTAAACAAATAACATCCTGGATTAATCCTATATCTGTTTCAGTATAAACTTCTTTTATGGTTATTTATTATCCGTGATTTTGAGAGACTGGTTAGGGACGAGATCTTCTGATTTATTGTTTTAAAACTGGCATCAAAGACGGCAGAAATAACTCAGAAGAATGAGAAAGAAATTAAAAAGTTCCTTTTTCGTTTAACAACAAATAATAATACTGAATATCTTTTTAATCCTTTTTCCTTTAACACCGAAACTTTCCAAAGTTCTCCTTAAAAGCTTGACAAAGCTTTCATATCCATTAAGCTCGTTAACCCGTGACTCATAGTCTAAAATGTAACGCGTCCCGCCACGGAAGTGCATCCTTGTTAGTGAAATAGCTTTAGTTAATTGTGAGACGTATTTTCATTTGGAATAATATAATTTCCTTTGCATAATTGTTAGACCTATTTTAATGTACAATTTTAATACTAATTTCCTTTACCATGTAATGTTATAAATATACTTTGCAGCGTACATTGCCAGAGATATTTTAACAATTTGTTTTTAGTTGCTTTAATATTTCCTCGATTCCAACTAATGATAGAAGATTGAAATTAATTGACGGTACAAATGTTTTTATTCATAATCCATTGTAGTTACAAACAAAAACTATTATCTATGATATATTAATTCGAATTCAGAATCAATTAGAGATAAGTTCCTTAACCTTCATTTTTTATCTATAGCAAACTGTATCGAACTCCTAACATCGTGACTAACACTAATATGTGTAACAAAAAGTACGGAAGATGTTTATTTGTATATGAGAAACAGATTGCGTAAAAGAGGATAGATAAACGAATTTGTAATTCAATAATGTGTTTGCTTCCTACTGTATACTTTATAATTTGCAAAAGATATTTGCAAAGGAGTATTAAAGTTAGTAGTCGATAATGTGAGAATATTACAGTTTATTGAATACGCAATGGTGCATACAAATAACGCAAATAGCCTAGAGCAATCTAGATGATAGTAAATTACAATTTAATATTAATTTTATTACTATTTTTCAAAAACCTGTGGGCCCTGGGTGGTTCGTCTACCTTTTACAGTCCCCTACCAAAGTTTGCATAAAAACTTGTAGTGTGCTTGCAAATTGAAGTCGAGGGGCATTCAATAATAACTTGTTCTGTTTTTTGTTTGCGAGTTGTGATCTCATCACGATCGTCCGTGTACCTTGATCATGACACCGGTGGTAGGGGATTTTAAACTTGCATATTCAAATTAAGTATAACACGACTGCCGCTGCTGTTCTGGGAGCGATCTATTATTAAAGGTAGATAAAATAAATTGATCCTTGATAAAACAGCTTCTCAGTTAATATAAAGTAAACCAACGCTCAGTAAGTAGTAACCCACAGTTGTCTGTAAAATTAGTACAGACTTCTCGCATGTCAGACATAATAGAATATAATTTCGGTCAAATGAAACATTGACGAAACAAGGCGTCGGTTATTGATGAAGTGAATCGTGTTCGGTAAACTGAGATTCGGTCTAACGTACTTCGCCAAAACCAGAGTTACCCTTTTAACGTACAGTGCGAAGGATTTAGCGATCATATAAATGAATGCAACATGCATTTTCTCAATCAAAGTGCAAGTTAAACAAATAGTCATGTGCAACATCTACTAAATAAACGAACACTAAACGGGCAACACTAAATAAATAAAACAGCGGATTCAATCCTTTGTGCGAGAACGCCAATCTGTTAATGAATCACGTTGTTCCGTCGCTGCATCCACTGCATTAGTTTACCATGTTAGGGGTGCGCGTGCGACTCCACGTTTGATCTTGAAAGTGTGACACACGAAGACAAAGAATGTCGATTTGTTATGCTAATGTACTTAATTGAATGTCTTGTTTGTATTCGTTGTGTAGTTAGATTAGAATAATGGCGTCGCTAATCTTTTGTTAAGTATCTACCTAATGAGAAGGCTGGAACTTGAGGTTGAATGGTGTTTTTGTATTGTGAAATTTGCGGACAATGATATTGATATGGTTTCTTGGTTTTAATTTCAAATAGATTAATGGCCAATCCTGGTGTCGGAGTTTTTAGACCTTGACATGGTCAAACGATTGAAACAACTGGGAATGACAATGTACGCATCCTCCTAAGCAGCTAACCAAGCAATAGTAGTAACTGAGGTGAACGTTGTTTAAGAATCGCGATGATCTGACACCGCTTAGTTAAACAATACCAGGAGTGCTATAACATGTATGGTGTCAAAGACCTTATTTAATCGATAATACGCACATTTTTTATCAAAACCAGATCCAGAACAGTCTTTCTCGTATCCAATCTATACTTTGGCGCATAACTTACAATATCTTTTCTATCGTTACAGAAGGAGAACTCGAGACAGAATGGCTGCAGGCGGCCGGTCTGGGCTCCCTGGCGGCTCCTTTCCAGGCCGGCCTGGAGGTGACCGAGGCGCAGCTAGGGGAGGCCGTGCGCCCCCTCCCCCGGGAGCAGGCGGCCGCGGTGCGCCGCCGCGTGAGGCGACTCAACAGGACCGTGCGGAGGAAGCGGGCAGCCTCTAGAGCCAGGAAACCTGATATTAGAGATGTCTTCCGAGATTTGGAGGTTAGTAACTATATATGTTGATATCATTGAGCGCGATTACACTGGATTTTACAAATATGTAGTGTACGAGTACAATAGTAAAAGTTATTGTCCCCCTAGGATCTGAAAACTCCATATTAAATCTAGATATATTAAAGCAAAGTTAGTAATTGTATCAATTGTACTACGATAGAACTGATTTAATCATCTACTCAATTTAATTAGGGTCTGGCAAAACCATCTTGTTTGAAGACTTAACAAATAATAATGAAATATAAAAATCCATAACTTTTAATCTATACTAATTTATTTGTAACCTTGTTTGTATGTTCGAGCTAATCGGGAATTACCAGTACGATTTGAATAATTATTTTTGTACTAGATAGCCATATTCAACGGGAAGGTTATTTTTCATCCCGAAATTCCCACGGAAACGCGCACAACGCGGATAAAACCTGCTGCTAGTTAATTAATAAATGCGTAACTTATAAACATTCAAACATAAATAAATGAAACAATCTCAGCTGCACTAAGAATTAAACACGTAATAATTCTTAACATAAATATAACAATCGTCGTGGGATGAATGGACATTGATTTATAATTAGCAGTTTCTATGCATTACTCATTACAAGTACTACATTTACTTCACGTATCGTGTAGGTTTCAATAGGAGTGTTTTGCTCATTGCTCTGATATTTGAGCGTGGGCTATATCTATTTGATCTTAACATTCCCGTTAGGAAGGAACTCGTTTCGTTTTAAGATCATCGGCTAGTCTATTTTTTGCAATAACAAGGTAGGGACATTGATGTATCGTGTTTTGATTAAGATTTTTTAAAGAAATAAGCACCGCTCTACAAATAAGTATCGGTCCATATGTACGGTATGGTGTCAATAAATTATTTATGCGGAGTACGTACGGACATAAACGATTGAAAAAAAACAACAACAGCGTGTGTTCATATCATAGTAAACGCTGCTATTCAATGAACTTTTTTAATTATAAATAAATCGCAATCGCTTGCTCCGTGGCACGTCCGCAATAGGAGCTGAATATCGTTGTTATGATTACCAAGATTGTTGATCACTCTTAATAAATACGACGCTTACAAGTAGTATCAATATTTTCCCACAGTGTAAGTGCACCTTTCGTTGCAGCTTACCGATCGCCATTTGCGGCTAACCGCAAGCCCAGCTCCGACGGCTATTGTGAGATCAGTATTAGATGTACTAGGTTAATCTAGATTGGGGAAAGCTGAGACAAAAACGGGTAATATCATCTCGATTACAACTTTGTAAGAGTTTAGAAACTGCGGACTTCTTTTTATTAAGTCATTAGACGCTTTGCAGGTTTAGTTCAAGATTTCTAATCGATAAGTACGTATATTGAAAGTCTGAACATGTTGCTCAGACCTTAAGTATATCTAGGTCATAAAAATATTGCAGATTCACATTGAATCAATTGCAATATATTTCTAAGAACAAATTCCGATATAATATTCACTTCACAGAAGCAATTACAACATAAACTACGAACAAACGATCGGAATTCAGTTAACTATAGAAATGTGTTTAAAAAGGCGAACTCATTATTTTAGTGACGAATTAGAGACAGATAAACTATTAGATAAATACGCTATTAACGAAACAGTCGGCGTCGCATTCGGTCAGCGTATGCCGTCATAACGACACACTACGAAAATGTTTATAAAATTGAACATTTATTATGAAAATGTTGGCGTAACATTTCAGTGGTTATTACCCAAGTGATTAAGTGTGGAGTTCCACGGACATCGGTGTCGGTGTAGTTAAGTGATCGCATCCGAAGTTTCAAAACGAAGAGCAAAGTGCGTTAGTGGATAACTCACTTGGATGTGCAGTGCATGTGTTGCCAAAATGATTTGTGATACAATGAGGGCGAAGGTGTGCGAGAAGATGGTGAATTGTAAGGGCTTGGCACTCGTCAAGACTTACCTGGATGCATTGGTAACTAGACATGAACATTATATCAGTCCCAGTTCAGTATTAGATAGGGAATGTTCAAACCATTCGTAAGTGTATAAGTCGGGTGATAATTATACGGGCTGGTCACTAAACCCACTTACCTACAAGATACTTTTGTTCTGATGTAGATTTGTTTATCTTAATGTAACCTACTTTTAGTATTCAGGTGCGTTTTGTTACCTTGATATACTTAAAGTATTCAGGAATGTTTGAACGCAACCAAGGTTATAAATTTCTACCTAAAGTAACAACAATACGATTTCATTGAAGCTCTTATTTTATCAGGTGAATTAATGCAAAAATAACTAACTGTAGCAAAATTTCGTAAATCGTTATCAAACTCATTGCGATAAGCTTTATTGAAACAGTACATACAAACTATTCAATTGATAACGTTTGTGAATTACTTTCACAAATTAAGATTATGGTTCTTAACTTAATTACTATAAGCCAGTTTAAAGTTAAGATTCTAAAGCCGTCAAAAGTTGGTTTATTGGAGTTTATGGGACAGTCTGTCTTCTACAAGTACGAGTAGCTAGCATCATTTTAAACCAGATCAGGTGCTTAATCTACATAATCCTCGACATTGAAAGTCATAAAACACTTAGGTATTCATTAGAAATTGATGTAGTAGGTCTTAAAACTATACACAATATTCTTTGATCCCGCTTTCACGGCAATATTGTAAGAACGCAGGTTTCCAATGGAGAAAATAGTCGCCTGCAATTATTTTACGCATGTTATGGTTAAGTCACTTTTCCAACAGTGCTTTGGTACCTTGTTTGAACGACTGACAAACAACCACTCAAGTTTGTAGGTCAATAATACATTGATAGATATACAATATACCTATAATAGGTACATTATGATGTACTTAGATTTAGCAATATTGGGCGTTTGGCTACCTACATTGGGTTCATAGCTAGTACCTATTAAGATTATTCGAACATGATGGTAACAAAAGCAAACAGGAATTAGGAATAAGATCGAGTTGGTTAACAATTTTCTGGATTGTGCCTGTTTAAAGGAACTAAAATCAAATAAATAAAGGGTAATCGGTACTAAAATATCTTAGATGCAATCACAATCACCGATAGATCTTATTAAGATTCACCACAACAAGTACAGGAAACGAGTAACTTATTGTTTTCTAATATTTATTCCAAGGTTGGTTTATTTATCTTGCTAATGAACAGCTTAAAATTATCTTGCTAATTTGTATCTACACATGTATTACGAGTATATACTTCTAGATAGGCACTTTGTAAACACAAAATAAGATATGCGTTGTTCAGGGTAGCTCCGAAACAAGTCACAACTTTATTACAACGTAATTCTTCCTTCAAAATAATCGGTTAGTTTCGCTATGCACGATTCCCGCTATGCACTGATCATAAAATACCTACCAAAAAGTGCCGCTTTGCTCTGAATATCTCAGTGCTACCTTTAACAATGGAAGGTACAATTCGATAGAAAAGTGTTTCTAAAGTATACTCTTAAAGCTAGCCTGGGACTGCATAGTGTTAGGAAAATTGTTTAGGTAAATAAAAATCTAATTTAAATTTAAGAATTGCGTATATTTCGATTAAAAATATAAAAACGCTATGAAACATAAATCAACTCAAAATCATGAGCTTAAAACTAGCCAAGAAAATATATATTTTCAGATTCCAAAGTTACACTTCCACTGCATTTAAGATCACTTCTTTTATTTACACATTGCCAGTTAACAGTTATTTTATTTTGTCTTACAAAATGGTATTTGTGTCCGGTATATAACAGGGTCTTTCCACCACGTCTACTATCAATTATTGTATAATTTTAACCGGACCACGGGAAGAACTTGCGTCCGACATGATTGCAGACGTACTAACGAACTAACCTAATTACGCTTATCAGTAAAATAAAGATGCACCAAAACCGCAATCCTACTCTCTTTCTATTCAAGTACATAAGTGTTAAACTCAGGTACAAATTCCCGGAAGAGGTAACCCAAAAAACTTGTTGTTTTGGTGTTGACGGTTTAAGCTTTGTGTTGATTAACACGAATACTGTTTACTAGTTATAGTTAGTGAAACTAGTAAGAGAGTATTTATTTAAATTTTTATTTATTTAAACATAAGCATTTTCCTTTCGACAGTCCAAGAATCTGATTCCGTGCATAGCGGCACTTTTTGTTAGGTATTTTATGATCAGTGCATAGCGGGAATCGAGCATAGCGAAACTAACCGAAAATAATAATTGTCCATTACTTACTTACTTATTACTAAAGTACCTTTTCCAGGAATATGTAACTCTTTGTATCTTTGTTTGGGGTTCGAAGAAGACTTGAGTTCGTTCTTCCTTGATACCAAGGATTAAGAGTACGAATACGTATGTTTCATCACATTCATCCTTCATGACGCACGCGCGAATCTGTTAGTTTTTCTAGAAACAATGGCAATATTTTTTTGTTGAAAAATCGGATGTGTTTAATTTTTAAATACCTTAAGTTATTGTGTTGTGCTATGAATAGGATAAATGTTCGAACAATAAAATTATTGTTATTGATTCTGTTCAACCTTGCATGTATTTGTTTTGCACGGGGTCAACAATTGTATGGGTATATTTGTAGAGTGCCGCTGACTGGAAAACGAACATTAAACAGTGTTTTAATATGTACTCGTATACAATATTTATTTGTTTGGCAAGTAACAATAAACGTGCTTATTTTAAGCTATGAATCCTTTATTAGGTGTAGGCACTGTAGAAGAGTATCAAGATAGCTGGTGCTTATGTTTTAAGTCTGTTTTATAGTCTATTGTTTTTTAAATTATAAGTATAAAGAAATAACTTCTTCATGGAAGGAAGTAGGGGAGCCTTTACTCTGCAGTGGGACGGTAGTAAAGTATTATGGTCGTAGCACACATATCAACTCGTAAACGGAACGTAAACGTATCAACTCGAGCCGTTCAGTATTCTTTGTATGAAACTCCCTACTGCAACGCACACTTATCGGAATCGTAACGTAATCGCCTCGCCTCGGGACAAGCTCACAAACCGCAGTACGGTGCGTGGTCGACTTGCCGTACCCGCGCTTACGTCTCTCCGTACGCTGTCTTACGACTCTCCGTACCCTAGCTTGCGTTTCTTCGTTCCCGCGAGGCACCCCGCCCAGCCGTCATCAACCAGCGACCGGCGAGCCGTAAGCGCGGCGTCGCCTAGCCGTAGCCGAGTCGATTCGGAGCTGCTGATCGCACGGTGACGCGCTTACGATAGGTTGACGCCTGGTTGACGCCTGGTTGACGGCGAGGCGATACGGTGACGATCCCTTTCCGAGTTGATATGTGTGCTACGACCATTAGCCTGTAATGTCTCGCTGCCGGGCAAAGGCCTCTTATCCCACTGAAGATAGTGAGGAGGATTAGGCTTAATCACCACGCTTGCGTAATGCGGGTTGTCGATCTCAAACCCGTGCCATATTTGAAAAGTAGGAAACATGTTTTCGCTCGACCCGGGAATTAAACCCGAGAACTCAGTCTTGGCAGGCGAGTGCACATGCCACTAGACCACTGAGGCGCTGGGTGGGACAGTAATGACTGATAATTAAATTAATTAATTGTAATAGCTTCTAAAGGTTCTAATCTAAACTTTTAGTTTCCTCATCACAATCCAAGCATCTCTTTACCTATGTCACCTACTCGTAGGACTCCTACGAGTACGTGCAATCGATTACATCGTCGATTCATCTCTCGCACGCGCTGACACACTTGTCTACTTACCGACCAACCCTGAGATTCACTTCCTCATAAACCAGTCTCACTTTATGCCCTTATACCACTTCGCATATTAATCGATATAATTTCTCAGTAGGTACCTTATTCGCGCAGGAAGTCACCTCGTATGACTTTGACGAAGCTAATTACTCCGATTCTAATTAATCACAGTTGTTAAGATTAGTTTGTGATGTAAAGTTGATTGTGATGGGTTCATTGTGTGGTGTTTGGTCGTGTGTTACTTGCTGCAAAAATAGGTATTTATTACTTTTTAAACTCACACGATTTGCACTCATTATACTAAACGAAACGGGTCTGTATCGCGTTAGATAATTTAACGTATTTACCTAAAATACGTACCCGATCGAGCGAATTACACCGCTCGTGGTCACGGGATGGCTAAAATTATAAGCAATGTTGAAGTAGTATTAGCCTGTAATGTCCCAGTGTTGGGCAAAGGCCTCTCGTCTCACTGAAGATATCAGTACAGTGAGGAGGTTTCAGCAATGCTTAGTGTAATTTCTATGTGCCTCAAAATGCTTCGGAAGTGACGTTAAACTATGCGTTATGATCATAAATCTCAATATACCCGTTATGATCATATCTTTACTGCCATATCGATGTAGTGACATGTAATAAATCTAAATATTAACTTCCTAGTTTCTATAGAGAACTTTAATTGAGTTTTAACTTAGGTAATGTCTGAGACCCAACAGACTAAAAACCTAATTCAAAATCAGGCTAATTGTTAAAAAGTGAAATTGAGATTACGTATTGTGTGTCCCCACAGAACAAACTTATGTAATATCACTCATTTAGAAAGCTGATAGATTAATGACTCATGGATATATTTAATACTATTTTTTTGGTGAAATTTCCTATCTATTATAAGTATTTTGTTATGCAATAGTTAACGAGCTTGGGTCGTTATTTATTATATTATTATTATTTGGTTACGTAACGCCTGTGGTGACAATAGAACTATTGATTTGAAAATTATTCACTTCATGTTTACGTTTTTATTGTCTTTTTATTGATGTGTGTTTGTAATTTCGTATTTGTTTATGTTAAATCGCTGCGTTTAATTAATAATAAATGCACAATACTAGTAATGTTGACTCATGAATGAATTAATATTTTCTTTGGTTATTTAATTGTTTGGGAATTTTTAAATAAAGTAATAAACCTAATCATGATAATAGATATGGAGAAAAGTACACAACATTGGACAAGTTCCATAAATGGCAAATTAGCAAGCATCGTTTTCTAATTTGACTTGAGCATTATATAAAAAATATTTTTTTAATAGATCCGCTGGTCAAAGTCTCGATCTCGTTGAAGTAATCAGTTTGTAGAGAACTATTAGGTTCACCAAGCTTATGTTATTTAAATAAACTCACTTTTCCAACAAAATTGAAACAAGAAACTATGGCACTGCAATATCAACGGAATAGTAACAATCATAAGCCATTAAATAATTCCCACAATAAATCGTAGCAAAATCGTTTAGTTTACAACTTGATGCAAACATTTAATGGTAAAAACGATGTGAAATTACTTTCTAATTAATTGTATTATGATTAACGATTGTCATTACTTATAGTTCCGTAATTGTCGAGGTATTTGATTATATTCTTTGCTTTGTAAATTATTGCTTATTGTTGAGTGATTGCTCCTATTGAAATGCGGCGGAAAAAGTTTGACATATAACGTTATTTTTAGTTATTGATTTATCTATTCTCATATGTGTGCATTCAGATGGATTGTGGATAATAAGATGGGAAAGATGTGGAAGTAGGAATCAAATATCTTACAGTGTGTTCAACACTTAGACGTTTGAAAATGAGTAACTTTATTTTAAGAATGTATCTCTTTAGGTGGGCGTTATGAACATGACGATTATAAATGACTAGCCAAGCCCCGCGGGTTACCTGCGTTGTACCCGGGAATTTCGGAATAAAATTATTCCATTTGTTATTCTAATGTATAACCTACGTATATTACTGAAATCCATCATCATCATCTTCATCCAAATCCGTCCAGTAGTTTTTTTTTGTGAAAGAGTAACAAACATCCTCACAACGATCGCATTTATTATATAAGTAGGACTAGTAGGATTGGAATGATAAAATAAAATGATTATGAATGGATTTTCAGTTGTTAAAAAACAGACGTCGCTGTCTGTTTTTTTTTCGCGTTTCTTTCGAAACCTTCTTTAAGAAAATATCTTTAGGTGTTCTTTAAAAATCAGTTGCTTTACTGTCATTATTATTCATTCTAGAACTCAAGTGGCAGTGAGCCTCGGTCGCGCAGCGCGACTCCGGACTCTCTGGACTCGCTGCCCAGCGGTGGCTCCGGCAGCCCGCCCGCCGAATGGGCTGACTCCAACACACCGCCCGACTTTGTGTAAGTTTATGACTCGACAAACTACTAGTGATAAGTATCGTGTTGAGAATAGTAACTGTTGTGTTATCTGTCCTATCATCTACTTAGCAACATAGGGAGTTCTTTGAGTTATATGTAGGTATAGTATAAAACCTAAAGGTGATCCGTGAATATGCTGACGTGAGTTTTACAACCCTTGAAACTTCAGTCAATTTGAAGAAAGTATTTGCTGCACCAATATTTTGACACGTGTCCCCAATTAGAATTTAAATTAAACCAACATTCTAGACATATTTAATGTACTAGAAATACCTAATCTGTTTGATGCATTCGACAGTGAATAGTGAAAAAAAACCAGAGTTACGAAATTACAAATACAATTATAATTATGAAAAGTGAAATGTAAGAAAATCATTTCACTCTCTCGTGCATTACGAGTGCGTTGTCGTTGAATTTATTTCCATTCCTAACAGATTTCACATTCTGTAGGCAAAAGTTTTCACGGAAAACTAGGTTAAATATACGAGTGAATCAATTGAGATTATTCATTTCATTTGTTAGTCAATTTGCTAAATGTTCAACTTCCATTAATACTCGTAATCAATAATCAGTTTTAAAGATGACTTTAAAGAACTCATAAGCTAATAAGTATGAGTAGGTACTGGTGTGCCGGGTCTCGGAGTTTTAGATCGCCTAAAGCCCTCCGATATGTATGACATAATATGATAACGATTTAAACCGGGCCTTATAAAGTAGCCTCTGAAGCAGCGGTAGCGCTTAATAGAAATGACACTAACGGTCATCGGTCCAGGTAGTGATGTCGCCACTAGGACTACAGCCTTGCAATATGTCGTTGATGAGCGAGATGTTAATTATCATTTTCCGTTGTTCTAGCGACAGTTTCCCGGCCGCCGCGCACGCGCCGCTGGCCCGCACGCCGTCGGCGCCGACGCCGCGTCGCTCGCGCCTCTCCCCGTCCGCGCCCGACTCCCCCCCGATCCCTATGCACGAGCTCTTCAAACCAAACGACTTGCACTGGGCTGATATTGCTACTAATACTGGTAAGGACTTCTTGTTGTATCCTAGTTATTTGTTTTGATGTTGCACTAAGTATCTGTCTATTCAGGCAAATTAAGCAGGGCTAATATTGCCATATTGTAATACTGGCAAAGATCGACCTTTTTTTTACTTGACTATTATTTAGATTAACCCGAAAAAACCTCCATTGAAATAAGTTATTGTCATCATAAAAGTTGTAATGAGACTGATTTCCGTTTGCAATATTACAGAGGGTGTAGAACTCCTCGGGTACCAAAGATACGGCACAGTCCAGGGGCCCAGGATAGGAAGGGAGCGGATCAACGGATCCATCTTGAAGGACAACGACGTGTTTATGTAAGTTTCATAGCTGAAACGAACTCACTACATCTAATAAAGAAGCTGAGAGAAATCTCAAACATTTACGATTTTCGGATGTCCATTATGCCAAGTCATCATATCACACCGTTAGATTACCGAGACCGACGTTATGTTAAAGTAACCAGTTTAACTAGTGAGTAACTAGAAAGCAAGCCATTAACGTTTTCTTCGCAATATTAATTTCAGAAACAACAAACACACGTCCGTGTCTCGTGCGAAGAGCGCTACGTCCGGGCAGCAGCCGCTTAGCTTCGAGCATAAGTTCAATCTCGACAGGCAGATGCTCAACAGGGATGAGGTAAACAATATCTTGGGTAACTTAAACAATTAAGTACCAATGTTAGCCAAAAGTAAATGAAAGTTAAATAAGTATCCATATAGCTGTCCAAAATCAATGTCCCATTAGACAGACGCAAGATAGCATTTATATTTAGAGTCAAAACTCCCCCTTGGTGTTGCAAAAGGTTTAGTAATTATTGCTACATATACGTAGAATATGTTCTCAACTCAAGTACAGCACTCGTGACGTAGTTTGACTCAGCGATGTTAGTTCATTGCGATTGTTAAGCAACGTGCAACTCGACCACTAGGTCATGGATGGGTAGCCGATAGTGGCATTTCTATGTGACTGCTACCACGATTCGGAGGTCACGTTAAATAGACGGTCTCGGTTGTTTCAATCGTTAGACCATGTCGGAGGCCCTTAGGCGGTCTTAAAACTTCGACACCAGGGTTAACCACTAAGATCCTTTTGTCGTTTCCAGGAATGGCCTGAAGAAGCGAACCGATCGGACATAGAGGGCGTGTGCGAGCCGCAGCTGAAGCGCCTGCCGCCACTCCTGTGGTTGGAGCTCACCGCGCTCTTCGACCAGTACTCGCTGCCCTTCCACAAGAGGAAACCGCCCAAGAAGAAGAGGAAAGAAGGTGGGTCTATTTACTTTGGTTGTTGGATTTCAAAAGGCCTATGTTACACAGTGGTCGGGTTAGACTGAACGTGACGTGAAGAATACACTGATAAGATTAAGGACAATTGGACTAACTATTGTTTACACTAGGTGCCGTACACTCGTATGTAGTACGCTTTATGTTCAACGTAGTATGTAGTAAAACACAGCACGATTTGCAAGATGTCTGTGACTGTAGTAGGCCGATACAGGTTTTATCTGACACTAGCAGCGCCCCGCGGTTTTACCCGCGTTCTACCCGTTCCCGTAGGAATTTCGGGATGAAAAATAGCCTATAACCTTCCCGTTGAATGTGGCTATCTATTACAAAAAGAATTATTCAAATCGGTTCAGTAGTTTCTGAGATTAGCGCGTTTAAACAAACAAACAAACAAACAAACAAACAAACAAACAAACAAACAAAACAAACTCTTCAGCTTTATAATATTAGTATAGAAGTATAGATAACGCCAAAGAGACTTAAAGTTTTTGCCCTACTGCTTCGATCAACAATACACTCCGATTTGAATAATTCTTTTTTTAATAGATAGCCACATTCAATGGGAAGGTTATAGGCTATTTTTCATCCCGAAATTCCTACGGGAACGGGGACAACGCGAGTAAAACCGTGGGGCGCTGTTAGTATATAATATACGCGAATTGTTGATCGAAGCCCTACGGTATAAATTTGAAACCATAATTTCCACAGGTTACTAGAACTTCTTTCAGGATTTTAATTCAGTAATTACTTAATAACTCAAAACTATCTATCTCGTATTCCAGAGGGTTCAGTATTCGGCGTATCCCTGGAGACACTGGTCCGTAAAGACATGATCCTGTGGGAGGAGACCTGGAGCTGCGTGCCGAGCATCTTCCGGACGCTGGCGGCCACGCTCCGAGGCAGGACTCATGACGAAGGCCTGCTCAGGATCTCCGGCAACAAGCATAGGGTTGGTATCTTCTATATCACTATATCAGTTTTATGAGTCTGGTTTTTTAGTCCGTGATAGTATAGAAAGAAATCTAAATAGACTCGATTAAGCCATCTGGAAGTTATGTTGGCGTGTTATGTTGTCTATTAATTTCAAACTATACCTGCCAACTCTCTAAAAACACCACTGGATTATAGAATCTTCCTCTGCGGTTACATCTATGTGTCCAAGACTGTGAGTTGTCTTTATCATCGTGTGCCACAAACCTGGACTATCCTTATCTTTCGAACAGACCTATCTGAGTAGAGTTAAGAGTAATAGAGGTCATAAACCACGAAAGTAGCTTCATGTAATAAACCTTACTAATGGCCTCTATTTTTCCAGATCGCATCTCTATGCCAACTGATAGAGCGTCAGTGGTACGAGCAGCGCAGTACAGTGGAAGCTGCCCTTGATTCCGCCAGCAGTCATGATCTTGCTGCCGTGTACAAGAGATTGTTACGAGCCTTGCCGCAGCCACTACTCACTCAGGAGTTGATGAGGCTGTTCTACCATACGTATGGTACGTATTGAGTAAGCAAATGGATAAAGATTTGGTATGTTAGATTGGAGATGGAGTGTTCGTTCCGTTGCTTGCTCAAGCTTAAAATCCTTTACAAGAAAATATTGGAAAAGTTGCAAGAGTATTTAGAACAATGCATGGACTATCGTGGACGATATTGCGACAGCATAATTATAAAATAAAAATCATGATAAGTATCAACATAACATGGGTATCAAAGTCTTATTTCTATGTAAAGTATCTACCTATAAGGTTCGAATTCGATTAAAATTTTCGTACAGCAATTTTTTTTGCGACATTATTATTTCCCTAGTTTCGCTAGGTAATAATATTTTTACATGATAATTATCCAAGATCCATCAGCCATTTAGACTGACCTACAATAATCTATCGTTTACTTTCAGCTCTTTCGGGAGCCACGCAAGGCCGAGCCCTGAACCTGCTCATCCTGTTACTGCCGGCGGAACAACGCGCCACACTACGAGACCTGCTGCGGCTCGGCAGAGAGATCGTGGCCTGCAGCGACACCAACAAGATGAGCGAACACAACGTCGCCATGATCATAGCGCCTACGCTGTTCCCGCCAAGGCAAGGATCGACAATATTGGAAATATTATTTTTAAAGTAGTGCAGTACGGAAACAGTGCTCTGCATTATTACATTAATGCAGCAGTAGCCAATCTTTAATGGTGGAACGATTTAGTTAATAAAGATACATTTGTAACGAGAATATGTTGCCTACAAAAATGCTCTGTAATCGGTTTTTATTTACTTGCAGTAAATATTATATTTATAGACAAATTTCTACAAGAGCTACAGATACTATAACACACCTTACATATAGAGTAGTGATCAACGATTAAATCCCGAGGTTTAACAAATCTTCTTACTTTTTCCAGCCTACTGATCAAGCCATCAGACAGCTTGGAGACGCAGCTCGCTACAGCCGCCAACAGCTGCCACGTGACCGAGGCACTCATGAAGTGGTGCGACACCCTGTGGACCGTCCCGGCGTCGCTACTCGCGGCTTCACAGAGGAAACCTCCTCTTCACCGAAGAAACCACCACACTTGAGTATCGCGGCTCAAGGCAATCTGGAGGTTTCTAATTCCAAGGACTCGAATAGAGTGGACATCCTGCATCACAAGTTGGGAGACTCTCAGACCAATTCTAGGTTAAAGATGCTCACAAGTATTACCTACCATACACCTTATCAAATAGTTATTTCAGTCATGTTGCGCTGTGTTTATTGTAATCATGAACAATTTAGAGTGAAATGTTTTTATCGTATTCTTTAGAATTAAATGTGTAATCTTTCTAAGTTATGTGAATGAGATGCCAAATATGTATAATTTCTTATGAATAACCCCTCATATTATTGATACTAACCCCACTTCGGATTATTGGAGGCTGAGCCTTGAAAAGAATGGTGCCATTGGTAAAAAATATTGAAAGTTACCCTATTGTTGGCAGCCCCATTGTTTACCAGTATTAGGAATAATAGTTACACTTCATTGGAAGAAATCATTTCTTTGTTTCACCCTAAATATTACTCCCACATGTTATCGTTCATAGTGTAATCATTTAATTATATTTGTAAATAGATTATAATTATTCTGGTTTGCATGTAATTTTACCAATACTTTGACGAGTAAGCAAAGACTGACTTGGTGTATAATAAAATGTTTTCAATGATATTTTATTAGTTTAATTGTGTATGTACGTTATTTAAATGAAATAAACATATTTCTTTGAAGGGATTTGTTTTATTTTTTAAATTTTTATGCCAAAAATCTCAAAGAAATGGAATAACAATAAACTTAAAAGAGACATACCAAAAACAGCAGCTAATACTTAAGATTCTTAACCAAATATATGGCTTCATTATCGGCGCCACACAGGACCCTACCTTTATCACAGTGCACTGTATTTATTGCTTTGTGAAGAGTTGGCATCAAGGAGTTTACCATCATAGAGTTTTTATCTTCTAGTGGCATCCAAGCAATTTGGTTTTCTGTTCCTCGGGAACTCTTGGTCACAGATTCCATGTTCCAGTCCCAAAGTTCACCCGAAACAGAACTAGATATTAATTTGTGAGGATTCTCGGGATGGAATTGCATTTCAGTGACTCCGGCAGAGTGGGCGTTTAGAAGAGATGTTGGGAATGAGTTGATCCGAAGGTCCCATACAGCTAGGGCTCCCGATTCACTGCCAGCGAGCACTATGTGAGGTTGTGTCAGGTGATTTATGATGCAAGTGGCCGCTTGTTCGTCTCCAGCAAGTAGGAATGATGCAGCCGGTTTGTTTTCTGAAGATCTAAGATCCCATATTTTCATGTGCCCTCTAATATTTCCAGTTATCACCTGAAACAAGTATATTTTTATTGACATTTCATATAAAACCAAAAAAAAGGTTTAAGGTGAAGTACGTACCAACCTATAACTTATTCCATTTGTTTTTTAGATTTGTTTTAGTTCTACAACAGGCAGTTAGATTACAAAAACTCTTTTCAAAGTGATATCAATGTAATAAGAAGGGTAAAATTAAGCATTTTTTAAAAATCGATCATATATAAGAACACGCTATAAAAACATCTTTTATACAAAAAAGCCTTATCAAAATCAGTATATTTGTTTACACAGTCATCAAACTCATAAGGCCTCTCTTTTAGTATTAAATTCAGTTTAAAAACCTTATGATATGAAGTAGCACAGCATAGCCATTAATTCTTACCTCATTATGTTTAATAAAGCACACAGAATGCAGGGAGCAGCTGTCAGCGCCATTAATAGTCCGAGTCACTTCGCCTCTTCGACTACTTAGAATATTGATATTACCATCTTCACCAATACTAGCAATGTCTCCATCTAGCACATCTAGTGAGGTACAGGAACAAGGGTCTTCAGGACTGAAAACAAAGACAAGACAGAAATAATTGTAAGGATAATAGAAACTTCCATAGAAAAGTTTAATATTTCAAAGACTTTCTGAACTTACATGTGTTTGTGTAAGTTGGTCCACGTATGCACCTCTTTCAAAGGAGTATGTCTCTCGTATGCACTTATTTCTAATATCTTCACATCGCCGCTAGATAACGAAACAGCTATTTTATTTTGCTCAGTAAACTTGATCTGGGTAACGTCGCCGTTGACTGGGAAATTAGACAGTTCCCTCGGATATTCCACTTCTTCTTCTTCATGGGGACTTTCTAGAGTCCAAACCTTGACGGAGTTAGCATCGTCATCCCAGCTTCCAGTAAAAAAACATTTTGTTTCAACGTAATCTTCCGGAATCCATCTTACTTTGTTTATTTTTTGGGAAACAAATGATCCTTGCACGTCTAACGGCATATTTTCAGAAGGTTTATTGTAGGTACCGTAACTTTCCTACCGTTATTTATCTAAATACTGCTATAACATAAAAAAAATATTATTTTTCGAAGTGTATTCAATATGAAACTTGTGAGATGAGGAGGTTATATTGACGGTTGGTTTGGCAACTTTGGCACAATTGGCATCCATCAATCATCATTGGCATGGCATTGGCATCCATGGCATCTCTGATCTGAACGTTACGTTTAACGAGAATAACGAGGTAATAAATGTCACAAGTATTCTGTTAATTTCGATGAGTTTTTTAGTTTAAAAACATTATCAAGAATAACTGTTTAGTTTTTCGTACATTTTAATGCAGTTTGATTATTAATAAAACTAGCAGCGCCCCGCGGTTGTACCCGCGTTGTGCCCGTTCCAGTGGGAATATCGGGAATTTTTATACATATAAACCTTCCTCTTGAATCACTCTACCTATTACAAAAAACCGCATCAAAATCCGTTGCGTAATTTTAAAGATTTAAGCATACAGACAAACAAACAGACAAAAATAGCGACTTTGTTTTATACTATGTAGTGATAAGGAATAAATACAAATCTTTCATTGTATATAATATGCCTTATCTCTCACTGTCACTGTCAATAATGTCATTTTCAAAAATTTCAAAATTTCAGTTGTTGGACGTTGGCTTGGCAGTTGTTGTGGTTGGCAGTTGGCAGTTGGTCAAGCAACAATTCACTTAACTATTTAGAATTTTATCGCGAAATTTAAATTGTTACACAGATAATTTCAGATAAATTATGGAGGAGGAAATAGTGGAACCTGAATTACTGACTCCTGTTGAATCTGGGCAATATATTTTCCTGAATTCCAAACATGTAAAAATCAATAGATTAGGACTTCAAATGCTCGCCGAGGAAGTAAGTGCTTGTTCAGATAAATATTATCAATTCTAATCCATGTCTATCGGGGTTCTAAGCCGGCTATTTATTTGGATTAGGTTTTTCGACTATCAATAGTAAAACCGTTATTAATGGATATCATCTATACTTATCATAAAAAGAGTTTAAATTTGTAAGTTTGTTTGTATGTTCGAGGTAATCTAAGGAATTATCAGTCCGATTTGAATAATTCTTTTTGTAATAGATAGCCACATTCAATGGGAAGGTTATAGGCTATTTTTCATCCCGAAATTCCCACGGGAACGGATACAACGCGGGTCAAACCGCGGGGCGCTGCTAGTATTATTATAAATTCGTTCGTAGTCTTTGAAATAAGGAATTTAATTGCAAACAGAATTATTTAATATTTTTATGAATACCTAGAAATTATATAGAATAGGGGGTGACCATTGCGGAGCTGTGGGATATTTTTACACCACCTAGATGAGAACATGTCTTAACACTGTGTGGTTGTAATGGTCTGACAGGATGTTCGAATAGGTATAAAGAACATGTTTCTAGTAATAAAATGTGATTGCAGATTATAAAATCAATGGTTGAGAATGAAAATAAACTAGACTTGCCTGAAACGGGTGCCAACATTGCGGCCCTATCTAAGGAAGATCCTCGAGCCATAGACTTTTTGTTTGTCGCTGATTGTCTAAACTTTTGCTTCTGGACTAAGTGTGACTGCAACGAGGATGATAAGTGGACTGTGGAGAATCTGTCGGGGTATTATGCCATGGAGGCTGCTCTGCACAGGGCTTTGAAGGTATGTATATTAGATATGAATTTCATCAAATATGGAGTTTGTTTTATGTTAATTATTAATAACACATATTTTATAATAATACAAGTGCTTTTATGAATTGAATCTGTATCTCGCATGCCACTCAAAACATCAGGCAGTTCTCCAAGTTCCTAGGTTTCCAAGGATAAGCATTTAACATAATACCATTTATATATAACTTAAACTTGGCAGAAACTATCAAACTAAAAATTGAATTAAATTGGACTTAAACTTGAATCAATTTACTTTTATAATAGCAGCGGCCCGCGGTTTTGTGCCCTTATTGTGCCTGTTTCGGGATCAAAAATAGTCTAACTTTCCCATTAAATGTGCCTATCTATTACAAAAAGAATTATTCAAATTAGACTGGCTATTCCTGAGATTAGCTGGAACATACAAACAAACTTACAAATTGTACCTCTTTATAATATCATTATAGATTTTTTACATATTACATCTATTACCAATTTTTTGGTTTTCTATCAGTATAGTTGATAATATTTGCAGGAAGGACATCAAATAACGTACCCACCATACTACTCCAAAATCACTAAAGACGAACTCGACCACATCTTCAGGAGTGAGACATGTTGGCACGTTCCACTTCTCAACCAAAGACTGGAGATATTGCACCAAGTTGGTGGCATACTCATAGAGAAGTATAACGGAACGTTCCTCACATGTGTAAAAGAAGCCAACAAGTCTGCGATAAAGTTACTAGAAATAGTTGTTAGTAATTTCCCTTCATTCCAAGATGAGGCCATCTACAAAGGGAAAAGGGTATCATTCTACAAGCGGGCTCAGATTTTAGTGGCCGATATTTGGAACTTTTTCATGGGCAAAGGCTTGGGAGAGTTCTATGATATTGACAAGTTGACGATGTTTGCCGATTATAGGGTGCCTCAAGTGCTGTTACATTTTCAAGTACTGGTATATGGCAAGGAGTTGACAAATGACTTGATTAAAGGTAAATCAGTAAAAAGTAATGTCATTTCTATCACTGAAGATATCAGTATGTAGAGGATAAAATTGTTGCCCCTAAAAAAGCTCAATTGATGTACCAAAAATAATTTTTAACCCCTAACGCAAATACGTTAGATGTCAGTGTCTTTGGCATTGTAGCTCTCAAACGGATTTCGATGCGGTTTTCTTCATTTGAAAGCCAGTTTTCTTGCGGTTGTTCTCAGCTATGTTTGGTTAAATAGATACAGTTGTTTTAATTTAAAAAAATGATACTTGTATTGCCTTATCAACATAAGCCAAGTATGAAGCACATTATTATTTTTTTATTATGACAAGTATCTTATTTGTCTTACAGGCGAATTTTTGCCAAGTGGTTGTGAGAAGGAAGTGGAGATCCGAGGTTGTTCCATACATGCTATAGAAGAACTCAAGAAAGTCATGACTACGAAGATTGAAGAGGCAGAGGAAGAAAGAACCATCACAGGACTGAAAGTCCCCAACGCCTGCCTCCTTGACTTTTATCTATGGTGCTATCGGCGAAAACACGCCGAAGAATTGGCGCATATACCATTTCATAAGACGATAGGTATATATTATTAGATAATAAATACCAGTGCTCTGCGATTGGACCCTCGTTATTCACCGTTCCCGTAGGAATTTGGGGATATAAAGTAGCCATAACTGTCTCCAAGGTCTAATTTTAATGCCAAATTTGATCAAAATCATTCCAGGTCACTCTCGATGCTGTGATCAAGGGCAATAGCTTTTTTTTACTTAACCTCGCTGTCACACTGCTGGGTAAAAGTCATGTTTTAATACGTAGTTTATCCCTGAAAGTATTTTACAGCATTTTTAGCATTCTAAATTGATAAATAAATAACATCCATTGACCCAAAGTTTCTTGTTACTTAGTATAACATTGCGGGTATGGCTGCAGACCCCAGCTGCAGATGGTTTGCGAACTTTCATAGTGCAGCCTGCGGTCGCTGCATTCAAATACATAATCCCGATAATGGGCTCGGATGCAGAAACCGATGTGCAACGCCCTGCTCATTTATTGCAGTGCGTCGCAATCCGGTTATGTTTTTAAGATCTATGATCGAAAATCGCCTGCGGATGTGATCTGCAGCCAAATTCGGAATACTGTCATTACACCCGTCCCTGTGAAATTTGCTCCCACGGGATGTCTACTAACATATTACAAAGGCTATGCATTATGCTGTGATAGGAAATTTACCAATTTCGAGCACATTTTATTAAAAGTAATTTTAATAATTGTTATTTCTAATACATTTTGTATATTTGTGAAATATTTACAATAAAACCATGTTATATTATATTGTATTTTATATTTTATTTCACCATTTTCCGTAACGGTAATTTTATTTGGATTCATAAAAAGTACAGTATTTATTAGTTAAATATATGATAAATTTCTATTCACCCTAGTTTTTAATGGTAAGATATAAATAATATGATTCAATAACGATGTCACGAATATTCGGCAACGATTCAGTATTCGGCCTTTTTGGCTATTTTCGGGTATTCGGCCAAATTACTATCCGTGACATCTCTACTGTCAGGTAATGACCATTTTTCTATTATTATTCTTGGAATAATAATTCATATGGAACCAAATAACATATTATTATTGCACTTCTAAAATAATAGTACGACTGATTAATAATAATTAGGCCGTTACCAATTATATTATGTCCGATTATTTATAACTTTGGCTTTAGCTAACCGACTTAAATAAATGGATATTAAGTTTATTATGGTCATTTTTAATGGCACTAAATATTTACATATTTTTGATTTTAAGTTATACTTACCGGGTGGACTTTTATATTTGGATATAATATTTAATTAGAACTTTAGTTTGAGACGCATTTGCTTAGCAGTGGGGTATTACAGGCAATCACTTTTCTATAATATAACTTCACATTAAGTATCCACCCAGTATACTAACATTATAAAATTTTATTCAAGTTGCCATATCTATTTTGGGAATTAAAAATAATAATAAAATTAATAAATAACTCCTAGGATTATGGCCCTTATTCCCGCCACATAAGACTTAATTTATATTAACAATGTTTCTTCGCTTGTTCACAATTCTTACATATACCAATTTTTTTTTATATAGTATTTAGGGTTGGATTACACTGTTTTATTTCCTGAATAGTTTGTGGTACGTGTACATGTTAATCTTGTTAACATGTATGACAGTGTTATGTCTTTTGGTGGTAACATAGCTCTGTTAGAGCTGAATCTTTTTATTTTGGCTTTTAAATACATTGTTTTATTATGATTAACGAATAATTTTTCAGTAAATAAGTTCGAGAAGGTTAGCGGTCAACCCTGGTGTTTTAGACCGCCCAAAGGCCTGCGACATATTTAACGATTTTTTCAGTGGTGTCACAAACGTAATAAAAATGTATTGTCAATTATTACTTAGTGTAAACCAACCCCTATATTGACATACACAAAATCTACAAGATTCTCAATAATTTGCTTAGTAAATTATTTTGTAACATAAATTAAAATAGGTTTTGTTTATCTATTTATTAACACCAGTGTCTCGACTACGTCGTTTGTTTAATTTAAACAAACGGTAGTCGAATTACTGGGTTTTGGTAAAACTATACAGACTAACATTACAGTATTGTGGGGCTACTTTGCGTTTTCTAGAAGATTCTAAGAATTTGACACATTCTTGCTTTCTGATTTTGATAGAAAACGGTAATGTTATGTTTAGCGCACGTTTTATCTTAGTTGATGTGGTGAACAAATATGGCCGATTTTCCAACCAAAGACAATGGTTTCTATAGAGAAACAATTGTTTATTATATTATTCCATTCTTATCCTATTACCATATTCTGTATATTCTACATCAAGTAAGAAAAAACCTACTGTAGAAAAGATCTCAAAGATCGTGGATAAAGGAAACCTTTAACAAACATACTGACATCACTTAATATTATATCACAACGAAATTCTGCCTTATTTACCATTCAGTTTGTTTTTTAGGCTTTCAAAGAAGGCTAGCTTAGTTTTTATGGTCCCTGGTTCTGGAAGTGGACTTCCTGGTCTGCTGGACTCTTTTGTCACTTCTTCACCATCAGGTATTTCCTTGGAACCCCCTGGAACCTTAAGGGGTGTGGCCATAGACAACTTGAGTTCCTCTCTAAACTCCTTGGAGATGCTCCTAGCAGTGAGACTGTGCATGTACATTTGTTTGTTCGGCTGCTTGTCTGTAGATTCCGAGAGGATATTCTCTTTGCTTCTTCTTCTTCTGGAGTATGGTTGTGATACCTGCAAATTAGAGAAGATTATTTTTAAAACTTCTCTTTGGAGTTACTTTTTTACCTCAAGATATCGTTATTAACTTCAATTGATATAAAAATCTAGCCATATAAACTTGTTTTCGCACCACGAATATTTATATAAGTGTAAATGATCTAGTTTGTTAATTTCGTAAATTATCTGCTATCTCAACTGTTTAAGGTGTAAATATGCGTCACAGTCGCAACTCGTACATTATCTGTATGGGTGCGTTAAACAAACACTGTATAATCATACGACTCAGATAAAAACGTACCTTGACTGGTTCGCTTATGTTTTCCATACTGACAAACTTCTTTGCTAGCTCTTTCACTTTAGGCAGCTGAGCCAATATGTCTTCCAACTCAGCTCTTTCCAAATTGTCTTGTCTTGGCTCCTCGATTTCCACTGCTTCTTCTTCTGAATCACCGTTTTGACTGGCGTTATCTGAAATTTCTCCCGGGATGTTGTTATCACCTGTATCGATGTTTTCACTGTCAGCCGCAGCTTCGTATCTCGTTGATAACTTATCTTCGGGCCTACATTTGATTACTTCACCTGTTTGCACGTTGTATATTTTGATGGAGTCTTCTAAACTACTGGAGCTTATGTATGAATTGGCCACACTGTTCGGTGATTTTATAGGTTCATCGGTTGGTTCGTCCACGTCATGGTTGGGTTCTGATTTGTAAGCTGATTGTAAGATTTCTGCGAACTGTTTATCTGTGTCGTCATCGACGATCGCCGGTTTTGCCGAGTATATTAAGGAATCGATATCGTCGTATTCGATCAATATCTGCGTTTTGTTATTTGGCATCGTCGTTATTGACTCCACTCGATCTTGGTTTGCGAATTTAGTATACTGCTGGTTTGTGGCTATCGAGTTGAACTGCTTTATAAGTAATCCCTGAAATATTAATATCAGTTTGATAACGTTTATTTTCAGAATTTTTGTTATTGCATTCAATATTTTAAGATAATATTTTATACATTATAAATGCATTAAAATGTTTATCTACACTAATGTTGTAACATTCTACTTATGTTTCCAATACTTGACTTATAATTACTACTGTTATAGCGCAGACAAATAAAACACTCAATTTAAGCAATTGCACATGATGTTATAATATCCACATCGATATCGTAAAATCTCATTATAACATCGCGCGCTCGCTCCTGATTGGCCCTGCGCGCGCTGCTGCGCTCTCATTGGTTAGATTATAATGGCGGCAAGTTCACTGTGACAATACACGTACGCGTGAATTTAATGTTTCGCAATGTGTTTTGTTTTTAAAATTTTGTTTGATTAATTGCATTAGTGAAGATAAAGTAGTGTATGCAACTGCATATAACACGGGTATTAAAACACTCGTTACTATTATGAAACTCGCTGCGCTCGTTTCATAAACTCACACTCGTGTTTTAATACCCTTCATTATATGACAGTTGCATAAACTACTATTTAGATATTTCTTAATTATTATATCTTTGTTTTGGTATGATATTTAAAAGAGTTAAAAAAGTATACGCTTGTAATGTCTCACTGCGGGACAAAGGCTTCTCATCTCACTGAAGATATCATCAGTACTGTGAGGAGGATTAGGAGTGCCTAATGCGGGTTGGTGATATCAAACATGAGCCATTTTTTAAAAGATGGAAACATGTTTTCGCTCGACCCGGGAATTGAACCCGTGACCGTCTTGGCAGGCGAGTACACATGCCACTAGACAAAAAGAGTTATAGTTAGTTGTTATTTAACCAATTGTTAATTACCTACAGCGTGCACGTGCTCATTAGAGAAAGTAAAGGGTGCTCTTAATGTGATGGTACATCGTTAGAAGTTTAGTTTAAATAATGAAATGATTATCACTACGATTAAAGCGAATGCAAGTTAATGCGACAAACGAGATAACAGTGAGAACACTTCCTCGGATTAGTGGCAAGCCTCCAACGGTTAGTCAATATTTCATTTGCCAAAATCATACAACACTCACCACTAACATCTTGTAGTATTACTGTAATAGTACTGAAAATGTATTATAGAAAGTACACAAATCTATGAGTGCAGTTCTAGTCCTGTCGGATTAGTGCAAGTGCTGTTAGTCAGCGTTCACTTAACATGCCAACTGAACACAACACACCGCAGGCCGTGTGTCAAAACGAAGATATCTTAGATTTAATGTGATGTGACCGCATCCACCATCTATCTGATCTTTACCGAAAAGATGACCGTGATGAATCTAACCAAGGTCTAACCTAGTCTACTCTATTTGATTCGATGTATTGACTATGTAAGTATCGTACACAGTAGAGATTCGTTATAGGGTGCTATTGTGTTTTGAGGTGTTTTTAAGTATTATTGATGCTATGGAAGTGGCTTCGTCACCAAAGATCGGTGCGGAAGCCTCTGCTTAACCTTAAACTCCCACCGAACGAGTAATTGATGCCGGGCCGCCGCTTGGAGCGGGCGTACAAGTCCTCGCTCCGCAGCGTGTTGTTCCGCCTAACATTTGTGTACGTCTCGAATAAATCCTCGGTGATTTCGGGCTTTTTCGGTATTTTAAGTCTAACTATATCCTCGTTTTCCACATAACCGTCACCTTCCTTGCACACAGTTCTACTTTGTTCTCTTACGTTGGCTTTTGGTTCGACATGATCTGTCGCATGATAATTGTCTGTGTTATCGTTTTGTTTGTCAGGATTTTCAAAAATGGGGTTTATGGCGAAGTTGGGGCTCGCGTTTCTGGGGCTGAGCACGACACGGACGATGTTCTGATGGAGAGCACACGCCTCGAGATCGCTCAACGAGCTGCTGGCACTTACAGGCGACGCGAACTCTACATCGAAATTGTCTAAACTTGTTGATTTGTTCATCGACGATGTTAACGAGCTTGTGTCGCTGAAACTGTTCTTTTGACGACCACCTGAAGATGCTTTTGCCTCTTTAATGTAATAATCTCGGCCGTATCTAAAAGAAAGAAAAATTGCGTTAAAAATGTATGACTCATTTCCCGAAACGAAAATGGTTTCTATAACTCCATATACCTTTTATATTGAGGAACATCATCAGCCAAAACATCTTTTAGAATCTTTGGCGATGGGCTCTTAATTCTCTTATCCGCAACGTTATCCATACTCTTTGCTGATGCTATTACATTTAGTTTGAATTGTTCAGCTTCACCGTTTATGTCCACACTGTGATGCCCATCGACACTATCTAATGAATCTTCAAAATCTTGTGTCTTTGTCGTGATCATGTCAAATAATGATGAGGTGCTTTTTGCTGAAAGCCTTTTCTGTATGGCTTCTGGCGAATAGGGATTGTTTGGCATATCAACGTAGTTGAGCCATTTCTTGCGTTCTCTATATGCTACTGACCCTGAAAGAACATTAACAAAATTAACTATGAACCTACTATTTTATTGTAGTATTTGTATTGTTTTGATGAAGTGTGAAATAGTATAAATACCTGGCACTAACTCCTCATCAATATCTTTGTTAGTTTCTTCTGCTTCTTTTGGTAATCTGAAAATGAACATGATTAGTATCTCATCACACGTATAAATTATGTTCTATTTTAGTTTGCTGATGATAGTATTGTTGATTCTTACTCATTTTGCGGGTCTTCAAAATGTTTTCTTCTCAGACTATCTGCGTATCTTTGCACTGGAACTGTCACAGTTTCTTCATATTCACCCTCTCTCTCGTGGTGGTTTAATGTATTTACAGAATCTGAAATTGTAAATTCATGAGTAGTAGTTATCTTCTTGATATTAAACTCAGCTGTACAAAAGCCTGATAAGTCTATCTTACCTTTGTTGGTTGGAATACTTTCTATACTATCAATGTAAATCTCTCCATTGATATTCGCATCTTCAGGGTATTTAGTAACATTACCATTCATAAGAGTTCTGTGAATCTCTTCTTTCAAATTAAACTCTGTTTTAGGCAGCGGCCCGTCGTCAATTCCCAATAATATGAACGAATCATCATTACTCATTTTATTGTGAGAATTTTCTTCATTCACAGTTTCAACAATAGTAACGTTGTTGTCATTAATTTCGTTAATGATAGCGTCTACTGCGTCGTTATTGTATCCTTTGTCTACAAGTTTTTCGAAATCGGAGCTTTCATCGATTGTCAAGCTGTCTGGTTCATAGTCTGATTCGTCATCTATCTTAGTTTTTCCTCCTATAGAGTGTTTTGCATCGAGTACTCTTTTGATATCGCTTTTGTATTGTTCTACTTGTTCTTCAGAGTCGCTTGCGTTATCCGATAAGTCGGTTGTGTCGTCGGCGTCTCTATCGCCTATCAAGGCTTTGTAGTCGGTGTTGGAGTTGGGTACTAACATGGGCACCGGGACCGATTGTATTGTTTTGATCTTCTTCTTTTGGAAGAGCCAGTTCTCTTCCCAGGAGCCGTCGACACCTTGCAGATCGCTGCTAGATACTTCGTCGAATTCTTGGTCTTCGTTTTCTGTAGAGAACATCAGGATAAAAATCACAGGCTTAGCTTTCAATTAAAAAACAAGTTAATTAAAAGTTTATGAAGAGATCACTTAATTGACCAAATATGGTTGTATCGGTTTTAATATTTAAGTGAAAAATATGCCCATTTTTTACTTTAGTTTTATTTGGAAGAAACTCCATTAAATTGGCTTTATATCTCTGTTGATCTACCTATGACCGTACCAGTGTTGTGTACTATGTCTCCCCCGAACTCTGGGAAGGGCACGCGTCGCGGGACCTCCAGCGCCTCCTCGGTCGCCTCCCCCTCTTCCCAGTCAGACACGTCGTCTTCTTCATGGAGCTGGAATAAGTAATTTCTCATTAAAAATAGAAGGTAATATCAAGTCAAAGCATAGCAAGTAGAGTCTAGCTAGAGTATACGATCGACACATCGGGAAATAGGAAATACACTTAGTTGTAAGTTGTAAGTGCTCGAAGACATTGTTTTGCCAGGAGATGACACAGGAAATGAGAAATGTTCTAGAGTTACATAGTAAGTTCGTGTAGTGGTCAACCCTGGTGTTGGAATTTTTAGACCGCCTAAAGGCCTCAAACATGTAACTAAATTAAATTCAAAACTCAGCAAACATTATCGCCGACCTTCGATCAAAAACAAAAAGCGTTACTATCTTATAATTGCACTGAAATACTAGATTAGACGCGGATTAAATAATAACAGTTTATCGATATCCGGGCAGTTTTATTCACTACTATTTTATTCGAGAGACTTTCATGTATAGAACTCATGTTCAAGGAAGTCTATTGTCTTCAATACTTGTTCTGAACTGACAGGGTTATGTGACAAATAAGACATGCTATAAATTCCTTCTCCGATTGGTTAAGCAGTATTTCTGTCAAGCTCTGCTACATATCAATTTACCACTGGTTCTGTCTTATTCTACATATCGTTTGCACTCTAATGAGAGTGTCTTGAGGTTACTTACAGGAGGTGTGATGTCTCTGGTAGTTCTGGAGTGTAGAGACCTTGGCGATGATCGTTCAGAAGGTGTGGGACTTGCGCTGGCAGAGTGGATGCCGCTGCTTCTACCTCCAGAACCATTCTCGTTTTGAAACCTTTCGATCACCTGGAAAAGAGGGTTTATTTTAGACGCAGTGCTATTTTCAAAACAAGTGTGTGGATTCTTTAGCGATGCAACGAAATACAGAAATAAAGGTCTCTTAACATCATCGCACTGGAAGTAATACACAGGCTCTCAGAGTCTTGCTGTTTCAAATAAATAGTTCAATAGTATGCACCTACTAAGTATAGAACATTACATTATAATAATAGATGTGCTTCTTATATCCGCCATCTTTTTCGTGCCGGCAATTTATTTACAGTTCGATAATTAATCGGATTATGTTAAACAAAGATACGTACGTAATCCTCCAATGTTATCTCTAGCTGTTAAACAGCACTTAATTATATTATAAAGTGGTTAGTAGCTGACTGCTGAGGTCAATGTCCGATTGGAGAAATAATAATAGAAATAAATTATAGTATGCAATTGGACCCCTGCGGAGGCAATTAGGCATATCGCAGCCGTGATTGTAATGAAAACATTGCATTTTGATTGAAGTTCTGTTTTCTCTTCTTAAGTAGTAAGTAGGTTACTATTCCATTTTATAAGAAACTCCAGCTTTAATTATAAGGGCAGGCTGTTACATCTTACTCTCATACATCAGTATTTGTTAACACAAAATGTAAGTCTTAACAGACGTAATAAGAAAATGTAAAATCGCGCCTTTTCACTGCAGCCCGAATATCTTTACCAGACTGACAGAAACATGTTTTCGTTTGACCCGGGAATTGAACCCAGGACCTCAGTCTTGGCACGCGAGTGCACATACCACTAGACCAAAAACCTATGTGAGTACGTTTACAACTGTTACTGTATCACGAGTAAAAGAAAACACAGATTAGCAACAATAATAAACAAAAACCTGAGGAGAGTTTTCACTGGGAAAGTAGCTCACGAAGCCATTAAAGAAATTGTACATTTTAAATATAATTCCATTGGAAATTGATCTCTAATGCCGCGATATAAAAGCGATTAGTAGTAGAAACAAAGTGTTTGTAAAAAGGAGTGATTCACACGACGCGACGTTCTTTCGCACTGTGAAATGAAGTATCGACTGAGGGTGGCTGTCTCGTCCAGGGCTGCCTACCTACTGCCTATACCTAATATAAAATACAAACAAAATTTCATAGAAAAGGATTTCAACAATTTCTTTGGCATTCGTTATAAAATGTATTGTCATAGAAAACATGACACAAACAAACAAACAAACATGGCTCCACGTTTGAGATCACTAATCCTCCTCACTGTACTGATATATTCAGTGAGATGAGAGGACTTGCTCATCAGTGGGACATTACATTTACTTTACTTTTTTATTGTCATAGAATTTTGATTTCTATGACAACTCTATCGGAAACAAGAAAATGACTCAAATTCAACTTGTAAGATTTGATTTCAGACACAGGGACAGGCGAAACTACATAAAAGTTGCAGGCAGTGAGGGCAAAGGGCTCTACTCACCTTCAATGATTCAGGGCTCTATGACGAATTGCCAATTTCGGTTGAAACTATCAATATTTGATTATTTCATAATAACACTTATTTACTATTCCAATAATACAAACGAAAAGTATTTTGTAATTATTGTTTAAATAGGTAAAAACAAACAAACATTTGCGAACTGAATCATATCTCCAGCGATTAGAACTAAATGGGCAAATAAAACCTGCAATCATAATATCATCTCACATTTCTACAGAATAATTACCGACTTTCTATTGGATAAAATTTCACATTTCCATTTATAACCATAAATAAAAACGATGCCTAAAATGAATAATACTTGGTCTAAATTATAGTCAAATATTTTAGTATCTGTACTAATATCTCCAGTGAGATGCCAGGCATTTGGCCAGCAGTGGGTTACTTTATTTAACTTTTTATTTAAAAGCACGTTATACATCTACCGCAGTTGAGTAAATGTTAGTTTATTATTAATTTATGTATTAAATTACAGGTAACTAATTAATAAAATAAATAAAAAATACTGTAAATATATTCCGAATGTATACACTGCAGATTATACAAAGACATTAAACAATACGCATTATATAAATTAAAACAATAAACAGTTGACAACCACGCCATCTACCGCCACCGAAAAGAAACTCACCCACGCAGCAAAATACAGAGAAGACACGAACAAAGATAATAGTAACGTTAACATATCTAACATAACACCTGCAATCACACCAGAATCACATCGCAAATGACCCAGCAGTTTACCGCACAGTGCACTAATAAATAAAAAGTAAGTAATTATCGGTATAAGCTTACCATTTCTTTCGTATCGCTGGACATGGGTGTGTATAATTCTGTGGGACGACTAAGTCCTATTGTGATAACGGCTATCAATAAACATTGCTCTGATAACTGATATCGGAAAATCTTTGATACCTTGTTACGTTGTAGGGTCAGCAAAATAAAGCATGAAATGGTTTCTATTACCATTGAGTATACTATAGGTACTATACTACAACCTTTAAAATGGAAAAATGCGAGTTATATCCGCGTGAACAGGGTTTGTCAAATAATTATGAATATGTCAACTTAGGTCAAAAATAGTAATTTGCAGTGGTGCCAATTTTTCGGAAGGAAGTCCTTTAGCTCCCAAAAATATATAACTAATAATATATATTTTAAATAAATAAAAATAGATAATTAAATTTTAAATAAATGTGTCACAAGATAAAATGAAATTAGTGTGAAACAGTGTCATATGCATTTATGACGAAATTTGCCATCGGAAATTCCTCAACAATTCCCGAGTCGAGTAATTAATTGTACTACGTAAAAATGCTTAATTGAAATTGTTTTGCCAACGGTACTTCGATGATTGAAGAGACAGTCCATTGATAAGTGTGACATCTATTATTGTTAACCAATCACACATAGAAAAGAGTATGTTGTGTTTATGTATGTAGGTACCCACATAAAAGTCTTCATGACACTTCGAAGGATAAATCTAACTAGATAGATAGGTACTATTTGTCCTAATATAGTTTTATCTGCGACGATAACACTTTTATTTATATTTTTTGTTTGAGTAAAAAGTAATTAACTGCCATGTTATCTTTAATCACGTATGCAAGATAAAGATAGTGCTATTAATTACTGCATAGGATAGCGGATTAATAATAGGATACAGATCAATCATATCATTCCTATTGAAGTGTCTATTATTTTAGATGATTAATCATCATTACATAGTATAAAACAAAGTCGCGTCTGGTTGTCTTCTGTTTGTCTGTCTGTATGCTAAATCTTTAAACTTACGCAACGGATTTTGATGTGGTTTTTTGTAATAGGTAGAGTGATACAAGAGGAAGGTTTTTATCAAAAAAAAATCCCGAATTTCCCACGGGAACGGGCACAACGCGGGTAAAACCGCGGGGCGCTGCTAGTATCTAATAATCATTACTTATCCGCTTCACTGTACTTATATCTTCAGTGAAATGTGATGCCTTTCTCCAGCAGTGCAAAATTACAGTTTTAATTTTTTTTTCTTAATTAATATGACATTTTAAATACACATGGAATGGCAACCCTAAATTACCGAAGGGTTAGTTGTATAAAGACAGACCTTTGTAGGTTTCACCTCGTGTGCACGCGGCTTAATGTACCGAGTGGATTGGTCGACGGCAGTACCTCTATGAGTACCTACTTATATTGTTGAAAACATCCTAAGTAGTCAAAATTTTAAATATCATAGGTAACATGTAATCGGTAACCACATGTAACCATTATGTTCACACCTTTACCGCGAAAATTGTGACATCATATGAGGTCACTGTACCCAAAATCTGTTGTAAAGATATACGCAGAGAACTTTGAGAAAAGTACAACGTATCAGCCTGTAAAGAAGAAGAGGAAGAGAAGGAGGAAGACAAAAGGCTTCTACACTCAATGATGATTTCAGTTTTCAGTTTCAGTCAGACAATTAATGAGGAATGGCGATTAATTTAAAAAGAAACCCGTTCAGTTGTTTGTGATGGGTGCCAGTAGGTTGACTACGGAAAAAACTTTATATTCACGAGTATGTCCATTAACCCAGTAAAGTTACTATTTAGGTTTATCTTGTAACATTAGGTAAATCCATCTTTACCTATGGTCTTTAACTAAACGAGTTGCGGCGTGGGACTTTACCGAGAAACGTGGTTTTAAACGGTTAGATAGGAAAAAGGCATACTAATAATGATTTTAAATGCGTAGGTCTGTGTGTCCTATCTGCTCAAGGATAAATAATGAAATATTGTAATCTACTATAGGGGTACCTAAGTGACAAGCCAAGTTACCGCGGAAACTAAGTACTGTGTAGCGTAATTGCAACCTTACTAGTAGTTTGTTATTCAAAAGTTTCAAGAGTCTAAAACGAGTCGGCCTGTAGGCAGAGAATTTTTTCATTTGTAGACGAAAATATAAAAATGTGCTGTATTCTAATATAGCTGAGCTTTTTTAGCTGAGTTGCAGCCTTTTCCAGGTGTCTTGTATGTTTTGTGTAATGTAACTTCTATTTTTGGATGACATTTATTTTATTCTTATCCGTACAAAATCGAATACTGTTTATACTTACTTAATAATATTAAGTTATTCTTTAAAACTTAACCTACAATTACCTTATTCAAAATAGCACTGGCCAGCAAATCTTCATAGGTAGAGCTTTCTATAGTGGGCGTGTGTGGCTCGGCGGCGTACCGCGCCAGCGCTGGTAACGAAGCGGCTTCTTCTACCACTCTAGCAACCAAGCGCTTGAGCTGGACGTGGGCGTTGCTGGCTCCACTGGACGGCCGGCTGCTGGCCGCGCTGGATGGTGATGCGTTGCGGACGGATGGGAGGTCTGGGGAAAGAAATGAGGTGTTAATTAGGGAATACGATGAATAATTCGAAGATAATGCCGTTGAAGGAGTGGTTAGGCATGTCTCCATTTAGGCGTTAACGCTCCAAAAATACGTAGTAAAAAGGACAATACAAATAGGCTTCTAAAATAATTAAAATAAATAATTACTGTCCAAGAAAAAATCAAACACAATTTGAAGAATAATTTTATGTCATGGGGTGCCTCTTAATATTTGTATTGCATTCCCTTCCCAAAGTTGAGGCGAGTACCGTGGCTGGACATACTTTGAGAACAACAGAAAGGACCTTTACGAGTACAACTAAAAGTGACATCATAGGTTTTCCACATAAACACAGAGTGCAAAGATAACACTTAGCTAATTATGTAAAGGCCGTTTCAGGCAAGCCTTATCACAGTAACATGCATTTCGTTGTTATCAGTAAACATAACGCACAGTGCAGTTTTTCATGCGATCACGAACACGACTCACGTGGAACGCAGTGGCGATGATTAGCAGGTAATTATGTCAAACATTTAACATAGATAGACATAACGTTAGGTTTATGGGTAATGCTGTATATATTACAGCAAAACACAAGTGTATTTGTAGGTACAGTTATTATTTATACACATTTCCACCTTATGCCATTTGATATAACATGAAAAGTGTATATATACCTACGAGTATATACCTGTCTAACGTTAAATGTTCACCTTATATTTTTTCACAGGTAATTCCTAGGTTATGTACTACCTATAGAAAATGCCATGCCAAGATGATACAGCAGTAGTTATCATATTAACCTGGTTTGATGTCGGTTTTTCGCTTGTAAAAGTTCTTAACATTATAACGACATCGTATTCTAAAATCAATTAGAAACAAACGTTATTTGTTTTTTACAACGTGAGCAGCTGCACTTAAAAATATATGTGTTCTTACTAAAAAAAAGATAATCAGACACCTATATTTTTTACCTATTTCACAAAGGCTTGTTAAACCTGAAGAAAAAAATTTTATTGCTAAGTGAGTTTATACGCATCAGCGTTTATGTGAATTACATCATTGCAGGTATTTTAAAGTTTATTGTAAGTATCCATGTTGGAGTAAATGCCTTATGAATGATAATTAGACATCTTTGAACTTTGCCAGTTAAGTTAGGTACTTAATCTTTATTGTTCTAGTCGAGGTTAGATTTAATTGTTATTATTTATTGCATACCTACACCATCAAGTTGAAATAACACTAAGTATTTTATGTCGCTTTTTATTTATAGTTTGCTCTACAGAGTAAGTTATAACCTGCTCGAACTGTGCTAGCAGAATTAAACGTGGTAGAGTTAGTAAATTCTATAGATAGATACCTCTTGGTTTAGATAAAAAATGTTCTACTTTTTGACTTATTAAGCTCTCGTAACAAATTGCTTGTGCTCTAGTATTTATAAGTAGAGTGCAGTAAACTGTGTTTATATTAATCGATGAAATCCACTGTAATCTACATGAAACAGGTTGCTTACTATTTTTGTTTGTTTGTGATTGTATACAGGTGTTGACATTTACAGATCAAATTACGATTATAGCTAGCTTTGTTTTATTTTTAACTTGTTTTAGATCATTGTTGATGCATTACGAGTATGTGCATCATAATAATAACATCCGAGTTTATTTTCTAAGTTACCTTATTGATTTGAGATGTTTGAGTGAAAAGGATTCAGTGTAATTTCATTATTTTCATATTTAAAATTGAATCTACGTTTACGGATACACTTCGCCACTTCACAGTTAAAATTTAAATAGTTTAGTTTGCTTAAACTAAAGAAACCTATTTTCATATTACTAATTAATATAAGATCGATATATGATTGGTAGGTAGATAGACTTTTCGTTGACATTCAGAACAGAAATATATTATTTAAGTTACTCAGTACAGGCCTTTAAGTGATCTAAAAAGTCCTATAGGTAAGTCTCCCACTGACCCACTGGGAGTTTATTTTCAAATTGGTGTTTCATAATATTTTATTCAATAGCTGTATCAAAGCTTAACATTTTTTTAAAACTAAAGTCCCAAGTGTACGCGCTCCGCATTCCTGATGCCAGCATTGACCTACAGTACGAATAACATACGATAAACACATGTTAATATCATTTAACCGACGACTGCTCGATTGTAAATGATCAATAATAAATAACTTGAAGGTCAGCTATAACTACGGAAAATCTAGATGTAAAATATCAAAGTTTTTTTGTTTTATTAAGTACTTTACTTTTATTTCATCATCTCCTTAACCTTATAATACAAGAGGGGCATAAGGTACCTTAGAAACACGAAAAGGCTTAAAAACAAGAAAAGGAAATAGTTTGGTTGCGGAAAACCTTGTAGAATATCAGCAAACAAGCTTAAGTTCTTTGTCAAATTATAAATTATTTAGAAGTTTAAATATGACAAGGTTGTTAATACGCTCAACAGTTAGATGGGTCGTCTGTACATAACTAGTTTGCAACAAAGTGTGCCTAAGATGTTGAATCAATGATGATAATCAAATTTAACAGCCGAGCTCTTGTCGGGGAAACTGATGCAGGCTTTACCATTTGTTTCTATTATTAGGATGTTCCTTTACATATCAGTACGATATGTCAGAGAAGATGTTGAATAAAAAAATAATGATGTGCAGAAACACCTTACAATAATAAAGTATCAGTACATAAACGATGCAGGGCGAAGCTTTAAAGGTTGGCAGAATAATGAGTAAAATTTAAGGCTGTTGTCTTGAGTGGTTGTCCTTTGAATGTAAACGAGTGTCTACTACCATTTTTGTTTACTCGAGGCTTGATTTAATGATGAATACGGTGTGTTCTGTTTTTGAACTTGGTTGGAAGTGTAGAGACTGACATGCGATGGTGAAAGATGAATGTGAAGTTTTTCGTTTAGACGAGATTTTAAACAAATTATTGATTAAATTTACTTATGATTAGAATAATTTGTTTCTTAACAGAGATTTATGATTTGAGTTAATTGTTTCAGATCAAGTCACTTATGCTGTACCAACCAAACATCGCCGACCGTCCCTTTCTTTCGAGTTGAGTAAATTATTCTTTTTTTAAGTTTATTTAAATTTGAATTAAAAGGGTTCACTTATTTGAAAATAATTCTTAAAACATTGACGATAAAGTGAAATAACACTTTTATCGAATGCGGTGACATGTTCAACTGCATGTAATGTTATATTAATTCGGATGTTTATTTCAATATAAAAATGTTATTGGTAATACCGTAGTAATATGATCATCCTGTATTCTCTGTTTGCGTGATTAAGTAAATATTTTCTAGAGCAACTGATTATTTTAAGAAAATGGTTCATTTTTAACTAGTGGAACAACAATCACCTCGAATTATATAATTGTAAATGTCATGTGAATGGTTGTTTGTCGAGTAACCAGTCGGAGGCGGTCTTTACATATTTCACGAGACAGTAGGCTTAACCGACATCTTTGTCGTGTGGATAAATCTAGGTATATATTCTGTATCGTAATTTAAATAAAGTCTGATTCTATTGTCGTATGTAATGATAAAATATACTTTAAATTGTGGGTCGCGGGTGTTGCAATCGTTAGACCATGTCGGAGGCCTTTAGGCGGTCTAAAAACTCCGACACCAGGGTTGGTCATTGACCTACTCGAAATTATATGTCGCTCTTCTTATAATTGCTTCGATCAACAATACACAACTAGATGTCGGGTCGGCGCAAAAAATACGTGTCGGTGAATATCTCATTTGAAAAGTGAGATCTTATTTTATTCATAAGATTTGCTACTTTATTGCTAGGTGTCAAGGTTGTAATTAGGTTGAACTTCGAACTGTTTTAAAACTTTTGTTTCAGTTCGGTAGTAAATAAAATAAGCTGTCACACGTCATCCACGCGGACAGTATTTAGCTTTAATTTTGTACGTGACCCGATCTAGTTGTGTATTGTTGATCGAAGTATAATTGCGTCAAATCTGAACCGGAAGTTACAATATCTAAAGGAAATGTTAAGTACTTACCCAAAATTTCATCCAGCCAATAGCAAGATATGTAAAGGAAAATGGCAACCCCAAGCCAGAATCCGAGCAGCAGTATTGCCAGATACTCCCACATATTTACACTTTTATCACCAAGGTTTCATCACTAACGTACACAAATCACTAACTTGTATCACTATTTTAGATGGACATAATGTTGTGTGTTCTCATCTTAGTTATCAAACGTTATCTGTCAAATCTGTGATAAGAAACAAATCTGTTATGTACCGAGTATTTAGTACGTACTTGGTTTTGAGTTTAAGATTTTACTATTTTAGACTTTGATAGACCAAGCCTGAGCGACTTCAATTATTTTGAATAAATAAGGTATGTACAGTCGAAAATATGTTTAAAAAATCACCATATGCCATTGTTATAATGGTGAACAAGTGTAAATCTATTTATGATACCTAGTCCTAGTTCACAAAAAAATATTTTGGTAACAAGTGAAGTGGATATAAGGCATAAGTTAATAAATATTATTACCATATTTAAATAATGTACCGTACTCATGAAAATATTCAGCACCTAATACTTTGTACTGGTACTTTGGCATATTATACAATTGAGGATGAAAATTCCTTTGACGATGACATTGATATGTTGGTATGCATAATAAAAGTTAAAATACAATAAGTATCTAAGGGTGCTTAGCGTTTTCTAAGGCTGATTGTACACATTTTCATCTCTCTAAAGATTGTCAATTTTAAACACTAGTTACAGTAATCTTTATTTCTCTCTTTGAGCTTTCTTTACCGGTGGCAGTTTTCTGTCACCACTTACTTACAAAAAGCTGTTGAATCGCTACTCTTCCGATTGTATATTAATTGATAAAACAAGGTAGTTGAGTAATTATGATTGTTGATGATTCTCACAGTATTTCAGGTGTCATCATTACGTTTGGCTCTGATCGCCTGTGAACGCCTTTCGCTAGACTTTTGTCTAGATCTTGTCTGTTTCCTACATTCTGTAATGAAATGTAGATAATTGCTTTGATTACTGTCTAGCTGCTCATTTGTTTTTACATGCAACTTGTTAAGTTTTTTTGCAATATAATTTAGTTTAAGCAATGTTTTGACAGCATTATAAATATCATGACTCATTATTTTTTTATGGAAATATTGTGTTTTTTATTAAGTAGTCATAGTTTTGATTTAGCTACTAATAGTTATTTTTAAATTATGAATGACCCTTTATTTTACGACATGATGTCATAATTGAGTGGATACTCCGGCTATCAATATTTATTGACTTACATGATATACCTACCTACCTTACTAGTTTCAACTACAAGCTATGCACATGTTTCTATTTCCTTACCACGCCCTACACTCGTAGTATAAAGCCTACTTCAAAGTACTTTTCTCTAAAGTATACGCACAAAGTTTCCATTAGACAACGCAAACTTTGTCTTAGGTTTCTGTCTATTTCACACAAAACGAAAATTATCCTTGGTAATCTTTATAACTGGCCAGTTGCAATTTGTCAGCAATAAAATAAACAAATGAATGTCAATTACCTACATTCAGCAACTGATTGATGAATGAAACAATACGCACGCTAGATGCGTTTCATAACAACACATGTGGATGTGAAGAAAGGAAATATGACACAAAAAAACAATTGCGTTTGGGCTTGTTGCGATATCAGAGTCATCGCCTGTTTGGATTGCCTGTCCGTTTTACTTTGAAGGATATTTTTATGCTTTTTATGGTTGTACTTCGCTCTTCCGTGGTACCTTATATATAACAAAATACAGTCGTATGTACGCATATTTCTTTGAAATGACTATTCAGAAATCAATTTGGTTCATAAATTTAAAGGTTTGTATGGAAATAGTCATAAAAATGGAGCCGATATTTTTCATACCTATAGTTTCACATGCATAATATGTATGATATACCAAAATGACATTATGTCAAAACATAAATAGTGTGCATTTTAATTAATTAAGAATACTACGAGAAGATAGAAAAGACAAAAATCTGATAGTAAGGTCGGTCATGTTATAACTTCTATTAGTGTAACGCGTTGATGTCTTTTATATGGAAACATTAAGATCACACAATATTGGCTAGACATACAATGTAGGATTTATATTTATTTTATTACTAAGTATATTATATACTAACAGGTGTTATTAAAATTCCAACAACGTTGAATCATTGGGTATATAGAGTTAAAAATTAATTGCATATAAATAGATTTCACGTGGATAATTTGACTGTAATGATTTAGCAAATGTTTCTTCTTGAATACATATATTAACAATTGCGAAAGTTTAATTACGTTACTGGTCTATCCGTCTATCTTAGATCTTTCATCAATCAGCTCATTATCTAGGGTACTTGTAATAATTTAATTTAAAAATTTAATTAAAACAGATTATGTTTTGAAAATGTTTCTATGTCTAATGTTCTGCGTTGTGTTCGTACCGTGTGAATTTCGGGATAAAAATATCATATAACCTTCCCATCTACAGTACTTATTTCCTGAGATTAATTGTGTCGCTTTCAAACAATCAAAATATCAAAATCTTAAGCTTAAAGGGTGGCTTTTTTAAAATCAGTCAATATGGATAAATCTGAAAATACAAAAAGAACGAAAATCTTTTCATAGAAAGCATGTAATTGATTTTAGTGACAATAAAAACTGCATTCATGCGATTAATCAGTTTTACCCTGATGACTCTGATTCTAAGGAATCTCTCAATAAATGAAGCTTAGTTATCACCTGTACACAACTAAAACAATACACGTCATTTAAATGTTTACACTACCAGCCTACATATACTATAGCACATGTAACGTCATCCGTTTGTATGTCACCTAGTTCATTTATATAAATTCAAAGTTCATGTTTTGTATGCAATGCCGTCAACGACATAGTTCTGAGAACGAGCGGATCTGCGTGCAAGGACGAGTGTTTGAACGATTACTGTTACCGACAAAAAAATAAACAATTTAGGTTAAATCGCTTACTGTAGTCGATTGTTCCAGTTGGTGCGTGATTACTTGAATTATATTGTTTGTGGTTCTATAATTTTTGGTTGGTTCAAGAGTTAACTTGTTTAGGTGGACTTTCAAGGATTTATCAAGGACTTTGTATCAACATTGAATATTGTGTTCACGGACGCGATATGTTCACATATTGGACTGCTCTCATCTATATACTTAGGAATTATATAATTACATGACGGGGGTCTTAAGGCGGTTTATAAACTCGGATAAAAGGGTAAGCTACTAACCTACTCGAATTTACTTAGGTATTCAAATCACATTATGTACTTAAACATTCAAATCACATAGATAGGACAATCAAATGCATTACGAGGGTATTGCCTATCAAAATCTGTTCATAGTTATAGATTTTATAAATAACTTTAATGCAACAGGTGACAAGTGACGATGATGTTATAGGTGTATTAACGTTTCCTCAAACATATATATACGAAGTGATATGAGAAAGTATATTCAGAATTCGAAATCAGTATTATTAAAATATTAAAGTAAATATAACTGTCTCCAATTTTAGATAGCGTTAATGATATGCAAAGCATCAGAGTCAAGAATACGCTATTAATATTTATTCATAATTTAATTATGCATTAGAATCGATCCGGATGGCCTTACACAAATGACTTTTATTTTTCGCACTGTTATGCCGCTATGCAATATTATGGTAATGATGTGGACGATGTCTGATAGAAACATTAATATGTATTTTTAATAAATTGTAGACAAATATACTGAGATAAAAAATATGAATAAGAAAAATATACTCAAAACCAGCAACGCTACCACCGGTACTTGATTCGACATTTGATGCGGATTGGTCGGTTGTACCCTCTTCCCTCTATCATAGACACTATTTGATCTAAACTATTAAGCTATTAGCTATTTTTACAAATGGCTGTTTTGCTCCTAACTCATGGAAACCAGCCGTAAATCTATGAAATGCAAATTAACTCGTGCACCTGTACCTTTCACATAGATCATTTTATAAAGTGTATGGGACGGTACTTTGAACTACGTGTATACACCATAATAACAACTTTCGCTATCGCCCTGACCACCGGAAGGTCACATAACCGTGCATCATCATTCACAGATGTACTGAGAGTATAAAGAAAGAGTAGTCGGGTGCACAAGTGGAAGCGATAATAATAATTTATGTCTGAATGTCTGGTAAGCATAGCACGGATAGGGGTATAGATAGATTGATTGGATTCTATGATTTTTTTGTTAGTTTTAAGAAGATATCTTTATGGTCACCTAACTCTATACTAAAATTATTTTAAAACACGATTACATCTTAAAAATGTCCTAGTATACTTTTTAGTTGAAATTAAGAACTAGCTATCTCCTCCTAGACCCACGGTAGTCGTCGAACTTAATATTGGCAACATAATTTTAAATTACGTTTAATATTGTAATAATGATATTGTTTTGATAACATAACACAAAAATTACTCACACATGTGATTGGCAATACATTGACAAACAAGTCAAACTTGTGCACTCAAAGATACCCGTAGTACAAACACTTTCATTACATTAGACGCGTTCACTTTAACACAATATTCGTGACGCAATCGACGGTTCAAATAGTTAGATAATAGGAAATTGTTAAATAATTTGTAATCATTAAACATGCACAGATGATATTGATACATTTAATTGATTATATCTTTAGACGGAGTGTTTCAAAATGTTTCTTCCTTATAGATTTTATAGTGAATAATAATGCGATTCAAATACATGCACGCATCTTGTTCATGATATTTAAGTAAATTTATAGAATTCATTACGTCCATTGGTGCTTTGAATTGATATACATATTGTATCATTAAGTTACATAGAGTATGGCAGTCAACGTACCTTTTTGTGGGCTGCAGACCGAAATCTAAACTTATTCCGTTAAGATATCTCATAGTTGACGGGGAATTTTCCTCGCAATGTGACAGGAACTACTAATCAATAATAATGAATAGTTTGAAAGCCCTTTAAAGGAAAATCAAAGAAAACTTTAAGTCATTTTTATTCAATCCCATGTAGGGCCGGGACAAGGAAACCTATCCCTCTTGAGGCGTTGGACTTATACGGAGTCTTGGCTAAGAGACCACACTTTTACTTTCGCTTAATCACCAACTTAGCAATGTTAATGAAGAATTAATACAATATTATGGATTGCTAAAGAATCCTGCTCTTGGGAGGTCGTTTGCTTCGTTTTTTTTAAAATAAAAAGTTTTATTATGAAACTCATTTCATTTGTAAATTAAATACATATTTATTAGATTGTTTTAACTATTCAAAGACGTTGGATAAAATTTTCGATAAACTATTTTTACAACGATTTACAAGATTTCATTTTATTAAGAGATTTATTACACACACACCTGAGTAGGGTAGGTATGTACAGGATAAACTAGTTTTGATGACTTTTGCTTTCAAAAATTTAAGCGATATTTTAATAAACTTGTTTGTACCTTATCTTCAGAATTATAGTCCCCAATCCATCACCACTATGTCTGTATTAGGTCTACTAATTAACTCGATCATTATAAATAAATGAGATCATTATACAATTTAAACTTTCTAGAGACATTTAACAACAAAAATATCACCCAAGATATTAAGTAGCCTACTTTAAGTACTCGTATGAACTAAGTTATCTCACCTCACATGTCAGCTAGTATCTTGGCGTGTTAGTTCAACCTGCGTAAGTTATTCGTTATGAAATGACGTCCTAAATACTGCGCTTAGAGTCTACTTCATAAATATTTTGTAATCCAATTTGACGGATGGAAACGTACGAGTATATTACTGTTGAGTAACTATTGAGTTGAAACTAAACGTTGCTAACTTTAGCGATATTGGTATCGGATAGAGGGTGAGTTTGTCAGTTGCGAGTTCAATAGTGAGACGTATAGGGTGTCACAAAAATCGATGACATGGTTCCCAAACAAAGAACTTGCCTCTCGCAGTTTCAGACCATAATGAAGCCACCCTGAATACAGACATGAGTTTGTTTACGAGAGAGCTGCTTCAGAGTAAAAAGTTTAGACTGAGCAGGTTTACTCGCTGGTCACTCAAGTTCCGTATAATATACTGGCTTGCAGCTAGTAAACTAGCTCAATATTTGGTTAAACGTTACCGATTGATGGGCCGAGATTTTACGGTCAATATGCCACCCAAGCCCCTATTACAGGTTTCGTAACTCGTTAAGTTATGTATTTTGAATTTAGTATTTTTTCGAAAATGCAAAATATTTTACTATTGCATAAGATAAACTACTAAACAATATTTTAATTCACTTCCCAATGCTAAATCGAATTAAACAAATCGTTACATATTTATAGAGGTGATGAATAAATAAATACATTGATCGGAATAATTACAATAATGAGAGGTGACCTAGTGTATAGCAAGGATACTTGTTATGTAAAAAAATAAACAATAGTACCACTGCTGGTAAACACTATAGTACTTATTTATCATACTAATATTAACTTTCGCATTTACAAAAATGCCAAAGTTTGTGAGGATGTATGTTTGTTACTTTTATATTGAACGGATTTTGATGAAACTTTACGGTAATATAGGTTATACATGAGAATAAACACAATTTATTTTACTAGGTGCTCACGTCCATCATGAAAGGAACCCTTGTATCTTTCAAGTTTCTTCATAGGTACAGTAGTTTCGGTTGTAAGTTGATAAATAAGTCAGTGAGTCAGTCAGACAGGTGTGCCTTTAATATGTACAGATTTTGTTAATAATTCAGACAGACGCGTTAGTTATACACCTAGTTATAACCATTTCATCATCACAGTAAAATCGAAACATCGAGAAGCAATTAACATCCTGGAAGTAATCGCTCAAGGACGAACTTGAAATATATTTTATGCTACAAATATGATGTAGGTACTTTAAGGTAATACATTTATTCTATTTTTATTTTGTAGGTACTAATGGGCTGACCTCTCCTACCCAAGATATCTACCTCATATAGCGATCGAGTTATGACTATTTTGTTTAAATTTAAGCCAATTCGTTTTTAGGTTATCTTATATAGGTTATAGAGGTCGTTAGTACCTAAAAATACCTTCTCTATAAAACATTTTTTGACTTACAATAAGGGCCAATACTGCGTTAAGCGTGCGCGTACGCAAGCGGCGAGCGCACGCGGCGGGCGCACGCGGCGGTTCACTTTTGTATGAGACCGCGGCGTGCGCAAGCTTAACGCAGTGTTGGCCCTAATACCCAAACAACGTCGGCCTTTGTTGATTGTATAACTAATTAAAGGATTAAAATCAATCAAATAAAATAACTCGATCGACCGGATCCGAAGGTTTTCGGAAGTAAATAAATAGTTGCTTACACCAACGTAACGTGAGATGCCTAGTTATAATTACATATTACATTACCATTTAAATTGGTACACCGGACCTGTTTGGTTCTTAACCTACTTTGGAACCTTATCGTGTTAATTCGTGTCATTAGCGCGGGCCAGTTACGAGCTATTGACATTTGTAAGACACCTGTCAGTGGAAGAACGGTTGTAATTAGAAGCCTGCAGTTCGATTGAGGGTGCCACCAGAGGTATTGGACCAAGAGCCCGCGAACCCCAGACCTTCGTCATTTTATAAAAGCTGAAAGTTTGTCAGCGCATGCTCCCAACACCAGGTAAGAACGATGGACTATTATGAAGTTTGGGTTATCGTGGCTTTGGCAGGTATACGGTACTAAAGGTCAATGGTCGAAAACACCAAGTTGGCCATCGATTTCTATATCACCGTCAAAGGGTGACTTGTACAACTCCTCAAGAGCTTTCAAATGACATAGGTCATGTCACTGTTGAGCATTAGGATCAGCGTCCATGGCATAGGCCAACTCCAATCTTCGGTGGTCGAAAACACCAAGTTGGCCGTCGATTTCGATGTCACCGTCAAAGGGTGACTTGTACAACTTGTCAAGAGCTTTCAAATGACATAGGTCATGTCACTTAGGATCAGCGTCCATAGCATAGGTCAACTCCAATCTTCAATGGTCGAAAACACCAAGTTGGCCGTCGATTTCGATATCACCGTCAAAGGGTGACTTGTACAACTTGTCAAGAGCTTTCAAATGATATAGGTCATGTCACTGTTGAGCATTAGGATCAGCGTCCATAACATAGGTCAACTCCAATCTTCAATGGTCCAAAACACCAAGTTAGCCGTCGATTTCGATATCACCGTCATAGGGTGACTTGTACAACTCTTCAAGAGCTTTCAAATGACATATGTCATGTCACAAATCACGATTTATTATTTGATGAATTTAGATCGGTATTTTACACACCTTTATCTGCCAAAGCCACGATAACCCAAACTTCATAATTGTCCATCGTTCTTACCTGTGTGTGGGAGCATGCGCTGACAAACTTTCAGCTTTTATAAAATAACGAAGGTCTGGGGTTCACGGGCTCTAGGTCTATATGATGTGCTATCTATACTAACAATAAAACTGAATAGTTAGCAATAGTTAAGCTCAAAACTTATTACAAGACTACTTATTACTATTCAACTGCCTAATCCATGACCCCAGGTAGGAAGGCATTGCCACTACTTGTAAGAATATACACATACTTGTCTATAGGTAATAATATTTCCACAGCTCTACATTTTCACTTTATAACTTTAAAAGAAAGCAAATACTTAACACATTATAAAGATAATAAATTTTTCATATCATCTACTTTCCCTGCATTAAGTACTTTGTGACACTCAGACTAGTGTCATATTGTGACACAGCACTTTTGTCCAATTACGCCACATCGAAGGTTGTTTTGTTGCATATTGCTTAATTATACCTTAAAAAGCTTCAAAATATATGAAACCGATTTTGCGAATTAAGTGCGATTACAAATATATCCAAAATTTGTAAAAAGACTTGTTTTAAATTATAAAATAAGTAGAGAGGCAATTTTCCCCACTCTACCCAGCCGCAGGCTGGTGTTCTCAAACCGAAGTCATGTTTGATAAGTAAGGAAACATCGGAGCGCGATCCGAGACTCCGAGACCTTAGTGTTGGCGAGCGAGTGCAAATGCTACTGACCACCGAGGCTTTGAGGCGATTTATAACTTTGCGTTTATTTTTTGATAATCACCAACCCTCTATACAAAGAATGAGCTAGCTATATTAGCTCTTTAGTACCATAGTTTAGTGTTCTATTTTATAACATCCCCAGGTTGACATCACTCGTAGTACTGCCAAAATGCCATCCATACACTACGTGTTGTTGTTTAACGGAAAATAACACTAAATATTTAAGAAATCATAATACCTCAATACTAGTTCATGCGTGTAATAAATACAAGTGTGTTTACTTCACATCACATCCTTGTACTTTGCTCCCCAAAGACCAGTTTCTCAACTCGAAGATATTATACCATTTAAATAAAAAACCTATTCAACGTTAAGCGTTTTAAGATTTTTTACACAAAAACTCCGTCTCATCATAAATAATGAAGCAAAAACAATGTTAATTACTTTAGTTATTTTGTTGATCATGATAACTGTTGAGAATAAAAAAACATATATAAGTACTTCTACGAGATTTTATGATCAGTAAAAATAAAAACAGAAAATGATTATTATCGTATGTAAAACAAACAAAATTTAAAAATATGCTAAAATATTCATTAAAAAGAAGAAAACCTCCTCCTTTATTACCCGACTGTGCTATGAAAGAAGAAATACGTTTTGAAACATGTAGAGCTACCACTCTGGTACGCTATTCGACTATGTTTCAGTTTTGATTAAGATTCCTATGTTACAGCTTGAAATGTCGTTGACCTGTTAAAAGTGGTATTTTAGAAGATTCAGCTGCGCTCGAACACCTAGGTATAATGGAAACCATACTTTGTTTTCTCATCAATTCACCTAAAAGACTTTCATCGTCAATCAGCATTATTAATTTCTACAAGCTGTATTTTAGATTAAGCTAATTTGCCAGTTGAATAGAGCGAACGCAAGTACAGTTTACGCGAGTAGTATTTGACACGTGCGTCACACCTGTCAAATTACTTATTCGCTCGCTCGCCCATTCTACTTAACTTACCCCTCGCTTACTCTTGCTCAATCAAATAACCACTATTTTACCAAAAGGTTTTCCCCCATAAATTTCCATAACCAGCATATTATTGTGATTAAAACCACGGCAAATTGAAGGTCGGCGTGACATCAGCGAGTCAATGTGTACATAGCCTTAGATAACGAACAGACTGATAAAACTTCACCCTGAGGTTACTTGATAGTGTAAACATACCTTTTTATGCGAATACTTTACAATCGTTGTTGTTAATAATGAGAGATACATTTATTTACGTTATGATGTTTTGTACTTTCACGATTTTTACACATTTCTACGGACTAACGTTTCTATAAATAATTTACAACGGTTTTTTCGCCATTTTTAAAACGTTGGTGCATACGTCATATTGGTGCCGGTAGCGCCTCAAGATGTATAGAATAATAGCTCTGTACCGCGATATCGAGTTGAATTTCGATTTTTTGTTGAATTGCTGATGTTAGCTACAACTATTGAGATACATTCAATTTAAATTGAAAACATTTTGTTATTTAATAAATTTTACATATAATCCTTTGCCAAATATACGACAAAACATAAAATGCTCCAATTTAATCACACTTGATAAAATTATATAAATATTAAAATAATTACGTGATCTTTAAAAGGCTTTTAACATTTTGTTCCACTTTAACTCGTTTTAATGTCTTATAAATGCATCTTATGCATCACTTATTAATATTTAAGAACTAATTATATAAGTTCATAAGTATTTATTTTATGTACTACTAGTGGGTTCCAGAGACTGAAAAATAAATATGTTTGAGCTAAACATAAACATACATACTTAAACTATACATAATATGTTGATATGGGGTATTTTGCTGCTAGTGTATATTGTTACATCTTCGTGAAATCTTATACTATACTACAAAAGATATCACTAGCACTACATAGTATAAAACAGTCTTTTTTTTTGTCTGTATGCTTAAATCTTTAAAATTACGCAACGGATTTTGATGCGGTTTTTTGTAATAGGTAAAGTGATTCAAGAGGAAGGTTTTTATGTAAAAAAATTCCCGAAATTCCCACGGGCACGGGCACAACGCGGGTAAAACCGCGGGGCGCTGCTAGTACTATTATAAGAGGTAAAGTTTCTAACTTTGTAAGCACTAATCTCGAACAGCCCATCCGATTTGAATAATGATATTTGGAATGGATAGCCAAATTCAACGGGAAGGTTATAAGCTACATTTCTTCCCTGAATTCCCATGGGAACAGGCCGAACACGGGTGAAAACCGCGGGGTGCTGCTAGTCTTGTATAAATCCAATCTAGTATGTTTATTTATTAGGGTGGGATGTTCTTAGCTCCCTTAGTTGTTAAAATTGTGAAGTGATAGAGTAGTGATAGAAGTGATAGACATCATTTATTACGTAGGTATAACTTAATTTAATATTGTAGTTACTTTATGTGTGGGAAAAATAAATATTTAATTATTGTTATGAATGTAAACTAATAAAAATATGTTAACCTATAGTTAGTTTTATTATTTGTATGATTTCTGGGTAACTAGCGGTGCATAAACACAATTAAATACCTAAATAATTAATCACATAAATTATGAATGAATTACTAGTGTAGTTAAATTAATTCAACATTAAATATGATGTATCCACTCGTTCGAAGATAAGTCATGTACTCGAGATAAAATGCGTACATACGTGATTGTAGCCTGCAGTAATTATATGACTCCTAGTTATTTCAACAATTCAAACTGAATCTAATTAACGGTTTAATTAAACCTTTTTACAGTAACTAGTCTGTAATCAGTCAATGCATGGCTGATAATAGTTTTCTTTTTCATCTTTGAAGTGAATATTTTTTTCTGTATGTTTTTGACCAGTTATGAACTCTCTCTGTCTCTTCTCTGTGGTTGACCCGAAAATAAACACATAAAACTATCCATGTGTAGGTCTGTACCATAATTAAAAAATTAACACCAATAATTTATGGTCTATGACAGCGTAAAATTAATAAAATAGACACACCAAATGCGTCACCTTATCATCCACTTGTTTCAATAAAAACGAATAAAATCATAAACTCATACCATTCGTCAATAAAATATCATACAATTTATTTTACACACACTCCAAATATTTTCACTCACTGACACATAAGTTACCCGCGAAAATTTCTTCCCGCGTTTTTTGACATTGACAGGAGGGCTGTTTTATTGCACTATTCGGAGAAAAGAGGACGGTTTTTACAAATGAGATTTAACGTGTAGACGATTTCGCGTCGCGAATTTTTCGTCGCGATTGAAAAGACGCGAGCGTCGCGTGTGATGACGGTGTAGTTAGTGTGAGGTAACGTAGAAAACCGGTCGCTGCCGCCGCACAAACACTTGTTAACCAAAACCCCGAAGAACCACTGTCTCATCGCAGTTACGTGGTATCCGATTATGTGCTTTGTTTATTAGTAATTCGATTAGTGGTAATTGACACGTGAAAACATCCGATTTTATTCATCAAAATCGGCAATGTAAACAATGATATTTATAGAGATAAATATGTTTTGTACAATACACACATATACCATATTAGTTTTAATTTAAGTTTATTGGTAGTGCACTGACATTGTTCAAAGTTCATCTTGGTTAGTTACTTTGACGTTAGTTTGTGTTCGTATGACGTCAAATACCTACCTAACAATTCACAATATCTCGGCATATTTAACCTATGTTAGTTAAATAAAGAGTTACAGCGACATTTTTCACCTTTTCAAACAAATATACTTATTATAACGTTTGATTGTTTTATCAACACATGCAAAGTAAACAAAAGTAGTTAGTAGGTAAAACACAATATTTACCAAATAAACTGTCGCAAATGCACGCGTAAAAAACGCCCTCCAAATGAAGTTAATCCTCAGTAAATTTTTGATCTCGGATTAACGTTAACCTGATCCCCCTGCGTTGTAGAAGCGGGCCTCAATCGCGTGCGTTACTCGACCACAAGAGAGCGATCATCTTGTATCAATATTTATAACAATGTAGTTAATTACTTCATCATTTGTATTAATTAATATTTTCGCTCTTTAATTGGATATCCGGATTTGTAAAGTATTTGAATTTAGAGATTTGAAAGTTCTTTTTTATTTTATTTAAATATTGTTTGTGATTGTTTATGTTTTGGTAACTGAACTCTTTGGACGAATAAGTTATACACAGGAAGTAGATGAATTGTTTTAAAAACAAAACAATACTTATTTTAAATTATGACGCATATTAGTTAATGCCTTTGCTTTGTAGCTCTTTTAGGTTATGTTAAGTTTTTAAAACATAATTATTTCAGTTAGGTCTTTACACTACTTTATATTTATGGCAACTTATGTTGACTTTAGAGCGATCCTGTGAATTCTTATGATAAAGTTGGAATATTAGCTGACAGCAGATAAAATAAAAAGAATGTAAATAAATGGACAATTGTGATGGCTAATTTGAGATTATTTGGCATTTATTTACATAAAACTTTGTGATCTGCTAATTGAGGTAAGTAGATATACCTAGGTCATGTTGATCGGACGCATTCATACCACATAAATTTGACTTAACTATAAATTTGATGAACGTATGTAGTTAACAGAAAGGTAGATTCTTATTCATAAACATACTCGTAGGTACTTCTTGATGATAGTAGTAAGGTTGTAAGTTCACCAAATGATGTATAATCAGAAGGAACACGTGACGCGTGATCATATCTTGTTGACATCCACAAGGTTGGATATTATTGTAATGGTGTGCAATTTTAGAACATAGGTCGTTAAGTTCGTAAATTGTGAATAATTTACATCGATTTATAAAATGAATAAACTAATGTGTTTCCTGGTTTTACGAAATGCAGGAAATTGTTTTTATTAGGTGAGTAAAGAGACTTGAAACAATATTCTCAAATTGATTGATATAATTTGTATCTAGTATTTATGTACAAATTTTATAAATATAAACTCACTAGCCGCGCCCCGCGGTGTTACCCGTGTTGTACCCGTACCCGCAGGATTTTGGGGTAAAATGTATCCCATGTGTTATTGTGATGTATAACCTATATTACTGTAATACACCCATCCTCACAAACTTTCGCATTTATAATATTAGTAGTAGGATAGGATATTTGTGTCTGCAGAACAACAAATTCACACAAGAAGGGAAAGCGAAAATATTTCAATAACCATTTCCGATCAGCACGTGCATTCGCAACTGAGAATAATCGATTCGAAATAATTCGATTTATCATGTACGATCACATGGACGTAACTATTGTTGGGCAAACTTTATGCATTCGTAGCAATGATTAACATCACGCACTTCTGTTCACACACTTTGCTTTAATGATTTTTCTTCTACTTTGTTCGATGGCACCATTAATCATTTTGCATAGGCCCAGGTTTGCCTGCATTGTTCCTGTTTTTGTGAGAGTTTCAGGATAAACAATAATTATTAAGCATTCCTGTGAAATGTAGCTATGGTGATTAAAATTAGTATTCTATACTGAAGAAATATTATATCACATTATTGTTTAAACTTCGCTAAGTACAAAATAATGTTTTGATGATTCACTTTTTGTCAACTAAAAAGGTCAAACAGTTTACAGTAAGATTCGTCAATTAGGAATGGAATAATTTTGTCTTCTAGGATTTGTTTGACAATTTGTCATAAAGTCCTAAAATATAATTAAAGTAGTTATTCTATATTTATGTTATACATAAATTCAGTAATCCTTAATAGTTCGGTTACTTAAATAGGAAAATGCATGGTTTTATGTTAAATACTAATTTGAAACCTTTAAGACGAATTAGGCGGATGGAATTTCTTAAAATTTCTTGATAATGATTAAAAATGGCCAACTCGGTATGAGTAATCGATCTAAATCTTGTGGACTTTGAATGTGGACTTTGTTTGTAAACAAACGAATACGTAAACAAGAGAAACGATATTTCCCGTCCGGGAAGTTGGGATGTCATTCGTTAAGAATCCAAGAGGATACGTGAATCGAGACTGGATTTAGACAGTCTTCTGTTGTATGAAAACATGCGAGGGACTAGGGACAGACGTTTAACATACTGTTTTGTCGACCTGAGACTTTTTGTCTGTTAGACCAAATTTGTAATTTGTAAGAACTTTTGTTAGACTACAAAAGGCTGTCAAACTGCGACTTGCGTCGCACAAGTCAATCCAAATATTATTTTAGTAAGTAAAAACAACACTCTCCTTGTATGCCCAATGTTTCTGTAGTAATATGTTAATAATGTGTACAAGTCGCGAAAGTTTAAAAAAGTCTAACAGAATATGTTGTGAGTATAGTCTGCGAAGGTCTTAAAGTAAAACATTCTCGTCCATTCATATTCGCCAAATTACCACAAAAAACTATAGACAGCTATTAAACGTAGTTCAAAACTAACTGTAAATTGTGAATTTATGAATAAAAAATCAATTTAATGACGTTAATAATAGTAAAAGTCCGAGGTGGAACGAATTGTATTGCTGCAAATTGTTTAGATGAGTTGAGGTCGAACACGGAGATGTTTTAACTGTAGTTCAAATTAAATTACGTTCTATTCTTTAATAATAAGTACCTATAATATTAAACAAGCCTGTTGGCGCAGTGGCAGTGAGAACGCTTACTGTGTCGGGGGTTGCGGATTCGATTCCCACACAACAATATGTCCATAGTAGTTGGCGATGACGTCTGGGTGGATGTCAATTATATTATATTTATATAAGGTTCTGGTGAATATATACTCGTATGTATTAATATCAGTTAGTTAGTTACCATAAAACAAGCCTACAGCTAAATTTGGACCTAATTAACCCAGAGTGAATTTGTCCGGGTCTATTTATTTATTTGATTACTTTTATAGACAAACTTCGGTGATTCGTCGGTTCGGTGAACAAAGTAGGCAATACTTCGGTCACCAATCGTAGTTTCCACATTAGTTAAGGTTACAGATGCTCTCTCACGTGGATTTAATGAGATTGACTATAAACGCTTCTATGAAAAGCTTCGAGAGTTAGCTTTACAAATAAAGGAGGTGTTTTGGGGTTCTACCCAGGAATTGTATGAACAAACATGAGATAAGATAATTGAGGGAAATTTTGGCGCACTGACGATTCCAAAACTCGACCACAACAGAGCAGTAACTACGTTTTACTGAGAAGTAAAACAACAAGTCCTATTTAACTGAATTTCGAGTCACACAGTTTATAATACACTTAACATCATAAAGTAGAGAGAACTAGAGTACCACCTGTTCATTTTACCCGTTTATGAACAACACAGATTAGTGGAACGATACAAACAGATTATGATTGTTTGATTGTGTACGTTCAGTTATATCACAAAGTACTCTGATGAAGAAACAGGTGTGTGGTGCGCCAGCTGGTCAGATGAGCGTAATGTTTGTCTATGGCTGGTGTTGTGCCTCGGGTTGTGGTGTGGTACAAAGTATAAGATGGAAGCGATATGATCTATGCTTAATACATATAATAAATCTGTTTTTGTACGCGGTAATCTCAGAAACTACCCATGCGATTTGAACAATGATTTTATAATGGATAGCGACATTCAACCGGAAGGTCATGGGCTATTTTTCACCCTTAAATTCGTACGGGTATGGGCACAGCGGGGGTAAAACTGCGGGGCGCTGCTAGTGAAAGTTACAATTGCAAAACATTATGCGCGGTCAAAATAGTATATTGTAAAAGAAGACAAATATTATCCTGCTGGATAAAGTAGATGACTCCGTGTTATGAAAAAGAGCGAGTAATTCGACTCGTAGCTTGTAAATACGCTCAATTTAAATAAAACCGAACTTCTTTGGCTATTCATGTTAAAACTGCAAACAGAAAGAAATAAACACGGAAGGCTGACGCCTCCACCACGTGAGACACATAGCCAGGAAGAGAGACAAAGACCTTTCTCTTTCTCTCTTTATAACTTTGCAATTTCCTCCGAATTCCTCTCACTTACACCACACAAATCACGAGTAAATCCACACATCTCGATCGTGGAATTGCAACACATACCTATTTGTGCATTAGTAAAGCCGTTTCGATATTCACACAAAGTGCGTATTCGTAAGTATTACAATATGGCGAGAAATGTCAAGTATTTTCGTAACTTATAACGTGTGATGGACTGATGGATGATTTGGGTTGCGCCATGTTTTTGAGATGGAATTATCTTTCGAATTCATTAAGTTTTGACCTTGGGGAGAAAAATAATATACTATTGACGTGCGTAAATGATTTCGTAGAGATTCTTAAAGGTTAGAAATTTGTACAGAGTCTGATGGATACGTGAGTCTTTTAAACCGACTCGACTTCAAACAGAGGAGCAATGTATTTCGACGCGTGCTATCTTTAAAATCGAGTTACCTCCAACTCTGCGAGCCATGTTGAACTCTACCCATTGAGTATTCAAGTACATTTAACGAGAATCATTAAGGATAATAGATTATTTAAAAGTTCCTCCGCGTCAGACGTTACCAATTAACAACGTACTCGTAGAATCAAGTCAGAGTCATGACCTGAATAAATACAAGAAATCGATGATAAAAACAGCCATCTCTTTGAAATGATCACTACAATACTGTCATTGTCAAGTTGATGGTTATTTTCACATCATTGGCTTTATCTCTATCGATTTCGAAAGTCGGTAATCGATATACTGACGTTATTGATCGATAGCTAACATCTTTCTAATGGAGAAAACTTTGATTTCCATAAGAGCATTTTAATGTTTATTATTAGTATGATAAATATGTTCAAATGTAAAATGTCACCAAGTAGGTAACTGCCGCACAGACGTTCATTAAATCGACATAAGGTTTTTCATACACTACATATCAACATCACTCATTAAATCTCTACTGAGGAATCATTTGACGTCTCTGAGTAATGGCATAAGCTAATATGATAAATATGTACGAGTGTAAATATAAGTCAGAGGCGGGTAAAGTATCTTTTTTTCCTTTTGTTTTCCTCGTTCTACCTTTACCAAGGCATTTCACAGTTATATCTGCGTTGTACTTTTCACAAAATCTAATCGTGCTGTACAGATTGATATACAGTCGATGTCGTATATTATGTTTAGGTACATTTTTTACCTGAATGCGGTGAAGCCCCAAAAGGAGGGTTATGTATTTGCCCTGAATGTATAACTTATATTGTGGTATAGGTATATGTATATATGTCTGCTTCTATGTTCCCTCATAACATAAACAGTGTATACTATGACGTCGACTGTACTTCGCATAGTCTTCATGCGGTACCAATGTGTGGTAATAGGTGCCGTTCATTTGACGAACTTTCATATTCAATATCACTTTTCAACATACTCAGTTTATATATTATATAGCAGCAAAGCTCTTCTCTCCAGTAGAGTTATAAAATAGAGTATACTCAAACGAGGCTCGAAATATCCCAGCTTAATTAAGTGCAATAAGTATATTTGAGCCGGTTTGCGCGAACAATATACGCGGCTGGTCGGACCGCTCTGCTCATGCGCGTGCGTTTTTTTGCGCAAACGCTCGGTCCCACGGTCAGCGCCAATAAAAAGTATGTGAGGCTAGCGAGAGCGGGCTTTTATGGCTTTCGGTACACTTTGAGACGATATAATTAGATATCGGATATTTCGAACGAATCACAGAGGTTAGGGTTAAGGTTTCATCTGTATTTCAGGGATCGGATCATCAGCAGACAATCGTTTTAAATATGACTTACGGCAAATGAAATGATTCGTAGGTACGTTGAAAAACTAATAGATAATAAGTAATTATATCAAAATTCGGTATCGACTTATGTACTGATCAAAAGACAGATTATTTGAACAGGCCTTATTAGCCTGAAAATTCATGTATTGCAAGACGTTAATGACATCGACACGTTAATGACATCTGTCATCCCAAAATAATTTCAATCGAACAAAAAAGTAGTAAATAATGATAGCTGTGATGATGCTGTTATGCCACAGTTTAAAATGTAGTTGGATTTATAAAGCAATGTGTTGCGTCAATTTGTTTGCCTCCGAGTGTACCTATAATACTATAATGGTTTTCATTGGCTGATTACTTTTGCCGATAGTCGATTTTCAATAAATTGACGTGTGTGAATCGAGGCATAGAGATGTATGATTTAAACTTATTTTATAGGTCTCAGGGGCTAGAAAAGAAGTGGTATTAGTGCGAAATGTTATTTCTTGTAATATAGTTGAAGTATAGGTGCCACGTTGTAGCGACAGCGACGGAGCGGTAACTACTAGCGATTTGTTTCAGTAACGGTGTGGCGCGTTTGCTGAAAATATTTTTTGAACGCGGTAATCCCGGAAACTACCTATCTTACCAGTCGGAGTTGAATTGCCACAGTCGTAAGTTTAATTTGAGATCTAGAGCCTGATCCAGCTTTAGTGGTTTGGTTATTTTATTGACTACAAAAGAAAGCACGTTCGTGGTTAACTTAGGTATTTTTTCATATCATCCTTTATTGTACTAACTACTAATAATTAGTACTTAGACACCATAGCAAGGTACAATATACTTGGACCCTTTCAATGCAAAACTAGTCAAGGGAAACTTGCAATTTTTTATAGAAACGCATCACGCGAACTAGGAATGAGCTCTAGAGTTAAACGTAAAGGGAAATCAAAACGCAGTTACAAAATGAGGCCAAGAGTAAAACAATTTGTTTGTATAATTATGCAACTTCTTAACTATATTTTAAGTACTTACTTAACTACACTTTAACTAGGTACTGAGTGCAATAAGCTGGCAATAATCGTAGGTATTCTTAATCTTAAAGATAACATTATGAGCTGTTTAGGATGATGATAAAAGAACCAGTCCAAGACGGACAGCTGACCGCAAACTGTAGCTGCAGACTACAGCAGTCTCTACTTGAATGCTGCAGTGTTCATGACCCGCCTACGGTTGCAGACTGCAGGCCGTGCTGCAGGCTAAGCCGCACCGGCTTTGTACCATAAATATATCAATCTAAGATAAACAAAAGTTTTCAACAAGTCGTTTCATTCAAAAAATAAATCAAAATCGCCTCATCTATCAAGAGAATCCCACTCCCAACATGAAAAAGAGATATTGCAGAAATATTACAGAATTATTGCCATATTGCAAAATACAGAACATTTTATTGAGCGATAGGCCTTTGCTCTATTGGTCTTCCAGGCAATTTTATAAAACAATAAACCTTAGTTTAAAATCTTTTTATGAAATCAATAATTACAGACATAACTGTATTTGATAATTATCATAATCATACATCTCCGTCCGCGCGTGAAGCTGGCATTAATAATGCGGCTATTACACTGCCTCAGGAATACTAATGCGGGTTCACACTAGGTCAGTCGTAAACAGGAACTATGGCTAGAACTAATCCGTAGTGAAAAGAACTTTGAAAAAAGAACCACGCTCAAAAATAGCCTATTATAATTTCGAATAAAGAAATTTAACTGTGTTCTATAATTGACTGTTCTCTGTTGTCTATGCTTGAATGTATATGTGTTTGTATATTTCTAGGTTTTATGGTTAAGCGGCTGATTTGCACTGTACAGTGTTTGTATGTGCTTTGTAGTTTCTGATAGTCTATGAATGATAGTTTAGTTTAAGCTTCAAAAGTTGACATAAGTAGGCTATTTTTGACAGTTACGTTGTTCTAGGATTTAAGATGGCTGCAGAACCATAAGCAGTAATAAAAGCTGGATTGACACGAACTGAGTTTGTGGTACAAGCACAAGGGTATAGTTTAGAATTTTATCTTATGCCTTAAATACACAACTCTAATACTGGATTGAGCTTCTTTGTTTGGTTACCTGCTCCTGCCCACCGCTATTATGTAATTAAATCATATATTAATTAAAGGATCCCTTTCACAAATTAAAATTATGAGTTTTCTTCTAATTACTTTCAATTTAAATGGCCCTTATTTAAAAGTAATAATGAAAATTGTTCTGATCGTGTATTAATCAAAATGTAATACCCGTAATTATAAAATTAAAGACATAAATTACTAAAAATCGTACATTGACATCATCAATACAAAAAACTGTTTGCGAGTTAAAAATTTCCTCAATCAACAAAAAGAAATAAAGAAAAAGGACGCAAGTACTGTTCGCAACAAAACACTTTAGAATTAAATAATATTTTAATAAGAAATTTTTCTTCCTGGCCAATAAATCTATACTAATATTATAAAGCTGAAGAGTTTGTTTTGTTTGTTTGTTTGTTTGTTTGTTTGTTTGTTTGTTTGTTTGTTTAAACGCGCTAATCTCAGAAACTACTGAACCGATTTTAATAATTCTTTTTGTAATAGATAGCCACATTCAACGGGAAGGTTATAGGCTATTTTTTATCCCGAAATTCCCACGGGAACGGGCACAGCGCGGGTAAAACCGCGGGGCGCTGCTAGTTGTATTATATGCATGCGACTCTATCCCAACCATTAAGAAAATAATGATAGCGTTGTTAACAAGCGACATCTATTGAGTGAGGATGTAACCGCGAGAAACAGCTAGGTAATAATTGTTAATTGCCTAAAATACATTGTATTACTTACAAAAATATAAACGTATATATTTAGGACTAAATTACTTTATGTAAAATGATGTTATGATTTATTTCAGTCACGTGGATTGCGATAAGAAAACGTGAAACCACGTACATATGTTTAACAACCATAGAGCATGACAAAAGCGGTATGTAGGTATATTGAAAATTGAGAACCTTCAGTGATACTCACTGGTACCTAACGATACGTTAATATATCTACTTTAACCATGAACTGTATTCGCGAAGTTATTTCAATATAATTATGTATTATCCTGTTTTAAATGTTTTTTAAAACTAGATTAGGTAGTAATTTTCGTGTTATGTTACCCGATTTTAAATAAGGAGGACTTTTTCAATTCAAATGTTTATTTTGTTTTACCTAGTTGTGTTTGGGTCCGTGGCTAAAGGTAGATTTGTAACAAAGAGAAAAAAATCAGGAATCAGCTACCGATAATTGAAATGAAATTTTCAGTTGATGCCATGCCTTCTTTAATTTTATTTTTAAACATTTCAAAAAGGTAGTTCTTATATGTTGTTTTGTAAAGTTATTTGCTGCCAGTACTTTGGGGTGAACGACTTACATTTTAGCAGGTAATTCTGATCTGTGGCGGCCTCTTGGGTCTTTTTGATAAATTAACTTCATAATATAAGTACCTACCTACCTATATCATTACGTACAAAGTTATAAGAATTATAACCTATGTGTGTTCCTTCTCGAATAATCACTATTTTTTTTGTATGTGTAGAGTTATAGATTTAATGAATATGAATAATCAAACGGGTTGGTTATATGTCTCAATTTGTAATTTATGTAGTGACCAAAATAAGGCTATTTTGTATACGTTGGATAAAATAAAATAATAATAATTAGGATATCAAATCGTGCATACAAACGAACACGTGCACATGCAGCATTCATAATAATACATATTATTATTTAATAATACACATTATTAGTTAATAATACACACTATTATTGTGGTTATCTTACATTTGAGCGCGTCTCGGAGCGCGTTCCCGAGTGCTGAGAGGGCGAGACGCAATCCGGGGTGGTGGCGGTCAAACATACCCACATCTATGTGTTATTATTACATTATTATATGTATTAATGTATTGATTGATTAAATAATAAGATAATTTTGTTAACTATATTGCAACAATCAATCAAGTTTTTCTTTGAAATGATTTTTTTTTACTCATTTTAGTTGGATATTTCTTTTTTACAATTTGTAAATGATAATAAAATTTGATTTTTCTATAACGATATAATCGAAATGTTAATTCAACGGAACCAAGACAAGTCTATTTCACTTCTTCATACGTAAACTTAAGTAGCATATTTTTGTTCGGAATAAGAATTGCAATGAAAACCCTACACAAATATTTTTTTAAACCATGTATGTATGTATGTATGGTCAAGTTCTGGGTGCTCTTAGGTAAATTAGTTTTCATTACAATCTATTTTTCTGTAGGATTCCTAAAAATTATTCCCTATTCCAACCAAAGACAATTCCGTCGGTAGAGGAAAATGGTTTGGTAACGTTATTCCATTCCTACTCGTCTTTCTCTATAGAAAGGAATGTCTCTGGTTAGACAATCGTCCATATTAGTTTACATTTCAGGACTCATAAGAAGTAAATCGTGTTTCTTCTATAAATAGGTACTTTATCTCACGAGCCCCGAGGGTACTTCTTCTTCTTCTTATCGAGTGGATGGTCAACCTGACCAATGATATTCACTGACTACAAATACAAGTATGGTTAAGGAGCTCGTGAAATAAGACAACTGTAATAATAAATAACTACTTAGATACAAAAAAATAAGAAAAAAGTAAAGTAAAGTATTAGCCTGTAATGTCCCACTGCTGGGCAAAGGCGTCTTATCTAAAAGATATCAGTACATTGAGGAAGATAGAAAAGTAAGTACTTACACGCTGGATGGTCATACAAGTGCGACACCCGGGTGCCCTCGAGCGGTCCTCCGGCCAGCTTGGCGGACAGCGTCTCCAGGAACTCCCGCACCGTGGCCTGGTGATGGAGAGCTTCTCGGCTAGGCCCCGGGCTGTCCCGCCCATCGTGTTCCTCGTCTGCAAGGTGAGGGTTTAAAGGGATTTTATAAGGAAGATGGTGTTAAGTCGGTTGGTGGACATAGAGGTTAATTTAAAAAGTAGATTTTGAACTTGGCTTGGTCTCTGTCTCAGTACCAAAAGTAAAGTAACTACTAGACACGGCATGCTAAGTAAGAATCGCTTCGAATTATAAGTGGTAAGAATAAAAACTGGCGAAGGCATTGCATTCGATAAAATAATAACAGTTTTTAAATAACATCCCTACCTATCTGCTCCAGTTTATCAGTGGAAAGCGACCAGGGCATGAGGCTGGCTGCTCTTTGCACTTGACGCAGGAACCACGCTCCAGACTCGAATTTAGTCGGGCTGTAATAAAAAAGGGTTGGTCATCAATACGCCTACTAAAATTTTATGAGCAAAACACATTATGTGACTTGCTATGAAAATTTAGCCAGGTGCTAAAAGTCATATGGAGAAATTCAGTTTGTTGGTATACTGGTAATTTAAGGGCAGCCACTTACTGTTGCTCCACGCAAATGCAAGGTATGAACCCTCCTTCTGTATCGCCGCCACATCTACCACAGACGATCGGCCTCTTCGATTTCACACATCTTCCGTCATTGTCTTTACTGAAACCAATAAAAATACATTTAAACATTAAATCTAAAGCCTGTGTTAGTTTTATACAAAAGACCACACTTATAAGTATTCTATGTAGAAGTGGTAGTTATAAGTATGATAAAGAAATTGGCGTGGGAAGTGGGAATCTAATTCCCACCCTATACCCTTCGTGTTGAATATGGCTATCCATTGCAAAAAGAATTATTCAAATCGGACTGGTAATTCCCGAGATAAACAAACAAATAAGCTTACAAATTTTACCTCATTATTATCTCATACAAATAACGTCCTTCAAAGATTTGTAACAGAGTATTGATGTGCAACCAACATCTGAGGCAACGGAGACGGCGAGAAATTATCCGCAGGCGAACAAAACACTACCGCCTGTAGTGGAAACAATACTGCCAACCAACTACTACTGTATGGGCCAATATTACTTAATGATCGCACTTACGATCTTACACACAGTTTGTAAATATCCTAATGAAATAGTAAGTTACAAATATCATTGAAATAGTAAGCTACAATAAACGAAACTTATTGTCTCTAAATTAATTGTATTTATATGTGATAGTAGTTCAAGTTAGTGAGGCCAAACTCCAACGTTGGAGTTTTATTCGTAGATCGCCTAAAGGTTGTTTAGTGATGATCGGATTTGGTAAGAATGGGATGAAATCACCTTTACCTTCAGTTTAAAAATCAGTTTAAATTTTAGGACTCGTCTGCAGATGGGGTGGATTGCTTCAAACGGTTAGTTACCGTAGCATGCGTTCGTTAAAACGTTTTTTTTTGTGTTAAATGTCTGTGAAATACATGTTAAAGACAAATGTATGTTTCATAACTTAAATGACAATCTGTTAAAGTTTTTCGGACTGCCAGTAGAAAATGACGAATTTCATTTACTCTCGGCCCGGACGTTTAGAACATTGGGTTATATGTACTAACGTTAGTACATATAACTCAATGGTTAAGAATTACATTATGGGTTAACACATTGCTGGTGCGTAAGCTGAAACAACCCGCTATACATTGTAAGTAGCCATGCCCAAAGCACTCGGTGCTCACTATAACCACTGACAGAATGATTACCAATCAGTAGTCAGAGTAACTCTATAACACGAATAGAAAGGATCATAAATGAACTTGTCATGGTTCGCTTCATTTTTGACGCAATACAAACATACCTACGTACATTTTTTACAAACATACTTCATCCGTACACCCGTTACTTACAGTACTCGGCAAAAACTGTTACCCGGAATAAGGCTGGATAGTTTTGATACGTACCTAGTTCGTTTTGCAGAGCGCTAAAACAAATAGTATGTAGTTTACACTAATACAAAAGTTTACCCAGCTACATGCAGTTTGAGCATTAAAAATCTCTTTGACGGCTTCAAATTACAATGTGAGAGAGGTAACTCTGTAATAAACTGAATTAAGTCAAAATTAATTCGGCCACCAAAGGTCGTTGGGTAATGGTATCTGCCTTGCACTATACTAACATCTGTCGGTATTTTTACTATTTGGTAACGTATAATAGTGAAAGTATATGTATGGCACGTGTGGTCAAATTAATATTCTGGTTCGGTGATTGTGGTTTCATAGGTTAGATCGATTAACAAACTGTGTTGAATTTATGTGTTGTTGAATCGGACCGAAGTTTCGTTGACTGACAGTTTACAACCTCTGCAATAGGTACCAACCGTCTCTCTTACACACGTTTTTTCATCATCGCTCTTTAACTAAAACACTGTTATACATTGTTTTGTCTCTTTTGCTCTGTGGAAAATAGCGTATGTCGGAGAGGTACAAACTAAATGATAGCTAAAATTCTGTTAACAAGCGTTTATGTAATAAGGCCCTATAACATTTAACGAATTGTCGTAATTTTTCATACATTATATATGTCTAATAAATCATTCGTTAACTCTACAAACCAAGCATTTGAGTACGGGACGTTAGTCTTTAGAATTTGACGCAATGATACTTTGAACTCGATCAAAGGTAACGAAGCCACAGCAACTTACTTACGCATGCACATGCGCTCAGATGCTATAAAAAATCCTTTTTAAATGTATGTAAAATTGTCTTCAAAACCAATAGAACATTTCACAACATGCAACCACAAATGTTCTCACAAACAAACTTCCGTATAAATATTATAACATATTCAAATAGAGATTTTGTAAAGAGAGCGAGGTCGGTAAAATGCAAAGGACGTTAGGAAATAGTTCGTAAATAAATGGATACACTTATTTCATCTTCTAATAGAAACTTCGAGAAAATGTATCGATATATCGCCTTAAGTAATATTCCAACTCGATTCGCATACCAATCGGTCGTTTAGTCGTTTTTATCGAGTATTTATTATAATTGTGTTGCGTAAACTTTCTTAACCTTGACTCGAAACTGCGACCTTCGCACCGAATGACATGTCATTGGTCTCGTGACGCACGGACAGATAAACTGCACCGTGTTTATATGGAGCATAGATTAGTTAGTGTTACAGCTGTATGTTAGTCTAGATTTTTGATTAATTATTGAGATAAATGCGGGTTGGTGAGTACGCCAAATCCTCCTCACTGTACTGATATCTTCAGTGAGATGAGAGACCTTTGCCCATCAGTGGGACATTACAGGCTAATACTTTTACTTTACTTCTTGTTGAGATGCTGCTTTTCTTCTTCTCGAGATGATAATTTTAAGTTAATGGCGGGATGAACGACGCCTACAAAAGGAACTAGCAATTAGTGGCTTCAAATCGAGAAGAGTGGCTGGAATGAGGGGAGTTAAGAGGTCTTCTTACAGCAGTTTGACGTACCTACCTTACAGGCTATTACAATGTGCAGGTAGTCGGCACCGTGCAGGGTTGGCCAACGACCTCTTCGAAGTCCTAAATGAAAGAACCGTGCAGCGCTCTATGTATTACTTTGACTAGTTAATTTTGGTTTAGTTTTGGAAATGCATAATTAATAATATAAGTTATGTAAAGAAAACAAGATGAGATCTTTGTAAGTACATACGTCGATAGGTATTTATTTTCTTATCAATATTGTTGTATTGGACGACAATGTTACTAATGCAACAGTTTATCAATTAATTGAATGATTTATTTTCTGTTTAGTCAAACTCAGTGTAAATAGTAGGTACAAATTCAATGTCAATATTGTTTAAACTATGAAGACATATGTCACAATTATTCTTTACAATTTAATGACAATTCTGTAAAATTTTGCAAGTATAGATTGTCAAAGTCAAAATTATACTGTAAATAAAAACTGAATTACTTTATTAAAGCTGTAAGCAACAATAAACAATCTTAAATTCTCATTTATAAGTATAAATACCAACAAAGGATAATAATGTAATTTCATTGTTACCAAACCTGTTTTAATTTTTTTGTATTTTTTAATAATATTACTCGTATATACATCTAGCAACGCCTCGCGGCTTTACCCGCGTAGTGTCCGTTCCCATAAAAAAATCGGGAAGAAAAATAGCCCATAATCTTCTCGAATCGAATCGGATTGGTAGTTTCTGAGATTAGCGTTTTCAAATAAAACAAACACTTTATTATTACTACATAGTATAAAACAAAGTCGGTTTCCGCTGTCTGTCTGTCTGTCTGTCCCTATGTATGCTTAGATTTCTAAAACTACGCAACGGATATTGATGCAGTTTTTTTAAATAGATAAAGTGATTCAAGCGGAAGGTTCATAAGTATAAAAATTCTCGAAATTCTCACGGGAACGGGCACAACGCGGGTAAAACCGCGGGGCGCTGTTAGTTTATTATATGTATAACGAAGATGCATAGCATAAAATAGTTATTTAAAAACACATCTGTGACAGTTTTTAAAATATAGAATTGTCGAGTAGACCGTGTCTGAGGCCTTTAGGCGGTCAAGAAACTCCGACTCCAGGGCTAGGCATCCACATGAGTTTTTTGACTCTGAATTCCCACTAGAAAGTCTACAACGCGAGTATCCGCAGATCGGCGCTAGTATAATTACAAGTATAATATAATGATAATTATATAAAGTACTTATTCTAATTCAAATGCACAAACACTCGGCGACCTCTGGCCTTTACCTCATCGACTATTCCTTATTATAATGTTCGTTAATGAGCTCAACTGTATTTATAGTTGTTTATTAGATCTATATTTATTTTGAAACTTGGAGATACTTTATATATTGGTAGTGAAAAAGACGTATATTTTCAAGGTATAAATAAGTATGTAAGATGAAAAAGTGTATACATATTATGTTGCAGGATAAATCTAATATCTAATAATATTGCCTCATAATCATCTTTTTAACTTTTTCAAACTATAAACTGTCTTTTAACCTACAAATTAATCAGAATATACATAAGAATGAATTCTGAAAAATAAAGTTTAAAATTCCATTTTGATTTCTGTTTGCTTTTACATCGAGCTTTTACCACTCGTTTGCAATGGGACCCTATGATGAAAGGTGTGCTAGTTTATGATAAAGGTAAAAATAAATAAATAAATCAATATATTTCATAAAAGTTATTGCCAAATATTCACATTCGATTTATTTTTCTGGATTAATATAGTATTTTCAGTCACATTACTTAATTTTACACTTTTTACAGACGCAACATATCTTAAATAACACCTAAACATTAATGTACGAAATCCTGTAGTATCTAATACAATAACGCACTGTAATCCAACACTCTTTTAGGTCACATTATTAAGTATCAGTGATCTCACTTACTCCACACATTTGCATTTCACTCGTCATCCAATTCGAACCACATAGAAGTCACACTACTGGACTGTTCTCTCGCCTGTTCCTCCGTTATGATCCTCAGAACCACCACCTCCATCATACATAGAGCGAACAGAATCACGAACATGGCAAAGTTCGATCCTTGGTGATGGTAGTGGAACTGGCTCGGCAAAGGTCCCGGCGGCGGCCATGCTGCCACGCCGGACATCATCAGACTCGGAATCTCCATCGTTTTATTAATCCATGGTTTCTGTAGGATTTTAAATTCTTCTGAACGATTTTTGAATACGGAATAGGATATTTCTTGAAATTTAGTTAACAGGCTGAAGATTTCGATGCGTTTTTGTTTCGGCAAGCTGATTATCCCGATGCGTTTTTGTTTGACCGTTCCGTTTTAGTATTGTTTGTTAATTGCGTGTGCGGTGTTCGCGTATCGAATTAGTTGTGTCGCCGGGAGCTTGTTTCGCGGCGAGTGCACCAACCAGCCCTCTGATGCAACTCTTCTTATGAAATGTTAGCCGCTTTAGATTCTCGTTGGGAAATGGTAATGTGAGCGCAACGCGGTCAAGGTTGCGCCCAGCGTGCTCGGCCCGGTGCGGACTGACCTTTACTTTTACGGTGAAATGTTTGTTTGTTTTTTGGCAGCTAATCATGATTGGTGAGTTTTCGAAGGTTGACGAACTTTGATTTCCTTTGTATGTGAATTGAATATTAATTGAGTACTCGAGTATCATTAAATTGTCTTGTACTTATATGGTAAGTGCATGGTAAGGTTAATTTTCTTTATCAGTAGGTAGGCTGGTGGTTTGGTTAATATGGAAATAATGGTTAATCATAGAAATCATTAAATACTACTCCTATGGCACTAAATTTTTATTATTTAACAGACTTTATACAAAAGTTTTATAAAGCCAAATGAAATTCATTGTCAAATCTCCCATTAGTCAAAATCAATGTAAACTAAACTCGCTGACGTTGTCATTGTGTGTCAAAAGAAGTCAATGACAACAATTGAATTTATTTGCTATTACATTAATTAACATATCTATTAATAAACCAAACATATAATAAATATTATATCGTTCACGTATAAAGTATCATTCATTAAACTCAAACCCGTACCCGAGTCTATACTATGTTCATATTCATTATCCACAGGGACGTTCCCGAGTTATCCCTAAATCGCATATCATCGACACTGTCCGAAGACTTATCAGAGGAGAAGACGCTCCTAGTCAACCCTCACTGTCCCGTCAGGATCATGTTAGAGTACATTAGGAAGAAATGCAAACTCGGCGTGTTCACCTCCTTTGACTTGTGTGATGAAAACGGGATACTAAAAGGACTTTTCAATCTGCCGACCTACGTGTATGCTACGGACCTGTTTGTGCATAAACACACATATTATATCATTGTGATAAGACAGGTGTTTAGTTTTTGATGTTTGTGTAATTTTGTAGACTTTGCATTGTCTGCGGCTGTGTGGTAGGTGCTCAATCTATGTAGGTACATGTTTGTGGGAGCCTGGCCTCAGAACCAGCACAATAAGAGCCAATATATACCTTACTACACATTATTACAAGTATATTTCTAATAGGCTCGTGAATTCATAACTTTCCTTCCCATTTATATTTCATTCTCATTTTATTCCGATATAAATAATGCGAATGATAATTCTATAAACGTGATAATCTCTGGGATTATCAATGGAATTCGAAAAGTTATTTTGTATTGGATAACTACATTCAAAAGGGAAGTTATAGGTTACTTTTAATTTTTCGGCATGTAGCTATAATATTAAGAAAGTATTAGCCTTTAATGTCCCACTGCTGGGCAAAGACCTTTTCATTACGCCGGAAATGTCAGTACAGTGAGAAGGATTAGGCGTAATCACCACTTTTGCCTGCTGCGGGTTGGTGATTTCAAACCCGATGCATGTTTTCTGCTAGTATATTAATAAAAGTGAATTTCCAGGACGATAAAGAGAGGCGTGGTTCGACGTTACCCCAGCTGTGTCACGACAACAAGTTGTACCCCATTCTGAAGGAGAGGACCAAGAACTTGATACTGGGGACCAGTTCTACTTCCCCCGTCAACTCCAGCATCACCATCCCGACCAAGAAGAAATAAAAAAGTACTCATTTGTAAATGTTAAAGGTTTGAGTTTTTATATATGAGATTTTCTTTTAAACTGTCGCGATTTTTATACATTATTAAAATTACTACGGGTTTTATCAACTCTGCCTGCGACCACGGGTGGTGCAATCCACTCTGAACGTCGGGGTATCAAAGTGAGTATTTTCCTATATAAAAGAATCTTTTTTGCCGCAAAAAAACCCGAAGTAATTGATTTCTTTAAATAATATGCTGAGAAAGGATCTATTATTGTTGTTATGATTCATACGCGATAATTTAAATAAATATTTTAACTTTGATCTGGTGTAGTTTAATTAAGCAAAGTAGTGTTTTTTAATTGTAAGCAAATGTCGTAAGTACATCAAAAAAATCTGAAATGTTTAATCTTTCCAAAAGTGTCTTAGTTTTTTGTCTTAGCAATTGAAATGTATTTTGCTCTGCTTATTTGCGTAGGCACTTTGAAAGTTCTTTATTTTTGTTTTAGTGAAAAGTACTAACAATACCGAAGTGTTATACTAAGTTCATGATGTCGCAGATTGGCAGAAATAACGGCTCTATGGGTTCCGTGAAGTAGCAGAATCAACGTCTTCAGAAAAGAGAAAAATAGGTTATAAAAAAGATTTTTTAACTAACTTCATAAATAAGGATATTTCAGTTGGAATTATTAAGTTAGTTTAATGCAAATGTGGTTAATGAGCGCTTATGAGGGCCCTTAGTCAATTCGAGATCTCCTTCTTCTTCTAGATAAAAAACAACTTACTTAAAATATTTACAACTAGCAGCACCCCGCTGTTTTACCCGCGTTGTGTCCATCTCGTGTGAATTTCGGGAATTTTTATACATATAAACCTTCCTCTTGAATCACTCTATCTATTTTAAAAAAAACCGCGTCAAAATCCGTGCAGGTAATTTAAGTTTATCGCGAACAGGCAGACAGACAGACAGACAGACTGCCGCGGCCGGGGACTTTGTTTTATAAAATGCAGTGATAGTGATAGAAGTACAATTTTAAATTACGTCACCGCCATATTATTATATCTTAACCCGGGTGTTATGTCGTTAATATTCCTGTCGGCCGCCGCTTCCTTCCGGGAGCGCCGGAAGTCAGATACCGATCCTGACTGCTAATCAGCCGAGGGTACTCGGAGGAAATAAATCCACCAGCACTTATAAGGGTTCCATCATATTGAGTGTTAAAATGGTCACGTGATTTATGAAAAAGTTAGGACTCTTTCAAATCAATCGTTGTCAGTCATCCTGTTGGTCGTCTTGAATGTAAAACAAAAGATGATTTTTGCGTCCAAGCTATAATATCATACAAAATCTACGTGGAACTACAAAAATCTCTTCAATAGAACTAGCCCTAATAAATCGCGATTTTACCCGATCCGAAGAGGTTTCTATATATCTGATTTTATCTGTGCTGTCCCCGAATTTCGAGATTAAAGTCAGTATAAACTAGTGCGTCGCGGGTTTAATTGCGTTGCACATGGTTCTAAGGGCATTGAAGGATAAATGTAGGCAATAACTTTCTTTTTGAATGTGGCATTTGTATACCTATATATCTTTGTCTATGGGCTATAAAATCAACCAGAAAATGTAAAAGAGGTAGGTCCGAAACTCAATCGCTATTAAAAATTTCCGCGAATATGGATTTACTAAAAGAGTTAATCCATGGGTCCACGGATAAACAACTCAAATGGCTTGCAAAATTCACTAAAACTATAATAAAACGAACCAAAGTTACCTGCAATTAATTCGGTTCGGTCAGTGTGACTAACTACTGTTTAACAAGCTATGAAATGAAATTACCTGTACCATACGAAAAGATCTCAACGAAAACTAACAGACATTTTAATTACTTTGGATCAAATAATATGAACAGAATGATGGGGTAATTTACTAAACATATTTTCTTCTAAAACGAATTCATTGGTGGGAATATCTTGTAAGTTTATATTAAGGAATCGGAAGAAGGAAAATAGATTCGATACACTACAATCTGTAACAAAATATCTATCATTCTAACATTATAAATTACTAGCAGCGCCCCGCGGTTTTACCAGCGTTGAGGCCGTTCCCAACGGAATGTCTTGATAAAAATAGGTTATAACGTTTCCGTTTTATATGGCTATCCATTACAAAAATAATTATTCAAACCGAATAGGTAGTTTCTGAGATTAGCTCAGCTTTATTATAAATTACTCGTAGTATATAGATAGTATCAAACAAGGAAAAGTATGATTCCAATGAACGGCTTGCTTACATCCTCATTTGCTTTTAACCATTTGCATCATATTGCAGTAACTTTTATTTTGGCTGTTTAAACCGAAATTTGAACGTGGAACGATCACCGAACCGCCGCGAAATGGGAGCGTATGCGCAGCCAACTGTGACGTCGCATTCGCTGCTAACAGAATTTATCAAATGGTTCACTCTATAGACCGTTTTATCTATGGTTATAGATGTAACTGACCGATGATGTCATAGCGGATGCTTTTTTCGAATTTTAAACGCTTTTTGCTGTGATTTTCGGAGCTATAGGTGCTTATATTTGTTAAGTAAAAACTGTCTTCCGTGAAAGACTCATCTTTTTCTTTTTAAAGGAACGTCGCTTAAAGTGCAAAAACCTTTTTACAACTAAAAGCAGAAGTCAAGGTAGATTTTAGTTCAATTGCCTTTTTTGATTACAGGAAAAAAAACATCCATGGACCAAAACACTAAAAATAAGATAAGATCTCCTGAAGTATTTCACCAATGACACTGACACAGAAAATATTTTTCAATAGTTATATCACGATTATCACGAAATAGTCTATCTTTCGTGTCGTCTTAGTTAGAGCACCGATGGGTGTCTCTCGTAATCAGCCAGTACTTTAAACTTGTCATATAAGCTATTGCAGGACATTTATCTTGCAGTTGATTGCAATCTCTCAAGAGCATTGACATAGTTTAAGACGGTTATTAGCGCTGCAGTGGTAATTGGCTTGACACGTTGGTTTATGCAACGCGCTGCTCTCGGTTTTAGCTAATTAAGTTTTGGAAACCAAAAGATATATTGTCGTTGAATAAAGTTTGCAAAACTTAGCCTCGTATGAGGGTGGATAGCTAAAGAAAAATAATTTGATTTAGTACCTACACCCGTACTCAGATACGTCAAATGGTTCCTTTGAGTGATTTTATTTTAGCGTCGATTTAATGGACCTCTCTATGTGAGGCAGCTTATGTTTCGAAATCAAAAAATGTTCATTCAGAAATGAATTTCAATATGCGTCAAATGGAACACAATTAAAAAAACGAACATAATTTGTTTTTTAACCAACTTTTAAAAAGAAGGAGGTTTCTCAATTCGACCGTATTCCGCTTTTTTAATATTCAGGTACGTGATTAAATTATGATTAAGTATTTTAATTCACCTTAAGAATTTGATGGACGAAGCTTTGCTCTACAGTTTTCAGTTTAGTTAAGGGCAAAGCTCTTTCTCATGTAACGATACAGAAAGTATAGAAAATAACATTTACAAGGAAACATATTTTATTAATCCAGTGTTAAAAACGATAAAAGTAAAACATGAAGTAAAAACAAGTAATAAAAACTTACTTTTAATAAAACTCAGCGTTAAGTTTTATTCGTGTGTTTTAATAAGCACTTCAATAAGAATACTTTCTCAAAATTTTCTTAAAAATAGTTTGAGAGAGAGCGTGAAGGCTGATTTTAGATAAAATGTCTTGTTTCAGTCTTATGATGATGTGATGTGATTTAGGTGATACGTTTTGGTAGGAATAAGATTATGATGTATGAGGTGCTTAGTGGTTCTTAATCCTTACTGTAATGATAGTGAGATGAGAGGTAATACATGTACAGGGTTGGCCACTAACCTACTCGAAGTTAATGAAAGAATGAATACACTTCTTTTAGTATTAGCTGCTTCCTACCTTAATGCGATTGAAGGGCAGCCTTTTATTCATGTAGTCGTAATAAGAATAAAGTATTACATGCCTTCAAATATGTCCTCGATCCACAAACAACACTCACTTAACCCAAAACCACACAACACTTCCTAAATAAATCAATTATATCGATAGGTAATTAAATCCACAATAAAATAAACAATCGGGTTAAAACGTCTTCATTAGTTAATGAACTCAAAGATAATGCAGTTAACTATCAATGAAATATCACATCGATTTGATAATCGTGTGAATTCAATATATTGTCAGATTGGTGTCCGGTGCGGTACTGAATGCGCGAGCGCAAGCGGCGATACGCCCCGTGGCGCTGATGATCAGAAATTCAAACTTCCCTGGCGTTTCAGGGTTCCGCGAAGGTCGAATTTACAATAGAATACGAGTTATCTCCTGATTGATCATTAGTAGGTTTTGTAGTGACACATGTTTTTGGTTGTGGAATAGAAATGTTCGATGTATTTTTTTCACTAAAAGTTATGTATTTTTAATGAAATTCATGAAATTAATGATATTATAGCATGTATTATGTATTTGTATACCCTATAAAATAGCCTTATGTTGTAAATTGATCCCTGGCACGCTGTAGTCAAGACGTTGGTATCAGACTTTCTGTATTTCGAATGCGTTTTAATCTCAAATAGCATTAGCACTAATATTATACGGAACCAATAACGAATTAAAATAAAATGTTACGTCTAATTGTCACACATCTATTGCACCGTACAATATGTGTTCAATATACACATACGCACTGCAATTAAGTTAACCGTAACCTCGTAGTAAGGGCAGAAGAAAAGTTAAAGAAAATCTGAAAAATACTGAAACTAGCTGAAAACTTAACCTCAGCTTTTGAAAGTTCTAAATGTTCTAAAAGTACGAAATACAGAAATTTATATTAAAATAGCTATGCCCCCGCGTTGTACCCGTTCCCACGGAATTTCGGGATAAAATGTATCCCATGTGTTATTCTGATGTATAACCTATATTACAGTAAAGTTTCATCCAAGTCTGTCTAGTAGCTTTTTCGTGAAAGAGTAACAAACATACATAAATCCCCACAGACTAGCGCATTTATAATATAAGTAAGATACCTAGGACTAGTACCTACCAATTTTATAAATAAGCTTTTTCTTGTATTATCACTACATAGTATAAAACAAAGTCACCTCCCATTGTCTGTCCCTATGTATGCTTAGATCTTAAAAAGTACGCAACGGATTTTGATGCGGGTTTTTTAAATGGTTAGAGTGATTCAAGAGGAAGGTTTATATATATAAAAATTCTCACGGGAACGGGCACAACGCGGGTAAAACCGCGGGGCGCTGCTATTAAAAAAGTTTGGTTTACTGCATTTCTGTATTTGCGGGAATGCTAATATGATTACGAGCAGGGGTGGAATACGTTAAATATAATTGACGAAGGGGTTCTTGTGTGGTTATGATGCATTGCTAACGGTACGCTCCCGACACAGAACCACATATGTACACTTATGTCACGGTACCGACCCGGGACGGTTCACTGACTCTATCGATTGTTTAACGATTTTTTAGACCTTGAAATGTATCATTAGAGCTAGAGCTGTCTTTAATGAATGTTTATTGCCGTGTATTGATGATATTAGTTACAGTTAAAGGGCGGGTTGCTCCAGCTTACCTACTCTCGCGCATCAGTAAACGTAAACGTAAAATGTGAGTGTTAGTTAGTTAAAAAAAAAGACGTGTGGCACTCGGGGACTGCCGCGGTAAAGCTATTGCATAGTTATTTTTTGTATCACTAGAGGCGTTAGTGGGGAGCGTGAGGTTTTTTCACATGAGGTTTTTTCGTTACGGAATTTCTGGATTCGGTCCCCGCGCTCAAGGCCCGCGATAGAAGCTATGCAATAGCTTAAAAGAAAATGAAAAATCGTGTCTTTTTACTGGCCGCTCGAATAACTTTAAGCAATTGCTTATAACAGACTGTCATTAAAGTTATGACGTTTAACAGCGTAAAAAATCATGAACCTTTAACGAACGTATCTTATGATAACCAACCATTTGGAACAACCCTCCCTAAATTATTGATTTGAGGAATTCCATAAAAAAAAATATTGACCACGTGGTGTAGTTTGGTTAAGCTACTTATAATGATTGTTAAGCAATGTGGAGCTCAGTCACTTCTTGGACTGGTGGGGATACTTGTATTTTATATGAGATGGCGAGACGAGCTTGACGGGTACTTGTCTAGTGGTGTCAGGATGCTCTTGACAGAGCTTAGTGGAAGAATTGGGAGGAGGCCTTTGCCCAACAATGGGACATTTAGGGCTTATATAAAGAAATGAATTATAGGTAGCGTTATGCACTTCTTAGTACAAAGAGTAGACTACTATCCATTCCACCCTTTATTTAATATCTCATCTTTTTTACTAGATCAATGTAAGCCAGATAGAGCACCTCTACCGGATAACTTTTCAAGTCACACTTGAAATTTTTGACCAGTAACGCCATCTGTTAACGTATACCGAACTTAATAGGTTTCAAGCATTGAAAATAGAACCTCCTCTGTAACATTTAGTACTGAAAACTTTTAACAGATGTCGCTACGTTGCACAAATGAACTTGAAATCCAAAGTGAAGATGAAAGTGGATGTATTTTAGCAGAGGAACAGATGAAAGTTTGCAAAGTGTGAAATAATATTGAGAGTATTGTGTCGTAATAATAATGTACTGTCGTAATAAATTAGGCATCTATATTATTTAAATGTCGATTTCAGGGGTGTTTCCCACCAAATATTGTATGTAGGTTGCTACTATATTTCGCAGGGAATGGTTTTATTGATTACATTTTGCTAATGAAGTTGCCACCGACGATCGAGTCAAACGTATGTTAAACCCTTAATTATTGCAGCGGGGGAATGCCTAACTAATCTCTAGCTATGTAACGGCATATTATGTAGTTTACACAACCAAAACATTTATTTAAAAATTCTTCTGTGGTTAAAATCCTATAATATTATTCCATTATATGGCAAAGATCGATCGTTCACTGAAGATCTCAGTACAATGAGAGGGATCAAACTTAATCGCCACGATTGAATACAGCGGGATGGCGATATTTCGGATCAAAAAGTTCATAAATTTTTGCCACAATAAGAAAAAAATAAATCATAATACAAAATTACAACTTAAATAAAGCAGCAACAAGAGACATCTAAGCTGATGCTGAACAGAGACTGAGATCTCGGTTTTTCTCTCTCGGCTTTCAGACACCTACTCTGGTACACTTATTTAGCAGATTGGCGATTTTTCGGACAAAACTCAGTAACATTTTATAGTGTTTCTCCTTAGAGTCACGGGACAAGCCCGGTCTTTTTTATTTTAGTATTATTATATGGAATTATTAATAGGTATTGAACTGACCTGTTCCAGCTGATGCCGTTAGCGACGATGTAACACACTCCAGACACGACCCCGGCGAGTAAACCCAGGCTCACACCGGTCGAGATGTACAGGGTGCCGGGCATCTTATGTGTTTACCACTTTATCACTAAAGCACTGTCATTGTATTTGAGAACTCATAGGTGATTAGGATAACACTTTCTGGCGAAGCACTTTTCCTTATCTTCTTGTTGAAGTTTGAAGTTTAATGTTTGTTTGAGAGCACTTTTTTCTATAGTAGAAATTGTTGTTGTTTGTCAGAGTGAGTGTGTAATTAATGAGTTATATCATAATAAAACAAAATATGATTTCTTCCTTTTGTGTTTTATTAAGTATTAAAGTTATTGTTAGTAGCTAATAATATAAGTACCTAAAGAGTTTATTTTTTGTTTAAACGCACTAAATCCATGAAACTATTACGTCGCAATTCAAAAATATTATTGTAACCACAAGCAAGAGCAAGGTTACTACCACTTTTCTTTTTTAAACTTTTGCGATCTGAAAACTTGGTATTATCGTATCCACACTGTATTTTTCGCGGAAAAATAGTATAATAAAGCAATTAAACTTATCTCTTTTTTTTCTTTTTCTCGACGTTTTCAGTGGGTTGCGCCACTCGTGGTCGTGGGACTCGTGGGCCGACTGAAGACTTTGGTATTACCGCTATGACGCGAGGGTAGGTGTTCCAAGTGTTGGCAGTACCCTCACATGGTCAAAAATAAATGTTTTATAAACTTTCTTTATAAACTTTTTCACCGCAATAAAACCAACACTAATACGTTATTAATACCAAGCTTTTTAAATCTCGAGATTCGCACAGAACAACGTAGGTAAAACCAAGGTACACAAGTATATAACAAAGGTCAAACTTCTACTTAAAAAACACCATTGAATCTTACCAGCACAACCCTACTGTACCACAATAGGTATCAAAGGGACCCGGTTGATCCCTCAGGACGGAATGTCCGAGAATGCCTCGGGCCGACAAATTCCTTAGCTCGGGAATGCCTCAGTCTGCGATAAAGGAGATTGTCCGCGGTGCATTCACTAAGAAGGGTTTGAGTAGTGAAGATTACAAGTTTGTTCCATTTGACGTAAGTTGGATTATGGTTGTGTGTCTTTCGTTAGTTTAACGGTCGGTCTTCATAAACTATGTAAGCTCAGATGGAAGAATTCATTTGGTCATGATTCATGCACATAGCTACGAAGTAGAGAATTTGCCCAGTAAGTACTTGGTGCTGCGCTGTTCCGTCCACATAGCGTATTAAATTAAATTAAATAGTTGTTCTAAATGATTGCTGTGATTTTCGATTTATTTCGCTGAAGATAGTATCACCAAGGACAAAATGTATTACCAAGGTATCACTTGCAGTGTAATCATTGCGATGATAAATTAGATTTTCTCCCCTTTGATGTACAAGAGGGATAAAATGTAATCTATATGAATACAATTTTTCCCCTATTCATCTCGGTTTGATGATACTTTAGATTCAACAGACTGAAGCAAATTCTATGCTCGTAATTTCACCAATAGTTTAAATCATATTTTTTACTCATGAAGTTGTTAAAAATCCTTGTAACCAATTTCCATCACGTTTTTTTCAGCGGTTTAGTCATAAAAAGGCAAATAAATATGTTTGCAGTTACATTTATTAGCCAACTCATGAACACTATCCCATACAACCATTTTGGTCGCAGTGTAGTAACAATTTCATTTGAACACAAAATCTGGTTGAAGTGTGGTAACAGTTACTACACTTTAGTGTCGACTTTAAAAAGTGGTAACATAGTGCACACATTGCGACCACTTTGTGACCACTTTGTAAATGTAGTAACATAGTGCACACATTGTAGAAACATCGTTACCGAATTTTTTCTCACACATTTTGGTCACACAGTGTGCACTATGTTACCACTATGTTACTACATTTACAAAGTGGTCACAAAGTGGTCAAAATGTGTGCACTATGTTACCACTTTTTAAGTGAGTATTAAGTGGAAACATTATTTTATACTCCTGCCCAAAATGTTCAGTGGTACTCAACTATTGGTGTAGAAATTATTATTTTTGTATGTAGAAACGTGATAAAATAATTGTATTTTACCCATCTGTAAGATACACTACAATTTACTTACGGAAACACTTTTGTCTTCCCTGTACAGTGAAAGATAAATGGTTTCTATCTACCGATAATCGGGTAGTAGAAATGCAATACGTGGAAATCATTAAAGGAAATTTAATGATAGCTGGAAAAAAAGTAAAAATAACTTTTGATTTCTTTGAACTACCTATCAAATCTCGATATCTTAACATACATGCAACTATTAAAAAATTTGAACAAGAAGAACTGCAACTAAATGAACTAACCAACGTAAAATGTGAATTAATTTCAATCAAGGATAAAAATAAAATAGTATTTTTGCCTATATTATCAACACTACAGCAGTCTCAGAAGTAATAATATTACGTGTTATTTTTTAGTACTTTGTCTCTCATATAATATTTTTAGATATCTCTTTATTTTCTGTAATAGAAATAGGTGATGTAATAATAAAATATGTAATTATTAAAAGTTTTTATTATTTAATTGATTAGTAGTTGTAGACATTAGTTGATTATTTAATTTAATTAACCCATATTTAATTAGTTGCTTCTTCATTTTGTAGAACTACTTTTTCTTTTTCTGGTGAAGATTTGGCTAAATTGTATCTGCAAGAAACAATAAAAAAAGATTAAATGAGCAAGCTAAGTTTTTATTGGTTTGTAATAGAAAGGTACAGTAAACAGGTGTTATTCGGAACATTTTTGAAATTCAAAATATAATATATCGTCAATGCTATTTCAATCTATAATAGCATCGCTTGTGATCATCAACACCTAGCAAATTGTAGAAAAATGTGCAAATCAATACAAATGAATATGTTTTAGTTACGTAGGTACCTACAATTCGAATCGACCCCAATCTAATGTTATACGTTGGGAACCTCTGATTTTGGATTACACGGCAGCCATAGTGAAAGTGGTCACAAAGTGTGCGCTTTGTGTACACTTTGTGACCACTTTGTGACTAAACACTGAAACCCATCATAAAATTAATATTGTCTGTTTTACAACCTACAAATAGACTATTTATTAGACATTTACATTTCAAACGTAATTAAATTATTTTTAAATTTGCAAGTTTTCTAAGTTACCGTCATTATTATCTACTCATATAATTTATTATTTGGTTTTCATATGTACAAATTTAGCAATTAAAATATATATTTTGCTTACCTGTTACTATATTGAGGCGCTCTTATTTATTATAATTGTTATCAAAATTCCGTCGATGAACTTGATTTCGTTTTTGTCAAACACTTCACTTTCGACGAATAATCCGCATCAAAGAAATGAAATAAAGTTCAATCACAATAAAAAAATGGCCGCATATAGTTTAGTAAATTATAATGGCCGCAGTTTATTTAGTTTAGTTAAATAAGTTGACATTTAATCCCCAAGTTGACGTTATTTCTATCAGTCATTCGTTATCATTCGGTCATCATTCACTCGAATTGTGGTCACAATCCAGTAACATTGTGTACACAATGTTACTACACATGTGTACAAATTGCGACCACTATTTTTTTTTTTGTGTCGTAAATTCCCCACTTTCGGTAACAAAGTGGTAACAAAGTGGTAACAGCGACTGATCTTGTTTCTTGTGTAAAGTTTTAGTGTGGTAACAGTTACCACACTGCGACCAAAATGGTTGTATGGGATGTTATGTAAACCACAAATCCTACAGTGTTATTACAGGCCTTGGAATAAGATCGTGAATTGATTCAGAAAACGTGAAATAATAAGTCGTTCCGAGTGATTTAGTTCACAATCGCACTCAATACATTTATTTATGTGCATGAAACAATGCGTTAAACCGAACACGTAAAGTGAAATAGTTATTATATAATTAATGCCATATATTTATTTACTTATATCGCTTGTTATAAGAATTTTACATATCAGATTTCCAGTTGTAATGTGTAAAATATTCAAGCGATAGGCGTAACGTGACCCTTACTGAATTCACTGATTGCATATACAGCGTGTCTCACATTTTGCCACATTTTGAAAAGGAAGGTATCTAAAATTGCGTAAAATTTAGCTTAGGTACTTTTCATGACAATAAAAATAGTAATTGTAACATCCGTTCACGCGTGATGCGATGACCAAATGAAATCAGATTCATTTTGTATACATTTGGTATTGAGAAGATTTTTCTAAAAAATATCTTCTAAATTCAAATATTTTAGAAAATACGTTTACGGCTAGAAATGATTTTCACACCAGCTCCCATCACAAATTCACAATTCTATCCAACTCTTTAACAAAAGTCTAAACTACTATAAGTTTAAACTACATATTTAATATAAATACCCTGTACTGGTGGAGTCATGTTTTCAAAACTTCTATAAACTTCAGTTATCCATGCCATCATTGTTAAAACAAAACCGTATTAATTACTCAGAGTTAAATCTTTCTAGAACATAACTGAACCAATAAACTTACATTCCCAAGACCTAAATACCAATCAGGCATCTGTATGCTCAACGAATACCGTTGCTTAACATGAAAAGCGTTATCTCTAGATAAGGTTCTCTTCAAACAATAGCAAGTAGATGCTGCAACAAGCTTAGCATGGGAGACGAATAACAATATGCTAGCTTTAATGTATGAGAGAATCGCATTGACTAAGCTTCGGGAATAAATATAGGCATGATTTGGATCTTTAGGACTATTGTTTGGGTTGATTCTAATTGTGGTTGGAGATGTCGGTGGTGTAATGATCTTATGGTAAGCAAATGTGGGGTTAGCTGTGGAAATTTACTTAAATAGCGCTTTTATGTGACTTTTATTAGCGCAGTTCCTTTAACTCAATATGGCGGTTATGGCGGTTAACACGCCCATCCCCTTAGGTCGAAATTATGATTTTTTTATCAATACATACTAAACTTATTTACGTCAAAAATGTGACTACTCCATTGGCCCCACCCTTTGGAAAGTAAAATCACCCTTTTCCCAGATAATGGCCGGCATATATGCTGCATATCGGTTTGATTTAAGGAACTGAATTTCGGAACCTTTGTCTCGCACATGTCTGAAAAATTTGTTTACCTCTTGTCAGAGTAATTTTTAGAGATTGTTCTGAAAAATCAGAATGTATGTGGTACTCGTTAAACTTGCAGTTCTGGGCGTTCTGAATGCAGAATCGGAAAGTCAGATTCAGATCAAAATTCAGGATGTATAGTGCCGGCCTTATACAATCTTCCATAGACATATAATAATTAGTCTGATAATCTATGGATAATTGGGATAATCTTCTTTGTAATATAAGTCAATGTTTACATGTCAAAGTCATAATTTTAGGTCACTTCATTTTTATACAACGTTAATTTATTTTCTATATTTTATTATTTTTATAAAGAAAATTGTTTTATTAATTAGTAAAGAAAATGGCGAATTTGATTCAGTTACAATGCCTCCTCGGCATTCGGTGTAGAGACTTCACTATGATCGCCGCCGATCAAACCAACACCACCAGCATCGTTGTGATGAAGAGAGGTTCGAATAACACTGATATTTTGTATAGTAGCGCTAGTTTAGGTTATTAAAGTAGTAAGCGATGTTAGGTCATCACGATTGTTAAGCAACGTGCTTGGCCACTTGGGTGGTTGGGTGGGAGGCAGGTAGAAGCATTTCAATCCGAGCGCTACCGTGTTTCGAAGGGAATCATTAAATAGTCCGTTTTTGTGGTTCTTGTATTTTCGTAGTGAACGTAATATCGCTGATATATAAAATTCTCGTGTCGCGGTGTTTGTAGTTAAACTCCTCCGAAACGGCTGGACCGTTTCTCATGAAATTTTGTGTGCATATCGGGTAGGTCTGTGAATCGGAATCAATTTTTGATCCTGAAATTCTTACGGGAACGGGTGCGCTGCGGGTGAAACCGCGGGGCACAGCTAGTCTTATATATGAAATTCTCGTGTCACAATGTTAGTTACCATACTCCTCCGAAACAGCCGACCGATTTTTATGAAATTTTATATGCATATTCAGTAGGTCTGAGAATCAACGTCTTTTGTTCATACCCCTAAATGTTAAGGATGGTCCACCACTTAATTTAAAAAGTAATAAATGGCAAAACAACGTTTGCCGGTTCAGCTAGTATAAGTATAAAACCATCTCCTTGAATGTAACTGAATGTAAATGATTTAATACAAAAACTTGAGAGATGTCAAGGGACACCCGGATGGAACGAAGAAACACTGTCAGGATTCATTATTGTTATTATTTTCTATTTAATTATTATGTACAAAAAACCTGTATACACTCAACAAAAATAATCGTCGCGACACCACACTGTTCAATGCGAAATAGAAAGACGAAACGAAAATATCTGTCTGTCTCTCTCTAACGCAAAAAGTGTCGTTACAACTTTTCGTCTTAATTTTTTCCGTCTAGCCCCCTTTCGCAACGCGCGAACCTTGTTCCAAAAACATTTTCCAATTCCGACTTGTACTTACTTGCAGTTCTAGAGGTTACCGTGTTTAAACAAACTATTCAGCATTATTAAATTAGAATAGACAGAGTATACCTAGACCTAGACTGATAGGTAATATGGCCGTGCCAAATACTATAAATCCTGATATTCATGTAAAATAACGTATTTTGGCTAAGGATGTTCTCCGTTTTTTATCCAATCAATCAAGTGATAGATAAGTAGGTTACTGTAGGGGCTTTACCTGTAAAAAACCTTGCCACCATTTGGTAATGTCAACACTATGAAGGTTAGGTTCGCAGTAAAAGATTTTGTTCTATATTCTGCAGGAAATCTGTAGATTTTCCTTAATTGAACGAGTTTTTATTTCACTTCCCTCTTAATCTGTAAGACTTCTGCGATTGTTACAATCTCTACTCTCTATTATATTAAAGCTGAAAGTGTTTGATTTTTTCTCTTATCGCAAAAACTACCCGTCGGATTAAAATAATTCTTATTGCATTCGATAGCCACATTCGAGGGGAAAGTTTTTATCCTTAAATTCCCACAGGGAAGGATAAAACTAAGAGTGAAAACCGCAGTGCGTTACCGTACATTATTTTTATTCAATAAATTGGTAAATACTGTATCGAAGTACATTACAAAGCCATTTAATTAAAATGTTTCTGTAGAACCACCCACTTATTGATCATATAAACTCAAGTAGCCTGTGCGTCTTTGAAAATGTCTATTGTTATAAAAATCAAGGTCTTTTATGTGACGGTTTTCTGCCCTTTTTAACATTTTTATCGTGTGGAGTTTTTAGAAGCTTTTTCGCCTTTGACGCCATGTTGCGGTGATATGGCCGCTTTGAATTTGGGGATAATGACCCCCTATTATGCTCTTTACTTGTGACTTTTTCAGTAACAATTTGCATAGTATTTGTGTTTGTCCTTTGTATCTTCTAAACGCGAAAAGAAAGATTTTATAAGTTCATGTTCTTTGTGAGTTTGTGACATTATAGTACCTGAATGAATTGGCAGATTTCTGTTAGTTTTTTTATAGGGTCTTAATTTAGGGGTCTATCTTAATATATTAAAGCTGAAGAGTTTGTTTTTATCTTTGTTTTCACGCGTAATCTGAGAAAATAGCAATCCGATTTGAATAACTATTTTCTGTAATGAATAACCACATTCAACGGTGAAGCTATAGGCTTATTTTTCATCTTTACTATTTTCATTCATTTTAAAATTATTTTCCAGCCTTTTCATACTTAATTTGACGTGCTCAATAACTCGTCGTAATGTAATGTTTCTTCGAAAAGGCAAATCACAAACGCAGACATCAATTTTCACAGCGCATATTACTCATGTCCATTTGTACAACTACTAAGTAATTTAGAATAGCTTATGTTGTGTAATACAATGGGTAGTAAGATAATTCCAAACAATTTGCGATGAGCCTAGGTGAAGAAGGTTCAAGAAGGGTATTGAGTATATGATTAAATAGTTCGAGTATTTTGTTTACATTTTGTTATGGAATATTTTGCGGAACTATTTTAGTGTAGTTGTTATCATCAACTTCACTAGGCACTTAAAAACCCATTATCTAGACATACTATCAGTGGTATGTACGTAAACCAATTTTTTTAACCCATACAGATAAGGTGTCTTATTTATTCGTGTGGAAAGGACAATCCCACACGAATGAAAAACCCGATCCCATACCAACGTCAGTCGCTAACGCTTTACGTTGAAGACTCGGCAGAGAGTATTATATTCCTTGTTGAAGACTGAACGTAGTACTTATTATTCTGTGACTGAACGCTTCATCCAATATTTTGGTCACCTTACAATAGTCAAGATCATGAGTCCTGTAACTATAATCTACGATTAACTCAAAAGACTTACAGTGGAAAACATAATTTCAGTATACGTTAGTTTCGCTAAAACTCGAGAACGGCTCGACCGATTTAGTTGATTCTGGTTTTGAAATGATTGTCGTAATCTAGAGAAGTTTTAAACGGTACGCAGTGACGTAAATGCGGGTAAAACCGCAGGGCACAGCTAGCAATAAATATAAATAACTACAATAACTCTCACATTACAGATGAAAACAAACTGTTCAATATAACGGATAGTCTAGTGATGGGTGTGATCGGGGACCGAGCGGACACCCTTCAGTTCACTCAGTTCGTTTCGAAGAACATTGAGTTGTACAAGATGAAGAACAATTACTCTTTGGACACGGCGGCGTCAGTGCACTTCACTAGGAAGAACTTGGCTGATAGCTTGAGGGACGGAGTTAGTAGACCATGAGCTTCTGACAAACGTAGAGAACTTCAACCTTATTCATTCATTTCGCTAAGGTTAGTGGCCAACCCTGCTGTCGGAGTTTTTAGACCGCCTTAAGGCCTTCGACATGGTCTAACGATTGAAACAAGCGGGTCCGACTGCTTAACGAGCCCTCCGAAGCGTGGTAGCGCTCAGATAGAAAGGCCACCATCGGCCACCCATCCAAGTAAGGGCCGAGCTGCACGTAGCTTAACAACCGTAATAATCTATCATCGTTTAGTCAAACTACGCCACGAGCGATACGACCTAATAAGGGTAGCGTAGGCATAGAAGTTGCAGTCAGGGTGGTACTTTCAAAAGAGCCTCTTTGGGGGCAAAACTAAATACAAATAATTATGTATTTGACTTTGACTAAGACAGCAGAATCTATACTTAATATTATAAAGCTGAAGAGTTTGTTTTGTTTGTTTGTTTGTTTGTTTGTTTAAACGCGCTAATCTCAGAAACTACTGAACCGATTTGAATAATTCTTTCACTGTTAGATAGTCTATTTATCGAGGAAGGCTATAGGCTACATTTTATCCCGAAATTCCCACGGGAACGGGCACAACGCGGGTAAAACCGCGGGGCGCTGCTAGTAATTAATATAAGGGGTAATCAATAATATATATTTTAGTAGTAACATTATTGACGAATATTGTTAATATATTGAAGAAGATATTATACAATAATATTCGAAACCCCTATTGTATACACGACAAATAAAATCATCTGAAAAGAGAAGTGTATCCGTAATTATTTGAATTGGTAATCAAAATCGGGTAAAAGCCCTGACGATTTACAAATGTATTTGGTCAATTAAACTTTATGGCGTACGGGCGTGGAAGGAGCTAATTTAAAAGTGTAAATACAAAGTAATTAGGTACATTTAAATATTTCTACGAAATAGCTCGTAAGTTAATGTAGTCGTCGTGTTACAGTTTACTGTTCACAGGATATTGGCAATTATTAAAGAACTAGTTATTGCTTTGAAATAATTACAAAATTATCTTTTGAGTCGTTCACATACTTTTTATTCATATTCTAGTGTTTACCGCTTTCATATTCCGAATATAAATTAAATTATGAATTTTAAACAGTAATTAGCTCGCTTGGTGTTGAATACTCGCAGCCATTTTAAAACAATCACTATTTTTCTTGAGTAATTAAAATTCTTTAGCGCATTTTTGGCGCACATTTTGTTTTTGATAAGAATAAATGTTGGATTTAATATTTTGGGTATTCGAATCAGATAGTTAAGTACCACTCGTATGTTGTGGTCTCACTGTATGATTGACCTCACACAGATCTCCTGAAATATCACATTCACGCTACGTTTAATTTGTAAACGTGGTGGAAAACCTTTGGTGGATCTTTTCTAACCTCGATGAATGTACGAAGGTACGAAAAAAACCAAACGTTGAAAAGTTTCAATAACTTTAGTCCTCCTGTAGAGCAAGACAGTGTAGTTGGTCCAGACAAAGGTTTATCTTCGTTTTTCTAGACATCGCTCTCTGTCTGTCTCTATTTTTACATGAAGACACAAGATAAACTTAATCAGCCTTATTACAAAAAGCGGTTTATCTAAAAACCCTGGTTTAAACTTCTTTAAACCATGGTCTAAACAAAAATGGTATTACAAATCATGGTTTTGCGATAAACCATTGACTAAATTATGGTTTAACGCTAAACCTCGGCGACCCCTAGTTTAGCGATGGTCTAAATCGGATACCTATGTCAAAATTGTCAAAGGTGTTGTCAAAGTTTCTCTTTTAGTATAAATCAAATCATCTTTTTCATTGTGTTGTGTTGTTTTAACTTGAAAATTGATAAACATGATCGATTTAATTGATATTGAGGATATTGAAGCTGCTGAGTTGTTGGAAGTGCCACGCCGACACAACAGAAATCGTGTTTGAGTCAATCCCATCATCAAATTATCCGGTGAAGATTTCAGGCAAAAGTATAGGTTTAATAAACGTTAAGCAATGAAAATAGTGGACTTAGTAAGAGAAGATTTAACTAGAGATGCTCGAGGATGCCCTGTGTCTCCCGAAATACAAGTGTGTTGCGCATTACGAAGCTGGGCTTCATTACTACATACTGCAACACCTCAAGAGGAGCGGTACAACAATGCTCACATTAGCACCAGAAATACAGTGGAAAGATGGTTTGGGCTGTGGAAGCAGAAGTTCCGCTGTTTATTAAGAGGCCTTTACTGCTACATTGAAACTGCAAAAACAACAATTGTAGCATGTGCTGTATTGCACAATATTGCCATAGATATGAAGGAAAGTGTGTTTCATAGTGGGTTTGATAACAATGAAGCCAACACACAAACACCTGCAGCAGTAGTTTTACCAGTGGAAAACAATGTACGTGGAAATATAAGAAGATTCATTCAGACGGCAATTCATTGAAAGACACTTTTAATTAAAATAATATATTTTAAACCTTAAATTTAAAAAATGTAATATAAAATTATTCTAATAAATTAATCTAAATCCTTTTTTTGTAATAATTTTATTTCTAGTTCTAGTTTTTTTATTTTTTATTCGGCAATTCTAATATTAAACTGGTGCTCCACTTTTCTCGGCACTCCACTCTCAGATCGTTTTCTTTTTTGTTGGTCCATCACAAATTATTCAAATTAATAAACCAAGTACCAATTAAACAATTAAAAAAACGAAGAGCTAGGCAATTTTATGACTTTTGTGCTTTGTTTACCTAGCAATGGTTTTGTGTTACTATGGTTTCAAATAACGCGCGCGAAAATGTAACGTTTCGATACACGTAGGTACTTAGATATATTTTGAAAAATGATACGACATTAAGAAATATGCTTTTAAACCTAAACAAAACTGCAATCGACGAAATAACTAAATAATGTTTATATCCATGTAAAATAAGCAGGTCTCAATATTTATACTACTCCATAATCATTAGCGTATTATCAAAACTTCTTGTTTTCTGGGGATACGGAACGTTGCAATAGAATGACATGATGATGAAGAATGATACTTGTATTAATCTGTGGTTGTTAGCTAAGCAATGGTTCAAATGACGGTACTAAGAAGACCACGGTTTTATAAAGTTTTGTAATACGAACAAATTTAGACCATGGTTCTGCAGATAAGCCTGGACTTGATAGTACAGGTTTAAACCAAGGTCTATTTAGTTTTTTGTAATAAGGCTGTTAGTCTTTCGTGCATCTTAGCTTTTTACGTTGATTAACAATAATAACGTCTGATAAAATCGTCTCAGATTTTTCACGAAGCATTAGAAGTTTATAATTTTTTTTATACATTTCTTAGTTTGTGGTCTAGTGGTATGTGGACTTATCTGCCAAGACTGAGGTCCTGGGTTGAATTCCCAGGTCGAGAGAAAACATGTTTCTTACTTTTCAAAAATGACTCGGCTTTGAGATTACCAACCCGCTTTAAGCAAACGTGGTGATTACGCGTTATCCTCCTCAATGTAGGTACTATCTTCAGTGAGATGAGAGGCCTTTGCCTAGCAGTGGGGCATTATAGGCTAATACTTTATTTCTTACTTTCTTTAATACATTTCCCTACAGACACCTAAAATGATCAACATGTTAGTGGCTGGTTACGATGAGCACCAAGGAGGTCTCCTCTATGTAATGGACTTCTTGGCGTCGTGTGTGAAGGTCCCATTCGCGGTCCACGGCTTCGGAGGCATGCTGTGCTTCGGTCTCATTGATAGCAAATATAGAGAGAGTAAGTGAATACTACGTAGTTATTTGAATGATTTTTACTATTGTATGTATCGTAATGTATTGAGAAAAACCTAATGTTCTACGTCGTTTGAAAATGAAAGGGCTCTTTTACAAATTATATAGGTACTAATACCCCACGGTTTCACCCGCGTTGTACGCGTTCCCGCGGGAGTTTCGCAATAAAAAGTAGCTTATGTCCTTTCTCAGGATCTGGACTAACTGTGTACCAAATTTCATTCAAATCGGTTCAGTAGTTTTGGCGTGACAGACAGACAGACAGACAGACGGACAGATAGACAGAGTTACTTTCACATTTATAATATTAGTAGGATTTATGTATGAAACAAAGTCCTGAAAAGCTGTCCGTGTGTATGTAATCGATTTTGTCAAAAACCAGAACAGATTTTATGCGTTTTTCAGCAATGTATTCGTACAGTGTATTTCAAGAGGAACAGTTACAACGCGGGAAAGCCCGTGGGGCACTGCTAATGATCTTTTTGTCTCACTTTAGGACAGACAAAGTTCGGATTTTGTTTTTGTCAAAACTTTAATATAACCAAAGTAAGAAATTAGAACCAGTCGGGCACTCAGAGGTTGATTAGGACTGACCCGTTTATCATTGTCGTTGCAGATCTAACAGAGAGCGAAGCGTATGAGCTTATAAAAATGTGCGTTTATGAGATTCACGAGCGGCTGTTCATCAATCTGCCAAACTTCCAAGTGAAGAGCGTCTCCAAGGACGGGATCAAGGAACTACCAGTTATAAAATCCGGTTGCTTTTCGGAAAACGAGGTGCAATGACATATGTTTGTCATTATAGCCAGTTGTAACATACTATAGCTTTCTTCAGAGTCCGTATCCGTTGGAGTGGAGTGGAGCTAGAAGAGTCCAACCGACCAATCAGAACGCATTGATATTATTGAATAACGCATTGGCATTGTAGAAATCTTTTTGTAATGCGTTTGGATTTATCGTCCTCCGCACACCACCATTTCGGTACAATGGAAACGCACCCTTATACGGCGACGCTATCGCGGGTGTGGAGCGTCCGGTATTGCATGCTGGAATGCTTGTACGAGCATTACGAGTAAGCATGCCCGATTTACCTTTACATGCGCGTTCTTTTGTACACACGAGCTGTAGCACGCGCAATAGAGTTACCGTAAATGAGATCTATTACAAACATCGAGTCGATTAACTCAAAGCTAATAATTGAGTATAAAATCTCTTGTAAGCAAAACATGGTTAGGTAGGTATCACTTTTGTTGCCGATAAGACACACTGAACACTTTTTGTTGCCGTGTGGCCATTAGATACATGGGGACATATCAGGCATTTTTTTTGCCTAAATAATAGTTAGTTTTACTGTTTTTGTGCTTTTTATTTATATTTTAACCGAGTATACTATATTTTTACTTTTGTGTAATAAAGAGTTATTTACGAGTATTCATTATGTATTAATTCTTTAAACGTATATAAATTGATTAAGTTTAAGCGAACACTACACATTTTGAACTGAAACCAGTACAGATTACTTTAACGATGGTTCTGAAAAGGAGTCAAAACGGCATTTAATTTTGTACTAAGAGGAGAATTGTCCATACCCAACACCTGACGCGCCCCCACTAAACCTAAGAAAATAATGTTAGCTCTATCAAGGAAATTTCCACGCTAGCGCCATCTATTACATCGCGGGTGGAACCAACGCCCAACAGCCACTAATACATATATAAAATCTTAGAAAATAATTCAAATGTTCGAACAATATTAAAAATACGACGAAGGTTATTCTAAAACTATAATGGGGAAAATTATGCATAATCTTGGTAAACATAACTATATAACGTTATCTTATATGCTGTGTATAATAAACACGCAGACGTACGTCAAGGCTTATGATAACGAGCCACGCATGACAGACTCATTATCACTGGAGAGTCTTGTAACCACCAATATACGATCCTTTCATACTAGTATAACACTAGATGATGTTAGGTATATATTGAGGTATATTTGGTAAATTCAAAAGAGCCTTTATGGTGTCGCTTCGACTCTGCGCCAGTATAAATTGACCCATAGTGATCAAACTCCCCCTCCTCTTTTTGCGTCAGTGGTAAACAAATAACTTTTTTAATAATACTAATTGTTATGAAACTTTCATATTGTATTTGGCATTAATTAATACACTTACTAGTTTGAAAGTTTTATAAAAAGCTGCGTTATTAAAAAAGTTATTTCATCTATATAGAGATGTATTGAAAAATTGCCTTTGTCGAGTTATACCTAACTAACTCGCTCTTCTATGTATTACTCGTATCTAATAGCAGAGTTTTTTACGTGTTTTTGTTTTGTAAATTTTGTATAAGCTTTGCCATTTAAACCCCTACTTATTACATGTTCATTGTTCATCTCACTACACAAACATTTAAAAAAGTATAAATCATCGTCCATTTAATAGCTTTACGTAACCTGACATTTCGTTCTGTAAATCCTCTAGAAACTTGGAAAGTACAGTTCAAGAGAAAAGTAAACAATATAAAAGGTATTTCGATTGTTTGCATTAATTAAACGCGCATGAATATGTAGAATCGGCAAACTCAATTGCTATGCACTGTATAACTTTGTCAAATTTTGAATGCTACAATAACTACTTATATTTCAGTAAGACTTTACAAATTTATAATTTGACAAAGTACTACAGAGCACGGTACTTATATTCTCGACATGTGTTTTAAAATCCGCCTACGATAGTTGACGAATGACTAATACTCGTATGTTAATGAGACTAGATGTGATGTGAAGAGGTACAGATGTACGAGTAGAGTAAACGGACGATAGAGTTACTCATCAATAGTCGACTAGTTTGTGTTTGTCGTGCGATAACTCTGACTCTCTACAACTGTGAAGTGTGTCGCTTATTCGATACTTCATTGTGTTGAAACAAAGATGCACTCATGTAACATGATGCACGTAAAAAGTTCTTCAATAGTATCATTTCTGTCTTAGCGCCTGTGTTATTCGAAGAGCATGTGAAATTGTCGGTCCCGGTTATTACAATCGTTGGACTATAATTTCTTCTACTTTCAACTGAATTAAACAATAGTCAGATATAACATGAATAGGTGTATCAAAGGCCTTAAGTGTGTCCAATTAGTTGACTCGGGTTAGTTAGTGTTTCCGTGAGTGCGAGTCATCACATAGGTGACGAAGATTACGCTCTATGTAACGCAGACAACTACCGCCTTCCACAGGTGGATGAGTAAATGCACCGACCACATACTCTAGTCGTTATGTACAAAGAAAGTTATCCATAATTCCGCAGATTTTACTTATTAAGTACCTTTTTGTATTCCGAATACCTTTTACTATTAAAGTTTGATTTAATGATTTCTATTGTGCGTTTGTCAGTTGTCATAATATTGGTAGTATAAGTACTGCATACTAGCAGCGGAAATTCGAGGAAAAAGCGTAATGATTACGTATTATCCTCCTCACTATACTGATATCTTCAGTGCAGAGACCTTTGCTCAGCAGTGGGACATTACAGGCTAATATATTTTACATTTTTGAGAAAAAAAGAGAGCTCCTAACTAACTGAGATACTTCGCTTTTTGTAACTGATTTTAAATTAGGAATGATTTTTTGCTAATCACTGATTCCAAGGTTTTACCAATGTTGTTGTTTTCCGAGTTATTTTAGCACAATAGCAGTTTTTACCTCTACAGCTACGTTACTACGATAATTTTATTTACATTTGCTTAAACTGCGTTTAAGAGTACCATACAATTAAACCATGTTTTTTCATCCTTACCACAAAAAACCTTCAAAATAATCCCATTAAATTACAATTTCACACTCACTCACAAACTTATAATCAGTATATTTTCACAATCACTCGCGCACTGTAAAATGGTGTTTATTGCTTCAGTGATAAGGTTCAGTAGTACGAGCGAGGATGCGACGCGTGCGCAGCGCCGGTGATCGGATACACTGTGAAGGTTCTTATCGTAAGGCTCTTTCATCTTGAATGTGTAGTGACACACTGGTTTTGGTTTGTTTGGGATATTTTGGTTTACATTGCCTGATAAGTTTTTCTGATTAGCAGCGTATTCAGTTTTTAAAGAGAAAACTTTTTTAGTCGGCGTTGTGCCCCTTTTTGTTGTGATGGGTTAAAAATGTTAAACTCTCGTCAGGACACGTGACCTGATCCAAAATATGTAAGATGTTTTGACGTTAATATTCAAGTTTTCACTTCTGCCGGTACTCCTGGAGTGCAACCCGTGAATTTTAGTGGTTAATTAGAACCGCGAATCCTTATAACTAATTACCGCCGCAAAGTTGCTTTTGTCCATTAGGTTTATTCCCAACGCCCCCACCCGACTTGGTGGGCCAACACTGGTGGGGACGAAGGGAATAAACACACAATTAATAGTACAATAAACACATGTGACTGCAACTTTATTGATAGGAGAACGCAAAAGAAAGAAAGGTTTTTGAGGAATTTCGTTCAAATGTGGGACATTATAGTGAAAGGAAGATATGAAGTATAAGAATAATGTAGGCTGCTTGTGCTGCCGAATCCGTAGTAGGTTCAGTTCTTTGATCGATTTTCGCCACAATCTTAAATTGTGTTTTTTTTATAATTGTTTAGTTTAGTCACAAAGTGATGTTTACATATTGGGAGGGCATTATTTAATACATGTGATAGGTGCCCTTATTCTTCCATAGCAATGGAATATCGAATATTGTTAACTTAGATTTCTTAAGATTCGAGTTTATATTCCAAAATTACAACGATCTGTCCCTGAAACTCGTAAATGATGGTAACTCTACAACCATGTGAATGAAAGTATGTAAAACATAACTCAGTTAATATAGTAATTGCTATGAAACAATTGTTAATCGGTACACGTGATGTACTCGCTTTTGTGAGTAATAGTAATTACTCTTTTATGATGTGAATATATTATTATCTATACTAATACAAATACTAATAATTTATTTGTTTGAATGCGATAATCTCTAGCAGTATCAGTTGGGTTTAATACATATTTTTATTTCTGATTAGCCCGTTCGCAAAGTGGCAGTGAGAGCGCTCACTGCGTCGGGGGTTGCGGGTTCGGTTCCCATAGCTCTGGTGGAAAGGCATCCTTAGGATTACATATATTATAATTACCGAGGTTGTAGTTAAATCATAGAACTGTGCTTAGATTATGAATGACAAATATTTCTTTAAACACCTAGGCGGTCTACTATGCGCACCTCGCCTGCCAAGACTAAGGTCCTGGGTTCAATTCCTGGGTCGAGTGAACACATGTTTCCTACTTTTCAAACATGCATCGAGTTTGAAATCACCGACCCGCATTAGGCAAGCGTGGTGATTACGCCTTATCTTCCTCACTGTACTGATATCTTCAGTGAGACGAGAGGCTTTTGCCCAGCAGTGGGACATTACAGGCTAATACTTTTTTTTTCATTAAACGTCATAGTATTTGATATTGAAATACTACGCGCAGTTATTTCAAGGTTACGTATTGAGGCAACCCGATAACGTATTTTGTCGTGATGGAGAATGTAACACCCGTGCGGTCATCATTGAACATGGAATGTCATCACGGGTGAAACATTGCAAGGATATGAATATAATGTAACGCTTAAATATTATACGTTTTATTTTTCTTTAATATACTTAAATAATTTGTGTATGTAATTCATCATTCATTCGAGTAGGTTAGTGGCCAACAAGCGCTACAATAATAAACGTATAAATAGATAATTCCATATCCATAATACAAGCCTAGAGGATAGTTTGGTCTAATTACACGTGAGTAAAATTGTTAAAAATAATACAACGCGGGTAGCACTCCTGGGTGCGGCTAGTAAACAATAGGTTCTATTTATCTACAGAAGCAACAATCACGAATCTACGTGAGAATTAATATAATTGTAATTTGAGAAGTATCAGTAACGACTCAAGTTACTTTGATATATGATCGGCTTGGAGCTCATCGGAAGTATCAACATGATTGTATAGGAATTTCAACTTTACGCAATTTAGAATAAAGTTTAAACTTGTACAAGTATTCTAGTGCAATAATGGAATTAAAAAAAGTACACACATATAGAAAAACCTCGAAATAGTCCTTCGAAAAGTTACATTTGGGGTTTCGTTTTTTAGAGAACGCAATTTTATAACAAGTTATCGGTGGCAAGCCGTGGCTCGCCTCCCATTGGATGGGCCCCCCGAAACAGCCGACGTAGAGACGGCAAGAGGGCAACATCGGCACAGGTGACTCGGGGTGTAGAGAGGTGAGCTGCGCTTTTTCTAAACATCACTCATGGCGTTAAGCCCTTTAACACTTCCACCCCCGGATCACACAGCCGACATTGACTGTGCCTCTAACGACTCCCCTCTGGCCGGCCGGTGAAGGCAAGCCAGAGCCGAGAGTCCTGCTAGCCCCCTTGAGGTCCACTCCGACCGGGGAAGGCTCGCCGGAGACGAGAGCCCTGGCCGACTCTCTGGGGCACTCGGGAATCGCCCGTGGTGTCGCTACTCACCAACAGCTCGCCACAAGCTACCCTGCGGGCTTATTTATATTATTATTATGTTAAAGAAATATAGGTACTTCAATCTTCCGTGATAAAAACCGTGCATAAATAAGTTTCAATTAGAATTCTTATATTAATTACCAACATAGATTACCAAACCAAAAAATATTTCCAATAAAGTCTGCCAAAGTCATCCTTCGTTGAATAAATGTTGAAATCAAAGTAAAACGTAGTGATTATTTTGTCTATGATCAAAGTAACAAAGTACTCTGTGACAGTCATGTTTCACTCATCCAAATAAGTGTTATTATTACATATCTCTATGGTCCAAATCCAAAATCCAATTCATCATGATAATACAATAGTAACTGTATTTTTATTCCATTAAAATCTTAAAACCTCTATTTACACAAATAGCCATGGAACATTCAAGATAAAACAAGCGACAATTTTTCCATCACTTAGCAACATATTGAAATGCATGCTCGTGCAAAAGTAAGTAGTTTACTCGTGTCTGAAGTAGCCATGAGGATATGCTAAGAAAAGATACTAGGCGATATCCAATTAAGTTGTAGTAGATCACGTCCACGTGTCAGGAGTCGAACATGAAAAACCGTTATGATCGGATCGCGACGATTACTATATGATCGTATGATCGGGGATCGAATATGTAGTGTAGTGTCAATGAAAGACGCGAGTAGCAATAGATTGATTTCGTGTCTATCCTACAACATTGTTATGTTCTTAAGACTTCTCCCAGTTAAGCTTTGTTTGGTTTGGGGTCAGTATTTCGCTTAAGTGACTTAACAGTTTGCTTAGCTCGACTATAAGCTCGCAGTGCTCGAGCGGAAGCTTCCGGCGGTGGTGAGGATGAGGACTCCTCGGGTGCCGCCGGCGACGGGCCGGCCCGCGCGCCGGCTGGTGATGTCCGGCCGCCGGGAGGCTTCACGGCGGGTGATGTCCGGATTTCCTCCCCACCGCTGCGCGCTGTACGCATCTTCAAACATCTCGTCTTCAGCTCCCCTGTTATTAACCTCGGGTGTTACCGCGTTTTCTTTAACATCCCACGTTCTCGATAGTGAGTACCTTCTTTTCGAACAGGTCGGGATTATTTGATCGGAATGTCTACGCCATTCTAAACCTTTCCCTACATCAACGTTGTATGACACTGGGCCCGTTTTCTTTGTAATCATTGCTTCCGTCCACTTCATTCCCTTCGCCGTATAATCCCGAGCTAGTACTGCGTCGCCCACGTGGAACTCGCGGGGGACTGCAGGCGCCGCGCGCGCCGCCTGGCGCTCATGGCGCGCGCGCACGCGGCGGCGCGGTCCGGCCGCAGCGCGTCCAGGCACCCGCGCAGCCGCCGCCCCTGCAGCACTACTGACGGTGACACCCCTGTAGTCGCGTGTTCGCAGTTCCGGTGTTGAAAAAATTTGCATAGGGCCACGTCAACGTCTTCCCCTACGTATAAAGCCCGCTTTATCGCCTTTTTATTGTTTTCACCGCGTTTTCTGCAGCGCCGTTCCCTTGAGATCTATACGGGGCCGAAGTCGTATGTCTTATACAATAATGACTACAGTACGTTTGCAACTCATGAGACAGGAATGGAGGACCATTGTCTGTGACGAGCTGTGAAGGTAAGCCGAAACGAGCAAACATGCGTCTTAACCCTATAGTTGGCAGACATTTTTTTACTAAAATAATTATATTTTTGCTACTTTTCTAAGTTATTTAGTTTATAAGGGTACATGAAAAAGTGAAATAAAAAATCTTAGTATTTCAGTTTTCAGGATTTATTATGTGTCTTATAGTACACATTGCCAAGCTTACACTAATACAGTGACCGAGACAGATGTCTCCTTAAATGCACATTGCCATGTTAATAGAAAAATCATTATTTATAAAAAAATTAACAAAGTTATAATAAAAACATATAAAAATTGACATAAAGCCTCGTAGTACTTAAAATAAACGTATTAAAATACAACATTTAGTCTCAAAAGTTTAGGAACTAGGTATATGAGTAGGTAAGTGTTATACATACGGCGTTCTTACTTATATTTAAATGAACAATAACAAAGTTATACCTTGTATTGTTACAAAATTATCACAAAATGGTGAGATCAATATGAGAGATCATTTAAACTTAAAACAAATCAAAAATATATTACGAGTAGGAATAAAAATACAAAAAAATCCTATTTAGAGTGAAAATCAATGAAACAGTTTCGCCCTTCAACAATACACAGTCGGGCGTTACACTTTAGACATATGTGTTTGGTTTGATGTTGGGTGCAATTGCGGCATCTACCTTTTTTTGTAAAAGTAGGAAAATGGCCTAATTGGTCGTATCGAGATGCGTTATCCGGCCTTTCTGCAATTGGCTTCAATATCTTTTTTACAGATTTGTCTAGTGCAGCGGATGGTGTATCAGTACTATTTCTTTCAAAAAAACGCAATTGCCTAAATAAGGCAAATCTAAACTTTTTCAGTGGCATTGGTTTTTGTTTGCCACTGTTTTCATGACGATACAGCAACCATGCATTATTGACACATATGTCCAGAATTTGTGAAAACAAAACTAAATACCAACGATGTCCTTTCAAGTCTGTGCGATATAAAGCAACTAACATGTCGGCTAAATCTACTCCACCCATGTTTTCGTTGTAGTGTTTTATTAAATTTGGGCAAGTGACTGGGCCTTTTTTCTTCTCTTCTTTCTTATATCTCATTATGCTTTGTACTGGATAGGCGTCAACATATGTACTTGCTGCTACAACAAATTTGTTATCAAACCACTTTACAGCAGCAATGTTATGTTCGTTGGACACTACTTGTGCAAACGCTCCTCTACCCTTTTTCTTCAGTTCCTTATCACTCGGTAATTTTTTCTCTGCCCCACGAAGTCTATTTGCCCTTACAGTGCCTAATGAGAATATACCGTATTCTTCTCGTAAATGATGCAACAGTTCAATGGAGGTAAAAAAGTTGTCAAAGTAGAGTACAGAACACGGCTTTTGCTTGATCGACTGAGCTAAAGCTATTACAACTTTGGCTCCAAGCCCCATACCATTTTCTTTTTCATTGAAAGTATGTAGTCTAAAAGTGTCGTCTCCTCCGTAAATAATAAAATCATGTACCAGGCCAGATGGTGAAGCACGAACGAAAAACTTGAATCCCCATTTTTTGGGTTTGTTTCGAACATATTGTTTTCGGCTGCCAGCTCTAGTGCCTTTGTAAGGAACCATCATCTCGTCGATACTAAACTGTTTACCTTCAGGTACATTGCATGCAAAGTTATGACGAACTTTTTCTACCAATGGCCTTATTTTATAGTACCTATCACCATCATCTTTCAAATTATCATTGAAATGTATGTACCGCCGAATAATCTGAAACTTTTTTAGGGGCATGACCTCCGAAATTTTTGTGTACTTTAATTCATTGGACCAGTAATCGGTATAAGCCGGCAAATCAACCACACCCATTAGAATATTTATAGCCAAAAAGTCTTTTATATCGTCTTTCGTTAGGTTAACTGAAGATCCTTTTTTCTGCACAGAATATAAATTTGAGTGATAAACTATTAGTTCTAGAATGACATCGGAAAAAAATAATCTAAAGTAATCAAGCGGCGTTTTTTCACTGTCAGTAGGTTCATAAAACATGTATTCAATATCTGCTGCTCCCAGAAACTTCGTTCTTTTCCATTTAGGAAATATTTTGGTAGGTTTCACTACGGTCTTTTTCACGACTACTGGAGTTTTTTTATAACGCCGAAGACGGACATTAGCTCCAGTAGCTGATGCGGCAGGTGCTGTGGGTGCGGGACTGCAGATTGAGTCAATAGAGGGTGACGGAGGAATATAAACTGATGGTGACGGCGGTATGATGTCAATAGAGGGTGACGGAGGAATATAAACTGATGGTGACGGCGGTATGATGTCAGGATCATTTTGGAGAATAGAAGGTGAGTTTGGAGTGGAGTCATGAATATCGTGTCTGGATCTCGGCTCTTGATGGACTGAAGCAAGGGTGTAAATTTCTCTGTACTCACAGTCGTCACTATCGGAGATGTTTATATTTTCGACAGAAGACGCTATTGACCGAGCTGGAGAACTGCCGCCAGAGACATCTTGATGACGATTACAAAGACGATATTCGTCCTCCGAAGACTCGCTGGACTCCACATCAGACTTAGCTCCACATTTTGGTACCAGAGCAAGGATTTTGCGACTTCTAGTCATCTGAAAATAAAGCAATGCAAGCTAAGCAAAAGCAATTTGGTGCACAAAATAAAATAAATTCCTAACATGCTTTATCAAAAAAAATCTTAGGTTTGAATAATGTGGTAGCACAGCAGGCAACGTGCATTTAAAGACACAATATTAATAAATAGTAATAATTTATAAACTTGGCAATGTGTATTTAAATGTACACTATACATTTAGTGTAATTCACACCGAAGCAGGCACGGTGCATTTAAATACACACAACAAATATTGTATGGTTTACTATAGACCAGGCCGTGTGCATTTAAATGCACACATAATAAAAATCGTAAATTATGGCATATTTATGACATATATCGCAAAAATAATATCACCAAACAATAGTGTAAAGCTTACGGAAAGTAGGATTATAACAATATCATAAATATTACATCATTTAATTACGATAAAATAGGATACTTACGGAGCGTTGCGTGGGCGCTAACGGACGAGTCGTCATTTTGTTCACCACTAACAAAATGTGAGACAGAGAGATATAGCTATCTCTTTCTTGCGTATAGAAACGTTTACGAAGTCACTTTGATTTATTATTAAAACGATTTAATGTTTAGTATTGCGATAAAAAAAATCTAAATGGAATGTGCATTTAAGTACACAACGTCAAGTATAGGGTTAATACTTTGATTGTGCATTCCACGTTCGTGTTGCGCATCGGGATCGATTCAATCGATTTGGAGTGTGCATCAACTAAAATGAAATATCGTTTCCCCGCACACTCCGCGAAATTGGCGTGTACCGGCTGCCACGGGTGCAGCGTGAACTCCCACCGGTGCAGCGGCGCCGCAGCGGCGGTGCAGCGGCGTCGCGCACCCTCTTCTTTGTCTAACGTGCCCCAATAAACATAACACTTTATTTTATTAATGCCCAAATGACCTCCGTAAATAATCCTTCGTGCTATAATCATCATATCATCATCATCATATCATGTCATCTCGAGGTCTCTTCTTAGGTATGTAAATGATTTTTCCGTTACGTTCCGTTACGATCGTTATACGACTATAAACCAAACCAACGTTTCCCAGCTCGGATCCTCATCGATCGAGGTCTTTTTGACAAGGTTCTGCATTCTTCATACAAACAGTAATGAATCAAAGGATTCTGAGAATTCGGCCATTATGAGAAACCATAGTGAAGTAACCTTCAATCGCTGTGATGCAGATAATAGAGAGTTCGATGAGCGTCCTCTAGAAGTAGCCAGGCGGTCGTCGTCGTGCAGCAGTTATAAGAGGATAAAGGTAAATATTCTGTACTTACTAATATAAGAAAGCTGAAGAGATCTACTATTATATATCATTACTAGCAGCGCCCCGCGGTTTTGCCCGCGTTGTACCCGTTTCCGTGGGAATTTCAGGATGAAGAGTAGGCTATAACCTTTCCGTTGAATGTGGCTATCTATTACAAAAATATTTTTCCAAATCGGACCAGTAGTTCCTGAGATTAGCGCGTTCAAACAAACAAACTCTGCAGCTTTATTATATTATATTATTATAGATTATTCTTTTTTATATTATAGATATTCTATTATTATGTCTTTTAGAACGCACAAGATTCACTTTGTATTTACGAGCCACATTTTAATAAAGAAAAAATTGCTAACTGCAGGCCTGGACAGAATCAAAACGATGAATGTATAAAAGAAAATATGAGTTCAAGAACATCCTGTGATTACAAGTGTGACAAGACTAATGAGGTTTAATATGACGGCTCTTCTTCACAATCCTTGATTCAAGACGATCGCGATCACTATCGTGTAGAGGGCTTACTTGCTTGTGTCGCCGAACATCGGCTGTTATCGTTCGCGAATTGATATGTCAGTTATTGGGGTTGGGCCCGTATGAAAGTCATACCCGAATAGTTCGCCTAGTGAATGGTCGGAGATCGTGTAGATGCTTGCATGCTGATCGTGACGATTATGGACGATTATGTATGCTCAGCGATAGTGAAGAGGAGTCTTAGTATTTATAAGTTCACAATAGATCATAGTATAGTTGTCCCATTATGTGTTCACATACAACGTCCATTCTTACGTAGTAAATACTACTTTCTACGTTTTACCCTACATATTTATTTAAGTGTTTGTGAGTCACAAACAAAATATCACACAAATTGTGATATTTTCTATTTAAAACGAGACAACCGATTACGAACTACGCATAGGAATTCTAAGCTTTGCCCCAGGAAACCGTTTCTATACAGAAGTCATTAAATGTTCCATTTAATTTTTTTTGTTTAATAGAATGCCTCACAAGATCAATCATTGCCTGAATCTTGTTGCAATAAAGAGAAAGATGCTAGAAAACAGCCACCTCCTATGTGTAATGACCGACCTCGCTGCAAACCGGATGAACCTCCACCGTGCAATAATATAGGATACGTGCAGAAGCGATCCCTGCCGTCCATCTATAGTCACAAACCTGAGGTCAGTTCATAGAAGTATTGCTCTTCAAGCTGTTGCTATTGCTGTAGCTTAAATCTGTGGATATTGCTGTTGCTTTCAACGTTTTAGGTAGGACTTGTTTTACTAACAAATACATACCTGTTAATATAATCAGTTCAGTTGACTCATAATAGTCTCGTTATTGATACACGATAATTTTATTTATAGTTTCCACGTCAACCTCACATAGTGCCTCCAAATAACAAGGATAGAGATTGCACACCATCAAATGTCAGATGGCAAAGGACTAATGATGTAATTTACTACAGTCGTAACAGAGACGGTCGAGATGGAGGGGGGCCGGACCCTTTCGAATCCTATCAAAGATCAAAGTACTTCTATAATACACATCCTCCTGAGGTTTGTTAAACTTTTAAAGCCTCATCTGTTTACGCTAGTAAATGTTAGGGAACGCACATCCCGTGCACTTTCTGTATTATCTGAGAGCTAAAGAGCAGGCAAGGCTTTAAAGCGTTTGATGTTTTTGACGTTAAAACGTCAGATTGTCGGTCCTAGTTGTGTCAATTATTAGATCATATGGAAGGCTCTTAAGCCGAGTTCACATTACTTTAGTAATTTAACACCAAAAATTTAGTAATCAATTTAGTGAACTCGACTTAAAATCAATCCTTTTTATTCAAATTTTTTTTGTCGAGTAGCGCCCCCCTCCATGCGTTCGTGATCATTCGTTCACCGGCTAAACAAGCCTGCAAACATGTCGTTTCGCTGGAGTTTCGGACATTCTCAATCTATCGAAGTATTCTTAGGGATCTTCCAATGCTAATTCCTTCAGAAGACCAGATCCATTTTCTTACCCATAACTTCTTTTTCTTAATCACACAAATTTCATCCACCTCTTCTAAAATAGCCGTTGCGATTAGCTCAATTACTTTATTCACTCTATTGCGTTGCAGCCCGTTCATGTTGCGAGTAATTTAGTACTAAATCACTCGTTACTCGACTAAATTAATTTAGTAATGCGAACTAGGCTTTAGCCAATCTAAAATGAGGTCCGAATGAAACTCCATCGATACTCTGAATGAGGTAAAGCCGGTGACGATGATTGTCCATTGAGATTATTGAAGAATGTACTTATTACATTTTACTTTTAGTTTTCACCACCCAAACCAGGCAGCGCCAACAGATCTAGATGGGATTACGACTATACGCCACAAGAAAGCTACAGGAACAAGGTTGAACTTTGCCAAACTCTTCTTGTTTATTGTATCTGTTTAGTACAGGGACTTTATATTTAAACTGCGCTGCGGGCTTGTCGAAAAAAACGTCCACGTCAAGGAAGTAAGTCATAAGGCGGATTCCCACGGCCCGCTAGGCGACGGGCCGCGCCAGAGGACCTCTGGCCTACACAGGCGAGGCAGCACCTGGCGGCCAGGTGCTGCCTCGCCTGTGTAGGCCTGTCGCGGCCTGTACTAAGCGTTAATGTACTGTACTGAACATCAGGCCATCACAGGCCTCTTTGGATGCGACGTTTCCCATGGCTTGACGGCCTGGCCTGACGCGGTTTGACCTGTGAGAAATCAGGCCGTGGGGAGCCGGCTATAGAGTGCCCTGCATCATTGCAATTAGGGTGATCATTTAGGTTTATGAAAACGGTCGATAAACAAAAAATAATCCCATTAACCCACTAAATCATATTTTGGTTCATTTTTCGCTATTTTTTACCATTATTACATGTTTTTTACTGCATTCGATTTAAATAAAAATATAATATGAAATCCAATGACATAATGCCAATTTGAGGGATGCCGAAAATGCTTACCGATTGCTCAAACAATTTTTAAAAAATATACATAAATGTAAACGGAAGTTCCTAAATTTACAATATCTATTGCAAATCCAGCGTTTAGTATGTACTTCAAACACTCAACAATATATTAGGTCCGTTTAAAAGCGTTTATTTTATTTCACCATTTACATAGTGAAGGAGAAATTTTGGTAGACTAGAAAATAATAACTTGGAACCAGTTCACCTTATCCGGTTGAACTGAAATTCGAAATCCATCGTTAGTTTCAATGACAATGTACACACAATAACGACCACAAATAAAAGCTTTCAAGAAACTTTTTCATGAAACACTTATTTCAAAATATTCCTAATTTCTCCTTAGAACAACCCGCCCGTCATGGTGGGACCTCCAAGTACTCAAGCAAGCTTCATGGACATGGAAGCCTGTGACTACAATACGAGTATGACCAATAATGGAAAGTTTGAGTCTCACCAACAGCCACAGTACTCCTTTAACAATCTAAAGGTTTAGAAGCTAATGTATTTGTTTATTATTTTCCATCTTACTCCTTCAAGTCTACTTCTAATTTAAAATTAAGTCAAAGGGCACTATGTTATGCTAAGTTGTTGGGCTGCGGCTGATTGGGATTGGTTGATATTATCAGCCTCCATGGTCTTGTGGTTTGAGTGCCCGGCTCACGACCCGGAGGTTCCGGCTTCGATTCCCGGCGGGGACAATATCTCACAAAAATAGTAGTCGTTAAAACGGATAGTAGTCGTTACATGAGCTACATCAGAGGCCTTTGGCGGCTCAAGGATTGGTCAGGTTGACCGCCACTCGGTGAAGAAGAAGAAGGTGGTTACCATCTGAAAGGCACATCTAAGTTTTATTGTAAACATTTAATTTTCCATCTATAACATTTAATCTGTAACAATTATAATAGTTTTCTCTTTGTTTAGCATGCCCCTCATCCAGTGACGTCGTCGTATAGAGACAGAGATTGCAAGAAGAAACCAAGAACCGGCGATTGCAGTCAACCATATTCTCCTGAGGTTTGTTTGGCAAAATCAAGTAAATTTCAACAGAATAAGATGGACAGATTGTCAGATCAAGATCTTTGGTACGGTAATACAGCGGCGGTACTGTACCCTACCGTCTACATTGTACTTATTTCGCCATTTTCAATGGCTGTGTCTCACCATAATACCCAAATTAATAATAAGGAAATAATTATGTGTTTGTTTGTTTGTTTGTCATGTCGTATAGAGATATGAAGGAGCTTGCATTGAACAGGAATAGATGGAGAAGTCTGCACTCTCTTACATGCCTAGCTCTTAAATTTATAATTTATGATGTGTTTGTAGTTCTCACGTCAACCTCGTCATTCTACGATTTCAAACCGTTGCGGCAAAATCTCGTGTCCAAAATCGATTAAGAGATGCAATAACACTACTGGGCATTACGCTCTTAATATAAATATTGATAGCGAACCACGAGACGAGAACGCTGAGCGTTGCGATGGACGAGAAGAAATACCGGATTACGAGGTTGGTCTATCTTAAAAGATAATAACTTCCAGTAACATTTCAGTCGAATGAAGACTAATTTTAGTATCTCAAATCTTGTTATTATTTGCTGAGTCAAGTGACAGGAATAATTATATCAATGACATTGCTAAGCTTTATAAAACATTAAAAGCACACAAATTTTATTTCTTAAAGTCACTTTCACAGTACCTTATATAGTAGTATATTGCGATTCGTTTGTTTTAGTCTGGATATGTGGCGCTGTCCGCAGAGAGTAGTGCCAGTGAGCTAGATGAAGTTGAAGTGGATAGTGACGTCGATACGGTCATCACCCAAGAGGATGAATTCGACGGAGTCGGCCTCAATGTAGCTTGTAAACTACGCCGTATGAACACTTACCAAAAAATGTTCGCCGAAATGGTGATATACAAAATATTGCATTACGGAATGAGGCATCAGCTGCAGGAACATACACTGGTGACAAACCTCAGCCGCAGACTGAAATGTAGGGATCGCGATGAAATTAACATGATGGATTTGCCATTGATGCATAACCCTAGCGAACGTCGTGATAGTGTCAAATTAACGAAGGTGAGCGCTTGTCACTATATAGTATAAAACAAAGTCCCTTTCCGCTGTCTGTCCCTGTGTATGCTTAGATCTTTAAAACTACGTAACTGATTTTCATGCGGAATTTTTTTATTAGTTAGAGTGAGTCAAATGCAAGTAATATGTAAAATTTCCTAAAATTCCCACGGGAACGGGCACACCGCGGGTAAAACTGTTTTGTGCTTAAATTGAGAAAGTTTCAAAATGTTTTATAAAACGATGATATTTTGCAAAAAAAGGAGTAGAAGATTAAATTGACTGCATTGCACGACGACGCGACGTTAAATAGATTAACTCTTAGTATTATTATGGTTAGTTATAGTTATAAACATCCTTTATTAAATACATTTTTGTTCCAGACCGCATCGCCTCCTCTGAAAATAAATTGTTGCAATAATAAAATAGAAATAACCAAAGAAGTACTGGCTACTAGAAACGATGAGTTTGACGGCATAGGCCTGAACGTGGCTTGCAAGCTGCGGCGTATCCACCCCGACCAAAGGGCGCACGCGGAAGACATCATTAACAGAACATTGATCTATGGTATCACCGAACAATTACAAGAAAACTCAAGTCTCACCAACCTCAAAACACATTGTTATGAACCTTCTACGGGTCCTCCGTATAATACTGGAAACAATGATTTCGGAAACGATTTTTATAATCGTAGGTAGTACAAGTTATTGACGGCAATAAAATAATTCAACTCATACATTCGAAAATAAATAAGTAACTATTATAAATCTGTTTAAATTAATAGTTGACCTATAAACCTCAGTAAACCTTTACAAATATCTTGATAGAGCCTCGTGTAGGTGACGAGTCAATTCTAGTGTTAGAAATTGTTATAGTCTGACGGTAGAAATAACTAGTGGCCGACAATCTGATGTACCGTCCGGCGCACCTTCCGAAATTTGGCAACATCGATCTATATCACCGGAACCGGATAGCCGGACATGATGCTCCAACTGCCCGGATATTGGACCGAGAGTATATTACTGGAATTCGTGTATCTAATACAATATTTGTATCATAGTTTGATATATAAGATAACTAGCTGCGCCCCGCGGTATCACCCGCGTTGTACCCGTTCCCGCGGAAATTTCGGGATGAAAAATAGATGTTGTCCGATTCTCAGGCCTACCCGATATGTACACAAAATTTCATGAGAATCGGTCGAGCCCACGAAGCTAGGTCGAGCCGTTTCAGAGGAGTTCAATTACGCACCCCGTGACACGAGAATTTTATATATTAGATAGATTAGATATTATTAAGGAGTAGTAACAGAATTCGACACAAGTGCCATTAATTTCAGATTCTTTAAGATTGGAACTAGTTGTTGAAATAATAATTAGTAATTCCATCATGGAACTGTTAATAATATTAATTAGGGGTGACCTTCGTGGGGGTGACCAAAGATTTTATATACAAACATATATATATTAGGTAAATCTATGCTCGTGGCGAGGCTTCTAAATGATTTACAAGTTTCTGAAGATTCTTTCACCCAGCTCTAATTAATAAAAACTAACCTTTAACATTCTTAAGAATATTAATTGCGATATGAAAGTTCGTAAACGTTTTTTTATGAATAGAAATTGCAATAAAAGTGTCATTCTCGATGAACTCTATTTGTCACCGAGAGTGCATGACAGTTCCACGGCCACTGGGAAATAGGTCATAGTGATGGGCGTTCCGGAGAGACTACAATGCTTCGATAACTGTTCTATTATTATTGTGACGAACAAAAAAGTAATGGCGTGTTCTCGTCATCGTCACAATAACTTTATATGTCACTACCACTACCTCTCGGTGATATTTATGACAGAACTTTTTAAAAGTTTAGTTTTCCAAAATAACTTTGGAAATGATTCATATAATCATTTTGGCTATCAAAGGGTTCATCCCTTTCCGTGATACGTTTTTTCCCTAAGAGCAAAAGAGACACAATAGTTTATAACAAACAGTGGTTTAGTTAGAGCTTTTGGGAATAAGCAAATTACTATTTGTATGATCTTTTCCCTAAAATCAAGAATTTATATACTATGCCTAAAAATCTACATCTATCTAAGATCCTTTAATTTTCTAAAAGTTTACTCTCTGAATTGTGAATACTCAAAAAGCCTTATAATTTCATGAGCAATTTTTTTTATCAATGTTATTGTATTTATTCGTACTTATAGTTTATTGGTCAACTCTAGTGATAGAGTTATTAGACTAGCTAAAGACTTGACATGGGTTTCCAAATTAAACAACGGGTTTTTATCATGTTTTTATCGATGATTTTTTAGTTGACGATGTAAATGCATCACTAGTTTGAAAGTGTGAAAAGTTTTATGTTTCATAGTTAACTCGAGATTAAATTGATACGATGATTTACTAGCTGAGAACTTTAACATAAAATCGAAGAACAAAAAGATTGGATTTTACTTTTAGAGACAGTCTATTTTACTATCGGAAGATTTTCACGTAGATTATAAATAAAAGTTTGTTGCGATTCTTACACGTGAAACATTCCAAAGAAAATATGTTTTAAGTTTATTTGTGTTGGTTCCTTGAAACTAAACTAATAAAATTGAGTGCTAGTACAGTTCGTACGTTAATGTCCGAAAATGGCTTTTCCATTGCTATTAAGTTTTAACAGTATTAGGGAAAATACTTGAACATTGCTATAAAGTTTGAAATAGGAGTATCATAGAAAATATTTAAATATTTCTATTAAGGTGGAAAGAGGGGAGGCCTTTGCCCTGCAGTGGGACAAGATAGGCTGAAAATAATAATTAAGGTTTAAGCAAAAATATCTAAAGACTATACTTGAAAATTGCTATCAAGTTTCAAGCAGGAGTATCACACAAAATGCTTGAACATTGCTATTAAGTTTTTCAAGGAGGCGATTTAGTTTTAGTTGACGTCTTGTTTTTGCGGAGTCAATAGAGTTATATTCTAAGCCATAAAAAGAATATATCTGAATAAAGACCTAACTGTACTTTATTTTTAAGATAAGGAAAATATTTGTCCATCAGATCTCGGTAGGTAAGAAAAAATAAAACAAAATTGAATAATGCATAGATAGGGATACTTTGCCTTCATTCTAAATTAATATTACATAGGCTATTCGAACAAAAAACGAAATACCTAAGTATACTTTCAGGCTATCAGATGTAATCCTACTAATATTATAAATGCGAAAGTTTGTGAGGATGGATGTATGTATGGATGTATGTTTGTTGCTCTTTCACGCAAAAACTACTGAATGGATTTGGACGAAACTTTACAGTAATATAGGTTACACATAAGAATAACACATGGGATACATTTTATCCCGAAATTCCCGTGGGAACGGGTACAACGTGGGTGAAACCGCGGGGGGCAGCTAGTTCTCCATAAAGATAAACCTCTCGCCGAGACACCGATCAGTAAACGGAAACTGTTATTGCTTTGTCGGTGTCAAATGCAGTGAGGAATGCAAATTATGATATTTATAACTATAAAAAGCAACTTCTTCCTTTGGATTTGAGCACCTGTATTTCGAACGTTGGGCATAGAATACGAAACTTTTACCATATTTTACAGTGTATATGATATACAGTAGTGTTAATAACTCTTAATTAGGATTTATTACCATGGGGCTAATAAATCCTAATTACGAGTATGAAATACCTTTCGATACGATAATAATTATTATGAAACCTTTGAAGAGAAAAATGAAAAATAACAAGTATGTACGTACGTATTACTATGTTTAACCCCCGACGCGCCTGTGCCTGTGTGTTTCCTTGCGGTGGTTCTTAACTATGTTTGGTAAAACACCGTCAAGCCTCCGTGGTTTATGCCCCTTGTCCTCTTACACCGTATCCCCGTTCACAGGGACAGCGTTAAATAAAATATATAAAATATCTCCCCGTGTGTCCCCGCACCCTGTACATAAAATTCGGCTCTGGCACTCGCCGGCCGCTACACAGGCAGCGGCCAGCGTTTTATAAATATTTAATAAGACTTGTAGTTTAAAACAATGCAAACAAATCTTACCTTTTCTGTTTTTGCAATATTGCTGTATTGCAGTGTCCTACACTCGCACGCAATCAAAACACGAGACACTATTGTCCACTAGTTGGCGCCTATTAACTGTAACTCTCCAATAAAACTGATCACATTGATTTGTTTTCAATCATTGTTCTGACGCCACGATATCAACTCGAGTGGCTCGATAACGATTAATTCATTAATTTTCATTTGATACTAAGTGGTATGCGCACATTTGATTTGTTTGTATTTTTGTCATCTATATTTGTGTTAGTGGAAAGAGGGTAGGGAGGCCTTTGCCCTGCAATGGGTCAAGTCAGGCTGAAAACAAAATAATAAAATCATATATGTGTTGGTAACTTTCCATAATATTAACTCGCTACTTAATTCCTAATTCACAAATGGTTTGTCTTTTAAAAATTATCGCGATTTGACCACATAGTAACGTATAGCGACCACAAAGTAGTTTTGTAATTTGCGGTCTAACTTCAATGTGTTAAATCAGTGCTTTAAACCTTTAACATGATCGACAATTGGAACGTTTCGGACGAGCAGTTCATCGTACCACAAGGCACGGCACGATAACATAACTCTGCTCGAAAAGCCACAAAGGTAAGCAATAGATATATTGTTATTAAAGTACGAAAAATAATAACCAAAAGTCCAATTGAATTTACAGCACAAGTAAAACGAAATTTTTTATCACTACATATTATAAAACAAAATCCGCGTCTGTCTGGCTGTCTGTCTGTGCGCGATAAACGTAAATACACGTGATTCAAGAGGAAGGTTTATATGTATAAAAAATCCCGAAATTCCCACGGGAACGGGCACAACTAGGGTAAAACCGCGGGGCGCTGCTAGTATTGTATAACCTCTTATAGAAGAACAGTCCACGTGTAAGCACATTTCAAATAAAAAGCTAGATAAATTCGGCCCATCGGTTTAGTATCTTTGTCGCCTCAGGCACACAGCGTTCAAACATAGAAGTTATAACACCTCTGTTTTTGCGTCGTGGTAAATAAATACACCCGGAAAAAATCACACACGGTTAATTAGACCCAAACTAAGCTCTAAGCTTGTATTATGGAATCCAACTAACTGATACTATTAGATATACATCGAACATATGTACTTTATAAGAATATATAATAGATATATATATCTTCACATATTGTTGACTCCGGGTGGTAATCGAACCCGCAACCCCCGATATAGTAAGCGCTCTTACTGCCACAGTGCCAACAGGCTTGTCAAAAATTATGGGGTGGTAAAAAAATATTTATCGGTGAGCAGCAGATCTTATTGAACATTGCTGTTACTACATACATTTTAACTCAATTATAGGAATTGAACTCGCAACGCAACCCTCGCTTGGCATTCAAAGCCCCATGACCTACAAAACAAAAACTCTTTCGACTTGCTTTCGGCCCTTTCTATCCAATGAGGGTAAACGCGACGCGCATGCGCGGACGTATCACCCCATACGTCATTGTCGGCATATCAACAACATCAAAATTACTTTATTTTATTCCTACTTTATACTGTTTTAAATTGACTACAAGGAGTAATTGTACCATACATAACGAGATTCATTGGCTACCAATTGGTAGATATTAGAATCGGTTGGAATAATTCAGTGCGGAACTTTGTTTATTGAGTCGAAGACTAGTGTTCGTGGGACCAACACGGTGCTCGAGTCTTTAATAAATAAATAAGCAGTTAATAAGTGATAATATTGTGGACTAAACAGTGCCTAGTAGTTTAACGTCGTATTATACATTTTGGAGACTTTTAGGAAGGATTTTTGGTGAATCTTTTAAGGTTAGGATTTAAAGGTTAACAAGTTGCTTTTCAATGACTGTACTACTGCACCATCAACACAAACTTGTGTAGCGTTGACGCTGCGTTAACGTTTACACAGGACAGCCTCTCTGGAGAAGCCCTGAGTAAGTATAAATAAATGTACTTTTTAATATCCGTCGCAAAAAAGGGGGTGTTTTAATCTAGCTTTTTTAGACATTCAAGAGAAAGGTTTATTAACCCGAAAATTCGGAAACGATATAACTGAGAGGCGCAGTTAGTAGGAGAATAAGAAAATCAGTCGCGGTTATAAGTTGATTTTTCGTTTTGCTTGTTCATCTGACATCAATAAATCTGAACTTCATACATAGACGAAGTATTATACTCAACTAGCAGCGCCCCGCGGTTTTACCCGCGTTGTGCCCGTTCCCGTAGGAATTTCGGGAATTTTTTTACATAAAAACCTTCCTCTTGAATCACTCTACCTATTACAAAAAACCGCATCAAAATCCGTTGCGTAATTTTAAAGATTTAAGCATACAGACAAACAGACACGAAACAGAGACGACTTTATCTTATACTATGTAGTGATACATAATAGGTACATGGATTGTTCGTGTTACACGTGTAGATGGCCTGACTGATCATATTAATAAGCAAAGTGTCGTATCTTTAAACAATATTTTTTTAGTAAAAGTTTTGAAAGTCCAAAGTTCAATCCAAGTTGTGTCTAATCCTTCTCCAATTTATATTCTATAGCTTTGGGTTTAATAAATTAAATCTGACAAAAAAGTTTAATATTCTAATAATATTATTAGTTCGTACTTTGGCCGAATGAACGACGAAAATCAATTTATCAATTAATTAATCAAGAATACGCACAACAATTTGATTATATGATAGAAATACGGCGTTTTTAAAATTAACTTTTTCAACTTACTGTCGTATTACTTTGGATGTGCGAATATAATTACGAAGAATTATTGCGATTGAAGCCAATCATTGGAGATACTTGAGTGTTCATTTTACATTGAGGGAGTAAAGATTTTTTCAATAGAACGTCTTATTGTGTAACATTTCAGTTTGTAAATAGTTATTATTTTTTTTTTAGGTCGTGAATATAATCCATTGCTATGGGCATGGGTGATACACATTTTAGATGAACAATGTATGGCCAATTTATGTTTAAAAACGTTGTTTCATTATTCTGTTTCCTTTTAAAATTATTCTTCTTTAATTTTATAACGCATCCGTGGTCTAGTGGTATGTGCACTCGCCTAAGACTGAGGTCCTGCGTTCAATTCTCAGGTTGAGTGAAATAATATTTTCTACTTTGCAAACATGGCTCGGGTTTGAGGTCACCAGTTCTCATTTGGCAAGCGTGGTGATTGCGCCCAATCCTCCTCACTCTACTGATACCTTCGGTGAGATGAGAGACCTTTGACCAGCAGTGGGACATTACAGGCTAATACTTTAGTAAAGTTTAGTAGAACGTAATGGGCGATGGGACATGAATAATGGTACAGTCGGCCAAGAAAGTGGTCTACCACTTTTGACAAAAGTTTCTGCGAGATGTAACGATCGCTAAGGTTGACGTTTCTATGCACAATTATGTTATGACGTTTTGTCTGTTATCTGAGATGCCTGACATTTGAAATCATTGGGTGACTTAGTTGGACCTCTATTATTAAATGAAAATTGACCTTGTTGTTTCATGACGTTCAAATGAATCTCAACCGTAGGGTGGTAGACCACATTTTTGGCTGACTGTACAGTAAAATAAAACCTCACACTCAACAAACTAACTGAATACGAAATCAAATTTAACTTAAGAATATAAATTGAATTTAATATATCAAAGTAATACGACCGCTGTAAACAGTTCGTAATATAAATGTGTCCAGAGTCGAAAGTCTTTATTCCCGGAGTTTATTCGGGGTCCTTTTCATGGTTCCTTTCAGAACGGTTTGTATTCAAATCACGTCCTCTGAAAATCTTACTCTACTTCAATTGAATTTTATTCTTTAAATCTTTGGCGTTACTTAATTGAAGCTTTTTTCTGTTATACTGCTAATGGCTTTGGACACACTTTTATTAATTATTTATACTATAATAGTTATGAAGTAATTGTATTAAATTAAAATAAACTCAAACATAATTAATTAAACTTCTCGTATAAATCTGAAAGGCTGTGTAAACCGACCGTCGTGGTTTAGAATAAAGTTAGTCTTCTTCTTATCGAGTGGATGGTCAACCTGACCAATCCTGGTGTCAGAGTTATAGAGCCGCCAAAGGCCTCTGACATGGCTCATGTAACGACTACTATCCGTAGAAAGTAACCGGGACCGACGGCTTAACGTGCCCTCCGAAGCACGGAATCATCTTCATCGGAATCATCGGAACCTCCGGATCGTGAGCCGAGCGCACAAACCACTAGACCACGGAGGCTGTTAATAAAGTTAGTGATACATATCGATTGAACTGTAAATTTAATGTTAATTTTGAAAAAAATACAGATTGGCGGTTAATTTAGTAAACAGGTCACTAAGATCACTTACAATGTTTTTATACAATAGAAGTAAGTAAATTGCGAAAATATATACGAGCGAAAAACAAAGTGTGCAATACTTGTTTGTTATGTTGATATTTATTTATCAGTTGTACATAATACAAATGCCTCTTTCCAAAATCAGCAAATAAATGGCACGTGCAACACAATTTAGAATAAGTACATAAAATGTACGTCGTACTATAAATAAATATTATAACAGAAACAAACAATAAATATAAAGAATTAATTGCTAAATAATATTTTGCTTATTTAATAAACAAGCACTTTTTTATTTTTCTTATTTAACCTGTTGTGTCCCACTGCTGGGCAAAGGTCTCCCCCAATTCTTTCCACCTGGATCTATCTTTTGCCACTTCTTTCCAATCTTTACTGTTAATGTTACTGTTAGCCTGTATCATCCCACTGTTGGGCAAAGGCCTCCCCCCATTTCCGCCACTCCTCTCGATTTGAAGCCACCAGTTGCCAGTCCCTCTTGTAGGCGTCCAGTTCGTCCCGCCACCGCCTGCGTGGTCTGCCACGACTCCGTCTCGCTGTCTCCGGGCGCCACACAGTGGAAATTTTGGCCCACAGCGTGTCAGGCATGCGGCAGACGTGACCAGCCCAATCCCATTTCAGCTTAGCGGCCTTTTCACCTACATCCAATTTTTCCAATCTTTAAAAAAATCAATTACTAATAACATTATTTCTTTAAAAGAAAGTTAGCCTGTAATATTCCACAGCTGGACAAAGGCCTCTTATGCCTCCGAAGATATTAGTACGGTGATTAGGATTAGGCATAAGAATCACGATTATGGCTGGAGATTGAAATCACCAACCCGCAGTAGGGTTGGTGATTTCAAACTCCAGCCATAATTAGGAAAACATAACTGAAACATTTTTTTAAGTGCAATAAAATCCGAGTAAGTCCGTATAACTCCTGCAGATGCTCGTCCAGATAAAGGTTTGTATTCAGTTTTCTCTTCTCTGAAGAAGTCTTATATGATGCAAGGAGATGAACATGAAGAGATACGAATGTCTTTGGCGTATATTGTATCTGAGCCTTACTGAATGAACTTTAAAGTCAAATATAAACGCTTCTACCAATAAATTCACCTCCTGTAACTTTGTACAATACACTTAACTACGTGAAATGAAAAAGAAAATCTCATTTACAGGCTACACACAATGACAAAGACTTAAATCTCCGTCCATTTGCGAAGTCGAAGGTTAAGTGTGAATTCTCTTAGAGCTAATAGAATGGAAAGATTACTAGATTTGTGTCGCGCCATTACGCGTCGCGAACTTTGGAGATTTACGCTTATTTCTCACAATATGGAGTTATCTGTTATTTTATCTATCACTTTGTCTTTGTGATTAATTTTGTTAACCTGTTTCTGATGGTTGCCAATAGGTTATTAATAAAAGGGGTTATTTTATACTTTTATATAATCTTGTTTCATTATTCATTAGCATTGTTGGTCTAACGATTAGAGTTATCGTCTTTATAATTGAAAGTTTAACCAACTACACAATGTTCAAACTTAAGGAGAAATTGCGTTAATGGTAATAGTATTCATTTATTGGTAGTGTAATTGTGCGCACACTTCCTCCGCACTGAACGATGAGGGGTCTTTGCCCAACAATAAGACAGACATTACGGGATATTACTTTTTTGTGCGAAGTGAATGGGGCTTTGTATCACACATTGCTGTTTTTTGCTGCATCAATAAAACTTTTTTGTGAACAAATACCTATTATAAATGATGACTTGGCCTTAATATAACAATTTCAAAAACACGTTTCAGTTACGAGATACATTTGATATCGTCAAAACTTAAATAAAAAATCGTATTATAACAAGTATCTAGTAACTAAATAATACAATGATACTTTTATATAACAATGATTTAAACGTACCTACTGAAATAAATAATATTTTTGATACATTTTTTCCATATTCAAACCTTGGAGATAATGATTTTGAACTCGCACGTATTGATATTTTTTTTGTAGATGTGGTTGTTGATCTTTTTTGCTTCTTTCAAAATAGAACTCCACGAATACAATTCGATTCTATTGTACGGTATTGATTGGGATGCATCCGCAGTCGGGTAAAAAAATGTTTTGTTGCAGTTTACGATTGTAGCTATCTGCAATTATCGCTTGCAGTCAGGTGCAAAATTTGGAATGATACTGCAACTGTGATCAAAATATGACCCTGGATTGTTCTAAAGGGACCAGATCTCATCATTAGCCTCTTTAACTACAGCTGTTCAATCGAAATACTCCACAAGAATTTTCCTTGCTCCTGCACGAGCTTTAGTTCAATTTATATTACAATCAATTGCCGACATTCAATACTAACTGAGCTATCGAAGTATATACATCTAAGCATTAACCAGCTCGGTTCCCCTACCCTCGAAATTGATCGATGCAGAACATGAATAATTGAGCACTATCTCCGCCATGACAACTGATTCAACTAAAAGCATTTACGCTCGGAGATAACGCTCTCAGGTCAATCATTGTCAAAACTTGAAAGCGTCCTATGATCAGATTTAGCCACAATAAGGATGGCTTTACACAAGACAGTAGTTGCTATGCAACAGGCGCAGTTAGTATACGGTTTATGTGGAAATACTAAAAGGTTATGCTACGAACTAACGAGAACATTACCATTGATGCTATGCAGTTGTTAGTGAAAGATGAGCTATGACGATGTACAGTCACGAGCATTAATTTGGGACCCACCTAAGGTTGAATATCGTGTAGCAAACTTACGCTATTTAGAGCTAATATTTTATCGTAATATCAATGTCATATTGTTTACCATCGATAAATTTACGTTTCTATCAAACTAAAGTTTCGACCTTATTGCATTATGAATGTTCTAACAACATTTGATGGAAATGGGTCCCAAATTAACGCTCGTGACTGTACCTCATACCGAAGCCCGCTACGCATCTATATCTTCGTCCATATATTCATTCACAGAAGCACATTACAAACACAAACATCACATAGCTGAACCTATATTCAACACAACTTAATTTTCCGATTCCCGATTAAGTTGAATTGGGGGATGTCAGTACCGTAGTATATCATAACTTCGGTGGAAACGTATCCTAACGAAACTTTCAAGTTAATTGTTCAGCTATAAGTCAGATGATTGAAGTCAATGAAGTTGTCAATGGACACAAAGGACTGACTGAAAATAGAAGTTATTATCGTGATGAGAGATAACTTAACTACTGTGTGTTATTCTACTGTTAATGTAAATTAAATTGTATGAAGATGGATAAGTTAGCATCACTTAAAAGAAATCAACCAAAAGAGTATTCTGTTTACATATTTCATTATTCTCTTTTTTACAAAATTACGACCCGAAAGAATTATTAGCACGGTCTTCTTCTTCTTCTTCATCGGGATGGTCACCCTTTTTTTTTGTACGAGAAATGCGTTTATGCATCCCCGGCAGTTCGGGGAAACGACCGGGGTATGTGGGACTCGTCCCGACGCGATCAGCGGCTCACTGACAAGAGTCGCGGTCACCCTGACCAATCCTGGTGTCAGAGTTATTGAGCCGCCAAAGGCCTTTGACGTGGCTCATGTAACGACTACTATCCGTAGAAAGCAACCGGGACCGACGGCTTAACGTGCCCTCCGAAGCACGGAATCATCCTACTTTTCGGGCAATCAGGTGATTCAGCCTGTAATGCCCTAACCAAACTGAAGACAGTCTCACAAAGAGATTTTTGTGAGATATCTCCACCGGGAATCGAACTCGGAACCTCCGGATCGTCAGCCGAGCGCTCAAACCACAAGATCACGGAGGCTGTTAATGAATTAATTAGCACGGTGAAAAGGGGAGACTTTTGTTCATTTACATTCAACAAGAATAGTTCTAAATTAAAAACTGTTTACATTTTTTCTTTTGTTTACAGATATCCAGACAACACAAAGTTCAAACAACATCATAATATAAAAAAAAAATCCCAGAGAACACCACAAAACCACCCGGATACACCTATCAGGACGCGGCATCTCTTTAATACAAGCAACATTCAGTGGCGATTGATAAAATATTTCGTTAATCCGATCAAGTCACCAATTTTATATGGCCTATAGATAACAATCACTTGATAAAAGGCACTAGCGTTATTTTTAAACATTGTACCATACGGTGCACACAGATCCGCAACAGCTGATTTGAAGTTAGTGTCTTAAAAGTGTCTTAATAAAAATTAATAAATATAAACTTCGAAATGAGTAAGCTGGATGGAAGAACGGTAGCAATAAACACATCAGAACCGTTGACTACAAAACTTTTTTGCAACGACACGAATGCTAAAGGTGATTCCATTATTGGAAGTGTTATGGACGATATGGCAGAGGAACATAGTAGGATTAGGATTGGATATTCGGCCAAAAGTTACCGTTGGGTCATTCTAGCCCTGTTTGTGGTATATTCGGCCTCAAACGCACTCCAGTGGTCTCAGTACACGATCATTCAGGACATTGTGGTGGAGTACTATGGCGTTCAAAGTACAGTTGTTTCGTGGACTTCCATGGTTTATATGATCACATATGTGCCTTTGATATTTCCTGCTAGCTGGCTGCTGGACAAAGTGGTGAGTTGATTTTACTTTTGTAAATTGAACTCTATTTTTTAGAGTATAAGAAAAGACTTTATTGTATTCCTCACTGTACTGGTATTTTCAATGAAATGAGAGACCTTTGCACAGCAATGGGATGTTTATTTTTTAATAAAACTTGGAAGATACTAAACAGTAAGACACAAAGTAAGATGCTACACGTACGCTCATTAAAACTGCTTGTTCCAAATAAATAAAGCAGGGAGAAAATAATAGGCATTAATAAAAATTATTCGGAAGGCATGGAAAATTGTAGGATCCGGTTGCTTCAATCGTTGCCCATGTTGGAGGTTTTTAAGCGGTCTTAAAGCTGCCCACTAATTTACTCGAACTTACTTTATAAAATACTTTATTTTTGTTTGAATCGCCTTATCGGTCTGGTATCTGTCTGTATGAGACCATCATGACATAACAATTTCAGATTATCTTTGATGTAGTAATATCAAAAGTGGCGTGATCGACTGCGGTCTGAAGTGAAAATGACGTATTGTATTGTCTTGTGAATTTGTCATAAATTATTATTTTATCAGCGTGTTTATGGCAAAACCAAGTGAATTGATTTATTGCGGGTAAAATACATAGCAATAAATTGACAAATAATATAACAAAACACTATTCTTATTGAAGTTAGTTACAACTACTCTTAGCTATTTTTCAGCGTACTTGATTGTAACATCCTAAATTCTTGGAGAGTGTATGCTTTTAATGCCATCGGCAATCATGATATTCCTAAAAATTTTAACAGCAAACGATTAGTATTTTGTCTAGAAGGATGAAAATTCATCATCATTATACCACATAATTTGCCTGAAATAAAATGGCTACATACGTTTACACATTAAAATTGCATTTCTACGACAAATATAAACTTTACTAGCTATTTCAGGCGATGGTTCCTGCGATCTAATAGATGGTGCTAATTTTAGATTGCACGTTAATTTTCCAGATTTTGAGGGATCGCGTCCATTAATTTTGTTAAGCTAGTGAAAATCTCTATAAAAGTAGTATTTATATGTGACTGTATATTTTGGTATCAAACTGTCAAATGTCCTGGCAATTCTATTAGGTGTAATTATATTAATGTATAAATGGTAATTATAAATGTTAGTTTATAAGGTATTTATGTAAAGTAGAATGTACGCTATATTTTATTGTGCTTGGTTTGAGAGGTGTCACCTTTCCGTGACACAGTGAATAGACATGACATACGAATAGTATGGGTGATAATGACTCGATAACTGGGTCAAATATATTGTGTAACTTCATTTGATATGAAATAAACCTAATGATATCTAAAGTTAAATACTACTTAGCATCCTTAACAATGAAATGATTTCGCAGATCAAAGCGTTTCTTTATACATTTTAGCGAGATAACTACGAGTATGTTTTTGCCTTTATCCATCTAAAAGAATTGAAGCTTTACCATCAAAGCGGATATTTCTTTAATAGTACGAATGTTAGTGGCAGATTTTCTCAGAGAATTACTAACGATGTGTGGGTGGAAAAATAGCTTTTATTTTTAGGGGAATTGGTTTTCTTCTAGTGGGTTATGTTAGTAGGTTAATTAGGTCTCAAAATTAAATTGAGACTTATCATAGTTTACAGGAATGAGATAGGTATTTGTTTTGTATGGATCTAGGTTTACAGCTTCAGATTTGTTGTACTATACCATATAATCTATTAATTCGATGACAATATGGTGCGTCTCTTTTAATATTCTCATCAGTACCTAGTACTAAGTCTCTCACCCAAATATACAGCCGTAAAATTCTTGTTAATTACCTAAAGGCCCAAAAACCTAAAAGGGTAAGAAGGCCAGGATCCTCGCCTCTTTACCCTCTTTATTTACCCCATATAATGTTGCAAAGGAACGTAACTTTAATATATTTCAACAACTCTTTCCATTACATGTCACGCCCGCTGATTGTAGTCATACGTCTTGTCTCATGCAACCATTATTTTCTGACCCCTGACTATGGAATAAGTTAGTGCACTCACAACTAGTTCAAAGATTATGCATGAACTTAAGAGGTCTTGTTAAGCTGGACAGGGTTTGGAGATAAGTGACGCGGCGAGCTGCTAATTAAGTATGGTGGAGATTAGTGGGGCGTCCTTTGTGAGGTAAAATAATGGTAATTTTGAGGCTCCGATCAAACATGGTACAAATAATCGACTTTATTAATATGCCTGTAATGTCCCACTGTTGGGCAAAGGCCTCTCGTCTCACTGAAGATATCAGTACAGTGAGGAGGTTTCAGGCTTAATCACCACGCTTGCCTAATGCGGGTTGGTGATCTCAAACCCGAGCCATGTTTGAAAAGTACGAAACATGTTTTCGCTCGACCTGGGAATTGAACCCGGGACCTCAGTCTTGGCAGGCGAGTGCACATACCACTAGACCACCGAGGCGTTATCTATGAATATTTTAAATAAGTTTGATAAACATATGCGAGACGCCTTCAGTGGCAGATAGCTCTAAACTCCTAATAAAGGTCATTGTACGTAGCCGAAACTGTACAATACGTCGGTTTATATACAGGTACGTAATTGCACGTTTTAAATAAGTACCTAATAGTGATTTCAATGTGCGTATAATTTAATAACAAAAAAAATTTAATAGTTACTAGTCAGTTGAGATCAATCTTAGTTGACAAGTGGAAATCGCTTTGGTTGCTATCTAGTATGAAATAGGAATTTGCCCCATCACCGCGTGACGTTCACACGACATTCATATTATTAGACATTCCTACGGAATATGAAGTGATTGTCACTTGTCTCGGGAGCAAATTGGGCTTTTGAAAAAAAAATGTTTTTTTTTAATGTATTTTAAAACTTTATTATTAATAATATTGATATTTAATGCAAAAAACTAAAAAAAATATTTTTTCAATTAATTACAAACAATTAAAAATTGAATAAAAATCACGTGACTATAAACGCGCCATAATTGGTCACCATAGTTGTGACGTGATAATGTTATAGCTATTTAACCATAAGTACGTACAGCGTTTACGGCTATTACCCGTGTAACCGAATGAGGCTATCATTATGACGTCACACGCGCTCGGGTTTGTTCGGGAGATGTCAGAGTGTCTTCGGTACTGGATTCAAAAATTAATTTTTATTTTGAAATAACTTTTGAATTATTGCGAAAAAAATAAAATAAAAATAGTTTTGTTATAAAACTAATATATAATCTTTCCATTTATAACAAAAAAATTTTTTTTTCAAAAGCCCAATTGTATTTTAAAATGTTTGGTTTAACTAACAAAAACATGACTGAATGAAGGAATTTGTGAAAATCTTTTCTATTGAAAGCTAAGAATAGCAATGCTCTCTAGACCCTCTGTTAGGTCCTATCATTCGTTGCATATTACGGTAGTTAAGAACAATAAAACAGATACAAACCATACCATAAATAAATCCATCTACATCATTTACCCTACAAAGTTCAATAAGTAAATAAATGGCCGTTTAGAACACGCCTCCATTGCCAAGGAAATGTGTATGAAATGAGTATGAACAAGGTCGAATCAATCAAATGGTGTAATTTATCACAACATAGCGTCTCTGTCATCGATGTTTGCTTTAACGGCTTCTTCGTATTCGAAGACAGTCGTAAACCATCCATTTGGGTGTCTATACGAGCTGCAGTGTGTGTACGAGTATGTAACATGCCTTATGTGTGGAAAAGTAGTGTATGAATGTGTTAGTAGCAGGGATTGAATGAATTCGTCCATTAATTCACTGGAACGTTATCAAAATAGTTCGAAACTTTTGAACATTTTTTCGTGGAAATTATTGCTTCCTTAATCAATAATTAGGTATGTCTTTTATACGACTATTTATGTTCTTAATGATTGCAAATGACATAATTTCAGTTGTAGTTAAACTTTATGGTTAAAAGCTAAAAGTTTCTTTGTGGTGAAACTTTGGACTTGCCGATTGCCAACTACACTTTCTGTATGTAGAAAACATACAATTTCAAAAAAACTATTTACTTCACAAAAAGTCTTGTTTTCCAGAGACTTTCTTAATGATAATCCCAACTGTGTTATTTTTCTTCAACATCCGCCGTCTGTAAAAGCATCTCCTATATAATAGATTATCAAATAGAGAGAGAATCCATCAGTCCATAGAGAATAGATTACTATCCTTTAATCGTGCAGGAAAAATCACTATCATTACACAACGGGGTCACCCGCGTAATCTATCACAGAGTAAATGAGGATTGAGAGAGGAGGTTCACATCGAAAGGTTTCATACTAATTATAGGGGGCTAATAACATTCTGTTTGAATAGGGAATTGTTTGGCTAAATCGTTTGCGGACAAAATAATGAGATGGTTCAGCTGTCGAACCCGTATCTTCGATTTTTTTGATAAGTTTTAAGCATTGGGGTTTTTAATCTTTCCATTGTAATCTTTCCTTGTTCCACTGGTAACTTTGAGAGCCTATAAACTCATTTTTTTCTGTTTTCCTATTAATATCCTATTAGTTTGCAGGGCTGTACTCTAACCGTAGGAAAAAACTTCACTTTAAATTGTTCTAACAAATGCACTTTCTTTGAAGGCACTACATTTGAGAGAGAGAGAGAGAGAGTTGTTGACTAGAGTTTTTGAGGGACTGCCTTATTTTGCAATTTGTTTCGATCGAAATGATCCCCATAAAGCTGCTCGCAGTTCGCATAAAACGTGTAATATCTGGAAAATGGCAACAAATCCCGATCTATAAAGTGTCAGTGAAATGAACCGTTAAGATTAATGGTTCCGAAGTCGTCCGGAGCCCGATACTGATGGAAATACATTCCACGTCGTAGGCCTCGAGAGCCTATAAATACCGAGTAATATCACTGCAGCATTGGGGAAGGAGCCTGCAATAAAAACAGGCATTTCTTCAAATAGTTTCCATAAAAATAGAATAGGTATATTTTCAATGTATGCATAGCTTTTAAATGATTGGTAATAGATGTTTTGTTAGAAACTAAATCTATATCTAAATAAAAGAAAGTCGGGTTAGTTAAGCCATTTATAACTTGAGAACGGCTGGGCTGATTTAAATTGATTCTTTTTTTATTTTATTTTCTTTGTCAGGAATTGGATAATAAGTAATAAAAATCGCGAATTTACCATGGGAATGGGTGCACTGCGGGTGAAAACGCGGGGCACAGTTAAAAAAGTATAAAGGGATGTCTTATAAGCGTTTACTGGATATGAGTATGCCACTGCTGGTGCACGATTTCATTCACGATTTCCGACCAAAAATATAATGAACCTAACTCACTATATTATATATTACTAGCCGCGCCCCGCGGTGTTACCCGCGTTGTACACGTTCCCGCGGGAATTTCGGGATAAAATGTATCCCATGTGTTATTCTGATGTATAACCTATATTACTGTAAAGTTTCATCCAAATCCGTTCAGTAGTTTTTGCGTGAAAGAGCAACAAACATCCATACATCCATACATACAAACTTTCGCATTTATAATATTAGTAGGATTCTCTATAATAAACGAGCATAACGACTATATTGATTCATTTAAAAATAGCAACTCATGTAGATAATATTAAATGTAATCTGTATCATACGACAATATTGTGATATTTTACAAATTAGATGTTATCGCAAAGATATTATGACAAGTACTTGTTACTTTACCCAATGTGTCGATATCTTTTAGATAATCTCTTAACAACATACCGGTGCATCCTTGTTTTTCAAGTACCTTCATAATGGCTCGTTTACATAAGTACTGTGAACTGAATACGGATACAAACTACTTTGCGGAAACCGATTAATATAATTTGTATTCGGTTTTATGGGTTTCGGTTTGTCGTATCTGACTGTATCCCATATTCGGCTAACCGAAGTACGTAAATAGAAATTCGGCTGGGAATATTCAGTCACCGAATATGGGTTATTTAGTGATGAGGAACTGAAAAATCCCATAAATTTGCCTTCATAAAAATAACATTTTTAATAAATTCACAGTGATCTATAAGGTATTTTCGCTATCGGATTTTTCGCGCGGCAGTCCGTAATGAAAACAGAGTTGGTGTAATTAATCTCGTCACAGCGAGGACAATGGGATGCCATTTTGACATTTGTTTGAGTTTCACGGACCCCGGCGGACGGGGCCTCGGACAAAGGAAATAAAATATTCTCTCCCAGAAGATTTTCAGGGACCATTAATTTTTGTTTACCGCCCATCTATTCAGCATCACTTTATGTTTATATTTACTTACCTTTAATTGTATCGTAATAATTAAAAGTTACAGCTGGTTTAAAGTCATTCTCATTACTAACCGATTCCAGAAACCAGGGGTAGGTTTTCGATTTCTGTATTCTATTTTTCCTTTTTCATGGACCTACTCGTATTCAATGAAAGGAAATGGAACTGAACGACATTAGAAAAGGTTGTTATATTCATAGCTATCGTTCGGTAAATTTTTTTGGGTTTTCATTCATTCATTTCGAGTAGGTTAGTGGCAAATCCTTGTGTCGGGAGTTTTTAGACCGCCTAAAGGCCTCCGACATGGTCTAACGATTTTTTTGGCGAGAAGCGAGAAGTGCGCGATTTTATAAATAACCAAGTATACCCATAAGGCAACGTTAGTATATCTCCCAGTCATAAAAACCCTGCGTGTGCTTGTGGCTTGTTTCAGTGGAAGGGAATCTTTTTACTTTTATTATCATTTTTCTTTTAGTATCGTGTGTCTTCTTCCAGTTTTTGCAGAAAACGTTTGAAAGGGATATTATTATATTATATTATCTTCTATTGCGAATGTGTAAGGAGTAGGGAGTATTAATATTATTTCTTGTGCGTAGCAAGACAGTTTATTATTTTGAATCAATTTGACACCCTTTTTTGTAATTTAACACGAATTATTTTATGAAATAAAGATGATTTTGATATAAAAGTATCCTTACCTTTTGAATGTGGCTACCGTGTGCAACAATATTCCTTCAAATTCAATTAATAGTTATTGAGATTCCATATTAATACGAACAAAAAATCGATCTCTATAACTTTGATAAGATAAAGCCTTACTTAAATTATTGTTCGCTTATATAATTTGTGGCAATCAGGACAAGTCAAAAAACAAAGACAAGAGAAACGAACAACTAACAAGCTGTAAATAATAAAACTTCGCAGTTATACTAAAACAACAAAATAAACATGTTTTTCTTGAATTCCTCGGCCATTAAGCCCATACTTTGTCCATTAGAAACTTTTCAATTAATCGTTAGTTGTTGTGACAAATTGGTCTAAGGAGAAGACTACACCAACGGGAGAATCGCGATGGACGCGCGCTTTTATTGTCGGGTAGTTTCAATGAACGGAAACTTATTCCGCTAATGTATGTATGTCGCGGCTCGACGACAGAACAGAATCGCCGCATGTTCATGTTGACTCATGACGGAAACGCCGCGTTTCCTCGGCGGCAATTCAATTCGTTTGTTACTTCGATCAACAATGTTGTGTATTGTTGATCGAAGGTTTGTTAGCGCACTTGTCACGCTGTCGCTGTAGGAGCATCACGTCCCGCTGCGAGCACATTGCGGGACGATAATTCGACGATACGTCGACGTTACACTCACAAAGAATCGTCATGTGGTGACACGTTCATGAAGAGTGTATGGAATATACGTGGTGTGGAATATACGATGATAATGTCGCCGCTTCTCACACTCGTGAAGACAGTCCCTTAGTCAAGGTCGGTGAAGGACGTCCCTAATGGAGGATCCCTTCGACCTTGGAACCTGGCGGTACCTTCGATTCCTCCCTTTGCATAACCCTCGGTCTCCCACGATTTACGACGCACTGCCCTGTAGACCTTTCAATGATATATGAGGTGATTTCTCATTTTGTTTCTTGATATTTCGGTATATAATGGTGTTACAAGAGAAATATGTAATAGACTGCAAAGAAAGTATTGATTTTATTACTATGATTATGTCACTCCTTTCGTGTAGTAAAATAGCTTTCAGATTTAAATATTTTGTCTTTAGTAAAGTTTTAGGGTTTCGGGTAATCGGTAAGAAAATAGAAAATTCCCTCAGCAATTGAAATTGTTTCGGAAATAATTTGTAACTTTCCGGATAAGTTAAAGTGACTTGGAAATTAGTTGTAAGTACGAGATAAGGCGCTTAAATCCAGTAATACGGTTATATAAATGGATTTCAGTTTAATTTGTAAACAGAATTAAGAAAAAGTATTAAACTCTGTTGACGTAGGTATCTTGAACATTAACGTTGCCATTTCGTAGCTTATTTTGGGATACAAAGTAAGACAAAATTGTGAAATAATATCCTACTCAATTTATTAATTGGAGAAGATACTTCATAAATTAACTACCATCATTTAAAAGCACTGGTCTTAGCTTGTCAGCTATTATATAAAGTCCATTATCAAATCGTTATTATATTTGTGTTGTCAGCGTTTTACCTGAATCTTAATTAATTTCTCGAGTTATTAATTGGTGAAACTTGACGCATCGTTTTGTATCTTTACCTCAGACCAAATAAACATTATAACCAAGAACGTCTGCATAGATAATCAGGCAAAATTACACCCTTCACACGCACGCATTTGTGCTCAATTTACAATTTTGGTTATTTTGACTTAGAACGTCACCGAAGACCATATACTTACGTATTTACTTACATAGACGGCAAAAGTAGCATGTTTAATGTGGTCAGGAATCGAATTTGTGAATGGCTAATAGTAATATGTAGGTGTAGTATAATATGTAGTAAATAATTTAATTTATTTAAAAATTCTATTATATTAAATAATTTAAAAAATACTAGACTATTATTTATTTAAAACGGGAACTTACGTACCTCCCCGCACTGGGGAGAGACGCTGTCGCGAGCGCTTCACCCACCTCCTAATGAAGGCCACCGTATGTGGCCGAAACGTGTCGAGGAACTCTCGACAGTAGTCTCCGTCGTACGTAAGTTCCCGTTTTAAATAAATAATAATGACATTAACGTACGTTTCAATTAATAGTAAAATACTAGACTAGGCCAGGTGCAAAATCGTCTTGTAAATTGTCTTTTGTATATGACCCATGAAGCACGATGCAAATGTGTTTTACAAAACCTGCTTCACTTCACTATTGACATCGCTTTGTCTCGAGTTACTATTTCGTCTAAGGTTGTTGCTAGTTCAATGTAAACAAAGCTTAAGTAATTATAAGTTAGTTGAGAGGGTGTGGTGACTGCTTATTGCGGGGGTCGTTAACGACACGAGTTACACAATTTAATGTGTTATTATTTGTAAAGCAGGCTATTCATTTCGTTGCCTTTATCTGACTGAACTTCAACAATTCACTTATTTCATTCACTTTGACTTCAATGCCTCTTTTAAATTACCAAATCTACGGAGAGCATGACAAAGGGCTTTGACGTTACTATTTGAATTCATAAGTTGATTTACTGGCTTTTACTATATACAATATTAATCGATGAAAACTAAGTTTCCCAAATTGACGTTAACCTAACTATACACATCACTTCCGCACAAAGGACGCCACATCCTCGGTAATAGTATCTACTATTACCGCGCCACAGCCTACAGTCATACACTTCAGTTATCCTCTACTTAGCATATTTTATCTATCGAATAATTGTATTGTACCCACGTGTACACGTTAAACGTAACCGAACGACGGAGCATCGAGCATTTATTACTGATTCTTTTGTTGCGCTATGACGTCAACGTAAGATTAGCTGTCAGTTATCGAAGTTAACAATGAGCTCATTACATTTGGTTAATAAACGTGAATGTATATTGATTTGTTTATTGGTGTGAAATATTTTAATCGTCTTATTCATAAACGTTCTTTAACTAAAACATTGTTTTAAAGTGTTTTGTCGCTTTTGCTCTTTTGGCAAATAGTGGATATCGGGAAGGGACAAAACATTTGATAGCTAAAATGTTGTAGATAAACGTTTAAGAATAAAGCCCTAAGTTGTTTGATGGGATTTGTTACACTTGCTATTTGTTTATTTTTTCAACCCAACGGCTACAGCATATTACATATTCTGTTTATATACTATTTTGCTATAAGTGCTGTAAATGCCTATAATTGGTGTGCATACCAGAATTTTCTCATTGTGCTTTTTAATCTTAAGAATTTAGTTAGTATGTACACTGTTGGTTTTTCTAATAAATAAATATCCAGCAGCACCCCGCGGTTTTACCTGCGTTGTAGCTGTTCCCATGGAAAGGTCCATATCTCACCCGATTGGTCAAAGTTTGCTTACAGAAAGCAAATTGTTTTTAATTATTGAATTAAAACCCACATTTTATTTTTTGTATACTTTTTTAGTCTAACCCATGAACTATGAAATGCTACTATCGGCCACCCATCCGAGCTGCACGTTGCTGAACAATCGCAATGAACTAACATATTGCTTAGTCGAAGTACGCCAAGAGCGCTACAACAACTATCGTATTCAAGTAGTCGAGCTACAACTATTAATTATTTTTAGTATTTCAATAAATGAATGAATTCCCTGAATATTAAGTATTAAGAAAATTTTAAGACATATTTTTTATATCTATATATATAAAATTCAAAGTCCTGACTGACTGACTGATAATCAACGCACAGCCTCAACCGCTACACCTAGAAACATGAAATTTGGCAGGAAGGTTCTTCAAGTGACGTAAGTGCACACTAAGAAAGGATTTTCGAAAATTCCTACGGGAAAGGGTTCAACGCGGGCAAAGCCGCGGGGCGTTGCTAGTTTTTTAATATAATTCCACCATCATCCCTAACACCTATAATAATTCGACATACTCGTATAGCAAACTACGAGTTTTGCTCTATGAAAACAGCCTTATTTAATGTTTGTACGCCGTGGGTTTTCCCAAAGTGTTCTCGTGGGCTTATTACCTTACTGTAAAAAGATTATGTACTACTTATTTACTACTAGCAGCGCCCCGCGGTTTTACCCGCGTTGTGCCCGTTCCCGTGGGAATTTCGGGAATTTATTTACATAAAAACCTTCCTCTTGAATCACTCTACCTATTACAAAAAACCGCATCAAAATCCGTTACGTAATTTTAAAGATTTAAGCATACAGACAAACAGAAGACAAACAGACGCGACTTTGTTTTATACTATGTAGTGATAGTCTTATTTCAACTCTTGTATCGCGAAAAATGCGTAATTTATATACGTTTACGTTTGCAATGCTAGAGAGCTGATCTCTTGATCCTTAAAACATCTGAATGTAACCTTAACTCGTTACTTTATATAGCGGTATTACATTATTTGCGGTTATAAAATAATTGCCATAAAAACATATAAAATGTTATTCTAACATTCATTTGAAGACCGTCCGATTAGTGTTATCAAATCGTCTTATCAGTAACAATGTTTAGAAATTGTGATAATGATCTTTTTCTTGTTAGTTTAGTTAACTCACCCTTAATCACAGTGTTTGCATGTAATTTAAGCTGAGTTAACTTTATATTGGTATTTGTTGAGCGATAGTGAGGTATCGTGAATGTTAAGCAACGTGCAACTTGGACGCTACTTAGAAGGGTGACCGAAAGTGGTATTAACCTATCAATATAGACATCTTCGTCTTACCTTGATTCGGAACTCTGACGGCACCAAAATTGTCGTTAAGGGTTGTCTTGGGTCTTAGGTCGTTAGGGCTTGTCGTTGTACTAATGAAATGCAGGCCACATTTCTAAGATGGCTGCCAAGATTATTTTTTGTCTTATCTCGTTTATCTTTAATCTCCTCTTCATAAATAGAGTGAGATGTCTTTAAAGAAAAAAACCAAAACCTTTCTCTGAGTGAAATTCTCAGCCCAACTTCAGCTTATTTTGATGACCTCCAATAGTCTGCAGTAACGAACGCATTTTCTTTTAGTTGGGTGACATAAATGATCTTCATAATTATTATATCATTATTGAATTATTCTGAATTACAGACTGCAATTTAACGAGCCTTTATTCTTAATTCGTAGTCATTGTGTACTAAAATTTATTCAACAATTCATACTAAATTATGGTACACCATTTTGTTGAGGTTCTCTCCTAAGTACCTACTTTGCGCCTACAGGGACAGTACCTATATAAGAAGATAATTCATCATTATATAATTATAATTAACATTTTACCTACTACTACATTTTTAAAATAACATACTTAAGATACAAATCAAATAACTTGAATACAATGGCGTTTTGGTCAGTAATAAAAAGTGGTTGAACCAAAGTGACATATTATGTAACTCTTAGAGATGTTAATTGTAGACTTTTAACTGATTTAACGATTACCTTTGAATGTTATTTTAATTGTCATAGATAACGTAAATGACAATGACAGTTAAAGTCAAACAATTATTGAAAACAAAAAGTTAATTGAACGATATTAGTATCGAAATAATCATCTGACATTGCAATTTTACAGTATCATTGATTTGATATTATTATAGTTATCGAATTAGTATTTTTTAAACTTTCGCGATTTTAACACATAGTATGAACGACCTCACCTCAGTAGCATGTGACGAGTGGTACAATCCACTGGAAAGGTTGGAAAAAAGTGTCAAAGCTTAGTTTATAAAGACAAGGAAACTTTTTTCCAACTTTAGTTTTACCGCGTAAAAACCTGTACGTATTCATGGGTTTTTTCCGCAGCATGATACGATACCTAGTGGTAACGTTATTAACTACTAGGTATCGGTATCGCACTATCCCATTTCCCTACATATGGATAGACCGTGGCTAAATCCTTTAAAAGCCTGACATCCCTACTAATTATATCTTATTAAAATTTCCTTTGTGTTTCATTCGTCTGTTAATTCTTATAAACGCCTACACGAAATCGGAGTTCGATAAGTGTAAATAGCGTCATATAAAACGTTTAACCACAGTTTCATTCGATAAAACCTGGGCGCGACAGCGGAGAGTAGGAACGGATCTGTAAGGATCTGTTTTACCTCTGTTACTCATTAAATAAGTATACCCGGACAAATTCACTCACGGTCAATTAGACCCAAACTAAGCTCTAAGCTTGTATTATGGAATCTTACTAACTGATACTACTATACAAGGTGCTAACAAATTAGTCACGGAAAGTTTTACAGCTGATTGTACTCGGTTCTCGGAGTACATCTAAGTATAAAACATCATAGGTTTTGTTATGTTTTTTTGGAGAAAAGTAGGAAACAAATTTGCTACGTTCAAACACCCTGTTAATAAGATAATTAAATGAGACCTCTTTAGACATATTCTAGAACCTCTTTAAACTATTATTTAAGTGGCCTCATAAAGTTGATAAATAAAATAATTAGATAAATGATAGATTCATAATGACATTTAAGAAAAAAAACTTTTGACGTGACATGACAGACAGTGTTAAACATCTTGACAGGTACATAATAGGGTTGATTATTTTAAAAATTAATTATAATTTTTTTTTGTTTGGTAAATTAAAACAAAAAAATGATATACAAAGGTTCCTTAATTACAGTTAAAAGTTAATTGTTTTAATGTAATGTATCATCACTTAAAATATCCGTGATTAATTTGTTAGCACCTTATATATACATAGACAAATAATATATATATATTATAATAATATATATATATTATTTGTCACCCATTGACACCCAGACGTCGTCGCTAACAACTATAGGTATTTTCACATATTGAAGACTCCGGGCGGGAATCGAACCCGCTACCCTCGACACAGTAAGCGCTCTCACTGCCACTGTGCAAACGGGCTTGTCAAAACTCATTGCTTGCATTTTGCCATTGTTGGACAAAGACCTTCCCTTATTTCCGCTTCTCTTCTTGATTCTAAACCACCTCTTGCCAGCCTCTATTTTTTTACCTCTAAATAGGAAATTGTCCGCGCCAGTCTGCGGCTAGCCAAGTAACCAGCGCTCTCAGTGTTTGGATCACAATGATAGGTGTGGCTTCTGATTGATATACTGTTTCAGGAAATTGGATATTGTAGTACTGTCAGCGGTCGTGTTTTATGTCGGCTTTCAGCGAACATGGAGTTATGAGATTTGGAAAGCTTTTAGAGTTTCCCGATACCGGCATGTGTGTTACAGGATAATATGATGTTTTGAATAAAACAACATTTTAATTTTTACTTTCAAGTAATCTATTAAATCTATAGTTAAGACATTTTTACTGTTCCGTTAAGACCAAAATGTTCTTAAATTTATATTTTCTTTATAAATGTTATCACATAATTTTGTTAATGAACTGATTTAAAAGTGCGGGGAGAGACGCTGTCGCGAGCGCTTCACCCACCTCCTGATGAAGGCCACCGTATGTGGCCGAAACGTGTCGAGGAACTCTCGACAGTAGTCTACGTCGTACGTAAGTTCCCGTTTTAAATAAATAATGATTTAAAAATACGTTCAGAATGAAATGATATGTCTACGAAAAGGTACGAACAGGTTACATTGTTTAGAAATTATACGTGTGGTACTTCTTTTAAAAATACAATGTGCCGTCGGGGTTTTGAACAAAAGCTAATATTGAAACTAGTAGAATAGTATTGAAACTACGACAATTTAATCTTTCTATTAGCAATCGCAGACTTAAAAATATTTATATTAATTGAAATCGTGTTTTTTAATTTAGCGTAGGTTTTTATTACTTTTATTGAATACACGCTATCTGCTATATTTTGTTTATATTGCACGAATATTTTATTGGAATTTATTGATCACTAGCTGTGCCCCGCGGTTTCACCCACAGCGCTCCCGTTTCCGTAGGAAATACGGGATAAATCGTATCCTATATCCGTCTCCTGGTTATAAGCTACCTCCCCACGAATTTTAAGCCAAATCGGTTCAGGCGTCTCGAGTTATAAATAGTGTAACTAACACGACTTTCTTTTATGTATATAGATGATTAAGTTGCCAATCAATATGTACTCGTGTTTTCTGTATTTTTTTATTAACCTATAATGTCGCTTTCCTGGACAAAGGTTTTCCTCAACATCCAGCAATTCCTGTTCCGGACTAGCTTATGCCTATTCCATTGTGCTCAAATAAGAAATAAATATTGCAATGTGATATTGAACTCTGTTTAAGAAACTATCTTACTTTTAACCGACTTCAAAAAAAAAACACGCAACTGAATACTATTCCGGAATCTGTTAGGACCGCGGCATCGTTAAGATGCTCAGTACCTAGAACATCCTAAAGAGTAGACACATAAAGGTGTATTTCAGCCAAAGCTATGCTAGACTACTCTGCTATTGATGGTTGCTGCATAAAAGCAATGTACTACAGCGACATGGTATAGCAACGTAGCATATCAGTGTACTATAGCGATGTAGTATAACAACGTAGCATAGCAAGGTAGCATAGCGACGTAGCATATAGCAACGTGGCATAACGTAGCTTAGCAACATAGCAAAGCACATCTCTAGTGAAAAGGCACTTCACCATTATTCTCGTATTATGGTGTCATGTTTCATGCAGTACACCAATGTATCACGTTTTTTAACAGCCACGGAACATGTACCGTTAAGAACAAGTCGAAACAGTTATCTTAATTTTCAAACCGGGTAACAAAGTATATAATTTGCAAATAGTTTGCTAATCCTTTCTCCAAACATTCCAAATATTTGCATCAATTTACTGCAATTTACTGCAAAAGTATATAATTTGCAAATAGCTAATTATAGTAATCCTTTCTCAAAACATTCCAAATATTTGCATTTACTGCAATATACTGCAAAAGCTGTATTAAATTAAGTCGCGTTGAATTCTAATGACGCAAATAAGTTTAATCGCACTTAAAACCTTTGTTAACGCTAGTTCAACATGTACGATAAAGGTACATACAGGTACATACTAAATATCACTTCTCGCGACAGAGGGTGCATAGGAAGTGAGCTATTGGTGGCGCGGTCACCTCCGAGGAAAATGGAAAACAGTCGTGGCCAGGACGCCGCGCTGAACACACGTCCCGCCACGCCACGGAGCAAAATACAAAAACGCGCGCGCGGGAACAACGACAATAACTAGGTTAAAACTTAGCTTCAAAAGCAAACAAAGTGCCAAACTAAAATTAATGCGACAATAATATTGGTATAACAATGGCTGAACAAAAGAATTTGGAAGTTTGCGGGAGCGTCATGGACGGGATCGCCGAGAAGGGTGCAGTTTTGGAATCTCCGAGTAAAAAACAGGAGATTACTGAATACGCCGTGGTGCCGATCCGATGGCTTGTTTTGTTTGTGTTCGTGTTTTACTCGGCGTCGAATAGCTTGCAATGGGTGCAGTACAGCATCATTCAAGACGCTGTGGTCAAGTACTACGGGGTGACCAGCATTATGGTGTACTGGACCTCGATGGTGTACATGGTCACCTACATCCCCCTCATATTCCCAGCGAGTTGGCTCTTGGATAAAACTGTGAGTCACGTAACTTCATATTAACAAGATTAGTTACTTCTATAAACTGATTTGTTTGTTTATTTATAGTGTGAAGGTTTGATAACATCACACTTGTTATATTTTATTTGTGTCAATAAATTGTATTGAATGTTACGTGTTGTGTTGTGTAGGGATTTTTTATGATAGTTTTTACTAGACACAACTACATAGTATCAGGAAACGCATTTGAGTACGCAGTAAACCTGTTTGAGTTATAATAACTTCGTATGTCTTTTCAATTCAATTTCTATCAGGTTGTAGAAAAAATAAATGAAGGTGCAATTTTAATTATCAATTATTAGAAACGTAATGTTTACTTACTGATAGAGGCTTTGCTCAATTGTATCCCATCTAAAGCTACATTTAAATGAAAAAACGAGTTATTCTAAATCTGACCCAGTTCCATGTAAATTGAATAGATTTAGTCTTTAAAATTGAATTTGGTTATTCGTTTTCTTTTCCTGTTGGCTCCTCCTTCTTACGTAGAACTGTATCTAACTAATCGACATTCCCTCACGTTGCGTCCAAGTTTCCTTCTTAATTGATCTCAAAGGATGAATCCCGAATCTATAAAGCGAGTTCCTCTATAACACGGATACTTGGTTATTTGGTTTTATCCGCAGACGATATTATGATCACAAATCACAAAAAAAATGTGCTATTAACGTTTATTTTGGAAAGCTTTTATCTATTTTTTTAAAGTCAAGAATGAATTATGATTATGACTTATGTACCAGTCAGGGCAAAGACCTAGCTGAAAAGTTAAGGACAGAACATTAATAAAGAAAAGCTTTTGCCCTACAGTGAGACTAAATAGACTATAAAAATAATTTAATAATAACTGAACAACCAAAAGTAAAACAGTTGAGAAATAAGTAACACAATACGATTTATCAAGGGTTTTAAATTGACAATCATGTTAACATTGGAATAATCTATGTTATAAAATATACGGCACTGTACTTGGCATAATTGTTTTAGTTATTCCAATTTCTTCAAAACATTTCAATCAGTAGAACAAGTAAAGTTGGCCTCAAACGTTTTCGATAAAAAGTTATTTGTACAACAGAAACTAGCTGATAAGGCACATGAGAACAGAAGTAGATGACTAAATTAACTTATTTACATTTTCCTCCTTGACTTTGACATTGAGTTTCATGGTAATGTCTTCCATATTTATTACAGCTACATGTCTCAATATTAGAAACATACACAATAACATAAGTTGGGATACTAATAAGTTGGGAATCCGGAAGAAAACCAGCACTAAGAAAATAAACGTCTTTTGCTGCCAAAATGATACATATTTTTATTATATTAGTTGGTAGTCGTGGAGAATCTGGACATTATGAGATATAAAATATTTTAGGATATTCCTTGATTTATCAGCAATTTGTCAGTTCCGTCAAAATCGTTCGTTGTTTAATATAAATTATTGCGAAAAACAGACAAGCTTCAAAATATCTAAGAACCAATATTAAAATATAGTAGGTACATATTTTGATTTCTTTACCTTCAATCTAATATCATTAATTTAATGCATTTGTCTGTTAAATCCTCCTATTCTCAGACCTTGGGAGGTAACAACATAACAGTATCAAGTTTTGGGGGAAAACCGAAAGTAAATATATCCTTAACTACCTACGAAGAGGATACGCGAAAGAAGTTGTACGTAAACGGAAAAAGGTCGTAATACACGTTTATCATGGCCGACCAAACCTTATTCTCTTGCATCCTTATGTAAAACTGTGGGTAGCAGGTTTGGAAATTCCAACGTGTCATTGTTAAAATTTGGGTTGCAAAAACATACAGAGATACAAAGTAGCTCTTCCTTAAATTGCGCTTCACCCATGTTGTCCTGTTTGTGTAATTTTTTAAAATTATACTTATGTAACGTGTCTGGTCTTCTTCTTCTTCATCGAGTGGATGGCCAGCCTGACCAATCCTGGTGTCAGAGTTATTGAGCCGCCAAAGGCCTCTGTCATGGCTCAAGTAACGACTACTATCCGTAGAAAGTAACCGGGACCGACGGCCGTGTAACTGGTTGGCGTCGTGAAGCCCTAAATAGAGAGAAGTGGAAACGATGGTGGGAGGCCTTTGCCCAACAATGGGACACCCAAGGCTAATAAAATAATAATAATAAGGTAACGTGTATTCCTGCTGCTGATACATTGCATGGCACGAGGTATGCACAGCCATTTGATGTGCTGGTGCATCTTCAATTTTTCGTAGGACATGCATTATTAAGAAATGTCGGATAGTTTCATACTTTAGTTTTTACTTTCTCTGCATAGTATAGAGCTGGAAGAAAAACACCTGATAAGTGGTCTGTTTTTATCCTCGAGGTTTCGTTCATCTAAATGCAAACTCATCCAACACATTTAATAGTTTAGAAGTGAAGATGACAGTTAATGGTTAGGCAGAGTCAGGCACTTTCATATAATAATAAAATGAATTAACCGTTCTGTTTATAATAGTCATCACATTGTACACAATAATCACAATCAATAAACGCAAAACAAAGCAATACGAATAGAGACAAGCCATTATTTTTCCTCATTCATATTAACAAATATGTTGGAAGATAATTATAGGTAAAGTACCGTCAAACGTAATTTGCCAACGTATTGATAAAATAACGAACTCATACAATGTTGGTTGGTGAATTTTGTCAATTATGGCTTGCAATTACTTAAAAATTACCTCTCTTATAAATTATCTCTATACAAATGACCTTAATTTTATGGGGTAGGTACAATGAAATATCTTCGTCAGCTGCGAAATTGGTTAACTATGTAGATGAGCGATTTAAAGTTTTGTATCCAACACTATTTCCTATAAATATGCTTACCTTTGTGCTTAACATATTGTACGTAGATTTTAAATGTTAACAACGGGTTAGTAAGTTAGCTCAACAAAACAATGTAAATTGTAAAACGAGTGGTACGCAACCCTTCGCGTGCTCTATTGGATTGATCCAAGTATCCTTACAGTCGCCAATTTCCTACCGCTATTTCCTTAAATAGCTCAATATAGAATATTATCATAATATCCGTCTACAATTTGAGAGTAACCATAATACAAAAATACATGTTCTGTATGCACATAAATTAAGCACAAGAACCAACAAAAACCTGTCTAAGATAGCAGTTGGTTTTGTTTCAATGAGAGATAATTACATTTCAAATTATATCAGAAGCATCTTCATTAATAAATACATAATTATAATAGATCAATTTTGTCATTGAGTTTATGTTAATTATTGTCGAATATTAATCACTAGCCGCGCCCCGCGGTTTCACCTACGTTGTACCCGTTCCCGCTGGAATTTCGGGATAAAATGTATCCCATGTGTTATTCTGATGTATAACCTATATTACTGTAAAGTTTCATCTAAATCCGTTCAGTAGTTTTTGTGTGAAAGAGCATCAAACATACATCCATCCTCACAAACTTTCGCTTAGTAGGAAATAGGATAGGATAGTAGGTTTCAATGTATTATGGTTTTCGTGTTATATTAAAATGGATCAGGAATTTATCCGAAATGTTATTAATGCGTCAACAATGGTTATTAAGTACTTTGTGTTATCAATGTAGGTATTCATAATAACAGTGCTATTTATAAGTGTATTGTTGTGTTGAAGTGTTTATTACGTTACGTTTTATGTTCATTAACTTATGTGTCATTGTTAAGTGATTCTCACGTTAACTATATGACGATCAAACTGCGTTACCTATTTTGTTGTTAAGTTAATGGACGCAAAAAGTGTTCAATGTAAAATATGAAAAAAAGTCCCTCTAAAACACAAAATGTATTTCGGTTACTTTATAATGAAGCCACTTAACGCTAAATATACCTTTTGAGAAATATTTTTTCTTAAATCTCTTATGTTATTGCATCAGATTTCTCAACTGATTCCAGTGCATTTTTATTTTCCATCTCATCATGGCAACATGACCCTTTGTCCACTCTTGAATCTTGTTGCTATTCCGGAATTCAGCAGTGACACCGTTACAAAAATAGCTCACTCGCTTTTCAGTGAAGGTTTGAAAGAATAACCCAAAGTGGTCTCTTCCCTAAATGAGTCACTGATTCTATTATGTACCTTATAAAACATTTAATAGCACATGATGGTTTTTTCGCCTTTAGGCATGCTCTTTCCGGAGTCTGGGTAACATCATCATCTATAGTTGAGGAAGGATTTAGTATATTTAACAGGGCGTAGAGAGCTTGTCATCCAAATTTTCAGTTTATTTCTAACTTCTCCGCCTCAGTGTACTGATATCTTCGGTGAGATGAGAGGCCTTTACCTAGTAGTGGGACATTACAGGCTAATACTTTACTTTACTTTTGGTTCTTAAGTTCGAGAATGTAGGTGACCAACCGAACAACGGTGACCGATCTTAATTCTCATATTCACTGCTGATATTTCCCTAACAATCCGTTTATTTTTCAACAGCGCATCAACTATATTGTGAAATATTTATCTAAAGCACAGTGACCCAGTCATGCGTAACACAACAAATCGATACAATTTTCATTCACCAGGATTGGATGGTCCGACGTGTTCGTGTTTCAGAGTTAATTCAACAGACATACTGGGTGTGATCCATAGTGATAATAATTAATAAAGAATCACTGTCTCTTTACTCCATTTTCCATTTTCAAAATTATGATGTGAATTTCATTTGTGAAACATCTCTTCTAAATGCCGGACCTAAAAATTAAACGAAATCGACAAATGTATTAGAAACACTGCACAAAAAAACATTAACCTGTCACCCACCCTAGATCAAAGGATCAAAGGCAATTTTCATCTTACTAAAGATATCGATGTAGAAATAAAAACATTGAAATCGTACAGAGAGTGCAGTTGGACAAAAATATTTGACCTATGATATACCACTCTCACAGGCACTCAGGCCACATACCTCTTCCAACCACTTTGTCTATCGCATACATAACATTTGCCTAAAACATTTACTGCTCGTCGTCCGAATATTCAGAATAACTCGCTGTAGCAAGCACTCGTGTGTTCCCGACAGTTGACAACGTGTAGCTCCTCTGTGCCCCTTGAAGTGACATAATCCTCTTGGAAAACAGGTTGAAAATTGCTTGAAAATACACTTTGAATTTGTTTTCTCTGGGTTTGGGTTTTAAAAACGTTTTGTTTACTCGGTATCTTCTTAAAAACTATAGATATTTTTTATACAGCGGGCTGAAGAAGTTTTAATCTTTAAGAACGGATTGCAAAAGAACTCTTCAACATATTTGGTAAATAAATGTACATATATGTATTTAAAAACAAAAGCTGTTTGTTCAAAGTCATATTTTTTGGATTTAGAGTTTTTGTGCAATTTGCCCTTAATTGCCTACTAGGTAAATCGGAATTTAGTTGCAATGATGGTCAGAAATGATCAGAAATGCAAGAAATGATCAGAAATGCAATGGCTATAGTTCTTAATTCCATTTATCCGCAGTCAGAATGCCTAACTGTAGTACTTTTTTGCGAACAGGCCAGTAACTTCATATTTTTCTCATTAGTCTGTAGTACCTAATGATTGTAACTATCCCGTAAGATCCTCGTTCCAATCAAATACTATAAGAAACCGGAATTCTCTATTCCGCAAATTGCTTTTTTACTTACGTCTTAATTATATTTCTGATTACTGATTATGCTGTGGAATAAAGTGGAGCAATTATTATACTGGTACGAGTATCCTCATACAAGAAAACGGTAATTAACAATGACTAATATAAGTTTAATTCTACCTTTCGATATTGTGACCTTAATCACGTCTTGGTTTAGCAGCTGCCCATTTGTTAATTTAGTACCGTACCGAGGGAACGTCCAACTGTCGGACCCGGTATTTTCAATCGTTAGGGTGCTTTCAAATTATGCGTTTCGTGTCGGACCGCTGCGGTGCGGAAGCCGTGCGTTTGTCGTATTGTGAACGTTCGATCGTGTGTTTTCATACAAATCGAGCAGTGCGGCAACAGTGCGGCGTCGGTACCGCGAAATAATTTTAGTACGCACTGTTGCCGCACTGCTCGATTTGTATGAAAACACACGATCGTACGTTCACAATACGACAAACGCACGGCTTCCGCACCGCAGCGGTCCGACACGAAACGCATAATTTGAAAGCACCCTTAGACCATGTCAGCGGCCTTTGGGTGGTCTAAAAACTCCGACACCAGGGTTGACCACTTACTTGAACTTCCTTACTCACTTAGTTACTTACTTTAGTTGGATCAAGTGTTTCAATTCTTAATTCACTTGTTCAAACAACTAAATATGACCCAGAGATACGTTAAAAATATAAGTTTCGTTGGCAAACGCTTGAATTAATAATTCTTTCTTTTCTGAAGTAGGTTAAAAACACAGTCTATTCAAGTCAAGAAGCAGAAACCATTGTTAACACATTAAAGCGTAATAACAAGGAAGCGATCCTAATGTAGCATTGAAGAAATAGCATTAATTTAATTCAGCAATGAAGCGTTTTGGCATTGAAAATAATCTTCAAATTATGTCGCATTAGGTTTACACTAACATATTCTCCACACTTGTGTTTGTTGTAATTTTTTTTAAGAATGCTATTAGTTAAGACCAAGGTCTAATGCCATATTTTATAACCAGCTTTATGGTCTTAAAGAGACCTGGGGCGCTTAAGATAAAACGGTTCTGTGCTAAATTTCAAGTAAAGACGTTTTGTCTTGAAGCTACATATTTGTTTACTCGGAAGTTACCTGGGGATTTCCATACAAAATACCCAGCGAGGGTCAGTAGGCTATCAAATCACTGCGTTAATGGCACGTATAATTTGTAATGTAAAGTGGTTGGTCGTACAGTGAAGGAAGTTTGCGCCAAGCACATTTTGTCGATAATCTGTTACAATCACATGTATACCGTATACGAAGCCTGACGTGGTTGAATGTGGTTGACGTTGCCATAACCACAATGTGAATTTTAAACGTCTTAATCCAAATTTCTGAACCTCCAACTTACCTGACAGTACATTTGTTAACTATAAAAGCTTAGTTTTTCTGACTTGCTGAGTAAGGATTTTGAAGTAATTAACAACGCGCTCTTTCCACGTTTCTCGGAGCCTTCCTCTCGAATAAGTTGACCTAACTAAGTCTGCGAACGCTTACTTATCACATTTGATGTACCGAAACAAGCCATTCCACCCCCTTACATAATTCTGAATAATGTATGGATATTATAACAGAGAAGCACTTAGTAAGGAACGCAGTAAGAGTAAATCACTGACGCGTGTGACGAAGACAGGTGGAAGCGTACTCTTGTATACGCGACGATTAAGGTGCGTGCAAATGTATGCTTTACAGGGCAGGAGTTGGTAGGAATAGGGCACTGGGCAAACAAACTTTGAATTGGCTCGCGGCAAACACTAGGGTTTGAGAAAACTTCTAGATTCACTTAAACTGTCTGACATACGATCAACCTATAACATTCCAAAATCTGCTCACTCACCGCAAACTCAGATTAAAAATTAGATATTTTGAATGCTAAATTCAATCTGTGCCACAGATTTTCGATCAAGATTGGTTATTTAGACAGTGCTTTGGCTAGACTATATCAGAAGAGCAGTTCTGGCACTAGGATCGACGGTTAACCGTTACCTCCGAAGTACGGTAACACACACTTATAGATATCAGTATCGGCCATGGGTCAGAGGGCATTATACATTATCGAAGTTGCGGTAGGTCAATTTCGACCTTGACTTTGTTCGACCTTAAATCCCACATCTCTGACGTAAACTAGAACTGATTCATTCACAATGGAATATTATTATCACGTTTACTAATTTGCAATGTTTACGACCGTTAATTAACAATGCTTAGTTTATTACTGTGACGTATTCGATTACCTCAGGTCCTACTGTTTCTTTTATTGAAGCAAACAATATATTGCTACAATATTGAATTTTTTCTGACTATTGATGGTTAAAGAACGTCAAAGAAGTCAAAGAAGTCAAGATACCATTGCCCAGCTATAGGACAGATGACCTTAATTGAAAAACTACTTGGGTGGCCGATAGTGGCATTTCTATCTGAGTGCTAGCGTGCTTCGGATGGCATGTTGAGCAGTCGGTCCCATTTGTTTCAATCGTTAGACCATATCGGGGGCCTCTAAACGCTCTAAAAACTCCCACACCAGGGTTGGTTGGTCATAACCTACTCAAAATTAATGAATAAATGGTGACCTTTTCCCAACAGTAGAATAATACTGGCTAATACTTACTTATCTTTATACTGAACGACAGTACCTTTAGGCTTTAGAATTAAGATACGCCTCCTTAGTTTCTGCCGTAAAATATTATGCAAAAACACTTCTTACCTAATGTGCGTAAAAAGCGATCATCTGAACTTTATCGCCCTTAATTTTGGACCATAATACGTCTCTGGAGACATTACTTCCACACCTCCGTTTACATTCACGACTCCACAAATTAGAAGGAAATTAATTAGGATTTCGAGACAGATTGTCTTTAGCAGACGTCTTTATGTTCTACACATTTAGCGAGCCCTTAAGTGCTTAGAAGAGAAATTAGTCTCGTGCACTTGGTAAAGTAACGGTTTTGTATTAATTAAGTAAAATATATTTTGTATCAATAGTCACGAATCGTTCTTTAAAAATGTTTAACGAGTTTTTTTTTAAATAACGTTTGTAAAATGACGTCAGTTATATAATAGTCCGTTTAATGAATGAGTCTAAGTGGGGCAGTAAGACAAATAATAGTGTAAATGTTTCAAACGAGACTTGAAATTACCAACAAGACGTGTATTACCGTTTTCTTTCGTGTAAGAGCTTATTGATATTTTCAACGAGCTGCTAACATTCTACAGACCGTTATTTTTTCACCTTTTACTATCTAAATGTTTTTAATTAAGCTATAATTTCCTTCCCAATCTTCTGTTAAACTTTCAGCCGTTATCGTGCTCTTTTAATTTTCTTTTCTAAACGTTTATCAACCCCACTTTATTCGAGGGCCCTGGAGATCTAGAGATGATATTTTTAAAATTGCTCCAAAGATAAAACTGTTTACTTGTCTTTTTTATTTTATTAACTCGAATCGGCCGGGATTGGGCGTAATTGTTTATTTTTGAGGAAGCAATAGACAACAGTTGTTTTTTATTTAGATTGACTAAATTGCCAGGAGTCCCCAATGAGGCGCCCTGGGAAGTGAACTTGTTCAATTTGCTTTATATTAAAAACTATTCTTGTACCACTTGGAACTAGCAACGTCATTTTAAAATATATTTTAGAAAAAAGCTTGAATTTTTTTGTAAATCATTTTTCTCCGGTAGTTAGATTCACTAAGTATATCTTTAATTGCACTAAATAAAGTAAGGTAAAAGCGTATACCGCCACATCAAGACAAGGACCTTTTCTCTCTCAAGTGATATCTTCAGTGAGTGAAGGTTTCCCTAAACTTATCACAATTTTGTTCACAAAACGGATTTCAATAACAAACCGCCCTATTTTCTTGCCAACAACACGACATATTTTATCGTAACGAACAAGGAAAATCTGCGTCAGATATTGTCTACACAACGTGACTATCTACGAGTTTTACGATAGCCAATAAAATAAAGGATGTTTCAGTCTCGACGGGGATAAGTGGACACGTTATTTATTAATATACTAGCCACCGCGCGGTTTCACCCACATTCTTAATAATAGATGGCGCTAGTATGCAAGTAAGAACACGTTATCGTTATTTTCGCAAATTAGTGGAGCCCATTTTTTTGGTCAAGAAGATTTCGGGTTTATAATACTACATCTACCGCGACTACTAATCGCGGTCTTTCTCGATCTACTAACGACCGCGGTTGCAATCGCTTTATAGTTAGACCCATTTAACAGAATACGAGTAAATGGCACTGAAATGTTAATGTGATAAGAAATAGCAAGTTACTTTGAAATTCAATTCAGAAGTGGTTTTTCTTGGCTCTTGAAACAAACTCTCGGTCAAACCGTTTACCGTTCTTTTTTCTTATTGAACGAGTACTGGCGGTACTTTCTCAATGTACTGAAATTCTGTACCTTAATACAGTCAGTTCAATGTTATTTCGTACTAGATGGCATCGGTTAAATCTTGAACTAAAGTGGGCGTGTCAAGAGACGCTCAAGTATCATTGTATGCCGATTGTCCTTAGTTAGGTCCTTACTCCTTGAGAACAGTGGGGTAACATCTATGATACACTAGATAACTGAAAAGTTTGTTGCTTATCTCTAGAAGTAGTAGTTGGATTTTAAAATGAATATGCTAGCCATATTTTAGAGGAAGGTTATATTATAAGCTATTTTATCCCTGCACCTATAATAAGCCATCAACTGTTGGAAAATATTACTTATGCTTCAATAGTTAACCAAAACTGTACTCTAAAATATCTTTCTGTATAACCATCAGTCATTCCCAGGATCAATTCATAACTCCTACAAAACTTATAACCAAGGAGACTATTAAATGCATCTCTACAACGTTAACTAGTCTTCAAAGTGGTCTTGCAAAACAACCTGTTTTACACTAAGTATTTTCGTTTGAAGAAGTCTTATACAACTAGAATTGTTATCCTCAACTTGGTCATCGTTAAATGTTTCGCAAACCTGTTCGTTCGTTGCTCAAGCTCTGTTTATATCACTTTCCTTATTATAAAGTTTGTAATTATTTGAAACACTTGTATGATATAGAACTTAAACAACAGTATTAGTGGATATTTTCACCGTTTTTTCACGAAACTATCAGTTTTTGCCGCATTGTTTCCGTTCCCGTGGGCATTTCGGGAAGAAAAATTTATTTCAATGTAGCTATCCATCATAACAAAGCGTTATTCAACATGAATTGATAGTTTCTGAAATTAGCTCTTCAGATCTATTATGTTAGTATAGATAACAGAGTTTGTTTATATATTTTTTGTTAGAACCCGGTATTTCTGTTTTAATAGCCCATTATACTAAATGAAACGGGTCTGTATCGCGTTAGATAATTTAAAGTATTTTTCTAAAATACGTACCCGACGTTTCGAGCGGATTACACCGCTCGTGGTCACGGGATAGCCTCATTAATGAGATTGGAAGGTCACTTCTTATTCCAAAATTCCCAACGCAAACCACACCGGCAAATCCACGTTATCCAATACCCATAACATTTCACTTTCATTCCATATCTCACTATCCCGCTTCATGATGTCAAATCACAATAAAAGAGTGCTGAACTTGACTTTAAAGATTACTTTCTCCGAAGAAGACTCGTTTCTTTCCTGTCCGCCGTCACACATGCTCAGCAGCGTCGCTAAACAATCCGGATGTCCGTTCTTATTGTAAACAGCGCACAATAGTACCGGTACCGAGCCTCTTGTGACATGTTTCACACAAAGACTCATCCAGGCCAAGGATGGATTTGTGGAGCTATTTTTCTTGTCAGATTTAGTACAGTTATATGTTCCGGTCTATCGTTGTACTTCTCGGTTGCATTGTTGGAAGTTAAGGAAGTCATTGTAAAGAGGTTTAAATAGATTTTGCTTTTCTATTTTTTTACCAAAATGCAATCTGTTCTTTCGTATTCTTAATCTAACTTTAAAATTTAAACTAATATACTACTTTTCTAAATAAAGTAACTAACCCAATCACTAAAACTATTTCCTATACTGAAGGTTTGACTTTAAGGACTTTAAAAAAGTATGTATTTTATTCATTAGAAATATACATTTGTAGGTTTTTTCAGACAGTATATTTTCAAATATATTAATGTACAACATTACAAACATAACATTCATCTTCGTTCTCAATTCATTGCACGTTATTTTTGTTACTAGGTCAACAGGAACAAGGGTAAATCCCACACAATTGTCCAACTATAAATCTTAACTCGTGTTATAGTCACATCTTGGGTCGGAACATTCCTCCGATCCCATCTTAGACCCAACTTGAAGGAGCACCTGGTGTACAGCCCTTCCGGTCAATGGTCAAAGGAAGTTTGGGAATATTTGAACCATCCGGTCCGAGCCTTTCGCAAATAAGAACCATATCTTATAGGAAAGAAAGGTTCGCTCTTATTTATCGTATGCTCTGTATGTTATTTGTTAAATTGATTTGATTGTTAGCACAAAATTACGGATTATGTTCTTTATATGTTTTTTTACTAATATTGAAACCTAATTACCTTCTTTTTTGAAAAAATTTTTGCTGAGTTGATTTTTTTAAAACTTTTCAATAGATATCATAACTTAACCCATAACTTCGGGACGCCCAATACCTACTAGTTTACTTTTTTTAATCTTAAACTATTCAAGGACATTTCCCAAGCAAGGCAGGCCAGCCAAAAGGTTTACTTTACAAACAGATCTTGCTGAGTATATATATGTACAGGCTTTACAAGTCCAATTATCTAAAACTGAATATCTTTATTACACATTAATCTTACATAGGGAAATAAAAACGACTTCATCCTCATAATATTACAGCTATCTATATGGGGCCAAATAATAAAAACAGTTTGATGTCCATACAATCTGAAAAACATAATAAAAATGTTTTCATGCACTATTATGACTTGTATTGATAAGCATAAGTTAGTACCATAAGGGCGCTTTCAAAGCGCATTACTTGTCCAGCTACGCGCTACAGTAGTGCGCAGCCGACCGATCGCACGGATGTTCTTTTGTTTCATACAAAACGTAATAACAGGACGACTGGAAACACCTAATTTTAAAGAGCCATGACTATACAAGACTCAGACTATTATGCGGGCTAAAGCATTTTGTAATTTTTGAAATTCGATAGGTAGTTTCAGAGATAAGGATGTTTAAAAAAACAAAACAAAATACTTCAACTAAACTAGTACAGATTTCTGCTACATATTATTATCCCATTATAAATCAAAGTATCTTATTTTCAAAATAGATTCTCTATCCTATCATTTGCGTCAGAGGCGAGCAATTAGCCGCTGAGCCGAGTCGTGATCAGATTAATCCTCAGATTAAATCCATTACAATGCTTACAAATGTTTGCCCGCGCGGTGTGTGACTTGAATTAATAGCTCGGATGACGATCAAATCATAACCCACAGATGTCTGTTCCTCTGCAATTAGGATCAGAGGAAATAGATTAAAATAAATTGACTTCCAAAAGTGAGAATGGCAAATGGCTTTGAAGTAATAGGACCATTTCGGAGGGTCATTTTTGACTATCATTCGAATTTTCGAAACAATTTGTTTATAGTAACATAGCTGGTAGTCTGTGCTGCTAACCAGCGCAGACAAGCGCTGGTAGATCAGCGAGTTGGGATCTGACAGTGACGTGCAGCTCTTACTTGTGCTGGCTTGTCCCATCATATACAGGCTTGGCTCCAGCAGCTAGGGCCGGTCACTCACGTCAACCAGGGATAAGCGTTGGCTATCTGTTCTGTATGCGTCCTTAGTATCTATAACAAAATGATTCCATCCATAACTTGTAACTTCATATTTCTAAAGCTCACTTCATATGGAAGACACAACCCGAAGTCAGTGAATGGAACATAAGGGTATAAATCAACGTGAATTTATTTGTATTGTTTATAAATAAGCACCGTATTTCCACTACACCGGGGTACTATTTCCACCGGATGAACAGGAAGGCACTTTAGCAGATCTAAAAGGATTTATAGGAAATTGAAATTGAACTCGTGCTCAAGTTCGTTGTTTTATGCGAGTTTAGAAGTAGATAGTACCTGGGTAGTGTGGATGGGTGTTAAATGGAATGGATAGTAATATATGTAATTAGCTGTACCATTGGCGTATAAAAGGAGAATGTCTTAGGTTGAATGAAATGAATTAGGTTATAATAGGCCTCCAACTGTTTCTTCTTCTCTATCTTTCAAGCTTCTTTCATTATTTACATCTAATTTAACCTGTCAATAGAACAAAAAGTCAAAGTAACAGAAAATTCGCAAGTAAATTTCCCAACCTCTGTTTTATAACAGGTAAGATATTTACGAATCTCTTCACGCCCCGTCCGTGCCCAAACGTCCCGAAGCTTCACCCAACTTTGGGTCCAATATCCGCCTAGTCACGAAAAAGTACAACATTGTGAAATCCAATATATCCCAGTTACTGCAACCGACAGCTTTCTGTAGGTCCTAAAATATACAATTCCGCCGACACAGCGCCAACTTTGTGCATATATCAGGAATTCAGCACTTACTTCCGGAAGTTAGGAAAGTTTCCGCCAAATTGAAAGTAGAACTAATTGGCTGGAGGGTGTTGGAGATTAGAGCTGTCATTGGGATTGTAATGAATTTTATTTTAACATGTGCAAATTGTTCAACCTTCATGGTAATTACGTCGTTATCCTTTTCACTGTCACTAACCTGTTTTGAAGCTGCGTTTTCACGTTCTGAACAGTGAATGAGTGAACACTTTTTGTTTTCATCCTTGCGCCAAATTAAAATATTTGAGCAAGTGAAAACAATTGTGAAAATAATTGTTCTGCAAGAAATAATTGTTATTTCCTCATTCAATGCAAAACGTGTTTTGTAATTTAAGGAACATTGGCAGAACAGGAAACATTCGCTAAAAACAAAATATTTTGGAATCATGAGTTTTAAACGGTTTTTTCTTTGATATAGTATTCCAAAGGATCATCATGACTTTACTATCTCACTATACTTCTTGTTCATCAAGTCAAATGACGACAAATCCTTTAGCCGTTACTCTGAAATTCCGAGCATAATGTAAAACTTTTTAAATTAAACTGAACACATGGGAGCAATATAATTCAGTGGCGCTTCCATTTCCACGGATTAATGGATTACGAGTATGAAACGCAGAACCGATGGACTAACACTGTAGACCGCAACTACTTTAATCCGCACATGATTGAGTGATCGGAATACCATGCGGATCGTTTCCATACAGCTGGAACGGTTTTAACGTAATCAGAGTTGTGGAACGTTAAGAACCTTAAAAGGTTTAACGGAATTCGTGGTTTTTTGTTAGTCCATGTAGCATGAAAATAAAATATATGGCTGATTTTAGAACCAAAGATAACCGTTCAAGAGAACCTCGTTGGAGCTCAAACGAAGTATGTATTTGACTTTGACGCTCCTTTCTAACCCCATCACTAAACTCCTCTATAGAAGGAATTGTCTGTTCGTCCATTTGTTTTTCACTTTACATTAACGTACATACTCTAGTCTGTATAATAGAAATTATACATACCACTTCCCCTACAGATTTCTCTAATTGCTTTATACGTAAATGTCGAGATTTGTAATTGAACATCTACGCGCTTACTATTTACCATAAGATCCTTATAGCTCCAGGCATACGAGATTACCTCTCCTAGAATATGGTCTACGAAATATCACGACAATTTCGTACAATTATTTCCGTTCCGTACCCGAAATATTATGACAATATAATGCAATCATTCCCGTTCTGTACCTTAACTCCATTCCCACTTTAATCAACTACAGCAGTGAACTATTCGTAATACTAAACATAAGGGGGATTAAGTTTAATTAAATCCCGTTGCGTTGTTCGGGGGATGTTCCAGAATGCAATGTTTTTGCCACTTTTCGAGAGCGTGAGCTTGTATGAGATTAATGAAATTTGTTTCCTCAAGATCCTTTGAACATACGACCATGAGTAAACTGATGACGTAACATCGCTCGGAGCTCAAATATTTGGAGTATAATTCGTTTTCTTCGGTAATAGAAGATAATCGAGTTGTGGAATCGATAGGGGTGATTATGTTACTAAATAATGTAGACGTTGGTGAACCCTTTTCGGAATTGAAGATAGTTTTAGGTTTATGTTCGTTCGTGGAAAATGGTCTGATTAAAATTGAATGTAATTGTAATTGAGTCTGCTGTTTAATTCCAGTTTCAATGATTAATCATTTGATTAATGAACATTTTATGTGCGATTTTGTGTGGTACTAAAAAAATATTGACTAGATTTATTACTTAATTCCATACACATACGAATTCAAAGCGGTAATTATTTTCACTGCTTAGTATAAAATCTGTATCAGTTTAGTTCGTTCATTTAAACTTATGTGATACTTTAACAGCACTAATTTTAATAAAATAACTTATAGAAATCCGCGGTTTTATTATAATTAGTAGTTGTTGATATCGCAATGAACATTTTAGGAATTCATCCTTGACAAAAAACATTTACATTTCCGTGTTTACATACTTTTAGGAAACATGTAGATTAGGCTTGTTAATACCAAACCTAGAAGTATCTTTATTATTCTTGTCAATATAAGATTTTCACGCTTGCCAAAATATGTCTACTTGTAGGCTTCTAATTGCCTTGAATAATATTTACTTTAAACGTGCGTATATTCGCAACTCCTATTGTAATTGTTAGACATTTTGGTAGGAACCTATATTATGTATGATGTTTGAACTTTTGAGTTAAAACGGTAGTACAAAATTACGGTGAATAACCCTACAGTTGGTTTCTAACATACATCTTTGTGAGGTCTTTCTATTTTAAAATTAAACTCAAACAGGCTACTGTTATACACTTAGTTTATAAACAGAACTAGAGAGAGACTATGTAGTCTAGATATAGATATCGCAAATAAAGTCACTTTGTTGAAATAAAATGAATGAATGATATTAATTCAATGTCTTACATGTTATGAACGAAAGCAAGGAAGAAGAACAAAAGCCTTGCTCTCAAGTATCTTTATATTTCATCGACAATTATTTTCAAATGCAGCTCGGCCTTACTAGGATGTGTAGCAGATAGTGGCATTTCTATCTGAGCGCAACTGTGCTTTGTAGGGCACGTTAAACAGTCGGTCCCGGTTGTTTCAACCGTCAGACCATGTCGGAGGTCTTTAGGCAGCCTAAAATCTCCGACACTAGGATTGGCCGTTAACCTACTCGGAATTAATGATGTTCAAATAGCCGTGTCAGTAAATAATTAAAGTTCCACTGCCAGCCTCCCATCTAGGTTAGGTTTAAAGATCTTTATTTCTCATAAAAACATAGTGTTCATTTAAAATGAGATTTAAAAATAAAGTGTTAGTATAGTTACGCACCTCTGGTGCCTTAAATTATTTAATACAAACGATATGTGTTTGAGTAACAGAAAATAATAATAATAACATAAAAAAAAAAGTGTATTATAAAGAGTATAATAAAAAGTTAGTATTTATTTAGAGTATGTTAGTAGGTGTTAGTTTGTTTTATTAAGATTAAAATTTAAGTAATTAAAAATTGGCAACATATAGTTTGAGTTTACTTTTAAAGGAATTAACAGTTTCACATTCCTTGATCTCATTGGGTAGTTTATTATAGAACTGTACTCCCTCAAACAATATTGATTTTTTACCGTAATTGGTTCTCGGTTTAATTAGTTTTATTTTATTTTTGTTTCGTAAGCTGTGTTTCGATACCTTCCTTTCAAGTTTTAAATTAGATTTTATTTTCTTACAGTATATATTTTTAATTAGGATGCATGTTTTGTATTTATATAGTTGTTTTAAATTAAAGATTTTAGATTTTCTGTATATTTCAGTTGTTGGCGAGTCATATTTGAAGTGGTATAATACCTTTATTATTTTATTTTGTATTCTCTGTAATGATTTTAAGTTGCTATTTGCCGCGGACCCCCAGATTTCTATTAGGTACTCCAAATGAGATTTGACTAATGAATTATATATTATGGTTTTAACGTTTTTTGGTATGCAATTTGTTACTTTTCGTAAAATTCCTAATGCTGATCTTAGTTTTAATTTTACTTTCTCAATGTGTGCCTTCCATGTGAGCTTGTCATCTATTATTAGTCCCAAATACTTTTCCTGGTATGATCGATGTATGATTTGATTATTTATATGCAAGGGTGTAAATTCTGGGATGGGCTTATTTTTAGCTGTTATGATCATGAAATGAGTTTTTGATGTGTTGATAGTTAATAAATTGTGTAGGAGCCATTCATTCAGTTTATTCAAATCAGCTTGGGCGTCAGCTAGTAAGTCACAAAGAGATTTGCCGAAATAAAATAAACATGCATCATCTGCAAAAAGCTTAAGGTGTCCTTTAAGACCTATTTTATTTAGCTTATTTAGGTATAGTAAAAATAATACTGGTCCTAGAATTGAGCCCTGCGGGATTCCAAATTCATCCAGATTTTGTTCATCACTTGTGAAATCACCTATTTTTACGATTTGACGCCTATTTGCCAAGTAGGATTCAAACATTTTAAGAGCTGTGCCTGTAATGCCAATGCTTTTTAGCTTCTTTAACAGCTTTCTATGACTTACGGAATCAAATGCTTTCATTATATCAATAAAAATTGCAAGTACATAGTTTTTGATATCTATTTGGATTCTAGCTTGACTAATCAGATCAATTGTAGCAGAAATTGTACTAGATTGGGAACGAAAACCATATTGTTCATCTATTAGGACATTATTCTCATTTAAAAACTTAATAAGACGATTATAAATGACTCTCTCAAAGATCTTAGAAATAGTAGGTAAAACAGATACTGGCCTGTAGTTACTTGGATCTGATTTACTCCCTGACTTGTGTATCGGAGTTACTTTTGCTAGTTTAAGAGAATCTGGAAAGACTCCTACACTTAAGCATTTATTAATTGAATTTGTTAAGGGTTCAACAATATAATTCTTTAGGCATTTAATTGCTTTAGTGCTAATACCGTCTAATCCGGTGCTAGTGTTTGATTTTAAGTTATCAATTATTTTACTAACTTCCTCTACCGTGCAGGGTGTTAGTTCACTCAACCCGCTTTCGATGAAAGTATCGTCCGTATCACTGTGGTATTTCAGTGGTATTGCATTTGCTAATTTTGTCCCGACTGATGAAAAGAAACTATTAAATTCATTACATACCTCATTACCATCAACTACTGTTTTTGAGTCAATAACTAGCTTTGAGGGAATACTTTCTTCCTTGATTTTATTCATTGCCAAATCATTAATTACTTTCCACATTTTTTTGGGTTGATTAACAACGTTATTGAACATGTCGAAGTAATACTTATTTTTACAAGTTTCAATTAGCGTTTCCACTTTATGCTGTTCTTCCTTAAATTTATTTATTACATCTTCGTTTTTGGGATCACTTTTTGTCTGTTTCCATAGATAATTTCTCAGATTTATAGAATCAAATATAGTTTTATTAATCCAGTCTTGTTGCGGTAAATTCATTATTTTAATCTTATGTTTCTTATTGTGTTCGATCTGGTATTTAATAAAGTTCTCTAATGTAGTATAGTCGTCAATACTCTTGATCCCTGGCACGTCCTGTATGCTTTGGCAAAGGTTCTTGTAATCAAGCGCTGTGTATTGTACTTTGCGTTTTTCTTGCGGTCCTAATTTACCAATTTCTAGGTATAGCTGTTTATGGTCTGACAATGACGATTCTATTATTGATAGGTTGAAAAAATGATTGTTTATATTACTACAGATATGGTCTATAATTGTTTTTGTTGTTTCTGTTTCTCGTGTGCAATAGGCTGGCTCGATTCTATTTAATATTTCATATCCACTGTCCTTTATCCCATTAATGTATTTTTTAACGTATGTTTCTTTCTTTAGCAGGTCTATGTTGAAATCCCCAAATACTACTGATCTTTTTCGACGCTCCAGTTGATTAGAGTAAATGTCCAAGAACGTATCCAAATCTGAATCACCAACTGGTTTGTAAATTACTCCGATATTCAGTGACAGTTTACTCGAGTATATCCACAGGTAATGGTTCCCATTTTCGTATAAATCTTCGGTAATTTCAACATTCATACTTTTGTGTGCATAGATTGAGACACCACCCCCTTTGTTCTCATTCCTATAGTTATAAATATGCGTATAGTCTGGTAAATGGTATATTTTGGCATCTTCTTCAGATATAATATGCGTTTCTGTGAAAATCAAAAAGTGCGTAGTTCTCAAGATTGATCTAATTATGCATTTAATCTCGTCGAATTTCCCTTTAGTTCGTATACTTCTTAAGTTAGCGTAAAAGAAACGTAGCGATGATGGTTTCGTAGGTATGTCTTCATACTTATTTATTACGTAATGACTCATTGTTTCTGTGTGTGATGAATTATGTATAGGTGCGTGTATTAGTTTTTTTGTTTAGCTGCCCTGTATACGACTATTTTCGGTATACCATTGAAATACTTTATAAACAAGTTATTTTCTCCATTGTTCATTCGATCCTTTAGTTCATCCTTTAATTTACGCAAGTATTCGTGTTGTGTTGGGGTCTGGTCGCGGTAGATACGTATATTATCTGGTAGTAGGGTTTTGTTTTTTAAAAGTAATACGGGTATATCAGCTGAGTTAAAACACAATTTTATCGGACGGTCTTTCCCTGGAGTGTATTTGCCCAGTCGCATAGATTTGATTGGCTTCGGGCAGTTTTGGTTTAGTACCATAATCAACTTACTACATTCTTCGAAATCATGTGTTTGCCTAATATTGAATTGTTTATTTACTATTTCGGGTATTCCAGTAAAAATTATATTTTTTTCTCGTTCACATTGTTCTTTGAGCTCCCGGATGAGGTTTTGTTGGCAAGCGACGGGCGGTTCGTACATTCCGCTGTTATTTGTACTCTTTAGGACTGCCAATTCAGTCTCGATAACTTTTATTCTCTCCTGTGTATCCTTGTTGTTCGATTTTAAATGTTCCATTTCAATAGCCATTTGCTGTAGCTGGGAGCTACAGTTTTCAGACACTGATTTTATTGTTGTGATTTCCTCCTTGATTATGATAATTTCTTCTTTTATAAAATGCATGTTTTCCTCGTGCTTCTTTGCAAAATCTTTGAAAAAATCAAAAATTTCTGATCTGAGATTGGCAAAATCTTCTCTGTAATTTAGTTCGATGGAACGTTCGAAACGCCGTTTCTTAGAGTTTATATACAGTTCTTCTTCATTGGGGGCCGTCATGCTTAGGTTTGGTGCAGATCCGCTCTCGCTCCCGCTAGCGCGCGTTAATGTGCCAGGTGGCGATCTCTGCACGCTCATTGTTGTTGCGTTGCAAGTGTGCGAACGAAACGAAAAATAAGAGGCGGTGCTCTTTACTCGAGGGGGTGAAGGGCGCTGCGTGCGCGCTCCGGTCACTATCACTCACTCGTTAGACAACTAATTTGTATTAACCCAGTAGAAGTGTTTTGGACTTTAGCTGTATGCACTCAGTTATTACTTTCGTTTATCTCGATATTTAATAATTATTTTAATTTTTAACACACGTCTGCTTCTTATAAGCCACCAGAGGCGAAAAAAAAAAATCCATCTCACCGAAGATATCAGTATAGTAATATAACATCCATGTAATTTAAATTAAAAATAACTTGCATATTTCAACCGTAATATTGCACATTCATAAAAAATAATAAATTACGCAAATCAGTCCGACAGACCAACGTATTTTTATTGTATGAAAGGATGTGCTCGGAAATATTGCACGTTTTCCCACAGCGGCGGTGGAAACAAATTTGCCGGTTCCATAAAAGCTCTTTGCCTAATGAAAGCAACACGAATTAAATTATGTTCTCAACTTTATGAGTACTACGTTTGTAAAGGGCAAATATTGTAAAACTTGATAACTTTGATTACAAAATTAAAAGTATACGAAGAAAGATTCTACATATTCGTATACCTAATTTCTTAATAATAAGAAAGTAGCTTTGCGTCTGTCTGTTACGCTTTCACGCCCAAGCTACTGAATTAATTTTGATGAATTTTGGCTTAGATATGTAAGACAGAGACGTATGTACATTAGCTACTTTTGATTCTACTTCCTATGATAGCGGACATGCTGCGGATGAAACTAACAACATGAACGTGATTCATAATCAAACTTAAAACCAATTTATTAACACATTAACAAGTTAACCGAATCGTCGGAGTTATCACAGTTGATATGGAGTCAACAATTTGAAACCACTCTCGACATAAATAATCAACTAACGTGACTGAAGTTTAAATTGAAACACGGCTAAATGTAGTGAAAAGCAAAGTTGGGGAGACGAAACCAAGGAACGTGAGTCCACCTCACATGCTCTCAGGATTTAGATACACTCGAGGTTTTAAACAATAGGTCTGTGGACACAATACGTGAATAAATGAGCGAATTGCGGTCGAATTAGTCTTGAGGTATTGACATAGAAAAAAAACAACCGATATGTTTTTTTTTATGTCTAGATTTGTATATGATTCAAACAATATAATTCCGTAAAAATAGAAATTACCAGAGACCTGTGAAGAGTTTTGATTTGATTTATTTAATGTTATACTCATTCTGTAAGAATCTTTTAATCTTCCTCTCGTTGAAAACCTGACGGTTTATAAACGCCTACATTCCTTTACACAAAAAATATTTTCGGTTGATTATCAGCTTTCACGAGAGGAGTATTCACATAAAGTTTCCCGAACTAATGTTTTTCTTTGTTTGTCCCAGGGTCTCCGAGTGACGACAATAATCGGCGCGTTCGGAACATGCCTCGGCGCGTGGCTCAAGGTGTTCTCCGTGCCCCAGGACATGTTCTGGCTGGGCTTCGTGGGCCAGACGGTGGTGGGCATCAGTCAGGTGTTCATCCTGAACGTGCCCCCCAGGCTGGCGGCCGTGTGGTTCGGCGCGGACCAGGTGTCCTCCGCCTGCAGCATTGGAGTGTTTGGTAACCAGGTAAGCTCATCAGAAATATTTTTGGTAAGAGAAGTGAAGTGTATTGAGAGCGTGGTTGATTTTATTTAAACTCACTGCAATGTCCTACGGCTTTACCCGTGTCATATATCCTGTCTATCCTGTGGGTATTTTGGAAATTTATGGAAATTCTCATTTTAGTTCCTTCCAACTTTATCATACGTATACATAAAGATGATATATTATGACAAATATTTAAGGTATACCTTAGTTGTGTATAATGTAGTCGTTTTATTCGTTAAACTAAAATGGATTGAAAGGCCATAGAAAATACTACAAACCATACTACAGCTTTGTTATAGCTAAGAGAGTGATAACTACATACGTAACAGAGCAGAGCAGCCTAAGAACTCGTACACAAACAATAAATGAGAGTAAAGGTCTCTACCCATTACACCGTACCATACCATGGCCGTGCTATGACCGTGTCAGCACCGGCAAACTATTCTCATCGAGAATAGTCGACGTTGTTGGTTGGTGACGGAACGGTCTAGTGAGCATAGTCCCATACTTTTCAATACAAAGAATACTTTTTTGCCTGACACGTTCATAGCACGGTCATGGTATGATACGGTGTAATGGGTAGAGGCCTTAAAAAGCATCTGCGCCATTGCTAACTTCCGAAACAATATCGGCAATCCCAAAAGTTTCCGAACAAAAAAATACCTTGCAACCTTTCAGTAGCGTCATAACAACAAATTCACACATACATTACAGATACGTAGTGACGTATAGTTTGTTATTCTGTTAACGGAGCGACGTTCGGGCGATGTTTTTCATAACCATAGTTTATGGGGCGGAAAGAGTTCCAGCACATAAATTATCAAACCTACGTAGAGATAGCTTAATGCAAGTGTATATCTTTGAGCCAGGTACGCACATTTTGGTTAACCCGAATACTTATTTAAAAAAGAACAGAGTTGATTTTTCTAATTAAAACAGACAGTGATTGACATTACCAATTCCAGACAACAAGTTTCTGAGACTAAATAAATAATTATCTCAAATCCAACAACGTAAATCTCGTTTTCCTTTAGAAAAGCCTTTGCTTTAGTGAAAGATGTTAACTTTCTATTGTTTCCTTCGAGAGTATTTTAACAGAGATTGCAGCTTTGTTCCGAGATCACTCTTGAGTTAAGATTTAATGGGCGCCCGTGCTGAGAGCTAATCGAACCGTAGATTATTTAATGACCGAACGAGACTAACTAGGACTCGAGTTAATTGCTATTTCATTCCGCTGAGAATGGAAAAGATATGGAAAAATTGACAATCACGACTAGTGTTGAAAAAATGATATTAAGTAGGTAGAGTTTGGTTAAAAGTGGGACAGGTGAGAGGCATGCATAATTTTACTTAAAAAAGGTCTATATTGAAATACAAAAATATACAACGGTTGTCGAACGGTGTATTATAGAGTAATACAAAAAAGAATTATACGAATGAATGATGACTGTTATACTATTTCTACGATTGATGTCGCAAAAAAGGTAATACAAGTAAGCCTTCACCAGTCGCCACATCTATACCCCAGTTTACATACTATCTAAGTAATGGTTTTTAGGTGAACTTAATTCAGTTAGGTCATAGACAAAGTTAAAACGAACGAAAGAAAGTTTAATTTTCAAAACATTACGATACTTCAAGAAGCAACGGAAAATTGTCGGGTAAGACAATCATCGTCAAATTCAGTACTTTGTAAGGAAAGTGGAAAAAGTAAAACGACACGCTATTTGTCCAGGACTGGTCTGTGCTACGCTGATAAGGGCTTGCCAATGGATTTTAAGCGTTATTTCTATGTGCATTGAACTCATCTTCCACTTAATAGGGTGTTGTCTCAATTTCTTGGGTCGTGTATCGTGTTGATAAGATGGGTACTGTAAGTTTAGTCAGGAATTAATATCAACAATTAACTATGATTTAGTATGATGTATTTGGCAGTTAATTTCGTGTTTGATTTAGGGGTTTGGATACAATATATCTATGATCACTGTACCTTATTTTAAAAGTATTATAGCTTAATTGTCTTTATGTTGTACGTTATGGAGCATGAATGTAGTAATCGCGGTTTATCAAAAACTGTCCACCCATACTCACTGTAGACTTAACATTTTTCTGCGTCAATTATTCTATAGCGAATTTATGTCAAATATCTATCATTCAAGAATAAAAATCTCTTGCTAATTTATCTTTTTGATATAAGTAGTTGTCGGGCACATAACTCACAAACACTGTGTTGGCAACATTATTAAAGTTGAAGACATTAAAGTAGATAATACAAAGTTAACATATGAGTGATGAACCCTGTTATTTTCCACTACAAGTAAAGACAGTCCGCGTGGGATTTAACCGCAATCTAAGTCAGCCCCTAACCTACTAATATTCTAAATGTGAAAGTTTGTGAGGATGTATGTATGTTTGTTACTCTTTCGCGAAAAAACTACTGGACGGATTTTGATGAAGCCTTACAGTAATATAGGTAATACATCAGATTAACACATGGGATACATTTAATCCCGAAATTCCCGCGGGAACGGGTAAAATGCGGGTCGCCGCGGGGCGCCACTAGTTACACATACTTCATACTTATTCTGGAAAACTTTTCACGACACTTGTTTAACTGAAAATAATCGATAATGTCTTATGGTGTATTTTTTATTATAATTAATTGCAGAATACGACTGTGATGTCAAGATATTTGATAGGTCATCGCACTTGTTAAAATTATAGTTTTACTTTTATTGAACTCACGTGTGTACTCTCGTGGTATGAATTGATAGAATATCGGTTTAGGTGTAATTATTTTATTATGAGCACTTTTTAATCCTTCTTTATTATATTATGATGAAACAAAGTTTTTCGCCACGTCTGTTGGCATCACAAGAAGGCATAATTGCGATAAATTCTACTAATCTGTAAGTAATACGGTGACTGATTGATTGATATGGAAGTTTTATTATTCATAATATTGGTAACTAGCAGCGCCCCGCGGTTTTACCCACGTTGTGCCTGCTCCCGCGGGGTTTTCGGGATGAAAAATAGCCTCTAACTTTCCCATCGAATGTGGCTATCTATTAAAAAAATAATTATTCAAATCGGTTTGGTAGTTTCTAGGATAAGCGCGTTCAAATGAACAAAAATCAAACTCCGTAGCTTTATTTAGTTAGATTAGTAATAATAAATTGAATGTGGCCTTCTTCATCTTATAAGGTAGTGGACATTGAAAAACGCTTCTACGTTTTCCTTAAAATTATAAAATATAACCAATTGTGGGCGCTCGGGGATTTTATGTCGATCTTGGAAATACGTGCGTCATGTGGTTATATTTATGTTTTATAACAATTTCGTATTTAATAAAGTTAGATATTTTGGTTGCTAATTCTAACATTAACATTTTGAATTGAAACGCGAAGTGTATCCGTAAACGTAGTTTCAATTCGGAATACGTTAGTTTCATTTTTATTTTATTTTGATTTTTATTTTATTTTTTGTCACTATTCAATTAAAAACCGACTTTTCTTTCTATTTAATTAACAAGTGTCTCTCAAAAATGTTATTTAAAAAACTGAGTTACTTTAAAAACCTTTTTCTGTTTTACTTTGTTTGCTTTTTATGTATTGCTATTGTCATGAAACAAGGTTCATTAGAAACCGGGTAGTGGGTGAAAAACTTGCAAGATTTGATTACTGATAGACATGAGACAGGTGACACAAATTAAAAGTTAAATTATAAGCCCTAGGCGAGGAGTCAAGGTATCTTTGCAATTTTCCTGTCACTTTTTATTTGCCTTTGCAAATCACGTTGTTTCCTATTAATGGCGGCGCGTCAAGTGTCAGAATCACTGGACCCCTATCCTCCTTGTTTGTGCCAATTGGATAATCGCTTCCTCGCCTCTCGGGTCACGTATGGTCTCACTGCATGTCGGATAACGAGTCCCACTGATTCTGTTATTGTACCTACTTGTTTCTTAGTTGTTGTTTTGTAAGTTTCCGTCCCCATTATGGTTGCTGGCTGTTTTTTAAGAAACATTTTCAATCAAAATTTAATGAAACGTTATCATTTCAGAGTAACGTTTATGGAAATTTAATATTGCCAAATACTTATTACATTTCACGCGGTATCTGCAATCTCGGTCCCGAATATCTTCCCCAAAATATTCGTCCACATTCCCGTTTCGAAACCATCTCGTAAAACATAATTGGAAACTTAAAATTCGGCAAAGAAAATAATTTGGAAAGTTTGTATGGCGGACCGATATCGAGTCGAGGAATAAATTAGTCAGCATTTGTTCCGTAAAGCACCGGTTACGACACCGAACAAAATATAAAAATAAAGTGCCACCGGGAGCGTAACGATTTTATGGAGGTAACATTTTATCGATGAAAAAATGCGCAACGAAAAAACTGGAAACAATTACTATGATATGGATTCTAAGTTTATTGCAATTTGCAAGCATTTCATACAAAATGATTTGTTCGTTTATTTATTATTAAGTCCTCGAGTTACTCATGCTTTATCGAAGTTTCATCGGCCAACTTTGTTACCGTTCCAATATTTATCCCGGAGGGTATTTCGGTCCGTGAATTAAAACATAATTTGTCACTTTATTGTTTTGAAGGGTTTGGTTTTCAAATGTCTCTATCTTTTGTCCGGCGATACAAAACGTTCAAGATTAATGGCCGCCATGGCTTCTGACGAACATAACCGTTTGATTAATTGATCTAAGTTGGTTTGCAATAATTTTATTCATGAGCCGAGTTAAGTAAACTTTGTTCTCTTGTTGTGTTTTTTTCGCCGCTTTCAGAAAGTTCTCGTTGGCGTTAATTTATACAATTGTTTTCTTTACTTGTTTCTTAATTTTAAGCGAACACTACTCAATCTATATCCGTAAACGTAGTTTCAATTCAAAATTGTTTTCTTTATTTAAACAGATTTATTCTAATAACTTGTTTTTATTTTAATATTTATAATCACATCATAATTATTGTGGTAAAATAAGTTACAGTAAGTTAGTGTGCGACCCTGGAGTTGTTTTTAGATCTCCTAAAGGCCTCTGACACGGTCTAACGATTCAAACATCCGGAATACTAATAGAAGAATACTAATTTATATTGAATTAATAAGAAAAAATAGGTTTGGGAAGCTTAAGAAACTGTTTCGTCACCCGCTGCGCTGAAATGTGGATTAATCTCGCTGTGTCGGTATTCTGAACAAACACAGTCATGTTGAATCTTTTGAAACCTCGAATGAATAGAGTTGTTCTATGGAACGCTAGGTTACGTTTTTACGTTTTAGGTTAGCATCTGGATTGAGGTCAAGAACATCTTGTTCATGGAAATCATCATAATTCGAAGATCTTCTCGTACAACTACTGAAAATATTCTATGGCATACTAATTGGACTAATTGTGGTTGATTTTTTGTTCGTTTCTATATGGTTAGTAAAGTGCAATTGAATGAACTTGAATTCCAATTAAAATAAACAGGGAATAAGTACGTAAAATAAAAACTTGTTTTGAAAAGATAAGACAGGTAATTTAAAACTGATTCACTGTTGTTATTGAGAAAATTCCATTAAGATTATGGCTATTCATGTTTTAAAAATAAATATTCTAGTATTGACGAAGAAATATTATCTGTTTATTTATAACTACCTATTTATAATACCCGCGTTAACACCCGCATCTTATATATCGTTTAATTAAAGATTTTAGGGTGCTAGTAAGAGCTTTCGAAATTTTCTGAAGTTTGATGAGGTTCAAAATGGGGATTTAAGGCTTCCCCTGCACTATATTTAATTAAATTGTGGTTCTTTCGTTTCAGTTGGGCGTGGCTCTGGGTTTCCTGCTGCCCCCGATGCTCGTCGACGCCAACGGAACCATTGAGCAGATGGCTGCCGACTTCACCCTCATGTTCTACCTCGTCGCTGGCTTTACTAGCGTTCTTCTCGTCTTCATAGTGCTGTGTAAGTTTGAGCTTTTTCATGTATAAAATTTCTAATTGTATTATGCGTTAGGCTTACATTAACCTTTGAGATGCAAAACCTTCATGCCTATGTTGTGAGAAGTTTTTGCAGAAGCATTATATAGGGTATAGGAAGTTTTAGAGATTTAACCATACATGCACTTGAATAAACTCTGACGTCCTATGTTCCAGTCTTCAAGGCGGCCCCGCCCACTCCCCCGTCAGCGGCTGCGGACTTCGGCTCCAGCATCGACTCCAACTTCTTCAAGTCCATCAAGAAGCTCATCACCAACAGGAACTACGTCCTTCTCCTCGTCTCCTACGGTCTGAACGTTGGCGTTTTCTACGCTATCTCCACGCTCCTGAATCAAGTTATATTGACCTATTATCCGGTAAGGGGACTTGGATTTTTATGTATTAACTAGCAGCGCTCCGCGGTTTTACCCGCGTTGTGCCTGTTTCCGTAAGAATTTTGGGATGAAAAATAGCCTAAAACCTTTCCGTTGAATCCATAAAAAAAAGAAATATTCGAATTGGATTGGTAGTTTCTGAGATTAGATCGTTCAAAACAAACTTTTCATCTTAGTTATAGAAGATGTGTGGGTCAAGAGATTGTATAGTTGTTATTGTAGATAACGTTGTTGATTTTGTCGTTATCATCATCATTACAAAGTTAGGTGGCTAACCCTAGGTTTACTATTGGTGCGTTGTTTTCATTCAGAATTAACTTTGTCATTAGAATATTGACATTGTTAAACTCACTTACTTTTTTAAAAGTAGACTATTATATCGTAGCTTGATTCGCATAATGTATCATATCATGTTATGCCACTTCCAGGGAGCCAATGCGGATGCCGGTCGTATCGGCCTCGTGATCGTGGTGGCCGGCATGGTGGGCTCGGTCCTGTGCGGGCTAGTGCTGGACAAGACCCACCGGTTCAAGGAGACCACCCTCGCGGTGTATGCCGCCTCGGTCATGGGCATGGTCATATTCACCTTCACTCTCGACTGCGGACATATTGGCGTCGTATACCTTAGCAGCATCTTGCTTGGGTAAGAGCTAATAAATAAAATTATTTTTGTTGAATCTTGTTCGGGTAGCAGCTAGTTAATGTCATCGTTAGATTTATTAAACATGGGTACATTTAAGTTGTTGAAATGTCAACTTGATTGCACACTAGTTGCTTCTAGTGATGTCACTACCTTCTGACCTATTATTGTTTGAGTCAAACAAAGACAATTACATCTTGGATTTGTCTACATGCCAAGTTCAGAAATTCGATCGTGAAAACAAAACACATGGATTTTCGCTCTTATGAAATTATTTTTTCTTGAATCTGTTGATAATTTTTCCAATTCTTTACTCTCTACAGTTTCTTCATGACTGGATACCTGCCCGTGGGCTTCGAGTTTGCTTCGGAGGTGACATACCCTGAACCTGAGGGAACTACATCGGGACTTCTCAATGCAATGGTCCAGGTGAGATAGATTGTTTTCATAAATTTTGAGAGGAATATGAAAATGTGGAAAAAGATAACCTCATTCGTAAAGGTTTTAACTCGCCTTTGGTGTCGTCGGCTTGTCTTACGCAACTGGTGACGTCAGTCCCAATGACTGGATCGATGTTTATACCCCATACTATATTACCCAGCAATCCCAGCTCACCCAGTATCATCAGCTCTATGATATCTTCTCCTTTAAAGCTAGAAGCAACAATTAATCGTCCCGTCACTTATTTCAGGTGTTCGGTATAGCAATAACCCTCCTCTACGAGTGGATGCTGAGCTCCGTCGGCGACCGCTGGTCCAACCTGACCCTTTGCGCCATCCTGGCGGTCGGCACAGTGATCACTGCCTGCATCAAGTCGGACCTGCGACGCCAGGCCGCCGCTAACAAAGGGTAGATAATGACACTGCACACTAACCCTTCGGTACTAGCATTTAAATACTCAAAGCTTGCTTCATTGAAGTACCTATGGATAAAGGTTTCGCTTGGCTGTGTGTTCCTAGAACATTATGTTTATGTTTAAGCTGCTGTCAGTCTGTCTGTAATGCCATATAGATCTGTCATAATAATGCATTGTTAAGTACTTTGCAGCAGGTGACGCTATATTTAAGTAAATTATGCATGTTTATATGAAAACAAATGAAATACCCAGATGTTTTGGAAGTTTTATGAAAGTTTGTTAGAGAATTTGTCTCGATTTATCTCTGTAGTAACATATAAAAAGAAACTGTAACCAAATGTAATGTTTAAAATGTCGGTTTAATGCTATTTCTTCGGTGAATGCAAATAATTTTGTGAGCCTCACTTTTTATTTTAATGTCAAAAAATCAAGACAATTTAAGTAACATCATGTAACGTCCCATTATAGGAAAAGACGCTCAAAAAAACTGTCAGTACTGTGAGGAGGATGTCGTAATCCCCATGCTCGCTGTGGGTTGGTGATCTCAAACCCGAGCTATGTTTGAAAAGTAAATTCGCTGGACCCGGTACTTAATTGAACCTGGGAGTTTGATCTTAACAGGCGAGTGCACATGCCATACACCATCATTTTAAAAATTGGTATATAGACATTGTTATAGTATTTCATATTATCATACTTCATAATAATTATTCTCATTCTTATTCTTCATCCCCATTAGATAACTTATATTAAGACAATGTAACTACATGTTAATTGTGACAATAATTGTGAGTAGAAGAACCTATTTGCCAAATCGTAGATATTAATATTGAAGATAATATATATTATTGAATTATATATTTATTAAAAAGTATTCGAACAAAATATAACAATAAATTATTGTAGTACTATAGTAAGTGACTTAGATTATAATACCCATGTGTTACGTTAGGAGTAGCTATGTTCAACATGCTAGTTTTAATCGTTTGATCCCCCGAGGAGGGGGCCCCCACCCCAGGGGGCCCGGCGCTGTCGGGTTCGGTGGATGAATCTCCGTTTCCCACGTTCCCGACACTAAGCGCACTGAAGGCACAGCAGTGGTTTTAGTGGGTAGTCACTGCGGTAGGTGCGATGAGCCCCGGCAGCGGGGGGAGCTTGCCTACCGGGTTGAGCCCCACATACCCCTGCCGTCTGGCACCTCCCGGACGGCGGGGGATGCGTAAATGCATTTCCACTGCTAAACAAAAAAAAAAAGTTTTAATCGTTTGATGGCTGTTTTAGACTTTGTTTTATGATTGAAATGACCCTTACTCCACCAACTTCGAAAATGGCTTAATTATACTAATTGTGTAAATTATATTATTGGATCAACGTTACATAAAGTATTCATATAAAAGCATAATTCTAACAAATAGATCAATCCATTTCAGTTCCGACATCGAAATTTTGTATGTCGTCTCTTGGTATCTTTTCAAAAAAATATTTCGGTAATACTCGGTGCCATTTCGCTTTTCAAAACGTAGTGTATCCGTAAACGTAGTTTAAATTCAAAATGCGTAGTATTCGCTTGTACCTCAGAAACCAGGAATGCTCGGAAAATTAAATTGTCGAATTGAAAGTTGTTCACGAGTTGCATGCTCAGTAATATGGTAGCACTCGTTTGAATAAGCGCATGTTATAGTTCATTGCGATTGTTAAGCTACGTGCAGCTCGACCCCTACTTGGATGGGTGGCCGATAGTGGTTTTTCTATCTGAGCGCTTCCATGCTTCGGGGGGACGTTAAGCATTTGGTCCCGGTTGTTTCAATTGGCAGATCATGTCGGAGGCCTTAACAACTCCGACACCTGGGTTAGCCACTGACCTACTCGAAATTAAAATGAATGAATCTATACTAATATTATAAAGCTGAAGAGTTTGTTTTGTTTGTTTGTTTGTTTGTTTGTTTAAACGCGCTAATCTCAGAAACTACTGAACCGATTTGAATAATTCTTTCACTGTTAGATAGTCTATTTATCGAGGCTACATTTTATCCCGAAATTCCCACGGGAACGGGCACAACGCGGGTAAAACCGCGGGGCGCTGCTAGTACTAATAATATAATGTGAATGTACAGCGTACTAGTACTCCGTATACCTTCCATTTGAATGGCACCTCCATTCAAATCGGGTTCCGGTTAGATCTACTGAGCTATGATCTTTAGTTTACTATCCAAGTTAAGTTTAAGCGAGTAAATTAGTAGTTTCAAGTTTCCGTACCCAAAGAAAAAACAGGACTCTATTACCAATATTAAAGTATTTGGTCCTTTAGATAGTTCTATTAGTATGGAACCTATTACCTACTAATTTTAAAGTATTTTGGTCCGATAGGCAGTCTCATTAGGGGAACCGAGAAAATGTTGCTATATTAAAGTGAAGTGCAACTGTACAAGTTGTTAATGTCTAATTTAAGTTTATCCAAGTAGCTGATGAGTCTATTTCGCGGTGGTAAGAAACTTAGCTATATGATATACTAAGTTAAAGCTTAGCTTGGTATGGTATGGTACATATACTTGCCCCATTGCCAGCTACTGCGATTTAAAATAAAAATATGTATTTCAGATTTACAGAAGAAAAATCCCAGTGAACATTTAAATTAAAATATGATATAGAATGTTAGTAATAATATATTTTATAATAAAAAATATAACGATATTTACGAATGAATTCGAACGACAATAAATGTTAAGAAATATATATGAATCATTCCTTTTAGGATACTTGAATTGTATTTATCGTAATTTAGCATATAGTGTGATTACCGAAAGCTAACACTCGAAATGGTCAGTTCTATCATATGGTCTAGTTCTTTATCATAATATACAATTTTATGTTTGACGTGTTAAAAGGTATTATAGGATTTTTAACGTGACAAGGTTCCAAGTATGCTCTAAGCAGTACAATAAGAAAAATCTATCAGGGAAACACACTTATATAATCTAAATTAGATAATTTATTTTGATTTGTGATCTTATAAATGAAATCGTCACTTCTAGAATATAGAAGTCCAATATATACTTTCGATAAATATATATTTACATATATTATACCCATACCTACCCAATGAAAAAGCATTTAATAATAAAGCTTGTGCCAGATTTGGGTAATCTGTCTATACAATGTGTTACCACCTTTATAAAGGTATCGTTTTACCAAATACCTATATTTGTAGATTAAGATACTTCTCGATATAGTATTAATCGTTGAAATGTTAATAGTTATTTCGGTATTCTAGTAAATAGAATAAGATTAAATGTTTTTATTTATGATGTCTAACTATTGACCCCGTAAATAAATAAAATATGAATGTAATGCCTACACTATCAGTTAAGTGCATTAGCAGCTTCAAGCCTGTTATAATTAGATGTATCTAATATTTTTCTATAAATTGTATCACCAGAAAAATGGTACATGATTTGAAATTGTAAAGCCCCTTATTGGTTATGTGAATTAGAATTATAATTGAATTTGTGTTGACATAGCGTTTTGTGATTGTATGTAGCCAATTCCACTTCGATTAAAAGTATTATGTAAATCATTAATAAGTGTCATACAATAATTGTTAGAGATTTTGTTGAATAAAATAATAATAGAAATTGGATTGTTTTATTTAAAAAACCTTTGAAACACAATTGTTTGGTTAAAATTAAATAAAGAAAGGTTATGGCCACCTCTCATATACCTATCGCACTGGCACCCGACCGTATTTTTCATTTGTGGATTAAACAGGACGGCTTTTTTAAATCAGTCAGTATCGGCAAGTCTGAAACAAGATATACGAAGATCGTTTCTTAAGGGGGCCATATACGCTACGAGAAATCGTTACGATACGAGATACGAGACTACAGTTCGAACGGTACAATTTATCGAACATGGCATACAAGCAATATACGCTCCGAGAAATCGTTACGATCATACAGTACAATGAACGATTCCGACGCACATCTGTCAGCGCAACTTTACATTTAATGGAAAGTTTCATCCAAATCCGTCCAGTAGTTTTTTCGTGAAAGAGTAACAAATCTATCTACATAAACTTTCGCATTTATAGTATTTAGTAGGAAGTGTCAAGGACTATTATTCTATTGACAAGCCCGTTGGCACAGTGGCAGTGAGGGCGCTTACTGTGTCGGGGGTTGCGGGTTCGATTCACGCCCAGAGTCAACAATATGTAAAGACATAGATGTTGGCGACGACGTCTGGGTATCAATTAAATATTCTTATAAAGTATTTGTGTATATATATGTAGTACTATCAGTTAGTTAGATTCCATATTACAAGCTTAGTTTGGGTCTAATTAACCGTGAGTGAATTTGTCCGGGTATATTTTTTTATTTATTTATTTGTTGCGTCTAGCTAGAGCATCCTGACATCCTGCGCTGACCTTATAACGTAGATTGTCTGAGCCCTTCACCAAGACGGTTACAACTCCAAATATATTTAGTCCAAAGATGTGTGGTAAGTATTTTATCTCTTTTTTGCTCAAGAAAACCTAAATACAATACATCGTATCGAACACAATCAAAGCTAATAATAGCCGTATTGAACACGCTAACCACGTTTTTGCAAATCTGAAAATATAAATTTTACATCCCTGGATGCTTTTAAAAATTCAGTTTGAATAGGTCTGTGGTTACACGTCACTCACCACACCACCAACCATCGTCAACGTCGGGTACCAAAGTCAATAAAATAATTTGAACAACAAATTTCCACCTTATATTCATACACAGAAAGAAGAGTATTCAATAAAGTGAGTCGTTACGTCAAACACGGACGTTGCTATGGTTGCTCTGTTTACAAAGTGCGACAGTTGCTATGGCGGCATTTTTATATTAACAATGAAAATTATTCACGTTTTCGTTATATTTTGATTTCAATGCTAGGAAATTAAATTCCATCCGCATACATGTAATTCCATTGATATTTAATCCTATTAGGTATAAAATAGTTAAGAAAAAGTGATGTAAATACAATGGCGTCGTGAAATGATCGTAAATTATTTAATGTTTCCGTTTTGGTGGTTAAAGTTGTTTGTGTGAAAATGAGTAATTACCTCAAGAACCAAGATGTTATTTGTAAAACCCATAATGCGAGAGTCGAGCGCCAGTTCCGAGGTAAAGTTAAAACCTTGATAGAGATCAATTTCAGACGAATATGTTTCAAAACTAGTTTTCAAATTTGGGCTCCTTGGTGCTAGATACTTGGTATAGTTGCGCTTCAATCCCTTATGCCTTAGTTAGAAAAGTCCTGTAACAGCAAGACGTAACATGGTATATAACTGGAAGAATCGGAGTTGCAGAGGAAGGTATGCTATGCTTCCATGCTTCAAATAAAATTATCTGATTTGGCACATGTCAGGGATGTTATGAAGAAGTTAACGAATGCTCAGCAGTGACAGTTAAGGTTTATATAAAAAAATCATTAATTTACATCTTTAATAGTAAATAAAAAATAAATAGTAAATAAGTAATATTACTTATTCTAAACCCTCTTGACAGACTTATACCGGCCATGTCCCTCAAAACTCAGCAAGAAAGAGCTCGAAGATCTTTACTTCAAGCTGCTGGAAAACAATATGGAGATGAAACGCACGGTCAACACACAACACGACAAGATCAGGGTCCTCTCGACGAAGCTGCAGCGGAGTTTGGCTGTCAACAGGAATGTGGCGGGGAAGGAGCGAGACTGCTGCAAGAGCAAAGTTCAGATGGCGGAACAGAAAGATTCGTATGTACACATGATTCATCCAGAGGGAAAAGTACGAATCGTGCTCTATCTTATGGAGACAAGGGGCGCGTTGTCCGACGAGACCGACTTTTCGGTTTGTAGAAAAGCGGCGCGTACACGCAACGCCCGTCGCTCCATGTCTCCGTAAATAAGTGGGGTCTCAGACACTCACAAACGCGGACTATACGAGTTTTGAAAGGTGTCAAATCAAACTGTTGTAATGGGGATTTGCTACGAAACATCAATCTTAAATGGGTTATTTTGATATTACTAAAATTAGTACTATAGAGTTTACAATACTTGGTCCAAAAACAAAAGACCTTGAGATCATTGACATGAGAGTCTCCAGTGTTTGAACCTACCTCCGGTTCAGCCACTGGAGACTCTGTTTGAAAAGTAAAATAATAATGGAAGCTTCATAATCAGACAATCTTTATTATTACAGATTGGTTGAACTGCAGAAGTCAAACGAGCGTCTGATGGATCGAATAAGAGTATTGAATATGAAGCTGTGTTCTGTGAAACAATTCGGCAAGAAGTCTCCTTTGCAAACCAGTGTTAGCAAAACTGGTTTTAAGTTAGTAAATAGTTATGATATTATAACTTATTGGTAGGAACGTGTGGTGAAACGTGTATAGGCGTTCTAGTGTAGCCCGCAAGTAGTAACCGCAAGTAGTAACACACAATTGCGACTGAAGTCATCAAAACTGCTCGTTAACTTAACTTGAAATAACCTTATTGACTTACGACAAGCATCATTTCTATCTGAAGCATACATTGGATTGACGGTTTCAAATGTTTCAATGTAGACTCTGTCGGTGGCCTTCAAGTCGGTCTAACAACTTCCACAACGGGATGGGCTCTAACCAACAATTCTTTATAATACCTACATACTTATCGAAATATGACATAGTTTTGAAATGAGTAGCGTTCGCTTAAACTTAAGAAACCAGTGTATGACGTAGTTTTTATTGTGTATTTTATATGTGTTTTTTAAAGTATGTGGATTTGTTTCAGAAATTCCTCGCTGAACTCGCTCCATAACAAAACACTGATGTGTGAGAACTTTACGACGGGACCTACAATGGTATATCGCGTCGAAAAGTAAGTTAAACCTGTAACACTATAATTATAATCCATTCCTAAATATCATAAAATTCGAAACGTTTGTTAACATTGTATTACATTATACATTGTATGATTTTCTTGAGCGTCTTTCCATAAACGTTGATGAACCGGTGAAGCGGCTCCATGTATAACAATTAATGTAGAAATTCTTCTAAATTCTATAAACCTAACCTAACCTTGTGAGAGATTACAAAAGCAAGAGAAATATAACTAACAAATTATATATCTTTTTAGTAAAAGGGGCCAACAGATCTCTACAGACAGATCGAATAAAACAGTAGAGACAGAAGCTGTCTCTGATGAAGAACAAGGCATCGATAAGTAAGTCTTATAAATTCCAAAAAACAACCTAGTTAGTAACACCTTCTTCCTGGGAATACAGTAAATTTTTAGTAAGCCTATGGTTTAGTTGAGATTACGTTGAGAAGAGCTTAATGAAGAAGTCTGGTCATTCATCGTACGATCTTTTGTAACATTCGCGGGTGCGATTCAGCGAAACAGCCGGTTATAAGCATTGATCTTTATTCCTGGCCAATATCATTAGCAACTAAAATATATCTGATAGTGTTGTTTAGTAGGTAAATTGCAATACTCTATGTTAATCACATTGTATTTACCACTAGCCACGCCCCGCAGTGTTACCCGCGTTGTACCCGTTCCCGCGGGAATTTGCAGATAAAAGTAGCCTAACATACTCCTTGTTACATCAGTTATCTGCTAGTGAAAGTCCCGTCAAAATAGGTCCAGCCATTTCAAAGATTCGCCGGAACAAACAGAAAGACAGACAAAATTGTGTAAATCTATATGCACTTAGTAAAAAGCGATTATTTTAATATTACAAACAGCCACTTCAATTTTATTTATTGGTATAGATAGATGTATAAGATTTAACAAACGAGTGTTTTAGGAATAACTACGGTAGTGACTCTGAGCCCACGTGCGATGAAAACAAATGTAAAACCGTCATGGAGGAGTTGAGAGACAAAATATTCAACTTGCAAAAGGTACCCCTACATTCCACTACTCTGAGCAAGAATCGTTATTTTGCTATTAACATTCCATTAGGCGTTACTAATTGAAATAATGTTAAGTGTATTGCTATGTCATTTCTTGCAGGAGTTACTAGATAGTCATAAGGAATATACAGAGCGTATCCTCAGTTTGGAAACAATGCTGACAACACTCCGTGATGACAACTTGCGGTTACGAACCAATACTGAACATTCGAAGCAGGATCAAGAGGATATTTTAAAGAACTTGAAAAGGAGTTTGAGAGAACTGGAATGCCAATGCAGTGAGGATTGTTTCCTTTAAATTATCCAATTTTTAAGAGATCTCCTATCCTCTGCTAAAATGAAAAACTTAAAACGTAATAGCATAACCCGCACTAGGTACTGAATATTGAGGCCCTATTATTTTATTATTATGTAGTCTTACCGTTTATATCAGGGCCGTTGTATGTGTCGGACGATTTAGTAAATCTGATATTGTGTTATGTGTCTGCATAAGGTTAAGTCTAATAAGCGATTTAGTTGCTTTTTTAACATTTACCATGTTAAAAGGTGACTACCAAGCGCAGCTCAAAGTTGAGAAGAATAAAGTACAGGAACTGGAAACTCAGATGAAAATGAACGACGCGTCCAGTCAAGTATCGGACTCTTTTGACACGCTGGTGGTTGTTAATGTAAGTAGCATACCTTGTGGAAAGTTTATACTGATCTTACTTCAGCAGGCAAGATGTTCTGACAATGATGTTACTGTCGAGGTTTTATAGTAGAGTGCCGTAGTCTTGCATGGGTTTGTAGCAAAATATCGTAGTCAAGGATTGATGCAGCACACTATCGTAGTCATTGTGATAGACGTTTCAGATAAACTAGTCAAAGTCAGTTTTGTGTAAAATTTAAGGTTTTCTCAATTGCAGTGAAAACTAATTAATATAGTTTTAAAAACTTGTTAAAGAACTTTTATTTATGAAATGAATGAAACGCATTGACTGGATTTTAAGAATGTTGCTATATGAAAAACGAAGTACATTCTCCTTCTCTTATTTTTAGAAAACCAATGTATCGGTAGAGACCGAACCAGATTTAAAATATGTGCTGAAAGCTATTGGTATGACATCAACTGACAACTACAAATTCGTGATAGAGCCACATGAGTCCTCAAAAGGAACTGATTCTGAGACGCAACGTGATGAAATTGTTCCAAAATCTAGTAAAACCAACAGCCAAATTGGTCCCAATTCAGATCCTTCAAAGTATCGGTATAAACTTGAGCCGCCAATTCACATAGTGGATACAAATGATAATTCGGTAACGGTAAGTATTCTTTATGAGTTTTGAGTTTTTATATTTAATGTCCATTTTGGATAGTAAATAAGAGCTAAGAGTAGATATGGTTTACTGTATAACAAAATGAGTCCGCCTGTCAACGACAGATTAAGTAAACCATATAAAATGTGTAAGACAATGAAGAATAAAATATTTCAGATATGTAGATCCTACGGTAAATGTATAAAAGAATAAGTACATATCAATAAGCGTTGTGATCTTTCTCACTGGCCTGGCCCCTACTTCAGTGAGCTGAGATGACTTTGCTGTAGTGGTATTACAGGATAAACTTCTTACTTGTAGAAATCAGTGCCCAAAACTGACACTGAGAAAGCTGGCTATGTCCATACACAAAGGAAGATATCTTTACCGCCGCCACATCCGCGGCATCATCGCTGTTTTTCCGAATCAAGCGGCGATAATATTCTTTCCACAGTATTTATCAGCTTTCTGTATACTTTATAATCTATACCAGCCACCTACTTTTGTAGCTACATTTTTAGTTATTTTAAAAGTTATAAGTATCTGTGTGTCTGCCCAGGGCTGGACCGATTATGATGCAATTTTTTGATTGAAAGTCGAGTAGATGTGACTAGATGGTTTATTGCTAAAAATTATATGGGATTATTTTTATTGCTTGTTCTACCATCAACAAATCAAAACATGAATTTACTAATACTTTAAGGTACACAAAGTGAAAGTGTCCCCGGCAGCTACTCCTAAAAGTCAAGGGAAATTCCTTTATAAAGTTAGTAAATAGTTCTGTAAACACTAACATCTATCTTAAAGCCGCGTTCTACTATTGTTTTAAGTAATTCGTATACTTTCATATTTATTTAGTTAATGTTTGGAACTGTTTAGAGTACCTAATGTTTAGCGTGGAAAGGAACATTTACGCTCTGCCCAATATTAGATTCTGACATTATAGTTTACAAAAATTAGGGTTGGCGCTTCCCATATGTCGTATCCTATTCCTATCACAGTTTCTCTGTAGTTCTTAGTTTTCGGAAAAAATAAAAACACTTTGTAAATCATATTACATTCTTTAAACCATGCTAATTAATTAATATTATTGTAGAGTACTTCCAGTGAGTCACCGTCGCGAACTCCAGAACTTCAAAGAAAATCGACCGGACCCGCTGGAACAGAGGTTAGTCTTCAAAATATTTTGAACATTACTTTTCGGCCTCTACATACTCGGTAGCGGTTGAGGCTGTGCGTTGATTATCAGTCAGTCAGCCAGGACTTTGAATTTTATATATATGTTACGGCTAATACCCGAAGTGCGGCTACACCTAGTTTTAGCCGGTTAGAACTAGGTGCATATATATGTCATTTTAATGAAAAGAGAGAGTTTAAACATGAAAAAAAAAATAACCCTAACCTACCGAATAGTAAGTAATTCGGTAGGTTAGGGTTATTTTTTTTTCATGTTTAAACTCTCTCTTTTCATTAAAATGACATACGGCTAATACCCGAAGTGCGGCTACACCTAGTTTTAGCCGGTTAGAACTAGGTGTAGCCGCACTTCGGGTATTAGCCGTAACATATATATTCACTACTAGCAGCGCCCCGCGGTATTACCCGCGTTGTTCCCGTTCCCGTGGGAATTTCGGAATGAAAAGTAGCCTATAACCTTCCCGTTGAATGTGGCTATCCATTACAAAAAGAATTTTTCAAATCGGTTCAGTAGTTTCTGAGATTAGCGCGTTTAAACAAACAAACAAGCAAACAAAACAAACTCTTCAGCTTTATAATATTAGTATAGATATTCTGCGTAGTTATCATACTCGTATTTCACTCACGTACCTAATTGTCACTCAAGACGCCACATTTTTGGCGCGAATGAGAATATGTCAGTGACTATATATTGCTTTTTATAGGAGTGGGTATTAATGATATTGGCCTAAAATATCTACAACCTCTACATCTTCTTCATCGAGTGATTTCTTCATTGATCACTCGATGAAGAATCTCTACATGAAGTTCCATTTAAACAACAAAGATGAATGGTTCATTTAGGTTCTTGGATATTTATTTAAGAAATCTAAAAATGGTCCTCAAAAACCAGCTCGTGATATTCAAGCTACATATCCTCCGGCTAATTCAACGGTTTGGTTGAAATTGTAATTTGGCGGTGAACACATTTGTGTTGCGAAATTATTGACTGTAAATTATCTCTGCGGTACCTAGCTCTCAGTATAGGGAAGACAAATAAGGACTAGTTTATATTTGGAGTCACTGCGCCTGTCCAATTAATGTAACTACATAATTCCAAATCCGATAATCGCCTTCTATCCGAATATCTTTACATCATCCTTACAGACATCTTAACATTTTTCTTATTTTGCTTTCATCCTATTTAGAAATACAAAAGAGATTCAAAACCAGAGATTGCCTCTAGAAAAACAAAAGAGGATGCAATTGCTGATAGAGGCAAAAATGTTACCACGTCTTCTAAAGTAGGTGGATCAAGACCCGGGACGTCTCCATCGAGATCAGAAAATGTCAGCATTCTTTAAACTATTTTCATCTATACCTATAACCAAACTTTTTATTTAACTTTGAATGCATTGAATTTTGTTCTTAGAAATCAAAACGGGATGGCAAATCGCAGAACCTTTTTAGTCCTGATAAAACAAAAGAGAACTCTCCTTTGAATGTGAATAACGTTAGTTAACAAACAATATATTGTAGTTTATTATTTGTTGAAACGGGAACTTACGTAAGACGGAGGTTGCTGTTGAGTGTTCCTCAACACCTTCGTTGTACCTAAGTTCCCGTTTCAACAAATAATAATGACATTAACGTACGTTTCAATTAATAGTAAAATATATTGTAGCGTTCGGAGAGTAGTTTTACTTTCTTAGTAACTTACTATTGTCCATCAGTTCATCAGAGTACAGCTCAGCCAGCTCCTCACGACATAGCTACTCAATTATCGATCTTAATTATAGTAAAAGTTAGACTACGAGTACATCGACGGCCTTTAGGCACTCTAAAAACTTCGTCAAAGCCTACCCTATTAGTTACCAACAAAAACAGCACTTTTTCTAATTCATGTTTTTCCAGAAATTAAAAATTAATCCAGAGGCAGACAGTTCTCCTACTCGTAATGATCAAACTAAAAGGGTGTCTACTTTAAATTCTAATAACGTTAGTATGATTGTTATTTTGTAAACTTTAGGCGGTCTCAAAACTCCCTCGCCAGGTTTGATTACTTACATATTATACGAAGTGGAATGAATGAATAATTTGATAACATTACATTATTTTCTAGAAATCTAACGATCCAAAAATTAGAAGTTGTTTTAATGATCAAAGAAAAGAGAAATCGTCTCCTGATAAGTCGAATAACGTTAGTAACATTATATTTGGGTTTTTTCCTCAACGTATATCGGCCCACTGCTGGGCAAAGATCTTCCCCAAACGCTGCCACCCTTCCCTGAGAAACCCTAACCTTCCTTGAGATATTATACTTTACCCTCTCCTATATTTTGTCATTTTTAGAAATTGAAACAAGCTTCGAAAACTTCGAAAGCAGAAATGTCTTCTGATGAGGTAAAAGAAGACTCTTCTTCGGAAAATGCGACTAATGTTAGTAATAATAAAAAATTATAATATATCCAATTACCTAGTACATTTTAAATTCTTACGTACTTATTTTGAATTGAAACTACGTTCACGGATACACTTCGCTTTTATTTTACATTTTTACCTGACGTTTCGGCCCCTTTACAGGAAACGTGGTCACAGAACACTTTTGGATTTTTTTTTATTTTACAGAAGATTGTAAAATATAAGTGCAGTGTATCCGTAAACGTAGTTTTCATTCAACATGAGTAGTGTTCGCATAAATCTAAGAAACCAGTAATTTACGTAATTTTTCTAGAAGTCTGAACGAGATGACAAATCACACAACTCTCCTGTTTTAAAGTCTCCTGTTGATCATAGAAAGTCTGTGGCCGTGAAAAATGTTAGTATCGTTTTTTTATGCCTTAATAACCAGGATACGGACAAGATGCAGTATTTGATTTTGAGTTGTGTTTTAGAAAACAAAAACAGCATCTAAATCAGAAAGTAAATAAATAAAAATTAAATAAAAGAACGAATATAACAAGTTTAACGTCGTTAGTGGTGGAAAATTATTTCCTCTTATTATGTTGTTGGGTCAAAGATACAAGTCAATGACCGCGGATGGCAAACTGTAGCTGCAGGCTGCAGACCACACTAAGTGTTGAAAGATTGCGGTTTTCGGTAGCTGCTCTCTGCAGCTTGCATTATTAATTGCGCCTCGCTACCGAACCGACGATACGAAACTGTCTCTCTGTTTTGTTGCTTGTAAAATCGTGATCCTGTACCTACCAACGTTATACTACATCACTAAGACTTCCGACTAATTATTATAAATTGGAAATAAAAGAGACGATCGGCCAAAAAACATTTTCCCGACAAATATTTAATTTATTAATTTTTATTTGTTTAGAATACGAAATGGGACCGGGATTACAGTATTCCTCGTAAAAGTGATCAAAATCGAGGAAAATATTCGGACAATGTATGTAATAAAATAATATATACTGACTAATTCAATTATCGTTATTTTAAAACTTATTACATTTCGTTTTTTTTATGACAGAATGCAAAACGGGTGTCAATATTTAATAGCCCACGTAAAAATGAAGAAAAACATCAATCATGTCATTGCTTTAACGTTAGTATTCATGTTCTTTTTCTTCTTTATTTTCAAATACCTAGCACTAAAATAATTAATTTTTATTTAATGTTTAAATGTCAGAAGTTAATGCAGGAGCTGAAATCTGAAAGTGCTCCTCACAAAATGGAGATAAAGCAAACAACGAGTAATGAAAATGTTAGTAACGAGACACACCATAACATTACCTATTACTGTAACATCACAATTGAATCTAAATGCGTTATTAATTTAATAACAGAATCCGAAACGGGGATCGCTATTTAATAATCATCATCGAAGCTCACAGTTAACAGAGATAATGTCTCCTGAAGGTTTACAAAATGTTAGTAATCCTACTTCCTACTAATTCCTTCCTTATTATAAATGCGAGAGATTGTGAGGATGGGTATATGTATGGATGTATGTTTGTTGCTCTTTCACGCAAAAACTACTGAATGGATTTAGATGAAACTTTACAATAATATAGGTTACACATCAGAATAACACATGGGATACATTTTATCCGGAAATTCCCGCGGGAACGGGCACAACGTGAGTGAAACCGCGGGGCGCGGCTAGTAGTTCATAATATAACATCAACCAAGATAACCGAAAAAGATGATAAATTAAAGATGATTTTATTGCAGTTTTTTGATACATTAATAAATACATTTTGAACATTGAACGGGATTGAACGTTGATTTTAATGTATTTCATAAAAAATTGTTCTAGATCAAAAACACAGAACATAAGTCGACAAATCCCTCTATTTACGATATGGATGCACCGAGTTCAGTTAATTTTGTTAGTAACTTACATTTATACATATATCCAACAGTTTAACAATTTATCTTACGCTTTTAGTACCTATTAATTTTGTTATTTTTAGGGATCGGGAATTGTAACCAAATCCGAAAATACCCAAATTCAAACGACTAAACGGCCGTCATCTCCAGAGGGTCTAAAACTCGTTAGTAAAATGTGTATTCGTATTGCGGTTGAAAATTACTCAAACAGTCTTGTTATTTTACTCTAACATTCCTTGCATAATATAACTTTTTTCTTATTAACGTTGCGTTCCTATTGTGTTGACTAGGGGTCACCGTCAACAACAAAAGCCCTTAAAGGGGATCCAAAGACGGTTTCCGACGACTCTGGATATACTGAGACTAACAAAAGCCATCGTGATGACGATCGGGAAGAGGTACGTAGTAACCACTGGGCAAAGGTATCGTATCTTAATGAGAATATCAGTACAGTAATGAGGATCAAGTAATCATCCTCGCCTACTGCGGGCTGGTGATCTCAGACCCGAGCCATGATTGAAAATTAAACCGGAAACATTCCTTAATCAATCCGGGAATTCAACTCGGCACCTCGATCTTGGCAGGCGAGTGCGTATGCCTTTATGCAACTTTTGAAGTAACATAACCGTACTATAAGAAACACGTATCACTACATAGTATAAAACAAAGTCGCGTCTGTTTGTCTGTATGCTTAAATCTTTAAAATTACGCAACGGATTTTGATGCGGTTTTTTGTAATAGGTAGAATGATTCAAGAGGAAGGTTTTTATGTAAAAAAAAATCCCGAAATTCCCACGGGAACGGGCACAACGCGGGTAAAACCGCGGGGCGCTGCTAATTAATGATATAGGATTCAACACACCTTGTTAGTACCTATCTATACAAACATACTTTTAAAACTCACACGATTTGCATTCATTATACTTAATGAAACGGGTTTGTATACAGACCCGAGTCATTTTCTATCTATACTTGTCTATTTTTACTAGTACATAATCAAAATGAACCAAGAGATGCTGAAAAAGATCGCCGATCTACAGAGCCAGTTGGACTGCCTTGCAATTTCAGCTGTGAGTATTCCTATTGGGATCTTCTTGCATATTTTTATTGTTTGTAGTAATTCTCACAAAAGGTTTTAATGTAAAGGAAAAGAGGAACAGTTTATTCAACATTATTTTTTTTAGGCTGGCGCTAAAGAACAAAATAAACAAAAAGATTTAACGGAGACTTGTGAAAAGGAACAATTAGTAATAGAACCAGATGAACCTGAGATTGATGACAAATGTACTGACTGCACCGGCGTTGGCTGTAGTGTGGAGTGTGAATGTCAAGTACCAGCAAATCAAGTAAACATACAATTTTGTTACTATGTGACAATATATTATATTAACGTCAATCATTTGCGTTAGCCAAAGTATACAAATATCACGTTACGAAATACCGTTTATTATATTTTCAGCTTGATAATAATCGCATGGCTACCAGAAAACAAAGCACTCAAAGACATAACGTCAATTCGAACCATGAGTATAATAAAAGGAAGCAAAGTGTAGCACTCACTTATACTGACGAAGTGGGTGAATCAGAAAAAGATGATAAATACTCTCAGGTGAAGGAACGGGCATCTAATGAAGAAAATTTATCTCTAATGAAGAATAGACAACTAATGAACAAAAACTCTCCTAAAGATATGGTCGGAAATTTGGATAAAAATGACAATGAACAGTCCAAGAAGTAAGTAGCTTTGAAAAATGTTTTTACATACATTTATTATTTATCTTTACACTGTAAATATTTATTCCTTTTCTTATGAATGCCAATTAATTTCATTATTATTTTTTAGACTTGTTCCAGTGGATAAGATTGATCAAAATAAACGAACGTCTGAACAACAAACGGAATCAGGTAAATCTGATCATAACAACTGGTTCCAAATCCCAGGACCTATCCCTCCTCTGCCATCCTGCTCCACTCCTAAGAAAAAACCATCGCCAACAAAAAAACAATTTGAAGATAAAAATCTATCCATCAAAAGTAGCTCAAAGCATTCTTTAAATTATGCTTCACAATCCTCTAACAAGGATGAAAATAGTGTAGCAAAAAACAGTACGAAAGAATTAAATGACACTCCTGAGCAGAATAAAACCACTGATACAACCGCACAAACTGATTATCCTATGACTGAAATAACAAAAGCAATAAAAGAAGCTGTTGGTGAATTCTTCCTTAAAAGAGAAGACGTGGTGGACATACATAAAGAAAGAGAAACCAAGGAGAAAAATGACAGATTCACTCAGATGGAAGTTGAAAAATTGAACCAAAGTGATGAAGGAGATGGTTAGCTTTACGAAAACTCTTCATAGTTTTTGTTATTTTTTTATTTATTGGCCTTGTCGATATTCTGTTGAGAGTTTGCTTCAATGGTTATAATAATTTTCCCCAGATATTTCCTTCTGATCCTGTCTATCCTTCCGTATCCTCAGCTTTCTGCTTGGCCAAAACCACCATCTGCCGATGTCCCTCTACCCGTCAGCGAGAGGTGTCTGTGTTCCGGACTTGTAGCGGGACGCTGCGGTTCCGCACGGCTCCTGCGGGCGTTAAGTTCACAACATGCTCATGCCAAATCGAAAATTCTTATGAGAACGGTAGATAATTATTAAAAATCATTGTCATGTAAAGTATTAGCCTGTAATGTCCCACTACTGGGCAAAGGCTTTTCATCTCACTGAAGATATCAGTACAGTGAGGTACATGGTAATGTAGGAAATGAAAAAAATATGAATGCCAATCTATTCATAAATATTCGCGTTACTTCTTATTTTGTATTATAAGTGTTAACATTGCAGTAATTCACTCGCCTCCGGAATCTATAACGCCCGCGCGAATCGTACCGACAGCTCTGCCGTCGAACACAACCCTGGAACTACCTACAACCTCGACCCAAACTCCCACATTGCAGACGACAGACAAAACCCAAGAAACCTTACATAAAGTCGGTAAATCACAAGACTCGAATGATAGAAGGCAATCTTTAACACAACACCGCTCTGCAATCAGACACTCGATTAAAGCGTACATGAAAAATCTACCTGCCGAAGAATCTGCCACGTACACAGTGGAAGATAAATCTAGATACTCCTTTAAAAGGGATAAAAGTGCAAACCGTGAGGATAACCGGTACACATTGAAAGATCCACTGGTAAGTGACGTTCGGTATGAAAACGAATGTATCGAACAGAGTCAAAGAGCGCCTGCCCAATGGGCTGAGAATGAAAGAGGAACATGTAGCCGAAATAATCCAGACAGGCAGCTGGATAAAGCATACCCTGTCCCTAGCAAAGAATCAGTAAACCTGGTGAATAAGAGATGGGACCAAAAGAATTGCTTATCTTCCTCGCCCGAGAGGAATGCCCGAAGTGTGTCACCGGAGAACACTGAAAAAGAAATATCATCATTTTCTGATCTACCTGATGACAAAGGTAAGACTGATCTTATATTGGACGACGCAGGTTAATATTCTGTCCACTCTTTGATTGAACTTCATACACTTTGCTTTTATTTTACATTCTTATGGCAATTTATACCACTCGTATATTATACTCAGTTATATTATGGAGAATGTTCTTTAAATATTTTCTTTTCACCGTTTTGGTTCAAAAACGTTAGTAACCGTCATTATTACCATACTAAATATAACGATACTTATATTTTATACTACATTAAGTGATAAATATATAACGACAGCAACATATACCTGGCTTATTTGAACAATTTTACCGTAGTTTTGACTTTTATCCTGGTGTGATGATTTAATGGAGATTGTTATGTTTCTCACAGCAAAGGCACCCCGTCGGGTAGCATCCCCTGGTGAGGAAAAGACATTTACCACAACAGAAGAGTCAAGTCGCACTGATTATGGATCGCTAAGCGAAGGCGAACTGCCTGTTACAAATAAACGTAAGTAATAAAATAATAATAATACAAGGTCAGAGCTCAGTTTGGGTCTAATTAACCGTGTGTGAATTTGTCCGGGTTTATAAACTTATTTTATTTTATTTATAACTAGCTGTGCCCCGCGGTTTCACCCGCAGCGCCCCCGTTCCTTCGGGAATTTTTTTTCATTGCTATAAACCTCACGGAGCCCGAGACCTTTCCAACGAATGCAAAACCGTGGAAATCGGTTCGTGCGTTCTGGAGTTATAGCGTCAGGAAGGAAAACCCGACTTATTTTTATATAGTAGAAGATATCACTCCAGCCTCTAATAGACAACGAGCGAACCCCGCGCTTTTACCCGAATTTTGCCAGTTTCCGTAGATTTTGGGAAACAAAATAGACTATAATCTTCCTCTTGAAACTAATACGAAAATAATTAATTTTCCTGAGTTGGGTATTGTCATAATTACTTGACTGAAATTTTAATTTTCAGTAAAAGATACACCAACTGAAAAGCGTCCCTCAATTTTGAGAAAATCTGCAATTGAGTAAGTATCTATTAAGAAGATTAAGTTACATCCATCGTTCGTGTCAGTTGTTAAAAAAATGTCTCGACAATTTCAAGACAAAAATGAATATCATTCATCAAAATCGATACAGCATAAAACGAAACAGATGGATCACATCTAATCTATCTAATTTTCTAACAGAAACTCAAGATCATCGACGCAAAGAGTAGAGTTATCTTTGAAAACAATCAGTAAAGAGTTGGAGAAGTGTAAGGAATTATTGAGGAACCGATGTCCACCAGAGGTGATATACTCCACGCGATTGCATATTTAATTACTTCAATCTTGAATTCGAATTTAAGTATATGATTATTTGGTCAATATTCATAATCGCCGCATTTTTCACTTTGGCTGTAACATATAAAAATAGTTTTTGTAATTTTCCAGAGGGCTTTGTTCAGCCTTGTACGTTAGTGTTAATTTTACCTGTTTATTATTTTGTTTGTGTTAGTTACTTGCTGCATTTGTAGTTCTGTAATTCATTTATTTAGTAGATATAAGTAGTTAATTTATACATGCCATTGCTGATTAATGACTAAGCAAAATATGTAATGTAATTATTGCCAAATAAAACAATTATAATGTCATTTGTATTTTAATTCATTTCATTATTTTCTCACTTCTATTCAAACAAAAAATACTTAAACATGATCAACTAATTTGAAGGATATTAAAAGTAACTCATTGCGTAGCACTAAGGCTACGAATACGCTACGAATTTATAGCACTTGCTACGCCATTCGTAGGTCTACTACTAATGTGCTACGATGTCGTAGGCCTCATGCTACGTTTATCGTAGCCGTAGACTTCTAATCAGCCGTCTACACGTAATTATGTATTTTAATGACTTAGTCAGACCACTTAGGCAGTTTAGTTTCTTCTCCTTAGTTCGTTCCGTTCTTGGTTGTCAGTCCCTATTTTAATCAATTGTTTTAGAGGCAGAACGTTTTGTATGAAAGTGTGTTTGACCCATGATATAGCGGTACTTTAATTAAATATTTAAAATTATTTCCCATAGTCCCCGTACCTAGGTAGAATTCGTTTCTGGCACTCCCAGACCATTACCGCGGGACGCTCGCTTCGCTCGCTCTCGGCTCGTATTGTGGTGTATTGGTCAATTCCTATACGGTACGGGTACAACGAGAAATAATTTTAAAAGTGTAATTTACGTACCGCTGTCCCATTGGGTGGGGACACGGTGTTCGGGGACAACGTACACATACTTTATCTTATTGTGTGGCAATGACCTTAATATACTACAGCCTCCAACACCCGATTAAAATCCGGATCAGACAGCAGAAAAGTGGTAACAGGCATTTACTTATATATACTAGTTTCAATGTTCAAAGTAACATAACTCATATGCTAGTGCGACAAATGCGCGGTCTGTGATGCGGTGCGTCCCGAGGTGTCCGAAGCGGAGCGGAGTCCCCGACTGGCGCTCCGCCCCGCCGCGGCCGACAGCCGCCTCGCTGGTAACAAGCATACGTGCGTCTTCACTATACACATCGGCTCTCTTGTGTTGTCTGACGAGGTAAGGAAAAAAGGGTCACTTACTAGTTTCTTAAGTTTAAGCGAACGCTACTCATTTCGAATTGAAACTACGTTTCCGGATACATTTCGCTTTTATTTTACATTTTTATCTGACGTTTCAGCCCCTTTACAGGAACCCGGTCACAGAAGACTGAAAATAAAAGCAAAGTGTATCCGTGTATCCCTTTCAATTCAAAAGGGTAACTCATTTAAAGGGTCACGTTCGCCATATTTTTTTTAAACTCTATCACCCCCGTCACTTGCAAAGTAGGCATTTGTTAGTAAAAAATAGCAATACTATTAACGGTTAGTTATTGTGATGCATGCCTGGTCATATTACGCAATAATATGTTTTTTCCTAAAGTCTACTTTCTTGGTAAGTCTACAAGTAATAGTGTGATTATGATAATAGCAGTGTCTCGTCATCTTAAAAATATCTTTACTTATTGAAAATAGCCTGCATATAAAAATTGAACCTTATCTATCTCTTTCTTCCTTCCTCTGCTTTAATCTCCATTTATATCCCTTTCTTTCCACCGTCATTCACATCCTTCCATTTCCCCTTAGGCCGTTCTCCTCTCGCGGAATAAATCACAGCTGTTCCTCTCGTGGAAGTTCTACGACCAGAGCGTGACAATGACGCGGGTGACGCCGGGACGCGTGATGCTGTTCGACTACTCTACAGAGTACACGATCGTGTTCAGCGATAACTTCCTTGATTATTTGAAACAGGTAAGTATTTCTTATGGCTAAACTTGATATTCTATGTCATTATCGTTTTTGGTCAAGTACTGTCAATGGTGAAGCAAAGACTTTCGTAGTGTGATACTGTGCGCCGCTCTGCCGCGATGCCGTGTTGCAATATATTGTAAACGCGAAAGACGTACGCGACCGACTTCAACATAAAGACTAAAGCGGGGAATTCACTAGACGGGCATGTCCGCGGGCAGTCTGTCCGGGCATGCCTGGCGACGCAATACACTTCACAGACTCTTCAGTTTGTTTTAGAACGGCTTCGCTATTAGTTGTGTTGCAAGATGGCAATGCAATGTATTACGCATTTCACTATTCATAAATTCCTTGCTTTTTACCTTCCATAAACATCGATAAGTTTTGTATTCAGCTATAAATTCTTCCCAGAATATTTTATTCTCATTAAAACTCATTTTAAATTAAAAATTCTCCACAACTCGTCGAACGATAATAAGCGGACGTCTGTTTGGGTTGCTGTCACTGCCAGGTCTGTCCACAGGCCGCCTGGACTAAGCATTCACGCTCGGACCTGTCGGTGCCTGTGCAGACAAAATGAGATCGCGCGGACTTACAACGGGCAGTCTGCCAGACCGCCCGCAGGAGTACTACACTGACTGATAAAGCACAGACATGATAGTAGCGAAGCCCGTCGGACTTGCCTGCAGGCTTGCCCGCGGACATGCCCGTCTAGTGAATTCCCCGCTTTATAGTAATGTTGATTGAATAATAAATTCAAACTATAATCAATACCCACGGATTACAGACCAAGATGCCTCTCGTCATTTGCGAACTGAACAAGCTCGAGGAGCCGTTCGCGACCTGCTACCTGCCGCTGAGAGACGCACTCCTCAACATCAACCGACGCGCTGACATGTCGCTCGCTTTGGTTACTATCGACAAGTCTTCTTTTAATTTTTGTTCAATTTACCTTTGAGCATCTTTAAATTGTATCATTAAGCTCATTTTCTAAACCTTATAATTATGATATAACCCTCATGGACTCATAGACCCGTAAAGGGGCGTCATAAACAATTGATAAATGTACTATTTTATTGATATAGTGCTAACAGCGTATAAGTTTAATTGCTTGACATTGACTTGATCACACTTTTCACAAAAATAGTAAGAAAATTCACAGGAATTGTAACTGTTATTATAATTTAGGAGGCACCTAGCGGCCTGATGAACCCTACCGCGGGGCGTGGAGACGAGGTCGGCGTGCTGGACCTGTGGTGCTCGCTCCGGACGGACGCCGTCGTCATGCAGGTTGTCAACCAGAACACCATGGAACCTAGCCTAGAAAACGTTCGTTTTTTTTTCTACATGCATTATTTTATGTAGCGCTCGTATCAAAGTTTGAATGAGCGATGTTGACTTATCGTAATTGTGAAGCAACTTAGTTCGACTGCTCATGGCATTTCAATTTCGACTACTTGGGAGCCTTTAGGTGATCAAAGAACTTTCAGGAAACTTAAAGGAATGGATGGAAAATTATGTTTCTCTATTAAGAGTAAGTTACACAATTTTCCGTGTTGTATTTTATATAAACGTATAGATTACAGTGCTAAAACAAACAATAGATAAGATTAAGTTAGCTTACAATGGCGTTATAGTTTTAAGACTAAATGTAGGGAGTATGTAGGGAGGTATTCTCCGTATTGAAATAAATTGTCCTATCAGCGCATACCTTTACAAAATAAAACTCTATGGTTCATATTTATATTATAAACACGTATTAGAAACATTTTAGCTATCAAACTGTTTGTCACTTTCTGACGTTTGCAGCTCCGAAGAGCAAAAGAGACAAAACACTTCATAACAGTGTTTTAGTCACAGAGCATAAACGCTCTGTGACACTTAATAGTGTTTCACATAATAAAGCGCTATAACTTTGTATGCAGGCTACACCTTTAGCGGCTGAAAAAATGAACACAAGCTTGGGAAATTCGGCGATGACAGTGGGTCGCGCCACGGATGACGACATCCCGACAATGTTGGAGATGAGCTTCAGGAATAAGGAAAATGATCGCAAGATACGCCAGGAAATGAGACAGGTCAGTACTTGTGACAAGTACGGTTCATTATAAATCCTGCTATTAATACGATTATGTGTGTATGGATGGATAGATGGATGTATGTATAGATGAATCTATGTTCTTTCACGCAAAACTACATGACACATAGATTAGAGTCTGGAATAGCACATAAGAACGCAGGCGCTTCTAATGAATACATACACATACATATACTGACTCACATGATTAGTTTGACCCGAACTAAGCTTTAAACTTACTGATCCTACTTTGCGTATATGTTACGGCTAATACCCGAAGTGCGGCTACACCTAGTTTTAGCCGGTTAGAACTAGGTGCATATATATGTCATTTTAATGAAAGGAGAGAGTTTAAACATGAAAAAAAAAAATAACCCTAACCTACCGAATAGTAAGTAATTCGGTAGGTTATTTTTTTTTCATGTTTAAACTCTCTCTTTTCATTAAAATGACATACGGCTAATACCCGAAGTCCGGCTACACCTAGTTTTAGCCGGTTAGAACTAGGTGTAGCCGCACTTCGGGTATTAGCCGTAACATATACAATATATTATACATACTAAATAATAAAGGACACAAAAAACAGATTCCCGCTTTCGCTTCTCATTTGGTAATGAGATATTGAAATTTTTGAAATTTTGTGCGAACAAAAATACATTTATTCCGCGCACACAACATTTCAAAGATTTCAAATCAAACAAATAAATGAAATCTACATAACTACGTTTACGGATACACTTCGCTTTAATTTAACACTAGCTGTGCCCTGCGGTTTCATCCGCATTTATTCAGTCAATGCTTAGGGTTTAAACCTTTCCTGGACTACGACAAACATTTCAAAACCAAAATCAGCTAAATCGGCCGAGCCAGAGTCGAGTTTTAGCGAGACTAACGAACCACGATTCATTTTTAGATATATAGATAGATTTTTATCTGACGGCTCCTTTACACGAACCTTGCTCACAGGACGTAAACGTAGTTTAACCTAAACCAGTTTCATTGATCTATTTTTTCAGACGTCTTTCAAACGTTCTTCATTAAACTACGAGTACGAACCGGATAAATCCGATAAAGTAAGTAGATATTGCTTGTTACTGCAATGAAAGATAAGTACGGTCTCCTCCTTCTCGACTTGTTAAAAACTAAGCTTAAGATAAGACATGATACTGGTTTTTGTAAGCAAATACTATATTTGAATAATAATGAATATTTTTAATTGAAACAGCATTTACGGATTCTTTACTTCGCTTTTTCGCTTATATTTTCAACTCTTCATCGGGTACTATTGCCACAGAAGACATAACTTAAGATCGCTAATTGTAATCCAATATTAGCTTGACCTATAGTTATATTATAAAGAGATATAATTTGTAAGTTTGTGTGTTTTTATGTTCGAGCTAATCTCGGGAATTATCAGACCGATATGAATATTTTTGTAATAGATAGCCACATTCAATGGGAAGGTTAAAGGCTATTTTGCACAACGCGGGTAAAACAGCGAGATGCTGCAGTTAGTGATAATATTGTAGTTTCATAGTGAAAGTATTTTTCCCACCGCATCGGACTCGATTCCTGGCATTAATGACATTTCAATAGTGTTGAGAGTCGCTAATTATACGCCACTATTTATATACGGACGCGATTCTCGTTCATGCTCGCTTAGATACAGCGGGATATCGCACTTATAAAACACGGATCTGCAACTTACGGATCGTGTATCATAAACATCAAAATCATTTATAAGTATCACCTTAAAAACCATACTTTGATGAACGCTACCATAAGTCAGATTAAAGAAAAAGCGTCTGTTATGTCGTATAGAGATGTGAAGGAGATTGGATTGAATAGGAATAGATGGAAAAGTCTGCATCGGACTCACCGACAAAAGCTTTGCTCTTAAATGGATGGTGACGCCGCGCTAATAACTGCTTCATAAAATATATATACATACATATTTACTACATGGCAAAAACATGCAAATACGAGTACAAAGCCACATCCATTGTCCATACATCACTGTACGTACTAGATGCTAGATCGATAGGACTGTCAGCGTGCCAACTAGCCGCCGGTTGATTTACGTGGGCGGACGCTGGCGTGACCAAATTTAATATCAAATAATATCGAGACTCACTTCAACGAATACATCATTTAAGAACACTTTCACATTTTTACAAAGTATGAAATAATTACCATCTTTAAATAGTAAAACCCCTCGCCACATCTGCCTGTCTGAATTCGCTATTCCAAAACGAATGAATAGATATTTTCATTCCGTTTTCAGCGGCAGAAATAATGATACAACTGATATTGAATTTGAAATAAGAGGCCCACAATAAGCTCTTAGCTTGTATTGTGGAATCTAACTCGCTGATACTACTACATATACATACACAAATACTTTATAAGAATATGTCTTCACATATCGACCCCGCAACCCCCAACACAGTATGCACCACCATTGCCACTGTGCCAACGGGCTTAAAAAAATGGATGTACACATTGTAATAAAAAGGGTGGAAAACTTATATTACTTTTTTCAATTTACAGAAACCTGCTCCTGAAACCGACACAAAATCTAACCCCGAAGTGGTTGCCGAAGACTCAGTTGCTTCGGTTAGTTTTTCATGTGTAAAAGTCTTATTATTAATAGCTTATTACAAACAACGTTTTAAGTCAACTTAATTAAAACCACGTAACAAACTTGGAACATTTACAATGCTAATTACCGTCACTTTATATATCCATAATTTGTAATGAAATGGAGATACCTTATTTTAAATATCTACCGGTACAGTGATTTAGTTCATGAATAAGGCGAAAAAGAGCAAAAGAAACAAAACACTATATAAATAGTGTTTTGTTTCTTTTGCTCTTCGAGAGAGAATAGTGTATTTAGGAAAGGGATAAACCATTTGATGGCTAAAATGATGTTGATAAGCGTTTATGAGTAAAGCCCCTAAGATTTATTATAGTACCATACATTGATACCTTAATTAATAATAACAATGAAGTCGTAGTATGTTACCGTCAATGTAACCCAACGCGCGTTACCTTTGTCACTCGCTACTGTCACGAAGTATATCACACTATCTACGACTACGAGTTTGTTAAAAAAATTAAAAGTACCTATATGTCTGTAATGTTCCACCGTTGGACAAAGGCCTCTCATCTCACTGAAGATATCAGTATAGTGAGGAGGATTAGACGTAATCATCACGCTAGCCTCATGCGGGTTGGTAATGTCGAATACTAGCCATGTTTTACAGGCTACTAGACCACCGAGGCGAGGCGAGGATTAGCAAGCGGTAAACTTTAAACCATGTAGGTAATTTACGAAACTAGCTTATAGTTTCCCTTCAGAAGTACATAAGAGAACTTGCGTCGAATACCACTCATACATTTTGACAAAGTTTATGTTTTCTAGGTCCCAAAAACGCCGGTAGCCTGTCGATGTTTTGTCACGACCTTATTCAGCCGCCGAAAAAAAAAACAGAAAAAGCTCCAATCTGATTGGGCTCTCTTACAATAGTGAATAATCGTAAGTTGCCAATACTAACGAGAACCAACTAAAGCAGTAATGCCAGCAATATAACTCGAGACTCCACGACACTTATTAATACAGAATAAGTACGTAGCCATAAATATTTCAGTCATACTTGTTCAATAGCTCCCGTGGCATCTCCTTGCATGTGTACAGGTACACAAGGACTGATGTTTATTATGTATCATGTATAAGTGCACTACACTAGCACCATATACAGCTATTCCAATAAGGTATCTCGATTTCATTTTTAGGGTTGGAAATTGTATTACTTTCATAGTTTAGTTCAATAAATGGTGATTTTGATTGTCATTTAAGTATATAGTTCGTAAAACTCAGAAAGTTATATATGTTAAAATATAGTTCATATCTTTATATTGCAATGATTGCTACAGAATCTAGCTAATCGTGACCCTAGCAGCACAAAATGGCGGCCGTCATACCTAGCCTCCATAAAGCAGGGTCACGCCAATTCAAGTGTTATAACTAGCGAAATCGTAAGTCGAAGTACTTTAATCTATACTAATATATTAGTTAAAGCTGAAGTTTGTATTTTTGCTGACCGTGCTTTGGATACCGGGACGGAGGCCTTTCGGTAGTCTTATAACTCCGACACCAGGGTTGGCCGCCTAACCCACTCGATATAGTAATAAATAAATCAAAATTGTTTTATTATTATGAATATTAATTTGAATAATTACTAAGACTCATACCTATCCGAACAATTTCCAAACAATAATTGTTAACAGGCATCAAACATCAGATCTACGGTGGAAATGAAGGCTGCTTTAGAAGTATGTATAAACCAAAACATTCCGATTTTTCCAACATATTTATACTCATATCATAATATATATTATTTTTGACATTTCATTTTCAGAAACAAGTACATGAAATGAAAGACGATAATATTTCTAGAGATGTAAGTATCTATCTTATAATGTAATGACCAATTATTGGAACAAGTCATGCTATCGGTAGCCCACGTCCTACTATTTGTCAGCCATTTACTCGTACATGCTATTAAAGATATTTTTTCTTTTATTTTTCATTAGATTGATAGGGTGACCACCAGCTTTCAGGATCTAATGAACAGAGGGTCAGGTGAGTTTTACTTTTAAATAATATTAACAAAGATTTTCGTAGTTACTCCTTCGCCTGATAACTAGTGAATTCTACGGCCACATACGGTCCTTGCGGCTCTAATGCACGCGTCACACAAACATATGGCAATGTACGATGTCTTTTATTAGAGAAACGTTACCTGCAACGTCGCGGTACCCGCCGTGGCTCTAACGCCGGGGCTTTTAGCGTGTAGCGTCGCACGCGGGGTTTGCTACGTAGTAGATATCCATTTGGAACGATGAGAAAAAAAAACGCCGCGGACGACGCAACGTGCACCGCCACGGGCCTCGCGGGCCGCATCGCTGCAACGCGCGCTTTTACGCGCGCCCGCGTCCGTCAATGGGGCCTTAGCTTGCACTACACTAGGCCTCCGCCGCATGCCATAAGCGTTGATAACTAAATTTTAACTTTTAAAATGTAGCTGTCAACTGTTGTGTAAAAGGTACAGTAAAATAAGAGATCTTCCGCTTTCAGGAAAGAAAACTGTGAAGTATTCAGACTCACCTATGACGCCGGATCAGGTTAGTTAACAACTGTACTGTACACATTGGTTAACGTATTTCCGTAAATGTATAGTTATGATTAAAATTAATTTTAAACAGAAGTACTTTGATATATGACGCACAAATTAACTAACTAAACGGATCTATATGAAAATGGGCACAATGTTGCCAATTTTCATAATTAGAAGAATGTATTGCCACTTTTTATCCTGAAATTACCATGGGTGCAACTCGAATAAAAATGATTGCAATACTAATAAAGATAAAATTTCAATCAGGCTCGCCTGTCACTAGAAGATCACCCGCAAACCATAGATATTACAGTCCTCTGGTTGGCTCTGAACGAGGAGTGTGACGCCATGTTGAATCATGACATCCAACGACTGTACGTGTCCTACAACTTCCTGGGCAGAGCGGGCGCTGACCTTGAAACGCCCATGAGCCTACCCAAGCCGAAGTCTTACATCGATAAGTGTGTCTTTAATTTTAAGAAAAGTAAGTTTAATGGTTTCTGAAGTTTAAGCGAACACGGTCTCAGTAAAGGGGCCGAAACGTCACATAAAAAAATGTGAAATAAAAGCGAAGTGTATCCGTTAACGTAGTTTCAAATTAAAAAAGAGTAAGTTTCTTTGGTTTAACACGGACACTTCTCATTTTGAATTACAACTACATTAACGAATACACTTCGCTGTTATTTTACTTTTAAATCTGACGTTTCGACCCCTTTATAAGAATCGTGGTCACAGTGTCTTCTTCACGTCAAATAAAAATGTTAAATAAAAGCGAAATGTATTCGTAAACGTAGTTTCAATTCATTTGTTTTTGGTTTGAACGCGCTAGTCTCGGAATGTGAATAATTCATTTCGTAATGTACAGCCACATTCAACGGGAAGTTTATAAACTATTTTTCATCCTGAAATTCTCATAAAAACCGTTTTAAATAAGCTGCTAGTTTTAAATAATGTTATATCCTCTTCACTGTGTTATATCTTAAGTAAGATGCCCACCTTTGCCCAGCTGTCAGACATAACTGACTAATACTTTTATATCCACCAGAATTCCATGTGCACGAATACGACATGCCGATGCTGGCGCACATGGCTCGCATGAGGTCAAACTCCAAAGGCGCGCCCCAGATCGGCGACTGCCTCGTGTTCACCGTCGTCAGCGAACCCGCCGAGGACCCCCTAGGATTGGCCACTTGCGAGGATGTCGGGTAAACAATATGTTTCTTCTTTGAGTCAACGAGACTTATAAGAGTGGCCAGAAAAAGAGTCAATGACCTTGTAGGTCTGCAAGTCCTAAGAGGAGCAAACATTGGGACAGCACAAACAACTGCTGATGTGCCATTTTTGTAGATTATCAAGGACATTGAGAGGCCTTAATTAGAACACAATTTATTTATTTATTTACCTTTGAATATCAAGTTGTTATTCATTCAATATTGTAGATTCTTCACATTCTTAATTCAATTTCAGTTTTATTTGTCCAATCACTAAATTGTCAAACTTATATTTCAAATGCGGAACTTTTTGATGCGAGATTGAAAATTGACTGTTAAAATCCAGCCATTATATTTATCAACTTAGCTTTACGGATGAAAACTAGACTCCAGAGAGAGAGGAAGTAGTTTATGGCAATAATGATTTTCTTTTACCAGTTACGGCTACATATACCTTGGTGATATCCTCGCGTATAGTGGAGATAGCAATTCGTATACTGAAGTGGTGCCGGTTCGCGAAGCTCGTGGCGCTTCAGTTTGTGGCGTCCTGGCCGTGCGCCTTCGAGGGCTACAGGTCATCAGGATTGCTATGGGATACCATGGTACTGCAGGACAGCAGCAACAGATAAAAGTAAGTTTTTACGTCTCATTATGTCAGGGTAGTACCGGATTTATCGACTATAGTGAAAACTTAAAACTACAGGCTGATGGTGAAATTAAAATATAGTCATACATTGATCTGCAATCACTTATCGTCGATGAAGATCAGTTACTATGACTAAAGTAATGTTATTATAGCTGTATTAGAGCCAGACAACTTTGGTACTACGCAGCGGAATTTAGCAGCATCGGAAATAATTTAACCACGTAACTGCTCTATAAAATTCTAAAAATGACATGCCAAAATGATATTCCTGCAGCTGGATATCATATTGTAACATTGATGGTTCGTAAAAACAAAAACACATGAAAATCTTTGCGATGTCATTTGTTTTTATAATCTTCTCCTATTGTTGCAGTGAACTCTCGCAACGCATCTCCCGCTCCCTCACAGACGCTTTACAAACCACATATTTATTAATTCGAATTTCAAATGTTGTCTCTTCTTTATTAAACCTTAATTCCGTCATTCATTGTTAAGTTTCCTTTTAGTTTTCAGTTTAACCGCATCATTTATCGAGATCTTTAATGGAATAGTTTTCTCAAGGATCATCTCGATCAACATTCGACTTCCTCAAAATGTTGTATGAAAACAAAAGACAGCATTAAAAAGTTACAACAAATAACTATTTGATCTCGGTCCATCTGTCAAAACAAATCATAACCAGGGAAACTGTAAAAACAGATTAGCCACACGAACGGTGGTTCCATTATAATGCCGCTCTCGTCTTCAAATCGTATCATAATCGAAGCGATAAATCTCGGCGGAGAGTTAACCGGACCTCCCTAAATAAAACTTTGGTGCATTCTTTGGTCACAGTAGTTTGGACGGCGACGGGCGACGCACGCCTGGTCGATCGCGCGGGCTTTCCGTCACTGTTTCGGTACCGAGCTTCCTCGCTGTGTACCCCCTCATTGTGTATAACATACCCCCGATCATGTGCATTGTCTCCACACACCAGTGATCAGTGAATTGTGAAGTGATTACCAAACCAACGACATACCGAACACACATTACATATATTGAAAACAAACTCTAAAGCTGCATTTAAATTACGTTTAAACAATTCTATTTAAATACACAAATCGTGTTGACATACAAATAGTGTTATTAATTTGATTTAGAAATATGACAATTTTAAATTAGGATTAAGTAGATTTATTTATTAATCTTGCGGTCGCAATTGTTTGCGATCTGTGGTATTAAAGTCTATATATTGGACTTAATTGATAGCAGCTATGTCTAATTAGTGTCCGATGCATAAGATAGGAGTGAGTTGCACCAACCCTTGTCTGGTCGAGATTAATCGGTCAATCAATCGGGCTGCATCGGCGCTAGGCGTCCTTGTCCTACTAGTTGCCAAGAAGTGGACGCATTTAGCCCGGCCTACCGGGCTTCTGCCGAACTTTCTTCCAAACCATCAATCAATTACAAACCTTATAGCTAACTAATAAGACTGTTAACTAACGAGCCGGTTTTTTGCGAACATCTAGACCTGCAAATTTTTCATGACAATCGCTTATAGGAGTATAAACCTTATGTTTGTGGGGTTAAGAGTGTTTATGGATGAGTTTTGTTGTGGTAAACAGAGGAACGCGGACTCGATCGGTTTTCTCAGTGACATTTGAACGATAGTTCTTTCGATAGTCTGATGTTTGGTCCAACTAGAATTGACATTTTTACTAAACTAGACAGAACGAGTTCGGGACAAATATTTGTATGACGTATCTTTTCTATTTTGATATTTTTAGTCTTCTTTAAATTTTGTTTTCAGTTGTTCAATTAGTGTCTTATATACATATAGTTTTCTTTAACGACTATTATTCAATCGGCCTTTTCTTAAAGCACTGCATCATTGCTATGCCCTTGATCAACTAAGAAGTGTAGTCATAAATCAGTAGATCTGTCAGTGAAGTTCCATCAAGCATTCATCATCATCACAATCTGAATAACAATAATTTGTCGGCTGCGTTTATTCGCAGACGCCTGCACTCGTGATTCACTATCTATTTGTCGTGAGACATGACATTTCCGAATCAGTTTTGGACTAGAAGCAAACTTGGTACTAGCTTTTGACTTTATTTGACAAAATAGACATTCATATTTTTTAGTTCAATTTACATTTAGGCAAGCGTAGAGATTACGCAAAATCTTTCTCAGTCACCGTACTGATATCTTCAGGGTGATGGCGGAACTGTAGGACAATACAGGCTTTTTTTTCGTTTAGTGTAGGCAGATTATAAAATTCTGAGAGATACAATTAATTATTATTGAGTACAATTAGAGCAGTAAGACCAATAGTTTTATTTCAAGATAGGTATACAATATTTATCAAAGTTTGAGCGAAAAAAAAATAGCACGTTGTACATTCATAAAAATATATGAAATAATAATAAATATGTTTATTTTCTCTAGTGACCGGGATGACTAACAGTGCACATAGATCGAATATTTACTGAAACATCCAGTGGGCGTCGCTAATTATAACCGAAACTATTTCAAGTTCACACAATACTATACGAGTCGAGATATCTGTTCATCGTAAAATTGTGTACGCAACTAATGTGTTGTGTCTGTACCTACATTGTGGATTGAATGAAATTTATTTACTTTTGTGACCGTCATGTTGCCAGAGGTTTTTTTCTAGAACGTCTTCTTTCGTTTACATACCTAGTGCTCAACATTTAGTATACCAAGTGTACTTACGGTTGTACAAGTTCATCGTTTATGTCTATGATACAATCAAATGTCTGTTTCATGAGTACGTATGAGTGTTCATAAAATCTCGGTTTATTACGACTCTTTCTATTTTATCTTTCAACCAACAAATTAAATATTTGTACACAAACTTTTCGTCAAAAACTGAACGACATAGAAAACTATAAATAAAAGATATGCTCAGAGAAATGTTAAAATAAATTTATTTGCTTTGAATTCCAGTTATCTATATCTATATTGTAAAGAAGTAAAATTTGTAAGTATGTTTGTATGTTCAAACTATTCTTGGGAATTACCAGTCTGATTTGAATAATTCTTTTTGTACTAGATAGCCACATTCAAGGGGAAGGTTATAGGCTATTTTTCATCCCAAAATTCCCACAGGAACGGGCATATCGCAGGTAAAACCGCGGTAAAACTGTTAATTATATGTATACATTTTCTTTCATTCGTCTCTACATGATACGGAGGGCATTTTACTGGACTGATGATTTGGTCAGAATCTCAATCTGTTTGACCGCGTTATTGAATGTAATCTTACTGAAGACGCCACAACGCATCGCGTTAACTCAGCCGGAAGTCTCCGGTGATTAAATTCCGGACACATTAAAAAGAACGTCCTTGAGAATTGAAAGCCACTGTTCCAAATTATCAAATGTAGTTCAAATTATCTGTCGGTTGTGTAATTTGGAAAATTACACGTGAAGTAAACTTTCAGATAGAATAGGCTTTATTTAAATACTGCACTAAGACATATTTTGTACAATATTGTACTGATAACATCAGTAACATACTATTTTACCTATAACATTGTTAAGTACTTGGCGAGGAAAATGTCAACATTGGCAAGGTGTTGTTGACTAATTCTGAATAAAGTTTATAACGCATACAAAAGCTCTTTGTACGTACACACACTAGCAGAAAAAGTGAGTGCGTCTTCTATTCCATGTCCCAAAACTTCAATAAGAATTTTTATTCAGTTTTGATCCTAATTGACAGCTATCATACATGTCATTTTCCCCTGTTCAAAATGTTTTAATGTTACCTCACAATCTATCTCCTTATCAATCCATTTAGATCGTTATATTTGGCTGCGTCACTCATACAGTACGACAAAGAGTACGACTAATCATTTTCACTGTACAGACATCAGACATATCGAGATACTTAATATTTTATATGAGTGGTTGCAATAAATCTGATGTAACAAGTTCAAGTATCGCGCCCGTTGGCATCAGCTCGCTGGCAGACGCTGACAGCCAGGACTTGCGTCATGTCCATCAGTCTTGCTGATTATAATCCTCGACTGTAAAACGTTCTTGCGAAATGTAGTTATACCGTCAATATATGGAGTTATATACTAAATGAAACGGGTCTGTATCGCGTTAGATAATTAAACGTATTTACTAAAATACGTACCCGACGTTTCGAGCGGATTACACCGCTCGTGGTCACGGGATAACGGGATGAGATGAGTTACGTAGTAGACGGCATGAGTTATCCCGTGACCACGAGCGGTGTAATCCGCTCGAAACGTCGGGTACGTATTTTAGTAAATACGTTTAATTATCTAACGCGATACAGACCCGTTTCATTTAGTATAATGAGTGCAAATCGTGTGAGTTTAAAAATTATATGGAGTTATATGTATAGCAGCGTCCACAGTTTAACCCATATTTTGCCTGTAAAGTCAGCTGCACCCATATGTATGCCCTTTTCTAACTCTATTTACATTCAATTCTTAAAAATCTTCCTCTATCGTTTCAATGGCCTTTAAATTTTTCCGGTCCAGTATTTAGTTAGCTGAAGGGCAGCATCGGAGACTTTCATTAAGTCTCCCTTGGTGCAGGTGGTAGGGCACAGTGGGCAAGACAAGAGGTGGGTCTTGTCCTGTCTCTTAAAAATTATAGGTACTTTTATACGTGGTTCGATTTCCGACCAACAAAAAATAGTAGAGTTGTATTCATAAAGGAATAAAATGTACATTATTAAACTTATATCAAAATTATTATTAACTGTGTAATGTAACTATACAAATGATAGCAGCTGACTGTACATGAGAGTTTGGGATACAAAATATATCTTCAAAGTAGCTATCCAATACAAAAATGACGATTCTAGTTCTAGTACGACTGGAGTCTTCCAGTCGAGAATCCCTAGAAACCCTTCCGCTTTATTTATCTAGAATAGATCCGGCGCCATAACATGCCGTCATCCGTTAATGAAAACCAAACCAATACAGATACATAGAATCGTATTCGCTAAATAACAAACTCATCCGTAAATAGAATCGATGTAAATCATCTATACATACTAACTTACCAGGAAATCTATCTGAGATCCGCCGATATACAGTACGTAAATCCATGAGTTATACAACCGTTGCCAAATATCTCCTTAACTAATGATTATGCATTTAAAGGAACCTTGTTTATTATTGCACAATTAATTGAGAATAATTTGACGTTTTCCTATTTGCATAAAAGATGTAGTATAAGTCACTGTGTTTATTTTGCGTTGGTATAAATAGGTATCGGGAAATATGATGGACACCAAATAAGTAAAGTTTATAAAGTCAAGTAATTAGCTCACTTCACTCAAGATACCAGTACGTACAGTGAGCATATTAAAGATCCTCCTGTTGCTTATTGCGAATTTGTGATCTCAAACCCGAGCCATTTTAGTAATATGCTCAATCCGGAACACTACTACTATGGCACATGAATATATCACTGTACCGATATGTTCATTGGGTGTAAATACTAATAAATATGCCTGAAGATTTTTGTTCTGCCTTATTTTACGTTTTCGAAAATTCTGGTACTTTTTTCTCATATAAAATCTATTCGGCATCTATCTATAAATGAATCCAAGTGACATAAAGTTTATTTGTAGTTCTCGTTGCTAGTCAATGAACGAGTTCAATACCCTCATCCAACATTTATCTAGAAAATATTTTGATGCTCGAATTGATTCAGTTGACGTCATCGAGATTAACACTGTCTAGAAACATTTCCTTTCTATTTTTCTTCATGTTTATTTTTTTCAATTAGTTCTCTATAAATAAGTGAAATCCTGTAACTACTGAGAATAAGTATCTACGCTCTCTGATGAACATACAGTGAGCTGGTTTAGATGTAATCACTAGGCTTGATATTGCGAGTATTTAGAAGGCTCATCTAGGTATTAAAATTATTATATAAAAACCATAAACAAAATCGTTTCACAAGGTTGGTGCAATAAACAATAACGATACACTCATAATAATTATTATCCTAAAACCCCTACATTTTTTTTATAACGACAAAATAATCTCATATATACATTTGTCTTTTTCAAATCAGTTCTGAAAAACTGAGAAGAAAATATTATCAACTTCATTAAATCTAAACGATACCTACACACACACGACACATATATGTTCTATTACTAACAACTATTTAGGCACTAATTGGCTTTCCATTCAGATTTACCAAATAAGTATTCCTTTTTTAAAATTAACGATAAATTGAAAGGTTATCCAACGGCTTAACGACGCCGATTATTATATTATACTCAATGAAACGGGTCTGTATCGCGTTAGATTATTTAACGTATCGATTTGCACTCATTATTATATATAATGAGTGCAAATCGTGTGAGTTTAAAAAGTACCTATGCCGATTATTTTGATCTTAAAATACAGTCCTCTTTTGAATTGCTGAAAAACTATGTATCGCATCAATTTTAAACATTTTTCTTGATTTCTAGAATGAATTAAACGAACGAATACTCTACGACTGAATAAAAAAATAAACCTAATTATTTTTACCACTGAATAAAAATAAATAGATATGACGTTATGTGTGAAGTGTAAGTGAGCAGTGCGTGGCGTGACAAGTTAATAACACTAATCAATACAAACATTACACGACATGATGGATTCTTTACAAGACAAAAACATTATGACGGCAGAGGCTATAGGTCAGTGACCGAACTTTATGGACGATTTGTGGTAGAAATCTGTAAGATACAGTAACAGTTTTACTATACAATTTTGATGGTTTTATAACTATTATTGTTTACTAGATGAATACGGACGACGCTCTTTAAATTATGTCTATATAGATGAGCTAAATATAATTACAAGAGACCTGAGTAGGCATACAATACCTAAAACAATAACTCATGTTCTTGTAATTATTTGAAGCATCACAAGAATCAACATAATAATAATGACTTCAATCTTAAAAGTATTTACGGTTATCTTCAGATACAAAGCTAAATATTCAATACAGATTTGTATCACAACTGATCCTATTATATTGGCATGTTATTGGCAATTGACACAGTAATCTCACTAAAACAATAAAATTAGACGCTGACCGTCAACACACGAAGGCCCACTACTGGAGCCTGCCACTTTAGTTACCGTGTCTCTTCTATGGTCTTGGTCATGTATTTCTGTGGTCAAAATCTTTATTTTAATTCAGTAACAAAGACAAAGAAAAAATATTTACGTTATATTTAGATAAGTCAATTTTACTGATGCTATTTGTACTACACAACCAAGACAGAAAAATAATTCATTTTAAATGTAAGTTAGAAAGTAAGTCTATAGTTCTATATTTTTTATTCAAAATATTCGTACACAATTATTTATTTAACACAATATTATACATCAAAATCAGTAAAATGTCACATTTATTCTAAAAACTCTAGATACCCACAGAAAACATGATCAGATTTCTAGACTAAAAAATACCTACACCTCACACTCTTTCTATACTAGACCACGAATACACTAAAATACTTTAAAATACCTCAATAAATAATCAAATCTAAGTACTTCTAAATAAAATAACTTTATTGTATAAAATTAGCACACTTATGCACGATCGATGTTGTCGTAGTTAAAGCGTAGAGAAAATTAATGCTTATAAGAACTTGGTAGATTAAAAACGTAGAATTACCTTTCCGTATTAAACCTTAAAGTCCGGCTTAGTATGCTTAAATAGAGTATATTTATTGTATGCAGCGTAATGTACAAAACCTATATATACTTATGCACACACACCAATTCTCTTGTACACCAAAATCGGTTATATTGGTGTAAGAGTATTGGTAACTCCGTTCATCTTAATATTTCATTGTCATATCCCTTCGTTCGGTTATGATAATTTACTGAAAAGACCAGACACTTGCATAATTTTTAGAATATCTGTGAAAAGAATTCAATTGATTACGCTCAAGTACCTGTAATTTTTGTTTAAGTTGGCACAAAGTTTGTACCAAACAAAACAAACCTATTAACGCAATCATTGATCATCAGAAAATACTCCATTAGAAGATCAAAATTGTCTACAAGTACATAATTACTATACAGACTTCCCTGAAAAGTTGCATAATTGGAGCCAAGTCTCTAAACTTCATTTGGACGTTAATTAATTGCAAAAAAACGACAAAGCATTGACACCTTTTCAGTAAATTACCACAACCTAACCAACCTCTCATTTATGTACACCATCAATTACTAATCTCTCCTTTAGACCGTATCACCCGTAGTTATCACCCTAGCCAAGTCAAGTAGACTCTGTAGTCATCACCGTAGTCAAGTAGACCCCGTAGTCATCACCTAGCCAAGTGCAAGTGCATCAAGTGCCGTGTGTCGCAGAGTTCGGGGAGTGGTTGAGCCGCGTCGCGGTGCCAGCGTTGTTGCGCTCGCGCATCCGACTCAGCGAGCGACGCGCGAGGGCTACCACCATACGGATAGACATGGATGTAAGTTCTTTATTCAAATTTTTAGTAGCTTTTTAGAAGTTATAAACCCCTGCTTTCTCAAGCTCCACTTTAATTAAAGACACTACATTCCAAATTATGTTTACGACTATTTGTCAAAGTATGATATTGGTGGTTGTTTAATTGAAGTGGTGGGTGAATATTCAGGTGAAATAAAGTAAAGTAAATGGAGATCCCACTACTAGGTAAAGATTTAAGATATTTGCAGGCTTGTATAGAGCTAAGAGGCATGCTAAAGACTGTTAATCTAAACAGATAGAGAGAGATATGTCTTTAGAGATGGGAAAAGAGAATTTCTGTCTTGGCGAGCACAATAGCTCTGCAGGTGTATCTTGCCATGAATGGTCGGTTACGAATATGGTCAATAAGCAAGAAACTACTGGTATTTTACACTTCCTGCAATCTCTTGCCCTGTATAGTGATTACGTATCTTTATTTTATTTTTTATAATTTATTATTATTAAGTAAAACTTATTAATTATTCACGTGATGTCTGTAATGACTTTTTTTATTAAAACATCTTAAAAGAGATTCTAAAGTTCTCTTAAATAGTATGTTATTTATGTGTCATAAAAAATAATTGTTTTTGTTGCTGTAATGATGTAACTTGCGTTCCTTATTCAAAAGTCTTTAAGAACTTATAACAAATCTAAACCATTCAAACGTGTACAGCTCAGCAATTGTTTGCAAGATATAGGATACTCCTTTACGCGAAAACTGACTAGTATATAGAGGTAATAACAATTAAACTGTTTTGGCGGGTGGCCAATGGCCATACAAGTTTCAGTAACATTTGCTATAAAATTCGAAACGTAACGAACGTATTGTGTTGTAAAATGGCGCTTTTCACTGTTGAACCGAGACTTAGTTGTCATAAATGTTTGTAGCTGTTACGAACATTTTAATGGCCCATCTGGAGTTTATTCTTCTTTCATGTGGCCTCAGCGAACGAGGTCTAGTTCAGTTTTAATCTCGTCTTCATTGTCTCTTCGATTGTCGTTAACTGCGGCCGGGATGGAGGCCAGATATTTAAAATTCCACTTAACAAAATATTCGTTAAATAGATCAGTTGTTTAATTATAGTGACGCTGGTGACCTTTGCCTTGGGTTACATTGAGTTGAATAGTAATTATTCTTTACCTAACAGTCCTTATGTTCTACTAAATAAACTGAAAGTGATCTGCAGTTTGTTTTTAACTGAGAGAGAGGCCTAGCATTGGGAAATTATAAGCTCATGCTTTCATATTTTCTATCTCTCTCTGTTTATTTTGCAATGCAAGTCGGACTTAATAATATTTGTCTATTTGTCATCAACCTATGTCATACTAAAAATAATAAAATGAGTCATTTAATCAATTTATAGTCACAATGTAACAGATGCCAGAAACAACAATGTGAAATGAAACATCTAAATTGCTATTTATAAATAAAACTGTATACCGCCATCTGTCGGCACAATCTTAAAACTCAAACACGTTCAGTCTGAAACGTTATTTCATATTCAAACCATACGGTTCGATTCTGAGAAGGTTGGGGAAGATTGGTTCGCACAGATTTCGGTAGATGGCGTTACTCTTTTTGAAATGATTTTTCTGGAACTATCTTAGTAGAGTGCCTTAAGCATCTAGAATTGAAAAAGCTCGGAATCCAATTACTGTCAACGAATTATTATGAGACCTGTTGGATTGTATTGTTGATAAGGTATATTAAAATGTTTACCAATTAAAAATCGTTGCTTTTTATTTAATAATAAAAAAATAAATTAAGGCATATAATATAAGACATTACGAGCTTAACTAATTCTTTCAACCCCTAATTTACCCTCTTCGGGGTGGAATTTCCAAAATTCCTTTTGTAATCTTTAACTACGTTAAATAAAGAACCTACATGTAAAATTTGAAGCAAATACATTAAAGGAATTTAAAAAGTCATACAAACTTTCAACCCCTAAATTACCTTATTAGGGGTAGATTTTCCGAAACTTTTTTAATTAGTGGTTATTTTCTTTGTATAAATAACCTACATGCAAAATTTGAAGCCAATACATCAAAGGAATAAAAAGTTGCATATAAGCGATCATCCCCTATTTTACGCTCTTAGGGATGGAATTTCCAAAATTCCTTTTGTAATCTTTATCTAAATTAAATAAAGAACCTACATGCAAAATTTGAAGCAAATCCATTAAAGAATTTTAAAAAATTGTAAAACTTTCAACCCCTAATTTACTCTCTTAGGGGTGGAATTTCAAAAAATCCTTTCTTAGCGGATGCTTACGTCATAGCATCTACCTGCATGCCAAATTTCAGCTCGATCCGTCTAGTTTGGATATAAATATCAGTATTTCTTGAAATTAGTGTCAAATTAAGAAAAACAAAAAAGCAACGAAAAAAAATTGGTAAACTTTTTAGTAATTTATGTATAAAACATAATGCAGAAGGTCTCACATTAATACATTGACAGTAATTGGAGTCCGAGGTCAAACTCCCCAAGCACTCTACTATCTACCATTGTAATATATTGTATTATTATCATGAATTTATTTCGAGTAACATAATTTCCCTTCTTACTTTCAATGGAATAATTATAGTTTCTCAACTTTAATCATTTCATTATAATATATTAAATATCACTTAGTTTAAATATTGTATACGGTATACTCGTAATGGTTTATGTCATGGATGTGCCTGCAATATACCAAGTTTATATTTTAAAGAACTACATAATCAACCAATACTCCATAACAAAAACTATACTTTACACACACTGGCGCATGTCAAATACGTAAATACGAAACCCATAACCGTCAAGCGCAGGCGTGCAATAAATATTATTTAATAACTATCACGGCGGTCCCTCGCGCTTGTTTGTACAACGAAGGAGGATTCTATTTCAGAGGCTCTATTTTAGTTTCATTGTTTTGACGAGGTGCGTATGGGTATGGCCGCGTCGCTACAGGTGGTGATGTTGGTACCTAGATATTATATTAAAATTTATAACAGAGACACCGAATTTGCGTTGATTGTATTTATCCTACTATTATTATACATGGGAAAGTTTGTGAGGATGAATGTATGTATGTATGTTTGTTACTCTTTCACGAAAAAACTACTAGACGGATTTGGATGAAACTTTACAGTAATATAGGTTATACATCAGAATAACACACGGAATACATTTTATGCTGGAATACTCGCGGGTAACACCGCGAGGCGCGGCTAGTATTTTATAATTTGATATCTTGTACTACGTAAGTATTATACATACTTACTTATGTTTCTCACTATTATGTTAGTTTAGTTTTTGTCAAGCACCAAGCCTCTAACCACTAATTTTGATAATATTTTACAGTTTTTACGATTATCTTTTACGACTTCTAATATATTATATTCCGAATCATTTCATTTGCTACATAATAAAAGAAAATCCCATCTTAATTTGTAAGTTATCTTCACCGCAATATTCGCGTAGGTTGTGACTATTTATGAGTCCAACAACTAACTATAATATTATTTAAAGAGAATTCGCATTCGCGTGTGAAGTATTGAATAAACGACTCTATTCTTATTAGATGATTTACTTTTCTTTGTCTGAGAATTTCAGCAACATTTAAATCATCAATAGCCGCTTTAATCTTTTTGTGTCACCGTTATAATAGAAAGATCAAATGAATTAATTGCATCCGCCTTTAAAGAGGAGGTTCTTAACTTTTATGTCATGTTTATAAAGTTTGTGAACGTACGCCCAAAATACCGTATATGCTACTGAAAAAAACATTAGTCTGAAACTGCTGTAGGCATTGTGCGGCTCATTTTTACTATTTACATATATGGCTGATTGTTATCAGACGCTACGCCTGCAGGCGCTGAGCCTAGGAGTGGACTTATAACTGTCGTTTCTGATTGTAATAATCTTCATACGACATTGGAGGTCTACTGACTATCTAGACCAACGCTCTTATTTGCCCGTATAAAGACATCGAATGCTTCATTAGTAGAGGTTATTATGGTTATGAGTGATTTAGACATGTTAAATGTGAAAACTAACGTGTCGATTTAATGAACGTCTCTGAGTGCAGCAGTTAGTCACTTCTTGAGATGATGATGAAGATGAGGTCATCATCTCCTTATGAGACTAGAAAAGAGCGAGCTCGTTTAGTCTAGCTAAACCGTAAAATAGGTTTTATATTCTATAGTAAATCAAAGGCAGTGAACCATAATAATTGCACTGCAAGCTGTCTCAATATTAACTAGTCAATAATTTACCGACTCTTTTATGACTACACATTATTACTGGTTCTCAATCATGACTGTCAACGACGCTGCAAAAACAATAATACATCACATAGACTGGTTTCTCAGAATACTGTGTATTAATACAGAGTCCGGGTGAACCCACGGCCCTGAACTAGTTAACTAATTATAAACACAAGTGGGCACGTTACGTCAATAGAACCAAAGGAAAACCGTTGGAAAATTCAAATAACGAAGTGAAATGATTCGCTCGGAACCTTGAAGACGAGATGCATCCGTTACAGTTTTTAATTCCGATGTTTTGATGTGGCCGTGAAAATATAAGTGGCCTACAATCACAAGGAAACTTGATCATCATTATGTGGTGTTTTGATTTTAATTTCGTTTTGTTTTGTGTAAAAAAAGTATACATTTTATCCCGAAATTCCCTCGGGAACGGGTACAACGCGGATAACACCGCGGTGTACGGCGAGTATCTTATATATATCTTATCTCTAGTCTACAACAAGAACGATAATCGAAGTCAAAAATACAAATAAAACATTCCCCCGATGATCGCAGGTTACGCAACAGCACCTTGAGTCTGATCTCCCGAGGGATCATCATTAGTCATGAGATCAACTGTTACGACACGGATCTCTGGCGTAGAGATCGTAGTCTTTGATTTTTGTATCAGCGGGGCTACCATGTACTTTATACATTGTATTGTCACAGGCTAATTGTGATACTAGCCCGTATACAGACGGCAGAGTTAAGCTATTTCTCTCGCAGCGCTTGTGACGTAGTTTAACTAAGCTATGTTACCTCATTGCGATTGTTAAGCGACGGGCAGCTCGGATACTTGGATAATGGCATATCTATCGAGCGAAAGCACGCTATATGAGCGCTACAGTGCTTCAGAGGGCACGTTAACTTGTCGGTCCCGGTTGATTCAATCGTCAGACCATGTCAGGCTTTAGAGCGTTTGTCCACCGCCGGCGGCACCGGACCCTCACCGGGAACGAGATTATTTTGGCCCGAGTTTATTATGACGTGACGGATGTGCGGTGGACACGCGGCTAAAGCAAAACGCTCTAAATGTATCTACCGCTACTTCGGCGCCGTCATCTCGTTCCCGGTGACGGTCCGGTGCCGGCGGCGGTGGACAAACGCTCTTAGGCGGTCTAAAAACTGCTACACCAGGATTGGCCATTTACCTATTCGCACGTACTTTACTTTATTTCTCGGAGATAATGTAATCAGGTGTCTTTATTTTGTGATATTCTAATTTGCTAGTAGAGTAGGTACTACTATCATAAAACTATAAACTTTTTAACGAATTAGATCCAACATCGATTTGTTTTTAATTCATCCTACAGGATGGTAACCTCGCTGTTGTATTCTTGTAGAAGCCATATATCTTCACTTTGAAGATTTCGTTAGATTTATTGTATTTTGGTTGGGTCTGAGTAACCTTGATCTTATATAAGCTTATATGAGCAAGTATAATAATTTGCTTTGATTTCATTTTTACATATCAGAGACGATTATAGTTTAATACGGTAAACAGCAGTAAGCAGGTTGCCAATTATGAGAATATAAATAATTCGGCAAATTAAAGTAATTCGGCCAACGTTTGGCTTGACGCAGTGCATTTGTTATGATCGGTTTTAATTTAGTGCGAATTCGGTAACTGGAATGATAACATTTTAAATATTTAAACGATAATTTATGTTAAACGTTTGATTTTATATTATTTAATGCCTTCTTGACGGCTTATGTTAGGGTGCTATTTCACCAGAGCTATGCTTGCCGATATTTGATATCATTGATGGATATAAAAAAATTGCAACGAAGTTTAAAACAACTCTCGTATTATACGTTAACTTTTATCTATGAGAAGTATAAAGAAGATACAATGCCTCATATTTTTGGCAAACATACTCATAGTTATTCTGTAACTAATCTGAATACGTAACTCTTTTGGGTAAAAAGAACTAGTAAATATATGTATTTCCTCAAGTTAAAGATCGATAGTAAACACACAAATAAAGTTACTTAATTTAACCGTCGGAAAACCGAACAATCGCATCTTCACCACAATCCATTGAACTCGAGTGACATTGCGCAGAGACCACCAGTTTTTGTGGCTTCTTAAACAAGATTTACAGCTTCCTGGCAATCAGTCTTCTGCAGGAATTAGTGAGACGTTTACTCTGATGCACTTCTTCCTTTGAAATGTTTAATTTTGATTTGTGATATTAATTTTTGTGATGAAAAAATATAAAGCCATCTCTGCATTAGGCACGCAGTTATTGTTTATCTGAATGCCTGTCCTGTATCTTGTAATATATTTAAATGAAATGTCCATACAACGCAAACTGTATGAAGTTTCAAATAAATGGCCAATGAATTGTAAACCTTATGTATTATACGATAAGTCATAAACTTTTATTAGTTCTACCCAGAGTGGTTAGTGGTGTCTATAGTGGGTGTTATAGAGTCATTTTACAAGACAGCCTTTCGCCGTCATTCCAATACAATTGAAACCAAATTAAAGTCAAATAATTCCCGCCTACTTATATGAAGTTAGTGTAAACTACTAATACAAGTCCTAGAGTCTCGTAGCGTGCTACGCTGCTACGGTGCTACGAACTGCATAAAAGGCCCCAGTGACAGATTTGATTTACTCAAACTTTAGTTATCACTTTTTAATTCCAATATAAATCAACTTTAATGTGTTCTTTCAATAAAGCAGATCCATAAAAATATTCCTCACAACAAATTAGATATATTTTAACAAAATTCCATAGGATTTTTCATCCCGTGACTAATGCATGTGATAATCCGAACGCATTTACATCGTTTTTCGTGCGGTGTCACACATCTTTTCCTTGCTGTCTGGTGGATAAAATGTAGTGTATACATTTGCAGAGGCCGCAAATAACTTATGGCTGCAGTCAGGATTTACGAGCTTATAATTAGTTTGGATGCGACCCAATTCAACGTGTTCCGTACACCTTTGGTGTGTTTTGTTTGTCCACTGATAAATGTCTCGGCGTGGTAGTCACTTGTTTTTGTTTCGCTATTTGGACAAGTACATATCAACAAGTTACCACTGCAGCACTGTTGCAACTTTTGGTCGAGTACAGATAACATAATAGTTACTATTACTATTGCGTTGAGAGCTTAAGGTGACGTGAGTCCAGCGCTTACCTACTACAGAGGGGGTAAGGTGCGGGGCCTGCGGTCCGACCGCGGGCGATCTCCCGCTCGCGCGTAGTTTGTGCGCTAAGTTTGAATATGTCACTCATTGAGATGCCACAGTGTAGTGACTACAGTAAAAAAAGCCTATCAAGCAAAACTAATCGTAGATATTACGAAGGTTGGTATTATATTGTAGGTAGCCTTGGGAAAAATAACTAAAAAGAGATAAAAGGTTTTTAAAAAAATAACGGTCTTAACCCTGGGTGAAATCATTTTTATTGTCTAATATTACGAGCAGACATATTTTAAAGTGGCGGTGTTCATACACGTTTTAACAAACAACAGTAAAGTACACATAACTGAAAAATATGAATATCTACGTATTGTTAGGTTTCAGTGGCGCCACCTTCAAAAGTAAAAACAAATAAATAAGTATATTGTATCATACCTCTTATTTCACTCCTTTTATTTAGGACTAGGCAGATAATATAAATTTCCACCGGCCGGTTTGTGATAATATACTTAATAATTATAATAATACTAGCTTTTGCCCGCGGCTTCGCTCGCGTGGAATTTAGTTTGCCGCTTTAAGTTTCGTTATAGATCGTTTAAAACATTTGTTTATCGTAGCAATCTCTGCATCGTTGCAAACTCCCACCTCCGCATCGACAAGAGGAGACAAGTCTTGTCCTAGGTATCCCCACTACCAACATTGCAGCTGTATAGTTGATCTGCTGATATTCTTATACTGTGACACAACATATTTTTTTGTTTTTTTTTTTTCAAAGCAATAATCTACTAAATCTATAATACTCCGGTCAATTTAGACATTCGAGGTTACATAAAGTCTAAACAAGCTTAAAATCAGGAAAATTGTTCAAAATATAATTATAAACAATGTCTAAAAGTTCCCCATCATTCCCGTGTATGGAATTTTTTTTATTCAAGGTCAAAGGTAAAAAAAAAGTGTTTTTCGCAATTTTCAGCAAAACGGTAAGATTTATCATAAAAGTACCTGAGAAAATAAAAAAGCTTATAAAATTCTCTATAACTTTAATTCTATCCACTTTTTCCATATTCCAAACCGTTACCGTACAACTCTTTAATACCTTTCAAATGACATAGGTCATGTCACTGTTGAGCATTGGGGCAGGCTCCATAGTTACCTGCCCGAGGTCCTTAATTTTTACATTTCTGGAGCGTGTAGTTCAATAACGGTTGGAATATGGAAAAAGTGGATAGAATTAAAGTTATAGAGAATTTTATAAGCTTTTTTATTTTCTGTGGTATTTTTATGATCAAACTTACCGTTTTGCTGAAAATCGCGAAAAACTCATTTTTTTTACCTTTGACCTTGAATAAAAAAAATTCCATACACGGGAATGATGGGGAACTTTTAGACATTGTTTATAATTATGTTTTGAAAATTTTTTCTGATTCTCAGCTTGTTGGGACTTTATGTAACATCACTCTAAATTTTTGCTTTAAATTGACCGGATTATTATTCAGACAGTTCTTATTTATATTAAAACCTTATTTTCACGCAACCGTCATAGTTCAAATTTATTACTGCGAAAAAAGTTTTAAATTTTGCATCTCCGCGCTCCAGCAATATTTGGCATAGGTCCGTCCTCCACAAGCGCTTGAGCGCGACTGATCACGCCCCGCGTCACCCGCAACACGGCAAATTCTCGAAATTTATTAGGTATTTTGAAATTGTGTTTAAGAATGTAATGAAAGGTTACAAAAAAATACCTAATGCCCTAGCTCATGCTACGACCTATATTATAGTTGTTTTTCTTTGGGAAAAATCTGTTTATTTTAGCCAAATAATTATTTTTAAATTAATAAAAGAGGCAACTTTGTGATTTTTTTCTATCGAGGGAAATTAATCTAATCGTGTACTGAAATACCTTTGCCACTAGAATATATCCTCAACTTTAATATTATAGTTTTTTAGAATCAAAATTGTGACAATTTATATGAAAATAGTTGGATGGAAAAACCGCGTTTTGCGAGTTGCTGGACTCACATCACCTTAACGTTTAGTATTTATGTTCCTCTAAAATAGTCTATAGGTGCCGATGTTGACATACTGAATTCAACAAGAAATTAATAGCTATACATCTATATAACCCAACTCAATTCAGTTTGGACAGTATTTGACCTGCATTGAATGGCTTATACGCATCATTTTTTGTTTCTTCAAAATATGTAAAAATGCTTGTTCAAGTAGTATTTTACCGATGACTGATCATGAATAGGTAGATACGTTTATTTAAAGCCGGTGTAACCCAAAATCTCAACATAATGATGTCAGCGAACCTGTCCGAACGTCCCCATCGACCTGATCAAAGTGTGTCGCTCTCAACGACAACCATAACTGTGTCAAGTTTTGGTCGTAGCCTGTATCGTAATTCTTGAAAGATATTGCGTTTTCATAACGCATAGTTCATATTTTACACCTTTGTTAATAGTCCGTATTTTTATTTTTGTTTTGTTGTTGTAAAGTTAGTTTCTAAAAAGCTGTTGATGGAGACTTATTAGAATGTTAACGATGTTTTTCTGTTGTAAATATGTAATGCTTATTTATTAACAAACACAATGTTAATCTAGCATCATCCCGCGGTTCTACTCGTGCTAATCTGGTTTAATATAACATTTTTGAAGAATTATTTAACTTTGTCTGATTTGTCGCACTGCAGGGCAAAGGCCTCCCTACCCTCTTTCCACCTTTCTTTATTGAGTGCTAAGCCGTGCCAATCTTTCATGACGGTGTCTCGTCTCGCCATCGCCTCCTCAGTCTACCGTGACGCTTATTTTGCTATATTCCAAATAAAAAAAATATATGTTTCATAGCCCATATTTGCCCTCTAATAGTATGTGTTCAAATTCCAATAATTTAAAGAATACTCTTTCACACATATTTTACTACGACTTTTATGTCCATTTCACAGAAAAATGTCTATAAATTATTTACCTACGTAAAACTCTTGGAACAAAGACCGCTATGTATGTCAGTAAGGTATTTAGTGTAACTGTAACTACATAGTTACAAGGTGTATGTGTGTATTTGTGTGCATCCTTCGTCAGTTCATAACACACGAGACTGAGAGACTTGCTGAAGGTGGCACTTCTTTGAAACGTCAAAATCGTCATCCGACCAAAGATATAATGAAACAAAGCGCGCACGCCTGTTCATAGAGTCGTTTTGTTTGCCACTGAAATGTTTAAGAATTCAGGTGGGTAGGAGGTGTGGAAAGTATTGGCAAAAGAAAGATCCAGATTGAAATAGTTGGGGTAGATCTTAGTATATGAGCATAAGAGCTTAGTATATATATGAGGTTAAATAAGAAGTTATTTCATTTCTCTGAAGGAAAGATGAATCTGCTGAAGCCTAGGTTAACGTCGTTAACTTTTAATCAAGTTTAGGGTTTCGTAGCCGAGTGGTATATCTTTCCGTCTATCCGTATGTTACGGCTACCTTTTAGATTACAAAAAGATAATACACATAACCTTTAACGCTACTTAGAATGTTTTTTAATTGATTGCTGAGTGTCTTGGTTTCTCTTTATCAAGTTCATAAAGTTAACAATATATTATGTAATGGTTATGTACCTATCGTCGTTATTCTTATCAGAATGCTTTCTCGATAATCTCGATATACCACCTAATTAGGTTATAATTGATCTTCGCATCAAACACAATCTTATTTATACTACTTCAAACGTTCTCGATTCGACTTGTGCGAAATAGAACTAATAACCACTAGTCGTAATTTTAACTAATTACCTCCATACCTAAGAATAATTCTGTTCTCTTTGAATCGCTTCCAATTTGATTTGAACGCGGCTTTAAATCTTTTGTCTTATTTAAATTCAGAAATAAAATGTCATGTTCAATTAATGAGTTCTTTCATCCAGCTTTTTATCGTAATGACGCTTATTACATAAACCTCTTTACCTTAATTGTAATGGACAGAGCCATATGTTACAGCTTTTAGTTCTAAATGAAATATCTCTTCAATATTTCACGTCAGAATTAGACCTTGAATCGGTTCAGTTTGCGTAAGTATTCCCTATTATTTAAGCCCACCCACATTATACTTCACACGGAATCAACAATGAAATATTACCTAGCTTTTGTCTATGGTTAAATTTGTACTTTGCGTGCGAAATTTTCGTTTATTTATGTAACTTGTATTATTTTGCGCAAGTACGTGTACGTTCGTTGACGTTTACCCGCGTTCGTTTCCCTCCAAATGTAATGAAGTCGTGACAGCTGTCAAATCATGTCCGCCATCTTGTCTGGACGTTTTTTTCCGCGTCGATGTTTTTTACCGCGAAAAGGAGCAATGACTGTGTTTATCGTTATTACCAATCGTTTTTATACTTTATTATATTTTTCCGTGAGAATATTGCAGTGACTAACACTTCCTGGAAAGTGTAAAGCTGAGAAAAAAGTCGTTAAATTATGTTTTAACACGTTCACTGCGTTACGGGGACTTTTCAACCCCGTGCGTTACTTTCATTCAGTGCGGGGCAAAAAAGTGCTGTCTATCCGCTGGTGCGGGAGCTCTATCTCAGGCATTTATGACTGCATGACTGAGATAACTATATATTTGTGTGTTTTGTCGAATATAAAATTCATATTTGTTAAAAAAATATACGGGGTTTTATTAACCCCGTTCCGACCAGATAGTAAAAAATCTATTTAAGTGCGATACGGGGTTCAAAAAACCCCGTAGAAATAATTACTTGCCCGTACGGGGTTTTGACCTCATTTACATTAGAGATGTCTAGTAACAAACGACGTATCGATATTTTATTGAAAATGAAGCTATCGCGACGTATGTTGGCCTTATCTTTCAAAAACGAAGTGAAACTTTGATTATTTTTTTAAATTTAATAATAGGACATAGAGTTTCATTTTTTTTTAGTTTTTATGTGGAAATTTTAAATAGTTTCTTTATCATAAGTGGATTTGTCAAAGATTGTTTTTTATCCTTTTTATATGCTTATATTTAATTAAAATACTTTTCATTCAATTATAAGATTGTGTAACACCTATGTGAACCAAAGGCTTCTACTTGTTTTTATCGAATTAAAATTATCGTTTTGTTTCATTCCCATCACTATCATTTCATCGACAAAAACTAATTGTGGGCGCTACGGGGAACTTAAAACCCCGTATTTCATAATTTGTAGTGCGTTACGGGGACAAGAACACCCCGAAAATTTAATTTCTTTATAATTTCTTGAGTTTTTGCTCAATCTACAGGCGAAAAGAGTGCTGGATAGTAAATTTTGTAATCTTTCGATTGATAAAAAAAAAAAATTGAAAAAGTTAAATTTCAGGAAGTTATAGAGGTTTAAAGCAACATAGGTCTACGGGGCACTTTTATATCCGTAACGCACAATGGAGTAGATCATTACGGGGCACATTATTTCCCGTAACGCACTTGAATTAAGAACAAGTTTTTAGCCCCCGCAGCAACCGTGTTAAGAAAAACTTCGTCACGGTGACTATAGCTATATTTTTATGGGTTTTCCGGAAACAAAAGCCATACAATCTAAACTTTAACGTAATCAATTAAATAACTTTATAACAAGCGTCTAATATAGTAACTAACGTTTAATTTAGTAACTAACGTTTAACGTTTAATAAAGAACATTGATTGAAATCGTCACTTTCTACTTGTAGCACAGCGATATACATTCCTTTATCGTCGACCATAGAGATAATATCTACTGTTTTGTTTGTGTAGACCAAACCTTACTAAGTAAACTACTCGTTTATAAAACTTATAAAAAATCAATACTAGACCAGCGATAACTACCTAGTCAACTAGCCAAAATAAGATATGACCCCTTGTCAAAGGTGACAATGGGTGGTGGCTCTCATTAATATAAGTGGTAGCTGTTATACATAGTAGTAGGAGACCCAAAATAGTGTTTCAGGAAAATAATAAAGGTACTTTTTAAAATATCGAAAGAATTTTCGGTTCATAAACGACGGAGATATCACGTAACTAAAATACAGTCGATTTAGAAACACCCTTAGTTCCTAAAGTCGAATAAAAATCAATAAATAATCAAATCCTGGATATATCTGGACAGAAATAAACCCATAACACATATAAACCCATTTACCCAAAAAAATGTATTCCTTTATCTCTATAGCAACGAGTAATCTCGATAAATCTTAGTTAGACACAATATTTAGACATCAAACCTAGTATTTTCCTTGTATTGTGTCTATTTGTGACACTCGCCCACCTGACATCCGACGGAAGTGTCGGACACAAAATTACCGCGCCTGCGCAGGTGTCCGTCTGATGTTTCTAGACTTTGTCTCTGATCTTTTATCAATGAAGGTTATTTGTGCTCTGTTTTTTTGGTACAAGTTTTGTGTAGTGTAGCTCGGTTTTCAAACTCTTATATTTTAATTTAAAAGCATTTGTTTAGTAAGCGCTGTCACTGCCACTGTGCCAACGGGCTTGCTATGCTATCCCACGTCTGGTAAAAGGTCTCGAGTCCCAACGTCTTTCAAACGTCATAACAGCTTTATAATTTATTTTATCTGTTATACATATTCTAATATTATAAAAAGGTAAAGTTTGTACATTGGAGCATATTCTCAGAACTATAATTATTCTGATGTGTAACCTATATTATTGTAAAGTTTCATACATACGTACATCCTCACAAACTTTCGCATCTACAATATGAGTAGGATTGACAACTTTGGAGATGAAAATGTTGCTGACAACTAAATGACAAAACACTTTTGCGATGTAAAATTATACAAAGCGTATCTTTAAGCTTTGTCAAAATCTACAGTATTGACCTTTATGTACTTTACCACATTACCTACTAACGACATTGAAGCGGACAGTTTACTCCAATTTTAAACCGCCCATCAATATCCTTAAAGAAAACACTCGGTTCTTGGAACCAAGATTGTCTTGTGAAGTAGAGTCAGTAGATCAAAGAGTGACGATGCTTTACAACGGTATCAATGTCCATTGATTGATGCTTTGTTTGTTTTACACAGGATTGTGGTTTGTCTAAGCTTCTAGACGTTATAGGTAGACTAGAGAACTAGCGTTTATAGTCTTTTTTAAACTTACACGATTTGAACACATAGTTTAAACGCGAAAAAACCCGTGTGAGTACGTTTAAACTAGCGTTTATGTTGCTATTATTTTCGTGACTAATTGGTAACATTTTTAATGTTATGTTATGTTACCACGAGCGACATCGAACTTCAATAATTTTCACGAAAATGACACTTTTGACAGATTTGTGGACTTCACGTCTCAGTGCTAACGCCTAGTGACATTTCAAAAAACCCTCATTAAAATTGAGACACGTTTAATATTTAAAATCCAATTCACGATCGAATGTACCTTGACTACAAAAAGAGCTTCATTTGAGTTTTCCTGTGCATTAATTTGTCTATAAAAAGGTTCAGTTTTATAGACAAATTAATCATCAAATATAAGTTATATTTTCATCTTGTTATTTTATCTTTTGAGCTGAATTTAAAAGTTTAAATAGAAGTATAAACAAATAGTTGACAGTTTCCGTTAGTACGTTTAGATATGACAAGTGTCTGCTTTGATATAATTTAAGTAATCGAAAATAAACAGTTTTATCCTCGAGCGGTGTCACCGAGAAGGTCCGCGGATTTAGATGTGAAATATATTATTAGTCTGATGCTCCGTGGCCGAGGTTACCTGCCGATGTTCTTGACAACTAGACACTATCTTTCTTTATTTTTCTGTAAACTACTTTTAGGTAATAATATTTTAACAAGACTTGTTAACTTATGCATGCTCTCGAGCAGATAACCTTCCGTGGGTAAATGTTTTGGCATTTTAAAAATCATTACAGCAACAAAAATACATTACGTTCAACGGTTATGTATAACTTTTACGTAGGACGAAGCTTTTGCGATTTCGAGGCAAATAACAAAATAAATTAGCTCGAGTGCAATAAACCATACGCAATTTCAATATGGATTTTCTCCATTCCATCTTCATCAAACTGTGTCATTCGTTTTAGCTTTGAAAATAAATTCGTCTTTCTTTTGTTTATAAATAACCCGTAACCGGAACAATGTATACTGCCCACGGTTCGGGCGTAAGGTGCGAATGCGGCTCCCGAAGCTCGGCCGTAAGCTCAGTCTCCCAGCACCCTCCACGCGGATCACACACGCTCACTCGCGCTCGCGCTCGCAACACTTCGACTTCGCACAACAAAACAACACTTCAATTCGAGTACACAAACAAATATGCCGGCGTGATACAACTGTATCAACATGTCGTTTTGTAGAATTACCGGCCGCAGTAGAGGGCTGCCCAAGCCCAACTACTTCCCGCTCCTCGCTCCGATCTCACCGGCAGACGCCAAGCGCTGCTGCAGGATCACCGGCAAGTCCTACGGCCTGCCCACGCATCACTACATTCCAGTGCTACTCGCGGCGCGCACCTCGAAGACGAAATGCAAAATAACCAACGTGTCAGGTGAACTTGGACCCCATCACTATGCCCCGGAAATTAACTATGGAAATAGAAAACACGAACTCCTGCCTGACTACAGGTACATTTTCCCAGTATTGGACGGGTCGACCGACGCACAAAAATATTTGATTGAATTGCTATTGGGAAAACATGTTACTGAAGACAAACGCTACGTGTATACGGTTCAAGAAAGAAGATGCAGCTTGGTGTTTTCTGCTCAAATGGAAGCCGCAGTTCGTGACGGTGATGTCAGAGATGTTATGCTCGCGAAGGACTCCGATACAGTGCTCATTAAAACGAAACAAGGACGCAGTGTCTCCATGGACTTCAAGGATTTCACAGAAGATATTGAGATGTTTGAAGGTGAAGGCCCGAACGCTGAAGTATTAAAACAGAGAGAAAGAGAAGAAATGGAAGACAGGAAAAAGAAAAGGAAGCGTACCGCAGGTTTGTCCTCCATGAAAAAAATATTTGAAACCAAAGAGAAGTTGGCTGAAGTTCAAGAACTAGAAGAAGAACAACATCGTCAAGTTCGCAAAGCTAAAAAAGCTAAATTTGAAGACGTCAAACACGAAAAACAAGATGTGAAAGTATTCAGTTACAATAACTTTGACACACATCATATGAAATCGAAATCAAGTATCACTATGTGCCACGGAGAATGGAGAGAGCAAATGCATCCACTCATGGAAACTTGGGATTGGGAAACTTTTGAAAAAGAAGTGACTGACGAGCACGTTACACCTAAAGTGACAACATTGCCTACTCCTGTGAAAATTACTCCTTATCATTGTGACGCGGAAGAATACCAAGTAGACAAAAATATCTGCGAAATGTCTGCTACTTTAGAAAGTGTTCCTTGTGTAAATCCATTAAAGCCTATAAAAGCTCGCCCTTCCGAAGAAGTTTTAAGTGCAGTTAAAGAAATCTCAAAAGAGCGTTTGATTGAAACGTCAGATGTTACTGAAAAGTTATTAAATAGTGACAAATTGGATCTACTTCCGACCATGGATGTGTTACCGGACGTTGTTAAAAATATTAAAAAAGGGAAACGAGAGAAGATTGGCAAAATCACTGGTCTTACATTAGATATAAACAAAGCTAAAACATTTATACCGGGCCAAGTCGTCAATACACCTCAAGGCCCGGTGTTTGTGCCAGGTCAGACGGTTGAAACTCCTGTAGGACCTGTATTTGTTCCTGGTCTGAGTGTCAACACACCTGCTGGCCCTAGTCTGATACCTGGCCACATTGTTACTAACGAAAATACAAATGAGCCCTTCTTTTTGGCTGGGCAAGTACTTCAAACTACAAAAGGAGAAGAATTTGTTTGTGGACAAACAGTCAAAGCTAAAGATGACTCCCCGCGATTTGTCGAAGGTCAAACTGTTTTATCTGAAGAAGGTTTCAAGTTTGTTCCTGGCAAAATTATATCTACAGGTTCTGAAGATGTATTCGTTCCCGGTCAAACTATAATGACACCGGAAGGAATTCAGTTTATACCCGGTCAAACAATAACAGAAGAATCTGGTGTTACTTTTACACCTGGACAAAATGCTAAGATAAATAACGAGTGGCAGTTTGTACCTGGTCAAGCACTACTTCAAGATAATGAACTTCAGTTCGTTCCTGGAGCCACAATAGCAACGCCAAACGGTCTGAAGTTTATCCCAGGACAGACTGTAGCTGTCAATGGAGAAAGCTGTTTCATACCCGGAATATCGAAATCAACCAGTAATGGATTAGAGTTTGTTCCTGGCACTACAGTTGAAACTATTGATGGACCCAAGTTTATTGAAGGTCAAATTGTGAATACAGATTGCGGTGAAAAGTTTTTACCTGGAAAGACAATTGTGCAAGCCAATGGCCATATCGAATTTTCAGTTGCCAAGTCTGTGGAAGATATCACTTTCAGTGAAAGTACACCAATGGGATTACCAATTGACATCAAAACATGCTCATTGTCTGAAGAATCACTTTATGTATATGGACACATGATCCAGACAGCTAAAGGCATTGAATTCTGCCCTGGGTCTAGGGTTCCTAAATTAGATGGAAAAGTAGTTCCAGGTCGACTTGTGAAAAATGAAGCCAATGAATCTCGATTTGTTCCCGGAATGATGGTCGAAGGTGTATTTGTTCCCGGTCAAATAGTATTCACAGAAAACGGTGAACAATTTGTTCCTGGACAAGTTGTTGACACAGCAGAGGGACCTAAATTTGTACCCGGTCAAGTGGTTAATACAAAATCTGGACCGAAATTCGTCCCCGGTCAAACTATACACACAATTGATGGTCCTCGTTTTGTGCCCGGACAAATAATTGAAACCAAAGCTGGGCCTACCTTTATTCCCGGTCAGGTCATTTCAACTGAAGCTGAGGGATCCAGATTTGTACCTGGTCAAGTAGTAGACACCGAAGAAGGTCCAAGATTTGTTCCTGGAAGAGTGGTAGAAAGTGACGACCATGGAGTTACGTTTGTGCCTGGGCAGATTGTACAAACTCCAGAAGGTTTGAAATTTGTTGCACCCGATCTCACAGAAGGTGAAGAAGGTCTGGAATTCTCAGTTCAAAGTTTTGTTGTTACACCTGAAGAGTTGAAACTGCTGAAAGTAAAAACCAACCCTAATGATACTACTTCTACAAAAGGAGAGTTAACTATTGACATCAATATGCTACGTCAGTTGTCTGAAGCAGGGATGTCAATTGGTAGACAAGTTCCTGCTGACCTGCCTTCAATCAGCGTTCTTTTAAATGAAACTAGAAATGCAGAAGCTTTAAAAGCATTTGTTACTGACTTTGGACTTAAAGACGAAGTCGCCAATCAGTTGATGGATGTAATAGCTTCTATTATTGAAATGAGTTCTCACTTAAAAACTGAAATACACGACAGCCAAAAAAGTGATAATTCTTCTACCGAATCAAAGAAGAGCAGAAACAAAAAGAAGATGGACATTCAAGAGGGTGATGCAGAAAGCAAAGAAAAACATGCGCATCAAGAACATGTTAAAAATTCAATTGCAGCTGCTGTTCTTGCAGCATTAGTCACTGCCGAACAATTTGAAGAAGTCAATAACAATATTAGCAAAGAAAAATATCAACTGATTTTGAAATCTATTGACACTATTTTGGGAAAATCTATAGACGCTGATTTAGTATCTGCAATGTTTGAGATTCTTCAAAAAGAAGAAGACAAAGAAATTCTCTGTGAAGAAATTCTGGAAAACTCTTCTGAACCAAAAGTTGAACTTATTAAAATAGCTGTAAACAGAGCCTTGCATAAGCAAGCATTCACAGAGGAAGACATTATTCAAAAGTTTGGAGACTTTTTGAGTATTGAGAATGAAGTTTTGGGTCCAGCTTTCAAAAATATCTCTAAAAGTGATACTAGTCTCCTACATCATGTGCTGGGCCACATTTCGGATTCTATTTCATTCATCAAAACAGACCATGAGGCAACTGAAACATTGCAAAAGGCAATCGTGGCTGCCGTCCAAGAGGCGAGTGGCAAGGAACTAGAAGTATTCATGAAGGAGGGTAACAAAGAAAATATCAAAGAGCTTATTGTACAGTCTATTGGACTTGCTAAAATATTGGGCCTGCGAGATGTTGCTTCAAATCTGCTGTCTGTAGTCAACGACGAAGATTGTATGGTCAAAATTGCTGCTGATCCTACCAGTCTTAACATATTGAAAAGGCTAACAGTAATGCGTAAACTTGCAGACAAAACTCCAAACATGCATTCTGCTCTTCGCAAACTTGGTACAGATCCAATACTCGCTCGTACAGATCCTAACTTAAGGGATTTGGTACGAGAGAGTGCGGCGCTGATGATCGTCCCTGAAGAACCTTTGGTGAATTCCGACGATATTCCACTGAGTTTGCTGCAGCCTGAAAATAGCCTCGCTATGGAAGATTTCTTATTCAAAAGAAAGCAACGTAGAGGAGCGTTTTTGATAATGAAGAAGGGATTGCAAGCTGTAGTACCTCGGGAAGCAAGCCGCGCTGTTTTGACTGGACAAGTGGCATACACAGTTCTTGATGAAAATGGCATCAGACACTTTGAACCCCTTCATGTATTCTCAGCCTTGAACTTGAGCAAGCCCACAGCACACAGATTTTCAATGTATAGCTGTCTTGTTGACGATAAAGATGAAGATTTAGAGACATTCACTGGATATTGCAATATAAGTAACACTCAAAGGATTACAAAGCTTGGAGGGTGGGAGCGCAAGTATAGCGGAGTGTTGCTAGACCGAGAGAATAGGAGGAGTAGGATCAGCAGCACGGAGAACACACCGAGTTACAAGCGATACTTAAGCGATTCTTCACGATCGTCTTTGTCGAGATCTAGATCGAGTTGTAGCAGAAGTCCACCGAAGGTATAAAAACTAACTTTACGGCTAAGTAACCTCTAAAATAGACTTTCCTTTTCAACATATTAACCATTTTTCTGTTTGTTTCAGGTGGAAGATGTTGTGGTAGCGTCGGCAGACTACACTGCCGCTGCCGAAGACGAAGTATCACTCAAAGCTGGTGATATCGTAGAGGTTCTCGACACCAAGACCGCTCTTGGATCCAAGTGAGTACCCATTTCTTTATTATTAGCATGAGCTTTGCACATCTGTGCCCTCATTGGATATCTCGTAAATAAACATAAATAACTACCGACATGATCTACTTGTAGAGTTATTACTGCAGAGTTAAATGTTACTGCGAGCCGCGTTACTAACTAAACTAAACATGTCACCATTACACGACATAAATCAATAAACTAAATAACCCAGATTAACTGTAAATATGAAGACCCGTTTGTTTTATTATGTCTAAATATACTCAGTTTGAACCCGAAGACTGTTTACCCTGACTAGCGTCGAAAGGTTGACTTTGCGCAGGAAATGTCACCGATGCATTATACTTATAGTTGCGCGCCGAACATTCCTGGTGGGACTTTTAGATAATTTTAGCATGGAGTTCGTTGCACTTATCTAATGTAACGCGATAGTTTTGAGAATGCAATCTGACTGTAACATCACTTTAAATTCCTGTCGAATAGTAAAACATCCTCATTCAACTTTAACAACGAGAAACGGAATGAAATCTCTACCTTCTAAAACCTGAATCACATTTCTAAGATCATCTGCACCTCCATCATCTAATCATTCATCATCACACCCATCAGTTCGATCACACACACTCACACACGTCACGACGTTGACATAATGAGTGACATTATTGATGCAGGTACAGAGGCCGTGTCTATTGTTACGAGAACCATTTCTTCAAAACCCGCGGTAGATCACTCGACTATGTATTTAGCGTACCCACTTATAAAATGTATTACTGATAAGGATTCTTCGTCACCCGCAAATGTATATAGCTTCCCAACGATATATGTTTTATCATCTATGTTGTGACCAAAATTTATAACTATTGTGATAACTTGAATTTCATCATTGTATTTTATTGTATTATGTTATCTTTAATTAGAGGTATGTAATAAAGTTGATAAAATTCTTGGAGTTTCTTTCATTAGTAGGTAAGTATTTATTATAAGGTTCGAGATGCTCATTAGGTAGATATTAGTTAAGAAATAAGTGTACTCGTAGTAGTGTATAAAAGTATGGTTTAAATTAGCGACATATTGAGAAAAGTAGACAAACAGGTACCGTAATCTTCGTTATCTGTAATCTTTAAAAATCTAGGATTTACTAATAAATTGAAATCTATTTTTAATATACGAAAATAATTTTATTAGTCTTTTTTCGTTATTTGTGAAGTTATTTGATGGGCAAAGTGTCATTCCCACAGAATGACTCAACGTGACTCACCAGACGAAACTATCTCAATTCTGAATCAATAAAAATCTCAGCACTTTACTATATCAATTGTAATTGGCAAATCTGTTTGTACGTTTTCTAGAAATTGTGTAAAGAAGCGAGATTTATATTTAACTTTGTACGAGTTAATCGTTTAGTAGACAACTTGTTTGTTCATATACGTGCAAAAATGTTTGTAGGTATGAAAAATAAAATAAATTTCAGGATTGAAATCATTGTTTCCAGAGAGTTTAGAGGTTGTTAGGTTTAGGTTTAGGAGTTTAGAGTTTAGGACCTTGCCTAGTTTCTTATAAAGTGATACGATTGTATTAGACTCCAATAGAGCAACAGTCGCTATTTCTATGATTATACACTTGGGTACATCAGTAACTTATTAGTATATTAATTTATTATATTCTTGTTATTGAGCTGGTTATTCTACAAATGTCAATACAATTCGTAGAGTTCTAGAAACCAACCCAGATTCAGTGACCCAAATGATATCACAAACTAATTAGCTCCGAATTTTAGAAGTCAGAACTCACCTATAAATAAGTAACTCTAGAACAAGTTTAATCAACAGACTCCCACCATTAACCTAGAAAGCAGGAGTCAAAGAAACTTCTGTAATTACACGATTGTTACGGAAATAGAGAAAAATCCAGACAAACCCGTCAGTCATACACTAGTAACCTGAAAATCTAGATGCCAAATTTTAACTGGCTGCCAGCCAAGCTTCACGTACAGGTAAATAGCAGATTGCCGGTTTAAATTATAATAGTCATATTAGACACTTTATTTGCCACTTAGATGTTAGTACGGATACTTGAAATATGAAATGGAATGGCTGTGTTAATGGCAATATTTGGTTAGGATGCCAAAACATATCTGGAAGATATTTAGTAAATTTTCCAGTATGGGTTTACTATATGGAAATGACAAATTGAAAAAATAGGTAGGTAGTCTTTGTCTTGGCCTTTTTCTGTTATCTATCTTTCAACTGTGTAATTAATTATTATTCAAAAATACTTATAGAAAATATCCAGGAAGTATTCTATACAAATTAGGGAACTAAAACAGTTTAAACTTCCACACAATCATACTGGTTTCTTAAGTCTTCTGTAACCTCGGTTCGTGTAAAGGGGCCAAAACGTCAGATAAAATGTTAAGTAAAAGCAAAGTGTATCTGTAAACTTAGTTTCACTCCAAATAGTCGAAACAAAATAAGCCAAAATATCCACAAAGCAGAACAAATGACTATAATTAACATTTGAATTGCCCAGCTGGGCAATTCGTTAGGTTTCCCTAATCTTGTACGTCACATCCTACATTATGGCAAGTCCAGCAGGCCTATTCCCGGTCCAGTGTGCGCACTGAGATGACGTCATAGTGGCGTTCGTGATTGCCATTTAAGCGTTTGACAGCTCCGGTGCGCGCATTTTGACGTCGTCTCAGTGTTTAAACACTCAACGCCACTATGCTCATCAATGTACTAGAAAAAAAAACCGGTAAACTCAAATCGGTATTCACACGGCCATAGTGTTTAACCACCGGCCTTCGTTGATTGCAACTACTATCCAGTAGTGAGGAACAATAAATCACTATAACCCTACCATGTTGCGAATAACGAATAATGTATGAATCTATGAGTTATGATGAAACCTTTGTAAATTAGTAGGGTTGACTTTTTCTTCCCGCCAAATAATTCTAAGCATTAATTTCTTCTATTAGGTATTGATTTCTAATAATTACTATTAAAATGGCTCGTGAAATTATATTAGGTGCCGCGGAAGATATTCGCCAAAGACAGGCGCTCAGACTAGAACGGAGACGGCTGAGGGATTGCAGTAATCCATTGGATCTGCAGGAATCTCTTTTTATTCAACACTAGCAGCGCCCCGCGGTTTTACCCGCGTTGTGCCCGTTCCCGTGGGAATTTCGGGATAAAATGTAGCCTATAGCCTTCCTCGATAAATAGACTATCTAACAGTGAAATAATTATTCAAATCGGTTCAGTAGTTTCTGAGATTAGCGCGTTTAAACAAACAAACAAACAAAACAAACTCTTCAGCTTTATAATATTAGTATAGATTTTAGAGTGACAATTTTCCGGCAGATCCTACTAGAACACACGCCGTCTCTACCGCTCGGCACACTAAATACAACAATTGTGTTGAATGTGTAATGTGTAATTGAAGCTAGAGACTACAGTTATTTCTAAGTAAATAATGCAAAGAAACATTCACTTCAATTCAATTCATTTATTTATTTCAAATGTACCTAATTACATTATATTTGGCTCAGTTATCAAGACATCACCTCCCATACTAGTATAAACTGTCACGGAAAGTTGATACCTCTCAAACCGAGCAACAATAAAATACAGCTTACATTCTACTTTATATAAATACCTTACAAACTAACATATATACATTTATATAACTATAACTATGGTCAGGGTTGTTTATTCAACGATTTGCTTCCCTGAAGCGGCGATATACGACTCCTGTGGGCCAAAAGTCTGGAGAGAAAAACATTGTCTTGTACTTCGCAGGCACTTGAAGCATGCTTGAAGCACATACGACTTGAATGTCGTTATGAATTAGAATGTTTAGTTTAGTCGCTAATCTGCCCAGTAAACGAAAGATATTGATCGATCAATCACAGAATTATTTGCCTTTTGACATGCTAATTTACTTGCACTTTCCTTATTTCTTGCCAATAATTTCATAAAGTAATCTACAAACAAAGCACAACACGCACAAGTAAAGTTACCTATCGTTATGAATTATTAATATTATATATTATTGTTCTAATCGCGAAAAAGAGTAAATAAATACCGCGGAATTTTGACGGTTTCCAATCTGTTGAACCTGTCAATGACAAATGCGCGCCACCACAGACAAATAATCTGTTACAAAACCCGGTCAAATTAAGAAGTTCAATTTTCGTTTAAAATTGTACGTACGTTGGATGATATTTAATTTTACAGACTATTTATCGGTACTTACCGGTTTTTGTACATAATAATAGAGATGTCCAAAATTTTTAGTATGTTGGCAGCGTTAAGCACTGGGCACGAGATGCCGCGGGAATACCAATTGTTTCACGTCCTTCAAGCGCACTGAGCTTCAAGCACCGGTGCGCACACTGGACTGGGAATAGGGGGGCTGGTGGCTCAGAACCGTGCCACCATTGACGTCACACAGTTTCTGGGCCGACTAAAATAGCACGCGCAGTGGTGCATGAGCCCAAGTGAAACCGATAGGGCCACCCTGAACTTTGCAGTCAAATTGGCTACAAATATTGATGGAAGTATAATTCAGGCGTATTAGATAGTTGTCAGAAAAATACTGGATAGTTTAAGATGTTTTTGGATACAAATGTGAAAAATATGTGTTAGTCTGAAGAGAAGATTTATACGTTACTCCAGACACATAATATTATGTTTTTGTAGAAAAGCTCTTCTGATGCATGAAAATGAAAAAACTTTAGGCAGTTTTTTCATTTTCATGCATGGTCATGGATGGATATAATAATAAATATTGTGAAAAAACCATAACAAAATCGTAGAGAACGTACTTTCAATACAATACAATTTTTCGTAGTTTTTAATGAAAATAAATGTCCAAATGAAAGAAAAAGAAACATCACCAAACCTCTCCCTTGGTAATGATCTCTGTGTGACCTCCAAAGCTTTCACAAATAGAAGCCCAGAAGCACCAGGATCACATGATGAAACACGACACCCGCAATCAAGCCCTGACACTGAGTGGTTGTCACCAGCCACAGGGGAGTGACGTCTGATTGATGCCCCTTCTCTGAATTGTAGAATTGTTATTTTATTGTCAACTCAGTCTTGTTAGATTATGGCTCTTATTGCTGAGAGATAAGGTAGGTAGAAATATTTGTATTTGGTAGGAAAAGTAAATAGTAAAATCTGGAAGTAAAAAACAATTGAATAAGAAGTACTATCTGACAACGTGTATGATTATTTCCTATCAATTCCCCTCATTGCTGTATTGCTTATGAATGTATTGTTACGGCAAACTTTGGCAAAATCCAACCTCCTGTATCATATTGATACAATATGATCTTGATAACACATTAATCTGCCATGCGGGCACCGCTGACCGATAAATATCTAGTCACCTTGTCAGTGAGTGTGATTTAGTAGAAAATCTATTTACCAGGTAATGAACAAGAATAAAATGTTAATACTAAAGAATATTTGCAAGAACCTATAAAAATATTAGCCTGTACATGTAATATTCCACAGCTGGGCAAAGGCCTCTCATATCAGTACACTGAGGAGGATTAGGCATAATACGTACCGTATAAGTTTTCATATACTCCACTAGCACGGACACGATATCAGCGACGTTGACTATGTCGGAGGCCTTTAGACGGTCTAAAACTCCAACACCAGGGTTGGCCACGAACCTATTCGAAATGAAAAAACGAACTACGTTGACGACCACTCTTAGCTTCTCCATGACGGTGTATGTATGCAACAGTTGCCTCTACCTTTGTCAACATGCCACATCTATATGGAACCTTCTTAAATGTAAAAACGTGTTATACTAATTACAATTAGTGATTACGTCTAGGTGGTGCATGTATGTATACTCGACCGCTAAGAACTAAATTATCCTAAGGTTCAGCAAATCAAGATTGTAATTAACATGTCTGGATTGAGATCATTAAGTAGACGAACCATAGGCAAACACAGTGATGACGTCGTGATGAGATTACATAAGCTATTTTCTATTCAAAATTAGTCTTAAATATTCTTATTGTAGTCAGTCTAGTCCACGTCTTCTAGAAACATAGTGAAGCCAAACATTTAAATATATCATTGACCTTGTATCGAAAGTAGGTAATGCATAGTCAAAATTCCGAAAGAACATTGCACCCTTTGACGCCCAGTTCGATATCATTACGCATTCTTTGCTGCTAAATAGTGTAATAATGTACTCTCGCATCGATTTTAATGCCGAGATGTTGCCAAACTTATAAATCTGATTTTTATACATGGTGGTGATGTCGAGAATTAATGCTGTTTGGATCTAAAATTTTAATTGAATCTTACTCTCTTTCTTTTAAATTGGAATTTTGAAATTTAAAAACTTTATTGGAATGGATAAAAATACAGCTAAAAGATAAGTACGAGTAGTAAAATGAAATTATCAAAAAGACACCCCCTGGAAGTCCCTTGGGATTTATTTGATATATAACATTTATTGTTAGGACACGGTTTACGACTTTTAGTTTAATCAAATAAAAGTTAGATAAAAAGAAATCAGAAATCAATAATAATCAATTGACGTATTTTCCATTTTATTCTGATATCTTCAGTGAGACGAGAGGCCTTTGCCCAGCAGTGGGACATTACAGGGTAATACTTAACTTTTAAATAGGATACGTCGAAGAGGTATCTTAGGTACAGTCAGCCAAAAATGTGGTTTACCACCCTACGGTTGAGATTCATTTGAACGTCATGAAACAACAAGGTCAATTTTCATTTAAGAATAGAGGTCCAACTAAGTCACCCAATGATGTCAAATGTCAGGCATCTCAGATAACAGACAAAACGTCATAACATAATTGTGCATAGAAAAGTCAACCTTAGCGATCGTTACATCTCGCAGAAACTTTTGTCAAAAGTGGTAGACCACTTTCTTGACCGACTGTACCTTTCTTTCCTTTCAATTGGGAAGGGACGACGGGACGAAATTCAATAAGAGGATAAAAGGAAATTTCAAAAACTCTACTCATTTAAACACTATACTCCAACTCAATTAGTCTTATCATATTACCATTATGCATATTATCATTGAATCGAACCTTTATTTCTGCATACTCTAGTCACTAGCCATAGCATAGTACGAATGTTGTCCCCTGTTCGCTAACAGTCTATCCAGTAACTCCCCACTCCCCAGGTCCCCGGCGGATCCCGCGCTGGACGTGGAATCTGAACTGCTGGACACATCGGCGGCGAAACACAAGCTCGCCTGCAGACCGAAGAAGAAACACCCGAAAGGGAAGAAGGCCAAGAACGAAAGGTAAGTGGTGTGATCCTGTTTTGTTTGTGGTGTTTTTCAAGATAGAACGGTTTCTGGATTATATTGCAACTTTTGTAGAAGTTAAGGTGTGACAATCTGTAAGATCTTAGAGCAAAAACGTTTCTGGTTTGAGGTTAACAAGGTCTCGTGTGTACTAAGTGTATGATCCACATGTTTTCTACATGTGGTAAACCACTTTTTACCAAAATCTGTAAAGCTATAGGCAAAATCTGGAGCGTAAAATTACCTAATTAGCGTACACCACTTAGGACCCCTAAGAGGTGTTGGCAATTATTATTGCCGTGAATGGTATACGACCAAATAATTTTGGACTATGGAATCAAAATTTCTCTTTAACTTTCTTCTAAATTTATCTAAATGAACGATTGTTTTCCTACGCTGTCTTGTCGGACTAAAGTCGAAACAAAAAGTAATCTACAAAAACTTTCCATTAGTTATATTCAAAGAAGAAACGTTCATTCACGTACATAACAACTATTATGAAAGTTTAGGACACTGTCTCTCCCGCAAACTGACAACAATAACTCGAGCCGTGTTACATTGAAAGAGTTCTAAATTATTCCCAAGATATTTTCGTTTCATTACATAATAATGATAAATTACTCGCTAAACACTCGTTTGACCTAGATCTTTTTGCGTTTTATAAATCTAGGTTTTTAACACATTGAAGTTTCTGACGAGTTTATTTTTGAAAGAAAATCTAATGTTAACAAAAAATCAAGAAGAAAGCAATTTCGTGTTTTATTAATCACATCCAACCTCATTTTCTTGAGTCAATCAAGGTTTCCAAAATGCTACATTTATGATAAATTGTTATCGAGTACTTTTTATTTAGAACAACCTACCGAATCCGTTAACAAAACGATAACCATCAAAACCCTATTGACATGAAAGAAAACATTTCAACCGAGTTATTAATCTAAACGGTTATGATTAAGTAACGTCCACATTAACTAAATTCATCGTAAATTATAATTAGAAGCTATTTGAAACATTTCTTTCTGACATAATGTATTGGTACACGGAACTCGACTCAAGAAACTTGGTCAAGATCTCCAACATCCGGCGCGAATCAAAATAAATATTAGTTAATAATTCAGTCAAGTTTTTATCTAAGTGGGTCGTTAGTCAATCGCGGTGGATGTAATAAGACAGTGGTTTTAGGAGTGACTGTCTTCTTGTTTACGATAGAGGAAAGAAACGAAGCTTTACATTTTTATCAGGCAGTAGGACTGAAACGTCGAAGTAAATATCAATTGGATGTAAATAAATATTTGTTAGTTTAAATAATATGTGGCACTATTAATACCCCATGTCTCTTGGGTTTACCCACTTTATACTTGTTTCTGTAATGACAAGAGCCCAGCTTTTTAGTTTAAAAATAATAAATTAATATCTCAGTTATCAGTTTTAATTTTTTTAGGATATTATTTCGCCTTATTTATACTTTTATAGAATACTGTGTAACCACTAAAGAAGGAAAACTTTGGTTTGCAAATAGTTTGTAACTATTAAAAATAACAATAATTAAAGATTAAATAACACAAAATTCTCAAGATAACCAATGTCTTCTGGTAGTTCAACACTTAAAAACAAATAAATTAGCCGAGCTATCGAAACCGTAGACATGTTATTTTCATAGGTTTAATTCCGCCGATTCGTTGCGTAGTCTTGCCACAGCTGAAGTAACAGTAACTATTCAACCAACTGTTACTATTTGTAATTTATTAACACGATATGTATCGAGATTCGAGACGGCACGATATCGGTCAAGTGCGACTCTCTCTAGGTTACATTTGATATTAATTTCGTTATTTGATAGCGATGTATTGGCACTGTATTTAGTCGTGAGATATTGGTACATATTGCAAAATAGAAAATGGATGCGAGTCTTTGATTACGAATGACATGAACAGAAACGCTTATCTGTAATACTTGTATGTTAGTGTTGAGTATAGTTATACTTCGGTGTAGTATAAAATTAGAAATGTCGAAATTGATATCAAGATTATGCTAATAATAAGTGCTACGATATAGGTTTATTTTTATATTAGTACATGTTTTTATTGTGAACTGTCGTTAGGTTTTTTGCGGTTCATTTTCACAGAAACATGCAAAACCCGAGTGGAAAAACAAAATTGATTGTCATCTGAGAGCTTTAGATGTTAACACGGAAAACACACGGGAAATATCTCTGATATCTGGGTGATCTTTTTATCTCTTCACAATAAACCATTAAACCATTTGGCATAATCCCGTGACCTCTTACTAGCATTCATATATCCACACCTAATTTACCAGCTCTGTCTTTGTCCAACTTCCTCAAAAAATGATTAAAATCAGTTATAAATTTTAAAGAACAGGTAATTATCCTACTCTATGTTTTATAACGGTTCGTCGACCTTTATTCCATTTTCTCAAACATATAATATTATTCCCTCTAAAAATTTTATGACCAGTCTTAAGAGATCCTTCTTTATCTCCAATATACTCGACTTTTTATGAAACTGTGGGACGCAGGAAGATCAGTAACAGCTGGTCATAACGTTGATGTTGTTTACATTTAAAAATAAATTGTTTTATTAACATCGTATGATTATTTTTCTTTTCTCTTTGTACTCTAACATGACCTAGTTTTGAGATTTATTCTAGACTGTGAAACGGATGAGTTAAAATCAATTTTAGTACATCATAAATTCACATAATATGAAAAATAAGAGTCGTTAAAAGAAAGAGCCAAAGGGGTTTTAGGAACAAAACTAAATGTGAAACTTACATTAAATGGTGGACTTGAGATTTATACATAGGTATATCGTTGATCAATAAATTAATTATGGAACCATTGATTTAACCTTACAATAAATATAGAAATCATTAATAATCTTCACTGTTAGGTGATAAGATAACATAATAGATGTTTAAATTTTCTCATAATTCTCTTTTAGTCGAAGTAGGTTATACTTTCAAATCCAATTTTAAGTTTAAATCAATCGCCGAATCTGTCAGTTCCCCGTCTATTTATATTGACAGACGACCTAGTTTATTATATTAATATTTTCCTACGAACATTATATTGAGAAACATAGTTTATTTAAATAAAGTTATTTTCGAAGCTACATCACATCTATGTCTGAAAAACTTTTCAGTGTTTTAAGTAGAGTTAATGTTATTCTATACAACAACAAAAAAGTTTTGATATGTAACATATTGTTTTGTATTAAAAGAAATATTGTCTTTGAAAAGTCGTGCATATTTGTTTATATTAATGTCCAATCAAATGAAATAGGATTAGTGATTTCTAGAACTTTACAAATGTTTCTAGACCCAAGCCATTAACCTTATTTAGAGTCAAATGTCTTGAATTTCCTGAAACCACTAGAATTCCTTCGCTAAAACTTATCAAAACAAACCCAAGTCCACACAACTATAAAATTCACCTCCGCGTATAAAGTGTAACGCAAATAAATTATAAAATGGTACATTTACGAGCTTTTAAGAGCCATTACTGAGAAGTTTCAACGTAGAGATGATATACTAATATTTTTATTGGATCAAATGTTCTGATAACCGAATTAAAATTCCATAAGCTTTATGAATGTGGTAAAGACAGTTGTTGAGTCTATGAAAATGAAACCACAAATAGCATCTTCTTTTGTGGTTGTATCGTCCCATCAGAACAAAAGCAGCCTAAACTACAGTCTACTGTATCAAGACTACTCTACTCGAGTAGTATGTATAGTATACGTACTCTCCCGGGTTTTTTCGCGGTAGGAAGTTTATAAAAGAAGTATATCTACTTACTTTAAAAAAAAACTATAGATTAGTATGTACCTAGTACGAAAATAGCAAAAAGTTTTATCTATGCAAAGTTCGACAAACCTATTCACACTTTTCCACAACGCCAAACGTACAGTTTACATGAAACACCTAAAATCATTCTCCAAACATCTCTACACTAATAAATAAACAGAACCTAATTAAAATTTAAAATTAGAACGAGAAAAAATTATAGACAGAGAAAGCTATATCCTACCCGGATCAATTAATTAATTTAGGCTAGTTTGGTTAACCCTGTACCATGAACCTTTACTAGGTGGATGATTCGGGACACTCATAGTCTATTTACGAACTCTTTGATGGACAAGCGACTTCACAACTATACGAGTTAATTAACATAAAACATTGATCTTTTCTATGATTTGGATGGGAGATTCCGCTTTCTGCGTATTTTTTATGGAGCTTTTAAGCGAGGTAATGGCCGAAGTGCACGTATACAACTGGTAATTGGTTCGTACATTTGTTAACTATTATGCTTTTTTCATATAATTATGGTACCTTGCGTAGAAACAAGGCTATCTGTATGTTAACTATCCATATCTATGGTTTATTTGATCATGTACAAAACAAAGCTTTTAGGGAAATTAATATAAAATAAAACGAAAGTTATACATTTGAATACCAAAACGTATTATATTTTTTTTAATCAGTTAAGTATAACTGTGGGTATAACACTTGCCATTAAAGGAATAAATATGTATTAAAGGTAACTATTATACTGTTATTAGTACCTTTAAGGTAACTATCATAAGGACCTTTGGTACACGCTATATTATGGGAGTTTGTATACTAAAATGCTACATACAGATACAGACAAATCAAACTCAGAACACCTATCTTTGCGTCATGGCTAATAAATAGAAAGTGATATTTTTATCTCATTTTGAGTGCCGGGTGCACATGACATTGACCTTAGGGTCTATTCACTAAAATACTTCAAGGATTCGACGAAATTATAATTATTTTTACTATGAGCAACTCACGAGACATCACACCAAATTATATTTCGTTTCAAAGTAACATTCATCAAGAACCTGTCACTAAAATGAAGAGTTGACAGGTAACATGTACCAGAGTTGTGTTGGACGTTTCCTGGTGTTTGGGGACGTCGCAAATCAATCTATTTTTAAGAAGGGTGTTTTTATCTAATATGTTTGACCGCTATGTGTGTCTATTAGTCTGTTTGTGGAATCATCGCTCCTTAACGAAAAAACCGATTTTAATCTAGTTTTATTTGTATGAGAGCTTATAACATAAAATAAAACAATAAGCTGAAGAAAAACAAAGTTCATAATATAAGTAAAAAAAACATATATCGATAGGTTTTTTTAATTAACCTATAATAGCAAAAGTCTGCCACAACACCTTTCAATCATCTATATAGATTAGGCCAATCCCTGTCAAAGTGGTCAAGACCCTCACGCCATCTCTTTCGGGGTAAGGTTAATTAAAAAAGTCGGTTATATAAATAACTATTTTAATTCTTATTTTTGATAAGCAACGCCTTGCGATTTCACACGCGTCCATGAAAATTAAACAGAATGCTATACAACTTCTGACTAACTAAATAAGCTAATCTAGTATACCATCAGCAGGCAACAACTCATTCAAAAAACAAAAAGTATTTCCGATACCGGGAATCGAACCCGAGCCTCCTGGGTGAGAGCCAGGTATCCTAGCCACTAGACCATATCGGATGTGAATGACGAGTCGAAAAGTTGCAACAGCACAACCTAATAATGTGTCTTTAGATGCGGTCGTTTCATTAGATCTTATCTAGAAGTAAGAAAATGAAAGATTGTGACTTTGTATTTAACAGATATTTAACAGCGTAAGTATTCGTGCTTTTTAACTATAGTATGTTAGGTTAACTAACCGTTTAAAACCACCCACCCTCAAGTGTGATTAATTCCAACGTATTACCCATACTTCGTTTTAAGTCTGCTCTTTTAAAACCGTACGAAAAGACAATATTCAATACTTAAAGTATTTTTACACTCTCTGTATACTCAACAAAACATAATCCCAAGGGTTATAAGAAGCGAATTGTATAACAGTTTAAAAACTCATCGCGACTAACAAAACACGATAACACAAGGACAAATCCAATAATGAGTAACACTAAATACCAGTAACACAGCATTCTGGCTTTATTCCATCTCAGATAAAAAAGACATTAAATACAATTTGGATAAATTGGTTCGTTTCTTATAAAAATGCTTTGAAATAATTGATTACAAGCACTTTGTTATGACGATGAAACGCTTTGCTGAGATTAGTTTATAGATTATCCGCGGAAATATAGAGAAAAGAAATAGTGTACGGTTTGCATTGAAAAATAACGTGGGAACGTTTGCATTCGAAAATAGAGATGGGACAGTTATATTAATGCGTTTTCAAGAGATCTAGGTTATTAAAAAACATGTAAACAAGTGTTTCTTATAGTTGTGTGTGACTCCTTAACCTCCTGCAAAAAGAAAAAAGCTTGTTTTTTTGTTTGAATGAGCTAATCTAGGCTTTATCGGACCATAGAATTACCACAAGAACGGTTAGAATGCGGGTAATAGGCAATACTTCAAAATATTCGTAATGGTATATTTTCAATGCATATACATACCTAAGTAATAATTTGTGAATGTTACTATTCTACCGTATACAAATAATCTATATGTAATTCGTTAAAATGTTAACAATAATTTAATTGTTACTATTTGACGATCATACATTATTTTGTTCTCCTCATTTGCGAACCTTACTCGCCAATCTAAAAATAATAGTATCAAGTAATAAAAGCCTATCGCCATGACACTTCGTGATATGCGACGTAAATTAACAATCCATGATATAACACCACTAAAACGAAACGACTTCTCTCTGCCAACATCTTGTATTAATTACGCGACAATTAAATTTAACTGAGGTTACAACTGTTTTTGTGTCGGGTTATATATTTATTGGGGGATTTAACATTATATTTTATAACTAGCAACGCCCCGCGATTCTACCCGCATTTTTCCCGTTCCCATAGGAATTTCGGGATCAAATAATCGCATATAACCTTGACCCGTTGAATGTGTCTATGCATTACAAAAATAATTATTTGAATTGAATTTGTACTTACTGAGATTAGCGCGTTCAAACAAACAAACTCTTCAGCTTTAGTAGTGCTTATAGATTGTTTGGGCACAGTTACGATCACCTTGAAATGTATCAATCTAGTCTTCTTAACCCTTAACTTGCTAAGATGAAAATCTTATTGCAATGATTATTTATCATATATCTGTGGATACTTATCACAAACATTTCACGTCGTTTTTTCCTGTAAATATTAATTAATTTATTCAATGTAACGTATACCAAGGATCATAATAATATCAAGATATTAGCTTATCGAGTTAAGTGTAAATTAAAAATCTAAACTTATCAGACCATGTCTCAACCAAAAATAATTACTTCATTACACAATAGACAATATTTAAAAGTGATTTAATTTAATCACCCCATTCATCCCATAACTTTCTTTTCCTCAATAAAAAGATTATCTACACTTATAAAATGAATTAGCTTAGAATTTAACTCTTTTAGACGAAATAGATTTCACAATTCTTCAAGAGCATTACCTATTCTGTTTTTTTAATTCGTATAAAATTTTAATTCTGATTATTGTACAAACACAATAAACATTACAGTAATATAAATTACAAGGGCTATTTAAAATGTATCATGTCATAATTTTATTGCGCAGATAACAGTGGCTCTAAAACGAATTAAAATTCCTTCATATTTTTATGTTACTACGTTTATTGTTTCTCGCTTTACTCTCAAATTCCCGATCTATTTAAAACCAGCCGCGGATAATGTAAAACCAATTATTCTCCACCACAAAACAACTCTAATCACACAACTAGGTCATCGATTAAACTTTAAATCGAATCTCAAAAATATCTCGTCAATCTCGTCAAATAGTCATCAGAAGTTTCAGACAGGTTTTTAATCACTCTATTCATTATTGGCAGTTCTGTGCCAATTCCTGCTCGAACTAGGTCTATTTAGAGCATACTTCGTGTTCTAATTTTCGAAGTCATTTTCATTTGTTCAGTTTGCTGTCAATCTCCGTGTGACGTCACGGATCAACGTTCTAGCTGGAGTTCATTGGCCGATCTAGACTTCCTATTTCTCAAAGTTTACAGTTAATGAATGTCTGAAGTGAAATAGTGCATGCAATATTTTAATAGAGGATGTTATGAGAGCGTACACTGATATTATAAGTCTGTATGCTTCACAGCAATTTGTCTTCTGAAAATAAGTAGTAGGTTATTACTCCACTTTTAAAAACATTATCGCCATGACTCAGTTGATTGTTCGTGTTGCGAATAAAGGTATCACCGTATTCTCATAGATTTTATTATCCTTTCTTCTTACTAGGTGATAAAAATGTTCAGTCGCCCACTTACCCGACCAACTTATTCGACTATCCAGGTAACCCGATTATGTATCTAGGCGAAAACCCAAGGGTACATTAATCACAAACATTATAATAGAACAAGAATCCACCGCTTCAACGGAAACCATCATTTATTAACATGACAATTTAGTTGAGAACATCATATACTTTTCCAAGTATCTCCATTTGATTGATACCGCAGTGCAAATATTTATGACAATCTCAAGCGAAAATATCTTAGATAAATGTTTGTACTGATTTTTAATATGAATGTTGGTTCTATTATTCATGCGAATTTAAATATTTTGACCCGAAAATATTCTTTATATTAATTTACTGCTAAATGACTGGAAAGAATTTGATTTTTTTGTCTAAGACTTTTGAAAACTTTTTGTAAATGTCTGTTTAAATATTGAATTCTTTAGTTACAAAAATAAACGCCTAAAATATGTCGAATCGTTGAATCCTATTTATATTGTCAACTAATATAATTATCAAGTTAGTGAGAAAGAGTACAAAAGATCTTGCATCTTGCAAGCAACTTTGAGACGTTATCTGAAAATTAAGGATTCAAAACCTACTGTAGGTAAGGCGCGCTAATATTTTAAAAAGCGCTTTTCCCAGATTTAGTGTTGTCGCAGCCCATAAAGTTTGTAAAGCTAGAAAAAATCTTCCTCTATGTAAAATTTGTATAGATTCGTTTACTTAGTTCCCTGTATCCTTGTTTCAGATGGCTGGTGCGGGTGATCGACGACGTGCAGGGCGGGGAGCTGCGGACTCGTCAGGGGTACGTGCCCGCCGGCGTGCTGCAGGAGAAGCAGTCCCTGGAGAGAGACCAGACTTCGCTCGCGGCGAGGAGGCAGTAAGTATTTACTAGTGGAGTCAGTACCCAGCTAATAGCTAGTAGAGCCAGTGGAGCTAGTACTACTACTAGCCTCGTTGACACAGTATACTAAGCTTAGTAGAGTCAGTAGCCAATAGCTAATAGAGTCAGTAGCCAAAAGCTAATAGAACCAATAACTGGTAGAGCCAGTAGCCAATAGTTCATAGAGCCCTACGTTGTTATAATGTTTTATATAATTGGTGGATACCACCATCGATATGTTACATATATTACGATGCTACGTTTAACATAATTGGTAGATACCAAACTAAGCCGAGCCGATCGTAGCTCTAGGAGCGAGCCACAGCTCTGTTCAAAGATCAACGTCGAGTGACAGGACGGTAGCAACGTATTTTATTTAGACCAAGACCAGACCGAACCGAAATATCAGCAGTTACGTAAAGTTTTAATGCAACTCGTAAACTGGTTAGTGCTCCAGTGATCCGAGTACTTGTACACTCGGTGACAGATTTGTTGCGAATATAAATGTAACATTGATGTTAATTACGTAGTAAAACTTGAGGAAAAAACGCGACGGAGGAGGATTATTTTGTTTTGATTTTTTAATCGAATGAGCCTCCTTTATGCGATGTAATGGTCGTGTTTATGTTTAATTATCTTTCTGTCTTTGTGAATCACATAGATACATTTTTAAGCCAACAATTCTCAAGCAGTTGATTATTATTTATTTATATTTTTTCCATTATAAAACAATATGATTTACCGTAAAAAGTAAACTGATTACTCATATATTCAAACATTTGAATATACGAGCGTTGACAAGTACAATTATTTAAAATAAATATCCCATTTAATCCCCCGACTGTACCCGGAGCCTTTCCAACATCAAAGAGTTCCCAAAACATGGAACTTCTTACCCGTGTTTATTGTGGTTTGTTTCGGTGCCAATCCGACGAGATTGTTCCGATACTTTCTTATTGGGTGCATCAATACGAGATACAATGCTGGTGATTTACGGTTTGTTGTTCAAGAGAGCAAGTAATTGACTTTATATATTACAGGATGATGACTTGAATTCGCTCGTTTTGGCGCATGGATTTAGTGAGCAAAGAGCGGTCACACATTAATTATTATAGTGTTTCTCCTCGGAGTCACAGGAGGTCACCGGTCTTTTTGAGAGGCATGCGAGGACCCTTATTATTATACCTCCTGTGTGATTACTGAGTATATTTCTGTAATGTAAATTAACACAAAGAATGCAAAATGACCTCCTACAACTAAACGACTAACCTCGTGAAGAGTGTCTGTCTAATGGAAAACTACCCACATGAACATGCAGATATAATTTTGGAATAAGTGAGTTTGAATTCTATGGGTTTATAGATAAGCTCACAATTAATTTATATTTACTTCTCGATTCTATTTTTAAAAAGAGGCGGGACAATACATACTTACTGTATAATTATTCTCCTTCCTTACATAGTTATTATAAAACAAAATCCTCCACTACGTCTGTTTGTCTGTTTGTGATAAACTTCTAACGAATTTACTTGCGGGTTTCGATGATAAACACAGTAATTCACAATCAAGCTTTTGTGCTATTTTATTACAAAGCTCTGCTAGTTTAAAATAAATAGTAATTGAAATAAGGAAAATCCAACAACACTGTCTGAATTGTTCCTGATTCTAAGTAATAGACGTTACTCACTGACTTGGCAATTCATCAACTGGTCTTATGGTTATAGTTACCGACTTCCTCTGTGGTCAAGTGGTTAACGTATTCAGTTTCGAGTGGTAGTCGCTTTGATTTCCAATCGGAGATGTATTTTGGAGATAAATAGATATATACCTCTCCGTCACTCTTTGTTACGTTTGATTTTTTTATATATAATATACTAGCAGTGCCCCGCGGTTTCACCCGCGATGTACCCGTTCCCGCAGGAATTTCGCGATAAAAAGTAGTCTATGTCCTTTCTCAGGCTCTGGACTAACTGCGTACCAAATTTCATTCAAATCGGTTCAGTAGTTTTAGCGTGAAAGCGTAACAGACAGACATACAGACAGAGTTACTTTCGCATTTATAATATTATATAGTTAGGATTAGGATTCATCTTATCAAATGGACGCCATACGTCGCACAGATACATAAAATAGCAGAGCTGATAGAAAGGTGGAAATTTTAGTTTGTCTTATTAACCGTGTGTGAATTTGTCCTGTAAAAAACCTACTAAAGTTTTATAAATAAATATGAATTGCGATCCTACCAAGATGTGTCACGACATATTTTGAAATGCTCGTCTTTTTCACAAAATGTTGTCAGATTCACAAAAGTAATTTACAAAATACAAAAGTAACATTTCATAAATCAACCCCAAAGTCTCTTCGACAGTATTTTTCGACAGCGCTTGACTTCCTGATGCAGTCACCAACTTAGTCCATCGAAATGTTACATTTTTTAGGCCTAACCTTGCGTTTTTTAGAGGACGCAATTTTATTTTTTTGATGTGTAGGGGGGGTCAGTGTAAAGCTAAAAAAAAGTTTGTGGGGTCGCCACCCTTGTCCCACGGCCGCAATCTTGAAAATAGGGGTTGAAATGGTTTTTACGATATATCTCTTAAACTATTACTTTTATTAAAAAAAAAAATTAACACTTTTGTTGCAAATTAAATTCTCTACAACTTTGGTCCACCAACTTTTTGTCGTAGAACTATAAATAAAAAGTTATAAGCGAAAATGTTCAGAAATTCGAGAAAAAAAATTATATTTTTCGATGTAACTTTTTTTTTAAGCATTTTACGGAAAAATGATATCAGACTATTTTTGTAGATCGTTTTTTGAGGAACAACTTTTATAAACAACATTTTTTCATTAAGTCAATAGCTAAGATTTTACAGCGCTCCGAAGTGAGTACTATTTTTCAGTACTCTTAACTACACCTACATATATTATACGTGTGTACTAATAATGTGTCATCAGTTATTGTTTTTTGTTATTTATTTTGTTGTTTAAATTGTTTTAATTATAAATTTTGCATACTAATATTATAAAGCTGAAGAGTTTGTTTTGTTTGTTTGTTTGTTTGTTTGTTTAAACGCGCTAATCTCAGAAACTACTGAACCGATTTGAAAAATTCTTTTTGTAATGGATAGCCACATTCAACGGGAAGGTTATAGGCTACTTTTCATTCCGAAATTCCCACGGGAACGGGAACAACGCGGGTAATACCGCGGGGCGCTGCTAGTATATTATACGTGTGTACTAATAATGTGTCATCAGTTATTGTTTTTTGTTATTTATTTTGTTGTTTAAATTGTTTTAATTATAAATTTTGCAATATTATTAATAATTAATTATAATATACTCTTTTCCCCACCACCCACGAGGAAGAGTCTGGAGGCGCGTTTATTTTACGTGGTATCCCCAATAGGCATAATCCACGGTGATTTTTATATTAGAACTACTCCGTCCTCAGTCTTTTCGATGGACCAGGCTGCGGCTCAGAATCTGATCGGCTTTCTGAATTAAATATCAGTGGGAGAACTGGAGAAGGAAGAGGTGTTAATGTCGGCGGTTCATCATCAAAGTCATTTTCATTTATTAATTCTGAGACTTCCATTACGTTGCTGCAAGTCTCTCCAGAACAATGGAAGAACACTGCAGAACATTTCAGCCCTGCTTTTTGACATCCACACATCGCTCCACAGTTTCCTTTGCATTTGCAAAAGATCAATTTTAGAAGGGGGTGCTGGAGGTTTAGAGTTCTGCACTGGCATTAATAATTTTCCACATTTTTTCCAGCCCCAGTCTTCAGGATCATTATAATTACCAAGCCACGACTGGACCTGATGGTACACTCGGAAAGTATGAAAGCGAGCTGTATATATAAAAAACTATTAACTCAGACTAGTAATATAAATGCTTGACTTTTAATTGGAGTCGAAAGTAATAGATCCATTCCTGGATCCATATTTTCCGAGTTTACCATCAGGTCCAGTCGTGGCTTGGTAATTATAATGATCCTGAAGACTGGGGCTGGAAAAAATTGTTCTGGAGAGACTTGCAGCAACGTAATGGAAGTCTCAGAATTAATAAATGAAAATGACTTTGATGATGAACCGCCGACATTAACACCTCTTCCTTCTCCAGTTCTCCCACTGATATTTTATTCAGAAAGCCGATCAGATGCTGAGCCGCAGCCTGGTCCATCGAAAAGACTGAGGACGGAGTAGTTCTAATATAAAAATCACCGTGGATTATGGCTATTGGGGATACCACGTAAAATAAACGCGCCTCCAGACTCTTCCTCGTGGGTGGTGGGGAAAAGAGTATATTATAATTAATTATTAATAATATTGCAAAATTTATAATTAAAACAATTTAAACAACAAAATAAATAACAAAAAACAATAACTGATGACACATTATTAGTACACACGTATAATATATGTAGGTATAGTTAAGAGTACTGAAAAATAGTACTCACTTCGGAGCGCTGTAAAATCTTAGCTATTGACTTAATGAAAAAATGTTGTTTATAAAAGTTGTTCCTCAAAAAACGATCTACAAAAATAGTCTGATATCATTTTTTCGTAAAATGCTTAAAAAAAAAGTTACATCGAAAAATATAATTTTTTTTCTCGAATTTCTGAACATTTTCGCTTATAACTTTTTATTTATAGTTCTACGACAAAAAGTTGGTGGACCAAAGTTGTAGAGAATTTAATTTGCATCAAAAGTGTTAAATTTTTTTTTAAATAAAATTAATAGTTTAAGAGATATATCGTAAAAACCATTTCAACCCCTATTTTCAAGATTGCGGCCGTGGGACAAGGGTGGCGACCCCACAAACTTTTTTTTAGCTTTACACTGACCCCCCCTACACATCAAAAAAATAAAATTGCGTCCTCTAAAAAACGCAACCCCAAATGTAACTTTTCGATGGACTAACTCGCTTCCAAAATAACCGACACATAATCACCAATTTCAGTGCATTTTCTTTTAAAATCGGTAACACTGTCACCGCTTGTGACATTGCACTCAGTACATCACTCTGAGGCACATTGGTTACCTAATTAATACGATATTGGGACTCTTTTCTTGTACGCTGTTAACACTCGCTCGTTTCAGATCTTCCTGGATTCGAGTATTCTTTTATGTTTCCTGTTATCAATTTGGAGCCTAATTGGTGTTGAAAGCTAAATATAGTTTTAGTATTTAACACATTTGTGATTTTTGTTAAATAAAATCTTCGTATATGTGTGATCTAGCTTCCTAATATAGTATTGATTATATAAAATTGGCATACAAAGATGCTAAAGGTAACAAACTCCCATAGATACCTCAGTCTTAAATTAACCTGCAAATCATAAATTTTTATTGTTCCAACTGTAGTTTGAATTTGGTAAAGCATATTCAGTTCAGTGTACAGACTCTGACTCGGCAAATATTATAGAAAATGTTTAAAACTCGACATGCTTGTATAATATTCACGTCCTAGTAAACTTGCCAGATCTTAGCTCGTAAACTCTTCTGACAAAACTTACTACTACATCTTAACAACCAACGTTATTTCCACGGTGATTTCTCTTGCTTTGTTGCAACATTAAACTCTATGTAACGTTAATCAGTCACCAATTGCTAATTTGAGTCCCACACGAGTAATAATAATTGCACCTCGTAATTTGTGAAGTGTACACTCAGCAGTCTCGCGAGATTAGTCTTTTGTTCGGTCGCGGACAGATGGAGTTATTTATGATCGTAATATCACACTTTTGGCTATATCGTGCTGTTTCCCGGAATCGTGCTTTGTATATTGTGAATTATTTTTGTAATGTTAATTTGAGTATGAAACAAAGAATAAAATATGGTACGTAATAGTTAGGAATGAATAAATGGTCTGGTTTGAGTGCGTCATTTTTGGAAAATCGCCTTCTTTTTTAAGTACTTACTGCGTAAGGTAATAATCACATTCAGGGGTATGTATATATGTATAGACCGATGATGGATGGATGGATGTATAGATTTCAACACGAAACTCCCAAGAAAATGGACACAGCGTTGTTAAAATAATATAATCAAACTAAGTTTACAAATACACATCGTAATTTTAATTCCCTAATAGTACAAAATCGTATTGAAACTTGATACAAACAATCGTCTTCAAAGGCCCTACTTGTGAAGTGAAACCAGCTAAGAATAGACGATACACACTGCATGTTGTAATGTAAACAATCTGCGAGTTGTAGCCACATTGTTACTCTGACAGACGGGCGGTCTGCGCCGTTTTGTATGAACATCTCATTGTAAGTCATGTGGTTGTTGCATTCGTATATTAGTGATTTTCCATTATTGGTGCATGTCTGATCTTAATACTTTGACTTAAAATTTATATGATTACACGCAAAAATATTTGTTAGTAAGTTTGACTGTTGAAAAAATGAGCAATTTTCCAAAGTAAGTATGTAAGCATTAGCCTATAGTGTCCCACTGCTGGGAAAAGGCCTCTTATCTCACTGAAATAGTGCAGTGATGAGGATTAGGCGTAATCGCTACGCTTGCCAGATGGACAAAAAATCCTTTGAAATTACCAGCACTTACGAAAATACCATATAATTGTGACATTTTCTACCATATCAAGTTGAAACTTGTATTTGTAAACGGTTACAAAGACTAATGAGTAATATCGTTGAAACATTCAGCCGAATGCTCCACTATTTAACGATCACCAAATGTATCTTATCACCCAATTATCTTATTTAAAGCATCTAAAACATAATTGTGTAAGAAACCACTTTTGGCGCAAACTTCATTCAGTCCAATAAGTCCGTGCATATGTGTTCCTCGGGCCGTAAATCAAAGAGTTGGCCAATTACTCGTGGAGGCGGCTCAGCCCGGCGGTGCCAGCACGCCACTCAAGAGGACACGTCTGGTACTAAAATATGTTTTATCTATTTCTTAAAACCTCATGTGACTGGACTGTGGACAATAACGTACCTTCCTAAGAATTACGAGCGTAGCTTTGTAAAGGGTGGATTTACAAGCTGCCACTTACTTCTTTACCTATGGTTAAGAGGCCAGACCACCTCTTTTATCTTAAATATTTTTAACTAGCAGCACTCCACGGTTTTACCTGCATTGTAGCCGTTCCCGTATGGGGAAAACCATCCCCTTGAATGTAGCTATCCAATACGAAAAGAGTTATTCGGATTAGACTGGTATTTCTTGAGATTACCATGTTTAAACAAACAAAAAATAAAACTCTTGACTATTACATATAAGTGTTGATAATAAGAAAACAGTCCCAAAAACAAACAAACCAGCAAGCGACATGCGTTGTTCGCCATCATCTGGAGAGATAGTCAACTTTTTCTGGTTTAGAAGAGTCATCACTCTCACAACCGACTCTCCCACTCTGGTTGAGCAGTTACTAACAATCAATAAATAACAATTCCAAGCGAAGACTTGTACGAAAACTACAACCTTTACTTAAATTAGTTAATACTGAAACCTTTCTGTAAGCATACCCTTTCATATACCGATAGAATTTCAAAATCAATTTCATAGACGATGGAGATATCAGGTAACAAACACACAAAAATACCATACCGAAGATAGAATAGACTGTCGGGGTTGGCCACGTTTTATCCCGATCCTTATACCAGTATACCGTATAGTGGTAGTCTTATGACCAATGCAAAGCGAAGTTTTGAAGGTAAATATTGACAAATCCATACATACAAACGGTTTTGAATAATGACTAACGATTTTGTCAGTTAGTAAACACTTGTTTCGACAATTTGATTAATGCCCGGTTGTGTTTCCTTCTATTTGCGGCGCTCGTGTTTGGATGTCTTTGCATGGGATGGACGATGAATGGCAGCTATTTTCAGAATGGTTCGTTTTGGTGTGTTGTGTGGTAGAGCCAAAATGAGGTGTTAGGTGTTAATGTTCTTTGTAATCTCAATGTTCCGCAATAATGACTGCGACCACAACTGTGGGTGATGGACATGAAACATGAAGGATTGTTCAAATGTGAACATCATTCAATTTAATATTGTAGTAGATTAGAAAGCTACCCTACTAACAAATCTAATACATCAAATATATAAGCACTACATTGAAAACAATGAATCATAAAAGTTTCCAAATCAGAATACGAAGATGAGGTCCTCCCACACTATCTGCTCTTTATCACGTGGACAACTGACTCAGTCTAAAGATTCGTTCACATAAACCATTCTTCAACGCGCTTTAAGAAACTGCAACAGAAGCTTTGCTTCATTTCTCTAACTAATCCAATCGCCCAAAATATAACTTTCACATGTCTAGTGGTTCAAATACGAGTACATCGTCACTGTTTTAAACGTGCGTAATAAGGCGCTCGTGTATACGAGGCTTTGTGATTGGACGATTGAACTCCGCACAGCTCCGCTCTGCTTCAATGAAAACGCACCCTTATAATTCTGATGACGCCAAAAGTTATCAACACTCCATTGAACTTGGAGACATCGTCTCTTGAACGATTTATACATCCTATTGATCTCCTCTTACGTAACATCTAGGAATAGATGCGCAAGTGTTTTGATATAAAATAAAGTGTTTAGTCGTTTATATCCGGCGATGGACTTTTAAAATATGTATATGTTCCTGAAGGTCTCAAACGTTATGCCACAGATTTTCGTTTCTTTTTACTTTTTCATATGACCGAATGCAAAAAATGCATTTGGTTTGCATAATATACTACCTTCAATCTTCATTTCAACATCGATCTTTAAAGTTTGGAAATTCAATCTGTAAGGGTCAATTTCGGAACAAAATTGAATATAAATACCAGCTATTATGGGACAGTCGTGTGCTCTTGGACTCTACAGTTTAAGTCTCCAGCAATAAACTGATGAGTTTAGTTTGGCTCTTAACATTTTATACCGCGAAGAAAGCCCGTTAAATTACTTTAGTAATTTAGTACATTTATATAACAAGACTAATAAGCCCATTTTCCTCTCTTCTCAGAGCAGTGGTCCGCGAGCTGATCGAGACCGAAGAGGAGTTCGGGCGCGACATGCAGCAGGTGGTGACGCGATACATGCGCCCCATGGACAAGGCCACCACACCCAAGACCGTGTTCGATAACCGAGAGCTGCTCTTCTCTAACTTCAAACAGATCTGCGAGTTCCATAATACGTGAGTTTTTTTGTATGTTGTGGGGCCGATTTGGGGAGATGGGCATAAGTGGTAAAGATTTCATTGTTATTAGTTAAGTTCTTTACATCACACTTCAAATATTTCAAGAATTTCAAGATCTGTCGAAAGTTACACGGCATCATAAATTCCAATATAATATACTTGACCATACTTATTGCATTTCGGATTAGTCACCATAGCCATGTAGTCATCACAAGACCCAACCAACAAACTTCTATAACGATTACAAATAATCAAAGTTGACCAAACCATCAAACTAACTCCAAACTCTATCTTCCACAGCGTCCTGCTCGAAGGCATCAAGTATTACGCAGGAGAGCCGCGAATGCTCGGGCGAGCACTTCTGCGCATGGAGCGCGAGTTCGACAAGCATGTGGCGTACTGCCGCGACGAGCCGCGAGCGCAGCACCTGCTGACGAACGACCCGGTGGTCAAGAAGTACTTCCAGGTGAGGCTCGGCACTTTTGAGGTTTGACGAGCGAACCACTAGTCAGTCCGATGTGATCAAGATTTCTGCAAAAATTGGCTGAAACGTCAGTTAAAACTTCAATTAAACTGCTTCCGTAATCGTAAATTTGACTTAAAATAACTTACTCTTCTTTGTATTGATGGCACAGTAAAAATGACACTCGTAAATACAAAAGCACACCCACTCCGGTGCATTGCCACCTGCATGTCATTGAGAGAGTTGCATTATACACGTGTACAGTACAGGTACCATAGTAGTTTTGTAGTTGGAAATAAAATCCTGGAAAATTAAACAACTGCACCAAAATTGTTAAAATTGTTACAAAATAGATAGTAAACAATTTTTGACTCACAACTAATCTAAAGCATTCCATGTCACATTGGAGTTGACCAATACGCTCTCACAAACAAACAAATAACAAGAATATTTTTCTATTTCGTAAATAGCAAAATTCTAAGTGAAACTACTAGCGTCACCTATCTAAATTGTTTGTTACAAGTTCACAAGAAACATATGGAAATACGAAACCCTAAAATCAAATAAACAGCTAGCGACATCTTTCTCAATTTCAGAAAATGTTTTAGAGCGCCATCTGTGAAAAACTTTGAAAAGTAAACGAGATCTATTTACAAACTCAGACTCAAACCTTTGCCTCTGGGGGTATGTCAGTGAAATCACTAGATGGCGTTAGATGTCTTATTTCAGAATGAGCTTTCCAGTTCGTTTTGTCTGTGATTAAATCTTGCTTTAAAACTAATGTTTAAGTGTTTTAAATGAATAGAAGATTATTTTATGAAATGGTAGATTCGTTATCTCAAATTTGATATCTGTATCCGAGGCCTGGTGATGACGGTATCGGCGCCGATATCGCGGCAGTTAGGCGCACTGCCAACTACTAGAATAGTTCAAATGCCGGCTCGCATGAGACCTGTCAATTGCACTCATATCGGGGGCAATCGCCTCGCAAATATTACAATTATTTATCGAATACTTCAATTTATTGCACGTTTAAAGTTTATTACAGAATTAACCCTAAAACATGGAATCCAGATACATTCATCTCTGTATCAGCTTATGAATCTTTGGCTTGAGGCCTACCACCTAAATTGTTTACAAATAATTGTCGAAGTGAGAAATATTTAATTGTAATGTGACGATTGGCACAAGTATTTGGCCGAAGACAACGATTGATAACTGACGAGTTTCGCTAATGTTTATCGAGTGCCAATCATGAGTTTCAATTAGATTTATTTATTGAGAATTATTTGGTTAAGATTTTAAAATCACAAGAGGTTTTTATAAAAAAAAATATTAAGAGAAAGTCGTACAAAAGTTATAAGAAGTCAAAAGAAACTGTAACAGGTTCATGTGGCCATGATGCAGAAACGGGAAAGCCAAATTCTGAGAAAAAATATCATAGAATATTCACTCATCTCTATAACTATACTTTAGTTTCCTTTTATAAAAAATCTAATCGTTTTTGCCGTTATTGCAATGTGGCACCCCATTATATGCATTTCTCCATCCTCTCCTCTACTGACGGAAAAAAATTAACGAGTTAACACTCTGGGAGTGCCAGCAGAAGTGAAAACTTGAATATTAACGTCAAAACGTCTTACGATTTTTTGATCAGGTCAAGTGTCCTGACGCGAGTTTAATTTTTTTACCCATCATAAAGGTGCACAACGCCGGTAAAGAAGTATTCGCTGCAAAAAGGTGCTGGAAACTTTGTCAATGAAACCAACTGCACTACCACTTACTTCGTTACTCTCGTCTTGCATAACACTGTAATTTCCGTGGCTTGCATGTCACCGGTAATGCGGTCTGACATTTTGACTAGACTGTTCAAAGGCCAGCAAGACGGATGGGTAATTGGCTTTCGAAACAGTTTCCTATATAAGTACTTACGTATTTCATTTGACGAAGACTTATCTTATCATATACTTGTGGATGTTCTTTGCCTAATAAGATGCTACATCCTATTCATTCGTTCGATTAGATTAGACTACTCATTCAGTATAGTACTTTTAATTATACTAGAATTTGCCTTTTCCCAGCACTCTTAAATATTCCAATTATTTCCCGCACGTCAGTAACCGATGATAGCTTCAAGATCACACAGTCCTACGCGCCTCCTCGTCACCAATGACTCAATTCCAGAAATAATGAACAAAATAACATGCCATTCATTTGAATACATACAATTTTAGAGATGCAATTTGCACCATAGATTGTTTCATAGTCGTCTTTGCGGCATTATGCCTAAGTTCGTTTATACTCTATGTCTTTGTCCCCTATAGTCTTATTTTCATTGTTATAATGCTATACAATTGTTACAAATGTTTTTCTTCCGATGTTACCACATACTCATGTGTCTTGTAACATAGTCATTTGTCCCGCGTCGTCTGTGATCAGGAAGTATGTTGGTTGTGGTTGGTCAGTGTCAGTGGGGGTGTGTCTCGTCCAGATCCTGTGGTCCTGTCAAGGTTTGTTTGTCGACCTTGTGGCGGGAGCGGGTTGGAGTCGGCTCGTGTTATCCTCTAGCATCCGACGCGTGCGCTATGTTTAGCGTGTGGGTCAGCGGCGGGCTCAGTCGCTCGGAAGCCGCGGCCGCGACCACCTCGCTCGCTCCAGCGCATCGACCCTCGACCACTCGCCCGAGTGAAGTGTGTGACTGTGATTACCGTGCCTCTGTGATACCTCTCTCGTACCCAACAACCACCAGGTACATAACGCTCCACCCCGCCCGCGCCCCGCGCCCGCGCCGCTGTATTATTAGGCGCATGCGAAAATACCGTGATTTTTCCCCAGTTTCAATGTTACGGGTGTAGTGTTACCAGCAACGCGTCTGGTTTATTTCTAGTGTAGCGTGGGTGGATGGGCTTCGCAGCTTGTTTTCAGCTGAGCGATGCACGAGAGCGCGCCGCTCCGCTCGCCACTTTATATACCCGACCGATGACCTTGACCCAATTAATGGAAATTCTTTCACTGACAACATTGACTTAGTTATATAGTTATAAATATAGTCAACATAAACTTTAACCTCAATTGTGAATTAACCGTAACATTGTGACGCAAGACACGCATGAATATGATTACATACTGATTGTATTGTTGTTAATGTTTATTTATTTTGAAAGCATAATAAAACATCGAAATTAACCAGACATAATTCAACTGTAACCTTACCAAATATTATTACACAAGAGCGCAACCAATCTAAAAATGTGAAAATGATTTAAGACCGGCAGTCATTTTAGAATTTGTGGAGAAGGTCGCAGCATTGATGTTATCTTTACGATGGAAATATTAGGACCACTTCTTCAAAATACAAAGATGGTGCCAATAATAATGAGCGCTAAAACTATTCTAGAATAAACTTAGGTAAACATATTTTTTAACAAACACTTGGCTCACATTTCTTACAATACTCATACAATACTGGGTCGAATTTATTACGTAGGTACTTCTTTTAGTCCGGTTGTAAAATAAAGATAACGATACGAAGAACAAGGCGAATCTTTCTCCTGCCAATCTGTTTCGCATAAAGTCGGCTCAGCTGTAGCCTATTAATCAACATATTAAATGTTTACTCGATAATTACTTGACATTACAGACGCGGGCAGACGCTGCGTGTTGCTAAGAGGATGTGACTTGGTTATTTTCTTATTGAACGTTCAATTAAACGATTATAAATTGTTTACTTCATTTGAGATGGCTGAGAAATTGAGTTGGTTTTAATGAACAGTCACTTTGATCTGCTGGAAGGACACTCACTACGTTGCACTATGGGTTGTTTGGTATCCACCAGTCATATTATAGCAATATAATATGTACTAATGGTATCCACTTATATCAATCTTAGCACAGCGTGGTGGGACAGATTCCAAAATAATGATACTTGTTAGGCAATCTAGCTACCGACTTCAGTGTTATACGATTGGACTTCGTTTTGAAATTAAGGGTTTTATGACTCGTAGTCACAAATGAGCTAACCTAACTACGCTACGTTGCTACGTCGAAAGCCTACGAAAGAAGAGCTACGGAGGACCTACGGCGTAGGCGCTACGAAAATATTGTAGACCTCTAGCTGGTACTATTATATTTTAAATCATTCTTATTTTTTAGGCTAATGGCTTATTTTACTTCTTTTAAAGAAAATTAACAATAAAAAAACTGTAAAATTAAATGTGAGCTCAAAAAGTTGGCGGCAAGGCAGTTTTAGTTATTATCAAACAGACAAACGGAAGCCGACATAAAATAGTTAAATATAATAACGTAAGCAACATTATTTGAAACTTTTCATTTAATTCATTAGAATATCTTATTTTAAACGACTTCAAAAAAAGAAGGTTCCCATTCTAATGTTTATTCGCCGGCGTAAGTTAACTCCGTTATTAGAAAGATTTTCTTAATTATTTTTAATTTCAAAATTCTCTAGCATATTATACATTATATTTTTTTTATTTTCTTTTAAAAAATAACTTGTTAACTAACTCATCATGTTAATTTATCAGAAGCTTTCAAAGTTACTTATCAGGTTATTACGAAGCTTGTAATTTTTAACATTGGCTTAGAAAATCTTCGAAATACTTTTTGTAAACCATACTATTACGATAACTCAAATATTTAAAACACTATACAATTCGAATGCGAATCTGTTCCCCAAAAAACTATTTCTTAGGCAAAATATTCGCCAACATACTTTCATTATCACAGACATGACAGCTTCTGACACCACTTCCTCCATCCAAGCTTTTATTTACAAAGGAAAACGAGTCCTATAACAACGTAGTTAAGAGTGTTTTACTTAGATTTGTTGTTAAAAATCTCCACAATAGTTATTACGTGAACGCCTGTGTATTTAGCGAATGAAACCGCGGCACAAGCGTGTCAAGGTGGTCTAATTTTGGGTGTTTTTCGTATTTCTATCGTTGTCTAGTGAACGGTTTTGCGATAGATGATTTGTTCGATGCGCTGTTGTTTATATTAGAGGTTTAGCAGAATGTTTAGCACAGTAGTAAAGACGTAGCTTACTAATAGTTACTTTGTTGCGGTGGTATTGAGTAGTTGTGTGATAAATATTGTTTACATCAGTAGTTTATGCAGTTTTGTAGTGTTGATGACAAGTTGAAAGGTGAATAAAAACATATAAAAAAGCAATAACTGGTTTCTATCAACTTTATAATCGACCGTTCAGAATAAACTCCTTCGAACGAATTTTGAAATTGCGTGAGATATAAATGAAGGAATTAAAATATAACAAAAGAAAATATCTGCTACGCAAGAATCCGTAAAGGGTTATAAATGTTACATAGATATTTTTTGATCTTCAACTGTGTCTCAAAAGACCTATTGAATATTGCATCAATGTGACCGTAGTGAAAGTGTTTAGTTTACTAACGGTCAGCCACAATAACATCAATATCCGATTGAGAAGTGTGGCGCATCGCCAGCGGGTCGGCGCGGCGATGCGTTACGCCATTGTAATTACGAACCAAATGTCAAATCAATTAAGACTTCGTGCTTGTGCGAAATACATGCGAGTACTCAAGCCTAGTTTGATATGACAATTTAGATATTAACATTTTTTTATTAGGCGATTGAGCCGCCTTACAGGTGCGAGTTCTAAGCAACTTGTGTTTTATTGAGCTCCTCGATTTTGTTGCACATGTCAATAAACTGAGTGTTACTGAGTGTTTGGACTTGAAAAACTACAGATAAACTATTGCAGACTGAATGTTAGACATAAAGTTTTATAAATCATCTCTTACTTAGTCAAGTATGTAGGCTTTACATAGTTCATGATACCCGTTGTAATTTATAGATATACTCGTACACCATTTGAATAAGACATTTTGTTTCAGAATTTAGCAACCAAAGTCGGCGACGACAAAGGGATCGCTGAACATCTCAAGCTTCCAATACAAAGGATCAACGATTATCAGCTTCTACTTAAGGTTTGTTAATTTTTACTAATATAATAAAACTGAAAGGTTACATTTTATGTTTGCTTGTGAACGCACTAGTCTCTGGAACGACGTGTTGAGATTCAAACATTTTTTGTACTCAATAGCTTCACTCAATAGGGTACTTAAAATTCTAATGGAAACGGGTAAAGCGAGCGCTACTAATACTTAAATTTGAAAATACTGATCAATTGGTTTGACTTGGAAATGCTCTTAAGAATTCGTCGAATATATATTTATCGGCAATACTCATATCGTCGTCAACAGCCGCCAACGCTTTCCATCCTACGTCAAAATAGTTATTCTAAATTCGAAATGATTTGCAGGAACTAGTAAAGTACTCTCAACGGATCGGTGACGACTGCAACGATCTCCAGAAGGCTCTAGAACTTTTCTTAGGAGTCCCGAACCGCGCGACCGATAACAAGTTTATCGAAAGCATCGAAGGTTTCCGCGGGAATATCTATAAACTTGGGAGACTCCTCACCCACGATTGGTTTACGGTCACTGACCCCGAAGGGAAAGCAAAGGAAAGATACCTATTCCTCTTCAAAGCCAGGATCCTTATCAGTAAAGTTAAGAGGGTAGCCGATGATAGAAGTGTCTTCGTCTTAAAGGATATCATCAAGGTAAGCCACACTCATGCTACATTCTATATTGTTTACTAATGAATATGCGTCAGGTATGCGTCACAAGCTAAAACAATGTCGATTCATTTGCTACAAGTGGGGCTGAAAGGTGAATGATCAAATAGACTATATATAAACTACTAAAATAACTTTCGAATGTCAGATTAACATGCATCATATTGCATAGATGTAACGTAGTGACAAAATCTAGTTAAACTTGTTCCAGACAAACGTACAAATATGACGTCATAATTACGCAAGGTTTCCCACTCCTACGCATTTCTCCATTAACGTGCTCGTCATGAATTTCTTTCGCCAAAAATAGACCAATTGCAAAAACCATCCATTTTGTTTTGGACAATTTCCAAGCGCCTCTCCGCTTACAAATCTGTTTTGTAATGGTTAGCTGTGTAGGTTTAACGAATAGTGCTGATACAGAGCATTTGCACTCTCGTCGTACTGAATTATGTGGCTCTTAATGTAGTTTATTTAGGACAAACTTTGATCGGTAAGGGAGTCTGGTTAGTTTAACTACGTTAATCGTAGTACGAATATAACCGGATTTATACCGATCGCCGGTTATGGTCCACAAAGTATGAAATATGTGTGGGATATACCTGTATAATGTGCTTACTGTATTGTGAAAAAATTAATTCATTTTTTAAATCCTTTTGATTTATACAGCTCCCTGAAACAGAAGTTAAAGATACTGGCGAACAACTCAAGTTTGAACTTCACGTCAAAGATCCATCTCGTATCGTCACTCTAGCAGCTCACAAGGAACAGGTCAAGACTAACTGGTTAACTGAAATAAGGAAATATTCCAGTGACGTTCGTAAGTATTACGAGTACATGTAAAATACTCTTTAATAATATCTTTATACCAGAAGTAATTTTATAATCGATGTATATGTTATATACCGTGTTATTTCTTTAGTTGCATTAGCTGAACACGCAGCTGACGATCTTCAAGTTCTTCCTCCACCAGAAGAACAAGTAGAACCAGAAGATAAACCCAAGAAGAGAGAGCATACAGAAGTAGCCGCGGAAGAGAAGGTCGAAAAGCGCTCTAGGGTTGAAGAAAACAAAGTTGCTGAAGTTGCTACAAGCGAAGAGTCTTCACAACTCACAGCTAAAAGAAAGGCTTCGGTAGAGACCCAAGTTGCTCAAAAGGTCTCAAAGACCGAAGTAGCAGAAGTCACTTCCATCAACGAAGTTCAAGAATCAGTGAGCGCAGTCACCGCTCAGAAAAGTGAAGTCACATCAGATTTAAGCGTTAAATCTTCTGTGACTGTCCAAAGCTCTAAAGCTGTTACTGAATCTGTATCATCTCAGTCAACTGAAAGTACTGTTGAAACTGTCAAAGCTTCTGCAAAAGTTGAGAGTCAAGCGTCAGTCCAAAGTTCAGGACTTGTACAATCTGTTCAAACATCAGAACAGAGTAAAGCAGAAGTTAGCCAGCAGTCGGCAACAGTAGCAGTAACATCAAGTACTGTTCAACAAGTAGAACAGGCCACAAAAGAAGTCGCGCATTCAGTCCAACAGTCTGTCGTAGAAAACAAGGCGCAGACTGAGGTTAAATCAGCGAATGCGCAAATAACCTCTGAACAAAAATCAACTGAACAAAAAACTGAGAAAACAGTTGAAAATACTACCGAGGAAGTTAAAAAACCAGTTTTAAATAACTGTCAAACTGTAACCGCAGAGGAAACTAACGACGAGATGTCGTCGCGATACAACCGCAGTTCGCGGCTCTCTGGAGGTAATGTTCTTGTATTCTCCACACATGCGAGTACATTAAATATTCTTTTCTGACGTTCATACAGTTAAATATTTACATTAAGCGTATCATTTTATTAATTTCACCTTCTTTACAGAGTACTCCAGTAGCAGCAGAAAGTTATCGTCGTCTGGTTACGACAGCACCGGAGTGACCTCCTCTTCGTACTCTCGTCGCGAGAGTGGATCCCGTATTGAAGGCGGCAAGTACGAAGTTGACGGCTCTACTGGATCTAAATACGAGTCCAAGTACAGTTCAAGCTCCAGGGTTGAAGGTGGATCCAAATATGGCATCGAATCTAGCTACGAGAGCAAAACTGAAGGTTCCAAGTATGGAATCGAATATGATACTAACAGCAAGATCGATAGCATCGCCTCAAAGTACGGTATCGAAACGAAGGAGAGCAAGAGTGATAACTACGGGGCCGAGTACGACACGGCTAGCAAAATTGACAGCATTGCATCGAAGTACGGTCTCGGAACTACAGAGAGCAAAACCGAGGGATCGAGATACAGCGTTGATTATGACAGCACTAGCAAAATTGATAGCATCGCAGCCAAGTATGGCAGACAGGAATCTTTAGAGAGTTCCAAAGTTGAGGGTCGTTCGACTAAGTATACCATTGAAACCACGCTGGAAGGAAGCAAAGTAGAAGGAGCATCGACTAAGGTCGAAAGCAACTACGAAAGCAAAAATGGCGATTCGTCATACGAAAGCGTCTACTCTAAGAAGGCAGCCTCCAATGGTTCTGCGAGCACCGAATATCAATCAGCTCGATCCATTTCTAGACTAGAGTCGCAAGATGGAAAACCTGTCTTCACTAAAACTCTTGAAGGCCAAAATATCGAGCGTAAGTACTACGAGGTCGACTGTTAGAACACATTCCGATAGAAGTAGACACACTATAGAGCTTGTACATTCGCTTTTAGATACCTACTAAAATACACGAAACATTACTCTAACAATGCTTTCCCTAACATTATGCAAATTTAAGGGCTCGTACGGTTTGACATACAAAATTTTACTTGAGAAATTTTGGTTTTATAGCTCCAAAACGAAGTTAGAATATTCAAACATACATTAGACACACCCGTACGAGCTCGTAACATGGTCTGACTCCACAGCTGGTGAAAATGCGATCTTCGAGTGCTCCCTCCTGGAGTCTTCGGAGGCTGTCAAAGTGACATGGTTGAAGGACAACAAGCCGCTCAACGACCGTCTGATGGATCGTTGTTCCATCTCTGGAGACGATACGCTTCATAAGCTACAGCTGCAGCACTGCCGTGAGGACGATGCCGGCGTGTACACAGCCTTAGCGGAGAATGTAAAGGGAAATGCCCATTGTACGGCTCAGTTAGTCGTCTACGAACGTGAGTGTCTTTGGTTATAATTTTTACTTTTTTGGGAAGACTGTACATTTATTTTCAGTTATTGTTATATCATAGAGAAATATAATAATGTCCTTCCTTGCATTAATCTAAGAAATTTTTTAAATATTTTCTAAGAAAAAGATAAAGACAGTCTTGCCAATCTTTTATTAATGATTTTCTTTTCAGATTTAATTAATAGATAATAATCTAATTATAATGATAAATAATACCAGGTGCATGTACCCGAATCATTGCAAATCATCGATTAAAACATTGTAAGGCTGTAACTAGTAGTTTGGGTCTATCGATGTACCTTTACTTTATAACTGTAATTTTCCTGTATGCACTGACGTAAATATTTATATCGTATGGATGTTGCATGATAACAATCAATAGGTATAATAATAAAGATTGAGTTTGTGACAAAATTTTCCAAACAGCCGTATAATGGACACTGGGAGGTAATTTATATTTATATTTCTAAACCAAGTTAGAACAGTATTAAAATATATTTCTAATGATATTCTAGTGACTGCTGAAGAGAGGAAAGAGAGAAACGCTCTCAACGCCCCATACTTCTTGGTGGCTCTCAAGGATACGGAGATCTTGCAGAACACGTATCTGCGTTTCATGATCAGGGTGAAAGGAAATCCCAACCCTGATGTCAAGTTGTGAGTATACTCATCTGAAATCTTATCAAACATTTGTAACATTTTGTAACTAAATGTGCATTTCTTTCAAGGTATATATGTAATAAGAATGTTTCACGAACACTAAACTTGTTTGCATTCTGCCTCCTTCATATTTCTTATCCATAAGAGATATTATCTTCTTAACCGACTTTAAACAACGAGGAGCTCAATGAACGAACCTATTGTTGAAACTTCGGATTCATCAACTTTAAGACTGACCTCATCATTCCCAGCTATCGTGATGGCAAGGAAATCATCAACACGTCTGACCTGGATCGCATCTCCATCCTCCGCACCCGCGCCGACAAGGGCTGCTACGAGCTGGTGATCCCTGACGTCACTCCCGCAGACGCCGGCGTCTACTCCTGCAAGGCCATCAACATCTACGGAGAAGTCTCCACGGAGTCCACTGTTACTGTTGTTGGTAAGTATTTCTACTGGTTTATTGTATTAGATGCTATAACCTACATTTTTCAGACTGAATACTATGTATATAAAATTACCTTATCATAAATTATGGAAGAACTAGTTTGCATTGGCAGGATAACAGTATAGTACTTTAGCAACTGTACCAAATTAAGGAATTGGCAGAGGTAGTTTACAATTATTATAGGATGACTAATAACATGCCCTCTCTAACGTTACCTAACCTCCCCTCTACCACTTATTCTAAAAACGTGAAATGGTCTGAAGATTATATGTAAAATGTACATGTTTCATGTTCTCAGGAAATAAATCCAAAATAGGTACTTATAACTAGTAAATCGTGATACTAACTGAAGTAAACACGTACTAAACAATCCTTATATTGCACTCACCCAAATACTCCAAATTATTGGAATAACCATCTACTGCGATTTACGGACTTCACCTTACATACACACAAATATAAAGTATGTCAAACACGTGATATGTTTAAAAGCTATTATTAAGAACAAGTTGTTTTTATGATGTTTGGATGGAGTCCAGACTTTGTTTATGGAGCGTATATAAATAAATATAAATAATGTCTGTCCGTAATTAGCGTGTTTATTACATAATAAATACTCTGCGGTTGAGCCCCTTACAACTGACATTGAATTTATGTTAACTATCACCATTGTTGGAAAACAGTGCACTTATAATAAATGAAGAGAAGTTCCTTCCAAGGTTATTTTGATTATTTTCCAGTAGGTAACAATGCAATCACAACAATAAAATATTTGATCGTTCAGTCAAAAAAAGGGAGTGCGTTTCATTTGACAAAAGCTAGACTATCAAATAAGAACTAAACTCCACTTCCAGACGACAAAAACATTTTCTTCGAGCTGGCCCCTGGTGGTGAAGGCCTGCTAGCCAAGGGTGAGAAGCCTTCCTTCTCTTGGAAGCGTGACGGAGCGCCCTTCGACCCTGAGGAGCGTTTCAAGGTGCTCCTCGGTGATGATGAAGACTCCCTGGCGCTGGTCTTCCAGCACGTCAAACCAGAAGACGCTGGACTTTACACTTGTGTGGCTAAAACCAGCACTGGAAATATATCTTGTTCCGCTGAACTTACTGTCCAAGGTGAGTTTTAGGTTTCCAGCACTAAATCTTAAAAAATATGAGTAATGTTATTGTCATTGTGTAGGCGTGACAGCACAATCTCAAAAATATCGGTAGCTTGTAGTTATAATACATGCGTCCTAGCGCTATTATTTGATTGTGCTAAAACGACGAGGCTAATTATGAATCTTAAAATATTTTTGTTTTGCCAAAAGCTACAGCAACTGCAATGTTTTTCCTGCGTATGTGCCTAATTAGCTATTGCACTTGTTGCCATGTTTTTCAACCTTCAATAACATCCTAGGCACTCGCCCAAAACACCAATTATTTGAACAAACATCCCAAACATACTTACTTATAACAGTATAATATATTGGACAGTTTACTGTACTGAGGAATTTTAATTAGGGTCGAATGAATATACTTGTAATTTTTTACAAAAAACCGTACTTTGTTTTCTTTGGCAACATATATTAATAATATAAAAAGTAATCATGCCAAACTGCAAACTGCATTGCATTTAAATAAAAATTGTGAACCACTAACATCTTTTTTATAGGAGCTGTGAATGAGCTTCATCGTGAGCCAGAAAAGCCAACCCTGGTGATTGAACACCGTGATGCCATCGTGTCTGCCGGCGCTTCCGCCATGTTGGAACTCCAGTGCAAGGGGTACCCGAAGCCGAACATCGTGTTCAAACACGAAGGCAAGGTTGTGGAGCCTGATGCCAGGCATAAGTAAGTAATTTTTGTGGATAGTTCGACTCCGTAGCCTCTATAAGGACAACATGAATAAAACTATTTGAACTTGAGTTTAGCAATGAATGATTATGGAAAGGAATGTCTTATATTATTGCTTATCTCCTAGGATAACAGAACATCTAGCTAGATGATCTAATGGTCATTACTATCTGGTGTCAGAAACTTAACACTGACTCAAGACTTCAAAGAGAGTTCCTACACCTATTCCACTCATTGACATACAACCTGGTGGCACAGTACGAGGTTAACCTTTATCTCTGGTATAACCTAGGTTCCTGTATGAGGACGAAGAAAGCATGTCCCTTGTCATTAAGAACGTGACGTCAGCGGACGCGGGAGAGTACCACGTGACCGCCAGCAACGAGCTCGGCGAGGACACCACTACCATGCACCTCATCGTCAAGCAACCGCCCAAGATCAAGAAGGTTGAGAACCAGAGCTGTATGGTGAGTACTTTAGCCAGCTTTAGAAGTTAAATATAGTTCATAATTATTTTTCATAGATAGTTTCAGTTTCAGTTGATAGTCCTGCAGTATATTCTAAAAACCAAATTAAAGTGACAACCCTTAACTTTAATAGAAAAAACAACAACTTTTGCTGTGTGTGCTTAAAGAAGGTACCAATTCTTTAAGCACACACGAGGTAGCTTATTAATTAAAGTTCTTTCTTTTACCTATCTACAACTCTTCATACGACATGACATTACTTTTCGTTGTAACCAATATTATTATTCAAATCCTGACTTTCTCTTCTTAGGCTGGTGCAACGCACACAGTAACCGTTGAAGTGGAAGGCACGCCCGCTCCCGAAGTGTCATTCTACAAAGATGGCGTCGAAATCAAGAGCTCAGAAAGAGTACAGATAGTCAAGGAGTCGGAGTACATCTACAAGATTATCATCAAGGACGCCAAGTTGACTGACACTGGATCCTACTCGGTTGTTGCTAAGTGAGTTATAACATCATGTTTTATATCTATCTCAACTCAAGCAACATTCCCGAGTCCAGTGTAATATATTTCCAACTGAATTTTGTGTACCACAATTATCATTGTGTCACTATTTTTATCTTATACCCTTCTAGCTCGTCTTATAATTTGACTTGTTGCTCGCAGAAACGAAGTGAACCAATGCTCGGACTTCTGGCAATGGCATGTGACGTCACCGCCACGCGTCACCAAGAAGATGGGAGAGTCCAAGGTGTGCGATGAAAAGGAAACTGTCACCTTCAAGGTGGAGACTGAATCGGACCCAGCACCTACTGTGAAATGGTAAATATTCTGATTTTCATGAAGAAAATGTTCTGAGTGAACGAGTTCGAATAAGTGGTGACCAAACTTTGTGTCGGAGTTTTTATGACGCTTCTGAAATCTACCGAGTGAAACAACCGGGATCGATAACTTCGACGCACAGTTACGCACTGACATAAATGTCACTATCGGCAACCCATCCCAGAATGAGCTGCGAGTTGCTTAACAATCGCCATGACCTCAAAAACTATGCCACGAGCACTGCTATGTTTTGCTTCTTAGGAAAAAACGAAGGCTTACAAGTTATTCTTCTCTCTCAGGTTCAAGAATAAGGTGGAACTCACTGAGTCCTCCTCAGTGAAGATCTCATCTGCTGGTGCGGCTCATTCTCTCGTCATCACCTCTGCCACTAGGGCTGATGCCGCCGAGTATTCGTGTGAGGTAAATAAAAACATAGGCAATGTGTGGTGACACCAGCCTGTAGAAAACACAATTTCCACACTAATAGAAGTGCTTTGAAATTTCAAGTGTATTTTAACTACTTTTTAAACGATATTAAATAGTGACGCCTAATTTTTTTTAAATGAACGTATTGATTCCATGAACAAACGTTCTTAGAACGCGTGTGAATTATGAATATGTGGTAGCATTATTTTAAGGTTATATTATACATAACGAGACACCTGTCAGTTCACTTTTACACGAATTTTGAGGTTTAACTTTCCGATGTTCGATACAGATCCGCAACATCCACGGTAGCGCATCAGACTCTTGCCTGTTGAACGTACGCCGCGCACCGCAGTTCACCGAGAAACTGCGCGACACTGTCGCCAGCGCTGGTGACGTCAACGTGGAATTCACTGTCGACGTTGATGCGTACCCACAACCTAATATCAGATGGTGAGTGCTACTTTTCAATTGAAGGAACTAAAACTAAATTTTGACAAGCTATGATAATGATCCTTATATAATATGTGCACTTCTGTCTGGTAAGCTCTAAATAGTTATGATACTAAGCTAGTAGGAAAAACCTGTAGATTTAGGTTTATTTATTTATTGAAGTACGAAGTTGGCACCTAAAGTAATGAATTGAACATTGACATTAAAAATCCCTAATTTATTTTCACCATATAACCAACAAACTTCATCAAATAGGTACCACGGTGATGTAGAAATCACTGAGAAGAAGACGGTGTTCACCCGCATGGACTCCGGATCCACTCACAAGCTGATCCTGTCCGAAGTCTCGGCCGAGCTCGCCGGCAACTACACCGTCAAGGTGTCCAACGATCTCGGATCTGACAGCTGCCAGGCCACTTTCACTGTTAACAGTAAGCATAAATACATGACATTATAGTGCGTTACGTCATAGGACCTAGCTACCTGCAATATTTCTCTGCAATATACAAACTATGAAAACTGCTTCCATATTTTTTTTAATTACAAAATTGAGTGTACTCTATTGTTATGAGAATTTAGAAACTTACTAAAAGCTTGCCTTTTTCTAGGGAAGCCGCGCATCACCAAAAGCCTGGTGGACATGACTGTAGACGTCGGTAAGACTCTTAAACTGGACGTTGAGGTTGAAGGATGCCCGGAGCCCAAGGTCAAGTGGTACAAGGATGGCAAGGAAGTCTCTACTGATGCCAGGATCAAAATTGAAAGAGACACTCAGAGGTAAGGACTTGGAGTATGAACATGCTGATTCATGAATAAAATCTTCTTTCGAGACAAAAAAATACTATATATTGTAATACGTTTGTTATTTTATTTTATTTATTAGGTGACACAACAAATTACAATCGTTCACATACCACGAATTTATATCATACTACGTTTGTTATAAATACGTGGTCTGTATTTTTTCTCTATTTAAAACGCCTCGGTGGTCTTCTCTATTTAAAACGCCTCGGTGGTCTTCTCTATTTAAAACGCCTCGGTGGTATGTGCACTCGCTTGCCAAGACTGAGGACCGGGTTCAATGCCCGGGTCGAGCGAAAACATGTTTCCTACTTTTCAGACATGGCTCGGGTTTAAGACGGGTCAATAATCCTAACCTTCGATTAGATAAGAAGCCTTACCCAGCAATGTTGATTAGCAGTGGGACATAACAGTTTAATATATGTTTTCTAACAGGCTAGAAAACTACCACCTCACTGTAACTCTGGTGAAGGAAGAAGATGGCGGAGAGTACGAAGTGCGCGCCGAAAACGAGTATGGAAGCGTCTCATCCAAGAGTACCGTCACCATACACAGTGAGTAAACAAAAAATAATCTTATGACACAAATATTAAGAACTATGATTATTGAGCATTGTTTATAGGGTATCTTTTGTCTGAACTCATTTTACAGCAAATTATTATAGTTTACTTAAACACATTTACACAACACTAGAAACGGTAAGGTAGCATCAACTACCCACACCACAAGGAAAGGAATCGGTAAAGTAGTTGTTTGTATAACGGAATGAGTAGACATACGCACGTAGTTTTGTTGTGACACAGTATACCGACCATGTGTGTGGTAGAATCACGTCCATTAAAGCATTCACTTGACCGAATGCTACTCCATAGCACAACCCTACAATCACCCCATTTGTGGCGTCCGTAATACTTGTCCCATATTTACATTATTTTTTGTTACCATTTCTTTGTTGTTTGATAGCTAAAGAAGTTCATTCGCGAATAAGGAAGGAAGAAATTGTTGAAAATGAACTCGAAGAAGAAAGTAAGAAAAAGAAAGTTATTGAAGATGATGTAGATAAAAATGAGAAACAAGAGGCTAAAAAAGATAAAACTCAAGCAGAAACAGTCGAAGAGAAATCATTTTGGGATGATGATGAAGATGCTGGAAAAGCAAAGAAAATAGTAACTGAAGATGATCAGCCGAAGGCAGAAAAGGCAAAAAAATCTGCTAGTAAAGCTGATACCGCTGAAGAAAAGTCATTCTGGGATGACAATGATGATAATGGTAAAGCTAAAAAACCTAGTGTTAAAGATTTAGACAATACTGAAGCCGATACTGCGAAAAAGTCTGCCACTGAGCCCGAGATTGCTGAAGAAAAATCATTCTGGGATGACGCCAATGATGATGGAAAACCCAAAAAAACAGTTCAAAATGGATTGGACTTCGATAGAGCAGGTAAGGCCAGAACTTCAATCGTAGAAATCGTTGAAGAAAGTGCTGGATGGGATTGCGAAGAAAGTACCCAAAAACCAATCATTGAAGATGTCGACGCACCCAAATTCAAACCTCGGAAGTCGTTAACACGACCTGAGATAATTGAAGAAAATTTCTGGGAAGGCGATGACGATGACAAACAAACAAATAAACCTATAATAGAAGAAGCACTCACACCCGAAGTTAGCAGAGCCAAAAAGTCCGCCAATGACGCCGAAATCTACGAAGAAAAGTCTTTCTGGGACGAAAACCACAATGATAAGAAGCCGGTCGTAGAAGAAGTTATTGTGGAAAATAAGGTTGGGGAAAAGGGAGCGACAAAACCTGAGACAATTGAAGAAATACCAATCAGCGATGAAATCAAGACACCTAAGCGTAAATCCATCAAAAAAGAATCTCTTGAGGAACCATTAAGTGCTGGCGTTGAAGGTATAAAGCAACAAACTGCTTCAAGCTTCTCTTCAATTCCGCAAACAGCTTTTAGTCTGCAAGACTCTCACTACACTGTCGCATGTGTTTAACCCGTGTTTATTAACAAGCCACGTGTGTTTTTATGTTTAGACAGAGTTTTCGAAACTGTAACCACATTCAAGACAGGCGGAGACGGCTCTATAATAATGTCCAAGGTCAGCAGCACGCGGTCTCACGGCGCCATCATCACAGGTCAGTATACCGCTTCCTCCCTTCTCCCAACTAAACGCATACATTGGCTAACCTCACATCTACGAAATTGCTTAAAACTCTTTAAAATATAACGCATTGACCATCGCACGTCTAATTAAATATTACATTATCAATTTTGTAGTAAAAGTTAACGTTATATTTTAAACGATAGGTCCTGCCGAAACTCGCACTTTACATAAAATGACATCGAGCTCAGTGTATTATGACGATAACGGTGAAAGCAGGAGGGTTATTCAACCTAACGAGCCGCATTCAACTTCCCTAGAGGTTGAAGAGATAGCAAGTCACAGTTATTTCCTTTCTGAGCTCGGATATTATACAATTCCTGATCACATAAGGAGAGGTACTTATGGTATTATTGAGGAACCTCAGACTGACTCTGATGCCGAGAGCGTACCGAGATGTGCTAGGACTGCTGCAAATAGAACAGTTTCGATAATGTCAGTCTCCGAAGATGAGATGAGTTGGCAAAATGAATCCCTCTCTAGGGAAATCTCGATAGAAGATTTGTCTAAATCCATCTTCGACATCGATGAGACTAGAAAAGTATTTAGCAAAGACTCTTACGTCCGGCAGTCTTCATTCAAAGAAGATTTCTTCACTGGCGAAGGTGAAGAAGAATCACTCATTCTTAAAAAGAAGTCTGAAAAGATTTACGAGAACGATATCACAGAAAAACTAATTCACATATCGAGAGAATTTGACGATAACGAATATAAACATGACGACAAGAAAATCGATCATGTTAAAAACAGATTGTTTGAGGAATTAGTTTTAGGTCCAATAAAAAGTGTAGATAATATAACAAAAGATGTTACCGAGACAAGCGTTGAGCGAAAGAAAAGTCAGTCCAAAAAACTATTCAGTGTGCTAGAGGAAGAAGGAGATGACGAAATAGAAGCGTTGTTGAGAAGGAGCCATAGACAAAGAAGCATTTTAGACGATATTCTTACACACGAAGACGAAAAAGGTAATTCAAGTCAGTACTTTACGAATGGGAATCGTGAAATTATTATAGGCTAGCATTGACAATATAACGCTAAATATTTCCTATCAAAAGATCATTAACTGTTAATTTTCTTTAGCGCTAATCTGAAACTGTATCGCTAGTAGAAGTGTGTAGTTTTTCTTTAATATCTTTTCAATTATATTGTCAATACTCACCAATAAATGGAATTAGGAAAGGCGTTTATTTGCGTTGAAGGAAAATTAACGTTATCGGTCGATGTCAACTAATGCTGTCGTATGTTTGTTTTAGCACGCATGCGTAATAACATTCCCTTCTGGCATACTAATACTTGGGCCAAACAGAGAAGGAGAAATTAAGTCGATCTACGTCACGTCGCTAAGGTAAACACTTTTATATTGTTGTTTTGCATGCCGCTTGTTAGCCGCAGTTAGTTTTTAACAGCCTAAAATACCTATCGTCGTTTACCTGTAAGTATACACACACACATACACAATTAATTATACGTACACTCAGGTCTGCACACTGACACACGTAAGTATGCTGGATGTAAATCCAAAAACATAAATTTTCTGTAACTGCTGTATATATGCAAAAAATCTATGCCGAATTTGTACTTGTATATATTTTTTTCAGCTGCTGTTCTGGCTTTTGTCGGCAATATATTAAACATAACAATTAAAAGGAAGGATTATTTCGATTTTTATAATGCCAAATCTAAATGCCATAAATAAGTATAAAATGCAAATATATGTAAGTCTTAAAGCATACATCGCTTTAATAGTTTCTATCATTCCCTTGTAGCACCCCCTACACTTAAAGAGAGTACATTGAAGGATGGCCACGCCTTTGAATCCCTGCCTCTGGTCTACACCGTCCAAGCCTCGGGCAACCCGAAGCCCACCGTCCGCTGGCTCCACGACGGCAAGGAAGTCAAACCTTGCAAGAGAGTCCACATCTCTAACGATGGAGACGTGTACAAGATTGAGATCGACCGCGTCGATATGAAAGACGCCGGCGAATGGCAATGCGAGATCAGCAACGATTTGGGCAAGGACGTGTTGAAGGCACAGTTGACTGTGTCTCGTAAGTATCAATTCAACATTTTATACCTTTACACTTTTCATTTGATATAATTTATGAACTGGTAATAACTCTGCACAGCCGAAAGCGAACTCCGCAAACCCAAGTTCACAACACCACTTGAAGCCCAGCGAGTGATGCAGCGTGAACCTGTCACAATGAAGGCGGTCTGCAGCGCCGACCCTGAGCCGCACGTCGCCTGGCTGCTCAACGGAGTCGAACTCACACCTGATGCAACCATCATCACTGATGCTGAGACTAAGGATATCGAACATGGATTAAAGGAGTGTACTTTCACGCTGAACATCCCTACTGGTAAGAGATCTTTTTGCTCGTCTGTATGTTAGTACCTGACATCGTTATTAAAGTGTGCCTGTATTGTTTAAGGTCGTCACGCCGATACCGGCGAGTACACAATCAAGGCTACCAACAAATACGGTGTTGGTGAGAGCTCAGCTCGGCTGGACATCCTGCTGCGTCCTGAAATCGAGGGCCTTAAGGATATCACCGCAGTGCCTTTCGAGGAAACCACGTTCATTGCTAACGTTCGCGCCAACCCGATTGCCGAAGTTCAATGGTAAGTTGATGAAGTACTCATAGATTTGATAAAGCAACTTCAAACTAATAAAAGACAACGGTACTTCATTATACATCTCTGTTTTACAGGAGCAAGGACGGCTATACGATCAAGCCATCAGATCGCTACGAAATCATTGAAGACCGTGATACAGAAACATATAAGTTGGTTGTAAAGAAGGTCGGCGTGGATGACGGCGGAGTCTACACTCTTACCGCTAAGAACGAGATCGGAGAGTCTGCGCAGCAGGCCAAGCTTACTGTGCACAGTAAGTAAAGAGAAGAAACTCTTACTTAAACATTCATCAATTATATTGATGAATCATCAATTCTGATCAATTCTATTGATGAATGAACTCGAATTGAACTATAATATTTCTTTTCTCTTACGCAGCCGGTGAGCCAATCTTCACCAAACCTCTCGAAAAACAGACAATCCGTGACTACGAGGACTGCACGCTGAAGGTCCGCTGTGATGGAGTTCCCAAGCCTGAGGTCAAGTGGTACCTCCAAGGAAAGGAGATCACCAACGATGAGCGACACACCGTCACCACACAGGTCGGCGGACAAGTTGACAGCGAATTGGAGATCAAGCACTTCAACTCTACTGATGCTGGCAAGGTGAGACGAGCTGAACTTGCTCACAAATAATGTTATTTACATTTGACTACATTGAACTGGGCATTACTTGATCGAGTGCTCTAATTCTTGGTATAATTTTCAGTACAAAGTAGGAGCGTTCAGTTTAGCCGGTGAAGCGGTTTGCGAAGCCGCGATAAGTCTCGGCCAAGCGACACCCGGCTTCACGCACAAGCTTGAGCGGTCCAAGGAAGTGGATGAAGGGGAACCTCTCGAATTGAAGGCTAAGGTTGACGGCAGTCCTATCCCTACTGCTAAATGGTGAGGAAAACTACAAATGATTTTTTATTAGATAGGACAGTATGATTTATTTCTGATCGTGATTGACTTGTATATTATTTCTCAGGTACAAAGATGGCGTGGAACTGCCTCCATCAGACCGCGTTATTCAGAGCAATCTTCCCGACGGCACAGTGAAGCTGAACATCGAAAAAGCCAGTCCCACCGACTGCGGAGCCTATAAGCTTGTCATTACCAACCCACACGGAGATAACGCAGCTCTCTGCGCTGTGGCTGTCAACCGTAAAAATCTATTTCTTCTTACATTCAGCTAATATGAGCAATATAATTCGGTATCTGGTATAGTTAATTATTTTTTATTTTGTTTTGTGTCTTCCTAGCGACACCAAGGAAGCCTTCCTTCAGCCAGGAGTTGGAAAACGTAAAGGCCGTTGTTGGTCAACCGCTGAAGCTGGAAGCCAGGGTTATGGCTTTCCCCGCGCCTGAAGTTAAATGGTTCAAGGACGGTGAGTAATGTCGTACTTCATTTAAATGTTTACTTTTAAGCCTTTTTTGGTGACTGAAATTAGAACTCACTTATAAATATTAGCCTGTAACACTCGTGTAATCTTCCACTATTGGGCTCACACCACACTGAACATATCAGTTCAGTGAGAAATATCAGGGGTAATCTCGCCTGCCTACTGATTCATCTCAAAAGCTTTCTATTAATTCCAGGTCTGCCAGTCCGTCCATCGCAGGCGATCAACTTCATCAACCAGCCGGGCGGCATCATCGGCCTGAGCATCGATTCCTGCAAACCTGAGGATGCTGGAGTGTACTCTCTCACTGTCACCAACAAACTTGGAGAGGTATTTTATGCTTGCACTATATACCATTAAATACATTAAATTAAATCCATTAAATACTATATACCATTAAATACATAACGTGCATTGTGTTGAATTCTGTGTTGACTATAACTATTGTTCTTAATTGTAGGTTGCATCTCAAGCCAAGGCTGAAATAGACCAGAAAGAACGCAAGCCCGCATTCATAGCTGAACTTCAACCCGCCAAGGTCATTGAAGGTTTCCCTGTGAAGCTCGAAGTCAAGGTTCTGGGTCATCCGCCACCGACCATCACTTGGTTAGTTACAGCCTATATTTTGTGTTTCTGTTCTTGCTTATGGTAATATGATGTACAATTAAGTATGGAAATCCAGGAGTAACTACATATTTTTTTCTTACTGGATTTAATTTTGCTGAATAATTCTAATTTTGCAGATCAGCAGAAATTCAACATGGTTAGAATAAATAATATTGAACTTACTTTCTATTCTTCTTTAGGAGTCACAACGGCAAGCCAATAACCCCAGACGGCGTGAGTGTGAAGGTCGTGAAAGGAGAGGATGGTGCTCAGGCACTGTTGCTGTCAGCCGCGGCGCCAGCGCAGGCTGGGGAGTACTCCGCTACTGCATCCAACTCGCTCGGAGACTCTACCACATCCGCTCCACTTACTGTTGCCAGTACGTAATATACGTTAAATATTTAACTCAGTTATATAATATTACTATAATTTCCTTTTTCAGATTGTGGAGTCCCAAATATTATTAAAGATTGCTTAATGAGCAAGAAACTGCTGATAATTATTTATTTACATAAGTTTATACTATTCACCCTAACTTACTGTATATTTTACTTTAATTAAGTAACTATATTTTATCTTTTATTGACACCCATATAATCTTTAGGCCGTGACGACAACTCCTCGCCTCAAGAACGCCCGCAGCTAATCCACGGTCTTCGCGACGTGACTGCAGAGGAAGGTCAACCCCTCGCCATTTCTGCGCCCTTCGTGGGCAACCCTGTACCGGAGGTCACATGGACTAAGGACGGTCAACCGCTCAAACCTAGCGAGAAGCTGCTGCTCACCTGTGACGGAAAGAGGGTAAGTCCTGTTATACTTCGCTCGACATTTTAACGCTTTGAATGTCACAATATCAGTACTTATTAAAATACTTCATTTTTTTCATAGGTGGGTCTAGAAATCAACCCTGTGGAACTCCCAGACGCTGGTGTCTACGGAGTAAAACTTGTGAACCCTCTCGGTGAAGACTCGTCCGAAGGCAAGCTTAACGTCCGCAAGGTCTACCAGGCGCCGTCATTCTCGCAGAAATTCACTGATCTGCAACAGGTTTGTGTGCCATATACTTTAGTGGGTGCTTTAGCATTCGATGACTGAATAATCAATAAGATTCTAATTTCATTGTCTTTTCTCCACAGCTGCCAACATTCGATGCTAAATTCCCGGCCCGAGTAAGCGGCGTGCCTCGTCCTGACATCACGTGGTTCAAAAATGGTGCCGAACTGAAGCCTTCTGAAAAGTACAACATCAAGAGAGACGGTGACGCGTGCTGTCTGTATGTCAGAGACCTGAAGCCTGAAGACGCAGGACAATACAAGTGTGTGGCCAAGAACAAGGAAGGTGAAGCCACGTGCGAAGCTGCTCTTGAAGTAGTTGATAAGATGTAAGTAGTACATAATATTATTCACCTAATTTACAAATAAAAAATACAAACATCCGAATTGAGAAACCCCTTCATTTTTGGAAGTCGGTTAAAAACTTGTTATTAGCAGGCAAAGTGATTCAAGAGGAATAATTTTTGTATCGCCAACAAAATTCAAATCCAAAATATTGATTAACAGTAACGTTGCAAAACGAGTCTGAAAAGAATGCCATTTGAAAATATGTTTACTTGTTTTGTTCTAGTGGCAAGAGGCAGAAGGTCGAACCACCTAGTTTCCTGAAGAGGATTGGAGACATCGAAGTGTTCCGTGGTATGAGTGCCAAGTTCACCGCTTGCGCTACTGGCTCGCCTGAGCCTGAGGTTGAATGGTGAGTTAATTTTTATCTTTTCACATCTTTTTCTCATTTCAGCTTTACCATAATTTTGTCTGATAATTTAATCTCACTGTGTGTCATCCTTTTTCATCTTTTTCAGTATAAATATCTCAGTCTTAACTTTACAATCTAGTTATCAGTATGACTCTCCAGCCGTCTTGACTTTAGACGTCGTATAACAACTAACGAACTTTTAATTTACCCTTTCTCCATTATAAGGTTCCGTAACGAAGAGAAGTTGTTCCCCTGCGAACGTATCCGCATCGACACCGAGTCCACTGGCCTGCTGCGGCTGACCATCTCCGGCATCGACCAGTCCGACGTCGCCACCTACCGCTGCAGGATCTTCAACCCCCACGGAGAAGAGTCCTGCTCTGCCAATCTCACTTATGATAGTAAGTAAAACGTTAAACATACAAACTTTTGATTATTTTTTAATTGCTCGAGAAAATCCAGTTGGCTTCTATAATGTGAACAGGATAGTAAAGTAATATAGCCTGTAATGTTCCACTGCTAGAAAAAGACTTATATATCATCAGTACAGTGAGGAGACGACGAAAACCCAAAACGAACGACCAAAACCTTTGACGTAGGTTTGAGGATTTGGTACAATACTCCCTCTACATAGAAATTTATTGGCCCGTGGTCTTATGCTCGTAATAATATTATTTTTTTAACTAATTCACATTATTCTTTCTAGCGCTCGAGACTCAATCCAGCAAGCGTCCCATCGCAGACCAGTACTCCGACTTTGACAAGATGAAGAAGACCGGAGTCCCAATGCCGCTGGCCGACAAGCCGATCATCTCGCGCATGACCGACAGGCACCTCACGCTCTCGTGGAAGCCTTCCATCCCGCACGGACCAAGATTCCCTGTTACTTACCAGGTTTGTAGCGTTTGTAACTCTGCTTTGCTCATGTGCTCAGATTAGATCAGTTAGAACATAATCATTCAACATTATTATTCCCTCTTTTAGGTGGAGATGTGCGAAATGCCAGGTGGTGAATGGTTCACGGCCCGCACAGGCCTGCGGTCCTGCGCCGTCGACCTTCGCAACCTGCAGCCCTTCCGCGACTACCGCTTCCGCGTGCGCGTTGAGAACAAATACGGAGTCAGCGAGCCCTCGCCGCATGCCACCACGCAGCGCTCCAAACTGGAGCCAGCTCCGCCGAAGTTTGTACCTTATTTGGCACCAGGAATCGACTTCAGACCTGAAACTTCGCCTTACTTCCCCAAGGTAAGATTACAAAATGATACAGTAAGCAATATTCTTCTTATAACTTAACTAGGGATGATAAGAACACGAAACTTCTCAAGTTAAAAGTCTATCGTTCAAGCAGCGTCCGAGCTGGACGATGCTTAGCATTCATTTATCAGTGAAAACTCCGTCACGTGCGCTACAACATTTGCAACAATAGTTTCTACATATTTTACCATACCAGTCCATATTTTGATATCGTCTATCACAATTTCCCAGGACTTCGACATCGAGCGTCCTCCGCACGACGGCTACGCCCAGGCTCCGAAGTTCCTCCGTCAAGAACACGACGCGCAGTACGCAGTGGCTGGTCACAACGCCAACCTGTTCTGGTTCGTGTACGGATATCCGAAGCCGACCGTCAATTACCTGTTCAACGATGAACCCATTCAGCCTGGAGGCAGATACGACTTCAGTTACACCAGGAATGGACAGGCTACGCTGTTTATTAACAAGTAAGTCTATTGGATATTCTCGTACGAGTGCCTTTTCATCGCAGTTATGCTATGCTCCGTTGATATCATCCATTGAGGCCTTTGTCCATTAGTGGAACATTACAGGCTAATACTTACGTTGATATGCTACAATGATATGCTACGTTGATATACTACAACGTCTGACTTTATTCCACCAGGATGATGGAACGCGACGCCGGCTGGTACGAAGCCGTCGCGACCAACGAGCACGGCCAAGCTCGCCAAAGAGTTCGTCTCGAGCTCGCCGAGTATCCTCGCTTCATCGAGAGGCCTCACGAACAGATAGTGCTGCAAAGAAGGACCGCGAGGATCCAGGCGAGGGTCGTGGGTGTTCCCTACCCAGACATCAAGTGGTATAAGGACTGGCAGCCGATCGCGGCCAGCACTAGGATTAAGGTAAATTACATGAGTGGATTTTATAGTTGAGTCGGAAAGCACTTACAAATAATGAAATATTTTATACTAAGGATTCCATTGATATTTTCATTTTGATTGGTTTGTGTCTACGGACAAAAAATTAGTCTATGTTTTCTTCCAGATCGCTATTCCAATTTTCAATCTGATCAGTTCGATATATTTTTCGTGAAAGAGTATGACCTTTCTCTGTTTTTTCTCACCAACTTTTGCATTATTATAGTATAAATTAAATTCATGTATTAATTTGACGTTCAGTAATCTAACGCAATATTTATTCCTTACAGATGCAGTTCATAGAGCCAGACATCTGCATTCTGGTGATCAACGACGCCATCTTGAAGGACGAGGGTCTGTACTCCATCTCCGCAAGGAACGTCGCGGGATCCGTCAGCTCTTCAGCCATGATCTACGTTGAGGAGTCGGAGCATGAGTACTCAGACAGGTCGGTAATGAGAATCATAATCAATAGAGAAATAAGTGATCTGCAATATATTTCTTTTCTATATATTTCTTCTAAGGTCGATCCAACAAAAAACAACTATTTCGGTAAAAAAGTTTTATGATTTGATTGTATTTAATGTACCATTTGCTTCTTCAGGAGTAATTGTTTCAGTATAAAAATTGGTTATATTATTTTTCATTTTAGGACTTGTAACAAATAGATTGTACGGTGTATCCCATACAATACGAACCTTCATAATTGTAAATTATCAATAATGTTTTTGAATTTGCAGGATCCGTGAACACCTGCCTCGGGTGAAGGCAAGCTCGAAGCCATTCGGAGACTTCTACGACCTCGGAGACGAGCTCGGCCGTGGAGTACAAGGAGTCGTGTACCATGCTGCTGAGAGACTTACTGGTACAACTCGTTGAAGATTTATTTGACGCCTCACTGTTTAACCAGTGTTTTACCATGTCCTGCTATTTCGAGATAAAAATATCCCAATAGTTTCTTCGCCACGTACTGTTTTCATCTGTTTCAGAAGGTTTAGCGTGCGTTTCCTTTGAAGCGGAGCGGAGCTCAATCGGCCAACCACAACGTGTTTAAATAGCCAAACAACGTATCGACATTGTCGTCATCTTTTCTTTCTTTGATTGGTCAATTGAGTTTCGCGCAACTCCATTCCACTTCAATCGAAACGGTCTTGATTTCCCCAAACATACAAACAGACTTCACCAATGGTGAACTTAGATTCACAAATGTGATCAAATAAAACTACTTTTCCAGGCCGCAACTACGCCGCCAAGATCATGCACGGCCACTCCGAGCTGAAGCCATTCATGAAGAACGAGTTAGACATCATGAACATGTTGAACGACCGCCACCTCATCCGTCTGTACTCGGCCTTCGAACACGAGCACACCGTGGCTCTGGTCCTGGAACTGGCTGCTGGAGGCGAGCTGCTGAGAGACAGGCTGCTGAGAGAACAGACCTTCACTGAGAGAGACATCGCGGGCTACATCCGACAGGCGTTGAGAGGGCTCAAGCATATGCATGATAACAGTGTCGCGCATCTTGGACTTACGGTAAGTTTAGTTACTTATATCATAAGTTGAGTACTTCGCCTTATCATACGCAGTGCCGGGTCTATGATATAATGTATTTCATTAAACAAAGTTACAATAATTCAGCATTTCTATTAGGGTATAGTCCTCACAATAAGATCTCTCTCTTTTACTCAGCAATACAACCATCCAAAAACATTTTGATACCTATCTTCCTATGACAAATTAATTTATCTTTGTTTGTCCTAGATCGGTGAACTCTTGTTGGCCCATGCTGGCTCCGACGAGCTGAAGCTGTGCGACTTCGGCCTCTCCCGTCGCATCCAGATGAACAAACATGGCGCTCTGGACTACGGCATGCCCGAGTACGTGGCGCCGGAAGTCGCGTCAGGTAAGAACAAAGTTACCAATAAAAAGACGCGGTATCTTCTTTAGAGGGTTGGAAGCGTTTGGGGGAGACCTTTGCCCAGCAGTGGGACGATACAGGTTAAAACACAAAAAAAAATCTTCTTTAGTCAAGAGGTCCTAACATAAATATATCAATGGCTAAGTTCAAATTATTCGCCTCATGACCTTGTCTACCTACTTGGAAAGTTATTGCCATATTGGCCAGGGTTGGTCGCTAACACATTTGAACTTACTTGATTTGAATTGAAAATGAGATCCCGTCATTCATTGGAAATGCCTTTGTCTAAAAATGCTCTATGAGTGTGGTGTGGGGTTACGCCTAAATCTAATTTTTTGCCTTATGTCGAAACAGCATATCATTCGTACATATTTTAACTTTTCGTCACCAGGCGATGGCGTCGCGTTCCCAGCTGACATGTGGAGTATCGGTATCATCACGTACATTCTGCTGAGCGGACACTCGCCCTTCAGGGGAGCCAACGACATGGAGACCCTCACCCGCGTCCGCGAGGGCAAGTGGGAGTGGCATGATGAGGTGGGTTTACTAGACTTGAGCATTTTATAGGTATAGAGGTATAGGCCCTTTCATAGAAGCTTATTAATAAATGGCATTTGAGCTATCAAATGGTTTGTCCCTTTGCGACATACGACATATTATCTAAAACAATAAATCAACTTTTGTACTTCCGTTCGTAAAATGATTGAAATTCCGCTTTCGAGATTAGTTCGAGATTAGATTAGGTACATCTATTTTTGTTCCTCAAATGGGATAGTTAGGGAAGTAAATGTTCGACAACTTTTAAACAAAAACCCTTTGCCTAACGTTCAGAAGTTTCCACGCGACGTCATAGGTATGTGCAACGTACAACAAAAGTACGTACTGTCCCGAGTTGGGCTGCCGTGGAACTGCATGCTGCAGTTGCAGTTCAATAAAAAGGTTATATCATAACCCTTTCACCAATTTACCACCAAAATCCCCAGGTGTGGTGGTCTCGCCTAAGCCGCGAGAGCCGGGACTTCATCAGCAAGCTCCTGGTTCTGAACTGGCGCGACCGTCTCGACGTGGACGCCGCGTTAGCGCACCCCTGGCTGACTCTCGCAGACAAGATCTACCAGGAGGAGTACCAGATCAGCACTGATAGGCTGAGGAACTACTACAACTTGTATAGGTGAGGGCATAGACTTAACAATAGTTTTTGCTGGCTGTTTAAAGAGGGCACAGTTTTCCGGTTCATTTTAGGTAAAAAAAATTGTACCTACCATAATATGGTTTGGAATACGAGAACTTAAGCTTGGTCATTTTGGTCAAATGAACTAGGAAGTCTGAAATTGAACAAAGATATTTGTGTCATTCGCTGTGACAAATTGGAAGGTTATCCCCACACGTAAACAACTTATTTACTTTACCAACCTTTTTGTTGCAATTCTTCAGGGATTGGACAAGCAACGCCCAGTGCCGTAATTGGTTCCGTCGGCGCCCGCTGAGCGGGGCCTTCACGCACCCGTCCCGCATGGTGTACCCGCCGGGCGAGCTGTACACGCCGGAGGGCACGCCCGAGCGCGACCCGCACGACCGCAAGCCCAGCCCGTGGGACCTCAAGTTCAAGCAGTGGGATCATCCCGACTGGGAGGTCTCTGCTAAGTCTGAAAGCCAGTAAGTATGCTTAAATAGCTTAACAAAAAAATATTGATATAGCAATGTTTTGAAGTCCGTAGAATATTTTCATGTAGTAATAATATTTTCTTGTAGAGCATCACAATCATCCAGTCACAGTTTAGTAGATCATAGACGCATATATTGTACCTTCCTTCCTTCCTTCTTTACTTTCACAGCTACCAAAACGGCCCCGACACATACCTGCTCCAGCTCCGCGACACGCAGTTCCCCGTGCGTCTGCGTGAGTACATGAAGGTCGCCTGCCACCGCTCACCAGCTTACAATTTGTCTGTGCACGATGCATACGATCCTAGGGTGAGGACACATTTCAATCAATGCACTGCTCGTTTTCTATCCTACAAAAATTAAGCACTAAACCGGCTTTTCCTTCGCAGACGCCTATCGTCCGAGAGCGCCGTCGTTTCACCGATATTATGGATGAAGAAATCGACGACGAACGCAAGGAGAGAATCAATCAGTACGGTGAGAGCCCCGCGGCGGCAACGGCGCGCCGCCTGCGTCACGAGCTGGGCACTCGGCTGGACTCGTACGCGGAGGCGGAGGCGCTGATGGAGGCGCGGCGTGACGGCTGCCTGCCCTTCTTCCGCGAGAAGCCACAGCTGCTGCCCGTGCGGCCCGGCGAGCCCGCGCGCCTCACCTGCCTTGCCGTCGGCGACCCGCGCCCCTCCGTGCAGTGGTTCCGCAACGACAACGTGCTCGCCGAAGGACAGCGCATCAAGATCACCGAGGACGAGGACGGCCGCGTCACTCTCAGCTTCGACCCCGTGATGCAACACGACCTCGGCTTCTACAAGGTGGTGGCGCGAAACAAAGTGGGCCAGACGGTGGCCCGCACACGCCTGCTCGAGGCCACCACGCCCGATGCGCCCGACAGCCCCGTACCCGACCAGGTGGCCGCCACCGAGCTGCTGCTGCGCTGGAAGCAGCCGCGCTACGACGGCAACGCGCCCGTGCTCTGCTACTCGCTGCAGTACAAGGCCGGCGACAGCGTAGAGTGGAAGATGCTCGCCGACAACATCGACCACGAGTTCTTCGTGGTCCACGACCTCCGCCCCGACACAAGCTATCAGTTCCGACTCGCCGCGCGCAACAAGTTCGGCTGGAGCGAGCAGGGAGTGTCCACCGAACTGATCAAGACCAAGCAGGCCGGCGAAGGCAAGGTGGAGACGACGCGCGCCATGAAACATCTGCAGCAGATGACGGAGAGCGGCCACGCGATCGACGAGGAGGAGCGACCCAAGCTCAACTACACAGTCGAGACGGATCCCATCGAGTGGAACACCACCGAGACGCCCGCTAACCGGTACTCTTTCATCTCGGAGATCAGCCGTGGGAAGTACTCCGCCGTAGCGAAGGTGGCGGACACCACAAGCGGGCGGGTGCTGGCGGCCAAGCTGCTGGTGCTGCGGCCCGAGACGGAGGTGGGCGTGGAGCGCGAGTGGCAAGCGCTGCGGCGGTTGCGGCACGAGCGCTGCGCCGGCGTGGTATCAGCCATGTGGCGACCCACCGAGGGGCTGGCGGTGCTACTGCTAGAGCGGCTGCCCGGGCCCGACGTGGTCACGTGGGCCGCGCGCCGCGAAGCTTTTTCCGAGCAAGACGTGGCCAATGTGGCGGTGCAAGTGTTGGACGCGCTGCAGTATGTGCACTGGCGCGGGCTGGCGCACCTCGACCTGCAGCCCGACAACGTGGTGATGGCCGCCGACCGGCACCTGCTCGTCAAGCTGGTGGACTTCGGCAGCGCGCACCGCGTCACCAAGCTGGGTACCAGCGTGCCGCAGCAGGTGGGAGCGCTCGAGTACCGCGCGCCCGAGATCGTCAATGACGAGCCCGCCTACCCTCAGTCCGACATCTGGTCGCTCGGCGTACTGGTCTACATCCTGCTGTCCGGAGTCTCGCCCTTCCGCGGGGAGAACGACGACGAGACCAGACAAAACATCTCCTTCGTCAGGTATCGGTTCGAACACCTGTACAAGGAAATCACACAGGTAACGCGTAACTTCCTTACCTTCAAAGTTTTATTCCACGTGTGACTGGTTACTTATTTTGTCTCTTGTTGTTTCTAGGAAGCGACCAGGTTCCTGATGTTCATATTCAAGAAGGTGCCGCTGAAGAGGCCGACGGCCGAGGAGTGCCACGAGCACCGCTGGCTCACGCAGAGCGACTTCATGAACAAGAAGAGAGAACGAGCAGTGTTCCGCACCAACAAGATCAAGGTAAAGTAGACCTCATGATTATACTAAGCCTAGATAATGTAATAGACCTAGAGCCCGTGAACCCCAGACCTTCGTCATTTTATAAAAGCTGAAAGTTTGTCAGCGCATGCTCCCAACACAGGTAAGAACGATGGACAATTATGAAGTTTGGGTTACAGTGGCTTTGGCAGGTAAACGGTACTAAAGGTGTGTAAAATACCGATCTAAATTCATCAAATAAAAAGTGTGATTTGTGTGACATGACATATGTCATTTGAAAGCTCTTGAAGAGTTGTACAAGTCACCCTTTGACGGTGATATCGAAATCGACGGCCAACTTGGTGTTTTCGACCATTGAAGATTGGAGTTGACCTATGCTATGGACGCTGATCCTAATGCTCAACAGTGACATGACCTATGTCATTTGAAAGCTCTTGACAAGTTGTACAAGTCACCCTTTGACGGTGATATCGAAATCGACGGCCAACTGGGTGTTTTCGACCATTGAAGATTGGAGTTGACCTATGCTATGAACGCTGATCCTAATGCTCAACAGTGACATGATCTATGTCATTTGAAAGCTCTTGACAAGTTGTACAAGTCACCCTTTGACGGTGACATCGAAATCGATGGCCAACTTGGTGTTTTCGACCACCGAAGATTGGAGTTGGCCTATGCCATGGACGCTGATCCTACTGCTCAACAGTGACATGACCTATGTCATTTGAAAGCTCTTGAGGAGTTGTACAAGTCACCCTTTGACGGTGATATCGAAATCAATGACCAACTTGGTGTTTTCGACCATTGACCTTTAGTACCGTTTACCTGCCAAAGCCACGATAACCCAAACTTCATAATGGTCCATCGTTCTTAACTGTGTTGGGAGCATGCGCTGACAAACTTTCAGCTTTTATAAAATGACGAAAGTCTGGGGTCCACGGGCTCTTGGTCCATAAGCAGATATGAGCAACTCAAGCAGACCTGCCACTGAAAAAAACGCCAGCAACACCTGACCAGTCAGTGGGATTTTCTTAAAGGCAAAAAAAAACCTGAAGATATTTCATTCACTCAAGAACTCGAGGGCTTATAATACTGAATTGTTCACGTTCTTGTCCCCAGGAATTCAGCGAGGAATACCATGCGAAGCGGGAAGCCGCAGCGCTAGACATCGACCTCATCTCCAAAGTGTTCGGGGCGAGCGCGACGCGACGAGAATCCGACCAATGACATATCTCACACACTACGCTAAGATCTTGTTAACTGGGTTTTTAAGACAACTGTGCTAAAATAATGTAAAGGAAAAACAAGGACAATTGTTGCCAGAAGAAGAATAGTTTTTTTATAATATTTTAAAATTACCAAAATTAAATGCCAGAATAAAAAATACCTTACTAATGTATTTCAAAATACCAAAATAAATAAAACCCGGAGTTTATTCTACCATGCAAACGTCCATAAACTACTAACATCAAAATGTACATTTTTATATGAAACGAAATTCTAGTCATAATAAATTACGTTACGAATCGTTGTTACTACTGTTAAGCTATTTATTTAATTATTGTATACTTTTTTACCTTTTATTTTTACTGATTGGTATTGGTGCTCTAGTATTAAACTTATTAATAAAGAGCATTCGTTTATATATACAGATTGTTTCATTTTCCTTTCATAAATACAATAACAAATTTGGTCCCTATTTTCATGCAAGCTATGTACCCGAGTACATTTACTAACTAGTTTACAAAGTTCGCTCTACCTAAAAAACTCTATATTAAAATAAAAAGTAGGTTTCAATGTAAAAAGATAATTATATTTAAAACCTGTTCACATACATTATTTACATTTTATTACATAATATTCTATCACAATTTTGGAGTATTGACTAACGCAAAATTGTTACTGCTATTGCAAGCCCAAGCTCCACTAGAGGCATTGCAAATTAACTATTCATTGGCTTTTTAACAACAACTATAACAGAGCATGCCATTGCTAAAAAGCTTACACAATTAACTATAGAGATTATTAATTTATTCACATACTTGAGGGCGGTTTTCTTTTGGTCACATAACTCTGCCAATATTCAAATATTTTGTTTGCGTAATGACGTCACAAATGAACTAAGAACTAAATAAGTTCCTAGTTCATTTGACAATGTAGATTGGATCAAAATCCAATCATCCAATCTACATTGGAAAAAATAATTTGACTAATAGAATACCACCCTCAACCAGCTTCGCATAATGGGTGTACAATCATTTAGTTCGTAACCAAGGCATGTATAAAATGGGTGGTCCTGCAAGTATAGTTAGTGCATAGCAATAAAATATGTTTTTACCCCATTACATTATTTAAAAGACGTGTAATGGCAGCTGGCTGTAGCTTGAAATTTTCGAGACTTAGCAATTAACTTTTGAATATAAGTACTTATTCTGAACATCCATCTTTAGCTATGAGGATGATTGATGAAAGCCAGGTAATCAAAAGTATGTATTTTATTTCATTGTAATATTATCTCAAGTGGTGATTTTTGATAATATCCCATTGCTGTTAAAAAAATAACATAAATATCTTTTGTCCTTAAACCTCATAAGTTTTAATTCTTTCCTACTCAATATTAGCTTCTATTTCGTTAGTAAAATATTTGCCAGTACAAAACAAATTGAAACTACTAAAATGGAAGAAATGTACTACTATAAAACTTCATACAATTAATACAATGTTAGGAATCTCGTTCATTTATTATTGTAATTAGTGAGATGTTTGATTATTTACAGAATACTTCATTGATCTCATAATTATAAAATAAGGTTAACATGAATTGGTCAAGGCATTTGTGAGAGAGCAAGAATTGAAAAAAAAAATTAACCAACATAACATTTTCTGTTTAGAACTTCATAATAATAAATGGATTTAAACACAGAAATAAATTATTTCTGTGGAATTAAATATTTCATTGTGTAAACTAATGTTAACGAGACAAGATTATTTTGATAAGTCCCATCTTTCAAACCCTTGAAGTATTCCTAAATAATTCTCTATATTCTCCATTATTAATATAGTATACACTTTAGTTATCTCTTGTTATTAGCTATATATTCCTGTACTTTAGTTTGGAACTCTGTCTTATTTTTATTGTACATCTCTGCCGCTTCTATATTCAATGGGTCTTCAAAATTTAATAGATCCTGAAACAAAAATAATAATATAACTTTATTTTTATCTCCTTAAAGAGTGCAAAGGTCCAAACACAACAAGTAGGTATCTCTCGTTCAAAAATATAACAAAGATTTATTCTAGAGGTCAATGACTCCATTTGTTACACCTCAGAAGTTGTACCTAAAATATTAAAATAAGTCATACCATGCTACAAATCTATTATCTTGTTGACAAGTAAAGTTTATCCTATAAATGGTATTCCATATTTTATTTCACTATATTAATCATTGTGAGGCTATTAAGATGAGAGCAAACCATCCCCTAGAATGGTACTGTACTATCACATTCAAAAATATTTTATTATAGTTTTAGTAAGAAACATAATATAAATAAGAAATAGCTTTTAAAAAGGAAATTACTATACAAAAACCACAGTTTAAATATGTAAGGATTAACTGTCTGGAATAAAATAATTTAATTTAATTCAAAACTTACAGTAAACAATGAATTAAGTCCCCAGATCACGTCTTTAAGTCTTCGAGTAGGTGCCCAGCCGTGTTCGTCAATGGAGGTTTGTCGCAGCAATGAGAGGCAGATGTCTCCATCAACATTGATGTTTGGATGCCACAGTCGTGTCAAACATTTTACTCTAGGAGGCTGTGAACAGATTGGTGATCAAGTGATTACAAAAAAATTCAGTTAATTAGGAATATTGCACAAGAAGGAGATTTTCCTAGAAGTTATATTTTCTATAAGTGTGTTGGATTGGTAGGTGGAGAATTTTCACAGTACTGTTATTTTTTAAGTAAGCTTAGACAATTTAGCAACAATGTTTATCAAAGTTGTATAAATGTAAAGAGAATGAGTTTTAACTTATAGATATAGATATTGCTGCAATACTCACTGCCATATTATAATCGTCGGTCACAAAAACGCTAAATTTGAACTTCCCTCCCTTCCAGTAACCCTCGTCAGGAGCCACTGTCAACACAAAGTCACTTAACACGTTAGGGTCCTCAAAACTAATGCTACACGTCGTCGGCAGGTTCTCATTCATCTCCTGAACCTCCTTTATTAGCAACTTATCGCGAATCGAAATTCGTCTAACAGGATCGGTTGCTATACCATTGGTCGGCTCTGTGTGCTCCTTTTTCAATTTCCTATTTAAAGTAATCATTTTTGGAATTTGCTATTTATTTGACTAGTTAATTGGATTTTATTTTACAACATAGCAACGAAAAATTGATACAAAAATTGATAAAATATTGCAAAAAACACACGCAGCTGTGTGATTCTAGTCGCCAATCGCTAATAATACTGATTGACAGTTGACACTGACAGTAGTGACCGATGTCAAATGCCATAGATTTTTAATTTCTGTGGGTTTCGTTATAGGATCACTTTGCGTGTAGCGTAGCGTCTAGTAGGTACTTTAGTACCACTGTTTAGTACCTACTAAACTAACTAATCTTATAATACTAGCGTTTGTGATTTTGAGATGTAAACGACACGTTGCAGTACTCGCAGTTGGTACGGTGTTGGTACGTATGTAAATAAAAATCATACCCATGCCTCGATAAAATTCATCCAAAAAAAAACATTGACAATGTCAAAGAAGGTGAAAAGACCATATGAAAAAGTGATATTTTTTTAAATTGATTGTTGAAAATTATCGTAAAACCATGAATTAGAACCATACCAAACTCAAATAATTGTGTCAGTGTCAGACGTGTCAGTACTGTCAGATCAGCACAGCAGGCAGGTGTATTGAAATAATTTAATGAAATGAATGACGTCAGTCAGCTGATTTCGAACCATTACAAACGATTGTGATAATTTTCCTATTAATCTAAATTAGTTTTTAAGCTTAAACTAATTGAAACAGCCATTTATTTCATAGTGTAATAGAATGGCAGATATCACTTGGCCTTGGCAGTATAACTTCCCGCCCTTTTTTACGTAAGTAAACAACTTTTTACTCTCACCCAGGTTAGACCCAAAGTTAAGACAAAATTTAAAAGTTTCATCATGAAAACAATACTAGGCAAGCACTGGAAATACGTTAACGAAGGAAATGCTCACATTGTCATCCAATTGGAGGGAACTGAGAATGTTTTACGTCTATATAAAGGAGAAAAGCCGTCAGACCTCGATATCATGAACAACTCTGTGAACTACATTAATTCAGTGATGATACCATTGTTCCGGATACCTAATTGTAGTCAAGAAATAGTGGAATTATCTGAAGAAGCGCTGCAAGAATTGAACAAAGATTTATTACCCTTAAGGCCGGAGACTAGAAGGCATAAATTGATATCATTTCATTTTGCTATCAAAACACAAAACTTAACCATCCTGAGTCCAAAATGTGAAGATAATTACTGTGTAGAAATAAAGCCTAAGGAAGGTTTCATACCGGCTAGTTTGGCTTCAACTTCCAAATGCTTTTATTGCTTGAAACAGTTTATGAAAATGGAATTAAAGGAAATCAAGAATATCAGCCATTACTGCCCATTGGATCTATTTTCTGGAGACAGACAACGAATGAATCATGCAATAATGTACCTTATCAACAATCCACAAAACAACTTTAAATTCTTCAAGAATAGTCAAGTGGTGTATTGTGAGAAATCAGAGACAAGAGAATTTGATGATGTTCTTAAAAATATGAAAATGTTCCCATCATTACATGAATTTGTAGACTTTCTAATAAATGTTCTGTTAAACGACTTTAGTCAGCCACAGAGAACTGAAAATGAGGTAATGAAACAAAATGCATTGGAAAATAAATGTAATAAACAAAGTACATTAAAATCGGAATCATTTCTCCACAACTTATTGGAACTACAAAAATTATCTGAATATATCAAAGTAGGCTCAAACATAACCCAGAATTCAGGTACAGAATATGTGAAACCTCTTTTACAATTCATTGAATGTAATAAATTGGACCTGAGCATAGAAAGCGATAGAAATACATTTTTGAAAACTGCAAATCCATTGCATTTGGCACTTATCTCGTCTGTAGCTAAAGATTGCTCAATCATGATTTCATTCTCATCAAACTGTGTTGAGGACTATCCTTCTATAGAATTTGGAGGGAAAAGAATCTCTTACAAGCTAGCAATAACAGATTTAGAACCAAAAATGGCTAAAACATTGGTGAAGAGAAAGGGAATTGAGAAAAATGTGTTAGATATTTATAATAAGCGTAAGGATATGGATGTGTAGATAATAGTAAGTATGAATACGAATACGAAGAATACATTTCATTCATAGTTAAGTTACAAACTATTACAAAACTTTAAAAAATGTCCTCATACGATGAAGCTCCTACATCAATATGATTTGCTTTTTTTTAAGTTAAGACCTCTTTGTTAGTAATAATTAATACACCCGGACAAATTCACACACGGTTAATTAGACCCAAGATAATTAAGAACCATAAACAACCTATGGTTGTAATGTACCTCTGATCTCTATCTATTGTGTCGATAACCATTGGTATCCATCTCTTTCCAGAATCCAACCCAATGTCGAAACCCGAGCGAAACAACTAGAAGCATGGCAACAATTAATCACAGAATACATGAGAGCAAACAAACTGTCAACCTTAGACATAAGAGAAACACAGAACTGCCCACTATTTAATAACACGTCAATTAACCGGAAGTTGTCGCAAGAAGGTGTGTTGACTATTTTAGAGGATATGGCGAAGACAGGAAGAGCCGCGGCGGTAGATAAGAGTAGGAACGTGTGGGAGGTGTACTGGCACTCGCTGGATGAATGGGGGAATATGGTGTACAGCTGGGCTAGTAGTAACGGCATGAATAATTCCGTGTGCACACTATTCGAGTTGCGGGAAGGAGACAATACTGTTGATGAAGGTGAGTTAATTTTATTTTGAGAATTACTCTTATAATTATGATGACTGGGTTTGACCATAGTATGTCATTTAAATTGTACTTATATAATGTATCGTATCTGAAGTGGGCAATATTTGGCACTGCCAGTTGGAGGTGAAAAAATATTTTTAACCTATGTACACCGATTACTCTGGGGTTTCTTATCCGATTTACGTGATTCTTTTTTTGTTCGATGCTGTACATTCCCATTGGTTCCGTTTAAAGTTTTATCCCAAATTTCCTTCGGGAATCTAACTAAAATTGAAATAATGTAACGGAGGGTAAAGAAAAAACATTTATCGGGTGCTTCTGTGGCGTGCGCTGCGAAAACTATAGATGATACATACATAAAAACAATGTTCTACACGTTTAAAGAACTCATTATTTCGCATAATAAAACCCGCGACAGTATATGTCTATCTATTATAGTTTACGTACAATTACCACTTCAAGTTAAATTTCTTCAATTTAAAAAGTACTGCAATTGTTAGTTTCTGATATTCGCATGATGATATCAATATAAATGCATCTACAATAAAGATCAGTAAAATGACTTTCAACACCTTTTTAAATTATTACAATTGGAACGCCCGTTTAAATTTCCAATCTAATCAGCGGGCGGGTTAAACAAACCGTTGCGCTGATTAGATTAATTAGAAATACGTAAATCACTGCTATAACATTACCATGACTTATTGAATTAAGAAGCTAATTAACTAACAAACAAAGAGAGTATAGACACTAAAAAGTAAAAAATAAAATTTAAATAAAACTACGTTTAAAAAAACCGACTTCAAAACTAAAAAGCAAAAAATTACTATAATTATAATATGAGTACTACTTAGGCAGTAATAATTATTAATTATATACTAGTATTGTTAGTTTTGGAGTCGATGACAGCCAAGAAGAACATTGTTAAAAAATTGTTATGTCTTGTCACTGAAACTACCACGTTAAGACGGGTTACACTTACATCACGGGGCACCGCTAACTAGTATTAACTAGATTCAATTTAGCCTCGATGAAAGTTCCTAAATGTAATCTATACGACAGTGGTTGATATTCAGTGTTTTTCCTATACTGACCTCTATCTCTCTTCCTTCCAGAGTTCCACGGTCTGGATGTGAATGTGTTACTAAAAGCATTAAAATCCCTGGAAATGAAAGGTAAGTGCGAACTGATTCAATTTGACGACAACCAAGGCGTTAAGTTCTTCTGATACCCGCTCAGTGCTGTGGGCACTACGCTTAACCTCCTAATCTTAAGTGAAACATTGAATTTCGATATTAAATGTTGAATGCATTATGTTAAGTTATAATTTTTAATGTTTAAATATATAGCTAATTTTTTAACATATTGTTTTATTTCTGTACCGATGTCTTCAGTGAGAGGGCTTATAATTGAGCTGAACTGTTTCATTGGCGGCGCAAGTCTTTCAATAAATATTTAGCTACATAATACCTGGCTACATCCAAGAGGAAGGTGATACGATACTCCAATCCCGTAATTCCCACGGGATCAGAAACAACCCGGGTAAAAAAACGAGGCTCTGCTAGTAGTGAATAAAACTAGAAACAATTATTTCAATTATTTTATTACAATCAATCGTGTAAAATTGTACAATTTCAAAATTCTTTACCATTAATTAGAATTACATGCATTACTCGTACAATGAAAATTACAAACAGAAAATGTGATCATTAGAATGTGCAGATTTATCTATTATCTATAGTCTAGCATGGGGCATAGACCATAGATATAGGTCAAACGTAGCTTATATCTATGGCCACATCCACAAGTGTCTATGGCTAGTTTTAGTTAAGGTTGTTTCCTCATTAAATCTCTGGCTATTTCAAAACATAGCATGAGAAGAACGTAGTTTTTTAATACTTATTTACTATCTTATTTCATTTTGAAAAGTGATGCATTAACGCATAAACCCGTGGTTCCACCGCGAGCTAAGCGAACTTATCAATGACTGTTCTATTAATAGAAGCTATAAAGTAATGAGTGAGTGCTCTACTCGCGATGGAAACATGACCTAACACACATTACACGACCATACAACATTATGTACAACAATCAACTTTTTAATATTTTGATTGTAAAATACACTGAGATTGAAATTCAATTGAAAACAACAAGAATAGTTTAATTCGATTCGTTTATGTATTAATCATGTCAAATTATAAAATAACTTCTAATAAAAGAAAAATTGGTTTTAATACTTTACAATCAAATATTAAAATAAAAACTGCATAACTATGTACACCCCCTTAAATAACAATTAAACAATCAGTCTTCAACCAAAATATATTATAATTATTCATTTCGCATAAATCAACAGATAAAAATAAATAAAAATCATTATTTACAAAATATTTCAATAAATAAATGTAAGGCCCATAGCACACGGCGTATTTTATACGCGCAGACGACGCGAGTATTAGGAACGCGCGTCTTCGGCGCCGTAGACGCTGAATGTTGCGTTTGCATTGATGATACAAGCGCGCACATGAAGCGCGTATACGTGCTTTTGAAGCGCGTACAAATGAGCAGTGTTGTCTCAACCGACGCCATTGTACAACTGGAGACTGGAGGAGTCTCTGGTCAAAACGCAAAGGCTACGAGCGGCTACAGCGCGTATACGCGCAGGAGACGCACGTTTCATGATCGCCCCGTGTGCCTAGGTTACAAGGTTGCGTTCGAATCTCGTTTGAAGCTCGTATACGTGCGTCATCTGCGCGTCGCCTGCGCGTATAAAATACGCCGTGTGCTATGGGCCTAATTGTAAAAGTAACACTATTTAAAAATGTGATCAAAAATCCAAATATAATTCTAGTCGTTCTACTTTTGAGCCATAATTAATAAACAACAGAGATACTACGTGTATATTCAGCCTAATAAGTATTATTTGCGACAAACGACAACACTTAAATTGTTTAAAAATGCTATTTACACAAAGAATGCACAAAGATGATAAAGAAAATTGTGTGAATCTTATTTTCATAGCAATAGGTATGAGTTTCTTCGTCATAGCAAATATTAAATATTGTCATTGTCAAAAATTTAATATGCCTATTTTACTCATTAGACAAGGACAGATGTATCTACTATCCGAGTAATGTAACCGCGTGAGTTACTTAATAAAAAATCTTATGATTTCCACCTGCTCTCATGTGTTCTTGATCACCTATGCACTTTGTCTTCTATTGCATTACTGTGCTATTTTTAAATTACTTATTAAGATTGTTGCCTTATCTATTTCATACATCACAGATTTTTTACAACATACAAAGGAATGTTCAACTATGTACCTTAGTTATTTAAAGCAGTCATTCAATTACATCGATAAGTTTATCGATAAATTGACTGTTTTCTGCCCTTATTATAACGTTAATAGTAAGCTAAATATCAATAGCTTTTGGTACATTTCAATATAGAAAATTGGTTCATTGGTTATCATAAGTATCTACGATTACAAAATCGAAATGTAAAAGTTTATCAACACTACTTAGTGTAAACGATTCAAATTCTTCATTGGGTACAATGTCTTTACAAGTGGTCACTCGCTTCGAGGGCTGCGTTACAGTATCCGTTGCCCCGCTCTGCATTTCCATTGGGAAGATTACCGTTCCCGTTGACCTTCTCGGTGACGACGAGGTCTACGGATGGCACGACAGCGTTGGAGCTCTTACCCCCGGGCGGGCGGTAGAACCACCACGCTAAGAAGAAGAATACAAGCGAGCACAGCTTACCGACAAATGCTAGTGCTAACATGTACCTGAAAATAAATTTAGCAATTAGGTGTTACCCTTTTTTATGCCAAGTAATAGAAATCGGAAGATGCTGAGAACAGTAACGAGTAAACGTTCATAGTTGAAATTGATTGCCAGAAAATAACACATGAACTTACTTAGAAATTACCTACGACAGTTGGAACCACCAAAATTAATAAGTAGATACATATGCTGCAAAAATCTATTTGGTTCACACTGTTGATAGGCTAGACATGGAGCTATAGATCTAAATACTGATGATAATAAAACCGTTAATCGTTTAACCTCACCTGCTCATATTGTAGTTGTCATACTGCAAACAAGCCCCAGTCTTGTCACATGTTGTAGACCAGAGAGAACAAGACAAGTCAATCAGGAATCCGAAGAGCAGAGGAGCGGGAATGGTCCCCAATAGACGGACCTTTATCCATTGGATGCCGAGAGCGAACGATCTTTGGTCTTCGCGCACGCATCTGATGAAGTAACATAGAGATTTTAGTACAAAATTACAAGAATATATTTACTTCTTTTCTCGGGATTTTCACATTAAGTATTCAATATAAATTACTTTACAGGAAAAAATCTATTTTTGGTACCTCTAGGCAATGTGTTAGGACCATATTTCTATAAAACGTATATCAATGAGTCAATTACCTGAGTGTGGCTGACAAAGCAGGCATAGTGGCCAGGAAGGTGAACAGCATCACACCGAACGAGAGACAGACGAACAGCCACAAGTACGGACAGTCAGTCGGGCAGATGCTGTTGATGGCTTCGTATTGTACCGTATTGTTAGTTGCTGAAAGAAGACGTAATAGAAGTTAGACAAATGTGCGTATCAAAACAACAAAGCATGGGCATAGCTCAGAGTTTATCAGCCTAGAAGGGAAAATAGTAGGACTTATTGAAAAGCGTGGACAAAATAAATAATACTTATGCTGTGGAAGACCGTGTCTCACACTGTACAGTACAGAATCTATGAAAAATAAATGACAGCTGCCAATAGATGTGGCCAAATTGTGGACAAAACAAATATTATGATTTTAATTCTTTTACTTTCTCGACTCGATCAGAAGATGTACTGACCAGCATCGATAGTATACTCGGGCAGGGTCCCGTTAGTTCGTATGCAGGCGCAGTTGTGGAAGAGCTGCGCGGCGCCGGCCAGCGTGCGGCGCGCGCAGCCCGCGTGGCAGCCCGAGAAGTACACGGCGCCGTCCGCGCCGCACACCGGCGCGTACGGCGCGCGCGCGCACCCGCACGCCGCGTTGCACGCCGCCGACAGCGCGTCGCCGCTGCGGGGGGAGCCACATTACACCTTTGATAACTATCACTGTACGAGTATATATGAGGATATTCATATTATATGGATCGTCATGCGCTTCACAAACTTTACACCGCAGATAGCACTAATGATCGCAAACCGCCTTCGGGTATATGCTCTTTGCTGATTGATTTTGGCGAGATTTTAAACTAAATAACGAGACTATTGCAATCTAAAGTTGTTATTTTTCTAAAAACAAGAGAACTCTCAATGTATATTTGTAAAGAAAGGTTGCGATTTTGAACCATATTTTATCTAATTCATAACTTAAACCCCACATACCCCGGTACAGCCGGACTGCTGTACTTAGTGGTAACGCCGGCGAAGGGGTAGTCGTCACAGTTGAGTATGAAGCTGAAGGTGAAGAGCGCTGCGACGACCGTGGAGGCGACACACAGCTTGATGATGCCGGCGCACGCGAGCTGCCAGCGCTTCACCAGCCACCCGCCCAGGAACGTGCCGCCGCCGCCCGCCGGCACCGTGATCAGACCTGATAGGAAACGCCGTGAGTTACGTGACATAATTATGGGGCCAGGAAAACAGAAAGTGGCAAAGAAAGACCATGAATTACGTAGGATACAGACCAGGCCTCTTAGGGTGCTTTCAAATTATGCGTTTCGTGTCGGACCGCTGCAGTGCCGAAGCGGTGCGTTTGTCGTATTGTGAACGTACGATCGTGTTTTCATACAAATCGAGCAGCTCGGCACAGTGCGGCGTTGTCGTGCGTTCGCGGTACCGACGCCGCACTGTTGCCGGACTGCTCGATTTGTACCGCAGCGGTCCGACACGAAACGCATAATTTGAAAGCACCCTTAGACCAAGTCTGTTACCGTACACCAAAGTCAATAATAGAAAGAGCGATATCTTCGGTGAAGAGAAAAACCTGAAAGACGATAAACATGTACGGTGATCGCCGAATGTCCGATTATAGTAACTTACCCAACAGCAATGCAGCCTGTGAAGCACTAACGGCGAACTGGTTCTCGATGAGTTTGGGCAAGAATGCAGCAAAGCCTGATATGAGCATCCCTTCACTGGCTCCCGCTAGGTTGAGGAACAGGAACGTTGGGTTCCGGAGTAGCGCCGCAGTGGCCTTAGGGAGCTCTCGCAGGGCGTTGAATGCAGCGGCTTTGGACGCAGATTCATGAGCCTCTGATACTTTAGCTGCTCGGATTTCTTCGGCACCTGAAAAAGCAGTTACGTTATTACTGTAAAATTTCAGAGAGTTATGAAAGAACACTAGTCCTTTGCTAACATAAGGTTTGCCTTTATTATTCCAACAATTCATTCTCTAATCAAAACCCAAACACTGATTGATATAAGCAATAGGTATTATAAGAACAACTTACCAGGCAACTCGTAAGGGAACGCCAATAGCGGCATCGCGATCAAGAGGCAAAGCAGAGCCGACAGGATGAACCCGATCCACCATGCGCCGATCCATACGGAGCTCATTGGCGTGATGCCCACTCTGGAAGAATAATTAATTTCATTGACTTCAGAATATAAACTTAATAAAGTCATCTATGTGCTGTGTTTGGACATATATTATGATAATAAATCAATGTTGACTAGAGCCCAGATTATGATATAATATGATATAAATCAAAGTTGCATACGAGCGCATAGTATGTATGTATACCGATACTGGGCAACCTTAAACTTTTTCAATTATAATTTATCAACTATACAAAGGAGAAACACAATGAGAGGGATCTCATAACTAGAAGGGAAATCAATAAAGATACTTATGTTAATTGTATTGAGCCTTTGCGAACAAGCAGATGTCAGTGTTGGGGTAACTTGGAGTGTTTTCTTATGCTAATTCTACGTTTGGTTAACAATTGAAACTGGTCGGGCGCGCTCGCTGCCCGGAAGGCCGCGAGTGAATAGTGATGTAGGCTTTGATTGGTCTACAATGCGGGCCTGTGTTTATTTATACTTTAAACAAAACGGCTGTCTATACGTCTGATAAAGCACGGAGGTATGTAAATTAAGTTTTAATGCGATTTATAGTGATGCAACGATGAATGGAGTAACGGAGTTCTATAATTTATCTAGTTGTTTGTATAGTGATGTTTTAATTAACATTATTATTTATTTAAACGGGAACTTACGTACGACGACGGAGGCTACTGTTGAGAGTCACCGTATGTGACCGAAACGTGTTGAGGAACTCTCAACAGTAGCCTCCGTCGTACGTAAGATCCCGTTTAAATAAATAATAATGTTTTAATTAACAGTTTTAATAAAACTTTATCAACAATGGAATATGAATTGAATCCGCGGCGGCAGAGCGTGTGAGTCGTTTCGCTAACTTACTAACCTATCCATAACTTCTATACATAAGTTTTTCATCTAAACAAGACATTATTTGTTCGAAAATTCCCAGAATTAATTAGCTGAATATAAATTGATTCATTAATTTATAGAATAAACCCTTCCTACAAGCCGCACTAATATTATTTTCGTCAAATATCGAGAACCAATGAACATTGTTAGTGGAGAGCTTTTCAACAAACGGGCGCTCCCGTTCTGTGAAACGTTCCTATATTGTGATTCATTATTCTGTTTCAGGGAAGGAACTTTCATAAGCATTCCTTTAACTTACGTCAGTAGGATTATTTCGGTACCTATTTTAACGTTTTGCAATTTATTAATGTTATTTCCCAAGCATGTGTCTATGCATCGAAGTCATATACTTAAAAGTATAAAAAATACGTAAAATAAAGCAGGTATCATTAATAAAGCTACTCGTAACCACAAAGGTTAATAAACCGTGCTCCCACAGTACCATCTATTATTTCACGAAGCTATAAAAGTACTAGCTTTTACCCGCGACTTCGTCCGCATTAGATTGTTACTTTGGACAGTAGTTTTATTTTTAACCTTTAGGATCTTACCAAAGTATGACTCAAGCTGCACACTCACCGGGACGGAACGTCTCGGGATTTATCATTTTTGCTTGTGAAAATTCGAACGTAGCTTCATAGAAATACAGCATAAATGGCTATGCATTCAAATGACGCCGCGGGATTGACAAATCCTTTTCGATGCCGTGGCGCTATTTTAAAGTAGGTATAGCATTTGTTTATATACGAATACGTTTGATTTTATATTAGCAAACCTTAAAATCCCTAGCCGTGCCGTCCCAGTGAGCGCGAAGCATCAAACAATTGCTTAGGTGAAAAATAGTAAACATAATATAGAAAAATAGTATCTTATCCGGAGGGAAATTCGGGATAAAAATTATCCTATGTCCTTTCTCAAGGTCATATCTATGTCTATACCAAATTTCAGCAAAATCGGTTCAGTAGTTTTGGCGTGAAAGCGTAACAGTATCTTATCCGGAGGGAAATTCGGGATAAAAAGTATCCTAAGTCTTTTCTCAAGGTCATATCTATGTCTATACCAAATTTCAGCAAAATCGGTTCAGTAGTTTTGGCGTGAAAGCGTAACAGTATCTTATCCGCAGGGAAATTCGGGATAAAAAGTATCCTATGTCCTTTCTCAAGGTCATATCTATGTCTATACCAAATTTCAGCAAAATCGGTTCGGTAGTTTTGGCGTGAAAGCGTAACAGTATCTTATCCGGAGGGAAATTCGGGATAAAAAGTATCCTATGTCCTTTCTCAAGGTCATATCTATGTCTATACCAAATTTCAGCAAAATCGGTTCAGTAGTTTTGGCGTGAAAGCGTAACAGACAGACAGACAGACAGAGTTACTTTCGCATTTATAATATTAGTATTAGTATTGTCTATACCAAATTTCAGCAAAATCGGTTCAGTAGTTTTGGCGTGAAAGCGTAACAGTATCTTATCCGCAGGGAAATTCGGGATAAAAAGTATCCTATGTCCTTTCTCAAGGTCATATCTATGTCTATACCAAATTTCAGCAAAATCGGTTCGGTAGTTTTGGCGTGAAAGCGTAACAGTATCTTATCCGGAGGGAAATTCGGGATAAAAAGTATCCTATGTCCTTTCTCAAGGTCATATCTATGTCTATACCAAATTTCAGCAAAATCGGTTCAGTAGTTTTGGCGTGAAAGCGTAACAGACAGACAGACAGACAGAGTTACTTTCGCATTTATAATATTAGTATGGATAGTATGGATTATATTTAAAACTCCCTCTCATCAAATGAAAGCGAAGCCTTCCAAAGAGGTCGTTCAAAACTCATTCTGCGTAAAATCATATTTCGTTGAAGCCATGAAAGTATAAAACGGAATTAATTTGGCTGAAAAGTTGCCATGAGTACCGCGAGTCACAATATGATGAAAGCGGGGGCAGGCTGAATGGCGGCGAACGCTGTGCCTAGATTAAATATTAAAAAAAGAAACTTGCAATACGCGGGACACGGAAATGTCTGCGTGTGGACGCGCTGCTTTAGAATTAGATGTGTACACTCGACCCGTTTGAAGTTTTCTTACTAGTACTAGTAGTATATCGTATTAATATAATAAAGCTTTTGACTTCAGTTTGTTAAATAATCAGTTTAATAAGAGTTTGATCTTTGTTTCTTTGAACGAATCAACCTTAAGAACTGCCAGACAGACTTTAGTCATAATGATGTTTGTATTGTAAAGCCACATTCTAGTGGAGTGGGTTCTTTTTATTCCGAAATTCCTACGGGAAGGGCTAAAAGCGCGGGACACTGTTACCAATCATTTAGTTCAAATTAAAATATAACCACGACACAAAATTATAATCGTTTATAAGTAATATCGCACCCTGCCTTAAACAAAATGTCAAAATGTACTTACGCCGCAGCATCCACGGTGACGAAGTCTGTGTATATCTTGAGCATCTGGCCTCCGATGACGTAGCCCAGCGCTGGGCCCACCACCGCCATTGTGTAGTATACACCTGGAAGAATTCATACATACATATTACATACATAGTATTATACATAGTTATAACTTTTTAGAACATAGATTGATATTTGTTGAAGCAGCTCGTCGAATTCTAACCCGGAATAGTCGGATGCTTCTCAGTTAACGGCTGATTCCAATTGTCCTTTTAAACAAAAATCAAGTTTTGACATTTTTAACAATGAAACAGTTTAATAATGGATTTAAACAATACAATTATTTACATTTTTTTTACATTTACATTACATTATATAAATCATAAACTTCAATCTGTTACAATAGAAAAATTATATAAATTCAAGTGATTTCGATCGATTTCTCTGTCTCTGTATTTTATTTAATTACTTCGGACCCCATGATTCGTATATTCCTACCATTAATGTATTGTCACGAACGTACAAACATACAGATTGCCCGCAAAGTGCAAACCGTTTAAGGCCCGTATTTATAAATCGCTCTTACCTCTGAGTTCGATCTTGAGTGCAAACTTAAGATGCTGTTCTAATTAATAAACCACACTTAAGTAGAGTTTTGAGTTCAGTATCTCAACTGAGTACGCGCGTATTAATAAATCAAACTCGGCACTCAAGAGCATTTCCAAGATGCGTCTCAAGTGCCTATTTTTCAAGTGCGGTCAAACCTTGACTTGAGTTGCCGAAACCTACGGTTTAGGCGCGACATTGCGTGCGCGTTTTGGTGAATCAAAATGGATTTTGAATATATTTTAGATGAAATTAATCACTACGACGTGCTAGATCACTATGACGATATATTTTGGATGGATCGGAACTATCGGTTAACGAAAACATACATAAGGGATGTGAAAAATCCTTTTGAAATGGACACAGTGAAGTTTAAAAAAAGATACAGATTTCAACAGGATTCCGTACTGTATATAACATCATTAATTAAAATTGACCTGGAAAAAAAGGACAACAGGGGTCTTCCAATTGCTCCTGAAGCAGCGGTTCTACTAACATTAAGATTTTATGCAACAGCATCATTTCAGGTGAGTTTATTTTACCAAACTTATGTTAGTACCTACACAAAGTAAAGGTTCCTATAATTTAATTTTACATTATTGCTAGTGGTTTATTGTATTTTTTTGCAGGTGGTTTGTGGAGATCTGTATGAAATTTCTCAACCTACAGCCTCCAAAATAATAAGAAAAGTTTCAAAATTATTGGCCCAGCTACATAAACTTTTTATCAAGTTCCCCACAGGACAAGAGGCTTCAGTTAACAGGCAGCTCTTCAAGGAATTGGGAAGATGTGGGCATTGGCCTGGACTACCAGGCATTGACGGAGCCATTGATTGTACTCATGTTAAAATAGTCTCAACCCCAGGTTGCCAACATCATGAAGTCTATCGTAACAGAAAATCTGACTTTTCCATCAATGTCCAGGTTATAGTTGGACCTAGGACTGAAATTTTAGACATTGTAGCTAAATGGGCTGGCAGCATGCATGATTCCCGAATTTTCCAAGTCTCATCAGTCTTCATGAAATACACACAGGGCATATTAACTGGTAGGCTAGTAGGTGACAGTGGATACCCAACATTGCCATTCGTCTTGACTCCTATTAGACCACCTCCAGAAGATCCACCTTCCATTAGATACAATAGAGCACAAATAAAAACAAGAAACATTGTTGAAAGAACCTTCGGCATTTGGAAACGCAGGTTTCCTTGCTTATCAAGAGGCCTAGGAAATAATTTAACTACAGTATCTCATATTATTGTGGCTTGTGCAGTTTTGCACAATATATCATTAATTTTGAATGATGTCATGACTTTTTCTGAAGAGGAATTTCAAGAGCCACACAACAGAGACAGTGAAGTACCAAGTACTAGAGCAGGCTTTCTACTTAGAAATACATTAATAGAAAGCTATTACCAATAAGAAGTTTACTACCTAATCAGATCTATATGTTACCAGCATCATCTGTATAATCCCAAATACAAGGGCAATAATGATTTTAAAGACAGAAAATAAAACTATCACATAAATTTAACATGTGTTTTTATTTAAAGTAAACTATAAATGAATTGTGCCTAGCCTATTACTTCATTCAGTATCTGGAAAAGAAACATTGATAATATTAATCTTCAAACCAATTAATTCAAATAATGATGGTAAAAGGTCATTTGACAGAAATTTGGTTGCCCTAAAAGATTTTTGAAAAATTCATAGGTATTTTATTTTATTTTAAAATTGTAAACAACCAACCCTAGACCCAAATAATAACCAGAAGAACAGTCATGTAAATTGTAAAAGAGTTTTAATGATTGCAATATTTTTAGGTATTTACCTTCTCTCCGTAAGCGTTCTCTTTGTAATATTAATTCAGCTAATTCAGCTTTGGCTTTTGCCTCCCGTATCTTGTATGCGAGCAATTCCTTCTCCAAGGCATGGATTTCAGAAGCCCGATTTAATCTGTCCGCGTACTCCTTTTCCAAAATGTTTTGCCTACGCAGCTGGGAGGATGTAGAAGTAGACGGTGGTGGCAGAGGAGTAGACACATTGGACGGAGGTGGAGGAGTTGTTGCCATGCGAGGAGGTTGAGTTGTAATAGTACGCAGTGGTGGAGGAGGAGGTGGTAGTGTTACAATTAGAGGAGGAGGCTGAGGAGTTGTAGTAGGTGAGGGTACGGGAGACAGATCAGGCACACTATTCATTGATGGTAGTTGGATATCCAAGGGCTGGGTATTGTCTATTTCTATTGAAGCAGATAAAGACTCTGAAAAAAAAAACAATATTAAACCAGTGTGCTGACAGTGTGCCTACAATATAAAATACTTTTCATTTTATCAAAATAAATAATATAACAGATATAAAATAATAGATGAACTGACATAAAAAACAAGTAAATAAAATTAATCCACATAATAAATAGGATAATAATAAAATATATACCTTGGAAGATGTCATCCGAATCAATTGCATCAGGAATTTCAACCATTAAAGCTGGAGCTATAAGGGCTACGTCCGGGTCAATATCTGCACCACTGGTTGAAGGCCCTCCACCAGTGGCCATACGATGTTGCCGTTCTTTTGTTAGGGCTTCTCGTTGGCGCTGCTTTAGGTTCATCCACAATCGCCTTAGTTGTTTATTTGAAACCTGAAATTAAATAATAATAAGTTAATTTGTTCAACTGAAGTAAAAGTAAGAAGGCTAAAGCACAGAATAATAAGTACTACAAGTAGCTAAAGTAATTAAACATGAAATTGACATGAAATATTTACCTCGGATGTTACATGAGGACTTGCGTTGTACTCCCTTGTTATATTATCCCATGCCTGATTCTTGTCTCGCAAACTTGCACTGTCAGTATTTTTATTTTCAACAACATTTGCATAAGATTTTATAATGTCCGTAAAAACCTTCTTTTCTACGGGGCTAAAAATATGTTTTTTGGATGCCATTATAGGGCAAATAAAGGAAATCAGGAAGTTAAAACAGTGATGTAAACACGCCGAAACACCAACAAAAGTAGCGTGGATCTTGTCAAAAGCTACCTGAAATGTTTTCTATGCCCGCTTTACGTTCCGTTTCGTAAATTAACCAATATTCACGTTTATTGGCCATTATGTTTTAAATATCATATTTGATGATAATTTATTAAAAAACATGAAAATCATAGTTATAAAACATATTTCACTTCTTTTTCGATAAATCTGTAAATATTTTGAGGCCATTTGCATACACAAAATATTTCACATTGTCATTCAATGTAAAACGAAAAATGGAACGCAAACCCATTCGGTCAATAGTTCGTTCAAGCGACAGCGATCTCAAGATGACGATCTTAAGTTCGCTCTCGGCTGATACGCTCTCAATATCGGACTATTAATTAACGTCTATCTTAAGATGCTGCCCCCAACTTGAGAGCGTATCAGCTGAGAGCGCTATTGAGATCGGTATTAAGAGCGATTTATAAATACGGGCCTAAGTATCGCGTTTCTTGAAACAGGGTTCTCCCCGCTGTTTTCACAGCTAAAAGCAACTCGCGAGTGTCGAGTTTGTTGTACACTACTCTGAACTAGGAGAATTGCGAGGTAAAGATTCGCAAACAATACTATGTATCTATATTTGCTGCAAATCTATCTACGCTTGAATCTTGCTGCGTTTTATTGCATCGTCTCACATTTAGTTCTTAAATATGAGCCTTATGTGTTCATAAGGAAGTTATAAACTGCCTACCTGCATTGGTACGTCTTTTGTTTTCAACATAATATTAAGGAAAATCGTAGTCAACCAACATTTGACATTGAAATTACTGCTCTATTACAAATTAGTACTTAGCAACATTAAGAACCAAAACTCAGACCTAAGTATCCATTAGGGTTCCTACACACATGTTCAGGCCGGCACAGTCGGTTCGGCATTATTTGCGGCAATGCCAACGAAAAAGCAATTACAAAAATAGTAATTATAACTCGTTGTTAATACGCCAGTGCAGTTCAGATTTGCCGCTTAGCAACGCCGATAAATGCCGGCCCAAAAACGTGTATAGCTACCCTGTCTATCGCGTTCCCTTAAGAAAACCAAGCACCGACCTAAGCTTCCATCACGGTATCGCTTTCATATCGCACTTGAAGCCCTACGTCCTACAGTAAGTACTGCGTCACATCGCACCCGTAAGGGCCCTTATCTCCAGGGTTTCTCCGAGGAGCCGAGTGAGCTCTCTGCCCCGGGTGGGTCGGAGGTGCCTTTTAATGCCTCCGATTCGATGTAGCGTGTACTCACAGGCATTGGATGTGTTTTGTGCGTTGAATGGAATGGTTTTAACACCGGTGTAGAATAAGAGTTGTGTAAGTTTTTAAGAGGTGTTAGTATACCTAACTAATGCGGCGTTTGTCGTATACATAAGAATAGAATATTGATGAAGTTAATCAAACAATATTTACGGCGTTCGCGTAACTACGATTAAGATGATATAAATATGTATATTTAATATGCAATTCCTCACTTTACTGATAAAGATATAAGATCTGATATGTTTGTCTTGTGTCTACCTAACCCTACCGGTAAGAAACTGCATAGGTATCAATATCTACTAATCTATTAACTAAGTACTCGTTATGAACTAAAAATTAGTCATCAATCATCATTATACCGTCTAATTAGTACACACAGCTATTAGTACGATGAATCCATTGATTGATTGAGCAAGCCGCAGGTAATTGGCAGGGAATCAATCGTGACGTCACGACCATGACGCATATCTCAGATTGATGGGATACCTAGAGCTTAGGCTATGAGACGAGTTATGTAACAGATATCTAATAAGTACATACAATACTCGTATCTTAACACAAAATTCCGTACACTGATTCCGAGCTTCCAGTGTGGCTTCTTTTTATGAGTTATAGTAGTTTACTAGATAGTGACGCGTTGAGTGGATATATATAGCTGGATGGAAATCTGTGTTTTAGTATAATACTAGCTGAGACCCACGTTGTGCCCGTTCCCGTAGGAAACTCGAGATTAAAAAATAGCTTCTAACCTTACCGTTGATTGTGTCCATCCATTACAAAAATAATTATTCAAATCGCATTGGTAGGTTCAGAGATTACAAATTTTAAGTCTTCTTAATAGATATTTGGTATAGATATACCAAATATGACGCAGATGCAGGAGCTTTAACGTTAAAAATGTAAACATGCAGCCTCACTAACTTTTGGATGTCATTAATGGTAACATTCTATCTATGAGTAATGAAACGGTGGGATATGCACTATCATTGAATAATGGCTATCGGAAACCAATAGCTATTGGAACTTAACCTGTGATCAAGAAAATGTACAGAAAGCATTCTTGTGTTCGGAACCCCATTATAGAGTTATGGGCCCAGCATGCGGCTGTTTATTGGTACAATATGCGACGTGCTGTCAGATGCTTGCTATCAAATAGATTATATAGGTAAATATTATTTTAACGAATATTTTCAACATACTTGGTTGACCAAGTTGACTATAAGAACAAAACTTACGCTTCGGAAAACATTACTTGAACTTGTGACTTTATGTATTTTACACTCCGTAATCTTAAAGTGAATAAGATGTAAAACATTGAGCAGCATGCAAAATATGGGAATAGGATTATCGACGTTTTAGCCCCATAGCATCCTAAGTGTTTGAATCGTCGTGAAGTAGCTGAAGGCAAAGAAGTTAACATGACCCTTACCTAAATAAACCGAAGACATCTTCTTAGATACGTTCTCGTCAATATAAGTGACTCCTAATGTGAAGAGCGGCGTTGCGCCTGCCCCGTGCAGCAACTGCGCAAGAACAAAAATGGCGACCGCCCACGCGCCGCCCTCGGCGCCGGACGACCCCTCCGAGCCACATTGGGATGTCATCTGAGTAAGAAAACAATATTCAACAGTCGGTTCGCTTCTAATTTCTGCGTATTGGCAAGTCGCAGCAACAGATCAAGTTAACGTCATCAAGTCTGCGATTATCAGCTCTGCAATAGAGCGCGATTATTAGGATTATTGGGAAGCCACGTTAACCACCTTTAGATTGAATGCCGACATCGGAATCGTATTGTCCCGATACCAATTGGGCCAACTGGCCATCCGAGTGTACTGGATCCTAAACTCCAGACGGATCGTCAACCTGATTATCATGAAAGCGAAAGTAATTACCTAATTAACTACCTTGAAACGTTTTATTATCAGCTTATTTCTATTACCTTTATCGTACAATTTGGTATCACCTACTTCATGATAAAATAAAAAGTATGCCCAAAAAACGTCAGTTTTCACCTAAAAGGCAACTTACATTCCTATCAGCACTGCACATATCATCAGACTCCACGCTGGCGATCCTGTACGGAGACACCATGAAGTGTGGCAGAGCGAATAGCAACGACCCCGTGCCCATGAGGAGCACCCCCCAGCCGAGCCAGCGCGGCTTGGAGGCGCCGCTGCGGCCGCCCAGGTACGTCACCGGGGCTAGGCAGGCGAAGGATGCCATGTCGTACCTGGAATAGGAAGAAGCTTCTAGAATACTTCGGAATGTAAGTTAATGTAGGATGGCCTTTCCTGGTGTGGGAGTTTTTAGAAGCCCAAAGTTCTACAATACTTCGGTAAGTATCTAAGTAAATTTGTGTAGATTAGTAGACAAGCTTGTTGTCGGAGCTTTCAGACCGCGTAAGGGCCACCGACATAGTCCAACGATTAAAACAACCATGATCAAGAATTTCCTAATTCATACTGCAATTTCCTCAATAGCGACAGCTTCATCAAATTTAAAATAATTAACTAAAACAATGATGATAATAAGTTTGTAAAACCTCTTGCCTTCATGGTTGAATGAGTGGTTACTGTACCGTCACAGAAAAAATGATTAAAATAACAGTTAATTGATTACTTTTACAATTTGAAACCAAGGTATCGTCCCACTACAGGGCCTCTACGCTCACCAAAGATATAACGGTAAGAATTTCACAGTATCATCATGGATACCTTGCTTTATTTCACTGTCAAAGACAGGTTTGTCTTCGTTCTGCTCTTCTCTATAAGTCAACTCAATCTCTTTCTTTTAATTTCTTTATATTTTATCTTGGCGATCATCTTAGTCGTGTAGAGACCCTTTAATCTATTCTAGATGATGATAAGAGTATACTGACCCTCCGGCGATGACTCCCGTCTGCATGGACCGCAAGCCGAACCTCTTCTCGATGGTGGTGATCACCACATTCACGAACCCATTCACCACCATACCTGTAACAATAAACATCAACATCATTCATGGGATAATACTTCTTATGTCTTCTGAAATATGAAGCAAAGTCGTAAATCGTGTTAGATATGTCATTTTTAACTCAAGAATGGCTCGACTTTTTTCGTAATATTAAGTTTTTATCCTCCTGTACTTTTTATCCACAATCTAATGATAGGCCTCTGTCCAGCGACAGTACAGGCTTTTTTCTTTATGGATTCATATTAACACCCAATAGCAGAATAAACACTAAAGCTACTGCGGGCAAAAGCGCGGGGTACAGCTAGTATACAACTTAAAGTACAATCAATAAAACACTTTAAAAATGCCATCAGTAACGCTTAAAATAAACGCTAAAACGAACACAAAATAAACCATCAAGATAAATAGCAACCAATTTCGTTTAGCAATACGATACGTCAGTCTCAGAGATAGTGATGTGGTAAAAATAGCCGGATATCCGGACTTCGGCAAACGGTTATTAAAGTTGCACCGTCCGACGCCGGACAAGCCACCGCTGGAATAGAATGACATGCGTCAATATCCATTATTCGATAAAGGTTCGTGTTTTTGAAGCAATCACGTCTACAGTTTTGATTGAAAAACTATAAACATTTTCGGAGTATTGATTATTAAACGTTTATTTTTAAGTTGTGGAATATTCATGCCTGACAACGTTATTTATTGGATGTCGCTGATGGAATAAAACTATATTTAAAATTCCTATTAGTAACATAAAATCAAGGCTGGCATCATCGATTAATAATGTTTTTAAAATTGGAACTCTGTTTAGTTTACAACTTTCTGGCAACATCTACATTATTCTATTTTCAAAACCGGAACTCTATTTAGTACTATAATACTTTCTTCTATGCATATCATATTGTACATTTTAATCGACAGCTTATTTTAATCAAAATTTGAAATGAGAAGCAAAAACATCCAACAGTTTCCGATCGCTGTAAACCGAGTTACCGGGCCCATTACGGGCGCCTGCCGGGTGCACAATACCGGGCCGCAACACCCGGATGACTAGTCACTGATATACAATACACTGGGTAAGGGCAGTGATACACTGGATGGGTATAAGAAAGAAATTAAAGTAACTTATTATATCTAACATCAAATTAACGTATTATTATTAATGAATTTAACGTCAATCGAGAAAATAATATTATGAATTATAGTTTAAAAAAACTAAAAAACACGCTTTTATTGCAAATTGAACTAAAAACTAGAAAATAATTTTTCACCTCAAATCAAAATTATAATAAAATTTAAGTTATTAACACAATGATTCAATTCAGAGTAAAAAGCGTGGGGTGCTTAATATTTTTTTTTAATATTACAATCATCATTGGTATATCTATGAGAGGATAGTTATGAACTACAGTAAAATGCACCCCACGCTTTTTTACTCTGAATTGAATCATTGTGTTAATAACTTAAATTTTATTATAATTTTGATTTGAGGTGAAAAATTATTTTCTAGTTTTTAGTTCAATTTGCAATAAAAGCGTGTTTTTTAGTTTTTTTAAACTATAATTTTATTTTTTATTTTTTAGTAAATCTGGCAAATCCATATAACATTATATGCAACTTTTCATCCCGTAATTCCTACGGGAACGGGCCCATCACGGGACGCTGTTAGTGTCTAGTACCATTTAGTAAAATAAAACAGAACTCTCGTTCCGTCCCACAGCGAGCGCCCGTTGATGTCTTTTATATGAAGTAATATTTTTTTAGTAAATCTGGCAAATTCATTAAGGATAATGGGAAACTGTTATTAAATTATTGCATTGTCATCGGTCCTTGATACGTATGCAAAGTTTCAAATTAATCAGACTTCTGGAAGTTGGTGAAAATGATGTCCAAAGATTCCATTACATACGTTCGTACGTACGTACATACATACAGGCCAAGCTAATAAAAGCGTGTTAATAATGGGAAACTGTTATTAAATTATTGCATTGTCATCGGTCCTTGATACGTATGCAAAGTTTCAAATTAATCAGACTTCTGGAAGTTGGTGAAAATGATGTTCAAAGATTTCATTACATACGTACATACATACATACATACATACATACATACATACAGGCCAAGCTAATAAAAGCGTGTTAAAAAGCGAAACCGAAAAGTAAAAAAGTTAGTATTTTGTTAAATTATAAATTCGTAAATTCTCATTGATAAGTAAGTAGTTTTTGTAGGTTTGTATATGACAAAGTATTATATGGCGTAAAATTTTAATTTACGGACTATATATAATTACACCCAATAAGAATTATTGGCAAGATAACTTAGATTACACATCCGCAAAGCTGTCTACGGTTTTAATCCGCACGTACTACGAGACAGTATAAAACCTTGTTTACTCCAACTAGTTTAAATTTTAAAAGTGCTCTCATTACACCCAAATCTTATAATCTCTTAAGATTTGCAAATGAATAGGCGAATTTATCGTACCCTGTTTACGTTCAGGATGATTAATCGGCAGTACAGGTGATTACCGCGGCTACAATGCCGTTACGGTAATCACTGTTAAATGTTATCGGGACCATCTCTTTGTTGACGACGAATCACAGCTTTTTGTTAACTTGATTACTGGAGCAAGCTCCAATGAATAGCCGAGGTGGTTTCTTTAGTGTTAAGTTTTGTTATCCTATGTTGTTAACTTAACATATATTTACTGTTATCTTAGTTACTTTGAGAAAAGTTCATAGCCCAATACTTAATACATTTACAGCTTATTATATAGGAGTAACTAGCAGCTCCTGGCGGTTTCACGCGCTTTATACCTGATCTCGTCGCAATTTCATTATAGCAAGTAACATTTGAATTGTCTCTTAAATGTAGGTAATATAGTAAATATGTTATCAAATCCGACAGGCATTTTAAAGATGAACGCGTTCAAACAGCATAAACGAACATTTTCAGCTTTAATTTATTAGTGCAAATAGGTCCAAAGCTCGACCTGTAATTTCCCACATTATTTCACCGCCTCCCAAAATATCGACAACATTGATAAACAAAACAGAGTCGCGTTAGATCTCATTAGTCGCCCGTGATGAACCCATCGTCCATGTTTAATTTCACATCAGTGAAGTGTGATGTGACCAACGGTTGATTGGATCCGGGCGGTCCGGACGCACTCGTATTATTTCCCTTTGTATTACACTTCACTATTCACTAGACACACCGTGTCGGTGATCTGTGATGTGACCACTAGGACAATGTTTTGATTGTTGCTATATACCTTTCATTATGTTGATGAAGATTTTTTCATTCTAATGAAATGTGAAGGAAAATGTTTCCTGGTACGGGTCAATGCGTAGGTACACTTATATTTTTTCAGAAAGCTAACTTATGGCTAATAAAAAAGTATTAGTGTGTAATATCCCACTGGGCAAAGGCCTCTAATCTCACTGAAGATATCAGTACTGAGAGGAGGATTGGGCATGATCACTAATCACCATGGACCACTTAATTGTTCAAATTTAAGTGTCTGGTGTTAAAACATATGATGCAATTACTACGTTCATCTAATGTCGACAGTCGCCGAACACATTTCAATCACCTTCCGCCACCGAACTTGCTATCATCGTCTTTACACTAGATTATCCGCCGACTACGCACACTTGAATTACGTTTACCTAAAACTGATTTACCAAAACACAGTCAACAGTTAGTACCAACATCACAACATAGGTAAGCCCACATTGTATTCGCGCTCGGTTTTAATACTACAAACGACATCAAACCCCGTGTCATCAGAGATAATCGGCTTACTCGAGGATTATTCACAATGAAAAGGTGCATTCAGATATTGAATTTTGATATTCACAATAAAAGGATTTGTTTTGTACATCCTTTCATGTGCTTTAGATTTAATATGGACGTTGTTTGTTGCGTATGTTTGGTATAAGTATTGGTAAGTTTGTACGTATGTATGTAACAATGAGTTCTTCTTCTTCTTTATCGAGTCGATGAAGAAGAAGAGAAGAAGACAGATGAAGACCTGACCAATCCTGGTGTCAGATTTATTGAGCCGCCAAAGGCCTCTGTAACGACTACTATCCGTAGAAAGTAACCGGGACCGACGGCTGAACGTGCCCTCCGAGGCACGGAACAATGAGTGAAGGTGCACTTACCGCGGTACTCAGCGACGTCAAAATGATTACCTATTCAAGTCCACAAGTGACCACATTAGGCACACAGTTTTGATATAACAAATGGTATTATTTGTATAGATTTAATTGTAAGTTGTAGCTACCTACCTACATGGTATAATAGTTAGGTGTTAGTTAGACCATCCAATTCAGTATAGCTCGAAAACTTAATGTTCCAAACCGGAGTAAAATAGTATGACAAACGCTAACTCCCAAAAGACAAAACTAAACAAGCTTCGTTATTAAACACTTGAATTATAAAGAAAAGTCACGTAATATAAAATAATGTGTCCCCGGGAATCCAAACTAATGTCCGGAGTTACCGGGATCCCGGGCCGTCCCGGGACGCAGGTAACTAATGCCGGGATATTACACTTATTGCACTGGGATTGGTAGACGGCATTTATTTCAATGATACCGTGAATGTAACTTTTCGTTGAGCAAATAATGGTGGCATGGGCTTTCCCAAAGTAATACAAGATATTGTTCATTATTGCTGACAAAGTTCTGGTGAACTGCATAACATGCATTGTTTCTTTTATTCTTTAAGTAACCTGGAGGATATTAAAAATGGCAAGAAACCCCTAAATTGGTATCTTTTTCAAAATAAATATGTTTTTTACTGACCCCACTTATCTTTTACACCAAATATTGACACGGAGCACGCCATAAAACTCGGAAGATTTGGAAACTTGGAATTAGTTCAGAAAATGATCCATTTCCAGTAATAGAGTCGGGAACTTTCTTAACTCATTTTGAAAATGTGATGAAAAATACTGTGATAACATTTTGCTTATAAAATATAAGATGTTTAGAAGTTTCAGTTAATATTGTTTTAGCAGGTAGTCCATACCTGCTACCGAAAACCTTTTATAACTTTTCCATGGTATGTATGCATATTATTCCAAGGACAATAGATCCACAGACAAAAAATATGAGTATAAATACTATCTCATTTGAACATAAATACTCTTTTTAATTCAACCACTTTGCCCAAAAGGTTAAATAAAACCAAAAAGGTTTTATACCAAGTACAAGTACTCGAGATCATGTCGAGATCAGATGAAAGAGTGCGGAAAATCGTTGAGAAACCAACTGTACTTAAAACTCATTTGAAGTAATTAAACACGTATTAGAGGTTTATGCACCGTGATATCAACCTGATGTGTTTCTAACATTTTGCTCTCATACTACTGAGTTTAACCAACCAGTATTTTATGAAGAAAAAACAACGATTAAAAATAGTGAGTTAATTTCTAGGTTTCCTAACAAGTAGCAATACACATCAATTCAGTTCATCAAGATATGTAAAGTAAAGAAATGTACCGTTCTTTTGAATTTCTCAGGATTCAGAGAAGGAATGTATCATAATCTTTTTTCAAAAAATTCTGCTCGCAGACTTCGTGGCTCGCAGACCACTGAGTGTACTTTATTATGTTCCAGCATTATTGCACATTGAGATAAAATATTTTACCACCTATCTACACTCGCACTGATCATTATTCGTACGTAGTTCACGTAGAAATGTTCCTAAATCCAATCAAGTCGTGTTTACTCTTAATCAAAGGAATCTAGGGACAGGTAAATGAGCCGCCGTGATAAATGAAGGTGTTTACAATCAGATGCAAATACCGGGGAAACGTCGGGTGCTGGAGTGGGTAACAAGTATTAGGTAGTTGGTGATTTTACCTTGTTGGCGTGTTAACATAATTAATAAACAATATTTACAGGACAAATTAACTCAGTAAATAAGACCCTAACTAAGTTCAACTTGTATTGCTATTACATATAAGTATATACCTTAAAATTAATATAATAAGTGACACCCAGACATCGTCGCCAACAACTGCACATATTGTTGACTCCGGGCGGGAATCGAAACCCGCAACCACGGACACAGTAAGCGCTCTCATAATAAACCAATGGGCTTATAAAAAAGAGAGAGTAAGTTAAAAATACATGATAATCATTCTTGTCTCTCGTCTTGCCTTTACTCTGTATTATACCTTCTTTCAGAATCAGCTCAGATTTTCATAGAGCGACACAGTTGTTATAATTATAGCCTGCGCTCAACCCTAGTATAAGTAAGTAAGTATATCTAAAATGTATCGCACAGAGCAATACATCACACGACAGGTGTTTATTAGGTATATCAGTTAACTCGCAGCTAACTTAGCAACTTGAAACTACTTGGTTTCGGCTAAGTAATGTCCTAAGTTAGTTACGTAGTGAACATTATTGCGATGCCTATAAATAGTTGTACTTTCTAGAATACTTCGCTGAGTATTTATAACTATCACTAGCAGTGCCTCGCGGTTTTAACTGCGTTCTTGTTGTCGTGGGAGTTAAGGGTTAAACGTTCGCCAAACCTTCCGTGCATACAGGCAGACTTGACGGCCGACCTTTTTATGTAAGGAAATTACGAAATCAGTCTCGAGGAAACATGTTGAAAAGTTTTGATATCTGATACTTTGGAATACATAATGTCAATTACATTGATGCCGAATCTGCGAAACCTACGAGATTCTTGTAGGTAAAAATAGTCATCCGAATATCCACTTTTCCCCTTTAATAAAGTAACAGAAGAATCAACGTTTCACTAATGCTTCTAACAAAGTCAATAATATTAATAACAAAAACAATACAATTCCTTCCCATCCAAAACACACGTCTGTTTCTGACAAACAAACAAACTAAATACAATCCGTTTCGCACGATCGAACACCCTTACCATTTACCATAAACGTTACGAATACTTTCCATAACTAGAACGATCTATATATACACATAGAAGCACTTTAGTAATAAAAGTTATTAGCGAGTTAATATCAGGTGCTTGTACGATATTGCATGTTCGAGAACTCATAGTACCTACTTGAGTTAATCAAATGCAGTGAGCTGGAGATGGGGCGAGATGTAATACGGGGTTTTTAATAATGTAACTAGTTGGCTATGGAAGGATGTTTACCATATATGTAAATATACAGCGCCTTACGGTTTTATCCGTGTTGTGCCCATTCCCGTCAGAATTTCAGGATAAAAAGAAGCCTTCATCTTGTAGCTATGGAATACAAAAATAATTGTTATTTCAAATAGGATGTACAGTTAGTTACAGACACTAGCCAAAAACCTCTCTTTTTTATTTTAGTGTGGAAAACGTAGGTTCAATTGTGGTTTCAATGCAGTTGTAGTGTTCGCTTTAACCCAAGAAACCAGTAAGTCAGTTCATAGTTCAAAGATACCACCCTAATTTGAATAATAGCCTCATAAATATAAAAGCTTGTAAAATTTTAAAAATGTCAGCTAGTTGCTGACACTGCTCTAGATAACTCTACCAACATTGCTCTAGCGAGCGCTAGACTAGTATATTTGCCAGATACACTCACGAACACTTGTTATTTAGATCTCATTTCGATATCAGATTTTATATTTAGATGCTTCAATGATTTATCGTTTGAATTTGTATTTATTTTGGTTCATAAATATGCTTTATCTTAATGCTTCAAATCTCTGAGTGTTTGATAAATGGTTATTAACATATTATGTTTATAATTAAGACAATGTTTTCATAATTTAACAGGTTTAAAGCTTTAAAAACTACCTATATAGTAGTGTTTAACTTGAATGACGGTAAGAAACTAACACAGAAGATTATAAACTTTTGTGAAATTCCTAAAAATATAGATTTTCTACTACAACTTTCTATGTACTTATCTGCAAGCAGTAATTTGAATCAAACCAGCATTTTCATTCCAAAATTGCACCATAATTGACATAACAAACAACCTCCCTTTTCTTTTGTCGGCTAAATAAACACACCGTCGCTCCCTCACCCCACAGCTTATTAAACTTTCCATGTAGAGTTAAGTTATAAAAATGTCTCAAGTTAAATGAAAGCGCACCTGTTGGCCGCTTCAGATAACTTAGTGAAGCTTACACTTTACACTGGATATTGAATATTAATTAGATTTGTGTAGTAGTTTTGTAGCATATTGATTTGAAGAGTTTTTGCAGTAGTATCGTTTGATAGTGTGTTGATGTGTTTAGTTTACTAAATTAACGCCTGGAATCAGAGGGGTCATATGCTTCTTTAGCAGAGATTTATTGAGCGATTTTAACATAAAATGTAATGTATTACGTCATTATAATTACGTCAATCAGTCAAGTGTCAATTAAATGCACGTCTCTGAGAGCGACAGTTAAGGTTTGATTGACAGAGTTAACAATCTGCGAGATATCAAGTTCTAAATTAAAAGTTTATCCATCCAAGAAGTTTTTATACAGCATGCTTCACAATGCTTGTGAATGAAACCGGTACATATTGGGATCAATACTTACAAAAATTTACTTACTTACATAAAACAATTACTTAGAAGTATTCCACCCTCTAACTAAAGGATACAAAATGTATTGCAGTACTAACCATAGCACTTTATGCACTGACCGTAGCACTTAGCTTTTTATGTGTGTTTTAATATGTGTGTTATACGACACCGAGTTCATTGACTAATATTAACTCGTGCTAAATTCAGCAATATTACTTTAAAGTTGGTTTCAAATGTTTATTAACCAACCTGAGTTAAAAACACAATTAACTCACCTCCCAAAGTTAATTACTTATCCAAGTTCATACAATCTCCATTCCTAAACTTATTCAAAGGTTCACATTAATATTTATAGCTGTGTTAACTTCTAAACCAGAAATTGTCAGCGTGTAAAACGCATTAATTAGTTAAATGTTAATCTAAGTTTGTTGACATGATTACTAACAACACCCGCAGCGAGCAAGTACACCTTATCCTTCTCACTGTATTGTATGAGGCCTTTGTCCTGTACGGTTGTCGTTGTTACAGGCTTCGCGGCAAAACTTAATGTAAACTAAAATGATAAAGCTATTAAAAGAAGATTTAAGATTAAAGATTTTTCATTTTCATAAGGTTTAAATTGCATTAGTTTATTTGCTCTACCAATGAAGAGTTAGTAGGATTTGAAACAATATTTCTATATGTGAGAATCACATTTAACAGAAAGATTGTAAGCCACTTTTCCTGACGATATTCCTACGGGAACAACACACATGGTTACATACGTGAGGCGCAACTACTGATAGATACAGTGACTAAAGCCTTATTATCAACTTTTTTGTGTGTGAAGCCTTGGGAATGTAATCTCTAATTTGATTTTAATGATGGACTGAGACTGGATCTTAAAATCTAATATTAATTAAATATCGAGCTAAACACGTAATAAACACATAATACCATTTTCGGAGTCGCAATAAATGTAAATTCAGCTCCCCTCGCCACTTCTGACAATTAGTGTTAATATCAGCAGAGGTATTAAAGAGGGGTAGTTTCCAATACACAGTGTGATCAACAAAACAGTTACATAAAATTTGCAAACATTCTTGGAAAACATGGAAAGTTCCAGTACGTATCCCAAAATAAACATATCTTATAAATACCTGGAATTCCGTGCGATTATTTTTGTAACATTTTAGTTTGACAGGTGCTTTTCATCGTGTCCAAAATAAACTCGCACTAGGACCGAGACAGATAATATATTGACTACTAAGTAAATAAACAAAGCTCAATTTTGGGAAACACTTTTACAAACATACACTAGAGGTGGTTTATTTTAATCCTACTAATATCACAGAAGCTAAAGTATGCGAGTACTCGGTGTAGGTATATGTTACGGCTAATACCCGAAGTGCGGCTACACCTAGTTTTAGCCGGTTAGAACTAGGTGTAGCCACTTACTCTTGGTTAAACTCAAAGTACTCGTAAATACATGCAATTCGGTAGGTTAGGGTTATTTTTTTTTAGCCGACACAAAAAAAGGTTAAGTAAAAAAATATAACAAAAAACCAACATCACGCGGTGTTCCCAGGCGGTCACCCATCCAAGTACTGACCGCGCCCGACGTTGCTTATCGTTCTAACCGGCTAAAACTAGGTGTAGCCGCACTTCGGGTATTAGCCGTAACATATATACGAGTATGTTTGTTATTCTTAAACGCAAAAATGCGGGATTTGATGAACTTTGCATTATTATTTAATATAGCTCAGACATCAGAACAACATGTAGGATACTTTTTACCCGGAATTCCTACTGGAACAGGTATAATAAGAGTAAAGCTGTAGGCTGGAGCTAGTATTACATATCTGTAAGATTCTAGCATCATTGCTACGCTTGTAATATCAAGATCTGTAGCTACTGTGGCGTCATTATCAAAACAAATGTCAAATAAAGCTTTCGAGTTCTTATACTGTTTCGGCTCTACTGTGGCAGAATGAATTTCACATAATTGTATAATCTGATGATTTGTTAGGAATTAATGTTTTACAATGGTGCGTGATGTGCCTGTTATAGTTCATGGAATTTTGGGATTTGCTTAGTTTTTGAAGATTTTGTCTATCTTTACTGTGTTTCATTTCGGAGTTCACTTTGTTCTAAAAATCGTCTTCGGACCAACAGAATAAAAGTTTAACCAATCGTCATCGACATTGAATCACATTTTTCTTTAACTCAGTAATATGCCCAGATTTCACATCCCTTCACCGCCCAGTTTACAATACCACACTATGAACTATTAAATAACCCTACGTAGCAAGGACCCTGTACATATAATCTGATCTGGCAAACTATTCCAGCATATCCTAATGCCCCTTCGGCATCAATCCCCAAACCATGCCCAATCTGCTGTCATGCCCTATGTCATGTTTTTGTTTCATGAAGGACCTGTGAGGATCCACCGAGAGCACAATCAGAGCTGTAATTTTGGTCTGCTTCCATACTTCTTACTTCTTCTGAGCGAATTGTTGATAACTTGGAATCATATCGACACGAAGAATATACTTCTTTGTAACTAACAGTTACACACGCGCCTCACGAACCTAATTACTTCAAAAGTGCATACAGCAACGTAAACAATGCAATAGGGGCGGGTCGTATATCACAGGCGTCATATTTTGCTATTAAAAAGCCGGCGTTACACCTGTTGGCCATTACTCCTCGGAGTTCCACCTCGCCGGCAAAACTTAATGCAGATTTATGGGCCAACTAACTTGGACAAGGACGCTGAGATGCTGGATGCGCTATTCATAGCTTTAGATAATGGCTATGACATACGGACAGACAGACATGGCCAATCACAAAGGAAGGGAATTTATGTATCTTATCCATTATTAGAAACAATTATTAAATACATAGTTCAATATAATGTTGCAATTTTGATAACAGTGTTATAAAAAGTTTACGTTTCATGGCCACCCCAATCTTAAAAGCTCACGGCTGCACATGCGCTACTTCGTTTATTTTTAATTATAACAAAGTAATAATTACAAGTTCTACAGGATTACAAACACAAAACCATCAAATCCATTGAAACATTAATCTACGTCCAAACACCTAAAGCCACAGTGTAATATCAGCAGCGTGTCGTGTAATGTGTTTCAAATGTAGAGTCACAGTTAATATTCAAACCAGTTGGGCGACTCCCGGCTCCCCGGAGTCAGGGGACGCCTAATGAAGGTATGTGGCTCCCGGGTGACGACGGGGAAATGGACATGATAAACGATGCAGCCAGATTTATTAAAAAATGTAATTAAAAATGTTTGTAGTTGAACAAAGTTGTCGCACGGAAATATTTTTGGAGTCATCCTTTTGACGTTTCTGAGGGACGTCGCGGTGTTATGGAGCATTTTGACGAAAAAGGTTTTAGGACTTTCAGTATGCATACAGTTTTGGCTCGTATTCTATCCGATCATGGTATCATACTGAGGACAAGTTTGGACCAAAGATTTGCCAGAATAGTACCTAAAGGAGTGATTTCAACCGCTGGTATTTTTAAAAGAACTTTGTGTTCTCTAAAAAAACAACAATCGCCTTTGCTGCTCCACCCGAGGTACCAAACTTCTTTCAAATATCTACAACATCGACAACAACAAATCGTTTAAACGTATCAATAGCTCGAACCAATCCAAGTCCATTTTAAGAAGTGAAAAGCCTCCCGATATTTTATAAGCGAAGTATGTTATGTCCGGTATAATTTCCCACGAGACCGGTATAGTGATAGTGCGAACTCATATTTAAGTCGCATCGGAATAGGAATATAAGTTTAGATCGAATATTTCAATTCGTTGAATGTAGCTAAGATCAACCATGAGTGTGTTATGATAGCAAAGTATGTTATAGAATAATACTTCTTTTAAAAGTGTGACTTACTTTATAAAGAGAGCTTTAGAAGAGCTTCCAAAACGATCGTAACTTGTAAACACCCTATTATTTTGTACAGTTCGGTTAACTAAAGGTGAGCCTAGTGGCACACTGGTACCATAATAGGTATTGTGGTATACAGTGTCGTCTTAAAAAGATCGGCGCAATAACGAAAGTCGCAGAACAAGCCCAACTTAATCGAGCTTAAACAGAATAAGAAGAGAAAACGGGCTTACAAATTTTCATTTCCCGCCCCTATTTTGAGACAGTTAACTTAATTTCTTGGGTGAATTACCCGCAAATCTATTTAGTCTCCTCCCGCGGCTTTTGTTGATGTTTTTTTAATTGATTAATTTTATTATTTCGTTAACCCTTCCCTGTTTGTTCGGGGGCTAATGGAATCGTTCGTGGAATTTTGAGTAGCGCTCACCGGCAAAGTGGCTGGATGAAATTATTTTGGTAGTGTTAATAACTTGATGTATACTGATAACAACCATTATAAAGACACGAGATAAAGGTTGGTGGAGGTCAGAAATCCAAGAACGTAAGTAAAGTAATTAATTGTGTCATTTGGATATGAAAAAAATACAATTGAAAACACTTCAACTGATAATATTTCGGAAAACAGTGACGTGCGTGTAAGCTACCCATAAATACGATCGATCGCATACTTTAGTTACACTTTCGGATGTGAAAAACTAGCACAATGCGTTATCAAATAGATTCCTTATACAGCCGCGGGTATAGAGCGTTTATTTTTAGCTCCAATTGGAAACAAATTGCATAAAAAGCGAAACATATCGTGTGTAGCAAACACAGTTTTATGCCGGTTATGCACGATCGTTCAAGGTGAAATGCGAAGTAAATAATATCGGTAAAATGTCCGTGACTAATGCTCTGTGTGGTGCACGACTTCTTTCAGATTTAATAGTTGATGATACAGTGCTGAAGGCCGGCGAGGTTGTTCAGCAATGTTGTTGATGTCAACAATCAATACAATAACAGAAGGAGATGCATATCATTAACTTGCGCGGCCCTCCTGACTTTCAAAAGCAATATTTTAATATAATACTCATTAATGTAGACTAAATCAAAGATTATACTATTATTTTTAATTTATTTTTTACCCAAAGACCCAAACTAAGTTCTAAGCTTGTATTATGGTATCTATATCCTCCCACATCCGTGTAAGGTCATTTATGAACTACGAATAAGTACAATGATTTTTAAGTTAAAGTATCGGATTAAATTACAATCACCTAAGTTGGTGATGGACAGTTTTACATCTCTCATTTTCATTCGAAGGCAGACTCATCCATGGTGTTCATATAATAGCTGAATGTGGAAGCAAGTATTAACTGATTATGCTAAGGGTTCAAAGTAGCGATACTCAGAGTTCTTTGACCACCCATAGACCTCTTTATCGTCCACGGTCGATAAAACACGGCAGCGGCTCATGAAATGCCATCACCAGTCACTCGTCTAACAACTCACGCTAGCATATTCTCACTGCCGATCCCGATTAACTTATCTGATAGCTTTTATTATTATAAAATAGTAGATCAAGTTTTGTATTGTTTCTATGAATATAAAGGTAAATGGGCGGTAAGTAAGGATTTATTTATTATCGTGTGTTCTATATGCACATAGTAAAAAGCAGTTATTTTAATATGTATTACAAACAGACACTTTAATTTTATTTATTTGTATAGGTGTATAGATATCATTAGTATCTGTTGATGCGTGTCTTATTTACATATCACACTATCGAGTTCGCGCCACATGTCGTTAGATGGCAATTTGTTTGAAAGTAGGTACGTTACAATATGCAATTTCTCACGATCGCACTTTCTATGCGTGATCACTCTTCCTAGTAAAATGTAATGACTGCTTGGAGTATTGAGAAAAAGTGTATTATAACGTGTTTAATATATCTTAGTGAAAATAGTCGCTTGCAAAATAAATTGATGAGACAAGAGTATGTAGGTATTGTCAAAGTTTTGCATTATAGTATAATGTTTAAATTGGCACATTTCTAATTAAGTCGCTTTGCTTCAGTCTACGTTCACTAATAAGTAAACGGTAACCCAAAATATCAACAGACTGATAAATCGTGGCTTTCTACTGGCAGCGCAAATAACGTTAACAGACTGTCTTTTAAATTATGAAACAACGCTTTATATTTTACTGATATTTAACCATCATTTAACAGTATTGAAGCCTGTCACATTCAAAGACAAGTTCATGACGTTACCTTGTATAGCGCCTGCCCAGCACAAGCAGAACAGCGCCCATTTAGCTGTCCTGAACTTCTGTAGCCAGTGCGGTCTGAACATGCCCCAGCCGCATCGGAGACTGCGACCCTCGCTGTCTCGCTCTGATGAGTCATCTCGGTCCATCTGCAAGAAAGAATAAGTAAGATGATGTTTGTGAAAGATAAAAGTGAGTTAAAGTGGCCAGCCCCGGTGTCCTGGTGTAGTGGATAGAACGAATGCCACAATCGGACAACGGTTGCTTAACAATGAGTAAACATCGCGAAGCTACGCAACGCAGAGAGATATAGATGCAGGTATGGAAGTAGTGGAGGGCATGGCTACAGTGCTCTTGGATTGCAGACAACCACAGTGTCTGGATGGACATTAGTTGCTATGACTAATTTCCGATCATGTTAACCCCACTTAAAAAAACACGAGTTTGTCACAACACCTACCTAACCTATTTTTACTATATTCTTAGATTATATTTAAAGAATTAAATCGCTATCAACACCTCAGCGCCCTTATTGTAGACTTATAAGAAGTCCCCCTCAAACATCCGTAAGTAAACCCCATAAATTGTGTCTAACAATACCCATAAACTTAATAGAACCATTTCAAAATAACAATAATACGGCTATTAATCAATTGTCCCTTCCGGAATTCAATATTTGAACTTCAATTTAAGTAAGATTTAGTGCGATTTGGTTCTAATAAAAAGATAGCTAGGTGGGTGTATCCGTGTTGAGGAATGTACTTGAATCATCTGATTGTGTCTGGAAGTGTTCGGGTGACTCAGTTCCATCGCGGAGTAACCAGATCCAGAATAAATGTCATCATCACATAGCATGAAAAAATAAAATTAATAACGCGTTATTAAATACTCTGACGCCTCCCTATATTCAGAGCGTCAAATACTAAATTAGTAGAGATTTAATGAGTGATTTTGGTATGTAAAATATGAAAAATTACTTCAATTAGTTAAGTGTCGATTTAATGGACGTTTTTGAGTGCGGCAGTTAATATGTATATTGACTGGCTGTCAATGTGTATTTAACACTATGTATTAATACATTTGTCACCTTAATTCGTCAATCCGAAGATGTTAAAACAGTTTCATTAAGGTCAGTTACAATATTATGGATAAATAAATACATAGACGTAACGTCATTTAATTATAATGTGTTCTAGTACCTAGAGTCAATACATTTTAACGGTATATGACATCCTAGAATCCTGGCAAGGAAACAGCAGCACTCAGCACTTACTTCAAGTGTGTTAGTGATTTCTATACACTATTTATTGTTTATAGTACTCTCAATTATACTTTGTACCTTATGTACCGTATCGTTTACAATCAAACCTTTTTCAATAAAACCTCCATTCATAAAACCGTCCCCTGAGACCACCTGGTACTCAAACCCCCTCGCTAAGTCTAAGCATTTGGTCCAGTATCAAGATCTGGAGTAGTATTGACGACATCACGTTCATTAATGTTGAATGGGCCTCATACACGTTCCATACATGTCATACAATAGTCTTACAATGGACCACTATGACTGGTATCCTTTGCTTTATTATGTTGTACCTATGTGATTTGTATGGGTGTGTATGACTTTGGTACAATGGCGTAAGAGTGACTGAGTTAGGTTAGAAAAATCTTTTGAAAAATTTTAAGCTCTGCCTTCTTTTTTAAAGATGGCTGAAGTATTTCAAGCATAAAGTAAAATAGAACAGCGGATGTTTCATTTAAGCAAATGCTAGGTTTTAATTAAGTATACATGGTTTACATAGTTTTAGGTATATAGACTCAGTTTATTGTCCTATAAATACTAAAACAAATCAATCTTGAATAAATAATTACTGAGGAACCACAAAGGGTCACTAGTAAGTCAAAGCCCTTGTCAAACATAACTAATTTACCTTTGATATGTCGAGTAAATTAAAGGTTGTAGCATTTAGGTGACAGGTGGTCTAGTAGGCCGCGACTTGGCGGCCATGTTAGCTAATAATCGGGCTGTTCAAATGTAATTATGGTGCAATAACCTTAAGCTTTCATTGAACTTTCTTCGTCGTAAAGCAATTTAAATCTTGTATCAGTGAATATAATTAGAGACAAAATTACGTTGATTTTATGTATATTTATTATCCATTGCTATAGCAATATATTAACCATTAATGCCCTGCGGTTTTACCTGCGTTGTACCCGTGCCCGTAATATTGGGATGAAAAATAGCCTATGACTTTCCCAATGTAGCTATCTATTACAAAAAGAATTATTCAAATCGGACAGGTAATTCCTGAGATTACCTCGAACATACAAACAAACAAACTTACTAATTTTACCTCTTTAATATAAGTAAAGATGGATAGTCAAATTGTTAAAGATTGTGAACTTAACTTTATATTCTTAAAAGTAAAAGTGGCTAACCCTGGTTTTGGAGTTTTTAGACCGCTTAAAGGCCTCCGACATGGTCTAACGATTGAAACAACCGGGACGACAATTTAGCATGCCCTCAAAAGCACGGTAGCGCTCAAATGAAATGCCACTATCGACCACCCATCCAATTTATATTGTTAGCTTTGATATAAGTTTATGGGTAAAGCCGCGGGGGCGGCTTGTTTTTGTATGAACATGTTAAATACGTTAGCAAAAATATCAAATGGAACCCACAAATACGTTATAGATTTAATTATGGAAAAAAATGAACGTAGGTTGGTAAGTTGAATAAACCTAGTCTAGATTCATATCAGCACCTGTGTCCTTCAGTCATCACAAACAGGAAAGTAACTCACGTAATTATTCGATACCATCAAAAAGTTTTGATTCAAATTACTTTTTAATGATATAAAGTTTTTGTAATTATTATTATATTCATGGTTCAGTTATAAAGCCTAGTTTACAATTGTAGAGTGCGCAGTACCAGAGTAGGTAGAGTACTTAGTACCTCTTACTGTTCACGTAACTCTACAAATGTGAACTAGACTTTATGGTTATTAAAATAAGGATATGATACGCAATCATAGTACAGTAAACAGTTTATATTTATCGCTGTAATTAGAAGTAACGCTGTAACGGTCTGTTACGCTTTAGACGGACAGATTTTGTTAAAAATTTGGCTTTGAGGAACTGTTACCTAATGTTTTCACACTTACATATTTTTTCTAGCTTTTATTGCCCCACTGCTGGGCAAAGATCGCCAACCTTATCGTATCTTATAATAACTCAATCTCAACTGTAAGATACAAGATATTTCTGAAGTATAACATTAGTTACTATTACTATACTGACACATTAAACAGTGATTATGTTGTTAATGTCACGACTGCAAGGTGAAGGGCAAACGTTACGTGATGCGGCGAATTGTGAAGTTGCATAACATGTGATTTGTTCAACGTAAACTATAATGAATTAAAGTATTGGCCTATAATGTCCCACAGCTGGGCAAAGGTCTCTCCGAAGAAATCAGTATGGTGGAGGTTTAGCTCGTCATTTAATCTCTTTAAAATATACAAAGTTTAGACTTTGTACATTTTAAATTAATCAATTGATTATCTTTATTCAAAAGTTTTTTAGAAGAATTCGCTCGTTGTTGATAAAGCTGTCCATTATACCCTAATGTTAATGGTAAGTATATGCATTTTGTTTCATGTGTCTGTGGTATACATGAAATACTAATCTTACGATCTGCTGAGGTGCTGAACTGCATAATATATTAATTGACATCATTTCAAAATATTTATTACAATAATATTTGTTGTTCTTTTTCATTATTTAATTATATACATAAATAAATTATTAGGTATATTTTAAAGTTTTTAATCCATACACAATATCTAGGTATGTGTTTTTACAAAATAATTTATTTTAATGTAGGTAAGTAGTTTAAATAGAAGTTTATAATTATAACTATCAGTTTTAAAAATCTTTATGGTATACACAAAATACATACCGCTTTCAAATTTTTCGAACTGTCATCTGCCATCTCCAAAATTAACACAGACACAGTAATTTAATCTAATGTAGAGTAAGTCTAAACAGTTAATTAGCAAACTAGGTAAAAATATCTCCCACAGAGATGACAAGGATTTAACAACATTCGAAATTTAAACACATGTCAAATTCTTATTACGTCACTACCTTTTAGATCCGTTAATAGGTAGTTATTGATATTTATTATTCCTTTATTTTTATTTGTTAATTTCGTCCTTCGAGCTTTTACGTAAAAGTTTGGTTGTGAAAGCGGCGCGACGCGATGGGCGGGCGCTAGGAACCCTCGTGTACAACTGAGGGCAGAACGGGCCTACGTCAGTATATAAATAAACGTAGCACAGTGTACCCGGAAAACGGAACAAACGTATGTTACCATTAACTAAGTGTACGTACACCTGTGTTGGAAGAATAATAATTTAAATGAGGATGATGATAAATTTTAAAAATAGTTTGGAATTATTACATATTTAATACTTATATTCCCTTTTTTTATTTTAATATCCCCTTAGAGCACGTCGTGTTCATTTACATATTAAGTACATGTAAATGTAAACGATATTATTTTTTGTCAATGAACTGTATGTAGTACCACTTTGATCCTTTTATACCATAATATGTTACTATGATGGACTCGCTCCGCAGATATACCCGCGTTGATCCCGGTCCAGTGGGAGTTTGAAAATAAAAATAACTCCTTGGATGTGCTTTTAATATACAGTTTTCAGGGATTAGTTATAAATAAGATAAGTTTCGAACACACTCGCTCTTAAAAAGCATAAAAGTACATTCGGTTTATTAGTACCAGTACCCAGATAATTAACACAGAAAACATATTCCCTAAACTGTATAAAGTATTTTGATATAACGTGAATGGAATAGGAGTTTATCCTTATTAGATTACCCATTTTTTTTGTTCGCTCCATACAGGATAATATTTGTATACGAAAATAATGATATTAGATGATTAAATTATAATTGAACTCAACCAAATTGTATGTTTTGTTACTGCAAAACGTTGACTTCTATCTACTATATGCTGATACTATGGAGGTATATCGAGTATAACCCATTTAAAGTTAACTAATATAATGTTAAATATATAAAAAGAGAATGCAGCGAATACTTTCATCATTCAATTATTTAAAACATGTAAACTACCTTCCTTATTGGTGGTGGTACTCCATGGTGGCCTATTTTTAATCTGTATTCGTAATACTGCGCACGTGCCACCGACTTGACGTGACTTTAATTTGAATTTGGAACAAAATTAAATTCGCGCCAATATTTATGACCTTTGGAGGGAAATCGAGTAAAATGGCGTACAAAATGCTCACTTTAGCTAAGTATTTACTTCGCAATATCTCCATTCTAAAGTCATAAACATATATATACAATACAGCGGAACGTAAACGACATTGGTACTGAATGTAAGTTTAAATTAATTTGTTCTTTTATTACTTAAGTTTTTCTAGTTATTTCCAAGGCAAGAAATGAAATAAGGCAAGTATTTAAAAATTAATTTTAATTGTTTTAAGTTGTTAAATGGACTTATAATTAAGTAGAATAAGTGTAATTAAACATATTTCGACGAAATAAATACGAAAGTGTCAGTTAAAGTGAGAATTAATCATCCAAAAAGTGAAATATTTGGATGACATCGAGGACCGGTCCGGCCATTATCAACCTGCTGTTAACGGACTCGTAAAATTGGAATTTGAATCTGGAGAATCCCGGGGAGTATCGTTACAATTATATTTTGTTTACTAACAACCACTCAATCAACTCCCACGCACAAAATACATACTATTCACCGCCTCAAATATATTATTTGAGCAACGTCAAGGACCACTGGACATAGTTTAAAAGTCTCAATTTACTTGACTACACGTGGAAGTAAAATTGAAGACAAAATAACGTCGTCCCACACACTACTGACATCACACTATGCACTTACACTCCACCTTTTACTAACAAAAAACTTACTTAGTTCTAAACTACTAACTGATAAGATATACTGCCCCCAAAATACTAAATACAGTTGACTTTCAACTTGTTACACATTTAATTAGCTCAAATTCATCTCAAGTAGCCCTCACTAGCAATTGAATTGTAATTCCAACAATATTTAAGGTTGTGTATTTAATATTTTCAGTCCCAGTCATTGTCTACCACTACAAGAGTGCAAAATTGGTATTCCCTACAAGGACTGTTGAGTGACATTGGATTTTAAAGTTGAAGGATCCCGGGGAGTATTGTGAAAATTTAATTTAATTTATTTACCCAACTTCACATTTTACACTCACAACAATCACACCACATTGACACCCTCAAACACATAACTATTTACCTTCTAGTGAAGTGATAATTAGTTTTAATATAAAATAACAACACAAATTTAAGATTTACTTTCATAATTTCAGAAGTATACCTCAAATATGTCCATGACAACTCGTAGAATGGCTGCGCATGACAACGAGCAGAGGCTGAAGGCTGCTCTGCTGGAACTCAAGACAACTAAACACCTCAACGAGCAGCTACTCAAGGAGAGAGAGGACAATGAAGAGGAGATTCTTCAAATTATTAATAGAAATGGACAACTGAAGACGGAACTAGCAGCCCTAAGTGCAGAATATTCTAAGTTACACCAGGAATGTGACCGGCTTCAGCAGGTTGTGGTCTCATTCAATGAGTGCGATGCAGTTCATGAGCAGACGCTCAGCAGAGTCAGCGTGCTGGAGTCAGACCTACGCGACGCCAATACTGCAATCACCAAGCTGGAGAGAGAGAAACTCACTGTGCAGACGGAGTACACCCAGAACCTCTACAGTGAATTAGTGTCCACCGACCCAGACTTTAATGCTCAAGACAAAATTGAAACAATAGACTTGACTAATGAGAGTTCTAGTCCGGTTATTTTTACTAGTCACAATAAACTTAAAAAATATATAAAACTTACTAAATTCATTAGGAAAAGTAAGAAATTGCAGGAAAATTCAAAATATTTTTTCAAAAATTCCCGCCTAATTCAACAGAACTTATCATTGTCTGATCTGTTGTCCAATAGTGTCACGAACTTAGAATTAAGCAAAAATGTGTACGAGCATGATACCCAGTTGCTGCGTGAAGAGCTTGCTGTAAAAGAGCATCTTTTACAAGATATATTTTCGAAATACGAGACAGCACAGACTCGGCTTCAGGAGCAAATGGCGTCCGCAAGCGAGTTGTTAGACTTAGTAACACATAACACTGAACAGTTATTGCATATTAACTCTCTTCAAGAGCCTAGCAGTGTTATCAGTGCTGTGGAGGTACAGGAGCCCCAGCCTGTACCCACTCTGATCACCCCGCAACTTGTTGTCAGTGAGACTCACATAGATAAGTTACTGATATTTTCAGACCAACTAGGACTGGACTTTGGGTCACTATTAAGTAATAAGTTAGACTGTAAGGTTATTAACCATTGTATGCCTGATGCCACATTTAAAGATATTATGGATAGAATTATCAGCTTACAAGATCAAATTGATAGGTCGACTTTTATATTGATTATGGCAGGTACAAGTGGTGGTGTAGGTAGAAAGGAGTTAGTTAGTAGTATTAGCCTACTCTTAGGGCTGAAAGCTAGTAGGATAATGTTGGGAGCATTCCCGTACTCCCGGTTTCTTTCTGAAACTAGGAATAAGCACATCCATGCACTTAACAATGTGCTTTATAATGTGACATGTCGTCATAGTGACAGGTTATTATTTTTTGATAATAACAAGTTTATTACACATTTGACTTTGACGGAGGACACTTTACATGTCCCTCGGAAAACTCGTATTAAGTTATCTACTTTGGTAGGTTATTGTATTGATAGCGTTATAGGTAGTATAACGTCTGGTAGTGACCACACAGTAGTTAGTACTAGTACTAACGCGAATACTGTGTCTTTAAACATTTAAGTGTGACAACAGGGAAGCCAACAGAAGCTAGTTGTTTGTCTTTTTATTATCAAAATATAAATCGCTTCTCTGGCAAAATATTGGATGTAGAATTACTACTAGATTTATATAACTTCGACATTTTATGTTTTAGTGAGACTTGGTTGAAAGATGATAGAATGCAATTTAATATCAATTGTTTTAGAGTCGCCAGTGCGTTCAATAGAATATCGGCTGAGGGGGGCGGTTGCATCATTTTATTACGAAATTGTATTAAATTCAAAGAACGGGTCGATATCACTAAATATTCTCTTGAGCGCACTTGTGAGATTGCTTGTGCAGAAATTGACGGTTATATCTTAGTTTGTGTCTATAGGCCTCCGTCTTCTGTTTTTTCTTCTTTTTTAAATGTCATGGAGGAGGTGTTGAGTAAATTATCTAAAGGTAAGAAGTCCGTTATAGTATGCGGTGATTTTAATGTTGATTTACTAGTAAATAGTTCTGACGCGGGAAACTTAGTTTCACTTTTCTTGTCTTATGGTTTGAATTGTAACTTTAATGAGCCCACCAGAGTTACTTTTTCCTCTCAAACATGCATTGACAATATATTTTCAAATTGTAAAATTCTTGATAAATGTATAGTTAACGGAGTTAGGTCGGATCATTTGGGTCTCAATATAAAACTTGAAAACGCCGTACTACACAAACCGTGTGTCATAGGTTGTAGACCGTTGTTAAACTGTTCTCAAAAGAGACGACAACACCTGAATGATTGCATTGAAGTTAGTTTAGCTCTAAACCGCCCCAACCCTAAAGACCCAAATGAGATTTGTAAAAACTTATTTTCGATTATATCGCGAAATGTTAACGCCGTGTTTCCAAAAAGACAGTTTACGGTTAAAGATAAAATCAGTTTTAGTGATTGGGCTACTGTAGGTATTAGGAAAAGTCGAGATGTTTTATTTGAATTATACTTTAAAAGGTCTTACACCAACGATGAAGCTTTTCATGCGTATGTTAGAAATTACTCAAAAATGTTTAAGAAAGTTTGTCTTTTAGCAAAAGCAAACCATACCGCTCGCAAAATAAAACAATCAAATAATAAAATAAAGACGATTTGGAAAACGGTTAACAAAGAGACTGGAAGAACTTCTTCCAAGGATACCCCTTGCACTTTGAAGTGCAATGACGGAACACTAATTACTGAACCTATTTCTGTGGCCAACCATTTTGATGTGTTTTTCAGTAGTATACCCAAAGAAACCACCAAGAATCTAGCTTCTTCTTCAGTTAAAGCTGAAATTCTTCTTAAGGAAAATTTTAAACGGTCAATTCCTGGATTTGGTTTTAAACCAGTCTCTATTTCGCAGCTTAAAAAAGCTTTTAAATCACTGAACATGAAAAACACGGAAGATCTATGGGGTATTTCTGTAAAAATGTTAGATTCTGTTATTAACACTATTGCTCCTGAACTTACGAATCTCTTCAATCTATGCCTAAAAGCAGGTACTTTTCCAGATCTAATGAAACATAGTAAAGTCACTCCAATTTTCAAATCCGGTAGTAAGGATGATCCCAATAATTATAGACCTATTTCAGTTCTTCCAGCTCTTAGCAAAATTTTTGAAAAATTAATCCTAGATCAGTTAATGTCCCATTTTGATGAGCATAAGATTCTACATAAAAATCAGTTCGGCTTTACAAAGGGTAAGTCAACCATAGATGCTGGGACTAAGTTAGTTTCTCATATTTTTGACGCCTGGGAAGGTTTGCAGGATGCTCTTGGAGTATTTTGTGATCTTTCCAAGGCTTTTGACTGTGTAGATTATTTAACGTTAATTTTGAAGTTAGAATGTTACGGCATCCGTGGTCCTGCCCTTGAACTCATGAAATCTTACTTAGGCGGTCGGCGACAAAAAGTAAACGTTAACGATAACCTTTCGGAAGGGTCTAATATTGAGTTAGGCGTGCCTCAGGGGTCAATTTTAGGTCCGTTTTTGTTTCTAGTCTACATAAATGACCTCTCGTATCTAATGGAAAGCCTATGCGACACGGTATTATTCGCCGATGATACCTCGTTAATTTTTAAAGTAGATAGGAAGGATAGGGACCTTGTGCAGGTTAACAAAGCTTTGGCTATTCTCCTAGATTGGTTTTCCACTAACAACCTACTTCTTAATGAGGCAAAAACTAAATGCATTAAATTTTCATTACCGAATGTCCCAGTAGTAGATTCTTGCGTCAAATTGGGGGGTACTCGATTAACTCTTGACAGTAGCACTAAATTCTTAGGATTAGACATAGATTCAAAATTACAATGGGGTTCTCATATAAATTCACTTTCGGGTAGGCTAAGCTCAGCATCTTTTGCGGTCCATAAGATTAGGCAAATAACGAATGAAGAAACGGCAAGAATTGTTTACTTTGCCTATTTTCATAGTATACTATCCTATGGTATACTATTGTGGGGAGGTGCCGCCGATGTTCAATCAATTTTTTTACTCCAAAAGAGAGCTTTTCGCGCGATTTATAAATTGGGGTCACGTGAGTCACTAAGGGAACGTTTTAAATCCAGTCGAATTCTTACCGTTCCTTCGTTATATATATTTGAAAATATAATGTATGCCCGCCGAAACTTGAGTAACCTTAAGGTGCGCGGAGATCACCACAGTTTTAATACGCGAAATAGAAATAAGCTTGCTGTTGTTAAGTCCAGGTTAGCGCGAACCGGGAAGTCTTTCATTGGTAGATGTATTCAATTTTATAATAAAATTCCCAAGGAGGTAACTGGGCTTAGTGAAGGTAAATTCAAATCATACGTTAAAGACGTTTTATTGACTAAAGCATACTATAGCGTTACTGATTACATTGAGGACAAATATGTCTGGAGTCAAATTCCTGCACCAGCAAGTCAAGCTGATTTTGACATGTAATCTATACTTATAAGTATTAAATTGTATTATACCTTGACTTAAAAAAAAATAACCAGCAGAGTTTCTTGCCCATTCTTCTCTGCTGATGTTCTTCCGAATGGGTGGTACGTTCAAAAGAGCCTCTATGGGGCCAAAACTGAATAAAAATATTTGACTTTGACTTTGACTTTGACTTTGAAATGAATATTCTAATATGGTAAAGCTGAAGAGTATTCTTGATTTTCTTGTTTGTTTAAACGTGCTATTCTCAAAAACTACCAACCCAATTTGAATAATTCCCTTTGTAATGAATAGCCACAATCAAATGGGGATGTTATACGCTATATATTTCATCTCGAAATTCCCACGGAAACATAACGCGAGTAAAACCGTTTATCCTTGCTGTAAGCTAATATAATATAAACTAAACATTACTCTTTAAAATATACTTCATGCCAACGAACGCAGACACAATATATGACGTAGTAGGTAACTACGCTGAGGGAAAATTTGTGTCCAATAATATTTATTTAACCGTAGTAGACTGCGAAGTGCGTAAACTATGGCTTTAAAGGTAAAATGTCGCTAACTATTGTTATTAGCACAAAATAGATACGTATATGCAATAAGGACTTGCAGCGCTCATGGAGTATTTTGACTAAGCGATATTAGCTCATTGCGATGGTTAATCACAGGGCAGCTCGGCCCCTACTTGGACGGGTAAAAGATGTGGCACTTCTATTTAAACTTGGGCGTTATCGCTATATTTTCATATTGCATTATCCGTTATATTATATTTTTCTAACTGTTGTGTTAAACTGTTGTAATATTTATTATCTGTTGTAAGATTAGTTGTATGTTGAATTGCGATTATAACATTTTACGGTTGTAAATACGATGATAAAGTTATAGCACAGTATAGATTATAATAGTAGGTACAATTTTTTTCAGTGTTGCATGTTTTAAAATGTGTTACAGAAAAAAAAATTGGTTTTGATTTGATTTCAACGAACTTTCCTTCCTACTCGTTTATTAACTTTTGCATCAACTTTTTCGAGTAAGAAAATTCAAACAAATACGTAACGTAATTTCGCAATCAAAACAAACTTTCTAATGAATGAATATACTATACACCAATAAAACAACAGCGAAGACATGAATCTATCTTCATACGAATATAAAATCAAAATTATAATAAACTGTTGTATTTTAATGAAAGTAAAATTTGCTCTTGTACTTAGTAATTTAAAGTTCATATTCGTCTAACGCTCTACGATGTGAAGTTCGCTATCATTATTTTTTAACCTTGACCTTGAACCTTGAATAGTTGAATTTGAGTCGACATCGGCTTCGGTTCGGTCCGTTCGGAAATCATCGGAGATACTCGGTACCGGTAGTTTCTAGTTCTACTAGTTACCGAGTATCTCCGATGATTGCCGAATCGAGGCGCACGATTATAGGTACGTAATAAATATTACAACAGTCTTTGTCGAAAATAAATAATGGTTGTTGTTGCTATAAAATTATAATGAAATATATTATTTGTTGTATGTTATAACGCCCAAGTGTACTTCTATTGCGTCCGCGAGACGATCAAGTGCACTTGACAAGTCTACGGGCTTGAAGTGAATATTGATCGTTTACAGCGTTGACTTGACAATTCCCGTCAAGTATCTACGTGCTGGACATGACTTGACAATAATTTTGTTTACGGCACTTGAACCAACTTGAGCTTGATGCGACTTGACGCGACTTGACAAGTTTTATTCATTTGCGACTTGTCAAGTGCACTTGATCGTCTCGCGGACGCAATCCATGCTTCGTAGACAACGCATAGTTGTCAGTCCTCGTTGTTTGAATCGAAAGACCATGTAGGAGGCCTGAAAGCGCTCTGAAAACTACTCGAAAATACTTTATTTTATTAAATTCTTCTTAAGGACTTCGGTCTTCCGTGATTATTGGTTTAACTGGTCATATCTAGGTGCGACCACTGATTAGACAGTTTGTTTCAACTTAGGTGTGAACACTCCTGTATTATAAGCTTTATGGCCGACCTTGGATATAACGTAAGGTATAATATACGATACACCATGCAAGACTAATTCGACAATATTACTCCTTCACAGTTAATCGGTCGAACGGTTATTGCTACCAGTCTTTTCAGCAATAAAATATGCATATCGTATGTAATATGATTTTCATAAATTAATACAATTTTTCTGTTTTCATAATGTTGTTTCAATAATTTTGTAAATTATTTATTTATTGTTTAGTTTTTGGTTAACGACATTGATAACTTCAAGAGAATAGGTTAATAATGTATGTAAGCTGCACTGCGGGCTTATTATTATTATATTAAAGAAAAAAAACCGATGAATTTACTGCTCCTCTATTTTTTTGATGGTAGAAAGTAATTAAAAATATCTCAAGATCCATTACGGAGTGATTTTAAATATTTTATTTAAGTTAAAAACTAACCATGGTGTGTATATGACGATTGATAAGTTGCTTTCTCTAATGAGTAATGACGTAATTAAGAACGATAAAAATTGCCTACTATCGATGAAATAACTATGTATAATGGCACTGTTAGTGAATGTATGTATATCGTAATTTTTACCGGTAGGTTACCCGGCTCGTTGGTCTAGGGGTATGATTCTCGCTTTGGGTGCGAGAGGTCCCGGGTTCAAATCCCGGACGAGCCCTGCGTTAACAGTAATCGTAGTCTTTTTAATGTATTAATTTACTAGCTGTGCCCCGCGGTTTCACCCGCAGCGCCCCCGTTCCCGTGGGAATTTTGAGATTTGTATTCCTTATTTTTCTTATTCTTATTAATTTCCTTATTACAAAAAACCGCATCAAAATCCGTTTTTAATTTTAAAGATTTAAGCATACAGACAAACAGACAAACAGAAGACAAACAGACGCGACTTTGTTTTATACTATGTAGTGAAGATAGATATACTCGTAAAACAGAAAACGAATACATTCAAAGTTTCTCACTGCTTTTTCAAATTAAGTGTTTTCAGTCGTCACTAAGCGTTCTTATCGCTAAGATCTCTGAGCGTTTTCTTTCAGGCACCCATTTTTGAGGTAAATTAATTTAAATGTATGATATTAATTTATGTCTTAAAAAATTATGTTATTTTTTGTTTCATATCACTACATTAGATTATTTGTATCCACGAACGGCAGCTGGCTTTGTTAAGCACCCCTTATGGACTAAGCTGGGTGCCCTTTGACGAGGTGGCTCCTAGGTAGTAACATGTAAACTATTTATTAGGAACAAAATATTTGCTAAGCTTCATTTTCGCTTGGTGGTCAACTGGGCCCGCAGAACACTGAGCCCGCAGGTTCAGTTACCCACTCCGTTTTTTTTCATAGGTGACTCGACCCACACTAATCACACGACTACTATTTACCAATAAGGGCCAGCTCAGCCCACAGGTTCAGTCGATAAAAAAAAATAACCCTAACCTACCGAATAGTACCTACGCCCGCGGGCTGAATTGACTCTTAGGCGGTTAGTAAGCGGGCTGGGTTGACCCTTGGGTCGAGTCGCCCGTAAAGAAAAAAAATGGTCAACTTAGCCCGTGGGCTCAGTGCTCTGCGGGCCCAGTTGACCACCTTGCGTTCATTTTACCCGACATTGAGACATTGTGACTCTTATGACTCACAAAAGAGGTTTATTACAAAACACGTATATGTTTCAAAGCTCACCCGTGGTCTGTTCTTGTCATCCTTCCTCATGTTCCTGAGGTCTATGGTCTGGAAGCCATCGTCCGCCGACTCGAACGCCTTGTTCACAACCCCGCCCTCGGTCGCCATTACCCATATCTGAGGAAGAGAATGCGGAAACTATTAATAGAAATACGTACTTGATTCATATGAGGCCAATCGAATCGAGAACGTCAATAGATCCACATTCAAGAATAACAATTGATTAAACAACTAAGCTAACTAACGTGATTATGCCTATAATCATCCTCTCATTGTACATTCATATTCTCAGCAAGATGAGAGGCTCTTGCCGAGCTACAAGCTGACTTTACAAGCTAATCTTTTCTTCACTTTACTAAGCAAAATTTAAAATAGGGATATTACTTTTTCCTTTTTTTTAATTAACTGGAATGGTATAAAGCCTCATTGTATCTTTGTTAACTTTTTATTCGGCTACATCTGATCGAGCGCGGAAACGGTTCCCATCGATACAATACGCTCCAATTCATTCGACACAATGTATAAGTACTTGTGAACTGGCACAGTGCATGGATGCTGATGAAATTTCTATTATTGTCATACAAGTAAGCCTTCTGATTGGCATGGCGGTATGGTTAAGTTAGAAAGCTTCATAGATTGATACCCAGCTAGGAAAAGTTTACACAGGCAAATATTTATAAAATTATACTCGTAGTATCATTATTAATTAATCTTCTATTGTTCACTGGTTCAAGCTAAAATTTAGGAAAGGTTATTGAAAAACCTTAACGCCTTGGTGGTCTAGTGGCATGTGCACTCGCCTGCCAATACTGAGGTCCCAGGTTCAATTCCCGAATCGAGCGAAAACTTGTTTCTTACTTTTCAAAAATTTCGGACCGGACAACCCGCAATTGGCAAGCGTGGTGATTATGCCTAATCCTCCTCACTGTATTGATTGATATCTTCGGTGAGATGAGAGGCCTTTGCCCACCAGTGAGACATTACAGGCCTTTTGAAAAACCTATAATAAATTATGAAAAAATCTTCGGTAAGTATATTTTTTTCATACTTTCAATGATGTTAAATTAAGTTAAGATGAGTTAAGAGTAGGTTAGTGGCCACCTCATAGAAGGTTTTTGTAACTAATTATTATTAGTGAATAAGTAATTTACTTGAAGTTCAAGTCTCATGTGACTCATGTACGAATATTGTTTGAGTTTCCGAACAATACATTGGTCTCATGTCGGTCTCTGACCGCCACAATGTCACAAAAATTAATATTCAAATATATTTTTACAAAGCAGTTAGTTTATAACGGTTTTCTGCAAACAAAACATAATATTTTTAGTGGTATTTCTTCTTTCATGACTTTTCTTAATACATTGAGTAGTATAACATAAACTGCCGCACATAGACTAATAATTTCATATAACTTCTGCAATAAATACTTACATATCAACAAAAATAATCGAATTTATAATTTGACAATGTACTGAACCGTATCATTGTGGTTTTGCAACAAAAGTGTGATATCAAAAAGCTACCTTGTCACACTTGGAGCCACTTTGAACCCACTCACATGCCCTCAAGCCCGCGTAACACAATTCCTCCATAATTCGTTTAGAGGGAGCGACATTCAATGCGTCGGAAAATTATATTTCCACTTAGATACGCGATGTGAAGTAAAGAGTTATTGCTTTATTAGGTTATGCACCGTTTAGGCACCTAAGAATGAGCGGAGAAGACAAACCGCCTTATTCATAACTCTTAAAACACTGCTATAAAGTGTTTTGTCTCTTTTTCTCTTTGGAAAATAGTGTATTGGTCCTTATGATATGTAGCTGCGCTTTGCAGTTTTCCCCGTAGAAGGTAAGTACTTCGCTCTTCCGTGGTTATACTATGGTTATACTATATTACCTATATCCTTCCTCCTTGATATGGCTAATCAATACAAAAAGTTATCTAATCGGTAGTTCCCGAGATAAAGTCTTTGGGAGGGCCAGATCCTCCGATACTAGGGTTGTCCACTTAACCACTCGAACAACATACTACTGTAGCTGTACATCTATATATATAAAACTAGCAGCGCCCCGCGGTTTTACCCGCGTTGTACCCGTTCCCGTAGGAATTTCGGGATGAAAAATAGCCTATAACCTTCCCGTTGAATGTGGCTATCTATTACAAAAAGAATTATTCAAATCGGTTCAGTAGTTTCTGAGATTAGCGCGTTTAAACAAACAAACAAACAAACAAACAAACAAACAAAACAAACTCTTCAGCTTTATAATATTAGTATAGATTCAAAGTCCTGACTGACTGACTGACTGATATTCAACGCACAGCCTCAACCACTACACCTAGAAACACGAAATTTGGCAGGAAGGTTCTTCAAGTGACGTAAGTGCACTCTAAGAAAGGATTTTCGAAAATTCCTACGGTAACGTGCTCAACGCGGGCAAAGCTGCGAGGCGCTGCTAGTATTATTATGAAGTTCAATTATCTCACGTTATTTATTTTATTATGCGAAACTAGCCGCGACTATCTCTCTCCATAGACTGACGAGGAAAACATGACAGCCTTCTAAAGCACCTGTCGAGTTGTTACCTAATTATATTCATTGAGGATACCTTTTGTATACCACGTGTCATGCGTTGTCTTTGTTATCCAAGGGTGATTCATTTTTATACAAACTTTAGGTAATGTTCAATGTACGAGTACTAATGAATGTGGGGAATATGTAAGAACCTACCTAGCGCTCGTGGCGTAGTTTGACCAAGCGATGTCAGATCATTGAGGTTGTTAAGCAACGTACAGCTCGACCCTTGGTTGGGTGGCCGATAGTTTCATTTCTATCTGAGAGCTACCGTGCTTCAGAATGGATACATGATAGTGTGTATTCTATGTATGTATGTTTTTCAAGTCGATAGCGACTGAGCCCTTTGGAGTCCAATGTAGGCCCCTTTTTATCCCAAAACCAACGGGAGGATAGGTTGTGCGGATAAAATCAATGTACAAAGCAAGGTCTGAACATATTTGTTCAATTTCAGGGATATTATGTTTTAATCGCATAAGTAAATAATGTTATCAAACAGTATCATTCGGCCATTTTGGAATTACCGTCACACTCTGCTGCCTTAACTAAATACACACTACTGCGCCTTTATTACCGTAACATAACTTTGGTTCTTCTATCTATTGTTTTATCTTCTTTATGGAAAAGTAAATTAGTATTAGCTTGTAATGTTCCCCTCCCTGCTAAGCAAAGGCCTTTCTTATCTAAATAAATTCTGATGTAAAGAGATAAAAACAAAAGAAGGCAGTACATATTTGGATCAATAATGGCACTTACTACACAATGATAAATTCAAATCATTCATAATCACTAACCGGATCACAAATCTCAATCATCTAATTCACAGAAGGCACGTGAGTACGTGCATCATATAAAAACAAAACCGTCTCCCAAGATATGTGCTATCTTATCTTATGTACCTATTTGCAAAGATTATGCAGATTTGAGTCTCTAGTATATTATTACTATTTCTTATGTACTTAGCCTACTTAATTGCATCCAGACAATGGAAAATTACTTGTTACCTTTATGTAGGCGGGTAAGGTGTCATATCAGAAATAATGATCATTTAAGTTCTACGTAATTTCTATTTACCTGCCTATTCACTACTAAAGGTGCGATTACAGCCAGTGAATCGACTCATGAAACATACGTCGCGCGTCGCTGGCTATATTTTAAAAGGTTTAAATTGACTTTTCAAAGCGAGTTGCATACGGCGAACGACTTGCTATAATAAATCTTAAAAATAGTAAAATTTCATAAGGTTCTATGTATATTAATATACATTTTACTATTTTTTGTAAGTTTATTACATAGTCATTTAGTAATGATTTCGAAAACGAGATAAAAGCTGTAATGCAATGTTAATGATGCTCTACTTATCCTATGTAATGTTAAATATAATATTTATGTATTATATTCTCTGTTGTTAAGCTTAGTGATTACGCCTAATCCTCACTGTACTGATCTTCAGTGAGATGAGAGGCCTTTGCCCAGCATTGGGACATTACAGGATTTACAGGCTAATACTTTATACTCTGTCATATCAAACTATTTATCTCTTATATACCTACTCTGTTATATATTATATATATAAACACGATGTTCACGTTTTTATATCACCACATCTTATTATGACTAACTTTTTTGCGAGAAGCGATTACGTCTTGTGAGTTGGCAAGGCCTCCGACACGGAAGTGCCCCGGCCAAACCGGTTTGAGGACTAATCTCCACCACTGTACATTCTATGAGAATACCACTTCCTCTCAAAAACTGAACTGAATTGTCAGTGCTTCTAACGATATCTAGTCTATACAGATGGGTTGACGTATGATAAGTTGTCGGTCCCGGTTATTTTAATCCTTGAACCGTATCGGATTGGCGGTCTGAAAACTCTGATGCCTAGAGTTGGCAATTTGGGTTAGAGGGATTATTGTGGTTTGGAATTTGGTTTAAAAAAAGAATATATTAAGTAAGTAACACGTTGGTTTGTGTAGGTTAATGGCCAACCCTGGTGTCTGAGTTTATAGACCGCCTCAAGGCCTCCAACGAGGTCTAAGTCTGAGCCATGGTCATTTATTAAGTCAATGTATAGAAGTCAAAACCTATTGCTCACTTTAGTTTCTATATGAGGAATCCATATAAACATCGCGTTTGTTAACATGTTGGTTAACATGGTTAAATGCCTAATGCGTGTTAACGTTTACGGAAAAGAATTAACTTCAGAAGTTGAACTACTTAATCGGAATACCACCTTTCAATTTGCCTAGCAGAACCGCCGCAAACTTAACCTCTATGGTTATCATTCTTCTTCATAACAAGAGTTGAACTCTTGTCGATGGAGTTCCTTCCACTTTTCCCTATCATCCTCATCCATCCTCTTTCCGTCTGCCTTTGAGATAGGAAAATTAGTTTGCACTTCTTTTACTACAGTTTTCGAATTCGACTTTTTACTTTAACGTACTCGAAAAGTACGTAAAAAGTTTCCTTTGATATTTAATGCGTGATTTTGACATGTAATGTATGAAAATTACGTCAATTAGTTCAATGGGCATTTTTATATGCATCAGTAAGTGTTAATTAAAAGCTTCGTATTAATATGTGAATTCAGTGTAAGCATGTCTCTATAGTATACTGTAGTTAGTATTAACCAAGTGTGACCCGCAAACAATAGTCGCTATTGTGAGCGAGCTCTCCTTGAGTTTCACAAAAATACACAATTATAATAATATTTGTATTGTTTTTATTTAACCTCTGGGAGAGGTGAAGATTACAGAAAACTCCATCGAGAAACATTTTAGTAAATATTGTTGCGAGAGCAAAAAAAATGTGTAAAGCTCGTGAAAACGGAATGAAAAATAACTTCAACCTTTTCGTGAATTAAGCTTTGCTTAGTTTATTCTACCTTAGTTCTACCAAATTCGACTGGTCTTTTAATCAAACAACTTTTTTCCAATATTATTAAGTTAAATTAATATGTTTCATATGAAATGCTACAAGTCAAACCAGCTTGATTGTTGGTTCATAAGAGTTGTATGTTACTCAGAGCCAAGCTATGTTTCAACTTTTTTAAAAGGTCTTGTGATGTTTTTTTATATAATGTTTACGCAAAAACATGTTTCATACTTTTTAAACATAGCTCCGGTTTGAGATCTGTGTTATTTATTTGAGGTCAAAATTATACGTTGATTTAACAGTATCTGCTTCATGTATTTTTCATTGACAAACACTACCAACAAACCGCATTCTTGGATACAAAACCCGTTTTCGCGTAAGTTTAATTTATTCAAAACTAATTGGTGATAAGAATTTTTATTTTTTGGACATTGAATGTATTCAAATAATATAATTTAACCTACGTATAAGATACATGTAGACAATAAGTACATTTTAATATTATTCTGTAAATTTGTGACATTGACGAAGATAAACAATACATAAAAACTACGTAAGGGCCTCTCATCTCTCTTGAATGAATACAACCGGGACCGACCATTTAACGAGCCGTTCAAAGTCCACCCATCCGCGTTGTGTCCGGATGGACGTCGCTTTACAATCGCGAAAACTTATCTTGCTCACCTAGACTTTCCATATGATTCTAGGCTTACTAAACAAGACCTTACTTGCAAAGAAACTATAAATAATTTTATAATCTTACTTAATTACCAGTTACATTAACCCAGATCACTCAAGATTAACTTGTTTGAGACCATTACTGGTTTTGACGTAAAAATAGGTTGTTACTAGATTTTTATCTGAGTACTTAGTCTTATAGTTGCAATGAGTAAATAAATGGAATTACTTTATTTTCCATTGTGTATTATTGCGTGAATTCCTCATTACATAATTTTGTATGAGGAAATCAATTTCATTTAAATTTGGTTTATTAGATAGAACAATTGTTTATTTATTCGCTTCAGAAAAAAATATGAGGGTAGTTTAACTTACATCAAGTTTACCGCCAAAAATAAAAACACATGTCACTGTCACAAACAAAACACTATTTTATTTTATTTATCACAGATATCACACCTCCTTATAAAACACAGACGTAACATAGATCTTATGCAATTATGAAAGTAAAAGTTACGTTACGCAGTTCGAATGTTCGAATTCGATTTATGGATTTGAATTTGCGCGGGTGACGTGCGCGCGCTCACCTGGCGCATTCGTTACTGCGACTGCGCGCCGGCTGGTCAAGGACCGTGGCGCAACCTGTCCGACCGGATGTGCAGGGTTGCCAACAACACATGGAAATTACGGACTTTATTGCCAGCACAAAAGTGCTGGTAATTAAGTGAGCAGTCAAGCTTGAAGCTTCGGAGGGCGTTTGTGATGATACCTCGATGGAATAAGTTGATTTTAATCAATACTTTGTTTGTGGTTATTGGTTCTGTGTAACAGGAAATTTTGATCAAAATTGATATGGGAGCTTCTTGTATTATTCTGTTTCACGATTGGCTAGTTTCCTAGTCCATTTCCTATGCGGCCCTTTCTGCCTTTACCTACTACTTCCTAAGTCCGTACAATTTATAGAGCTCTTATTAATTTTTTGAAACCCATGACTTTTATATGTGCCTAGTTACCTTACTAGGTTTAAGACTTAAGTTAATACATTAACTTACTTTATAATTAATTTCTTACAAATATTTATCAGATTTGTAATAGGTAACAAAAACTTATCGACCTTACCGACTTATAAAAACAAGGTAACTAAAATAAGGTAACTAACAACAAAGCTATCTCACCGGAAGCGGCACTCATTTTCTTCTAATTCTTTAACTAAATTAATTCCTTCAAGGTCACTGAATTAAAACGTTGTGAAGGTTTGAAAAGTTCATTACTCTTTTGTTTGATGAGAATTTATAGTTAAACTTTTGTTGGTTAACCAAATAGTCTTGTATGTAGAAGAAATAGCAAATATCTTAGCTGGTAGGTCAACATAAGTTTGGCGAAAAAAATGGCTACTTGATTTTGCTTTTTGCTACTTGAACAGTTTGCCATTAAAAAAGTAAATGTTTGTACATTCATATACATCAATTTCATGAATAACAAAGAAAATATAGGTTCTACAAAACACAAGTATTGTGTATGTCGTAGTATAATTAGATAATTCGAATCTTCGCGGAAATCCTAGGGGTTTTGCGAAAACGCGGATAATTAGACATAGGCGAAAAATTATCAAATCTTACTGGACAAAGTAAAAAAAAAATAACCCTAACCTACCGAATAGTAAGTAATTCGGTAGGTTAGGGTTATTTTTTTTTCATGTTTGATAATTTAATAATTTGATATATTTTTTTTATATTTTTTTGAATTTAATAATTTGATAATTTGATTATTTTTCGCCTATGTCTAATTATCCGCGTTTTCGCAAAACCCCTAGGATTTCCGCGAAGATTCGAAGTATCAAATTATCCTACGACATGTATAAAACTTTGAAGTAAGTATTTATATATATAAAAATAGATAAATAATTATGTATAGAACGAATTCATACTGTTAGTCAGACCCAAAATATGCTCTAAGCTAATATCACGCTCTAAATACAACATAGTTTCACAAAATCCTGAAATCTTCACCAAACCGTTAACTTCAAAGCTTTACTAACGTCATTCTGCAAAAATGTGTCAAATTTTTCATCAAAGAGGTGTATTAATCAGGAGGAACCAAAACAAGAGTGAGAGACGTCTGGAAGATACAGGAACGAGGCTAATAGGAGTCACGTGGTCTCCGGTGAATGGGCCTCGTCTGCGAGCACCGGGGACGGGCTTTTGTGAGTAACACAGGGTCGTAGTAAGGTGAGAAGGTGCGACGGAGTCTTCTTCTTGGGATTGAGAAAATCATTTGAGCTAGAAAGTTAGGAAAGTTTGATTGCTCAAGTAGTTATAATATGTCTGGTTTTGAAACTAAATAAGCAGAAACCTAGCTGTTGCAATTGTATCTTCATTCAAATATGTCCCGTTTTAATAACCTCATATCTTTAAGAAAAACTTTGATCATAATCGGTCCCTCCGATTTAAGATATCGGTAAAAATAAACGACAAACGTTTATATTATGAAACTAGAAACATAAACGCTTAACTTTCAAAAACAGGCGAGTTATTGTTTAATATACGATCAGTGCAATATACTCGTATTAGTAAAAATATAGATTATATCTCCTTAATAATTTTGCCCTTAGTCCTCCCCTGTAGGTAAACATGGCGTGTGACACCGATAGCACGATAGAGACCGCACAACACACATACCCTCTTTTGTTGTTGTTGGCTAATCGCCAGCCTTTGTAAAGATGAGAAACGGCCTGAAAACCTAGCGAACATTACTAAAATACACAATGCATAATAATGCACGGAGTCACGAAGATACCCTAGGGAATTCTATCATCCTTGTTTACATCCGTAGAATAAGTAGAAAGGGTGCATGTGACACCAACGGCGATGACGACTAACGATCCATTTATTGGAAAGTACATTGAACATTACTGTAAAGTTTCATCCAAATCCGTTCAGTATTTTCTACATGAAAGAATAGCTATTCAAACAATTTCACAAAATTTCGCGATTTTGTCTATGAAATGTCTATTCTTTTTAACAAAAATCGCTAGTCACTTCGCGCTCCTAGCATTAGCTCATTTTCCGTAGCATTCGCAGTAGAGTTTAAGCTAGTTGACGCGAGTATAATGTAAACAACCCACTCCTAAGGCAAGTTTTAAAAAGGCATCGAAAAATAGATTATCATGAAAGTAATTGATTATAATGTACAATATTTATAACTATAACAAAAGATTTCAACGCACTAACCTATAAAACTTCCCCTCACGTGTTTTTCAGTGGGATATTGAGTAAAGTGGAAGTGTGTCTGTTTGCAACACTCCACATCACAAGTTAACAAGCTGCGTTGTCAAAGTGTTGTAATGTTCGTAGGAAGCTGATAATTTCAGCTTCGTATCGATTCAGCGCCGGCGCCGGAGTTGGCGAAATATCATGGAAGGAAAGATAATTTCATATTTTCATTTGTTATTCAAATATAATATGTACTGGCTGGTTTAAAAACCAATCAGGTCATCTACACAAAAAAGGACTTAATAGTACTTCTTCTTCTGTGGCCCACTTGTGGCCTTCGGCACACTGGAATAGAAAACCTTTTTTCACAGACGTGAAATCTCTTTTATTTTTTGTCGCTCGTTCTTCTAAGAAGGTTTTGTACATATTATACCTTCTTCGTAATGTTATATCAATAAAAAAGGAAATAACTCATTACCATAGTAACCGCATCTATTGATCAAATATGACGTTTTAAAAGTTTACACAAAAAAAGTATAATGACGTTTTGTATAGAAATAAAAAGTAATTTGTGAATAATGAAGTTATTAAAGTTCCACCTAAGGTACCATCCTCCAGGGATCATCCTGGAGTATTTGCAGAAAGGTGTGGTGAAGAGTAAGGAACTCGACTTGCTTGATCTTGATTCCAAGTAAGTTAAAGGCCACTAGTAAGTATTCTGAAGGATATTAGCTATGTAATTCCAAAAGAAGTTTTTAGTTATTAATTCACTTGTTATTTTTAACAACTGCAAAAAAACAAACATATGGGCCAAATATACTTGTTTGTCATTTATTTAATAGGACGATGAATTTATATATTTGTTAAGTATCTAACAAGTTGTTACGTAAGTAAGTAATAGTCATAGTATTAGCCTGTAATGTCCCACTGCTGGGCAAAGATCTCTCGTCTCACCGAAAATATTAGTACAGTGAGTATAGTAAGTATGTAATTAAAAATACTCATTAAATTTTCTACCTTGGTCTGGCCGACCAATACTATACACCATAGTTAGTCATTAAAAGGTACGTTCTATTAGTAGGTTAGTGGCCAACCCTGGTGTCGGAGTATTGATTCAGCCTAAAGGTCTCCGACACAACCAGGACCCACAATTTTACATGTCTTCGAAGCACGGTAGCCACCCGTCAAAAAAAAAGGGCCGAGCTGCACGCAATAGGTTAACAATCACAATGTTAGCATTTCTTAGTCAAACCACGTTACGAAGGCTGAGTCACTGATAGTCATTGTTATAAATTATAAATTTATTATGTTTCCCCACCAGCTCAAACATAAAAGAACTGGTCAAGAACCTGTACCTCAAGGAGACACTGATCACTGATGACGTTCTCAACCAACTAGAGCAATGTCTCGAAATATTGAAGAAGAGGATTGAGCATGAAGGTCCTGCTGGAAAAAGGTTTTATATCTACAAGACGCTGCACACCCATGTGCTGCCGCTTACCAATGTGGCTTTCGATAAATCTGGAAAGAGGTGAGGAAAACAATGGCTTTTAACATTAGTTCAAGTCACGGCAGTTTTTATCCATTACATTAAACATCGCTCAGGCAAATTGCCTTTACAAAGGCATGCTTCATAAAAGGACCGGACTTGACGGATTTTCAGGAAAATCATTATATTAATAGGTATATATTATCAAATATATCTTATCTAGATATCTTGCTTATATAATGATGATTATATGTGTACCCTTCTTAACTACCTTTTTAAAAAGCAGCATAAACCCTTTGGCTTACAAAAATCTATCTCTATTCCTAAAATAACAAAATAAACTTATGGGAATGGGAATATCTCGTCATGTTAGTCAAGTAAAATATTAGCCTGTAATGTCTCACTGCTGAGCGAGCAAGCCTCTCGGCTCACCGAAGATATCCGTAAAGTAGTATGAGGTTAACATTTATTGAGCCAGTTTCTCCATACAGAAACACTCCTCCGTACCATGTTACTGGCACAAAATATGGAACATCCCAAATTGTGTGTTACAGGTGTCTCTCCGGTAGCTACGACAGAACTTGCAAGGTTTGGGACGTGGACACGGGCAAGGAGTTGCAGACGCTGACAGGGCACCAGAACGTCGTCTACTCTGTGGGGTTTAACTATCCACAATGGTGAGTCAATCAGGCATGGAAGCTCTTGACCGAATGAACTGATTCTCATTGAATTAAAAAAAAATGAAAAGTGAAAAAATAAATATACATGGACAAATGTGTTTGTATCAGTTTGTGTATGTATAATAATATGTTTATTTCAGCGTTAAGAACACTTATGTCTGCTTTAACCAGCAGCGCCCGCGGTTTCTCTTGTGTTCATCCTTTCTCTGGGGAATTTCAGAATAAAATGGAGCCTATGTATTATTCCAAAATCAAATCTATCTTTGTGTTTATTTTGGTACAGATCTAATAGTTTTTGCATTAACGAGGGACATATACAACTATCCTCACGAAGTTTGGCATTTATAAAAAATCTATACTAATATAAGCTGAAGAGTTTGTTTTGTTTGTTTGTTTGTTTGTTTGTTTGTTTGTTTGTTTGTTTAAACGCGCTAATCTCAGAAACTACTTAACCGATTTGAATAATTCTTTCACTGTTAGATAGTCTATTTATCGAGGAAGGCTATAGGCTACATTTTATCCCGAAATTCCCACGGGAACGGGCACAACGCGGGTAAAACCGCGGGGCGCTGCTAGTTAAAAATATAATTAATTGGCACAAAAAATAAGAAAAAGAAAATCTCAGGGAGGCGTATCAGCTGATGTTCTACTGAGGCCTTGGTCTCTAGAACATCAGCTAAGATGCCTCACACGCTGGTTTTCAGATATTTATAAGATTAAAAGATTAAAAAATTATGCAGATGGTTATTATATTCAACCAGCAACCGTGTAATCACGGGCTCGTTCGACAAGTCTGCCAAGATCTGGGACGCTACTTCGGGCGAATGCCTGGCGACGCTGTGGGGCCACGCGGGCGAGGTGGTCGCCGCGCAGTTCAGCAACAAGAGCGACTTCGCCGCCACCGGCTCCATGGACCACACCGCCAAGCTCTATGATGTCACCACTGGTACGGGACAATGAAGATGATTTTCATGTTTCCTTTTCTAATAGCTCGGGTTTGAGACCCGCCAACAAGCGTGGTGATTACACCTAATCCTTCTCACTGTACTGATGTCTTCAGTGAGATGAAAGGCCTTTTCCCAGTGGGAAGTTACAGGGTAATACTTTTTTAAATCAGATTCAGAATTTTCTTTACGATACGTAGTTTTTTTTTACAGGTAACGAAATCCACACATACGTAGGTCACACCGGAGAAGTGATCGCGCTGCAGTTCGACCCCAACGAGGGTCAGAGGCTGATCACAGGGTCCTTTGACGGCACTGTCGCTATGTGGGACACCAGAGTAAAGGAGTAAGTGAAGTAGCTTTTAAAATATGTCATAGCAACGCACTTGCAACTTGATATCATATTTTTGGCAGGAGTTACCATATTAATGATGTACAGATAGCTATATAGTAAAATATTTCATGGCAATGCTCTTGTAATTTGCTATAACATATTTGGCAGGCGTAACTTATCATTAAATCCTTAAATATATTTTAGGCACTTTTACTATGCGAAAAAAGTAAAATCCTTTCATTGCCTCGGCAGCCGCGTAGCCATCCTCCGCGGCCACAGCGGCGAGATCTCGAACGTGCAGCTGAACTGGGACAGCTCGCTGGTGGGCTCCTCCTCGCTGGACGGCAGCGCCAAGCTCTGGGACGCCAGGAACACCAACTGCCTCGCCACCGTGGCCTCGCATTCCGATGAGGTGAGGGCTCCAAAGGTTAATAAAGGTTCATTTATTATTAACTAATAATCCTACTAATCTAAACTGCGAAAGTTTGTGAGGATGGTGTGTGTATGTTAGTTACTCTTTCACGCAAAAACTACTGATTTCGATGAAAATTTATAGTAATATGAGGTTATACATCAGAATAACAGATGGGATACGTCCTATCCCAATATTCCCAGGGAAACGGGTACAAAGTGGGTAAAGACGCGGGGCGCGGGTAGTTGTTTATAAGTGTTATTGAACAAGGCCCCTAGCCTGTTACTGCTTCCCATTTGTTTGGCCAAGGGCCTACCTATCCTACTCATAATATATGATTACAACTGTCATTCCTTCCCCAAAGCTCTTAGCCATCTCCTTGTCCCCCCGAAGGTGCTGGACATCTGCTTCGACTGGGCGGGACAACGCATGGCGACGGCTTCCAGCGACTGCTCGGCGCGCGTGTACGACGTGCGGTCCGACTTCAAGGAGCTCGCCGTCATGAAGGGCCATCGGGAGGAGGTCTCCAAGGTACGGTGGTGTAACCTTAGCGATGACGATGAAACTTAGTGGTTGAAATTAGTATTATCAGTGACTCTGATCATAGAGCGACACGTCACTCGCTAAATCGGATATCTGAAAAAGTATCCGTATGTGTAAACGAATCTAAATCGAATCTAAAAGATATCGGATAGTTTGGGATGAGACGGGGAGTTCAAGTGTTACTTGTGTCACTTAAGACAGGTTATTCTTTCTGCCCTGCTGGGCCGATGCTATAGAGTAGCTGATACTATACGTGCTATAGTCGCACATGTCTTCTGAATGATGAAGACCGAAAAGTAAGGGGAATCAACCTGCGCACTATCCTTCAACTTCAGAGACCATCCGATCGTCTCAGCGTATTCTTCCCCAGTGATTCTGAACCCCTTGAATAGCGCGATTTTTGAAATTGCATAAGATTAAGTAAGTACTAAGGAAATGTTACCTAATGATGCTCTTTTGAAGGTTTGCTTCAGTCCCGCCGGCGGGTCTCTCCTGACCGCGTCGGCTGACAGGAGCGCCCGGGTCTGGAACACGGGCACCGGGAACTGCATACAGGTAAATATTCAGCAGAACAGTAACTCTTTGGACATCAACCCACCAACTATCAACATCGCTACGAGGCATTTTTATCTGGTATCTAAAATCTACATATTATTAAAGGCATTGGTGAAAACCTTTTACGAATCAGCCAAACAGTTGTTTTTCTTCTTAAAATTACTATCGGCCACCCATCTAAGGGGTCGAGCTGCACGTAGCTTAACAATCGCAATGAACTAACATCGAGTGAAATATAATGTATCCACCATAGAAAGTTTCAAAAGCTCCACTCTCCCCAGGTCCTCTCAGGTCATCAAGGCGAGATATTCTCCTGCGCTTTCTCGTACGCCGGCGACGCCATCGTGACCGCCTCCAAGGACAACACGTGCCGGATCTGGCGGTGACTCGACTGGTGGATGTAGAGCATCCACCTAACACCTTCGGAGGATGAAGAGCCTCCCAGGATCTTGGGATCCTTGAGCTATTAACAAGTATTTATAAACATTTTTCTTTGTAAGGGTATAGGCAATTTTGGTACTTTATAAAACGGTTTGGTAAAAGGAAAGGAGGGGTATGTAACTTAAAGGGATTTTTCCGAGAATGAATGTCTACCTATACTTTAGGTAGTTTTTGTAATAGGCATATAAAAGCATTTTTAAAGCACTTAATGTAAAAGGCTTAATAGAAGGTTTTTAGATATAATGGAAAAACGGGCTGTAGTTCTGGAATGCTTTAATCTAGACAAGAATATTGAACCATTTTCTAGGAAGAACATATTTGGTATGACTATGATAAAACAGCAAAGCTTTAATGTGTCATAAAAAATAATCTTATACGTTTGTTAAAGCTTAGGGGCCGCAAATAATCATGCATTAAAAAGCGGCCAAGTGTGAGTCGGAGTCGCCCATGAAGGGTTCCATCGCAGGAAATAACATAATATAAAACTTCTTCTTGTAGTTAGAAGATTTGAGTTGATTGAATGAAAGGTAAATTACGGTTCACGATTTATGACGTATTGAAAAAACTACTTACTAGATCTTCTTCTTCAAACCAATTTTCAGTGGAAGTTTGCATGGTACATTATATATATTTTTAATCAGTTTCTTATTTTAGAAGTTACACACATTTTACCACTTTGCAAATGTCTTTCGCGCAAACTATTCAGTAAAAAAAATCATATTAGAAACCTCATTTTTGAAGACCTACCATAGATACCCCACACTTATGGGTTTTATGTTTTTTTTAAACATTTTTGTGTGAAAATCTTACTGCAGTTCACAGAATACATCTACTAACCAAGTTTCAACAGTATAGGTCCTATAGTTTCGGAAAAAAGTGGCTGTGACATTCGGACGGACAGACAGACAGTCATGACGGTTCTATAAGGGTTCCGTTTTTTGCTATTTGGCTACGGAACCCTAAAAAGTAGACAAATTTACGTCAACTTAAACAGTATGTTTAACTAATGAAGCGGAAAATGGGTAGGTAGAAATAATTTATAATTATGATGTCAAACGACACAATTTAATGATGCGATAAATGGAAATTAAATTTAGCAATCGTAACCATAAATTATTTATAAATTATGTTTGCACATTATACCTATATTCTAATGTTAATAACATATTTTTATTTACTATGTTACTGTATAAAATAAAAGAACATTAATTCTTTGTAAACGTTTAATACTTAATTAATTTTCTAAATAAATTGAATTATTAATCGATCTGTGTTTATATGAAAAGGTTCATTCTTTAATTTCAGTTTGCTTTAAAGCTGTTCATTTAATTTTCTGATTGATTCTGAGCGAACAGTCGTTCGCTCTTTAGAAAACGAGCAAACATGGTTTCAGCGACTGTTCAATGAAAACACGCGATCATCATTTTGAGCGAACATCGACTGAACAGCAAACTTTTCTTTAAAACCCAATGTTGGTTTACAACGCCTCGCTGAGTGAAAATGCAGTATAAACTATAAACGTTTTTTGATTATGAAAGCAACTACATATTGTAGTACCTACAAGAAATGTATAGTAAACTGAAATACGACACCGCAGACACATGTAGGTACTAATAACTCGACATCCTGGTCTGAAGTGGGGTCAAATGTTCCGATAAATACCTTTATGTACTAGTATATATGAGTAATCTGCACCATACCTACAGAACACTTATTATAGGCACTAAGTACTGTTGCGAACAAAACTAATAGTTACTGGTTTTGTAGTTTGGGTTTAAGCAAACTCTGCACATTTTAAATTGAAACTACGTTCCTAAAGGACTCTGCCGAAACGTCAGATCAAAATTTAAATTAAAACGTATTATTTTAAAAATTATATTCGTTTCCAATCTTTAATTAGTGTGCTGTGCTAATCCAAAATTCATGTTTTAACATGGTGAATCTACTCTCGTGTGGAAAAATATGTACAGGACTCACGGTTAGTTAGACCCAAACTAAACTGTAAGTTTGTGTATGGAATCTAACCAATTGATAATAAATAAAAAGTTGGAATATTTCCTATGACTTGTGGTAGTATAGTACTGTCGATAAAAAATATCTTACTTACTTGCACGTTTATCTGTCAGTTATTTTGCAAAAATACATTAACATTATCATTGTTCGTTGATATAAACTCATTGACTTCATTTAATTTGGTTTGATATTTTATGAAGCGCCATTAGTCTAGTTATTTAGTGCTTATTGTTTTAAGGAAGTATTCAATTGAACACACTAAAGAATATTAAACACTTACTTCACTTATTCAAATACGTACATTAAAAGTTGAATCATGTTCAAGGAAAGAATTAAAAGTTTTTAATATTTACTTATTATGGAGTAGATGGAAATGTCAAATATTTACTTACCTACCACAAAACTTTAAAAACTCTACCATTAATAAAACACTGGGACCATAGAATACAACAAAAAAGCGACGAATGTAACTGTTAATAATACCACCCACACCATGACAGATAAACAGAAAACAACTCTACACACCAGTATATAGAACATAGATTACCACACTTTACATTACACATGCGACGACCACTGTACATTATATAATCATTGTACGGACCGATTCATTACCAAGTCTGAGACCACAGGGGTCGGACGTCAAAATGGTACCTCTAGTTTTATTTCTAACGTTTTTATTGACAACCGTGAGCTGCGAATATAAATATGAGACGAAACTCTTCACAGTGCCGTTGGACCACTTTAGTTATCAGAATAACAAGACGTTTCAAATACAGTATTTGGTGAATGAAGAGCACTGGGACAGGGGAAGAGGACCTATCTTCTTTTATACTGGAAATGAGGTATGTGTGATTTTACTATACACTTGCTTTGATATCTGTCTGTTAGTCTATGGCCGGAGGTGGTCTAAAAAAACTCCTACATCAGGACTGGCCACTAAACCTTCACGAACAAATGTACTTTTTAATTATATCTCTGACTGTACAAAATTCTAAGTAGACACATACCATTTTGTACTTAGATATTCATTGTTAAATCTATCTGTTTATGTGCTTCCGTACTGAACTTTGCGCTAAACAGTGAATTTTGAATAAAACAAAAGAATGGACACCAACACGGTTTAATCCTCTGAACGCTACATATTATTTTGATTACATATTTAAACCGTGATAGATAGATGATGTTAATAACAAAAATAAACGCTTTATATTGCAAACAGTTGATATTAGGTACGTTCGTTATCAGTGCCAGTTAGCGGTCAATTTAAATATCTACCACAATAGATATTTATATTTTTATACATGGCGGGAATGCCAATGGGAAGCCACAAATGGCGGGATTATAATTTCTGCGATTTTTGCATAGGTACTTCCTTCCTTATATTGTTAATGTGAAAGTCTCTTCTATACTAAACACATTTTAATTTGTAGTAGAGACAAGAGTCCCTAAGTGAATATTTTTATCCATAAATTCTTACGGGTACCATCGCGAGGAATGTCAGATAGCACTTTATACTTTAATATGTTTCTAGAATCTAGTTCCACATTGATTAGTTTATTATTGGGTTAGGTCTTATATCAGATTATCTAGCACTCAAGTCTCAGTTATATCGATAAAGTAAATAACACTACTTATCACCTCCCAAGGTCTAAGTTCACGGATTCATGTTTGTTTATTTAGGTTTCTTTGCCCCAAAATCCTATTAAACTTAACTTACAATCATTAATTTCTACTATATTTCTTTTAAAAATCTGAAATGAAAGGAAACCGCGTATTGTTCACTGAAAGTAACACATGTTGACAAATGTCAATAGTCTGCAACACACCAAATAGATTTAAGTAAACACCGCCATCAAACTCAGAAATTGCTCAATAAATTAGTATGAAAAGTAAACCACACTTTTTTATAAAATCATTGGCTGATTATGCCTAATCCTTCTCGCTGTACTGATATCTTCAGTGAGATGAGAGGCCTTTGCCCAGCAGTGGGACATTACAGGCTTTTTTTTTTTATTACATTGGCTGTAAAGAAATGCAATGTACAGGTTAGTGGGTCCTTAACAAAGTCTATGTGCTGACTCGGAGACATCGTTCAAATCATGTCAACAATAGCTCAAATTATTTCATACAAGTGGTTAACGGTTAACCGTTAAATACTGCGGTAAAGTTTTTTGATCTGTAATTAAGTTAATTCGTATTCGGATCAAAACCAGAGGCTTAGCGATATCAAATTGTATTGTCCCCGTATTGATATTGATTTGTGTTGTGATATAATGTCTATACTATTCTAGGGTCAAATCGAAGTGTTCGCCCAGCACACCGGGTTCATGTGGGACATCGCCAAGGACTACAGAGCTAAGTTGGTCTTCGCTGAACATAGGTTAGTGCATCGCTCTAATACAGCGTAGAAATAAGAAATTAAGGACAAGTGTATATAAGATTTGCTAAGATACTTTTTCTTTGAAAACCTTTGCTACGACTTTCGCTACTAGCTTTTTTACCAAGAGGCTCACGACATTTTTTTTTTAAAAAGAGACTACTAGCAATATACAATGACGTCAGTCAGACTGACCGTCCGAAAACATCAAACTGGGCCCACTTTTTAACACCCATACTTATTTTCACCCATATCTTTCCCAGGTATTACGGCAAGTCGATGCCCTTCGGCGACCGCTCGCTGGACAAGGAGCACATCGGGTACCTGACGTCGTCGCAAGCGCTGGCCGACTACGCAGCCCTCGTCAACGAGCTGCAAGAAGACAACCTTACTCCGCGGTATCCTGTTATAGCTTTTGGAGGTATATATATCTATATCTATACTAATATTATAAAGAGGTAAAATTTGTAAGTTTGTTTGTTTGTATTTTCAAGGTAATCTCAGGAATTATCAGTCCGATTTGAATAATTATTTTTGTAATAGATAGCCACATTCAACGGGAAGGTTATAGGCTATTTTTCATCCCGAAGTTCCCACGGGAACAGGCACAACGCGGGTAAAACCGCGGGGCGATGCTAGTCTTTTATATAGTAAAGCAGAAGAGTTTGATTTTGTTTGTTTCAACGCTCTCATCAGTGCAGTCCGATTCGATAGCTACACTCTATGTTTTCTTACGAGAGTTTAAATGTGGAACGTGATCAATGTTGATTCCATCTGAAGAGGAAAACAGTTTAGTGACTTCATTCCGTTACACCACCCATCACAGAATTCCATTTTCCCCAATGATAGAACTTGTAACGTTTCTCATTGAAATATCAGTCATGATGGTTTGAATTTTAAGTACTCGGTAAGAAAAAGTAGAATATATGTTACTGTATAAGCTCGAACTACGGTAGATCTTAAGATTTGAGAGTAAGTCTTAGGATTTACCGACATGAATTGGTAAATGTAAGTATTTCTGAAAAATAGAAAAAAACATCGCGCTTTTACCATTTGAATTCAGTATATGCTAGGTTAGGTTAGCCGTTATGTTAGGTTATAGGTTAGCCTTCAAAGTAAATCCTAAAATTTACCATGTGAATGATGGTAAAAGTTCGAATCGCAATCCTTTTTTGGACATTTACCATTAAGAATTGGTATATCTTAGGTTTTACTCTTAAATCTTAGGATTTACCGTACTTCGAGCTTTCACAGTAACTTATACATTTAAGATCATAGCATTTTTTCTTTATTGCAATATTGGGTGGATGAGGTAGGTATTGCAATGATTGCAATTTGTATTACAGCAATGCAGAGACATTATTTAATTTGTAAGCCGTGGCACGAGGATAATCAATCTACTGGTAGTTAATAATATTATTTACAGTAGTGTTGTACCTACATACGAGTATTATATACGTATAGTCTACGTCATTATTATAGGTATTTACCTACTTACACATATTATACTTAGTACCTACTCATTTTACTTGTAATGAATTAAAGTATTAAAATATTTGTTTATGACATAGACTCTTCTTTGCCCACCTAGTGTTAGAGATAGCACTTATTTATGTATCCTAGTAACACATTATGTATCATATTTAAACAATAGACTAATCGACATTTAAATTATTATTTTTCCCCATGATGGTATAATAAATTGCAAAACTGATGAAGGTGTTGAGGTGCTCACTTCGTACTCTTTGTACCTACTTAGTATTCTGTGGTTGTACAAAGCACCTATGTACATTTTACAGTCACCTACAGTAACCATTGCCACGGGAGTATGTCTTATTACCATGCCATTACCCATCACCCTTAGGATCGTTCATCGGCTAGATAGAGTCAATGTAGTAAATTTAAACATATCGGCTCCGCTTCTCCAGCGTTTAATTTTACAAAAAATATATTTTCATTGCCATTTCTCTACTGGATTTTTTATTCTTTTCTCATTTATATTTCAGGTTCGTACGGCGGCATGCTCGCGGCGTACTTCCGCATGAAGTACCCCCACCTGGTGGCGGGCGCCATCGCGGCCTCCGCGCCCATCCACATGTTCCCCAGGATGATGCCCTGCGACATCTTCAACAGGATCCTCACCTCCTCCTTCAAGCAGGCCAACGCGCACTGCGCAGATAACGTCAGGAGATCTTGGAGTGTTCTTAGGTAAGGAAGTTGTCAGTACACCTTTAAATGAGTACTTATTGATGAAATGAAATAACGAAATGAAATATTTATTTGCTAAAACACAAATGGTGGTAAAATATGTAAGATTCAACATGTTTGGCCTTATTTAGGCACCCAGATATACTCGTAGTTTTAGAGTGATTAAAGTGGGGCCTTTTTGGATTGATAAAATCTTCCTTTTTACAATCGCCATGAGTTCATAATTGTATAAAATAAATTATAGGCAAACCTAAATCCTTATTTAACGTATTAACTAAGATACTCTTAGCAGCATATGATTTTATTCAGTGAGTAAAAAAACTTACTTCTGATTTCTGGACATTTCGAGAATTCCGGCAGACTGCAATAATTTGAACATGAGATACTGATATTAGCACTATCAAGAATCTTCCAACCACCTTTGCAGAAACTTCTCCCTCACCGCCAACGCGACCGACTTCTTCAAAACAAAATGGCGCCTCTGCGACCCCGTCAAGAACTCCACCGACGTGGACCTGCTGGTCGAATTCTTAAGCTCCATGTACACGTCCCTGGGGATGGTCAACTATCCGTTCCCCTGCGACTTCCTGGTGCCTCTCCCGGCTAACCCGGTGCTGGTGGCGTGTCAATATTTGAACTCTACGCTTAATGGGACTCAGCTGTTGGAAGTAAGTTACCAGACGATTATGAAAAATTTGAGTTTTTGTTTGAACTCGCTTATCTAAGGAAATAACGGTCTGATTAAATAATGAATCAGTTATAATAGGGCGCTGGTCCGGTGTACTGAGGTAACTTCCATTTTAATTTTCCAGGCTGTAGGCAAAGTTCTAGACTTGTACACGAACTACGACCACAACAACAAGTGTGTGGACTACAGGAAGGGCGACGACTACGGGAACTTGGACACCAGCGGGTGGGATTATCAGGTCAGAAAGATACATTTACAAGCTCTCTCAAGTTAGAAAATACGGTATCTAACTCTCAACTGCGATTTTATATATACATCTAGAAAAGGCCAAATGGACCAAATGGTTCAGGATTTTGATTTGGACAGACTTTACCCGGTGGGGGTAGAAGATTTTGGTGGGAGGGAAACTTTTTGGAAGAACTCAAATAAATTTGGAGGAATAAAAAGCAAGCAAAAGTTTAAAAGTCATATAACACCCTTAGCCTATTTACAAAGAATAAAACCATATTCAATCATTGAGTTATATGTACCTATTTACGTTGTTACATATAACCCAATGTATTCAATCCATTCATTGCAGGCGTGCACAGAAATGGTGATGCCAATCTGTTCGACCGGCAAGTCGGACATGTTCGAACCGCAGCCGTGGAACTTCACCCAGTTCTCCCAGGAGTGCCAGCGCAAGTTCAACGTGCTCCCGCACGAGGACGACGCGCGGCTCACGTACGGCGGCTCGCTTCTGCACTCCGCCACTAACATCGTGTTCTCTAACGGGCTCTTTGACCCTTGGACTGCAGGTTTGTGGACATCGTTACTTTTATTTCAGTGAAAAAATAGGCGTAAAAAAATAGGCATATAAATTATTTGCCTTGCCTATCAATTAAAACGACTAATTTCTATCCCAGGTGGAATCCTGAACAGTGTCAGCGATTCCGTAGTAGCTGTAATGATCCCCGGAGCAGCTCATCACCTAGATCTAATGGCAAGCAACCCGGCAGACTCCAGCCCAGTCATCATGACAAGGAAGATACACAGGGAAAACATAGACAAGTGGATCACTGAGTTCTACGCACGGATCAAGAAGAATAAACTTGCTTAGATTTAGATCAGATATCTAGATTATATTTTATGATTAAATTGTTAAATACAGTGAAGATTGTTATTATCGATGTAATTTTAAGTGATTATTAAAATATTATTTTGTATTTCTTGTCATTTTCATTTTACTTATTGACCAAATTTAACTGCTGATATCAACAAATAATAAATCAGTGCAGTAAATGCAGTACTTATTGCAAGAACATAACGTCATAACGTTATCCCATTTATACCAAAATCTATAATTCTTGCTTTACTACTTTTTTCTTGCTCAGGATCAGGATAAATGTGGGATAAATCCATGAAATCCTGCAAGTTTGTTGAAGTTTGCCAATAAACACCATTCAACATTTAAAATTAGCGCCATGGTTAAATAAATTGGTCAAGGCTGGTCAAGGCTTGGTCAAGGACATTATTTTTTAGTCAAGTTACTGTCAAATCATAATTTCACTGTCAATGTCAACAATTGCAAAACAAACCTTTTAGGTTATGTGAATCAAAACAACACCAACCAATCCTTTGTTTTTATTAGTAAAACAATGCGAAAATCTTGTTTAAAATGAGTGTTAACTGCAAGTACTGTAATGAACCTGATGACAAACAGAGCAAACCAGGTTTAGGTTGTGAGGTATGCTCTTGTTTCATACATATACCGTGCCTGCGGAGGCAAGGAACGCCGGGGGACTTCACATGCGATGTATTCTTTAAATTTACTTGCGAAGACTGTAGCCCGGAGAAAAAAGAACTGTTTGTGAGATACAAGTTTTCATGGTAAGTCTAGGTAGAGTTATTTATGCTGTACCAGAGGAAGATATGTGGTAATACTTTTCAAACAATTTCGTCTGATTCTTTGGCAACAAATAAGCTTTACTAGTAAATAAATACTCCGTTGATACTCCGTTTCTCTTGGAAAATATTTTCAGTAGAAAATAGGTAAAAATTAACTTCTTCCGTATGTATTTGTCATATTTTATATTATCAGTTATCATATCACATTTACAATACCTACTTTCATAAATGAATATAAAGAGCTATCTTGTTAATTCTCCTAAGCATGAAGGTTTGACATTGCAGGGTGAATGTAATCTACCTGACTCTGCACCACCTCTCCAACCACTCGTACGGCATCAGCCACCATGGCTACTTCCACTACAAGACTCACATCTGCTCATTTATTGACAGATATTGGCAGACACTGTTTGGATTCTCAAGGTACAATATCAGACTATAATTACTGGTTTCTTTAGTTAATCTATCTACCTATATCTATACTAATATTATAAAGCTGAAGAGTTTGTTTTGTTTGTTTGTTTGTTTGTTTAAACGCGCTAATCTCAGAAACTACTGAACCGATTTGAATAATTCTTTTTGTAAGAGATAGCCACATTCAACGGGAAGGTTATAGGCTATTTTTCATCCCGAAATTCCTACGGGAACGGGTACAACGCGGGTAAAACCGCGGGGCGCTGCTAGTGTATATTATAATAAGGTAAAAATTGTTTAGTTTCTGTTACAGCTAATCTCGGAAACTACCAGTCTGTTTTGATTAATGAGATCTTTTTATTAATTCTAGCAAACAGAAAAAGAACTGGGTGGGCACGATCGCGGGCGTGCTGTCGGTGTACAACAAGCTATTCTTCAAGTCGGGCTCGGTGGCGCTCGGCGAGGCGGGCTGGTGGCGGCTCCTGCACAACTTCTCGCCCGCAGTGGCTGCTCATATTAGTCAGTATTTCACTAATACACTGTTGAAAGTTAAATTAAATTTCTTTAATGATAAAATAGTGGCCAACCCTCTTGTCGTAGTTTTAGGCCTCCGCAACATGTTGATGATGCAACCGTCAATTGTATGTGCCCGCTATAGGGCATTAGTGATAACATATGAATGCCAATAACAACCATCCATCAGTATAGCTAGGAAGAAGGTTTTGCATTTAGGTATACTATGTATTATAGGCATTGTAGGTAAGGCTTGTAGCAGCTATCTTTAGTTTTTGTTATCAAAATTTTGGTGGTTTTGATATTTTTATTGATTTCATTTATTGCCTTTCAGTACAAGAAATAGCAAAAGATAAACCAAAAAACCGACCCAGAAGTCAACCTTCAATGGACAGAAATCATTTTCTTGCCAAAATTGCTGAAATGGGTAAGTAATCTTGTCTCTATTCCTCACTGAAGACTTTATTATTAGGCTGACTATTTACACACACTCCTATTACTACATCTGTAACTCGTCTGTCGTCGCGACCTCCAGATGAATTTTATCAATTGTTTACCATACATGAAATTTGAGCTACTATAATACCTCTATTATAGATTTTTTGAGACCAAAAATCCCATTAAGATTCTCAGGCCGGAACCACCAGAAGAACACACTAAAGTTCCTCTTGCTCCAGGGTACAAGGAGCTGATAAACGACGACGTGGAGGACAAGCCCATCGACCCGGCGCCCTCGCCCGCGCCCGCCAAGAAGAGGCGCCTCGACTCCGACGGGTCGGGCTCCTCCTTCCAGCCCGACTACGACACTACCAGGTACTTCAATACAGGGATGTTAGTAACTCCCTGGCCCATATAAAATTATCATATCAATATCCATTTCTGAGATTCGATATTGGTAACATCCCTGCTTCTGTGCTCTTTTGGTTCTTTCGTTACTGAAAATAATTTGAAAAGACCTGCGTGAAAAATATTTTTAAATCGACAAGATATTTTCCTGTAAAAATTCTCAATATTAAAAAAATTAATGTTGCTTCCGCAGACCCGACTTCTTAGACAACGTCAAATACGAAGACACCATCTCAACGAGCGAATACGTCGGCGCGGGCTACGGGGAGCTGTCGCACGCGGCGGACTACGCGCTGCCCGCCAGCCTCGCCGCGCCGCGGACTATGCAGGTCACTTATGACTTCGTAATACACAATGATTTTCAAATATACCACCAACCAACACGCCATAGACATAGAACCCTCCCAACACGCAGTATTTTGTCATGTCTTGTCAGTTGTTATATAATTATACTAAGGTAATATTAAGTTTGTATATAATCTTAGCAACCAAGCTTAGCATTAATTTCTACGTAAATTCAATAATAGACAACAGATTTTATATAGAACTTTGACGCAAAATAATCGTACAGGTATTAATATCCTTTGTAGACATCATTCCTGGACCTTTTTTTAACAATTGAAATGTAGAACATCCTTTATTAAGTCGGTTAATAAACCAACCAACTCATATTACCTTACAGAGTGACACATCCAGCGTAACATCGTACCAAAACATAGTTTACTACGATTCTGACTCCCGCAGCGGGTCGGATATAGACAAGAAACCACCGGTCGAAGTCAAACAGAAGCCAGTCGTCGAAGAAAAGGAAGTCAGGAGAGAGTCTCTATTCTCTACGGAACTTAACTCAGAAGGCATGCCATGGTTGGACCAAGAATACTATGAGGAGGTATACAATAAGAAGGAAGAATCTAAAACCAAGGAGGTTACAAATATCAAAGAGGAACACTCTAAACCGAAGGAGGATTTAGTCGAAATGACACCTTATGAAGAAGTGCAGCTTTTTAAGAAGATTGAAGGAATGATCCCTAAAGTTAAGGATCCGAGCAAACGAGCCTACTTGTACAGGTTCAGAGCGAAGTTAAGGCTTCGAAGACTGAAAAGGCATAAGCACTTGCCGTTGTTTGATTTGGACAAGTGAGTTAGAGTAGCATAGCTTGTGAAAACAATTATACTAGCCGTAACCTGCGGTGTTACCCGCGTTGTAGCCGTTCCTGCGGGAATTTCGGGATAAAATATTTCCCATATGTTATTCTGTCAATAACCTATATTACTGTAAAGTTTTATTGGACCAAGAGCCCGCGAACCCCAGACCTTCGTTATTTTATAAAAGCTGAAAGTTTGTCAGCGCATGCTCCCACACACAGGTAAGAACGATGGACTATTATGAAGTTTGGGTTATAGTGGCTTTGGCAGGTATACGGTACTAAATGTCAATGGTCGAAAACACCAAGTTGGCCATCGATTTCGATATCACCGTCAAAGGGTGACTTGTACAACTCCTCAAGAGCTTTCAAATGACATAGGTCATGTCACTGTTGAGCATTAGGATCAGCGTCCATGGCATAGGCCAACTCCAATCTTCGGTGGTCGAAAACACCAAGTTGGCCGTCGATTTCGATGTCACCGTCAAAGGGTGACTTGTACAACTTGTCAAGAGCTTTCAAATGACATAGGTCATGTCACTTAGGATCAACGTCCATAGCATAGGTCAACTCCAATCTTCAATGGTCGAAAACACCAAGTTGGCCGTCGATTTCGATATCACCGTCAAAGGGTGACTTGTACAACTTGTCAAGAGCTTTCAAATGATATAGGTCATGTCACTGTTGAGCATTAGGATCAGCGTCCATAGCATAGGTCAACTCCAATCTTCAATGGTCGAAAACACCAAGTTGGCCGTCGATTTCGATATCACCGTCAAAGGGTGACTTGTACAACTCTTCAAGAGCTTTCAAATGACATATGTCATGTCACAAATCACACTTAATTATTTGATGAATTTAGATCGGTATTTTACACACCTTTAGTACCGTTTATCTGCCAAAGCCACTATAACCCAAACTTCATAATAGTCCATCGTTCTTACCTGTGTGTGGGAGCATGCGCTGACAAACTTTCAGCTTTTATAAAATGACGAAAGTCTGGGGTTCACGGGCTCTAGGTCTATATCCAAATGCGTCCAGTAGTTTTTTCGTGAAAGAGTAACAAACATACATACATCCTCACCAACCTTCGCATTTATAATATTAGTAGGTTAGGATTAAACAAAGAACAAAGAACAAAGTAAACAACACAAAACTTTACATAATGAAATTCATGCAGATAGTTATACCTAGACTTTATTTTCCTTAAACATCACCGCTGTGGTAGATGATGAAATCTTATTTCAAGTTACCTATAGTCATAGATGAGGTAACTTGTATATCGACCATCAATTTCAGACTCGTGAAACAGTTGGGAGGCTACGCGACGGAAGACCTCAGTGTAGCGGTCAACATCGAGAGAGTACTCGACAGATTCCAGCGATCGGTGAGCACTACCTCATTAAACATTGTAATGTCTCACTTCAGATAGGCCTCTCATCTCATCCAATTTGGTGGAGTCGTTCTGAAGTTATGCGCTTAGCAACAGATTCAGCGATTCATTTTTATATTATAGATTAAGTATAGTTATTCGTGTGTATGTCGTGTCAGTACTTGCTGGACAAGCTGTGCGGCACCATCAGCTGGTCGAGCGGCGCGACGCTGGTGAGCGGCGGCGCGGCGGCGCTGCGCTCGCCGTACTCGGGCGCGCTGCTGAAGCCCTACATCCGCCGCGACCGCGCCGCGCGCCCGCTGTGGCTGCGCCTCACCGACGAGCTGCTCCGGAAGACTAACAAGTATGTCATGACCTAATCTCCACTGACACCTTGACACCTTTCGACCAATGACTTGTGTAACGCAGTATCTTCAATTATAGAACAGTGTAGAAATTAGTCTTGAATTAACCTACAATTCCATTTTTTTTTCATTCTTCCCCTCGACTTCTTACTCCCGGCAAAAGTTTCTTCCTTCTCAACTATATTATGCAAACCACGTATCAAATCTGACAAAATTACGATACCGTTTTCAAAATATCCAATTCGTATTCTAACGCCAATTCTAATGCAACATGTGCAAAATTGAGTGAATCAACTACAACCGGTCGCAGATTATTTATTTCAATTAACACAGAGACCCAATTAAATTAACTGACAGGATTTAATATATTGTTGTAATCCCCAGACACATCAAAGGCTACGAGCCGCCGGCGCGGCCGTCGCTGGACTACTCGTACGTGCAGCCGCACCACATCGCCGCCGTCAACAACCTGTGCGCGCAATTCTTCTGGCCTGGCATCGATTGTACGTACCAATGATTATCTTTACTTACAAAACTAACAAGTTTTACAGTTGTACCCAGCCGAGCAAATCCCACTGGTAGTTTTAGAGATTAGTCCATTCTAGAAACTCTAGCTTCATTATATAATTAGTAATTACTTTTTGTTAATAACCAAGAAGCCCAGTGGGGGAATAGCCTCTCTCATGACTTTACCCACAATTAAATTCAAACCTTTTCCATTCTTCTTATCAACTTACCCCTAGGCCTCCAGCTCCAACCTAATTGCCACCTTTAACTTGAGTGAGTGAGAGGAGATTGGTTTTGCATGCAGCTCACAAGCTATTACATATTCCCTCAATGTGTCGTTATCCCCAGTGACGGAGGCCCTGCAGTACCCCGAGTTCAGCTGCGTGGTGACGTTCGGGCAGCTGGTGGTGGGCTGCGCGTTCCTGGTGCCGGACGCGGGCCCGCAGCGCGCCTACGTGTCGTTCGTGCTCACGCGCCCCGAGTGGCGGCGCGCCGGCATCGCCACCTTCATGCTCTACCATTTACTGCAGGTATACTATGTCAAAACTAAACTATACTACTTATAAACTAGCAGCGCCCCACGGTTTTACCCGCGTTGTGCCTGTTCCAGTGGGAATTTCAGGATGAAAAATAGTGTATAACCTTCCTGTCGAACGGGGCTATCCATTACAAAAAGAATTATTCAAAACGGATTGGTAGTTTTTGAGATTAGCCTTTACAAAGTTAGACACTTTACCTCTTCATAGTAACTAGCAGCGCCCCGCGGTTATACCCGCGTTGTGCCCGTTCCCGCGGGAATTTCGGGACTTTTTATACATATAAACCTTGCTCTTGAATCACTCTATCTATTTAAAATAACCCCGTCAAAATCCGTGCAGTAGTATTTGAGTTTATCGCTAATAGACAGACGCGGCGGAGCACGGTTTTATAATATGTAGTGATAGTATCAATGGGAGTTTCTGAGGATGTATTTATTAAGGTCCGACCGAAACTGGTTTTCCAGCCGAAACCGAAACCGAAACCGAATGTTCGGCCGTGGCTTCAGTTTCGGCCGAAACCGAAACCGAAACCGAAACTCACGTGGTCAAGTATAAAATTCCGTAAAATACTGAAATTTTGTGCATTTTACCCATTATTCTGCATAAATTAGGACATTAAATAGAAACACAGTTCCGTAGTCAAATGGCAAAAACGGAGCCCTTTTCATTGTATCATAGGTACCTGTCTGTCCGTAACTATGTCACAGACCTTTTTTATGTAGAGTAGGTTACCTAGTGCTTACCTAGAATGCAAATATCAAAATAGTAGGATAATTGAATAAAGGCCTTTATTTGCCTGTCTTATCTTTATATACTTAATCTTATTTTATAATTCTCTGATATCTCAAGATATTTAACAAGTTTAGGAAAATTAATTCACTGAGCACTGTTTTACACATTTACTGCCACTATCCAAACAAAACATAACCTCTAAAGAATGTTTGCGTCGGGCGATAACGCACTGACTGCGTTTTCACATTATCCGATCCGATATCGGTGTCGGACGACGATAGCCGACATCCGATAGCCGATAGACACTATGTGCTATTTTCACATATTTCCGACAAAATCGTTCCGATACGGCCATTTGCTCGATAGCTTAGTGCGTGCAGGTCATCATGGCAGACTATAATAGGAAACTTTATTTGCTGTATCTATTATATTTGAGACGCAAAAAAAGATCTGTCCACAGACAGTATTGGATACATCCCATTGTGGAAGCTAGATATTCAGAGGGAGCATTTTATACTATTTTTAGCAAGCTACAAAACGCACCTAGAAACTTTTTTAATTACTTTCGTATGGGTGAATCCACATTCAATTATTTGCTAATTCATCTCACAAACAGTATCAAGAAACAAGACACACATTTTCGAATGGCTGTGGGGCACACAGAGACAATTTAGATACACGTATAGCACACATACAAACATTATCGTCCGACGGCTCACGGGCGTCCGATGGTGCCGCCAGCATATCGGTGTCGACTCCGATATCCGATATCGGGCCAGACAATATGAAAGACAGGTACATATTTCATACATTTTACTTACCCCGATATCGGATCGGCGTCCGACACCGATATCGGATCGGATATTGTGAAAACGCTCTAAGTTGTGTTGCTACAGAGCTATCCGAACGGCGCACGACAATTCCCGAACAGGGCCGCCAGCGCGTTGCCGCGAGAAACGAAATTAGGCGAGCGTGCACGACAACTACCGAAATCAGTTTCGGTTTCGGCAAAAGTTTCGGCCAATTTTGGGCCGAAACCGAAACTGCCGCCGAAACTTGATTTTTGGCCGAAACTCGGCCGAAACCGAAACCGAAACCGAACTTTCGGTCGGACACTAGTATTTATGTTTGTTAATCTTTCACGCAAACTACTGAACGGAATTGTATGAAACTTTAAATTCATATAGGTTTTACATCAGATTTTATCCCCAATTTCCGTGTGAATGGGTAGAATGCGGATAAGACCGCGACGCCCCACTAGTAAATGTATAAAATAAAAATATTTCGTAGCGAAAGAATGTTAGCACACAAATGTACAGTACATTATTTTGGTTTCAGACATGCACAGGCCAAGATGTCACATTGCATGTGTCACCCACAAATCCAGCCATATTTTTGTATCAAAAGTTTGGCTTCAAAGTAAGTAAACAAATAATGTTAGTAAATAATATTCAGACATTATTAGTTATTGCTTTTATTCACGTGAGATAAGATACCTTTATAAACAGAAATGGACGACTTCACTTATTCGTTTTAAACCTGTATTGAACTTTCGGCGTTAGGGTCAGTTCACACCGAGACGCGACGCGGCGCGACGCTGCGCGCACATTTTTCATAGAGCGACTCAGAATATACTTTATTCACTACACGAAAAGATACACATTACATTGTGAGAATTCAGATTACGTTGCACCACGCAGCACTGCGCCTCGAGGTGCCTCGCGGCGTAGCGCGACGTATCGTGACGCAGCGGTGCATCGCCGGTCAGCGAGGCGTCGTCCTGCTACGATTTTAAGATGCGCCTCGCGACGTTGCGATGCGTCTCGCGACGACGCGCGGCGTAGCGCGAAATCATTGGCCTCTTTGAGTATCGTCGCGTCGCGTCGCGTCTCGGTGTGAATTGACCCTTACTCTCAAAGCAATAATGCCCTTAACATAATGATCACATTCACAAACTGTTTAAAACTTAACTCAATCTTTAGGTTTCCCTTCAATATGTGGTCCAGGTTTTGTTATAAACCCTTCATACATCAAATAATCATATATTTTCCTAGTTTTGTTCACATCTATTTTAATTATTCTTCTAGCATCTAATAACTTCAGGTATCCCATCTTACTGTTCTGAGCTATGAGTTGTTCTTTGATATCTAAATAATTTTCTGGTAACAGTCTTAAGTTTGAACATAGAACACGTTCTGAATCCGAAAGCTTGTTGAATCCTGGCGAGTTGACAATATCTAGAGGCCGTTTGTACCACATCAATCTATTGTTTTTGGTGAACACTTGTGAGGATTTAATTGAAAAATGACTGTCATACTTCTTCATCATGAGATTAGTGGCATTTTTCTGCTGCTTTACGATTAATTCATTTTTGTTTTTCAACTGGTTGTACAGCCTTGCAGTATACAATGTCTTGATACCTTTCTTCCTGTACTCTTGCAACCTTAATATCCTCTGCATCAATTCTACTTCCAAGTTCATAGACTCCATGAATGCATCAAATTGCATTCCAGTCATAAACTGCATGATTGAGAGTAATCTTTCTGTTTTCTGTCTTGTTAAGGTACAGTCGAACATTTGCAGCCAGGAAGAAAATCGAGTGGGCATAATCAGTCCATGGTCCTGAATTATAGTATATCTCCTTTTCCTCTCCTTCAGCCGTGTGTTTAAGGCACTAACCAATGACACTTTCAAGGCATCCATACACTCATCATCCTCATCATTGTCATCCAAATAGTTATCTTCAAAATTGAACAAATTCTCAGCATTGTAATCATAATTCACCTCAAAATCAGATCGGAAAGCATTGTACCCGGCAATGTGTTGATCAGATGAGTTGTTCCGAGGTGGGTTTGTGCTGATAGCATTGCTGAACAGGTACGGTGTTATTGGCTTTGGAAACATGGACTGTTCAGTCTCTGGCAATAATTTGAGCTCATTATATTGAACATTTTCCATGTAGTACTTCTTGTAATGCTCCTGACACTCTAGTTTTGACCTTGTGTGAACATGTTTCGAGATATCCTCCCAGTTTCCGTAGCCATATGTGGACAGTCCTAGAAGTAATTTGCACTCTTCCTTAGCCGACCAGTTGCAGTTGTCGAATAGTGGGAAGTCGTTACGTCTGATGGCGTACCTGTGGTTGTTTTTGTGTTGTCTCACTTCGCTTCCGGAAGCAAAACAAGTGGTGCACAAGTTACTATCACAGTCGCAGCATTCAATGAACGGCTCATGCACGATATCTCCGCACGAGTCGCATTTAGTCTGCAGAACGTCGTTAACCAAAGCCATTTTTTTTTGTTCCCAGGTCGAGGAACTGATTCAAGATTTCTACGAGAAATATTACGACATAGATTACAAAGGATGCCGGCACGCGTTGTTCTTGAGACTCGTTCGATGAATAAAACAATTAAAACAACAAGTTCTTCGTTTAATTTCTCACTAGATATTAAAATTCATACACTGTTGGTTTAATTCATAATAATGAGAAATTTAAAATAACAATGTTTGATTGCTATTTCTGAAAAGTTAACAAACAGCACGCGATAACCATCAATAACACAACATGTAAAGGTAAGAAATGAAATTTCAATGTCAAATTACTTGAGAGTTCGATAGATAATACCTATATGACAGTGACAATTCCCTACCAACAGCTGATTTAAAATAAATGGTCTGTGGAAATTTCTTTGAAGACGTCACTTTAAAATTAGAGTTCCTTAACGGAACTGAAAACACTTGTATTGTAAATCATCGCCAGAAATTCTAAAATGAAAATTTAGAATTATTGGAAATCTTCTCCAGTCCTTCCTCCTCCTGTTTGGAGTCAGTTACAAACTCACTAAAGGACACATTTATTATTATTAATGTTAATTTATAACCTTAGGTAACTACTTACCTATCAATTATCAAGTATAAATTATTTTTATACCAGTAGGGTTTACTACATTAACAACATAGAGATTAGAGAGATGCTAACCTACGCGCTGAGTACGAAACCTAGTGTCCCATTAGAAATTTACACACACAAAGTATTCAAAATAAAAACAATACTCACGTTGAGTGCGTGTCACCCACACATTGCATTCGGTGCGAGTATTTGTTCGCAACTAGGCTGCGAACAATGTAGTACGAGACCGGCTCTGCCCCCTTTTCACATCTCCCTATATTTTTTGTGACCTATGGTTTACTATAATTAATTGTCAAAAGTAAAATAAAACTATCTATCACTTCAGCGATCCACTCTTCCTTCTTTTCGATAAATTTCTTCCTTTGTCTCATTGTGAAAACCTCATGATAATCGAGCTAGGTAGTAGTTTTTGAGATTAGCATGAAGATAATTAAAATAATTGGGTTACAAGATAAGTATTACGAGGAAAAAATAAAAAGAATAGACTTTTTTTATTTTATCAATATTATTTTAATATTGTATTGCGAACGTCTATATGGTTTAAAATTAATATGCATATTTCGTGGAACCCTACTCTATTATTTTATAACATGGAGAACAGATTTGTTCCATACCAAATTGACAAAGAAAACTGACTATCCCCTCAGCTGTGATATGCAAAATGGCCGATCTGTCGCGTCTGTGGCGCCCTGAGCGGGTTTCGCCACAGGCAGAGGTTTCTAGACGCCCAGCATACACTAAAACTGCAATTTCTTGTTCCTTGGTCATGCAGAAGCCCTTATAAGGATCTGAATCATTTTGAAATTAAATTTTCTACCTAGAAAATAGTACTTTTGTAATATATTTGTCGGTAATAAAGTTATACGGCTAGCATAATTACTGGGGTACCTAAATGTTCAGTAGATTTTGGGTCATATTTTAATAATAAACCACTATTTAGTGAACCAAAAGTATTTATTTATAATCTTATAATACTATTCACAAAATAATATCACACAAGTCATGACTCTCATACAATTATTTTTCATAAACAAAGTTTTAAGTACAGAACAAAGTGCCTTGGTCTCGACGCGGCCGTTATTTTACTGGCCGTTTCGCGGTCATTCCTTCTTTACCGAGAACTCAAACGACGCTTGCTATCTGTCTTGCTCTACATAAACGCGTTTTTAATATGATAGACTAAGCCAAAAGTAGTTTTATCGCTGTGTTTGCACATTAAACATGTGTGCGTAGACAGCGCCCCTGAAAGGGTCGCACCACAGAAGCGGACTTTTGAAGTGCGACCCGTTGCGGGGTTGGCCACAGTTGAGGGGCTATAGAATAGAATAGATCTAGAAATGACGTGACTCGGTCAATTGATTAAATTTGAACGGTTAAAATTATATTTATCTCTTTCTAACACACGCAAATAAGGTAATATCACAACGTTTTTTGTCTCCTTTCCTTGTCGAGTGAAGGTCCTAGAATGTTCTAGACGTTTTAATGTATATATTTTGGCGCGACAGGCGCGATGCGTTTCATTCATTTGTGAAGTTGCTGATAGTGAAGTGTTGAGTATTGTGGTGTGTGATTTTTAGAAAATTCGCTTATTTCTTCTAATTGGACTGCTGATTGAAGCTTTAAATTAAGTAGTAAGTATCTTATTTTATCATTTAATTTTATACGAATTTATTGTACTTCTATGATGAATATTTGGATAGAAATATGATTTTTATATTACGCGAATCGTCTGTGCTACATCACCAAAAAAGGTGCGGAGGCTAACGGGAGTGTTTTTTGTTACAGGAACCTTCGAAATGGGTAAAGATTACTATAAAATATTAGGGATAGCCAAAGGAGCATCGGACGATGAAATAAAGAAAGCGTATCGGAAGTTGGCACTGAAATACCATCCAGACAAGAACAAGGCTGCAGGCGCGGAGGAGAGGTTCAAGGAGGTTGCAGAGGCGTATGAAGTGCTCTCGGACAAGAAGAAGAGGGAGATTTACGATACGCATGGAGAGGAGGGACTGAAGGGAGGAATGGGAGGTCACAATGGACCCGGAGGCGGCCAGTCGTTCTCGTACACCTACCACGGGGACCCTCGGGCGACGTTCGCGCAGTTCTTCGGGTCCGCGTCGCCGTTCCAAGCGTTCTTCGATATGAACGGAGGCAGCGGCGGCACGACGATGTTCTTCGACCGAGAGATGGATGTCGACATGGACCCGTTCGCCAACATGGGCATGGGACAGACGCGGCCGGGCGGCCCAGGCGGCGCCTTCCGCAGTCACAGTTTCAACTTCCACGGCTCGCCCAACCGGAAGGAGAAGACCCAGGACCCTCCCATCGAGCACGACCTCTACGTGTCTCTGGAAGACATCGCCCGCGGCTGCGTCAAGAAGATGAAGATCTCGCGGCGGGTGATCCAGCCCGACGGCACGGCGAAAAAGGAAGACAAAGTGCTGACGATCCACGTGAAGCCGGGCTGGAAGGCTGGCACCAAGATCACATTCCAAAAGGAGGGTGACCAGGGCCGCAATAAGATCCCCGCCGACATCGTGTTCATCATCAGAGACAAGTCACACCCCATGTTCAAGAGGGAAGGCAGTGACATCAGATATACCGCCAAGGTCTCATTGAAACAGGTAAGCATTTAATGGAGTGCTAATTAGTGTGTAAACAATGTGTTGTGGTCCAACAAGGACAAACAATTATCAAAACAAGTAAACAGTTACCTAAATGAAGTGGCTGAAATGTTCTGGAAGCCTCAGTGAGAGAGATCATTGAACTTGTTTATGTCCCCTATATTTTTATTTTATTGAATTCTCGGCTTATATTTATTGATGCCATTTTTGCCAAATATATGTAAAGATAAAATTACTAAAATGTTGTTGACATACAAAGGATCTGCCTGAAAGTAGGACATTTTAATATCAAGTATGAGTCATGATCATTATTAACATCTGTTCTTGTTTGTTGCAGGCGCTGTGTGGTACCATCATAGAAGTGCCAACTATGTCTGGAGAGAAACTGACTGTGAATCTACAGGGAGAGGTTGTGAAGCCACACACTGTGAAGAGGTTCCCAGGATATGGGCTGCCCTTCCCCAAGGAGCCGACCCGGAAAGGAGACTTACTTGTTGCCTTCGACATCAAGTTCCCCGACCGCCTATCGTCAGGAGTGAAGGAGATCCTGATGGACACATTGCCTAATTGAAGTGCTGGACTGGAGGATCTCATTAGGAAGGACTCAAGTGTATAATTATCTTTTATTTGCCCCCAACTTGGCATGGAGCTGTGTCGAGGCTTGTTAACTTCTGAATCTGGTCCAAGGAGGGGCGTGTGATGCTAGCTTGTTATATGCTCAAACCTAGTGAAGGATGTTCCTACCGGAGACATGAAGTTTACTCAGTTGTGTTGCTGCCTGTTAGCAATGTTTTGTCAAGTCAAGTGACATTTTGTAGTCTTTATTAGCTAATTATGAGTTTGAGAGAGGTCCTCGTACGTTGTAGTACGGGGCACTCAGAGAGGTTGTGTTGAATGATTGTATTTATGTTAAGCTGTAAATATTTACTATATTTTTTAAGATCTTGGCAGTAATTGTAAGTTTTAAGTTTCTTGGAGACTTGGAATTGGCAATTGTGTTGAGTCGGAGGTCCTGGGAATGTGCTGCTGGTGCATTCGGAGGATTGTCTGGATGTTCTGTATTATTGATTATTATTGTGAGAATTGTAGCGACTTGATAGTGAACTTATCACTTATAATTGCTGTTATAATACAAATGACTAATAAACAAAATAATGAGAAGTAAACTGTCGTTTTTATTTGTGTCGAGTGGGTAGATAAGTTAGGGAGTGACAGGTGTGGCGTAGGAGCCAGAGCACGCGTGGCCGCGGCGCGGCGGCGCGAGGCCTTGATGGAGCTGTCGAGTGTCTCTTGATAGCGTGCGGCTACGAACATAGCGAAATTATGTGATTTTCACAAAGCTTATCGTTTTAGGCAAGGAGAGTGTTGGTCTGCAGTCTTATAGGTTATGCCCCTTCATTCCAATATTTGTCATTACTTAATCTTTCATTTAAAGAGTATGCTCTAAAAACATAACTGTCCATAATCCAACAATATTTCACATGGTTATGGACTGGGTTATGTATGTAGGTACAGCTGTACCTACCAACTTATGTTTCCCGCTCAGTGCAAGAAATCGCTTATTGCAGGGCTGCACAACATTTCGCGTGTGGAGGCCATTCTTTGACGATATCTGACGTCACGGTGTAAAAATACGCACCGCGCACCCACGCGCGTAACATCGCTGGAGAAATGCAGGAATACAACTATTTCGCTCAGAATTAACACATCATTGGAATTGGAGAGTTATTTTCATATTTTAATGATTTGGTCGATACTACTGGGTAGATTGGATACCTAGCTCAGGTAGACGAGGTATGTTATTTGTTAGTTAGTTCAGTGTGATAGTTTGTTGGACCCATGCCTCCCACATGACCTACCCAAAATAGATTCAGCTTAGGAATTGAATTTACATTAGTTTATCGGCTTAGATATCATGTAACTAATTTAACTGAATGCTCAATATGTATTGGTTTAGCACTTGAGTGAAAATTATATTATGCTCCAGACGTTGATTTAGCTTTTTCCAAAACATTGGCTCATTAAAGCGTAGGTCGGAGGTCGTTGGACGTACGCTCCCGCTGCCCCAGTTTCGACATTTGAGGAGTGGAAAGGTGGTGAATCACCTAATTATTTGCAGGAATTACAATTAGGACAGGTCCAACGCCCATGTAAAGTAATTAGCCTGCAGAGAGCGGTTAGTTCACCTTGTGAACCTAATTAACTTAAAGGATTAAGTGACTACCTATATCACGTTTTATAATTTCTCTTTTACATGTAGATAAATTACGTAGGTAGCATAAATTTTGTTAATAATTATAACTAACCCCCAAATAGTAAAATGGAACTTAAATAGGACTCCCTGTCATAACATATTGAGGGCTGCTTGAATTTGAGTTTTGAGTACTTACTTATTCAGGCACAGGTATGTGTATATTTCCTAAACTAGGTGTTTGCTTACGTAGGTACTAAAATATTATCACTTCATTCATGACTGTTCACCATCGGCTGCGAATTGTTTGGTGTCATCTTACTCCTAACATGGAAACATGAGTCATTTTTCAAGGAAATCAAGCACTAAAGAGACAAACGGAATCCCCGGCACTTATAACCTGAGCACAGATTAGTTTTATAGAAAAACCTTTGCATAACTTACTTATAAACCAGTAATTTAGGATAACCGTTGCATAATCAATAAAATAACCATGAAAATATAACAATGAAGTACAAGACCTACCTACCCATTTACTTATGTGCTTAGGTAAGTTAATCTACTTTGATATTATGTTTAACGCCAGATTCGGCATAGGTACTTTGTTACGTCTAAGGTAGGTAGTAGATACTAACATACCTTAATACTTATATTACCACAAAATACAGGGTGTGAGGGTGCCTCCCTATTTTGCGACATTATTGATGAAGAATTAGACGGGAAAGAAGAAATGGTAAACTTCACGTTGGTAAATCAGAAATTGGTATATTTAACTCCCTTATTGAGGAAGGTCATAACCGATAATTAAAATTACTCACAGAAAGACCCAGGGAAACGGTTGGTAACTGATAAAGATCGTTGTGACGACTACAAGGCACGTCATGTGTCTACGTAACCGGAAAAACATTCATGGTGGTGAGTGTAAACAAAATAATGAAATTGATATTAAAACAAAGAGTCCCAAGTGTTGGCTCTTGGCAGAGGAATACGGAAGTCCGGATTCGAAGCGCCCGGAAATAGGGACCCGAGTTATCGGCGCGGGATCGAAATAGATGTCTAATAATAACAGACTTCACACAACACAAGTTAATAAGAACACTATCGGTAGATAGATGGTAGGTAGGTACCTAAATAATAGCTTAGGACTTTTTGTTTTTATTGTTATTATTTTAGGTAATAGCAAAACAAACAAAGAGAACTCCCATAATCATCAAGTATTTTATAGAAGGACTCTATAATAAATAATATACCTAATAAGCAATAATATTTTCCGGTTGCATAACTGTTATCAACGAGCGCTTGTAAACTTGTAATCGCATGGAATGATCTCGACGGACACGTGTATTTGTTTGTAGTAAGTCTAGTAAGGCTCAGCTTGCTTATTGTTTAGTATCGTTCGTAAACTTGAGTGAGAGGTCGTTCTACGGGAGATGCTCGTCGGTCGAACAACCCAGACTAGTCAAGAACCGAAGTCGACCGACTGAGTGTGCTCGGGCAAGTTCGAAATTGCGGCCAGACACCTTGATTTAATAACAGGTTTTACAGCCCTGTCTGTGTTACCAGATTCAAAACTGAAAATTCCCGTCCACTCAGACAGTTAAGCAAGTACCTATGAAACGGGAATAAATTATTATAAAATAAATAGAAGTTCTGTAAGATATTTTGAATAGGTCCTACTTACTAAGGAAAAGAAAGGTCAATAAAAAATAAAATGTTCAGCATAAACTACAAGGCAGTCTACATAGAAACCCGTCCAGCGCTTAGCAAATATTACACAATCATTATGAAGGCGAAAAACGACTTTAATCACACAAAGTCACGTTGTAACACTTCTAATTCTTCGTAGAACATTCTTTAAAATAGAAGAAGAGCCTTCAGAAGAGCCTAGAACTTTCTAGAATTTGCCAACTCATTGGCCGGTTTGTTTTTTGCTGGCCACACTTGAATTGAATGCCGCACACCACACGTGCTTCGCTCGATTCACGTGTTTGAGAAACGTGATGCGTGACCCGAGCGCCACGCGACGCGACTCGCTTTCCCAACTGCCTTGCTAACCCGACCAGTTTATGATAGCACTTCGATATCTATCAGTTTATGATACAATCAGAAGCTATAACGCACATTTTATAGTGGTCGCGCTATAGCGCGCCTCGTATTAAATCTCACTGGTCGCGTTATTGTCCTACATTATGGACATTGCATTGATAAACACATGAATAATATTAACATTCATGTTTGTAGGGTTGGTAGGTAGGTAAATATTCATGACGATATTAATATTTTTAATAAAAAAAATGGTTCTCAAGTTATTAAGTACATATTGATAAAAGTAAGCCAACGTTTTAAATCGGTATAGGTAACCGTAAACAAATGAATGGTCTGGCTAGTTGGTATGCTAATAAAATGTATATGCCAGTGCCACAACACAACCACACACACTATAGACTAGAGTCCGTACTCGGTACTAACTATCAATTAACTAATCTGTGTCTGAATTACATTGTTCATATCATACCATCAAACAAAACTGCAGCTTAAAGGCATTTTTAGAATTTGCGGAATAAAGACTTTAACCCCTTATTTTAAGGTCGGTTTATATTCCTAGTCACTAGGACGGAGTGCATTTACACCGGTAGGGATAGATTTGCGAGAACATACGAGTGTTTACTGAATGGTAGACTTATGGTAGAGAATGGCCGCGATTGTAGTAGAAGTTTCTGGAACTCTATCCATACAAACAACTTGTGAATGTGTGCATTGCGCGACGCGACGTAGGGCACACGTAGTGGGACGAGCGGAACACAAAGGGAACGATCGTTATGCACTAGTTTGACAAGGTTGCACAGTGCACTGCAGTCCGTTCTAGAAGGTACTATTCAATTAGCTACTGTGAGGTTAAGTACCTATACTCAGTAACACAGTATTCACTATAGGTATAGATCCTTGTACTTACTGTAACCTACATGTTCATATAAACCTACTTGACTGTAGTAAATTATGTTAATGTTATCTATTTGTAGATTGACCCGTACCTACCTATCTATTTTCGTTTCAACGATCGAAATATAGATTGGTGATGGGTTAGTTTACTTTCTAGGAGCTGTTATCTTTTGGGGTTATTTAGTTGATTGAACTGTTAGACTTTAATGTAGGCGTTTGTGTTTATTTATCTACATAGGGAAAATAAAAGGTAACCTACTTAGGTATATCAATCTGAACTCTCAAATGAGAAACTCACTAATGAAAATAAGAAAGTTTTTCATTCAAGTAAATAAGTAAGTACATAAGTAAGTAACTATAGGAACCTATAGGTAATTTAGTTACATTATTACGGCATGAATTAAAACAAAAGAAAAACTTGGTTGGTAAGAGTACTGGGCAGTAACAGTAAGTTAAAAACTCCTTTCTAAAACTTCTTTGCGCGCTCTGTCAACTCTTGCCTGTGTTTTGTTTGGTCATGGTCTTGGTAATATAATAACCATAGACATCGGTCTACACTTCTGTCAGGTCTTATGGTAGCAACTGGTAGCAACGTGGTTTGTAGCAACTATTACTAACGTTACTTATCTGTGGTATTCCGTTAAGCCTGTAGATACCTAAGACGTGCCTAGGACCTAGGTAGAGTAGCTAGATAGCTTATAAATTAAGTACTTTACTTATACTTAGGTAGGTACCTATATACCATTTCATCAAATTTAGTTGTCTTGGCAAACTGAGGAAAATTTGGCGAGCAGTGGAACTCTGTCATAGCAATTAATTACTTTTCTTTCGGTAGTTTTACTTCTACTAGGTAGGTACCTAGCTTCTTTTTAAAATAGGAGCGCTTTGTGTTGACAACTCTAATGTAATGTATCATTTATTATCATTATCAATCAAGATAACAAAAGAGTATAAAATAAAAATACCTCATTAAAATCATGTAAGTACCTTCGTTACGTTATCGTTATTTAGGTACGTTTCCTTAAGTTTTCCTTTAAATAAACCCGGGAAGAGAAACCATTATCTATTTGAACAATAGGTACATGATTGTTGTTGCGAAAGTACCTGTATAGGTAGGTACCTATTAATATTAGAATACAAACATCATTACCTTGTAGGTATCTCCCTACTACTTACCTTCGTTGCATTCTAGGAATTTGGCTAGCCTCCAGCCTGCGTTAATAATCGTGTAGCTGCTAAAATCTAATAACGTTGGTGATTATGTGTGATTATGTCATTTCTGCCCGGTTTGGACGCGGTGGGTGGATGACATTATGCCGATTATGCGCGACGGTCAAGGACGGCTTAGCATACCGTAATTGTATTGTTTAACCGACTGATTGAAAGGGGGTAGTCGTATTTTGTTGGATATATGTATGTACTACCAAAAACGGATGGTGGGTCCTGACGTATTTTATTATTAGGTGTTGTCGCAGTCGCATATCATTGTGAAAGAAAGAAACGATTATCCCAGTTGGCTAAAATAAAGCAAATAACATATCGTAACTCTTTAAGTATTTCAGAAATGTAGTCATCTCATTGCAATGAGAAAATTGAAAATAACTAAAATAACATAGGTACCAAATAAAAGACTTAATTAAAGACCACTCTGTTGAACCACCCAAAAACTAGGTAAGTATACTAACTTCAAAGTTAACAAGCACTTATTATTATGCGTCATAGGTACATTAACATACCGTTACATAAACTGAACATTTATCACATTTTATTTGATAAAATCTGTCCAGTTTTTGTGCGAAATGACCTATGAATATAGTCAATAAAAATGTGACCTAGAATACTAAATCCAGGTCGATCGTGAGAACATCTGTTTGACATTGCAGGTACATGTGTTATGTACTTACCACCTATAAGGATGGATACACTTATTCTTGATAAGTACTTAAGTAGTTATTATATTAGTAGCCACTTATGGTTACATGAAGGTCCTGCCTACGGGGGACTTTTCTGCATCTGATATAGAACACTAAACTGAATAAACTAACGCACATGACATAGGAGCCTACATGTTAAAAGTCCCCTGTAAATTCTGAGGATTCAAAGGCCATTATGATCTATTAAGATACCTACCCCTTTGTGACAGAGTACAGTAGGTAATACCTACCCTACTATGTCACGAAGGGATAAGAAGCACGCCAAAGAGCCTGAATATCTCTCCTTTTTTTAACAATTTCAAAATCGAAGGAGGATTGAAGGTTTTTATTTCGAATGGTATTTTTATCAGTTCGTCTCATCCTAACTAATATTATAAATGCGAAAGTAACTGTATGTCTGTCTGTCACGCCAGAACTACTGAACCGATTTGAATAAAATTTGATACACAGTTAGTCCAGAGCCTGGGATGAGATAGGACATAGGCAACTTTTTATCGCGAAATTCCTGCGGAAACGGGTACAACGCGGTTGAAACCGCGGCGCTGCTAGTTGTATATATAAATGAGAGATACAGTTATCTTTAGAAGAAGAGAGAAACGAAGATAAAAAGTCTTGAAGACGTCTTGGCGTTAATTTAAGCAGTAGAGGTCATCACCACGATACCTTTCGACTTATAGAAGTAAGTAAATATTATAATAAAACAGTCCCTAACCTTAATTCCATTCTTCAAGTGCTAATTTGCTTCTCTTAAATTATTTTATTTTAGGGTGGACACCAGGAAGTATAGACAATGACTGTTGTGTATATAATCTATAGCATCTGTGGCGTTAGGAATAAGTTTTAAAATGGTCTACAGAGGTGGTATACGTGTTTTTGCAAGGATATTGGCTCCTCGCAAGGCCATCGTCCTCCTACATAGACAACAATGATAACATTGTGTGACTCATGTGAACAGTGGCGGACTTATACCGCCTTATTTATAAATGCTCTTTAACTAAAACACTGCTAAACAGTGTTTTGTCTCTTTTGTTCCTTGGAAAATAGCGTATGGAGGGAAGAGAAGCAACCAAACATTTGATAGCCACAATGCTGATAATAAGCATTTTAGCTATTTGTTTATGAATCAGGTTTATGGGGAAGCTTCCCCCTTGTGAGCTCATGAGACTAGAGTATCTTATTTTAGAGGGGTCCTTGACCCCGATAATGACAGGTTTTATCAAGGATAATATGTTGTTATGGAAGGACTCATATGATATGGGTATGGGGGCGAGGTCACACACAATAGTAGATGATATTTTACTACTCTTGTGGCGGGTCTTGAGCCCCTTAAACCACCTGGATTCGCCCCTGCGTGCATGAGTTCTGTAATGGACCTAGTTTGAAAACTAGATTACTTTAGAGGACACGCACACCTCGTTATGGGACCTTTGCCCAACTTTGGGGTACAATACAGTGGAAATGAATACTTCATGTTGTATATGGACAAGGTGGAGTAATGTAGTTAAATATTACTTATGAAGAGTTCTATATAAAATAATACAGGGGCTTTAAGCTTCAGTTTAAGTTGTAATTACTTTAAACCATTTAACAATTATTTCTTAAAAACTTAATAGGTACGTACGTACAAAGATTGCGGCTTAAAATATTAGATAAAGTTATCGCAAAATTCTTGGAAAATTCGTAATATTCTATTTGGTAATTACCTACTAAATAATGTTATTTTATTCTTTATTTATTGGACTAATACATAGCTCGTCTATGTAAATGGTAACTAACGTAATTATTACTTATAGAATCAAGATATCAAATAGCATTAACGTGTATTGCTATAATCTTTTTATTAGGCGTTGAAAACCGCCACAGATAAAACTTAACTTAAAAGATATCAATGAGTATTTATTTATAAAATATATTCAGACCGGAAAGTAGGTGCAAGGTAGGTACAAAGATAGTTTATTAGTTTTAATGATGAGATTGTAAAGAAAACATGATAATAATAAAAATATCATTTGGTAGATACCTTTACAACCAACTTTGGTCCAAAACGCTGGCAAGAATACTTAGGCATTTAATTTTGGTTCTTTAGAACTGCTTTAGTTCAATACAGATTTACGTAGGTAGTTAATTGGGAAAAACGATAATATTACAGTTGACTGTTCAAGATCCCAGAGCCCCCAGATCATATTAGAAAAGCTATTTATGCGCTGGGGGCCATCAATATAATATAATGTAGAATAGTAATGACCACGTTGGATGTCCTATAGCTATCCTATCCATGGTTTTTACCCGATTGCGTGACCCAAGAAGGGAAAAAACCATCAGACTAATGTGTTTATCAGTTTATGTGAGGTTTGATTATGGCACTGTACTGAGCAAACACGACTGATTCTGACGATTCTCCTATTGTTAAGGCTAAAGTTCCACATTTGAATTGGTGTTCTACGTCTTCTTAACCTTCTTTCCCGCCGGTTTCTTGGCTGGTCTCGAGGTGACAGTGGCCGGGTCGCCCCAGGCGCTGAACTGCGGCTGCGGCAACTCTTTGCAGTCGACGAGCGGGTTGGTCGCGCTGACGGCTTCCATGACGCGAGGCTGAGCCTGGTCCAACAGGGCCTCGTTGGCGCAAATGATGCCAGCGAGCGTTGTCTTTCTGATTTCGGTTAGTTGTTCTGGGGAAATAATAATACTTGCTTTATTAGGTTTAGTTTATGTTTTTATGGATCCATGTTTAAGAAGTTTGTTAATTGTTTAAGGTTGATATTTTGGGAGCAACCTCCGAGACTTATTTCTGTTTTTTTGCAACGAATACGGAACGTAACGGAAAATTGCGCTTGCTTAGGACCTAGCCACTGACTGTGCAATATTACTTTATCCGTCTTCTGTAGTCTTACAAATCTGAATGGTGGAGAAACGAATATACGAAATAAAAAGAGTTATATACGGTATACGGTGATACAACAACTACTACAACTTACCCAAAGTGAACCCAACAGTGGCGTCGTCGGTTTCGTACCAGAATCTGTCGCCGACCTTGAGCCGGAGGAACTGGTCGGCCACGAGGCAGGTGAGCGTGGGCCCGAGCAGCCGCCCCTTCGGGTCCTCGGCCAGCGCGCCCGTGTACAGGTCGATGTCGTCTACGTGCCTGGGGCGAAAGGAGAGGTGTGTGTGAGTGAGATGGTTAAGTGAATTGGTGGGAAGAAAGGATAGAATTTTTTTTGGGATAATGCCTTTTTTATGTTGTGGTAAGATTGCTAGTAGTCACAAGAGGTTGTAACTCTAACATTATTTCGACAAGTTGAAGTTCAAAATCTTTAAAAATTTGTTAATCATATTGACCGAGAAAGAAGCGCACTTCGAGCTGCTGCTGCAAGCTAGAGCGAAGATGCCTAATAAAAAATTAAATCAGAATGATAGAAAACATTTTTCATACTCACTGATAAATCTTACAAATCCTGCTCAAAGAGGACTCATCGAAGATGCTGTCAAGATCAGAGAAGTTCCTGGGTCGGTTCATGCCGCAGTGCTCGCGCCACTGCGGGTAGGGGGGCAGGCCGTGGTCGCGGCCGCGCTGGATGTTCAGCGACACCAGGTCCAGGCCGCACGGGAGCGCGCGCGTCTCGGGGGCCGACGTGTTGGACTGGGGGCTCTCGAACAGGTGGTTGCTGAGCTGGAAGGAGGAAGCGTGGGGGAGGATTGGTGTGAAGTTCCTCTAAAGTATTTAGGGCCTTATTGGTAAAACCTTAACAGCATTTGAGCCATCAAGTGAGATTAACGTTATTTTTCAATGTGCGAAAGAGATCCAACACTTTATAACAGTGTTTATTAAATGTTATAGAACATTAAACATTGAGTAACACCGAATATTGTATTGGTCATGTGTCGATTAGTGATGAGATTTTGACCCTTGCGATTGTAACGCCTAAAGATTCACATTATAAATTGTCATAAGTAGGTACACAAAATGTTCTATTAATTAGATCCAAAGTTCTGAATCTCTAGAATGCATCATACATTCAATCAAACCAAGGCCCAAAATTCATAATCATATTAGATCAGAATGATAATGAGCCCCCAATGATTATCAACCCTACCTCAGTAGTGACGTGCGGGTCGACGGTGTGCACGAGGGTGTCCATGGCGGAGCGCATCGCGTTCTTGGAGCCCTTGTCGTTGTACAACGTGTACGGGTTGAACAGCATCTGGTGGAGCTGCACGTAGTTCACCGTGCCGTTCTTGGTGTCGGCCGAGTGGATCAGGCCCTGGGGAACACGTGGACTTGGTGAAAATATGACAAGTCATGATCCATGCTTAGACTATTATATTGGAAAGGGAAACATGAACATAGGCTTTTCCATAGCTATTGTACCTTGTAGCTATTTATAATTAAATCACAATAACTCAAAACGGCAACAATGGGATAATAGTTATGTATAGTTTGTATTCGTTATCGTTCCCTTAGGAATGGTTTCAGGATTAATAAGGCTTCAAAAACTTTTTCTTGCGCGTGACTATCATATTCAAAAAGATTTTTAGAAATTGATAGTTCTGAAGATTAGCCTCTTCGTATCAGTTAGCTACATGCTTATATCATTGGTTCACTTACAGGCAGTAACGTGTGAGCGAATCTGAAGACCGCAGCAGAGAAGTGGTTCGCTATTGAAGGGTCGACCGTCGGGTCGTACACGTGGGAGTAGCCGTCGTCTTCCAGCGTCAGATTCAGAGCCCACATCACGTCCGACCCTGGAAGTTACAATACGAACGTTGTATTTCCTAAGTTTGTCGCTTACGTACTCGTATATACGCTTAGACGTACAGGTTAAGCAATCTAGCCTAAGGTTTTTATGTAAACTAGGTTTTATAGAAAGTTTTCTAGGTCAAGAAACTTTTCTCGCCTAATATAATATGGCGTTCTCGATTCAGTTCAGTTCGGACACTGCTTAAATGGGTGGCCGTTCGTAGGACCCGAACAGCTGATTTTATTATTTCAACGTGAAGCATTACACGTACTCGTAGAGCGTTTGTCCACCGCCGCCGGCACCGGACCCTCACCGGGAACGAGATTATTTCGGCCCGAGTTTATTATGACGTGACGGATGTGCGGTGGACACGCGGCTAAAGCAAAACGCTCTAAATGTATCTACCGCTACTTCGGTGCCGTCATCTCTTTCCCGGTGACGGTCCGGTGCCGGCGGCGGTGGACAAACGCTCTTACTATTGAACTTACCAAGTATCGCCGGCAAGAACTCTGAGTAGGTGATGTGCTGCATCTGCGCGCCCACGATCCTCCTCGCCTCTTCGTACACCACGGAGTCGGTCCAGGTCGGGTTGAGCCTGTGCAGCTCGGCGGCGAGGCGGTTGTGCTGGCGCGCCCACAGGAGGTGCATCGTGGTCAGGTGCAGGTTCTCGTTGGCGCGGTCGTCACCTGGTGGCAGACGTTGGAAAGGTGAGAGATTAAGACCCTACGAATCGTACAAGGTCACAGTGAAAGTGATGGCGGTGAGTAGTATATGGTAGTATGTAAATGGTTCTAAAGATCGAGCAGGGTAAAAGGTAAAGTGGAAAAAGAAATGACATACAGTGAGGAGATCTATGCTGCGACGAAACAGAGTTATTTCAAAATACTTAAATAAATATAGGTACCTAATGTTTATTATAAAGTTAAAATTGTCTCATTGCCTATTTACTAGAGAAGTATTTATTGATGGCGGTGAGCATTTAAGCAATTGCTAACCGCACACACGCAATATTATTGACAATCCAAAATTGTCAATAATCTTCAACAGATGAGATTGGTACATTTCCAAGGAACTCTCTATACGATGTATGTTATCGTTATTTCAATACTTGGACAGCATTATTTGTGTATTTCGAGTATTTTATTGTCCTCTCATTTTTATGGTTCCTTATCTGATAAGGTCAGCCGCGGCCCAACCTGTCCACGGTGAACAACGTGCATACTATACTCTTATTGAGTTGAACATCCGTTAGACTTGGTCTTAGTACGTCATTTCGCTAAAGAAACATGTCATATTTATTAAAACAACAACAACAAATAGCTCGCAGGCAATTAAAATTGAGAAACTATCTGATGAAGCCACCTAGGTAGCTATACTACTACTAAACCTATAACTACTGTATATTTTGGATCGATTCTATATACTTAGTTTTAATTTCTGATTTGATTGTTTTGTTGTCGGTGGGTACAGTTAACTCAATTCTACTATAATCAAGAGACAATTCTTCAAGTTCAACCGTTTAACTTATCAGATCAATACATTCTATGATATTTAAAAAAAAACTGTAAGACGTCTTGTCTCTAGTGTAGAGTAGAGCACTAGTAGAGAACGTCTATAGCCTGACCAAACACTCAACATCGAGACGAAATCCATCCAACAGACTTTAATAGCTTTTCATAGTCCAAAAGACACTTCAAGTTCTGTGTAGACATCACACCAACCTGTCTCGAAGCAGTATCGTCCCTTGGCGTTCATCTCGACCGTGTTGCAGCCGTCGTTGGGGTCCGTGGAGGGCGGCAGCAGCTCGCGGGCGCCGATCTTCAGCATCCGGAGCGTGCCGTTCACCTCGGTACGCAGGCGGCCCGCGCGGACCGTGTTGTACCCGTACACGGTGGAGCCGTCGATGTACGCGGTGGCCTGGTTCATTTGTTCGCGAGGACCTGGAAGGTTAAGGTTAGTGCGGAACGGTTCTATGAATTTTGCAGGAAGGTGGACTATTAATTTCGTATTTCGTAGGGCAGGCACTCGCGCTGATTCTTAGTTTATAATTAACCCAAAGCAAGCAACCAAGGCGACAAGGCAAGGCGACCTCGTCCCCAAAGCTCCTACATAGCAGCCCGGCCTAATTCTCGAGTATGTAAAAAAAAGTAAAGTATAACCCTGGAATGTCCCTCTGCTGGGCAAAGGCCTCACCTCACTGAAGATATCAGTACAGTGAGGAGTATGATGTTCTTTTATTGTTTTTTAAATGATCGATGTTATCTCTTACCAAAATGACAAGTAGGCGCGGGCGCGGACCGCACAAACTCCATGCAGGTGACGTCGTAGTCCTGGTAGAAGGGGTCCTCCGAGTCCAGCTCCACGGGGAAGCATTCGGGGTGCATCGGCTGCGACGGGTCGCAGCACGACAGGGCGCTGCTGTTCTCGCCTGAAAGACCGGGTGAAGAGGATCATGTAAAGTTTGGTTAATTATTGAAGGTACTTGACTAAACTTAGATTCTTTAGGTAGTAATGTATTATTGCCCCACATAATCCTGATTAAAGAACATTATTATGACTAGAAGTTGGTGGTTCTGGTTGCACCAGACCTTTTGCCACCTCATTATGTGCAAAAGTATCTAACCAGTACATCTTACAAACTATCTCATTTTTTGGTCACAAGAGTTAAGAAATTCCTCTTATCTTTACCTTTGCTCAAGGCCGTGGCGGTGATGTCGTGGTCGAGGAACTGCCCCCACACGGCCAGCATGACGGTAAAGCTGGAGTCGTGCGCGTAGCTCGGCCGGTGTACTGTCACACTCACGTCACGCGCGCTCGGCAGCACCGCGCCGTCCACGCCCGTGCGGGGGGAGCTGATGCCTGCGTCAGGTGAGAAATACTGGAATTAGATCATTAGAGAGGACAGTTGCCAGGAAGAGGTTAGGGAAACCCGTTCCAATTCTTTCTATCTGGCTTCCCTAGTCGGTCTTCAGCCGAACTCCAAGTGGTCACATCCTTTCATAGATTTAAGACAAGGCTTCTCCTAAAGATGTATTCTGATCTGAATATTGTGTCAAGAGTAAAATTCTTAGTTTAAAGAGAGTTTTCACCACTTCGTCTTTTATTTCAGTGGTAAGCCATCTAGTTAAGGGACAAAACCTTCCCAACTTACCGTCACCATAATCAGGAGGCAGGACTCTTCTAAATGGCGTATTGGAGACGCCCCAGCGCAGAGGATGTTGCACATTGTTGCACGTTCCATCCTGCGAGCGGTACTTGGTGGTGGGACAGATGGGCGTGACGTCACTGCAGTAGGCGGGCTCCAGGAAGGAGCCGTTGATGGAGGGGCCTACGCCCGCGCCGCCGTCGCGGAGGGAGATGTCGGTGCTGGAAGTGTGAGGAAGAGCACGTTGGTCTACTGAAAAACTAGATGTTCTCTGCACTTTCTCATAGGAATGTCCACACAAAAAGAAGTCTATGGATGTATGACCAGAGGTAACCACCTCGATGCCAAACATCAAAAACGATTCAGCGGTTTGCAAGTAATTAGTACATAATAGCTTATTAATGTGGAATTTTGGCATGACGTCTAACGTCTTATCATGAAGCGGCTTCACAAAATATTGCCCATGAGTCCAAAGCTTAAAATGATAAGGATAAATTGAGAGTCTTTTCTTCTTTAAAGTCGGTTTAAAATGATTATAAAGGCGAAGCATGTTAACAGTAACTGAGTATGTATTTGATAATCGTAACAAGTACTTATTGTTTAAATATGATAAATAGTATCTATGTACTTTCAAAAACTTGTTGTCCTCTAATGCGTCACCCGGAGACGTTGGCCGAGGACGGGATTATTCGGAACTTCCTACAGGACCGCTCAACGACCTTAAATTGATTCCCATTACTATAAATCTTCCAATACTGTTAGTTAGTGATAGGTACGGGACGATACTATAATGTGTTTGTTATGAGAGGATATACTATTACATAATATTGAGGCATACTCGTAAATAATATGAAATTATCAAATAGATAGCCTATAGAACAATTTTATTAATAGAACGCCTACAAATATCAGCTTTAAGCTTTATGCTGCGTAAGTAACTACTACTTAATTTATAACCTAGCTCAAAAAAATGTTTTAAATAATAAATTCTAGAGACCGAAAAATATGAGATTTTAATCTCTGACTAGTTCGTAATCTATGAGCTGGGCTCGAAAAACCTTGAAACTGATCTGATTCGTAAAAACAATATCTGGAAGTCCTCCATAGGTCAATGTTCTACGATTAATTAAATTGACACCCAATCGTGTGTCGTGTATACCAATCCCCGTATTATTGGGGTGTTACGTGTCAGCGGTGGCTCGAAGCCCGCCAACCTAGTGTCATGTTACACTGTTTCCACCTTCTTGGGTTACTAGACTGGCCTAATTTATAGGATATTGAATATTTTGGTATTGTGGTTTTGTGACGGTGTACAGTAACTTTGAAGAAAAGTGAGTTGTATTGTTAGAATGATCTTGAGAAGGAAGGGTCAATAGTCAATACTCTATATTTTATTGTGCTTGGTTTGAGAGGTACCTTTCCGTGACACAGTTTATACTAGTACGGAAGTTGATGTCTCGATAACTGAGCCAAGTATAATGTAATTACATTTGAAATAAATAAATGAATTGAATTGAATAATCAATACTTTGCTTTGACGATGAGGATGCTGTACGTATTGATCATGAACCCAGTGCTTCGGGGAGCACGTAAAATTATTGTCGGTTGTTTCAATCGTTAGACCGTGTCGGAGGCTTGCAGTCTAAAAACTCCCACACCAGGGTTTCCCACTAATCTACGAGTATATAATAAATACCCTGTCTGGTGTGTGGTCTACTATTCATGTTATAAAAGCCTAATTTATACAATAAGTAATTATTATTTAATGTACTCATTAATAACTCAGGTTGGCCACTAACCTACCCAACATACTGTTTATTAATCAGGTTAGATAATAAGGAAAAACAATCACGAAACCTCCAAAATGATTAGTGAAATGGGTGTTTTTATGATATACCGGTTTCAAATGTTTAGTCGTCTAAAGTCTAGACCATACACACAGTTCCTATTATTTCAAGAAGTAATAACTAATCGTTACAATAACCCACATACGACAATGCATCAGTTGATTGGACGGAAGATCCCAGGATGAAATTGACCTATAACGACTCAGAATAGGGATTACTGGAACAATAACCTTATGCACTTCATATCTTATACTTATTTTGGGTTAGGAAAAGGTTCATAAAGGAGATAAAATATAAGCCTCGGAAATTGTAAGTTATGAAACTAATGAATAATTTAATTGTGTTGACACCGGTACAGTGTAGGAAGGCGTAGAATGAAGGCAATTAGGAATCAAAATATTACGTACTCAGAGTAGGCATGTCATTATGTTAATGTTTTTTTATAAAATAATGTTTTATTCATACACTAACAGTGTCCTGCGGTTTTATTCGCATTGTGCCAATTCTCGTGAGAATTTTGGGATAGAAAATACCCTATAAGTTTCCTCTGGAATATATATAATGTAATAAAAACCTGGAATAGCTACCCAATACAAATTCATTATTCGAATCTGACCAGTAGTTCCCGAAATTAGCCCGGACACATAAACAAATTTAAAAATGTTACATCTCAATAATATTAGCATAGATCGTATGCAGATGAGTAAAAAAAAATATTCGGTCTTATACACAATAATTATCACATAGATTTGAAATTATTTTGAGAATGTAACATCAAAACCCGGATATAATTAGATAGACGTACGAGTATTTCAAGGCTGTGGGAGTATCGAGCTTTAATTAAGCCTACTTTTTATAATTTTGGCAAGTAAACTTACATAAGAATTTATTTTTAGCACAATTGCATCATTGTGTAACGTACAGTGCTGCAGTGCAATGCACAGTAAGCACGTGACACGAAGGTCAAGCCACCCTCAGCTTTCGATCGGTGTTTTCATGTAAACAGTGCTTACAATCACTACATAGTATAACACAAAGTCGCTTTCCGCTGTCTGTCTGTCACTATGTATGCTTAGATCTTTATGCAGTGAATTTTGATGCAGTTAGATAGAGTGATTCAAGAGAAAGGTTTATAAGTATAAAAATTCCCGAAATTCCTACGGGAACGGGCACAACGCGGGTAAAACCGCGGAGCGCTGCTAGTTGGGTTATAATAGTAGGAGTCTATGTAACCCTCATGCGTAGGTATAGGTAATTTTTATCTAATAAGTTTATCTTTAGTAAGTATTAGGAGTACAAAAAAATCGTAGGTTATTGCCACAGCTATTTCTCAATACCATGTGCCTTCAGAAGCAGTTCACCATAGACGATATTTCCACTATCTTGTGCCTCGAAAATGGAATTAAAATTTCGAAACAGTTGAATTTTAATAGCTTGATTTTTTAATTGTAAGCCTAAAAAACTTACTTACAAGACGAAATTAAATCTGAACATGTTGGGATATTCGTAAAAACAGGTTTATTATTTTTAGCATTGTATTGTGTTCAGACATCCAGAAGATTACTTAACTTAACTTTCACATGTTGCATTTATTTGGTCGTTTGGAAAAATTGTTTAACTTATGTACTTTTATTTACTTCATCGATAAACTTTTCTAAGAGGAGTATTTTTGATATTATTAACTAGGTATCAAAATAAAATCTAGACTAGCGGGAACGTGAGTTTCTACTTTATGCAAATATTCTTTTATTCTTCGATATTTACCGTTTATGCATAAATGATCTGTAACGTAATATGGGTAAAAAAATGTGCATGTTAGAATGTAGCACAAACACCACAAAGATTTTAAATGTTTTTAGAACAGTTATAATTTATAAAAAACCCGGATATTTGAAATTTTTTTCAAGGCTATAGAAGGAACAAGCTTTTAGGAAATTTTAGCTCCTACTATTTTTGCCACTGGCTTGAAGGCGGATCGGAAACGAGTATTGAAATTTTGAAAACCACATTTTGATAGCTGGATTTTATCATTATATTCAGGGCCAAAGAATTCTTAACTAAGAAAAAATCGTGCCTAATAATTTGTTTTTTGGCCAGTTATTTTTGGATTAAGAATAAAAGCCACATTGCCAATTGTTTTGACATTCAGATGATTACTTAACTGTAAAAGTTGCACGCTATATAAAGGTCCTGATAAACCTCAAAAGGCTTCATTAATTTACATATTTATAAATAAACTTTACACTGTTTTTAAATGATTCGGTATGAAACAAAATGATGGTACCTAAAACTTCTTTGGAAGATACTCTCGTTCTGACTGTTGCGTATTGTACCATTGAGTTATATGTACGTAGTACATATAACTCAATGTATTGTACATATTTTTTTGTTTTATGATGATAATAGCAGTCATCATACCCTGCAGCTTCACTCACATTGTAGTTTCACGAAATAATGTTAGGATAGAAATCAACCTGAAGTTAAACCAGCTAGAAAGGGATATGACCCTAAACACTTCTTCGATATGTAATAATTTCATACAAAACATTTTTTAATTTAACTCCTAATTCCAGAGATTATCGCGTTCAAACAAACTCAGTTTAGTTCAAAGTACAGCAATTTAAAAACTTATCAGTTTATTTCCTCCGATAGATGGTTTTATCCAATCCTATTACCTAGGTACATAAAAGGAAAAATTCTTCATCTCATCCCAAATCACGCATTCAAATTATTAATAAATAAATAAATAAAATATTCGCTCATCAGCACTTACCCATTAAGCAGTGCCCTGGTGGCCTGTTCGACTCCATACGCCGCCTCAGCGAGTGGCTTTACATCATTGGAGGTGGCGGCGGCCCGCTGCGCGCGGTTCGCCGGCGTGGTCCGGTCCAGGGGCTTCCTCTTGGACTCCACCCTCATCAGTTCCTTGAGGGCCGCCTTCCCTCGCTTGACGGCGGTAGCGATTGCCTCGGGCGATGGAGTGTCGCCACCCCATGTTGCTGCAGGTTTCCCTGCAATTTTGGCGAAGGTTGAAGTATTTTTGGGAAAACATGAGTATTTTTGTCAGGAATAAACTGGAACTTAGGTTTAGGGGAATTTGAACTAGGATTAAAAAGTTTGGGTTGGTGTTGGATAATAATATTTTTTGGAGTGGTTTTTTTATATTATAGATAATAATAATTTCTCAGAATAAACAAGCACAGACCATTAATCTACCTACACATTTACAGTTTTTAGTTGGTACGGAACATGTTATGTACCTTTCAGTGGCCAATGCTGATTGATGAAGGGCTGGAAGTCGGGCGAGACTGCCATGAGCCTCTGCGCCTGCACAGCCTGCAGCGTGCCGTTCTGGACCCCAGTGGGAGCGTCTCCATTATCCGTCATCACCTCCGAGAGACTGTACGACACTGTGACGAGCAGCGCTATACCCAGGATCGCTCTAGGGGATAATAGAAATGTGATGGTGAAAACTAGTCTAGATTTGGGAAAATAAGGTTATTGGCCAAATAAAAACGAGGGCAAAAAATATATTTTATAAGTGATTATATACATAAAAAGAACATTAAAATTAGTTAACTACCTACCTACTTCATATTTGTTGTTTAAATTCAGAGAGACATTTATTTGTATTTATATTCCAAAACAAGTGAACGTCCAAGACCAAATGTGATCGAGGTATTTTCGGCACTAATTAGTAATGTGTGCCTTAGAAGATTCCAGAACTCGAACTTGTAATAGTAAGTAGTTTTAAGCTTAAGCTAGAGGGCTAAATATAGTCAAATTGTGTTATAGACCGTCCAAAACCGATCCAAGTAATATAATCCGGGTAGTTTACATGAGTATGTTTCCATTAACGCTATGCTTTAACCCACATAGATTTCTCCGTGTTGTACCTCAGACCCACTTTTTATATAAAATTTGTCATTTACTAGCTTTCCGCATCATCGTATGAGGTCAATGTAAGCGTGTGGATGTATTATTTTTTATTTATTTTAATTTTAATGTCGACCTTGAGTCTTCCTTGAGTTAGGTGTGGTATATCTTAATTTTTATCACGTAGGCTTTTATAGGTCAAAATAGAATTTATAGTTATTTAAAAAAGCCTATAACATTTTTTGAATATTTAAATGGCTATTTACATTCGTTACCATATAGTGTGATTGAATAATAAAGTAACTACCAACGGACAGAACTTGTTTTTAACATTTTATGTTTTTATGACTATTGGATTTGAGAAGGCCTACAACATGCGGCAATTAAAAAAACATGTCATCTTGGTATATATTAGTACATGTTATAAGACAGATAATCTTTAAATTTAAATATTAACATTATTAGTGGAGGTAGAGGAGAACTACCTCTACCTACCTATACTACAGCTATCTCCCTATAGGTAAATGTCATTTGGTAAACTATTATGAATGAATGCATGCAATTTCTCCGAACTTCCTCAAGAAACCTATCAGTCGTGTTTTCAGATATTGCTACAGTATACTTACAAGATAACCATACAAATAGCACATTGGAAGTGCCGGAGTCGCTTCTGGTAGCTCCTGGAGAGGCTGTTCTCGAAGACATACGTGGGCTGCACCAGCGGGGTGCGCTCCGTGCTGGATGTCGGACGCTGCATCGTCTAGACGGGAAATATTATACATAACATAATGTCATGTTCTCATAATGTAACATAATGTTATGTAACGCCTCGGTGGTCTAGTGGTGTGCACCCTCGCCTGCCAAGACTGAGGTCCCGGGTTCAATTCCCGGGTCGAGCGAAAACATGTTTTCTACTTTTCAACCATGGCTCGAGTTTGAGATCACCAACCCGCATTTGGCAACCGTGGTGATTACGCCTAATCCTAGTAGTGGTAGAGATCGTAAAGAACCTTCACAAATCTGTAGTAGTTAAATATTTGGTTATGATCTAGTTGATGAACAAGTAAATAAAGTATTAGCCTGTAATGTCCCCCTGTTGGGCAAAGGCCGCTGGTCTCACCGTAGAGGACGGGGGACAGAGGTACGGTGAGGATTAGGCATAATCACCACGCTTACCAAACGTGAACAAATTTAATTAAAAATGATTGTCATATTATCGAATATCCCTGAAAACCCATAGCATTATCTAGAATTAAACGCTATCCGTCGTTCTGAAACGTCTTTAGGATTGATCATGAAAAAACACGCATATGTGTAATAACTAATAGGTAGGTAGGAGGTATGTCACTTTGTACTTTTGATCATGCTTTTGATTTCCGTTCTTAGCAGACGTTGATTTGACATTTTTATGCCTAAGTTATTGTATAATTACTAAGTGAGGAACTGGTTTCCTCATACCAAGTGCATAATTATCAAATATCACGTCATATATATTTTTTTGCATAGTGAGGCTCTGATTTGCGTTTTGATTTGTTGCCGCGAGGTCAAATAATTTTTTTATTAAAAAGAAACTAGACAACTTACTACTACCTAGTTTATAAAGTCGCGTAGTGCAACACAATTCACATGTGCACTCAGGTGAAGTGAAAAATATGAGTACTTAAACAGTTTTCGGTTCTTAGGCATTTCATACGAAAATTAAGTAAAAAAAAATCCTAAAAATATCGTGCCAATGATGGACAAAGCTGAAATTGTCGAGATATTTATTTATATCTTATGTTAAGTGTTAAAAATTCTTCCCTCTTTTCAAATATAAAATTTAAAAAAACAACAAAAACATTTTTTTTTAAATTAAATTTTAAAATGTACCTACTTATCTAAAACTTACCCATGCAAAAAAAAACTGAACACTATAAACTATTTGTTTTACGCATAGAACAGTCCAAATTAGATTTGTTCCGCACCGGCCAGTTATATTCGAGCAGTTATTTCGACGCGGTTTCTGGACTAACACTGGCTCAATCGGTTACAGCGTCGTTAGCGGCCGAGTAAACAACTGGTAAGAATGACTGCAGCGCAGCCGCGCGGACAAATTAATACGACTCAATATTGAAATTACTCTGAAAGGGCATTACATTTTATTTTGTTCAAATACAATTTAAAAATTCGATTAGAATTATACTTTGTGTATTAGATAGTTACAATCAAGATGATAAAGGTGAGTTTTATCCTGAAATTCCCCCGAGAACGTGCACACTGCACAACGGGGGGAAAACGCGGAGCTGGGCGGGGCTTGTATGAATAGAGGTAGTGATGAAAGAGCCCTTGTCTCTGACGAGCCGGGGCCCGCAGGACTGGAAGCTCTCGCTTGCCTTCCTTCCTATGGTCGTAAGAGGCACAGTCGTTAGATGCTGTTTGATCCGGGGGCGAATGTGTTTAAGGGCATAACGCTGCAAGTAACATTTAGTTGCCCCTTTACCGTCTTTCCGTTGACTGTTTCGGAGGCCCATCTGATGGATGGAAGCGGCGAGCGACGATCAACCGCCGATAACACGTACTCTAAGTACATGTTATGGCAAATGCCGCTTAATTTGCATTAACCCGCTTCCAGTCCATATTTTTAGCTAATTCCTTTCATCTCCTGTCATTTCCATTAATTCTCATTTGCATACATATTGTTTTTTGAGAAGAAGAAGAAGAAGAGAAGACTAGTCCGAAAACTGAAAAGCAAGAAACAATGCGGTAGGCTCAGGAATTGCTCTAACCATGTTACAATATTTTTTCATTGATAAATTACGCCTCATTTAGCAAGGAAATAGGCATTCCAAAAAATATAGGAACAATAAAGATGAATAAATTTACATTAATTAATTAAATGTTATTCTATTAATGTAGCCGGCCTATAGGACCGGTTCTACTGGAAAAAATATTAGATTCACTTTTTGTAGATGTTTTCTATGTAGGTATCATGATGAATAATAAAGTAATTTATAAGTTAGATTAGGTACATATTGCTTTATTATTCATTATGTTATTTGCTTTGGACTGGAGTGGAAATTATTTATTCACTAGGAACCTAAGTTTTTTTATAGGTGCAATAGTAAACTTATTTTTTTATGTTACTCTGTGCGGTAGGTATTCATTCCCTGAGTAGTGAACTACCGAAGTATTTTTCAATGTTCACATGCTCTATGCTAAAATCTCGCGCTACCATTTGAAAGGAAAATACTTAGGTATTGTGTCTGCTTACCTCGAACTTATACATACAAAAAGTAAAAAGTAGTATTAGCCTGTAATGTCCCACTGTTGGGCAAAGGCCTCTCGTCTCACTGAAGATATCAGTACAGTGAGGAGGTTTCAGGCGTAATCACCACGCTTGCCTAATGCGGGTTGGTGATCTCAAACCCGAGCCATGTTTGAAAAGTAGGAAACAGTAGGTATACATACAAATAAAGTAAAATGCGCTAATCTCAGAAACTACAAAAATGCGATCTGAATAATTATTTTTGTAACAGATAGCCATATTCAACAAGAAGGGCACGACACGAATAAAATCGCGGGGCACTACTAGGTACACAAATGTTGATTACCCGAAACTCGAACTGAGAACCTCTTCTTTTTTTGAAGTCGGTTAAAAAATGAGGTACGGACTACAGAGTACTTTTGTTTGTTATAATCTTGGTATACTGGTATCCAAAAGTTACTCTTAATTAAGATATTTTTTTTGAAATGAATAGTTACAATACGCATAAGGTGATGAATAGTTACAATACGCAGGTGAAGCATGGCTGTTCTTTATTACAATGATTACCACCTAAGATTGTACCCATGTTTATGAACAAATAAATAATTTGAATTTGAATTTGAATTTGAATTTGAATTTGCATAGTTACAACTTTTACATGCAACATGCAACATGCGTACATGCAAATAATCAGACAATTTAATAATCAAATAATCAATTAATTTAATAATCAAATAATCAAATAATAATACAAAATTTTACTAATTTCTGCGTAGAAATTATCGTAATCATCTGAACTGTCAATTTACGTGTCAAGTCGTGGCATGGAATGTCAATTTGACTTTGACGTAAAACAGCTGCCAGCTGAGCTAAGGAGTGATAATTGGTTGGTGCTTTCAATTTGGGTGTTTTGTGATTTTTCTGAATTAAAAAGTGAAAAATGGCTTCTGTAGAAGAATTGCAGAAGAAAGTGCAAGAGCTTGAAGCGAAGCTTGCAGCTGCACAAGGAGATGCAGCCCCAGCTAGGCAGAAAATTCAAGTTATGTCGTCGGAAGTGGTCGACTCAAATCCTTACAGGTATATTGCAATTTCCAACTATAAATACAGCTATAAACTATTAATTCGATCATAAACATAGTCTTTAAACGTATAACTATGTCTAAGTCTTAAAAGTTGAATATAAATAAATGTGTAAATATGTAAAATTTGTCTCAATATGGCATGACTCAAATGTACATTATTTCATCACTATTCGTCTTAGAACGCTTGGAATGGCTTGTTTATAATTGTTATTATATTAGTCATAACTGAGCTAAGTTATTTTGTCTTCGACAGTCGACTTATGGCATTGAAGCGTATGGGCATTGTGGACAACTATGAAAAGATTAGAGAACTGTCAGTAGCTGTGGTCGGAGTCGGTGGGGTGGGCAGTGTCACTGCTGAGATGCTTACCAGATGTGGCATTGGAAAGGTACATCGAAAATATCTAGTTATTTTGTGCTATTAGTTCATTGTGGTAACTTCAGTACATATACAAATAGAATACAAATATATGTTGTTGTTTAATTTTTCTTAAACCACAGAGACACATTTGACTTTTGACATGTTTACTGATACATTTCGCTTTTATTTTACATTTTAACCCGATATTTAATAAACCAGTATTTTAACTTCTTTTATAGCTAATCCTTTTCGACTATGACAAAGTGGAATTGGCGAACATGAATCGGTTGTTCTTTCAACCACACCAGGCGGGACTCAGCAAGGTTGCGGCCGCAGCAGCCACGCTGCAGGCGATCAACCCCGATGTAGAGATTGATGCTCACAACTACAACATCACCACTGTTGATAATTTCCAAAAGTTCTGTGATACCATAAGGTTAGAAATCATTTATATATCACTAGCAAATAAATTATTATGAACTTTGCTATATTCTTCCTAGTTCCAGTGACATACTTCTTTCTTACTACAGCAAAGGTAGTCTAACGGGTGGTCCGGTGGACCTGGTCCTGAGCTGCGTGGACAACTTCGAGGCGCGCATGGCGATCAACACGGCGTGCAACGAGCTCAACCAGAGCTGGTTCGAGTCGGGCGTCAGCGAGAACGCAGTCTCCGGACACATACAGTACATCGTGCCCGGCGAGTCCGCGTGTTTTGCTGTGAGTTGGAAAGTAGTTTTAGCTAGGAGAATTAAGCCTGAGCATTTCTTAATTAACAAATTGTAAAAATCTTGTAGTTTGTTTCAGTTTTAATGTTTTATTGTACTCTTTAATATAAATCCAGTTCTATGGTAATTATTATATGGCATGGTTTAAAATATAGACCATTATCATATACCTAACTCATATAAATTAGTTATGCAAGGACCAAACAATTTACTTACCTAATATGACTCTAAGATACTATGGGCTTCAATTTCCTGTCACCTTGTTATATTTCAGTGCGCGCCTCCATTAGTAGTAGCTTCTAAGATCGACGAGCGAACTCTCAAACGAGAAGGCGTGTGCGCGGCCAGTCTGCCCACTACTATGGGGATTGTGGCTGGATTCTTAGGTAAATACATTTCTATTAGTCGTGACTATAATTTGAATATATCGTCATCACTTATTAATCGAAAGTAACGCACATTCTGCGTGTCTGTACATACTATATACGTAATAATACCTATGTAATGTTTGTTTTTGATTCCAGTACAAAACACATTGAAGCAACTGCTCGGCTTTGGATCAGTTACTTACTACCTGGGTTACAGTGCACTTACTGACTTCTTCCCTACAATGACATTGAAGGTAAATCAATACCAATAACAGTAATATGTACTCCCTGTAATGCAAAGTCAATTGTATAGATACACTATATGTAATAGAATCAATTCCATTATACAGCTTAGTTTAGGTCTAATGAACCGTGCATGAATTTGTTTATCCTGGAAACATAAAAAAATATATATATTATGAACCGATTTTAAATATTCTTCTGTGTTTTACAGTTTCTCCATACATTTTTATGCTGGGTTTATTAAACTTTACATGCTATCTCCACTCCAGCCCAACCCCCAATGCGACGACCAGTACTGCCGGCAGCGCCAGGCGGAGGTGGGCGCGCGGCCCGCGCCCGTGGAGGTGGCCACCGAGGTGACGGAGGAGCCGGCGGTGCACGCCGACAACCAGTGGGGCATCGCGCTCGTCGGCGGCGACGACTGCAAGGAGGACGACTCCGCGCTGCAGCTCGCCGAGGGGATACAGGTAGGGCATCGCTCAATAATGAGTTTTAATCGATCGATATGGTTGTGATACATATGGTATATTTAAATAAACAACCGGTATCGACAACTTCACGTGCTCTCCGAAGCATGGTAGCGCTCAGATAGAAATGCCACTATCGGCCACCCATCCAATCTGCACGTTACTTAGCAATCGTAAAGAGCTGAGATCGTATTATTCATGAACATGCTTGTTCGGGTCACACTTAAAAACTGTTCTGGCTGGTAACTCAGGAGAAAATATAGTGCTAATCCACAATAAAATAAACAGTCACTTGTTATTACTTTTAAAAATGACATTATTTCGAAATCTCGTTATATTGTCGATTATTTAAATCGTGGAGATCATATCGCATGTTTTTTAACGGGAACTCCGGGGTTTTCCATTGAAACTACTCAACATGTTGTTAGTACATTAGTTTATTAGTAAAACCATTCTTTGATCACAGGTGGCCTACAGCATCCCAGCAGACAACAGTACTCCGGAATCAAGCACAGGCGGCGCGGTGGCGGCCTCAGAGTTATCTCTCGAAGAACTCATGCAGCAGATGAAATCCATGTGAATACCTCTTTAACTGGGTTCATCCATTCATATCGCACACGAAATCAATGTCATATCGATTCTGTACTGATTTTAAAGATCGATACGTTTAGCTGAGTTTTAATCGATTATTTAGTTTGCTAGGTTCGTGATTATACTTTATTGTTTTGTATAAATTGAGATTCGTGTGCCAATATTGTTGTTTTTGCTTCATGATGGGCTAAAGCCTGTACGTGTAAGCCTGTTCAAGGAACGAAGGGTTAAGATGAAATACCTTATTATCTGTGGTCACAAATCGCTTTCCAAAAGTGTAATTTATATTTTGTAAAAGCTTCATGACGCATGTGCATTCCAGCTTATTGTACGAAAGAAAATATTTATAATGGATGTTTATATTATAGTATGTATTGTTTTTATATTTATTGTTGAAATAAGGATATCGAGTTTTGTAAAGTTTAATAAATTATATGTCGTCTTGGAGGAGGATTTTCTTTGTTGATTCCATGGCGGAGGCGAGTTTTGATGTTATCTTCTTGTTCGGTGGTGGTAGAGTGCGGCCCTGTGGTGAAAAAAGTACATTTCTTAATTAAATATTTGTTTGCTACTTTCAATGATGCAAAGACTTATTCAGTTATTAGTGTATTTAGTATTAGGTGCAAGTAAATCCCTTCAAAATCTATATCTTTGCCATGCCATTTGGGCCATCTTACATACTCTCAACGCTAAAGTTGTCCATTAACTTTGTCGCACTTATTTATTTTACCTTTCACCAGTGTAAGAACTTTGCAATGTGATCTTTCTTATCAATTCTTTACTTTGGAGCATTTTTATACCTCGATTATAAGTTTGTATGTATTCATTCATTAATTTCGAGTAGGTTTGTGACCAACCCTCGTGTCGGAGATTTTAGACCGCCTAAAGGCCTTCAAGATGACCACCATGCATACCGTGACGCTCGGCCCGACGCCGCTGGCCCTGGCGAGCACGGCGCGCGGCAGCCCGTGCGCGGCCGCCACGCCGAGCGCCAGGCTGGCGCCGCACACGCCCGCCACCGCGCGGTACAGGAACACCGCCTGCCCGCCTTCTACTATGTGCTCGAAACTCTGCGCGTTGTGAGTATAGTGGCTTTAGATAAGGCGGTTAGGGGATATGTGGGAAAGAAACACTAGGAAGGCTAAACCCAACATGCTGTGTGTCCTTGATAGGAAGGAATAGAGTGAGAAAGAAAGAGAGAGCGATAGATAAGACGTAAGAGAGAGACAAGGTATAAGCATGGTTTTCATGACTGCAAACGTTTGACTGTTACCAGACCCTGAAGTTTTAGATCTTAATGCAATAGCTGTAAAAACTGTGGAGATTTTGTAATTATCAAATGTGAGTGATTTCGGTAGCTGATCATTTTTTAAATAGATTAAGAATTTAGTGTTAAAAAATATGTTATGTGTTATCTTGCAGTACCTACCAGGAACTGCACAACCGGCGATTCAAGTATAATATCTGATATATCCGTGTAGTGCGTGGCGAGCAGCGCGTGCTTGTCCCGCGCGTGCGCGAGCGTGGCCACGGCGGCGGCCAGCAGCGGCCGGCCCGCCGCGCCGCCGCCCGCGCCCGCCTCGTCGCACAGCACCAGCGAGCCGCCGGCCGCGCGCAGGCAGCGGCCCAGCTGACACCATATTTGTACGTATACAGATATACTATACGTTTTATAGACGCCGCGGAAAGGATAGTAGCTCTAGCAGCCCACCCCATAGAAGCAAAGCATCTCTGGAGCTTAAACCCCATCCCATCAGACTCCTTACACTCAAAGAAGGTCCCACGTTCATGAACTTCAATAACCGTAAGCTATGTACACCGTAACTACTGTGAGTGTAATGTAGACGTGGCCTCCCAGCACCAACAAACTCACGGCTTTACCAATCAGAAATGGTTATTCCTGTGCTGATTTGGGTATGATTAAATAAGTCTTAATCGTTTACCTTAGACCACACTTACCTGTCTCAATTCAATAAGAAACGCCGACATGTGATTAGCCACGCATTCGGTGGAGTGTAGTCTCGAGTGAATCGCGCTCACTACGCCAATAGTGGCGGATTCGGCCGGCACGAAGCTGCCTATGTGGGCTAGGTATACTATGAGACCTATAAATTACAATTGGGACATACAATTTAGTAGGGTGAGGAATAAGGAGCTAATATGCCATTACGAAATCTAAGGAAATCCTTGAATGTGTTCAAGAGAGTTCGTTATCAAAATATCTGTTTCAAATCTTCCAAACTTCACTTACCAACCATCTTCATATAAACAGACTTCCCACTCGAGTTCGGTCCCGTCAAGATCTTGATCATTCCTCCTTCGTCGCTGCTGTCATAGTCGTTGGGCACGAAGTTATCACACGTAGTCAAGTACAGCGGATGTCTGCCTTGTTTGATGCGAATGAGCTTCGATTCGCAGAGCACGGGCCGGACGTAGTTGTACTCTTTGCAGACTTTCGATATTGCAATGAGGCTGTGGGCTTTGATTTGATAAGTGTTCACAGAAAAAATAGCGAACGCAGCAATTAGTATGATATTTTTATATTCGACACTGAGGTGCCATAAGAGATACTTTTTTGTACTGAACCTTGAGATGCATTTGGTTTGAGCCCTTCTGGGGTGTTACAAGCTTCACCTAAGTATGTTCTATGACCTTAATGATGAAATAATCTCTTGTACACAATCGAATCAATACTATGGGTACTACGAGTACTAACCAGTCTAGTTCAGCGCACTTATCAATAACTGCCGCCAGAGTGTGCAAGTTGTCCAAAATTATCGCCGTCAGTCGCATCATGATGCGGGTCTCGTGCGCCACTATCTCGGGGTACGTGTCGCCTATCATCACGTCTAGTTCTACGAGAGTTCTACATGTTAACATTTATGTCTAAAGCAGTAGGTACTTAGTGTAGAAAAAAAGCATTACCTTCACACCCCTTACTCTTGTAATGGATATAATCGTTGTTTTGGAACTGTAATAAAAGTTTAATTGTAAAGTAAATTGCGTGAATATGCGTTGGTATATTGTACAAAAAGTACTCGTACCATAAACTTCATATTAGGCAGTTCCTTTTGCTCCATTGTCATGTTTTCGGCCCAAGCTTTCACCCCGAGTAGGTACCCCAAATGAGGCATGTACAACATCGAACACTCCTCTATGAAGTCGGGTAGTCTGTCCAGCTCCACTTTAGCAGTCTCCGACATAAGGGAGTGGAGGGAAGCCATTGTTTGTTTTTCTAGAATAATGCAAGATTTTCACCTTTCTGTTTTGTCCAATTTCTCCTTAATCCGAAACGAAAATATGAGATAATAAATATCTTGAAAGTAGATACTTACTGATGTCCAAGTCAGGATCGACTCCTGCCTTTACTGTGAACTTCCCTTCAGACTTGGTTAGATCAAAGTCTATGATTCTGTTCATATATAGAGCCATCTAGATGGAAAACGAAAATTAAGTAGAGACCTTTTTTGATGTATTTATGAATCTTCTATTCAGTTTAAGGACTTGGTTAGTTTTTTTACCTCATATAATTTGTTATTGTCACACGAAGCCAGTTCTACGAGGAATTCACTGGATTCACCAGCGTTTTCGCATATTTCGCAAATCAATACGGCGTTGTATAGCGTCTGAAATGGATTGCCAAAAGAGGACCGTTCATTTGCCAAGTCATTTCCTATCATAAATTAAAGACACATTGATTTTCTTACATTGTAGAGTGACTTCCACTGATAAGATTTTGCTGACAGCGCCTTGATTTTCGCAAGAATTCCCTAAAATTGTTTTATTATTATTAATTTCAACAGAACTCCCTAAAAAAATCTTAAAGTAATGTTTGGTAGTACATTTTCCTTACGTTAACATTCTTGATAAATCTTAGTGAAGAGCAGATGTTCCTAGTAATGTGATCATTCTGCGGTTTCAAGAAGAACTCCACGACATCCTGACGTCGTTTCAACGTCGCCAAGTCCCGGGTGGGGTGTTGCATGTACACTCTTTAACAATTAGAGATGGTATGAGGATGAAAACAAATCATTTTGTTGTTCCTCTGCAAAATACTCTACAAATCTATTTTGCATATTTTGTGATGTTGTGAGAGGTTTCGGTATGTACAGTATTGTACAGGGTGTCCCGTAACGAGTGGATAATCTAGTACCGACAGTTTGCCCTGCAGTGATAAATGCCGTGAAAGAAAACCTACCCTGTAAGTGTATAGTATAAAAAACATTATAGAAGAAACGAAAAGTCTATCAAATTATCAAAAGAATATTGCCTGAACCTGAGGTCTTACTGATAGTCTATCAAACTATCAAAGAAATATTCCTTGACTCTTACGGTACCTCATCCGGGCCTGGCCGATGCGCGAGCTGCAGCGCGCGCCGCGCAGCAGGCTGAGCCCCTCGCGGGCCGAGCCCAGCGCGCCCTTCTTGAACGCGCTGGGGTGCGCCACCGGGCTGAACACCTGCAGCCCGCGGTACGTCTCCCAGTCCACCTGCACTATGTCCGCTCTATGGGGGAGGGCGGAGGACAAGGGGTACAAGAGCTTATGCTGTTTATTGATAAGTAGGTAGTATCTAAGAATCTTCTACCATATTCCACACCAAGTGATATTCCAGAATACAACGCAACTACTTACGTTTCACTGCGGAATCAAATTCGTAAAAAGTTTTATAAGATCTTACACACTCGTCTTAAACTCTATGTAATAACCACTTACAAAGAAATAGTCGTCAACGACAAGAACTGCGGTTTCCCCTGTAAATCCATGCTCAGTGCCGCCCAGTTCAGGTCCAGGTACCGAAGCAGTGCTCCTAGAGAGTGTACTGTCTGCACTTGGTTGAAGTCTAGGACTGTGCGGAGGAAGAGCGTGCGGGCGTCTTCAGTGGGAGAAGGAGGCTCGTGGGGTAGGGAGAGGGAGAAGACACGGCGCTTGCAGGCTTCGAAGTCTTGAAGGGAGAAAGGATCTTATGTTAGATATCTGTATCTTATTAGGATATCTAAGATTATAATCTATGTTTATCTAAACCTACGATGCTTGAAAAGGATAATGGCGCAATTACGGCATTCGGTGACTAAAATAATATTGAAATAACTACGGCGATCCGATAAGGCGAACGTAGTAGTACCTATAATAGGAGTACAACTAAATAGTTATTAACTATGACTTTTCCTAGCTTTGTAATGTGTAGTTTGAGAGATGGTAGTTCATAGTGAATATAGTACTATAGCCACTGTAGGTACTTGTATAAGTCGCTATTAATTTCTCCTAACAATTTGTCGTTTTATCTTTAGGATCTAATTTACTCTATTTACAGTTCTCCACTTACTATACTCTCTAGAAGATAAAAAATGTATCTTGCAGCTCCCCTCGCCCCTAGCGTCGTTATCGAAGACGGTCTTCCTGACCACCTGCACGAAGGTGCCCTGGTTCTTCCCTTCCAAGAGTATCATGACAGGGTCTACTTGACGGTACAGGTTCAGGAACATCAGGAACTCGGGCCCGCGGTCTACTATCTCTTCCAGGATGAACAGCTACCGAGTTGCGTTTATTAAAGGGAACATATTTGTTATACTGATAACTTACTTTTTCTAAGAAATTAATTAAGAATTTTGGCTTTAAAAGGTTTTTTGGTGCAATGGTTTGTGATTATGCCGGATTCGTAATAGAAAAAAGATGATAATACGATAGATACTGGTACACACTTTAGCCGTGATTTTGATTCTACTTACTTCTCCAGTCTGCAGAGTGTAATAAGCAGCTCCTAGTTTCCCAGCTCGATAATACACGACCAATATTTTCTGTGTCAATAAAATACAAACATCAACGTAGCCTAAAGTCGACAAAAATTTGACTGAACTCATTTTATATTTATACGTAGAATGTAGTCACGTTAAACTTACGTCCTCTGATTCCGTCTCCTCGCTGGTTTCTTGTTGACCATCCACGTTGGGCGTAACACTTACTTCCTTATTCCTACGCATATAAGGACTCTTAGTTATCTAAAGACATTTCAATGTCTTCAATTATCTTGTTCTATCTTGTAATATACTTTCATATTAAACTTATAAACGTATTGCTTTAATCGATAATCTCGATACCTACTATATAATGAATTTTAGTAGACACTTAATTGGTGACGTTAACTAACTATAAAATAATAAAAATAGCCCCCGTAATTGAAATCGACCGTAATTGATTTAAATCTCAAGTTTGATATCTAAACATAGGTACATATGGAATCTAATTATTTCGTCATTTACCTGCGACATTTCGATATAACAAAATGATTCGGCACATCCGATCCGTTATGACTCGAGTTGGTGGATGTTTCTTGTCTGGGTGCTGCTGTTGAGGTTCCTTCGGATGAACTCATACTCGTATTACATGTATATACACTCACAATTTTACAAAAACTTTCAAGTGTTGAAATTTGAAACTAAGTTTAAAAACAAGATGAGAGCTAAATATTAGAAACTTCTAAATATTTTAATTTCCCGCCAAACCGCAAATCACCCGTCCGTCAATGAATACCGTACTCTATCCTTTTTGTTTTGTTTGTTTCCTGAAAACCGGCTAAGACCTACGACTATGCTGCCAACTCTGTCTTACTTATGAATCACAGGTTGTAATGAAGAAAAAAATGACCTGGAATTCCAACATGTTTAATGTGATCTTACATTATTAAGCTATAAAAAATATGCTAGAATTTCTAAATTTGGGGCTTAAGTGCATTTAGACAGGCATACCTAGAAGTTTATTTTTGAAAGATATGTAAAAACATAAACTTACTACTAACATACATTTTTATGTAATACAGCAAAATACATGCAATATTATTTACTTAATGTAAAGGCACTTGTGGCTTGGTTTTTAGTACTTAATAACTACCTATCTTTATTTTACTTAACACACAAACATTAATTAAGCACGTTTAAACATCGAATACTATGGAGTAGGAGTACTACGAGTAGTACTACGAGTAGGTAGGTATATAAACCTTTTTGAATACACGACATAAAAGAACACACATCTTTTTTGAACTGGTAAACATTTAAATACTTCGGCCCGTAATTATTCGTCCACACTACACGACGAGTAGGTCGCGTTCTTCCTGAGCGTCATGCAGCAAGTTGACGCGAATGTGTCTGCACATGTGGCCTATTGCTTCAGCGGTCGGAACAACTGTGGCTGCCATGCACGCACTAACAAACGTACGTATTGACGCAAAGTAAATCTTGACGCACCGCAGGCAGGGTGCTGTGCACCATATTTGCTGAAAAGAGTATAAAGGGGTGAAACAACTTATTTAAAAAAGTAAGTAATTATGCATAATACCTCAAATATAAGCAAAAAGTTACCGGCATTGTTCTCATACCTCAAAAGCGAGACAAGCGAAGCCGCAGCCCAGCATCAGAGCACAAGGTGGTGCCATGATGACGGCGAGGAGCGTGTAGCACCAGTTCCGCGCGTGCTTGAAGCACGCGTGACTGAGCCGCCACGCGCACTCCGGGCTGCGGGCGCCCTCGGGCTCGCCGATTATGTCGTCCCATACTATCTGTCAACGGAAATTCCAACATTTGAAGTTAAAGCGACAAAATTACTTGTATAAGTTAAGTTACATAAGAAGTAAGGTCGAGTAGATTAGAGTCCCTGGTATCGGATGGGATAATGCATAGTAATAATTTCATTAAAATATTTTCCAACTTCTAAAGTATCCCTTAAGTGCCTGATGACCTAGTTCAATTTTACGATTTTGTATTTTATTTTCCTTACCAACCAACAAGACCTTCGAAATATGATATTCGTATCGATTAATATCACCGAAATACATTCACACAAACGTGTAATTAAGGAACTTGACACACATTTCAAACAGGGGTTGTTCATACAAAAGAACATCTAATATTGAGTGCCACGCCAATGGAGTGTTTTCAAACAACAGGCAATTGATGACGCATGCCTCGCTGTGAAGTTTATTATGTCAATGCCGTGACAAAGTTATTGAAACATTTCTTTTATGTTTTTCAATAAGACTTTTATTTTTGGTGTGAAAAAGAAAGCTTTATTGTTTTTGTGACTATGGCCATTATTTGAGCGGTTTTCTAAAGTCCTTTAGTGTATAACAACCATTAATAACTTATATTTTTGGCAAATAGGTCAGAAAAGTTTCAATACTAATAATGAACGTTCGCGGAGAACTTAGAAAAAAAATTGAGTTCGTTCGTTCTATACTACCTAACCCATGTAGCTAGCACAGTAGTCTGCAAATAAAAATGTAAATCTTCAGACTACCATAAAATATTCCATGACCTTTTAACTTTGGTAACGGGGTGAAAATACCGTGAATGTAATTAGATGGAAGTCCATGGTTTGGGAGCGGTCACACTGACGGTATCGGCCACTCAACCGCGCCTACCGCCCCGTCACGCAACCTCGCTACTTGCATCGTGATTATGAAAAATAATTGACAAGGGTTTTTAATTGGAACAATAAACCTATTTTATATTCAATTGGCCAAAACACGTGCTACCAGCGTCATTAGATCTGAGCATAGAGTTTAAAAATACGAGTTCCTTTTTTGAATACATTCAATAATTAGTAACGCATTTAATTATTCTGTGGCATAACATAGTGGCATAATATTTTACACGTGCATGGTTAGTTTTAGTTGTTTATTTAATGTATTTCTTCATGTCGTTTACATATTTCATTACAATTATGTGAGATTCATGTAAAGCACTGAAAAATCTACAGGCAGTGGAGTCGGTAGTTCTAATTGTATGACCGACTCACATGCGACCGGCAGTGATTAGGTGAAGTGAAGTGTATTAGTTTTCGTTCATCATGCGATGTCCTAGTTCGTTGTTTGCAACTTTTAATATCTGCATTGTTTATTTTAAGTGTTTGTAAAATTAATGCAGTTCGTATAGTTCGTGGTGTTCAATAAGTGAATATAGTGGAACTGTTGAAACCACCATGTGCGACTAGGTAAGTACCTACCTAACAAATCTTAAAATCTTCCTACATAATATAAACACAAGTTTGTGAGGATAGATGGATGGATGTTCATTGTCCATGCGATTTACAGGAATTATAAGTAGGTTGGTAGGTACTAGCCTGTAATTTCCCACAGCTGGGCGAACGCCTCTCATCTCACCGAAGATATCAGCACGATGATGACGATAACATTATGTAAAAATCATTAGTACCAAGAGTGCCATAAACATTTCTTCATTACGGAACCATAAGAAAAATGGCGCTAGTTTTATTCACGTGTATTATCAGGCAGGTCGATAGTAAATTGCCATTACTTTACCGTCTACCCTTTACCGTACAAATACTACGAATAAAAAACGTTGATTGCTCCGACCGGGCATTGACTCCGCTACATTAGGGCGGTTTCATTAAATTAAGGCAATAATTTATTTCCATAATACTTCAAAATTATGTATATCTTTTACTTAAATCACAGTAATAAACTACTTAGTCATGTAATAGCTTATTTCACTTCGTTAGCCCTAAATATTTGAAACCGCCTTCTATTATCGCCTGGTACAAAATATAAAATTACGGGGTTGTTGGTATAAATTGTATAATTATTCGTAAGAGTGGTGCGACCTTTTCAGTGTTTCCGTTTCTTTGTGTTCGTGGTATGTTAATAGTAGTTTATGCAACTGTCATATAAGGAAGGGTATTAAAACACGAGTGTGAGTTTATGAAACGAGCGCAGCGAGTTTCATAATAGTAACGAGTGTTTTAATACCCGTGTTATATGCAGTTGCATACACTACTTTATCTTCACTAATGCAATTAATCAAACAACAAGAGTAAAAGCTCACAATAGTTTTTCACGCGTACGTGTATTGTCACAGTGAACTTGCCGCCATTAAAATCTAACCAATGAGAGCGCAGCTGCGCGTAGGGCCAATCAGGAGCGAGCGAGATCTTACCAAAGAGTTTTGTGTATGTAGTTTCGACGAAGTTTTCACGTATAACCCAACTGTTTTCAAAAGCCAGCCTAATATCAAAATTTGATACAACTTGTATGAGGATTTTGACATAAGGCTCGCCAGGTTAATTGGTCGCGTTTTATTGATGTTATAATGAGATTTTACGATATCGATATCGATGTTTTAGGATATTATACCATCATGTGAAATTGCTTAAATTGATTGTTTTGTTGTCTGCGCTATAACAGTAGTAATTATAAGTCAAGTATTGGAAACATAAGTAGAATGTTACAACATTAATGTAGATAAACATATTTACTACTCAGTATGAGTCTATTTTGAGTCAGTTTTGCATATTCACGAATGTATAATTTGTGTTTAATTGTCAGTATACCTTCGTCGTTTGGCCTTGTTCGAACGACTCCATAAAGATGCTTTGAATCGCTACTTCTATCTAATTTTTTTCTATCTAAGTTTTTACTTCTTTAAATGCCATTTACTTTGGAAAGATGAAAAATATATTTTGTCCGATTCTCAGATCTACCCGATATGCACACAAAATTTCATGAGAATGTGTCAAGCCGTTTCGGAGGAGTTTAACCAAAATCATAGCAACACGAAAATTTTATATACATATTAGATTTTTTCCTCACCTGCACATGTTGGTTAATATTATTCGGGTCTCGATCCTCTAAGGCTTCGCGCATACTGTCCGGCTTGGCACTCATCTTCTGAACTATCGCTGGCGGTTCGACGGCAGCCGGCGCGGTTGCCGGCTCGCGTACTTCCCGAAGCAGCTTCGGTAGTTTGTTCTCGCAGGCAATGCAGTGTCGGGAGGCGTGGGACCGCGGGACCGAGGACCCGCCTGATCCCAGCGGCACGTCCTCAAATGCCACGGTTGGGGTGGAGGTGCCCTTATGGGTTTTCTTCGTTTATGTCACTGGGTGTTCCTATAATAACTTAAAGGTTTCCCTTGTTTTTCACTAAGTTATGTAGATTAAGTCGACAAGTAGTTTTAATATACTTTTTTCGTTATACGTTGTATAGGAAACTAGTCTTTGTCCTACTGCAGTCTCTATTGACGTATTTTTAATCTGCCTCAAAACTTTAATCTCTCCTTACCTAAACACTAATTGCAATGTAAACGCACTGCAGAAGTGTCAAAATAAATAAATGTCTGAACTTTATCCACAAAGCTGAACTGTGCAATCAAAAGCACTATACTACTGAAAGCTCGCACTGGAACTGAAAACTTTCGCTCTCGGAGCTTTGACCGATGTATTGCGCATGTCATTATAATAACTATGTTTACTGGCTAGAACTGGAACTATATGGATGTAGATGTGGTGTACAATAAAGTGTTTTTTCTATCTATCTATATTGGGTAATAGGTAGTTAATTGCAAAATTGCATCTAATATAACGTAATTTTCCTCTTATCTTTAAGTTTGTATCTTTCTTTTGTTTATTTATATTGTAATAAGTATAATAGGTATGTTTTTTCGATCAACACGTATGTTAATTGAATTCAAATCGGTCTAGCTGTTTCTAACGTCATTAAATTACTTTTTTATGGGCTAAAACTGGGAATTTATCATCCACGCCTTTGGGCATCATTTACACTATATCTATAACTAACCAATATAAAAATAAAACAAAAACTTCAATACAAATGTTTATTTCCCAATAAACAATTAATCGTATATACAAACCTATATAACTTACAATCTATATACAAAAATACGTATACATCTAGTTACTAAATAAGTACCTATACGATTACACAACTCATAACAAAATATAATATTAAATTCTTGACGTTCATTGAGCTTTTACAATTAAACATAAACGTACTTATAAAGACCATCAATAAATGTAACATATTGCACCTTTATAATTTTAAATATATATTTATGAATATACTAAAATTATTTATACAATTTTGGGGTTCGTTCCAGGTTGGTTCCTGATGGAACTGACTTGGACGAAGGGATGTTAACTGCGTGGGAAAGAATTAGGTTTATGGGTTGTTAAATGTGTTGACCCGGTCAGGGCGCACCCGGAGTGGGCTGAAGCCAACTGAAGCCAAACAGAAGGGGGATATGATTGATCACGTGAAATGTCAGTGGAGGAGTAACAGGAAGTTTGGGCGCGCTCCACAGCGATTGTGTTCATTATATACACGGTCTGAAAACTAGGTGTATCATCATATTTAGGACAGCTGGTGGAATTAAGGCGTTAGCCGTTGAATTTTAATGTTTCGCTTGTCTAAGTTCTAGATCAAAGTATTTGTAGAGCGAAATTGTTAACATCCGTAGAGCTACATTTTTAGTATTTTTAAATAGAGGTTTCTTATTCACGTTTACCGTTAGATGATGAATGTAATTGTCTTTTTATTGTGTAGGTATAAGATATATTAAAAAGTGAAAACGAAAAATGTTAACTCGTTTAGATTAAATACTTTGTAAATACATTATTACTGAAGTTATGTTTAAGTTAGCACCTGTAGTTAAACACTAGTTACAATAAGTTTATTAAAGCTTTACTATTTCGCTTATTGGAAGACGTTACGTTTAACATTACAACTAGATATTAAAATATAAATTTAAACATTAAAATATACAATAACTGAAGATAATATTTGCAACAATATGAGCCTGATACATGGTTAATATTTTACGTGTAGATAAATATTTTAATAATAATAATAAGTACAGATCCTAGACTTAAATTATGTAATTAGATGCTTCCGCAAAAAAGGAAGTAAGTATATCATATATTCTCATAAGTATTTTTTATGTAGTCTTCATATCAATACCTAACCATTTTGTATACTTGTCATTACATAGCAAAAATTACGCTAAAAAGGCTTCATATCTCAATGCAAGAGAGTACGTACAATTATTGAGAAACAATCTAACACGAGTACTAGATGAAGATGTAATTAAACCCATTTTGCGGAAGCATGTGACGTAAAAATAACTCTTGTGTTGTAAGTAGGTGTTATATCGATACAATAAGGTGTTATATCGCAGCGAGGGCGGCTCGAGACGGGCCCCTGGGTCTGATGGTCGGTACTATTGGGGGCTCGTCCACCTCTTCCATGGATGGTTCTTTATTGCTACAAAATAAGGTTTAGATTAGAACTCAAAGATGATTGTCGTAGGGTTTGATTTGACTAGTCAAGAGCCTCCGTCAAAACATGAGCATAAAGGTAAAAAATGATATTTATCTTTTTTAGCTATCCTGTTTTCTAACTGGCTGGCTGATGAGCACATCCTGCATTCTTTTCTTGATCAAGTTATTAGGCAGAAAATAACTTCTAAAGATCTTCATAAAATAAGTTCAGTATAATAAATAGGTGTATTAAAAAGGAAAACAGGTAAATTAAACATAAAAGAAATGCAGGCAATAAACATATTTCGTTTATCCCTTACCCCTTATTAAGAGGTAGGTAAAACGTAAAGGAATTTACATCCTTACTGAAGTCATTAGTAAGTATAGTAAAAAAGTAGGATCATATAGTAAATGGGAGGCCTAATTTACAGTTATAGCTGCTCTACCAATGTAAAGTGGCTAAGAGTTACATAATAGGGCAATGGAACGTACTCTACTGATGTAAACTAAGACAACTTAGAAATAATAACGAGCTAATTTACTATACGTAACAAATCATGTCATTATACCCATTCAAGATAAGGATTTTATACAATCCCATAATCATGCCAGTTAAAATCTTCTAATTTACATAAGATACATGCTTTTTAATATTATTATTATTTAATTACGTCATAATTTATTAATCTAAGATATTATTAGCGCAAGCACTCACCTTGTTGCGCGTGGCAAGCCGATAAATTGTTAATAGCTGGATCACCACCTTCAGGGAAACAACCAGAGTTAACTACTTATTGTATAACTACTTACAATATTAGAGATAAGCTTTAGGGGGCATGCGGAACTTGGGTATGTTAGGTACCCCCAATTTACAGGGTATAGGTTAAGTGTTGGTAACAAACGGGTACGGGATAGGCTGTTATATGTACCATCGTTTTATAGCAGTTAGTAGCCAATTTTTTTCAGAGTTTTTAGACCGTTCAAAATATTCTCTGTGCTATAAAAACAAAACAAAACTAAAGTTAACACTGATTTTATTTCTAGATAGGAATTTCTAAATGCATTCTTTAGGTTACATAGAAATAAGTATAACTAAAAATAAGTATTACAAATAAGACGGCTAACGGTCAGCGGTCAAAAATGCTGTAAAAAACTTTAAAACAAAAGCATTTTAAACATCAGAAGCTCTAGGACCCAAGGACTACTGTAAACTTATTTTGAATATTTTCAAATGAAGTATTGTCAGCCGAAATACTTAGGAAACATTTCATCGTTTCCTGTCTCTATATGTTAGTTTTATCCAGGACGTTCGTTTCAAACATGACAATTACTTGCCCAATCACCCTAAGTTACCTGATTTTGATAGGTTGTCTCATAGATAGTTCAGAGCCGGAGGTGGAGGGCGAGCGCGGTGCGGCGAGCAGGCGCGGCGCGCGTGGCGTCCGCGGCGAACGCGGCGAGCGCCCGCGAGCGAACTCGAGGCGGTAGTTGTCTGATACAGGAGACCCGCTGAATGCTTCGGTTTCACCGCCTGATTAAAGAAAGAAGATTAAGGCACTTGAGTTTAACTCTGACTCTGAACTGAGTATTATTAGTGTAGGATTTTTAGCATTTAAATACCTATCTACTTGTCTGCAGTATGACAAAATATCTCAAGAGAACATAATATCAAGAGATATGCATTAAATTAGAATGACGATGAATGGAGGTGAATGATGAAAGTGTGACGGACGGCATAAATTAAAGATGGAGAGACTGCATCAACTTCGAAACACAATAACAGCAAAACGACGGCCTTACCATTATAAATCTGTTTGCTGGTCATGCGGATGCGCGCGCAGGCGGGCGGGTGGTCGTGCGCGAGCGCCGCCGCCGCCGAGCACGCCCAGTCGCGGTACACGCGCGGCTCCGAGAGCTCCACGCTGCGGATCTATAAGGACATAACAATTCATCATGTTAGTTGGGAAGCTCATCTAAATGCACTTTATTTTTGTAATGTCAAATCTAAGAATTCTAGTAATACCGATATTATTATGCGAAATAATTTGTTATTCTAGGCTGGCATGGTGGTTATGAATCTCTTCATGAACATAGGATATTCTAAAAAAGCGAAAGTCCTCCTTTAGCAGAAATTCTTCCAGATAATCTTCTTATTTAATCGTAATACTATCAATCAAAAGTGTCGTTATACCGGCGTAGTACTCTTGCTCCTTCCACTGATTTCTGAAGACGCGTTGCTGTGTCTCTGTCTTCCATCTCGACTTCTTTCAGGAGCTGGTGATTCGCGACAGGAACCGTCGGGAGAATCACGGTTCTGGAAAAAACATTATAAGGTCTATATGAATATTTTCATCGATGTAGTAAAGAAATCAATGTAGAAGAAAATGTAGGAAATACTTGGCTTTGCAAGGTAAATGCTCAAACCTTTGCGTTATTGGTGGGTGCAGGCATGCTGGATGCTCCACTGCTCACCAAACGCAGTTGTTGCCTTATGTTTGCTTTCTCCCTCGCACGCTTCCTCTGGAACTCTTCTTCGACTCTGGAGATGAAAATATCATGATTTATTTCTGATATTATTATCTGCCTTTGCACTTTCTGCTTTTCAATTTAGCCTATTATAATCAGGATAACTTAGTAAGATTGTCATAAGTCTTCTCTAAGGCAAAGAACCTCTCATTCAAAGTATGTAATTGTCCCAAAAATGCTTAACTATTTATGAAGATAAACCTATCTATAGTAGTTACCTCCTCATGGCCTCCAGCTCTGTTCTTCTCTGTTGTTCCTTCAGGTCTGCTTCTTTGGAGAGCTTCTCGGCGAGTCTGCGTCGCTCCAGCTGCCTCACGGTCGACTGGAAGGTGAACCGCTTGCCGCGTCCTCCGACTGATGAACGCTGCATGGAAACAGAGGTAAGTCAGAAACAAGAACAGTGATATTGATAGGAGAATGGGAATGAAAGAGACAGTAAGGGTGGTATTGGAAGTGCTGTTAGAGTGAGAGCTATTACTAAGTCAGCTCATCTAAATTCATAATCGCAGCGCTTGCTTGCAACGAGTCGTTAGTACTAAAGTCATAGGGTTTCATCCTTAAAGTCTGATTTACGCAATTTTTTTGTAACTGAGTATTAGTAAGTATAACATATGTAGTAAATTGCTAAATTTTGACGTTACTCTCTACTATGCCATAATATTTCGCCTATCATCAAAAGTCCGTTTCCCACCACAAACCCAGAGTACGATCATAAACCACATCCATACAAACGCACAAAAACAGTTTTAAAGAAAAGTGAATGTTTTGAAATGCATAATGACTGCTTGATTTACCGTTATGGCCAGTTAATGCGCACTTTAACTCATAAAGAGGCAATCGAATAGCAATAGAGCACTGAATCACACGTAGATAGTCTATTCACAATGAAAGTGTAAGTTTAACATCTTTTGTACGTAACCGCACGATTTTAAATTAGTTTTTGAGTACAAGATTTGGATTATTCAGAGCGTGAGAATCATGCGAAGAACCTCCATATACCAACCTAGTTAACGTTCGCAGCCGAATGTGGACCGTGCTACTTCGAATTAAGGTTTATAATAAAGCTTGTGGTAAATATTTTACATGTTAAATAGTAGCTAATGTTGTGAAGGAGCAACAATTGGCTAGTTCTAAACGCGCGCCTTTGTTAAGTAATTTGATGTGAATTGATTGTGTTTCCCAGATAATACATTTTGCTCTAGTAAGTTATTTCACTATGTAATGTGGATAATGTTTTATTGTTAATTGAATAATTCCGCCAAAAGTTCTCATTTCGACACGTGCGCGCACTAGAGTGGTTTCAACACGAAATATCAACATTTTAAAATATTTGATTATCATAAAATAGACATAAAAAATATTTCAACACTATTTTTAAAGCAAGTATCTTTACCCAACACATACAAACATATTTTTGTCTATTTTTTACTTTAAATGAACGTATTTTGATGAATTTAGAGTAAGTAAGTTCAAACAAGTTAATGGCCAATCATAGTGTCGGAGTTTATAGACCCCCTAAAGGCACATGCAATGTCTAACAACAAATGCATGGTTTAACAACACCTGGGATGAACGATTAAACGTGCTTTAGACATTTTTATAATATTCATAAAACATTCCATCCAGGTAGCGTATAGGTACCACCTACCATGCGCCGGCGCAGTCAGATCGAGGTTGATGCTCATAGATCGTAATCTGACGCAGAACGCATCCTTTGTATTTGCGCAACCACACACACACACACACGTTACAAAATTAATTACAAGTACTTAGCTTAATTATAAGGTTCTATGGGTTGTATCGAATCGTGACTAGGTATTAAAGGTAGAAATATTATACTAGGTATGTACTTAAGCAATTACAGTAGAGAACAAACTTGAAATTAAAATTCAATGTAGATCATTGTTTTGACTACCGAGAACCAACCTGTAATTTAATTCTATTTTTAAATCTAGGAAAATAAACACAAACGAACCACGAACAAGAAGTCACGAAGTAAAACGATTCTCAACATTTTTAACAAATTAAGCAGTAACAAAGTAAAACAAATAATCATAACAATTTCATTGTCAAAACGTGAACGAGATAAGTGTAGTTAAGTTATCTGTACGTTGAGTTGTAACTAAGTAAAGTGTCACGTGCATCTGATGGAAACCGAGTTGAACACGCGAAATGCCGGCGTCACGCCAACATCACTCCCAGATCGTGAAGAAGGTTGAATGACATACAAGAACACAACATAGTACAAACATTGTCATTTTGTTCCTTGAGAATACCTTGGACAAGAGTTAATTACTAAGACATATAATCAAAATAATAATGTTACGTAGGATAAGACGAAAGTTGTTGGCGATGTCCAAAAAACCTCGTCAGTAAAAAAACTCATTTCGCCGGGACCACCATGGATCTTTGCCCAGAAGTAGAACATAGAATATTTAAAAAATAGGAAAAGTAAGTAATAAGTATCGGAGTTTTAGACCGTCTGAAGGCCTCCGATATAGTTTATCAATTGAAACGTGTCAATTGTACGTGCCCTCCGAAACACAGATAGAAATGCCACTAAAAAGTAGTAGGTAACGCCCTTAATGTAGCTAAAAGCCATCCCAAACGTCAGCTGAGCTTTTAATTAAATCTAATAACATCCTTCTTTGTAAGTTCAAAATAGTCCCATTTGGAGATTCGAAAAAGTGACGTACAGACACACCAGTGTCTAAGTCACAAGCCTGCCTGCAACTATGTGAACCCTTTTTTGTTCAGGAAGTTAACTTTTTAATTAAGAAAAAAAATCGTCTTTCTGCGATCTTACTAGGTATAGATGAATAAAGTCTCTTCATAACTTCACATCTTGCCTTACTTCACACACATGAAAAACGATCAAACGATTATATAATGAGTTGCATCGCATCATTTATTAATATATCACATAAATCACTATGATACAATAACCTGTTCCAATTTACTATTAAGCGTCAAATCTATATCCACTGTCAACAGACCTCACTGTTACTACATTTTGCCCGAACAAAGAGATCAATTTATCATGGTTCCTTATGGAGACACATATACAATAGAAGCTACTGCTTTTCCAGTATATTTAGATCAGTATACCGTTATATCAGGCTTTGATTTAGAGGTCTAAAACGACTGGTCGCAGAACATTACTAAACATACAAGGAAATATGATGTAGTGTATTGTACACAATATTGTGAAGAATCAGTCGAACTAGTCTGGCCTCCGTAATTATAATGACAATGTAATTTATCCGTATATTTCTCGTAAGACATTTCCTTGATGAACAAACCAGTGTTTGTTATGTCAGTTAATTTAGGAACAAAATGTTTGTTTTATGTTATACATACTAATGACGATGACGGAGCTTGTTTTGTGGTAATATTTTGCTCTTTAGTTATTTTACTATAAAGTTTTTTAAAAGTATGATGACTTTACGTACAATACTCAGATTTAATGTTAAGCTGGCCGGAATAGCCACATTTTCTACACCATTTAAAAGGTGGTTATCTTTCGGGGCGAAAATTACTTGAAACAATTAACACCATCCACCAAATCTAGAGCAAACTTCACCAAACCGTTGCTAAACAGGCCCATCACAGTCTATACATACAAGCCACAATGTAGACCATTCCCAAACCTTCGGAATACCTTCACCTAATAGAGGCAGCACACAATGGGTGCCAGAAGCGGCACACCCGCGCAAGGCTGCCCCATTGTCCCCGAGTACGCGAGCCGCATCCATAACTATAGATTGATATGCCAGCTCTATGCGGCCCCCATTCACGTCTGATGTTCGCATTACGATTGTATTGATATTAAATCGATTATTGTTTATTAATATCGGTATTTTATTATTGTTTTATGAGTACCTGCATGTTGTATGAGCTTTATTATGATGACAGCTTGCTAATAGATTCTAGAATAAAACTCTTAAGGACATTTTTATTCCAAGTTATCGTTATTTACAAGATAATTAGAACTAAAGCGTCGCTCGATTGAAATGTTGTAAATTGAACCTATCAGTTCTTGCCAATCATTAAGAAACACAGTAGCAAAATACCATAAAAATATTTTCCCAACGCCACCGTTTAAAATTTTCCATACCATCTCGACAAGCGGATTAACTGTGACTATGTAACACACCATAGCGTAGCGAGGTGTTAGGCAACAGAGGTTTGCACAGGTGTGACGGTACCGTGAGGCAAGCTGGCTAATATTTGCGTCCAATCCACCTGGGACTCATTGTACTGTATGTGTAACGCAACACGTTTGAGGTTTATGTACCGACTATCAATATAATACGTAAGCCGATAAGTACTCATAGAGGGCAACATGTGGGTTCAAAGGATTTTCATTAAAATTGGTGATGGTTGCATATTTTATGTAACTATTCCGTGTACTTTATGTACCCAGATGGGAGAGACAAGATGTTAAGAAATTCTACAAACCTAAAGCACGAAGGAAGGGCTGATATGACCTCACCTTGTCACGAAAGAAAAACATCGCTATTCCAATAGTTCTTTAGACAGCAATATAATATTTTTTATCACCAAAGCTTAATAACCAATCAAGGTAACATTTAGGTCATGAGAGCGCCATACACAAGTTAACACCGAAATATTTAGACAATTTCACGGTTCAATAAAACGTGCTAATTGCTTTAGATTTATCGCTGCACTAATTAATAGACAACGGTATAATGAAGATTTATGAACCAGGAAGTTGGACAATCCTCCGTTTGTATGTCAAGGCTGGAAGGCATCTTGTAGGTATTTGACCTTTACTTGTGTTCATACAAAGACGTGTATGAGAATACACGTCTACTTATCTATTGAAATCATATCACAACTGACTGACAATCAACGAGAATCGTCAACCATAAATTCAAGATGGTAGTTAGGATAGATTGAGTAATGTAACTAGATATTGCGAGATTTGTAGGTTCAGACAAACTACCTGTCTTGTAATAAGCAGATTTTCATTTTCCAAATCACTATGCGTAAAATCAGTTGCGGTTATCTTTTTTGAAAAAAAAATTGTGTTTATTTTGTTATTCCAAATTACCTATTCAAACATGGAACAGCCGCCACAGCCTTCTGGATTTTCAATGTCCCATAATATTTTTTTGACTATTAACTCCATAGAGTATGTATTCCATGACCTGGAAAACTGAAGTCAGTCGTTCGTCCAAGACCGTTAGCTATTCTCATCTACTCGCATCTTTACGCCTCCATGGTACTTCTATCAACAGAGCGTGTTCACGTAACAGTTGACAATTAAACATTGGCTACGACTCGGCAACTGTCGAATTAATTGCTCGATACGTGCCTGCAACTTTTAATTGCTTGGTGGTGTTGGTACATCTTTCGTATCCATGGATTTTTGAGATTAGAGATGCGAAAGAAGAAAAAACTACGTGAGTGTCATCATCATTAACAGTTAACGTTTATTCTTTAACCCAGTGACCATAAAAAAAGAAAACCTGACTGTATTTGTAAGTCAAGAGTTTAAAACTTATAAATTGTATAGCAAACTGCAGAATCTCTACATTGAACTTGTATTAAAACGTCCAAACTTATAAACAAAAGATAAGTTAAGTTTTCCACGGCAATTAACAAAGGCCAGTTTACATATAATCCTCGAAACAGTAGTTTGACTCCATACGTGAATTAAGAACGCACACAATGCGATGAAACAAAACGTTTTGTCTATGGACGCTCTGCTATAGATACTTTATGATATACCACTTGCAATTGGTACTCTTTAATTGTGTTTGGCATAGCTAATTTGTTTTTTATCTTACTACTATTATTAATGCGAAGGTTTCGCGTGAAAGAGTAACAAACATACGGAGTTTGATGAATCTTTGCAGTAATACCTATATACTTACTAGCTGCGCCCCGCGGTTTCACCCGCGTTGTACCCGTTCCCGCGGGAATTTCGGGATGAAAAATAGACGTTGGCCGATTCTCAGACCTACTCAATTTGCTCACAAAATTTCATGAGAATCGGTCGAGCCGTTTCGGAGGAGTACGCGAACGAACACTGTGACACGAGAATTTTATATATAAGATAAAATAAATCAGAATAACACTAAGGATACTTTTTTACTCTTAAGAGAGAACGGGTTACATTGCTGGTGATATAGGGGCGGAGCTAGTATTTTATGAATTCTACAATTTTCTAATGGATCATTTAACTACAAAGTTGCACCGTGTCATAACGGTACGCGTCACTTATGAAATTCTTTGACATCGTAATAAAAATGTACATATTTTTATTTGGTGTCAAATTATTTAAATATGGGTAACTTGACAGCTAGAAAATTTGTATTCAAATGTTTTCTTTTGAATAAAAAAGTTATTGTCACGTGAACCGAATTAAATGTGTTTGTTATGGACACAGAAATATATTGCTTTTTTATTATTTTGTTTGGAATAATAAACAGCAATGGTCGACAATATTTAAGCGACATTCTGTTACGTCTGCATGTCGTAAATTATTCACGTTTATGTTGCACAGTAGGTATAGTGCCAATAAACACAAACAACTGAGGCAAAACCTACTCCAAACAAAAGTGCTAATAACATTAAACAATTACAGGTAAAGGTAAAATGTGTTGCTTATCAGAGTTCGGGTACATTCGGTTTTTGACTGAATAACAAAAATAGACTAACAAGTTATTAAATTATACTGATAGTCGCTGACTACAAAACCGAAACTAGCCGAGGAGTACGACATTCGTGCGCTTAGTATACCCACTTACATTAATTTGACAGCTACCACCACTCAATGAGCTTATGTAAAAAGGCTCACATTTTATTTACCCAATATTTTAAGAAGGTGATGCTATAGTTTGAACAAGCCGTGATGATATCACGTCAAATACTCTGAGATTATGTAAGAGCCTGCGACACGTAAACAATACACTACACGTGACTCGAATACAACGTACAGAAGTAAATATGTTATTAATATTAGTGTAATGTTCCGAGGAATGCCGTGAATAATATTTAGGCTTGTTATTATAATAAATATTTGTGTAGTTTTATTTATAGTTTTAATGTACCTTTCACTGGTTGTCCTTAAATAAATAAATAAATAAAAAAATATTGGAGTTTGCTGTGGAAACTAAACTTGGAACTGAAGTGGGCCATGTTTTTAGTTACAGTAAGCATATCGTGAGGTCATATTATGTTTGTTCGTGGAATATAAGTAACAATTTAGATATTCGTTGGTGTAACAGAATCTCAAATAAAAGTGCTGTGTTCTACTAGGAAAATGGGTTGTAAAAAAGTCAGTGCACTCATTGGTGGTGAAAAACTATCATAGGTACCGTGAATTTAAACAAATCAAGATAATCTTCAAAACGGAACAAAATAGGTTTGTCATAAAAATGTTGTTCGGTATATGACGCCCACGTTATAGTTCAATAGTCTTTTGTTACATTACGGTCTATACTAGTTTGTTAACAAACATCCTACGTTACTATCCAGTTTTTATCTAATCGATGTCACGGAGAGTTAATTACGAATTAGCATAAGTTATTCAACATTTAAGCGTTGTGTCATAGTTGCATGATCATGGGAATACGCGATTGTGGCAAAAATAATGTCACAGAATTCATTAAGTGTTACCAAAGATGTTTGGCTTGTTGAGACATAGTGTACAGATGTTAAACAATTATTTTTTATACTGAAATAGGTATGTGCAGATATTTTTCTTATTTATTTTGCCATTTATGTATGCAAATTCATGTTTGTTTGTTACATTATTTCAGTATATCTGACTAACGTGTCTAATTAAGGACATCATCGCTATGGCGTCGCCGAAAACATTTTATTATTATTTGTCACCTTCTAGACTCGAAGGTCAAAGAATTTCATCGAACTCGAGCAAAAAACAGTTTTTGTGTTTTTATAAAACTAGAAACATACTCAGTATTAAATTAATGGTTTGTTATGATAAAAAATGCTCATCTGATGTAAGTATTAGTAAAATAATAATACAAAAACTGTTTATTTTGCCTTAGACGAGTGTATTTTTTGCTTATTTTCTATCTCATTTTGGTGTTATTGATGATGCTTAAATATTGTTTTTGTGCGTATTCTTTTGAGAAAAAGATTATGTTTTGGCAAATATAGTCAACTTATGGAAACGAAAAAAACAAACAAATATTTAAAAGGTACAAATTAACAAACCTAATCCTTAAAAGTTTATATTATTATGTAATTCCAAATACGTAAGTCCTAGCACCTTGATCTGCACCTCATACGACCTCTGTACTTTGTCAATACCATGATAATCGTACAGGTGTGTGAATTCAGGTCATGTTATCCACCATGGACGTATTAAGGGACTAGGTATTAAGGGCAAAGGTATTAAGCCGTGAAAAAGTTATAGTAATGAGAAATTAGGTTTTATTTGATGTTTTGAATTGATTGAAGGTTTAGTATTTGTTTTTCTCTTCTTTGGATATCTATTTCTCTCTCTTTCTGATATCTTAAGAGATATGTCTGTTTTCTGTAAGAAGAAAAGAGATAAAACAGAAAAATATAAGTCTCTTAAGCCTACAGAATAACCTATTAACCGCTACTCGAGAAGTACTAGAACAGTCTGCTTAGATGTATGATTTGAAGTTTTATAAAGAAAATTATCAGTCTGTATTTTGAATTTCCTGGTCCAGTATTAAAGCCCTAGATTCGTCCCTGTATGGTACCCATCCATGTCAGATGCACCGGAATGACATCATTGTAAGGTCGATGAAGACACACCTTAATATAACCAGATAATTATCGACTGGTCCTTGTCGACAAGTATTAATGATTTTACTGTAATATTGATAAAATATTGTTTAATAATTATCGTTATTACCTACGAGCACTGTAATGGAATAACTATGGAAATAAAATAATAATCATATAGTAAGGATGAGATTAGTATTGTATTGTAATTAAGAGTGTTTGAGGTTATATAATTATGTTGTTGTTTTAGGAACAGTACCGTATTAAGTTGATTACAGTACGTCTTAGCTTATGCCGTATTTGTGGATGTGTGTATATTGGGTGGATTGAGATACTTTCTTTGTTATATTTCAATAAGTACTAATAATATGAACTAAAATATTTTCCATCGTGGCTAATGTGTTCATGTAGGCTAGCCTAATCTTACACAAAGAGTTTTCAGACCGCATAATGGTCTCGAGACATTGTGTACCAATTAAAGTGTGAGTTTAAAAGTCGAAATGTCGTTACGTTCGTGCACAAATGCAGTGATGGCAGTAAGCGGTTTTTTGAAAAAAGATTAAAAAAAAATAGTGTATTATTATTCAATGATGTTACGTACCTAGTCGAAATGACGTTAGTACGAGTATGTACAACTACATGTGTGCAAATAAAACTAACTAATTAAGTATTCAACAGTTTCTTTACATACTTTCAAAATTGATAACAATCTTTCGTAATATAATTAAATCTAATATAAAAGTAAGCAGCGGAAGTTAACCCTACCTTGCGCGATGCCGGACTCAGCCAACTGTGAATAATTCACTAACTAATGTTATTAGCACTTTTGTTTTCATTAATATTTATTATTTTCTATTTTGTACGTGAAATTAGTTTTAATTAGCTTCGTTATAATATGAGTATAAGTAGTTTTCTACAAGAAGGTTTCTATTCGTGACGTTAAATAGGAAATACATATCACGATACTCCTTGATATATTTTTCAGCTGGAACCCAAGCTATGTATTTTAAGATTACAGTTCGTGTAAATACTAAGATTTATTTTAACCTGACAGTTTAAAAAAATCAGTGGATCCCGTAGTAACATCCAAGTACAAAGTTTTTGTTCAAGTAAATATAACTTCAATAGCTAAATGCAGAAGCTAGTTGCTAGGAGGAAAGCAAATGAAGTAAAAATAATTGATAACAATAGCCGAGCTGTTTCAGGGCCGTGTTTGTTTGTTGTTAGAGCGACCGTGGACATCACAATACTAGATGCTTATAGTAATATAGATATCGTGTTATCGAAGATTTTGGCAGCGACAAAGTATATATAACTGTTACTTATAGACTGTAGTATAAAAATCTAATTAAATATGCAAAATACAATAAAAATGAGTATTAAGAATACGAATTTACATTATTAAGAAATAAAATATTGGATCGAGACACATAATTAATAATAAGCACCGCTGCAAAATTAACATTTAGAAAAATGATCTTTCTACTATTATTATTAAGAAATCTTATTATATTATGTCTACTAACGAAACAAATGCTGATAACAAAACTTATAAAACAACCACACAAAAACTACAGAAATTGCTTACACACTTAATTAATTTCCTTAATTAACCAATACGAAATGTAGCACAAATGAAATTACCTGTATAATTCGGTGCAGAGAAGCGCGCGCGCGTATTTTATTTAACTATTTGATGTAGTGACAGCGGAGAAGCGACCGGTCGAGTCAGGTGCGCGGGCGCACGTGGCGATACTTCGCTATAGACGCCGCGGCGCGCGCGCATCCCTACCATGCTACGGAAAATCGTAGCTACTTATGACGTAGCGAAACTAGTTTTCTTTTCGCGTAGCGGAAATTATTTTTTTAACTTTTGGTAGTGACAATCTTTGAAGTGCAAGCAATTAGTTAAATAATGTTAATTAAAATACTAAATAAATACACTCTGACTAATTCACACACGATTAGACCCAAACTAAGCTCTATCAGTATCAGTTAGTAGAGCTTTTAATTAATACTAAGAGATACACAACTACTTTATACAGGGCGACATCTGGGTCGTGACTCTAACTTATTGTTTCAAACTCAGTTAATTATTGCGATTTCAGTTATAAAGCTAGTTTTTCATTTACTAGACATTTATCCGGTCGGGTATGTAGGGTGACTACACGACCTAAAAGAGAATATTTTTTTTTATCGACCAATTTTTTTTAATGTAACAATTTAATCAAAATTATGTGTTATATCACTGAAATCGCAATAATTAACTGAGTTTGAAACAATAAGTTAGAGTCACGACCCAGATGTCGCCCTGTATACTTTATATGAATAAATATAATTGTCATTAATATTTATTAAATGACAATAACGTTTTTATCGGGATGGTTCCGTGACTTTCAAAAACATATTAACTACAAAAGTCAAAATAATCTTATTAGATTTTTTTTAAAATGTGACAATTTAAAAAATGCCCTTTTTCCATTATTAATTTTACTCTAGTTTACCATTAGTAAAACTAGTATTTTTTTAAAGTACTTAATATGTAAATCATAAATAGTGACAAGCATTTAGGTGTGAATTACGAACAGCGCGTTAAATATTAATGAGAAGGACAGTTATTTTCGAGAAGCTTGTGTTTTGGCTCCGACAGCTTTACGGATTCCTCGACGTTTGATAATCAGATCCATGTATGAATACCATACATATTGAGTGGGATCTCGTTCGGAATACACATCATATGATACGAAGTTTTAGGGAATACTCTGGCGTTGTTTACGTAACATGTTGTTACAAAAGGTACTTTTATTTTATTTGTGATCCAGTTAGCAAATGTCGATAGATGTGTCGACTATGGAATTGAATGCCTAATTTTAAACAAGAGTGCCATTGCATTTTAATAAGTAAACATTTGTTTAGTTAAATTTGACTAATAGAAATAATGACAATAGGATTCCTGAGGGTTGAAATCGAGCAAGGCACACTTAGGGTGAACTTTTAGTTTAATTTAAGCTACAGGAAGCTCAATTTGGTAGATACGCCTCTTATTTTAAACCGACTTCCAAAAAAGAAGGAGGTTCTCAATCATAGGAATTTCTTTTTACCTATTCATTTCTTCCAACAGAAATAACTGTCAGGAAATAGAATAGAAACCTTAACTCCATCGTATCGTATCATGTCGAGCAGGCCTCGTCTGTGAATTATCTTCGCCTGATCTGAATACCGATCAGAACCACACGATCTCCATGTTAAGGTGACGGACAGACAGATCTACACACAAATCGTCTATTATTGACGTGTGGCCTGAATTTTGATTAGTGTTTTGGTTTTCAGAGCTTTGTTAGGTAAATGTTTTGTTTAGGTTGTGGTAGTGGTGTAGCTAGGGATGGGGTGTTATGGTGCAGGGACGGCGATAGCAAGTTTTTGAAAATAGAACAAAAATCCCATATTCAATATACGAGTATTACTCTTACATGGCATCCCTTTTCTAATAATACTCTTTGATTTGTACGTTTATGTTTAAGCTCTATGAAATAGGTAATACGTTACCAAATGTAAGTAGGCCATCGAACTAACATTTCAGATATTATTCATACATTTGTTTTGCCTAGCTAATTAAGTAACGTAGTCATTGCACACAAATCAACTTCGCATAAAAGATATCAGATGGTAAGTTATGACACTACGAATTATTTATTTTCATAAAGTCCAATTGCACAAAACACTAAATAGCTTACTTAATGAGAACTTTAGCTAATAACCGTGGAATGAAGATATCTAACATTTTAATTATGAAACGTTACTGGACCGTGGGAGCGATGACATAATGAGGGGCTCCGTTTCAATATTTAGGTGTTAATTAAACTATGTTATTGTTTTGGTGATAACAATTTAATACGTTCACAGGCGTAGAGATTAAGGTAATATCTTCTGTAACTGCATAAATTAAAAGTGAATTGAAACTACGATACAATAAAAGCGAAGTATATCCGTAAACATAGTAGCACCCCTATGTACATACGAGTAAACTTATATAATAAATCTGAAGAGTTTGATTTTTTGTTTGTCTCACGCGCTAATCTCAGAAACTACTAACCGGATTAGAAAAAATATTTTTGTATTGGATAGCCACATTCAACGGGAGCGCTATTTTTCATCCCGCAATTTCCACGGGAACGACACAACGCGGGTAAAGCCGAAGGGCGCTACTAGTGTGATTATGATCATTAGCGAATCGGTTAATTGTTTTTGTTAGTTAAAATTGTAGTTTTAATAATACTTCTTTCAGTGTCTAATTTAAGGTTTCAAGTAGGAAGCGGTTTAAGGTCAGACTCCTAGACGGATATCAATCTTAAGGCTTACAGTTGCATACAGACACACGGAAGCATCTTTGTACTATATTTATGCACAAAGGTAGGTATTACATAGCTGCTTTGAATGAGACAAACACCTCGTGGGAATTAAGTTTCAGTGTAAAGTCTTGATGACACAATATTTTAATGTTTACCTCAACCGGCGGCCCGCGGCTTCACTCGTGTTAAATGGAAACGGAATACATGTATTAAGAAGTCTTCTTCAGTAGCCTAAAATGTTAAGGAATAGATATAGCAGATTTTACTCTTAAAATTAATCGTCTTTTGTTTAAAAGGGTATATTTTAGATACAATATTTTTAAACAGGAATGAGTTGAATTTATGAGTTGGCACTGGAAAGAGATACATGGAAGGAATTGGGGGAGACCTTAGCCCAGCAGTGGGACATAGAGGATACGTAAAAATATGGCAGTCTAGAAACATTCTTGCATTTTGGTATATTATTTTGTAGTAGGTAGGAACACCTAAATCAGCTAACAGATGAATGGAAAACCTCAATCTCCTTGTCGGTTTGATAAAAACATATACATTAACGTTACCGTGATATATCATCGCATGTAAAAAAGTATATTACATAACAGCATCTGTTATGTAATATACTTTTTTACATGTTTTTTACACATCAATGTAGATTGTGTTATATAAACCGCTAACGACACTAACGATATTAATCAACTTTAAGCCACTTGCTGCAGCTTATCGGAGCTAAAGTTAAGGTCGAGCATAGAGTAAAGAAATCCAAAACACAGATAGTATACTCTCTACTCTATGTTACCTTTTGTAATATAACATACATTGAAAACATTTAAGAAAATATAATAATTAATCAAGTTGAATCTTGGTGAAGATTCAGGATTCAATACAAAAATTCTTTAGTCTATTTTGTATAATATGTTCGTTCAAAAAATGGATTTTATTTTGCACTACATAAAACATCATTTAAAACGAATGTCATGTGTATTTTAAACATATTTGGCCGTTAAATATAAAAAGAAATCCATGTGCAATCCACCCTAAATATTTCGCCCTATATCCAAATTTGGTTCCCTAAATTCGGTTCAACCGAGCGGATATAGTATATCCACGGAGTGTCTTTTCTGTTCCTCTACCCACCTTGCAGTAAGTACCGACTCACAGATTAAATTCGACGCCGTTGCGATATAATAAATAAGTTTATCAGAGACAAAGGAACGGTAATGGCGGTTGCTTAACGTTATGCCAACCTTACAAATGGTAGTTATGAGTTATGGTGCGACGTGACTACAAGTTGTTCGCGATTGTTATGATTTGATGTTCAACGTGTTATTGATTTAGATTTATTAAGGGTCATGGGTTTGTGTTGGAAGATATTGTACGGTATATTGTAAACGGTACCCAAGTAGCTTTTGTTAAGGAGTTGAGGTATGGATTTCATTGTCATTAAGAAGCTAAGGTCGTAACTATAATAATCTATTGACTATACATATTCATTTATTCAGTAGTCGCGTAACTAAATAAATACTAGTAATAGTAGATTAGGTGCTTTTAAGAACTTACTAACTTTCCATTTAGCAAATTATTATGGATATTCATATTAAATTGTCCTATTAAGGTAATTCAAGACAGGTAGCAAATTAACGTTCTAATAATATGAACATATTGCGAGAAAATAATACAACATAATGTCAAATTAATTTATGTTAACATCGTAATAAAAACTTATTTATCGCGGCGGGCCGCAACCACCCTGTCGACCAATCAATTATAAAAACTTTTACAATAAAGTAAACTATTTTTACTAGTTAACTATATGCTAGGGTGTTATTTATATTAGTTATGTATTAATGTAAAGCCTGAGACCGATAAAGCCATTACAAAGACTGGCTTGTTTAATGTGAGCAACACTGACTTTAGTAAATTTAACAGTTGTCACAGATAAAAAATATGCGAGTCTTTTAAGTCTACATAATATGTAGACTTAAAAGACTCACATATTATGTGCATAGGTCAGTTACGTGCTTTGTCCCTAGAGAGCACTACTCCATATTGTTTAATAAGACTGCCTAACTACTGTCTTGATTATACAAATAGTGTGGTCAGGCCCTTACGTAGGGACGTTTAATATATTCGTAAGTTATTGGTATTTAAACTTATGGTTTATAATATTGTAGTAACAGGTTAAGTTGGTGTTTAAAAATACTTATCGTAATGTAATGTGTAATGTGTATCTTTATTATGCAGTAAACTGAAGAAAAATATATTTTGCTAAGCGTTAAGAGTTTTGTTGCGTTTGTATTTCTATTTGTACTTGCTTACTTTACACCAAAACGCTTTATGCGCAAAGCTAGCTTCGCCTCGTGCCTACATGAATATAGCTAATTTAAACCCTCCCCTTAATTCCACAAATACGTATTTAGAAGGTATTTAGGAACATTAATTGAGCCGTTGACACCGTAGTCGTTCTGTAAGTTTATTCATTCATTCATCAGCGATGTATTATCAGAGTATGAAAACTTTATGGAACCCAAGAAAAAAATTAAAATGATGTAGATGAAAGCGCGTAGGTAATAAAGAAGTTTCACCATGAGTTTCTAATCGTCCTTAACACATTATCATGGACATGAATAATCTTTATCGTATGATAAGTACTCACCACAGCAGGCTCGACCCGTGCGGGCAGCGCGCGCGCGAGGTCGGGCGAGGCGGAGCGCTCGCGCTCGCGCATCTCGGTAGAGGGAGCTGCGCGCGCGCTGCGGGCTGACCGCGCCGCCGCCTCCAGGCAGCCGCTAGATTTACTCCTACACGAGAGATTGGGTTTTAATAATCATTCAAAATAACTCATTTATGTTGCAAATATGGGTAGACGTAAATCGGTAGTAGAATTGTGTTCTTATAGTCAATAATAGTTTTACGACCATCACAAACCATCTTTGGACTAGTATTCCACTGACCAAAAGACAGCCTGTTTGAACTAGGGATATGCAGTTTCAATAATCTCTTTATCCACCAACATTAATACCTCGAAAAGGAGTATTTACTAGTATTTATGAATTTAAATATCTTTGTCAGTCTAGTCCAGTCCGTATAATTTTTTTGTCTGTCAGACAAAAAGTTTGTGACAGACGAAGTCTGATAATCATTGCGTCGCTAGTGTGCTTTCTATGAACATAAGGTTTTTAATGTTCATAGACTAGTACTAAGACTATGGTGTCTGCAGGCAGTTAGTTGTGAGCACTAACCTGACGGGTCTCTCGATGTGTCCGATCATGGAGAGCGGCTGGTCGGCGGCGGGCGGCAGGTACATCACGTGCCCGCCCCACGACAGGTAGGACGGGCTAGGCCGCCACGAGCAGCGGGTGTCTTCCTCCTCCTGCGGGACAAGGTTCATCCTACAATACTTAAGCTATGGTCCAAGGCCACGGAGCACGGAGCACATTCGCGTCTTTAATCGACCTTTTTAATTGTAACTGTTTTTTGTAGCTTTTCGTTACAAATGCATCTATAAAGCCTTCCAAATATTGTGTTATGTAAACGCTAAATCTTTGTTAAGTTTCTCGTACAAATATTTAAGTCGTCGTTAGCGTTTTTAAATGTAATACTCGTATAACCACTGGCCTCAGAGTTGTCTAGTACTCGTAATATGCTTACCTTTTCAGGAGTCAGTGGTTCCTCCTCCTTTATAACATCCTCGTCACTGGCCGCCTTCGCTCTGCTCGGTTGGTACAGCAGTGGGTTGGACAGCGAGTTTGGCGCCGATTTAGTCAGGAACCAGTTCTGTTCGGGTTCCGGCAAAATCGGCTCATGTTCCAGATCGAACCGTCTCGAGCCGAGAGCCGCTCCTAACGCACCCGAAACTGATTTCCTCAGCTTTTGTAAACTGTTGAAACCCTGTTGAATCTGCTTGCCCTGGAAGCATTCGTAGAAACACGACATCGCTTTAAACTACGAGAACTAGATCGTTACCTCTGAGTATGTTGGGGCTGATGAGGAATAAAGGTCTGTGGAGAGTGAGGACCTTGAAGAGAAGAATAGATAAGACCAGACAGTAGGTTATAAGTAAGTTCGAGGTTAGGAGGTTATAAAAATAAAACAATAAAATTAAGGCTGGTAAAATACGAGTAATATAGTGGTAAAAATATGGTTAGCATCGAGTTAGAGATACAAAGGCATAACAAAGCAATAAGTGTTAGGTTTAGTGCACCTTTATTACTCCTCAGCCGAACTGGGAGGTTAGGTAATTTTTGTTAGTCACAAATTACATACATAATACATAAATAAAACCCGAAACAACCCCTAACCTCCCTCCAGTTATTGAAAGACTCACCCTCTCGTGCGCGTCCCTGGGTAGTGACAGGCTGAAGGGCTGCGTGCCAGGGCTGTAGGTGGCTACAGTCCCGGGGTTATGGAGATGCGGGCTAGTGCCGGCACCTTCGGAGCTGCTGTCCCCAAGGTCCTGCTGCGGGGTCCACGTGGGGTTGGATTCTGCCACCTGAAAAAGCTTTTGCTTTTTATTTTTATTCTTATTAGTGGATAGTAGATTTTATTTTATTCTCGTCTTTTCAAATTTAAATTCTAATCTAGATTATAGGTTGGACATTATAAGCTGATTAATTTCTAAATTTTTCTATAAAGAAGTTGTTAATGAATCATTTTCGTTACTCACATGATGTCTAGATGGCGAATCCAGCCTATTATCATGGTCCCCACTGATGCCAGAGTCGCCGGACTTATCCGCGGACTGTTCCGATCGGGGAGATGATTCCGGCAATATGTTACCAGAGATCTTGGTTTCCACTGCTAGAGCACGAGTTTCTATAACAAAAGTAAACAGAACATATTAGGATTCTGCAAAGCAACCACTAGCCAAAACCACCAGCGACTAGTGTATTTCATAATTTAACAAGTTGCATAGAATTATAGCACACGTAACGATATCGACTAATCAGCAAGAGAGTACTACTTTTAAAAGCATTTAAATAAGACTACAAATGAGTTTTAGCAAGATTTTCTTAACATATGAAGAGAAACATACCTGCAGCAAGATGAGCATCTAAATGCGCGAGCTGTCTCCAAGCAGCATCAGGAGAGAACCGCGGCAGAGGAAAGTGTTTCTTCGGCAGAGTGGGCCGCAGACGCATCGCAATGCCGAGAGACCCTTCCGAGCCGGACGCATCCGACGCATCTGATGATAACGCTGATTCCGATGAGACTATCAAACGAAAAGAAAAAGTGACAATGATTCTAACTCGAAGAGAAATATTTATTACTGTTTTTTGTTATTATACTTACTGTTTTTAATTTTACATTCCTTTTTTAATTTAGCATTAAACTTCTCAAACTCAGCGTCTTCATCATGATATCCCAACAGCTTTTTCTCAATAAGCCGAAAGTCTCCAATTTCTTCAATAATGGGACTTCCGAGTCCTGGGAATTCTTTAAGGTGTTGTCGTGGTTCAGCTTGCTTGGTTTCAATCATGCCGAAGTAGAATTGCTTTGATGGAGCCTGTGCTTTGGCGGTTTGTCTAAAAATAAATACCAAAATTAAATCCTTTAGAAATCGACTCCGTGATAATTACATCTATCAGTACTTACTTTTCTGGCGCTGTTATTTCCGCTTCTATTTTCCGTGTCGGTGAATGTTCGGGAGTAGATTCCTTGCCCGATGCTTGTCCTCTGTCGGGCATCGGTCGTCCGTTCTCTTTGTTGCTGTACTTGTATTTGCTAGCGGCGATCTTTCCGTTGACGTTGCTGGATGGAGTGTTCTTCGGTTTCACGTCACTCTTCCGAGCGAGAGGCCTCCTCGTCGCCGCCGTATCTTGCTTATTGCTTACGTTCGTTAGACTAGACTCTTTGACTTTACTCTGAACTTTCGTTGGGTTTGGTTTCTGCACATTCAATTTATTGTTTTGACTAGTTTTGTTTTCGCTTACATTATTAACTTTACCGCCTATTTCATGTCTTATTCTACTCGTGGCTTTTTTAAGTTCAGCTTGAAATTCATCTTTTTCTTCATTATTCTTCGGTAATAGTGAAGGAAGAGATTTTCTCAGTGGCTTGGCGCTCTCGGCAAGCGGGCTGGCCTTGGTGGGCTTCTTCGCCTGTTCGCCGACAGCTTTTGATCTGCTCGCTTGCGTCATTCTCGGAGACTCGCTGTCTCTTTCGCTCGCGATCAGACTATCATCGAAAGTCTTCTCTCTCCTAAGAGTGGGTATTTCGCTATCTTCTTTTCTAAATCTTTCCGAGTACCTGAAATTTCTGTTGAGTAGTGGTGTTTTCCACGCTTCGCTTTCGTTGGTTTTGGAAGTTTTAGCTCTGCATCCGCTCATTCTGTCTGTCCTCGGCTTCTTATAGTCTTGTCTGTGTTGGAGCAGACGTTCCTCTCTTTTGAGGGATGCGGAACTCTGCATCATATCTCTGTTCTCAGGATACTTGTAGTGAGGCTCCCTGTCTTTGTACGGCGACCTGTATCGCCTTTCGAACGCATTATTTTCGTGTAAGTCTAATGACTTGTATTCGATGTAATTGTGTCTGTACGGCATCTTGGGATCATTGCCGTTCAACTTTTTGGTTTCGTGTCTTGTTCTGAACAGTCTTAGTTTTCTATTCGGCTCAGTTCTGGAGTTCCCTTCACTTGAATCTGGCGAAGAACCATCGATATGCTGGAAGTGTATAAAACTAAATGTTTAGTATTTTGGTTGCATTACATACTATTTAGAATGAAAATTAATATCTTACGTCATTATTTGGTGGTGCTGGTGCTCGATACTTTTTCCTAAAGTTCTTATTATTCGTTCTTGATTTCTGTTCTTCTTCAATTCTCAAATCTGGTTCGGATCCGAAACGTTTGTTTATGCTGCTACCTAAAACATGAAAAGAAAACATTATTAACTGATGGACCATTACACAGTAGGATACTAAGACAGTTGACATGGTATTTTGGACTCACTGTCGTTATGCCGAAGGTCCAAGTTGGTGTGTGACCGGTGGAGAGGGTCCCGCTCCCTGAGCCGCGGATCGCCGTCTCCCCCAGCGGATCGGGACCGGTACCCACTCGAATGCTGAAACATGACAAAATAATTTAAACAACTTGAATATTTTAGTAGTATGTATAGGAATGTTCGCTAGTACAAACTTTACATTTAGCATGTCTTAGATATAAAATAAAGCCAGAAAATTGATGACATTAAATTATGAAAATTGATGTAAATAATAGCTATTCTTTGACGATTATATTTAGGAAGATTACAAACTACAAATTGACGAATCATAATGACGTCTTTCTATATGTGTATATTCCAAGATTATAAGGATTATTCTATCTCACCACATGTCCGTTAGGCGGAGGTCCCCCCAAATCGTGGAAGGAGACCGGTCGGCGCCCACTGATGGTACCCCCCGAGTGCAAGATGGCGCCGTTGTCCGTACTGCGCAGGCGCGGAGACTCCGCTAGCGAAGGCAGCACCTGAAAAACCGGGTATAAGTCAGGTTAGAGACTAAGTAAATTTTATTCACAGATTTTAGTTAACCTAGCGACCCATCCTTGATTCTCTTTTATTCTTCTAGATTCCCAAAATTTGTCTTCTTCAATAAGTCAACGTCAAATATATATGTTTATTCAGTTTTGGCCCCATAGAGGCTCTTTTGAACGTACCGCCCATTTGGAAGAACATCAGCAGAGAAGAATGGGCAAGAAACTCTGCTGGTTATTTTTTCAATCAAGGTATAATACAATTAAATACTACAATCATTCTGTTTGTTAGTGATCTGTTTAGTAGTTTTGAAGTCACCTGATAGTTTACTCTTAGACTTTTTGTCTTTCGTCTCCCGACGTTTAACAGCAAACATTCCTCTTCTTTTATTATTGAGAAGTACAAAAGATACCTTTGGAGCGAGTCTGGGCGGCTCGTGCGCCATTGTGAGCGAGCGCCGCGGCCGTTGGGTCACCACGGCGGGCGGGTGGCTTCCCGCTTGCCCCATGCTTCACACGCCTTCACTACACATCTAGAAAATATAACATTCATGTTAATAATACTGTTAAAACAAATAGAGACATAACTTATGAATTATCAACGGAAATTAAGAAAATGCTACCCTAATTATTAAAACTGTGAATGTAAACATCGAAAAAGTATGCCAGGAAAAAATCTAATTTGTAAAAACAAACATGTAATATCTCATTCGGTCGACACTATTTTGACAGACAAAAATACTTTCCCAATGGACAGGCGGACTTTATTGAAAGTTTTTACAAAATGAAATCCAAATTGAAACACAAATAGGGTACTAGAGCAACGAGCAATTAAAATTAATATCTTCCTATTGAAGGAGATATGAGATTTATTTATTTATTTATTTATTTATTTATTTACTTATTTGTGGAGAACCAACAGCACATAAATTACACAAAATACAATATTGAATAGAAACAGTAGGCCAATTATAGGTTCCCGCGTTTAGAAAACACAATAAATTTAGAGAAGTGTGAGGTTAAACAGATAATAATAGAGAAAAAATAAGTAGAGTAACAAAGTTAAGGTTAGAGATTAAAGGTAACTTAAAAACAAACCGCTTACCACTTTAAATTACATTATTCACCGAAAAATAAGTGACTTAGCCGTCGTCTTACCGATGCAACACCCGTCGAGAATAGGTCAAGATCGAGTTCTTTACTCAGTCTGTTGAAAGTACTACAAGCGCGCAAAAGGTAGGTGTTCTGCCTATAAAATGATCCTGCTCTGGGTATCAGTAGTGGAGTCACAGTACGTGTTCCAGTAGGGACTCTAAGACTAATTTTGTCTAACAAATTAGGACAGTCAATACGATTACGGAGTATGTTCATGAGGAATACTACATCAGCAACTTCACGTCTTCTCGAGAGCGGAAGAAAGTGAAACTTCCTACAGAGATCTTCATAATTATAGAGACTATACGGAACATTAAGTCGAAAACACATATACTTAAGGAATTTCTTTTGAATTCTTTCAATACGCGATTCGTATATAGCATATCGAGGGTTCCAAACTTGTGAAGCGTAATCAAGGACACTTCTTACATAAGCACAGTACAAAACCTTAAATGTTTTCGCCCTTTTGAAGTCTTTTGTACTTCTCATGATAAACCCTAATGCCTTAGAGGCCCTGGAGATGATGTTATCAATATGCCGATCAAAAACTAGTTTAGAATCGTGTAACACACCCAAGTCCCTTATATATCCAACTTTCTTCAGCTCATGATTTTGCAAAGAATACGAGGACGTGATGATATTCCGTTTACGCGTGAAAGTAACTACTGTGCACTTATGTGGGTTCAGATCCAATTTGTTAGCAGCACAATATGCATCCAGCCTCAATAAATCAGATTGCAGATTATCAACATCGCTTTGAGTTCTGATAGTTCTGAATATCTTCATGTCATCGGCAAAACCAAGGAGCTGGCTGTGCTGAAAACACTTATCAATGTCGTTGACGAAAATAAGGAACAGCAAAGGCCCTAACAAAGATCCTTGGGGAATGCCGCTGGGAATGGATACCCAACTAGAAATGTAGTTACTCACGACCACAGCCTGTGTCCTATTGTCTATATAGGATTCAAACCATCTTAAAAGGTCCCCTCTGATACCCATCATCTCAAGCTTCATTATTAATAATATATGGTCTATTCTGTCGAAGCATTTGCTATAATCAGTATATATCACATCTACTTGCAGGTTATTATCCATTGCCTCCGTTAAAAAATCATTAAGTAATACCAAATTAGATACAGTAGATCGACCTCTAAGAAAACCATGCTGCGTTATTGAAAACGAGTTACGGATTGCCTGATAAACTTGAGAGTATATTATTCTTTCAAAAACTTTAGCAACTATACAAAGTTTTGAAATAGGTCGGTAGTTTGATATTTCTTCTTTTGGACCTTTTTTGTGAATCGGTGTGATGAAAGCGGACTTCCAAAGGCGGGGAAACGTGCAAGTAGACAATGATTTTTTGAATAATAACGAAAGAGGAAAAGCAAAGGCATTTGCGCTCTTTATTAAGAAAACTGGGCTTAGCCCGTCCGGTCCAGCCGACTTGGATGGGTCAAGATTTGATAGTAATTTGGCAACTTCGTCAGTGTTTATATTAATGTGATGTATGTCTGATACTAAATTGCTATTGTCGCGAGCATAAGTTGTATTATGTGAATCGCGGCTGGGAACTCGAAAGGTGGAATGGAAATATGAAGAGAAAGCCTCGCAAATATCAGTGCCGGTGCAAACAGTTTTATTTTGATAGTTGAGAGTTTGTGGAATTGTACCAGTTCTTCGACGAGCTTTGATAAATGACCAAAACTGCTTAGGCGAGGATTCTACATTATTTTCAATATTGTAAATATACTGATCATAGCAAGATGCCTCCACAGCTCGGGCTCTGTCTCGAAGCAGTTCAAAGGAATTCCAGTCTGATTTGTTCCCATATATATTGTATTTATTGAGACATTTAGATTTCTCTTTGAGAATTTTAATTAAGGCAGGCGAGAACCATATGGGGTAGGCATTTGTGTACGTTAATTTACTAGGTATAAATTTATTTTTTAATGTATTAATAATGTCATAAAAGAATGAGACAGATTCTTCCATAGACCGACTATTGAATTCGTTTACCCAGTTAATATTATTAATTTCAATATTTATTGCGTCATAATCACCCTTGTTATATAAATATCGTAAATAAGGTTGTGATTTTAGAAGAGGTATGTTAAAAAAATTCATTTCAAGTAATAAGGGAGTGTGGTGAAGGTCAATAGGCACCAAGGACTCACAACACTTGGTTACCGAGACATCGTCGTTGGATAAAACCAGATCTAATACCCTATTATTAACATTAAGTATATTATTATATTGGTGTAGGTTGTTAGTGATCAATTCGTTAGCAAAGATATGTTCTTCGTTGCTGGTTAATTGTGTTGGCCTGAGGTACTTATTCGCCGTGGGCTCCCAGACTATATGCGGTAGGTTAAAATCACCAATTACGAGGAATTTGTCGGTTGGGTTACTCTGTGTATTTAGACTTAATTTATTTAGAAAGTTGAGCAACTGATCCGATTGAGAAAATCCATGTTTCTGTGAAATAATATAGACGGTACAAATATGTAAATTAAATTGAAGCTTGTGATTATCTTTGATTGGTATTGTAACCCATAGGTCTTCCGCTAATGAATTAAACTTAGTCTGAGGGGTAACTGGTATATCCCTACGCACCGCGATCAGTACACCGCCCCCATACACCTGATCAGTTACGTCGTACTCCCGGTCTCGCCGCCACACAACGTACCTATCATCGAACAACGTTGAAGAAGCAATCGAGTCCACGAGCCAGGTTTCAGTTAGAACAATAATGTCGTAATTGCACAGACATAAATTACGATAAAAGTCCGAGCATTTTGTCCTTAGCCCTCTCACGTTTTGATAGTAGATTACTACGTTATTCATTTGCCCACCCAATACTTTTTAAGCTGTTAATAAAACTATTAGTTAACAAAAAACAAAAATGAAAAGATTTTATTTCAAACAAAAAGTTCAACACTATGTTTGCAAAAAAGGTTAAACTAAACACAAAAGTATTTTGAAACTTCACAAAAATCGATGAAACTGGATGAAATAACATAAATATTGTTAAGCAAATCACTAACAGACCGACAACGCCGTACACAATATGTCTAATCGGAATTACTGATTCATGTAATAAAAACTTGTAAACAAATAAAAAAGAAAGTAATTCATATCTTAACAAACCTATTGTAAAAAATAATCCAATACCAATAACAACAATGAGTAATTTAGGTTCAACGGCGTGAACAGACGTATTGAGGGAAAGAGACGAAGTATAATGTAACGGCAGTAATAACAATGTATGTATTTGAATATTTTCGATCAATTGATTTAACAGTATACATATATCTTTTGAGTGTGTTTGAACTGTGTAAACAATACGTTTGTTAATAATTAAAATATAATAGAAAGAGTTGGGCAATGAATTAATATTGAGATGATAAGTTATTACGAAAATAAATAATGACGGTGGAATTACATTCATTTGACAATATGTATTTTTAGAGTATATTTGAACTGTGGAAGTAATCGTAATGTAAATATAACTAAGTTTAAGAATAGTTAGGAATGGTCGTCTTATAGTAGGACAGACTAAACATATAATTGGGTATGAGAATAAGATAGGATGAACACGTACCTGTGACTGTGAATAACAATAACTATACGAGCATATATAATAAGAATAGCAAACATTGCATTGCATTCTCAGTTCGACGACGGCTAAAGTTAAGCATAAAACTATATTCTTAAAGAGTTTACATACCAATAACAAAAAATACAAAAAAAACGGGTAGATAATATTAACGAGATATTCTTTTAGAACAATAAATAACATATTACACCGATAATAACGAACTAGGCGACTTTGTTTAAATCTTGATCTTTAGTTATTAGAAAAACAGGCGACGTATCATTTCTCCTGACGTGTATCTTGCCGTGTTTTACCCAGACGTAGCTGAAGTTTGCTTCTTTGGCTTTAGTCTTCGTTTTATTCAAAAGTAATTTCGATTCGGCATTAAGGTGGTCATTGACGTATATCCGTTGAGTGCAATTGGGATAGCCTATGTTAGAAGCTATCAAAGTTTTAGTCGCCCTCGCAGCCGCGGCGAAGTCTTCCTTGACGTAACGATTGATAAAACCAACGATGATTGACTTTTCTTTGGAGTTGTGAACGGGTACACGGTGTATGATGTTTATTTGTGACTTTGAGTAGGCTATTCCTGTTTCTTTACATATAGACTCGACGATAGAAAAGAGATTTTCGTCTTTTTTTAGCGGTACCCCCTTTATCTCGACATTATTAAGTCTCGATCGCTGGTCGAATCCTGATAGCTGAAATTTAAGACTCTGTAACTCAGATTCCAGAGCGAATACAGTTTGCTGGAGATTTTCCAAATTAGTGACTCTGTTCTGTACTTCCTTAATCTGGGTCCCAAAATCATCCAGGCGTCCGCTCATGAATTCGCCGGCATGTCGCACTTCTCGAAGTTCGTCCTTTATGGCTTTAACATCATCAACCAATGAGGGTAAGCTTGTGAGTTGCTGTTTAATCTCACGGATTTCTTTGAAGAGCATCTCCATCGACGTGGGACTCACTGAAGGGGATGGTAAGGAAGATGATTTACAAGGGGGGCATCTCCAACTAGCCTTCCGATCAGCTCCAAGTCTCCTCCAACCCGACTCGGTGATCTGAGCACAACCGAAGTCAAGATACTTTTTACACGATGAGCACTGTACTCCATCGTTAAAAGAGGTGTCACACACAAAACACTTCATCATTCGTAGAGACCAATGTAATAAACCGGTATACGGCGGGAAATACTATAGGCTACACTTAGCGATGTTAACCGATTGAGCGCTCACACGCAACTGAGATGAACAGATAAAAATAGATCGAACGATATTTTACGGAGTAATAACAGTTTATGAGGGCACCGAATTGAAAGCCTACAGATGTAATAGGTTTATTGCTATTCGTTGTAAATCAATAGCTTTGGGCTTTCTTTGTCAGCCGGCGGTCCTATGCGGCCAACTCATATCCGTAATTAACTTGTCAAGTACTTTAGTAAGGAATGTGAAAAGAAGGAATTACTGCATCTTTAAGGGTGTGTTTTCAGTGATGGAGAGCTTTGCAGAGCTCATTTGACTATAGCCTTGCAATACGCAAAATCTCTTTAAAATGAATTGCGTTATGATTGTTTAATTGAGCACTAAATTAAAAACACCTCAATAATGACTATGATTTATTTATTTCGTTATTGAACTCCGATTAACTCAGGTCTGCGTCAGTGGAAACGCTCCCTAATCGTTATTTTAATAAGGCATTTATCCCAAATGATGACTAAACCACACCTCACATTAACAAAGAATGCACCAAGTGTTTGTTACGTAATTAAATACGAAAATTGCTCCCAAAACAATTGTATAATGATTAACTGTTCAAAATTTAATCAGAACATGTCCTGCGGTGAAAGTCAGATCATTTACTAAATGATCCCTAAAGCGTCGACTTGTGTGTCCGAGAGCAATTTAGATAATTTATGTTCAAAATATTTTATTTTCAAGATATATTGGAATAGAAAGTTGAGCATCAAACGAAAGATTATTTTTAATGTGCATCGGCTACTTGTTTTGGGCAAACGTGATCCGTTTAGGAACCATTGTACTTTAATTTTGGGTATTTTCAAAACGTTTTAAAGACTAATTATGAAGGTTATAAAACAAAACATCAACACATTTATATTTCGATCTTTAAAAGTAATCGCAATTTGTAAGTTAACCAACATTTTTAATTCAACTGGCTTCCGAATATGCTCCTACCTATTTGATATGAAAATGTTTTCACACGATTCCAAGTTAAATGGCGGTTTCTATTAGACCCTGCGAGTAATCAGTGTAGCCGTTGACCTCAAGCCTCACATTAACCGTCCATCTATTAGCGATCGTATGAAAGTCAAGAGACGAGTGAAACTGTGCGACCACAGGAACGCTCGTCGTGACACATTAATGGTGGCTGAAACGGATGTCGGTGTAACATATTTTATTTAGCTTCGGTTTTGTTTTCAGTAAATATAATTATGTTAATGTTAAAAATATATTCGCAATTAACCTCTTTCAACTGATGGTTTTGCTGCTTCAGTCTGCGATTTTATATTTTCATTAGGGACCGGCATGCCTTGCTTGGGTAAAAGCCCCTAAATAATTGTTTTTAAGTAACCTCGCTGTCCCACTGCTGGTAAAGGTCTCCCCCAATTCCTTCCATGTATCTCTTTCCATAGCCAACTCCTCCAATCCTTATCAAAATCGTCCAACTCTTACCGCCATCTAGTCGGAGGCTGGTCTGGGGGCCTGCCCATCTTGGAATTCCCATTTCGTTGAAACCTTTGCCCAGTTATAGATTTAAATAAAAACCTTTTGTTATGGAACGTCAAGACTTCATTTGTAGTTTTTATCAGTTATCTTAAGGAAACCGGAGTTATTTATCAAATTGCAGATAATGTTCTAAACTGACACAGAATCGATTCGACTAAAATTATACAACATTAATCATCCTAGCCGATTAGGCAAGTTTCCTTTTAATAAAAGTTTAGGTCATGAAATAGAAATGACCCTTCACTAAATCCTAGTAGTTATTGACATAGACACAGACAAACAAAAGGCAAAAGTGCATAATGTCTATCGCTGGCGGTTTCTCTCGCGTTGGAGAAATGGCGCGTTGTGCGCGTGCGCGCATTCACCCACTTTCTTTATGGAAATTGACGCATCCATTCCGATCCGACACCTTATCATCAAGTGATGATGAGTGGTTACACTCGGAGTTTGAACATGTTAGGAAATATGTTTGGTAATTAGATCACGATATCCTGTTTCATTTACTTCACTAAATATTGAGTTTTTTCCGAAATTCCGGACTGAGACTACTAATATGTGAATATTGTATACTTGTTATTTGTTACTCCATGTGAGGTCCCAGATGAAAACGGTATCCGTATTTACAAATTACTGTGTACTTCACTATTATCAAATCAGTAAGTTAGAACCTCTAAAATTAATCACAGCTATCGGTGGCCGCGCGGTCGCTCCGTAATACTCGGTTACTTCTATAATTTTCCGATTAAAATTACAAGTGAACCGATCGTTACACTCATTACACTGTTGTTAGATAATTTCATGTGCAGCGTGCCCCCGAGTTCAAGTTCAAACGCAGACTTATGTAACCGAGTAACTGCTTGTAGCGGCGTCCTCTCGTGACTCGAGTGGAGTTGTGGCCGGTAGCGGGTGTCGATGGATCACCACCTCCATCTTCAACCCATTAATACGATGAATTATTAACCCTTCTGATATATTTTGTTCTCCTTCATAACACTATTAACTTAATAAATTGTACCTTCAGCTGCAGTTGAAATTGTATACCACAACGCCTATTATAAAAATACATCATAAAAATAAAATTACGTAAAAATATCCTGTGAGTTGTTTTCTAATTCTACTGTAACGACAATTACTGGTTTTGATTTATGTGCGGACGGCTCCGGGCCGGGCCGGGTCCGCGGCCCGCGATAAATTACTATCAATAGCGGAGCTTATTTATTGGTGGCTGCGGACTCGCGAGGTGACACTGACACCGTCATGATGTCTAATAGTTTCCCGCGAGTCTTGTCATCGCGGGATGCAATTATTCAGACAACAAAATACCCCACCGACAACCTTTACCACAACTTTACATCATAACGTCTTAGAACCGTTGGTTAATCATTAATTTATGTCAAAATAATTTTATTTAATATTCCCATATACTTGGGAATGAGATATCGTACCTATAGACGTAATGCATTTTTAGGTTGACATGATGTATGAATAGACATAATATCTGCTTATTTTATTGATGTATGCTTCAACGGGTTTGGTAATCATCAATACGTTTAATTAACTGTCATTCCAAAGCTATACACAACCCATTGCCCAACTCTAATTGCGAGTATTCACTTTACAATAACAACACAGCTTTACAGTCCATTTACGATCTCTTTCTGTTTTTAACAACAAAATGTTGTAATAAAAATACCAATTTGAAATCTATCGATATTTTTATTAAAGGTTTTACACAAGTGTAAAGAAATCTTAATCAGATAAATATCAATTAACAACTCCGGGTTTATCAGCTGCAGTATGAATATATTATGTAAAAGGTGTGGAGTGTTGTGTGATGGTGTCGGCTGAAGGCTGACGGGCCGTAAACCGCGCAGGTTGTGGTCCTCCGAGGTGTCCGACCACACCGCCGGCACCTCCAACTCCTAACTTGCTGTTAATTTATTCATATCCGAGTGCATATCGAACATGATCCGATAACAAAGTATCAAAGCTCCCGTCCGCTCGCACCGATCAAATTAACATAACTTCCTTCAAACACATTAAGATCAAAACGTTTACATTTTAATAAGGTTGGCAAATTATATTTGATCTTTCACAAGAGATTTTATGGTAAATATTATGAAAATTGAAATTCTTGATTTAATCTTGGGAGTTTGAAATTTCAAATGTAGCGTTTTGTAAGAAGTACCTCGTAGCAGCTATGCAAAGTAATATGATTACGGTAGAGTCAGAATTATCATTCGATATAGGTTTTAATTGCCCGTAAATATAAACAGAATCCAAATCATTACAGTGTTTAAAGTGGATATTGATCTTGTATGGTGCTGGTAGGATATAATTAGGTCTGAATGTAATGTTGTGTTGTGGTAGCTGGTGGCGGTGGCCGGTGCTCGGCGCTCGGTGTCGGCGCGTGTAGCTGTAGGTAAGTAACGTGTACCGTTTATCAGGTTGTCTGTTGTTATCTGTGCAGTTATAAATAGTTAATAAAGCGAGTATCGTCTATCGACGAGCGGTCGCAGCCGCTGGCGATCATTATAAGTAGGTAGTTAACAGTTATGCGCGGGGCGCACGGACGTGGAAAATTATTCGCGGAGTTGCGCTTCCGTGCTTCGGTGCAGCCATCTTGGGAGCATCTAACCGATCCGACGATTACGACCGCTGCCAACGCTCCCATGGCTTAGCGGTCACCGTGGACCACTTACCGAAGGTGCGCGGGTCAAAGACACGCATCGCACTAATTATGACATTTCCCTGTCTTGTCTAACACGTTACATTGTACTACATAATTGTTTCACATCGTAATACTGGACCGTTTCCGATGTCGTTTAGGTGATGCTGTTAAAGTTGTTCTACAAATTGCAAATTGTGGTAGAACCAGGATGTCGTTTGAAACGATTTGACTGTGCATATTTTGATTCTCTGTTGTTAAGTTTGATGGTCTATTTCCTGGTAGATAATTGTAGTTAACCATCCAATTTGCGGACAATGCGCAGTCACTGGTGATTGGTGTGACGAGGTCGCGTCGGCGTGGAGTCGCGGGAGGCGCGCGCGGCGCTGAACCGGTGACCCCCGCTCCCGGGACACGTGCGAACCTAATCTTGTTTACCATCGTTTACCACTTTATTTACTTCTTCATTGGAACAAAAAGGTTTAATACGGTAAGAAAGTAGCGCTCTTCAGTAGTTTGATAATAGGGCGGTGTTGTACCGTGAATGTAAAGCAATGTGTTGTTCGGACGATACGTGGATGGGAGACCGTTATGGTAATACTTTTAGGTCTGATAGTTAAGTTGCTTGTATTGGTTGTTAGATCGTGTGAGAAGATATAAAAACTACAACAGCAGAGTTGGTTCGTGTTGAACATGTTATTAGAGATACAAACATTTTGGGTATTAAATAAGTATAGGCACCAATAATAAAGAATGTTCTAAAAAAGTGTCTGTCAGCCGTACCACCGTTTCTTTTTATTCGATGAAGTGTGACTTCTATATGCAATAAATTGCATTTTCGTTCTAAAAGTTAATTACCCAATTCGAGCAACATAAAAACACTCAATTAAAATCCAAAGTCCGGTCTCATTAGACGAAGCGGCCGGGCTAGATATCTGCAGCATTAGATAAGTTGTCAGCATCGGAACATCACACGCACGATCGACTCGCGTGCCGCGCGGTATGCACACCTGTTCTCGCCAGGGACGAAATAAGGATACAACAAGGGCAAAATGCAACATAAAGTTTAGGGATAGAAAAGAAGCCGAAATAATACGGTATCTTGTATAAAATAATTAATTAGTGCTATTAGTTGTTAGTGCTATCGTAACGCTTGGGGTTATCGAATGATGATAGGAATTCATTTGTTATAAATACATATATAAATTTGTTACAATTAATTTTTTAAACTCCATTACTCTACCTGTACTATATTCTAAAAGGATAACTTCTTCATCCCATCAGGAGTCATCCCGTGACCACGAGCGGTGTAATTTGCTTGAAACGTCGGGTAAACGTATTTTAGTAAAATACGTGAAACTATCTAAAAGAGAGTTTAAAAAGTAATTTCCTAAAGGGTAAGAGTCCTGGGGAACCAATCGCTAATGTAGGTCACGTAGTTTTCAAAATATCTGAAACTAGGTAATGCTTTTGTTTGTAACAGTTGAGTTAATCACGATACAAATAGAGACGTCTGTCATGGTGTATCTATCCGACAGCGGCTGATTATCCATAAGTGTAATTACAAGCCTTGGACATTTCTAAAATGCAATTACAAGCCTTTGGGCATTGTAAAATGTCAACTATGTGAACCGTTACCTTGAGTCTGGATTTCACTGATAGACTAAGAAACCGGGCACACTAAGTCAAGCCTCTAGTTACCAAAGTGGGTATAACGCTACTTTGAATAATATTATTTGTATCGTAAATTTTATTTTTGGAGAAACCGGTCCAGGATCGAAAAGGGCAACGGGAAAGGGGTTTCCTCAGTCCACCCCTGGCCCCACATCGGGCAATCTGCAAATGTTCACACAGCAATCAGAGCGTGCGCTCTCAAAACGAGTCCACCAACATATCATAGAGATCGAGCCGACAAATGTATTGTTTCACTGCAGCTTCACCATTATCTGGCGAGAAAGCGAATTTGAATATATTTACATAGAATAACAAAAGCTTACTCTGCAATTAATTTGAAAGTTTTTAGGCTAATATGTCACTAGTGTGTACTATTATACTGCGTTTCAGTGTGCAAAGCCGACGGATGTTATGGGCTAATTTTTCGATCATCTGATAAAGTTGATGAATAATTTTATCAAATTAGTCCTTTCGATATGTTGCTGTTAAAATATTATAATATTCAAGAAGCATTGTAATCTTGCCGCTTCGTGCTTCATGTGTCCATTTCTTTAGCTTCGGGATGTAGTCAAAAGATAGGCGACAAGACAATTCCATATATTAGCGCTTTCAAACAAACTTTTGAACTTTATTAAATTGAGCACATAAATTTAAGATCAGCCTTCAATTCCTAAATACTTGTATTATAATATTTATGTGATACCATAGCGTTTCCTTTGTTTATGTTGAGGCTCGTGGCGGCGGTTTCCTCATGGTGTTATGGCATATGGTTTTGCATCTTGAATCTTGATACTCGCATGTCATAACCAAAATGTATGTTATGATGTGATGAGCAAGTATGGCGCCTCTTGCGATATTAATAACTTTAGTATGTTTAAGTCGCCAGTCGGTCAGTCTTCTCTACTACTCGTACTTGATTACTAAACTATACATCAAAACAGTTTCCCCAGATGTCACAATTACAAACATCCTAAACGGATTAGATTTCCATTTCAATATAATCGTTGCTAAATACCAGTCTCTCCCCGTATTAGATTAGCACGTCTAATATAGAAACTGGTTGGTTTTCTAAAGGTAATGAATGTTATTTAACTTACTTTATATTTTTAATTACATTTTATACTTACCCATGTTTTAACTTAACTTTGAAATTGTGTTTTGTTGTTTTTGAAAATGTGGTAGAATTACTTCTATGTACTTGTAAACACTTTATTCTTCTGAAGCTTAATGTCGATACTACATAAAACTGTACGTAATTATTTAAAGACCATTATTTACATCAATATTTAAAGAACCTTAATCTGTAGGTCATCATCTAATGGTATCAAATCACACACCATATGCGAGCCATATGTCCCATGCCCCACTGACCGAGTCAGCGCTATATTAACAATATTGACTCGCCCGTCCGTCCGTCTGTATGTTGAGCAAACAATATCCCATACGTATTGATTAACGTCTAAATATTGGTCTTTTGTTACAACTTCTTAAGAAATATCGTGTGTGTTTAGTTAGGATCGATTGTTTGGAATCGCTTTTGTTTTGGGATGGCGTTGTTTTTACATGTTTGTGTTGTGGATTACATCCGTGGTGGAATGTCTGAATGAGCCTCACTGGACCAAACTGGATTGAAGGCACAGAACTAATAGTTTTCATAAATCAATTACCATTAGTCGGTATTTCAACTTGGTTGCCAAACAAAATCTGTTTTTGTTTTACTTCAGTTCAATATTCCATTGATCATTTTAATGCACAAATTGGTTTAATTCTTTAGTGGCATCTTGCTTAATAAATTTTTTAGTTTTTAATCTCTTCTATGGAAGCATTTAACATCCCTGAGTAAGGGCGTTTCGTGTTTATCCTTCACAGAATATTTTCCATCGTAGTTGCATTATAAGGCTACAGTACTCATAGCCCATTTGATCACTGCCTCTCTCTCCCTTCATCAATAACCTTTTAGCCACGTCGTGTGTTGTTCATTAGCCGAGAACAGTTGGACTTTAGGCAAACACCCACCGGTCCTATTAGCGACTGCGGTGACACACAAACCGACAACTACGTAAGGTTTCTTATTCGATGATAACGGTAAGAGCTTCTATTGATACAAACACTAAAATAGAATTTGCCCTAGAGGTCGTGAACGATAAGTAAAGTTGTTGTTTGACCAGTTTAGGCTGAATACGTTTGAAAGTCGTGAAGTTTATCTACAAAGTACCTTTTCATTTGTTGGCATTTTCGGGGCTCTAGATTAGTGGAACGCCTGAGAATCGTCTAGTGTTAACTTTGCTGACTGTAACTACCTATACCTGTATGTAGGCCGAAGGTTCAGTCTCGTTACAGGTGACGTAATTTAGCACAGTCTTTTGTTTGTAGCTTACAGGGCGAAGTCTAGGCAAAGGGTTTGTCAGCATGAGATGTGTACAACAATGACATGACTAAGGAAGTGATAGTGACAGATCTGAAGACACTTTGGAAAGTTAGAAAAGATCATAAACATGAGATACTTTCCACGAGGGAAATTCGTATTAAATTTAAACAGTCATTAAAAGCATTATAGGATTTCTGTTTGCTTTTCTTCATCAGAGAAAGTAAATTAAATACGATGACAGAATTAACCATCATCTGACAAACAAGTTTAGTTTTCATTTGACCACACTTAAACCGCATAATTAAATGACTAAACGAGTTGCTACTAGAGTCATATAAACGCCTCATAAAAGTGTTATAAATTTCCTCAATTTCTTCACCGAGCCCCATCGTGGATGCGAGACTCAATTGAAAGTAGTTTCACATCCCGCCGAATGAAAACGCACAATTATGTCGTATAAGTATCGCTCATTAGGTTTATTACAAACACATTGAGAATGTTAAAGTGTATCCGTGTTGTGAATCAATACATCAAGGTGTATCTACATACCCATCTCGCTCTCGGCTTTTCTTTGGGAAATCAAAACGGAAATTAGATATATCGTATGATACGACTATAAGAAGTAAAAAGCTCCCCTCCCCGCAAAAACATACTAAAAAAAAATAGAAAAAACTAAGTAACAGATGTCATACCTCATTATATAATATATCCACTTAAAATTATAGAAATAACTGCCGACTGATCGGGCACAGACACAATTACTCTAATACCCAGTTAATGCTCGCAGTCATTACACAAAAATAGATCTCGTTGTCAATAATAAATAATATGTAATAAACATCTGTTTCGTATTACCATTAGTCATTAGTTCATTGCTCATAATTAATGTGCTAGAAAACTATTTCAAACCACGCTCAGGTGATTTTAAGTACTAGCTGGACTAGCTCACTAACATGTTGGTTGTGAGGTTCATTCATAAAACGAATATTGAGGAGTGAATGGAGTGGAATGGATCACAGTACACACACTTTACTGAAGAATAATATTTATGCCTTTAACTTATTTGGACAGCCGTACGATAGAAGCCAAAAAGTCCCTAAAATAAATGTAATTTCATATCATAAAAGTAAGAGTTATTCAGGATATTTTACAAAATATTTGTGAAAGTGTTGTTCAACATCCAAGACATTGGCAAGTTCCACCAGACCACCCCATATAACTAGATAAATAAGCAGACTAGAATTTCTTCCTAAATGTAAAAAGACAGGCGGTTTCTTTCATCCTGACCGAGCAGGTAGTACCGAGAGCAGCCGCGGGGACAACTAGTCTTAAATTAGATGCAGTGACTGCTCGCAGCGATTAACATGACTTAAGTGGTCAGCAGCGTCCAGGGGGACGGTCGGTCAGTGTCGGTGGGCACTTGGCAGACTTATGTAGCTCGTAGAAAGTATACATACAGTACTAAGAATACATATTTAATGTACTCTACATTGTTCTAAGAATTATAATGAGCTATAATGAAAAAGATTGAGACCCAAAAACTGACATTACTCAAATTATAATTTGCTTATTTTCGTACAATTTTAAATATTTTGTTGGTAAATATCAAGTAAATCTAAAACTACTCGCACTCTATTTATCAAAATATAAAAAGGGGATAAAACAACGACACGCTCCCCATGTACTCAGACTATACTTTTACTGCAGAGATTTTTTAACCATTCACACAAATTGGTGTTGAAAAAGAAAATAGTTAAAAGCGTTTCCTGTCCATACATTACATGCAAACCTAATGCGTTTTAATTATAACAATAATGTGCTAAGAACCTGTCAAACTCGTAGCTAAGTTAAGAGGACTCATTGATGCGTTTAGTTGAAGAGTTGAAAATTAGTCGGTCATTAATGAGACGACTAACTCATCTGACACGGAGCGCAACATGCCGGTGTTGATGTAATATTAGTGTCAACCGAAAAATAAAAGAAAGACAATTAGTTAATTGGCGTCTAGCCGGTCCGAAGAAAATAGATGACAACAGCAGTTACTCGTACTGTTAAAGAAAGTACGAGATAGAATGTAGATATATTTAGAGACAAAGCTAGGGGTAGCTATATATATTGAATCAGCTAACGCAAACATTGCCCCTTTAAATGTTTTTGGATTGCATTTATCAAGTATGCAATAAAAAGATAGGTATGCCTACAATATAATTATTCCTGACTGCAGTTCAACTCATTTAACTTCGGTTGTAACAAGTACATTTCAAATATGTAGCAATGAGCATTTAACGCGTATGTGTGTGATTAGATGATATTCATTAGAATGTACGTAATTTATCGACACCATAAAGAAAGGTATTATTATTTTGCTCATAGTTCATTAAAAAAATGCTAGTCGCTCCCGCCGTCGTTGCACTCTAGCACCCCTATAATACTGTTTTCAGTCCGTAAGCAAACCTCTGACAAATAATAATCGACTAATTATCGACTTTGCCGATAGCACGTACTCAAAGTACTCCACTCCACGTATACATTACACTATCATATCATATTACAATCTCGTAAGTTAAATGGGCGCCTGCGGCTATTGTCATTAAATGTTAATTAAACTAATGTCTCTTACGCAACGTTATAAATGATGGTAACGAATTGGATCACGTGTCCGCGTGTCAGTTGGTTGACTGACAACGAGCTGCGGAGTGACTGCTGACAATATGATCTATGATTTTACTGATTGAGTTTTCTTTCAAAAGCTTTCTAGAACATGAAACTTTGAATGGACTGTAAGTCACATCGTAAGGGAGCGTTTCGGAGCGGTGCGGTATCTAATTGACCAATCACAGACTACTGGAATTGTCAAAATCTCTTCGTGTTGGTAAGTTGAGCTCCGCACCGCTCCGCTTCTATGGTAATGCACCCTTAGGCGCCAACTTACTCAAACTAAAATTCAAAAAACGTAAGCAAGTGAGCGAGCCAGTAATTTGACATTATGTGTCGCTTGTGTTCTATTGAACTCAACCCCGCTCAATCTCAACACGTTGCGTCAGTTACATAATAATTCTCACTTAATTCCTAAAGAATTTAACACATTCATGATTAAAGCTTATCCATTGTATTCAAAACGTAATCCCAACCAAATAAGATATTAAGTTAACGTTCCAATCGGCACTAATAATTCAGTGGTACTATTAGTAACAGATCCGACGGCATCAATCACGGCTGTTTCACAATGCCCATAATAAACAAACCGCCGAGTGCGCCCGCGCACCTTAATTTGTTTATAGCTATTAAAACTAAATAGTTAACTGTACGTCGGTAACAGTTTTATTTCTGTGGTTATTTTGTTAGCGTTCTTATTATGGACTTTGACTAGCTTTGGAAAGAAGGTATGTGATTACATTCGTGGTACGTTGTAGGTACGTCGTATTTAACGTAATGATAAGGAACCTATGGCACCCTGTAGTGTCTCACTGCAAAGGCTATACTACTCCTCTTTTACGCCTCATGATCTTGTGCGATGGATTCTGCATATTGAAAGGGGGCCAAACATGATAGTTAAACTTGTCTTAATCCCTTTACTGATATCATTAACACGACTATACCCAGCAGTGATGGTGTTATTTAAAGGCAATATTTTTTACAGATTGAGCCATACAAAGGATGTAACTACGCGCAGTGTGTATGCTACATGAACCGCAGAGACACACAGAAATCCATTAGTATCCTAAAATAATTATCAAAGATAAGTATCAAAGTGAACTATGTCGAACAACGCCCTGTCAGCGGGACTAGCCCCGCGGGTGTGGTTGTATTCAATAGGACCCAAATGTCAAAGGCGACCCATAACTTAAATAGGTGGGTTAATATTTAGTTAGTACATTTAATACGCCATACATACATTGTCCGAGAGCCATGTCCGAGGCCTTTGGCGGCTCAATAACTCTGACACCAGGATTGGTCAGGTTGGCCATCCACTCGATGAAGAAGAAGAAGACATACATTTATGTAGTAGGCGTTCAGTTTTTAATGGGAATAAGAAGGTCCGTAATACATTCCTTGGTTTCGCTTTTTTTTTATTTACTTAATCTTGATATCGAGTTTAAGATTCCAACCCGCTGTATACCACCCGTGATTACGTCTTATTTCCTCACTGTACTGATATCTTCAGTAAGGTGTATATTTAACTCATATTGTAAACTCTAAACCCTAACCTATGAAATGTAAATAGATATTATTTATTTCTTTCTTCATATTGTCATAATTAATGACCGCACTTTATTTTAAAGAAACCCTGTAACAACCAATACAAATAGTAGCTAGTTACTATAACTTCAATTACAATCAGTACAAACTGAATTGCTAGGAAATTGCGCTAATTGGAATATCGATTATGAAGTCGTTATCGTATCTAGATTACCTCTGGTTTATTGTTATTTGTTTCCTCCAATTTATGTTCACTTACCTGTAACAAAACAAAATTATTCGTTAATAAACAAGTTAAATATTGAGTTGTAGCAAGTAATGGACCTGGTGCAAATGTGTGTGAGTAAGCTTCGCATTAAAGAAAGGTCAAAACACCGATAATTTATTTATTTATTTATTTATTTATTTATTTCTATATTATTATATATTAATCCAATCCGTAGTAACACGTCAATAACGTGTACAAATCGCAAAAGTTTGACAATAAAAATTATAGAACCAAATCAATATACGCGTCGAAATGAGAACCTCATTCGGCTTAAAAGCAAAGGACTAATTAAAAAGAAGTTAATTCCAAAGTGCTGATACAGCCTAGGTCTATAGTACCTGATAGCTAAGTGAACGCGCAACCATCCATATTTTATTAAATTACTAATATCATCGATGTTATTGTCACAATCAGATAGTTTTCGAAATCAACAAAGCGTAGCCATATTCTATCTCGATACCATATTATATTTCACCACAGTATTATAACAACACTTTAATCATAAAACATCTCGCGAGCTAAGTACACTGTCCGGTGCCTATCGTCCGTGACATTTATCCAAATAGGATTATATTCAAGCCGCTTACTGCATATTTGTATAACGATTAATTAAGATTATCGTACCAGATAATATTTATAGTAACAATATGATTTAGATAATTTCATCACGTTATAACAATTACGAACAAATAATTATTGTTTTCGGGTGCTGGCTGATATTTTTCGTGCTACGACTATCGAGGTGATATTTTGACTTCAATGAGGAGGACTACGCGTTTGCCCAATAAGGGACGTTAATTATTGTAGTTAATTGTTTTTTTCAAATTACCTACAGAAAGTGTATTAAATGACGCTTGAGTTTTATGGAACTTGATTGTAAAGTCACTTAATCTAACATTGAACCCAAAAAGCCTATCAATTCTTAACTACTGTTGTTCTAATTGTATAGTAAGTAATTAAAATATCATTATATTAGAATTAGTAAGTGATACACATTTGTCGTATCTAGCGATAAAATGGAGTCTCCTCAATTAAACCAATTCATTAAACAATTTAATATTAATTAACATGTCATTAATATTGTTATCTATCTGTGTTAGGCTGTTATATTAAATACCCTATAGTTATCGGCACCTGTTTATATCTATACATTTTAGAGACTCTCGTACAAGGAGGAAAAAACCCTTTCTTAAACTTTCTTAGATCGTTCTTTTCGTATTACTTTCGTCTATACTAAGAAGAGTCCTACCCGAATATTACCGAGTATTTCGCTAAATAACCCCAACAACAAAGTCTACCCAAGTTTTTGTGAAACATTTAGCAATATGATAAGTTCCCGTTGGCGTGGAATCCAATAAATCAATCGGTAGTTAGTACTAGAGTACGCGGTCGGTGGGAACGTTCTGCGGCGCGTGATCGCCGCGGCCTTGCGCCCACGCAGCGACACTTACACGAGGAAGTGCGTGAGAGAACAGACGGTATAAAAATGATACGACGGTCTTGAGAGAGCGAGTTTATAATCTGCGTGTTGGCGAGTTCAATGGAGCGCAAGTGTGCGAGTAGTTTGACATATGTAGTTAACAGACGATATAAACATTAGAGTTAAGACGGCAATTACTTTGCTAGTTGTAACAAAAGCTTTTCAATGGTATTACAAAGATTTTCCTGGACTTTCAAGTTTAAAAATAAGCCGTATATGAAATTTCCTTTTATTTTTATATAAGTCACAAATTTCTTACTATGATAAGCAATATCAATCCCCAATCTAATAAACCTAAATCAGCTACAAGTAAATGCACGAGGTACTTATTTAAGTTGATACTTACTACCACAATTCACTTAAGTCATTGATATATTGTTTCAATATTTTATCAATAAAGTCTTGTGATAATTTGGTCTAGGCGCGGCCAGCGGTCGCGGGTTCGAGCGCTGGGCTAGGCGTCATGAAATAACTCTAAATATGTGAGTTATTGATAATTTCAGGCAAAGTTTTAACCAATCGATAATTATGGTCAGGAAATTAACATATCGGCTTTATTTATAAACACCTATTATGGTCTGTAGAGTGTTATTTCGTCTGGAGTTGGGGTTTTCTTAACCCGAATGATTGTCATAGATATTGATCTTTGTGCCAAGCTTATTCTAATACCGGTTTTTCAGTCCTTTAACCATGTCGGAGTTCTCCAGTTGGTCTAAAACTCAGAAACCGAGTAGATTGCTTACTTGAACCTAATTACTTGTCGGTATTTCCTAACACTTAAATTATAATAAACATTGTAGCAAGGAAAGTCACAAGCCACACGATATCCAAGCAAGTACATACCAACACAATCCACCTGATTGAGAAACCTGCACATTCTTGAGCTCGGTACCAAAATCGTGCTCGCAATCAAATTAGCAGTAATGGTAGCAAATCGAACAGCCTTGAATTAGCGGCGAAACGGTCAGTTTACCCGTTCGGGGACCACTCTGATAATCCCACGAGATACGGGACAGGTGTGTGGTCGTGACCTCTAGTAATTGAACCGACACACTAAATTAAAGGGTTAACATATAATTATAGGTTTAACATTATTTATGTTAAGTTGACAGTCGGTAAAGAAGGTTGTTTACGAGACCAGTGTGAGGTTGCATCATGCGACGCGATGCTCGTGAAAAATGGTAATTCTATTTTAATGGTATTCCTAAAATAGGAGGCTTCATGTTTTATTAACAATCATTAAATGCAAGAATGTTAAGACTCATTTTCTGTATTCAAAGAATTACCAATTATTACACAAATAGATTAAAACACAAACAATATAAATAGAACTTTTTAAAAGAATCGTCGAAGGATTCCTAAAAGCAATTAAGAGTTTAGTGAAGCGGAGAGCAGCGGAGCCCGCTGACATGCAAACCATTACTCCGCTAAAATACCGTCCCATTACCGAGCTATCACAAATAAACACATCAACAACACAATTATTGTGTACGTAATTGAGGTTAAAAATACGAGGAAAGCAAGTAAACATCGCTAGAGAGGTGTTTATGATGACGTCACAGGATTCCGAATGGAGTGGAGCGGAGTGCAAACAGAACGACACGCGGGTAATGGGAGTTAAATGAGATGTGATTTAATGTTCATGTCACACGATCGAAAATGTAAAAGAAATAATGGTGACACTCGCGCTCGGCGAATGTGTATTTTTGTATCATTTTGTTGAATATAAGGTTTTTGTTGGATTAAAATTGTTGTGAAATTGTGTATCATTTCACGATAATTTGTTGTAATGATTGGGAAGTATGCGATACGCATGCGTTTGAGTATCGTTCTCCGATGATTGTCGGCGGTTGCGCGCCGCGGCCACTGCGCAGGCGCGCGGGCGCAATTACCAGTTATGTGTGACTGAAGCCAACATGTTAATGATACGCCGGTGTCACATAACGAACATATGATTGCATAAAACAGATCTCACTCAATCAATGGATAATGACAACTGAAATATGTAGAGCATTGTTTACGTGTTGCAAATAATTAAACAGATATATAGCAAAGACATTCGCTTACTTTGTAAAGCAAGTGAATGTCTTGCTATTCGAAATCTAGTGGGAGATTCGGCTACTTTTGCTGCACAGCGAAATTAGATGTCTAGGAGCACACAGTCTATATGCTTAACCAACAGGTATCAATACCATTTATGGTTTTCTCTGTTATACATTGTGCAACTATTACACTTACCTAGGATAAACCCGATACTTCCTCCTTTTTAAAGTGAGTGAAAAAGCTCAATTAAAAGAAAGTCTTAATTACGCGCCGCATCATTTTGTAAGCCAATGATTACTGTTACGAAACACAACCTCCTTTTATGTGCATATTATGTACATCCAGCTACATTATAATTATATGTTACTACGTATAACTTGTTGTGTAATTTTATTGGATAAAAGTAGGCTTGATGGCTTTTATTTATTCGATAGTTTAGCGATCCGACCTCACTTTGCATCGGTTTATCAAGATTGTTTGAGGTTCTCCCGTAGTATACTATATAAAGGAAGTGGATGTGTTAAAAACTGCATGAAAATCAGTATTAAGATAAGCATTCACATACACAGTCGCGGAGGAGGACTTTGTTTCATCCTATGTAAAGAAGATATGGAGCAACTGCGTGCATCTATACAAGATATTCCTTTATTTTATTATTGTTAATTTTTGCCCAAAGCAAACGACGACGAGGACCTAAAAGGTTATGAAAAATCAGTTTTCGTCTTAAACGAGGTTTTATTATTATACAAGAATATGATTGTCTGGCGGATAAGAAGCTACGCCGGATTCGATACGGATACATAATGTTTCTAAAATTACGGAACAAATAACGTTAAACTTAATAATGGCAATGAATTGCCATTATGTCACCTTGAATCTTATTTACATATCCTTGAACGCGAGAAATTAATTAAGACGACGAATTATATTTAACTTTAGCACACATCGAGGACAAATATTCGTTATAGAATACGTCAAACATGAGTCAATATATAAATCCTTTGAGTGAAATAAAAAATAAAATAAATTATTTGTCTATCTTTGTAGTTACACTGAAAACTAACTTGATGCATGAGACGAAGACTTATCTCTGATTGAAATCTGCTCATGAACTAGTCTATTAGTCTGCGTTTGTCAGAGGGGAATTATGAGTGTCTGTGGCACAACTCCCATATGCTGAAAAACTATTTAAAGCTTGTCTTGTCTGTGCCATTTTAATCTTACTTACCATATGTCTTTCCACAATCATAACGTCTGATAAACATTGTTGTTTTTCGGAACATTAAGCAATATTATCTTACCAAACATTTAGCAAGTAAGTAGCTACAGTGACCAGGAATTAACTAATCGCTGCACCTGTATTCAGATGGACAATCGGCGGTCGTGACTGTATCGGACCAAACGACCAGCGCAGCCTGACCCGCCGATAATATGTCTGATCTACGTAGAATAATTCAGATTGTATTAGTACGGAAGCGAGTCACAACTAGTACAATAACAATATTTTAGTTATAGACAAATGCCAAAACTAAGATAAGTGCAGCAACATGAGGAATTATCTATTGGGATTTTTAAAAATTGTAATGCGTCTTTGCGTTGGGACAATTCAGAAAAATAATAATTAATATTAATTGTAATCGATTTCATTAAAAATCTCCAAAGGAATTCTACGAGTTGGATCTGTATAACCCCTCGCAGGCCTCTCGACTCGAGACGGGCTTGCCTTCGTTACGAGGAGAAATACCGTAAATAATAGTGATCTTACCATTAAAATAATCGGTAATCGATGCAATGTTAGTCAGAAGCAATATCACAGAACTACGGAAAATAACTATAATCTCATATATGAAGATATGTACGAGTAGGTCTAGGATAGATGGAGGAGTCGCAACTAAGAATAAGTTACTTTAGAAACCATATTTCTTTAACTAGATATGATTTCATTTTGAGTCTAACTTGTACAGTGGGCGTCCATATGAAATAGACACCGTCCACGCAATTTATTAAAATTCCGCTATGAATATGAAATAGATCCGCGGGTCCTCTCTACGCTGGTCTCCGTACTTCGGTCCACTCTCGATATTTTGGCCAAGGTGATCCACCTCGCATGCAATCCAATCTCATTGATACCCGTTTTTATTACATTTCTTAATGGTGGTATCGGTTTTGGTAACGACACCATGTTTGGACAAATAACTCTTATTTAATTTGATGTGGTTGGCGGTCGGTACGATGATGGTGAGTTTGCCACACATGTTTCTAAATCAATAGATGCAGACTAAACTAGAATAGATGAGGCACTTATTCCTGGTACAAATCCATGTTAGGAATATTAGTCATGATTCATTTTCAGAACTTACAAAAAGTAAAAAAGGTGTTAAACGTTTTATAATTTCTCTAAAAACATTTATCACAAAAAGAAAGTGAAATAAATGTGACAAGTATTATGCAAATCATTATGCTACTGTGTCCAATACAGAGGCACGAGAGGCGCATTTCTTCCAACATGGCGTCACGGCGCGGCGCGGCGCGGGCGCACAGTGCGCAGTGCGCACTACGCGGGCGCGTGGAGTAATCGAATCACGCGGCGTCATTCAACGCATTACCGTCGCCCGCGCGTCTTCGGAAGCGCTCGGTTTGATGTTTCAGATATTCCCACGGGTTTATTAATGTAATACGGATGAGTGATGAGCGATTTTCAAATATATTACTATTACCGGGAAATGTAATAGATGTTAGATCGAGTTATTGATATTGATGCGGTCTGCGCTACACTGATGCCATAACCGTGTAGAGCGTTTTTGAAATGACTGTTTCAGTGATAGAACATTATTTAAATAGTTTAAACACCTATTTTAGTGTTGAATGACTATCAACCTAAATCGATCCTCTCCATCGTTATGTAGATCTACAACTTAAGATTTTTTATCCATATCTCGAGCCTATGATTATATTTCCATACTTACTAAACATTCCATCAAACATGCAGTTGTGCAATGTAATAAGCAGTTTCAATGAATAGCTATTTAGAAGATAGTTCGACTCATGTAGAAAGATGCATGATTTCACAATCACACATTTTTTACGCTTCACTCAGCATATTATTGATGTCATAACGAAAGTAACCAATTTACTTTTGAAAAAACTCGAGAGCATTATTTTAATAACATTAATATCATTATAGTTTTACGGTTGAATTTAATAGCGTTCGAATGTGGTCATTGTAGCGTTATTTTGTCGCCAGCGTGGCGTTTATAATTGTAAGTGTTTTTATGTTATTACTGCAGATACTTTGTGTAATTTAAATATCAATTTGCATTCTTGCAATAAACGTTAATAATGATGTGTTAGAATAAGTAATAATACCAGTATGACGGGCATAACTGACAACTGCTGTAGCCCTGTGCGCCATGTGAGGGGCAGTAAGGCATTCCTCATTGTATTTTAGTAGTATTAACATCAAAAGAGGAAAATGTTCTCATGGTGCGTGTTTTTTAAAATATTTGTACCTTTTTGTCTCAATCTTTATGAACCGATTCCACAAAATTATTTCAATCAGAGGGTTTCCTGGCAAAATGTTTCCATATTTATCTGATTTCAAAAATGTGATAGCGTAGTTCCCATAAAATCCACGATTTTATGCTTAATTTTAAAAATATTGACAAGTAAGTATCCTCTTATTTATTCACCGGGCATATTTTACCGATTTCTCAAAACATTTATTTCCTTCAAAGACTCAATATTATCAATCTTTCTCAAAACATATATTACTCAATATATAATTCGCTGCCCATTACATAATATTGTGGGAACATAAGATCCATTAGCTCCACCGAAATGATGCCAGTGCAGTGCACTGTAGTGTGTGGCTTTGGAGCGGCCGCGTGCTGTACGCGCTTTGTGATCAAATGCGGTGGTAATTGTGGCCTTTTGCCGTGGGAGAAGTTCAATCCTCTGATTATAATGTAAGGAATATGGGTTTGGGACTTATTATAATGTATGTTTGGCCGCTCGCTTTGATATGGCCGATTGATACGATAATTTTACCGCAACAATGTCGTCAATGTCGTCTTTTGCGTTTATGAATTTGGGAAAAAAAGAGTCCAATAAAACATGCTTAATTATAGTGGTATAGTTCGTTAGATACATACAAGTTGAGGATGGGCAGCAGACGGTTGTAGCTACAGCTTGCAGCACACAGATTCGACCGCTGAATAAACAATATTCGAAAACCTGAGTTGTTCAGGCGTCCTCCGATTTAAGCCCGTTTATTTTACTTAGTAGGTTAGTGGTCAATACTGGTATCGGAATTCTTAGACCGCGTAAATGCTTCCAACATGCACCTTTAGCTAGACCGTTACAAGTTGCTGTGAAGGTACGCCGCGGGATTGTATTATTTTCACACGCGCGGCGGCGCGTGGGCGCCTGACGAATATCCTTGTTATTAGAACCTGTTGCCTATAATGATCAACTGGATCTGCGAATAGATTATTACGACTATGTTTGTATTAGACTACGATTTTGTTTAATTGCCTTGGAAATGGGATTATTATTATTTATGAAGTGTTTCTCCTTAGAGTCTCGGGATAAGCCCGGTCGTGTTGAGAGGCATGTGATACAGATACAACGCGTAGAGGGCCTTTGGAGATGTTTAATGCAATCCATCTTCAGGGACACAATCTCGACCACATCAGTACAATATGTCCGTGAATATGTCTCTGAAATGTATGATTTTATTACTGAGATAAATGCCTTTACCATACCGTGGGATTGGAATACATTATTGAATAACATAATTCACACACAACTTCTTCAATTGAGGAAAAGGGTTCAGTAATGGGGTATGAATGGAATGAAATGACTAAACCTTTTTCCTCTCCAGAAAGAATCTTCGTCTTCGGCTGAAAAAAAACCAAACTAGTCCCCTTTGGGGTGACTTTTAAATCGCGCTACCAATAAATACATAGTTGAATAATCAAATGTCCAAATCTATTTAATAACAATGTAACGTGTTTTATTACATACATATACATACATATGGAGCATAATCACATTAATAATAACATTTTAAAATATTCCTTTTAATCGCACGTGGCCTAAAGCCAGAATTTCACAATTCGTGGAAAATCCGAAGGAGTGTTTACGAGGAATGCTTGATTTTGGTTTATTTATGTTCGTGTCCTCCGAGATGCCACCGCCTCGTAATTGTACCATTTACAAGAAGATATTTTAAAAACATGACTACAATTATACATTAAATGTCACTTGGTCAGACGTGTTAACCGGAGGTACACACACTGTGATTAAAAAAAAACTAATGTAGTATTTATAATAACCTATTATTACCACAGCATCAATTTTCAATTATCTAAGCTTTACAAATAAAACTTGTCAATGACTTAGCAAATACTTCTAATTAAAAATCACGTAGAGAGGCACCGCAGATCGACCAGTATAAAATAATCTCTAAGGATATAATTTTTTCGTTTACTGTCAGCAATTATTGGCTGAGATAGAGGTCTGGTTATGCTGGCTATTTGTATAGAATAGATGCAGACAATAGGCCGTGAGTGGTTGAAAGAAAGTATGGGAGAATTATTAGCATTTTATAATGCAATCAAGAGTAATACTCGTATTAGCGGCGAGCCTTCATTATGGACGCTCTCAGAGATGTTATAATTATTTTTAAAGGCAACCTCTTCATGAGCTTTTTCCAGCATAATAATATATGTAGACAAGCTAGGTGGTTAATGGTTATACCCGATCCTCATCGCTATACAAATATATATTCGGAGAAATACGAGGCCTTTGTCCGGCTGTGGGACTGGCTGATAACCGAATCTATACTAATATTATAAAGCTGAAGAGTTTGTTTGTTTTGTTTGTTTGTTTGTTTGTTTGTTTGTTTGTTTGTTTGTTTGTTTGTTTAAACGCGCTAATCTCAGAAACTACTGAACTGATTTGAATAATTCTTTCACTGTTAGATAGTCTATTTATCGAGGAAGGCTATAGGCTACATTTTATCCCGGATTTCCTACGGGAACGGGCACAACGCGGGTAAAACCGCGGGGCACTGCTAGTTTTATATATAACCGGTTTTATAACCGAATCACTTATTATATTGCGTGGAATATAACATGCTAGTAACAATCGCACAGAACATACAGCTTAATTCCTAATTACACATCTTAGCTGAACAAATATTATGGCAGATATCAATATAAAAGCTTTGAAGCGCTTAAATTGCTCGTAAGTGCAGTGAGAGCAATTTTCTCATAGTTGTGACGTCACAGATGTCAGTTGAACAATACAATATTACTGCGCAGACGCTTCCTGCCGCCGAGCGCGCGTCAGCTCGTCAGCTCGTCAGCCGTCAGTATTAGCATACGTCAGTCGCAGTCAGTCGCGCGGTAATCGGTGTTGTCAATCGTTATTCCACTGACTTTCCTGGAACTGGGAATCATTATTGTATTAATATTGCATTATAGGAACTGCAGCTGCTTCAAAGTACAAATAATTTGTGTTTTCCACTGAATCTAACTAGCCTAGATGCACTGAGTATGGGAACACATTGATCAATCTATGAGTATCACCTTCCGCAGACCTCAGTACAGGTAGTCGCCAGACCTCTTCTGAAACGGCGCTTCCGTTTCAGAAGTGGTCCTACTAGTATGAATCACTGTCGAATAAGTGGTTCTAGCTAGAATAGTTCGCATTGGTCCTAAGTACTGTTACTACTGGTCCTAAGTACTGTAATCGTTACTGCCATCAAACGATTCCCAAAAGTGGTGAAAATCAGCGAGGCATCAAACGGAGGTATTGAATAGGGCACAGGTACCCGGCAATAGTCATAAAACATTGTAAGGTACATTGAATGGTGTATCGGCGATCTCGGCGCGTGGGGACCACACGAGCCGCGGCCGCGATTCGGCCTCCGACGCCGCCCGCTCGGAACAATGGACATAATCTAGAATCTCCCATATTGTCTACCAAGCGCTCTAATAGCTATCCCTGTTGCTACTCTACGAGCCTTTGGATGCGGCAACTACTTGCACTCATTTTCTAATATTCATATTACAAACTTTTAAAAAAATTAAGCAATAGCAATAACTATATACTTCTCAATGTGCTGGTACAATGTTTTATCTTTATTTAATCCTTTGTGTCTCCAAGAATTAAAAATACAAGCCATTTAAAAGGTTTTAAACCGACGTAAATTAGAGTGAATTGTCCGTGTGCTCGTCACATAATTATCACTGTTTACGAGTGGTTAATCTTGTAATTAATCCATTAGTTGGTACGTTTACAACGTTTCTCGGAAACTGGTACATGTCTGTAACAAACGCGTTGAATAGTCAAGTAAACGCTTGAAACTTTGTTGCAAATACTTTTGATCGAAAACATTTACAAAGCAGTTACCGAAACAGAAATAATGAAACAATAGACTACTTCACCAGAAAAGGTTTAATTGCATCTTTTTTCGAAATATTTTGTTTACTTTGGCGGCAATACCTCAAAATAAAACAACGTTCAAAGTACACTTTACTCAGTATATTTTCACGGTTTCACGTCACACAGATCTCAGTAGTTCCAAACCATAGATCACATCAGACATTCTTTAACAGTTTGAAAACTGTTTGATCTTCTACTAAGTAGGTATAAGTAATGATTATCTTTAACTTATTAAGTAAGGATGTTTGTTTACTAAAATAAATCTCCATAATATTAGCCGCACTGGCCATCGTCCAGCGCTAGTATTCGTAGTTCCGTGCAGGTAGTACACACGATGCCCGCGGCGCGACATATTGTTCCAATCTCCGATATCGAAGGCTATTGTGAAATTTCAGAACCTCGCCCCGCGCCCCTCACCCCGGACAACCCCTCGCTAATGGCGCATTCAACTAACGCAATTCAATATAGTGTTAGAGGTATTCTAAACAAGCAGTCCTGTACCAAAATCGGGGTAACAAATGTCCTGAAACCCATTTTTTGTTGTGTTGTGGAGACAAAAATCATCCCACGGTCTGTTTTCTGTTTTATCCTTTTCGGTATGAATATCGGATTGAATCTTTCCAATATTACCATTCTTTTGAATATGGTCTAAAAAAGGACATTTCAAATTGTCCTGGAAATTTCAGAGACCAGAAAATATACCCAAACAAGCGGTACTATTTATTATCTTTATACTCATCAGACTGTCCTAAAGTTTTACCAAGTACCTATGTTTAGGCATAACAACTAATTCATAAAAAAAGTTTAAAAAAAGTATTAGCCTGTAATGTCCCACTGTTGGGCAAAGGCCCAAACTAATTCATAATCATTTATTTTTTTTATTACTTACAAATATTCTAATAACATACCAATTACATAATCAAAAATTTATAAATAGAATGATAATAAATTGCAATCAGAGCGGAGCTTCCTAGAATATTATAAGCTCGGAGGCTGAGATGTAGATAACAATGTGTGTGTTATAATAAAACATTAGCGGCCGTCTGTCGGTGCGCTGCACAGGTGCCAGCGATCAATTAGCGACGATCGATAGCCGAGATTATAAGATGCGCGTGCGCTCGCGACGAGACGCGCACGTCGCGCCTGGGGCAAGCCATACGCGCCGCGAGGCTATGGAGCAACTTAAATTAGATTTCCCATTGACAGATATTTGAAGTGTTATATTGACTAAAATAAATTTAATACAGAGTGTTCTGTAAGGAGTGGAATCGAGCACCAATATGTGAGGATTTTTATTGAACATCTGTTTTTTCGACACTGTCTTGTACAGTTCGGCACATTTTAATTGATGTTAATTTTTTAATTGTAGATAACATTTAATTAAACGTACAATAGTAAAAGAGGATTTGAATTTGTCAGACGTAACTCAAACAAAAAGTCAAAAAGTAATTATCTAATAATACACATTCCTTTACACCACATCTCAACACTTACGATATTCCCATGCTAAATAAATACATGTTTGTATAACTGATAGCATTCAGCGATAGCGCGCCGCGACTCACTCGCGAAAAACTACGTCCACTCAGATATATCTATCGGTTGGATTCCGCTTACACCGGCTCCATCGACGCCATCACTCTGTGTATACTTTTGAAGAGATAATTTACAATTTATTGTACAAATACTTTATTTCTATGATAAGGGTTTGTTACTACTTACTTTTAAGTTGGTTTAGTACTTAATGTACTTATCAAATTAAGTCATTTATTCATGTTTTAAGTCGATGCAAAACTGACGTCAGTTTCGAGCGCGTTGATGTCTTTTGTATGGGAGCAGGTAATGAGTTATAGTAAAGCAGCACATTTTAATGATATTCTATCTACTAATACTTTGTTCAAATGTTTCCACATTTTACGTTAGAAGTTAGAAACTAAAAAGTTGTACATTGTAAATTAATCTTCTATAGATACAACCTTTCATAATAAGAAGACTCCTACCATAAGTTCAATAACATATAATACCAATCAATAAAGCATCACACGTATTGTTCTTCCACAGTATAATTAACTTCACGTAACATCGGGTGTTATTACCTTTTTCTTTAGGTTTTTTTCTTCAAATTAATTGCGTACGTAACTTGAATGAAAGTGACTTCTGATGGCATTTTCTTTGACATTTCGACGTGTGGAGCTGGGAGCGGTCGTGATAAGAACAAACACGTGTTGATAATGCGTTATGCAATGCGAGAGTGTTTTGTATAACTAATTTTGACAAATAGACGTAATCGCGTGAAAGTTTATTTATTTAATGTGTTTAACTTATCATATGCTGATGGAATATTTGAGTTCCATTTGCAATCGCATAATGTTAGTCAAACATTACGCTATATGATGGAAGGAAGTAAAGGTGTAGTTAATATAAATATATCGAGGAGTATTTAATACTCCCTGCTCTCATTCGCGAGCATTCTATGTAATTTCCAGCTGGCAGCTTTTAAACTGGCTCAGTTTAAACGAACGCCTAAGATGCGTATTTCAATAATAGAAATATAAGTAGAGATAACTCACCTCCGAGTGCCACTCCTCCCGTCACGAACGATGTCTCTATTTGTTTGAAATTCAATCTGAAACAAAAGAAATAACGATTCATAAGAAACTCAATCTTTGGTTTTTACAAGAATGTAGTTATGGGTTCATAGACTACGATAAATAATACGTCGGGGCATCGGGGCATCACCAGCGAATGTTCCTGTTTTAACAGTTTCTGATTTAAGTTATAATTGTAGGATGATGTTAATAAATATTTTCATTTAATTATTTATCAGAATGGTTTTTAAAGTTTTCATGATTTATTAGCATTATGTGAATAAATATGTGATGTGTCCCAATTGCATCACTAGCGAAGGAACCCGCTGCAGCGGCATTTTTATCAAGAAACCTTCGATACCTTATGAAGTAATATTAATGAGCCGGCGCGTTGCTCAACCGATTCTCGGTAAAAAATGGTATAATGTTTTCACTTGCACTTTGTAATTGGTACATAATTGCGTCGCGAAAGTATATGTATTTTTTTTGTTTATGCAATATTTGTTTTGGATGATTAAAGTTTTGTATGCGAATGAAGACTGCAGACTGAGCCCGCTGTAGTCACCACGGTCTTTACTCTGATATTTGACGCGAGTTGAGTGTCTTACTGCCGCAGAGACGATCATTACATTGACACTTAATTATTGACGTAAATTTAATACATTACATGTCAAAATCGCATTGAATCCCTACTAAGAAAGCATTTCACGTCACCCCGGCCCCATTATACATATTTTTTCACAGACCAAAAAACTGTCTACGAGTAAATATATTAATAGTCTTGGCTACAATGCACTCAGGCTAAAAGACGAAGTAAGAAATTCAGAAGCGCTTTGACAGTTTTAATGAAATTATAATATGTATGTATGTATGTCAGCGTATGTCTCATAACCTGTTCAAAGTAAACATCGTAAAAGCTCGTCGTTCAAGTTCAAACGTAAACTTTCGTCGAAATTAGAAAGTAACCAATATGTTATATTGTTTTGATCAATTCATTTGCTACATTCCAACCTACGATTTCGTGTAGGGTTAACACTTTTAACATTTTTATATAATCTATACTTATGTACGAGTATTATTTAACAATCGGTTTGATTTAACTTTTGAATAAACTTTGTCTAACAATAATGTAGTCTTATCTATGTTTTTTTATTATTTTGGCTTTCATTATTTAATTTAACAAAATGATTGATGTAATTTAATTGTTGTTTAAAAAATAACACGAGTACAATAAAATTCAAAGCCTCGACAGTTAAGTGTACAGTCTACACAATGAATATCAAACTATTAGATCTTACACTTTATCATTTAATGACAGATCAGTTACGTGTCAACTTCAATACAACTCGCCAACCCTACCTGTCGAATACGGGCGTCCATCGACCGATCGAAAGTGAAACCTGTCGTATTCACCACAATGAGTAGTGAGCAGTAGTAGTGGTGTAGCGCAGCCACTGACCCCGAATGTGATAACATTATCATAACACACACACACATACATAGTACACGCAATATCCAATACTAGGGCGTTACTTTTACTTGCGGAGTTCAGGTGGAACATGTATGTCAACAACTGAAAAGTGTACGATGCAGGTTAGGTTAGGTTAGTAATATGTATAAAATACATAAATAAAAATAGATATGGATTTTGTAGAATAATAATGTATGGCTGTATAGTTTAAATGTATAGCTTCATTGTTTTTTTTTTCAGAAATTGTTGATACCATTTAATTCATTGGCAAATACCAACAATTGCATCATTTGGATATTTTATTGAAATAATAAAAAGTTATGATGAAAGCGTGTCTAACATTCACTTACGTTTCATGTTACTTCAAACAGTACTTAAGTATATAAAAACGTTCCTTTGTACCGCACGTTCATTGATGTTTTCAATTGAAATCATTTAGTTTTTTACGCAAACAGAAAAGGAATGTTGAAGTTTTTATCATTCCATAATAGTAGAAAGGTTTTTGTTGAAAATAATTCAACATCTCACTTTGGACGTTAGAATTTCTATAGTAAACGCTGTAGGTAACTCTTTTTACGTCAAACTAGTTCTTGTGTTTTGCTTAACTTTCCCTTGACATCTCATATATAAACCACCAAACAAAAATTCGCGAGCGAAAGCTTCTAAATTTGTTAAAAATCTTCCCATAGTTAACAAGTTTCTATCTGTGACTAATTGAAGCAATCGTGTAAATAATCTTAAACAATGGCTGAGGAAACCACTGGCCCTAGAGCGAGGTAAAAACTCGCAACCGAGAGCGGGTCAACAATCTATTTCAAAAGGTTTTTCTAATTCATTCCGAGAATTGAGGGTTGAATGTTTCTGAAACCAGAGGCCCGCCGGGGGCCACTGTCTCTGTTACTGATAGTAGGAATATCCGAAAAAAAACCTATCCTCCTCTCAACAAGAATGTTCTAGAATTCGTTTCTTTCTTAAGAAAGAAAATACTATTTCTATCTGCTCCAGGAATCATTATTGTATCTCTATGTTACGAAGAACCTTCTCAGAACTTGACTTGACTTGGCTTTATAGTTTCTTTGAAAGAGGTACTACATATATATTGATCATTGAATAGGTAGTCAACAGTAGAAACGCAACATTAGAGAACAATTGTCTCATGCGTGATCGACTTTGATAATGGTTTTTCTTATAGTACAATTAATAACTACGTCAATTAATCCAAATAGATATCGATTGACCTTTATTTAAAATCGTTCGAAGCAATAAACGCACAATTCCATTTCCTTATGTTTACAATATAATTGAAATGTATGACGATCGGCGGAAATCAAAATGCAAACTTTCCCTGAAATATGAGTATCCGAAATAAGCACGCATTTCCTGCGTATTTAACTGAGTTATTTTAATCCTTCTTTTCCTCACTCCGTAATTTTTAGTTTCTTTTATAATTAGAATGATATAATATTGCGATATATACAGATTTTATTCAGAACCTTTAAAAGGGATCGAATCCAGCGTCGTTGCACCGTAGGGATGCCACGGCCCTATATGTTATAGATACTTACAATTTAACCTAATTTACTGACAGTCTAGAAATGGTACTGAGGTATCAATACCGTCCCGCGGGTACCAACAGATTATACCATGCAGATCAGGTGGCCTGCTCCACTAAGCCTGACCGAACATATCTCTTTAAATTACACAATAATATGATTACTTTCACACTTCCTCTTCAAAGCGTTATGTTCAAAACAATTAGTCATATAATCAATTACAGAGAGGAAGGTGTTCTGTTGTTCTATGGCTCCATTTTACAGTTCGAGTGTTGTTTGAGTTTGTGATGTAATGCGCTCCGAGTGATGACATAATGATATGGACGGAACGTTATATTGTTGTTAGTGATTACAGGCTGAATTAGCCATTATAGATAACTATTAATAGTTTTCTTTAATTATAGATAACTATTAAGAGTTTTGTGACCCAGATTTGAAAGCACCTGAGCTCAGTGTAGTCACAAAAGTCTTTAAACTGAAACCGATGCGAAGAAAACTGTCTTTTGTCAGTCTTTCACTAGTTGTCAGTACAAATTCACAGTCAAACAGACAAAATGTCTATTAGTCACTAGCAGCGCCCCGCGGTTTTACCCGCGTTGTGCCCGTTCCCGTGGGAATTTCGGGATAAAATGTAGCCTATAGCCTTCCTCGATAAATAGACTATCTAACAGTGAAAGAATTATTCAAATCGGTTCAGTAGTTTCTGAGATTAGCGCGTTTAAACAAACAAACAAACAAACAAACAAAACAAACTCTTCAGCTTTATAATATTAGTATAGATTTGTCATACCACTCCTTCATTGTACCTCGCGTTGTTGTACCCGTTCCGGCGAGTATATCGGGGTAAAACGTATTATACCATTTCTTGTTTCGATGTAAAACCTACATCACTGTAAAGTTTCATCAAAATAAGTTCAGTACTTTTTGCGTGCAAGAGCAAACAAACTTACATACATCCTCATAAACTTTCATATTTATAATATTAGTAGGATTAGTAGAATAAGACTGTCTACTACAGTACACACGTGACTATAGTGTGCTCGGGCACTTAAGTGCAGTCATAATGCTTATTAGTTTTCTCTGTACTGATATCTTCATAAAAACACCCCGTTAGTCTTTACGATTGTACTGCAGCAAAGATATGTTAAGGATGAAATCATTTTCAGCACCTGACTCTATTTCTCATCTAATTACCGTCTAACCTCTATACTCTCTATACTAAATAAATAAATATAATAAATCTCTATACTCAATCATCGAGGAACTCTTATCCCATTCAACAGTTACGTAAAAATCGATAATTTCATTGTGTACATTTCTAGATATTACAACACGAGGCGAGAGTGTTTGTTTATCAGGTGGTAAGTGGCAGATAAGTGGACAAACCGATGATACTGACCGCAAACAGTTGGTTCCTTTCACTATACGAGGGAGGGTACACTTGTGTGGTTTAGTGGAAAGAGGTGACAGTTATTGACATCTTGAGATAAGAACTTTAAATATATTATTATATTTGCTAATATCAATAGATATACTAATCTAATACTATACATACAACATCGGCAATTTATACTTTTTACTTATATAGTAAGTGTGAAAGTTTTTGAGGATGTATTTATTCATCTTTCTCGCAAAAACTACTGATTGGAGCTGAATGAAAATTGACACAGATATAAAGATTGGAGTCTGGAATAACTTTTAATCTCTAAATTTCCTCGGGAACAGATCTAACGCGGGTGAATCTGCGGGCAAGATCGATATAATAATTCATAGCGTACTTATTATTTGTAATAACTTTATGTCAACGTTATTACTTCCTTCAACATCACATAACTTTTTAAGCGGAATTATGTCCTACATGGAGATCAGTTAATTTTTGTTATAACAACATTATTAAGTGTAATGAGGATGTCCGCAGTAATAACCTGTCCAATGAGTGTATATACATAGTTAACAGCGAGTAAACGTAACGATGATTGAATATTAAAAGTAAGAAAATAAAGTATTAGTCTGTAATGTTGTGCCACAGCTGGGCAAGGGCTTCTCAGCTCACCAAAGATATAAGGACACTGAGGATTAGGTATAATTACCTACTGCAGGTTGGTGATCTCAAACCCGAGCCTTGTTTGAAAAGTATACGAAACATATTTTGACTTGAATCAAGAATTGAACCCCAGTCTAGGCAGACGAATAAATATATGACTAGGCCATCGAGTTTTAAAATGTTGATTGGATATATCACTAGTTAACTGAGGATATCTTAATCGCAGAGTATTTTTATTTTGTCGTAGAGTATTTATTATATTATTATGCAAGATAAGTATGTAATAAAAGGTAAAATGATCATAATATACTATTTTGTACATAGTACACTCTACTACTTTGTTAAAGATAAAGATTGAAAGAGTTTTAAGGTGGGAAGGTTCTATAAAAAAAGTTTAGAATGGATGACTTACTTTTCGCCGTTTCAAAATCTAGGAGAGCTACATTACGACGCAAGTTTCTACGAACACAATAAGCATACCCCAAATACTTTTTATCAATTAAAAGTTCGCGTCTGACGTAATTATCTCATAACAATAGCGCATGTACCGATAGCAAAACAAATGAAACAATAAGTTCTTATTTTGTAATATTTCGACGGAATTTATGCAAAAAATACCAGTTGACTGAATGAACCGGCTCGCATTCGCACGTTCCACTATAACAGCACCGTGTGTAAGAATTACGAAACATCGCACTCAGTTTCCGAGCCAAATCCAACTCTCATCCGAGGCAATAAAGAATGCTTTTGTTTGAACCAGGTTTATGGGTGTGCAGAAACTATACGCTATGGCATAACGAAGGATCTGGTGCTTGCATTGAGGCTTGTTTGTGGAAACAGTACGATATCGAAACGAGTTGGTTCGCAAGAGAAAGTAATATTGAAATTAATACGTTAATTATAAATGTTTACGTAATTGTACTATATATATTTTTTTGTTATAATTGGCCTGAAACATCAAAATAAAAACACTTGTCTTTAAAATATTTTTTTAAATAATCGACTTACAAATAAAGCCAAGAATTAGTCGATTTAAATCAATAAAAACATCGACCAATAAATCGTTAACATATCAATGTCAAATAAACAAAAATAAAAAAGTTAATAACAATTTGATAAGCTGACAAAAAATACACAAAAACGCTACCGCTAATAAAGAGGTATTGAACCGTAGAATCGATCGATTATCCGTTTTTATTGGTTCAACATTTTAACGTGAGGCTGCGCGCGCATCCTTGGACAAGCGCCGTTGCTTCTCAAACTGTCAATGTCACTTTAATCATTATTATTGGTGAAGTGTGAAATGATTGTGAATTTATATTCCATAGACAAAACGTCCCGATACTTCATAGCTAGTTGGTTACTAAAGAAAGTTATTTGTTGTATATTTTTGATATTATAAAATGATATATGAAGTGTTTTTTTTATTATAAATACCATACTCGTATAATAAAAAACGACCCCATGAAATGAAATCTATTGAGGCCTACGCTTTGAATCACAAACAAAATAAAAGTTCAATTAACAAAAGAATTGGCACCATCATCGCATAGACTAGCGGAGTATAATAAAGAATAATCACAGAGATCAAGCAAATGAGTCAGTGAGCATAGACAATCATATCGGAAGCGTCGATTCGTTGACCTCTATTCAAGGAGTGATCTTGTAATTAAACTATAATCTTTGTAATTAACCACCGAATTACCATACAGATGTATTCTTGATATAGCGTGTTATTAAAGTGTGTTGTGCGATGATTTACAAGAGGAAAACAAGATTAATTGACTTCTATGGGATACTAGCTGTGGTCTACGGATTCGCACGCGATGCGCGGTGCACCTGTTCCTATAACATTTTTTAGATTAATATATAGTATCCAAGTAAATAGACGGTAACTGTATTACATATCTATGCCTCCTAGATTTTGTTGAAATCCGAAGAACGAACTAAGTTCTTTTCTTCGTCCTCATTATGATTCATTATAATGTGGATGTTTAATTAATAATCCATCGCAATACTAGATGATCCTGCCCCTGTTTAAAAATAGCATTTATTTCGTATTTTGTTATTGATATCTTCAAAGTGAAGTAATTTTTACTTAACTACAACTGAACAAAAAGAAACCTTATACCAAAGTAACCATCCACATGAAGGTAACATAACTTTTGATGATTCACTCAGTTTCGTAAAGTTTATTCAACGAGTAATAAAATTATGTTCAACACTCTCCATTAAAACGGACACAGTATAAACACGCGTCAGTGCTGCAGTGGTGACTATCGGACGGGGCATCTCATTCACGGCTGATCCGATTAACATGCAAACTTTCGTTTTTGTTCAAATCTATGATAATGTAGGTGGGAAAGTTTCTGTTGCTTGCAAATAAGTACATATATGTAGGTATAGGTTCAGTGCCGACTTCAGGATGGCTAAGGAACTATAACTACACATGAACGCCCGCCAAACCACAATGTTGGATCCGCCAGTATTTTGGTTATATTATAAAACTATTACAATTATCATGCTATCTTTGATCGTATCCATAGAAATATCATCATCAGCTTGGAGTCCAAAAGAAAACTGGAGGCACTCAAATTCAATGGGAGCTTCGGGGTTCATTGAGGATAGGCCAGGCTAGAAAGGTAACTATTGATTATGATCACTACATAAATAAGCTAATACTCGTACAATATACGTACGTATATTACATTCAAAAACAGAACGTAACATTTAATTTCACCTGTCACCGTGACGAGCGAGTACCTCTAATTAAAACAAATCACAATCTCGTAATAACAGCGACCTGTCAATTACTCGCACCTGTGGATATTTGAATCTTCACATAATAAAACCTGTAGATAATTAAACTCACAATTATTCATGCATCTCATCGATGGCTGAGATTTGAGTAGGAGTGCGGTACAATCGAACGAGACATGTGGACCTGATGATTATAACCAATTTAGATTAAATTAAAGGTTATTGTTCGGCCTTTATTTAGATTTGGGTCTTTTGTTTTCATAGGATCTGATTATTTAGTAGTATTTAATTTTTTTTTACACCTTAAGAACTCTTTGCCCAGCTGTGGGATATATCAGATTAATAGGTACCTTTTTTTAGTTTTACATTTATTTAAGAACTGTAAAATTTCATCATAGAATGAAACGTTTTATTTAATTATGTTTTATAACTTTAAACACGTAATTAGCGTAACATCTGGCTTTGAAATTTTTTTTACAGCTAGAATGAAAATATCATTATTTGTATTTATCTCTATACTTTGTGTACAACACATTGTGTACACAAGCGTCCGCCCGTGTATCGACAGCCCACTTTCTCCGCTCGTTGTGATCATCTCGACTTTCGCGATCCCTCGATCATTGCCTCAGTTCGAGCCCCGATCATCATCCATCATTGACACCTCAGCTGGGTGCTTTACGTTTTAGAAGTACTTCGTTACATAAACTTGTTTGGCTGTCATACATTATTTGATTTGGAAACTATGCAATAGTAATACTTGTTACATGTGTTGGTACAGTGAACCTATGAAATATTAGACTGTACACCCATTTAGACCTACCGTACCACATAGGGTACAGTAAGTTTAAAAAAATATAATTCGTTCCTAATATATTTTTTTTTAAGTTTAACTTGTTTGTTAGTTAACTTGATTTGTTAGCTTTATGTAAAAAAATATAAAACATAGTTTTTACTAGTAATTTTGAAAATACCTGTGAATATTTGGAGCTGGGTCGAGAAAAAATAATTGCAATGTTTTCGAGAAGGTAAGTACAGTATTATTTCTGGTAAATAATATTATTTATTAGTTATATCCTAAAGTTTATAATATAGTCAATACTATAACAACTAAACATGATCGGTAAATACAGTTTTATAAGAATTATACAGTTTGAAAGTAGGTGTATCATATACGGTACAGTAGGCCTATACGACACCGAAAATCACTAGTATTTCATACATTTGAAAAATACTTGGTTAGTGACATATTTTGTATAATTTGGAGTTATTTAAATGGAATTTGGTATGTATAAGGTTCTTACTTTTTTACATTATATTTGCTGTTAATTATCCTGCAATTCCCACGGGAAACTAATATCTTAGGTACTATTTTGCTAAAAATTTTATAACATTCATATATTTGTATTCTAGGTCTTTGACTCTGCACGATATTGCAACAAACTTTGAAGATGAAGACGAGTACCAGTAGTCATTAGCAAGAATATGATATTTTTGTACAGCCTCCTGCAACTGCTAATGCCGATCAGACCGATGAAGATTTATAGGTGGACCAGGCAAGATTAGAGGCATGTACCACTTTTTGCCCTGAATGCATATTCGTAATAAATACTTTGGTGGTAAGTCTTGCCTATTTCACCCATAAATCTTGGATTCTTTTTGTAAGGACTCTTCAGATCCACGAGCTACGTCCTGATCAACCTCTGGATCTCCTGAACCTCTAGCCACTTCAGCTGGTGCTCGAAGCAAACTAGGAGGCAAATTATGGATTTCCACGCAATTTCCATCGTTTGCATTGACATGTCTGAGCAAATTGCGTGGCTGCTGTGCGGAGATACTGGTGGGAAGATGGATTTGCAAATTGTTCCATGTCTTATTATACATATATCCGAAATAAAATAAACTATGCCAAAAATCAGGTCCTATTCGTCCACCATCAATAGCATCTGATCATCTGATGACGAAGAACACCACGTTACTGAGCAAGGAAAACGGATGAGATGTGGACAATGTCATAAACTATGCCTGACAAAATGTGCCAAGTGCGAAATATGTATCCAAATAAAATGTTTTAGGTATTATGTATTATACAAAAACTGAATAAAATTAGTTGCTAAAAATATCGGACTTTTTGTATGCGTATAGTCCTACCGTACCACATAGGGTACGGCCCCCCTACGACCCCCCTTTTGTTACAGATTTTTTTTAATGTGATTTTCCTGATCATGAGACTCCCTTTGATAGATATCAGCAATAAAAACACAAAATTATAACAAAAATAATTATCGGTCTAAATGGGTCTGTAGTTAGAATCATATCATAATACAAACAGAATACCTTCCAATGATCCTACACTACCTACATAACACGTCTATAAAAGTTAACACTTTATAAAGGGAAATTACCAAACATTTTCATGGGCTTACTAACATACGGCGAATACTATATACAAAGAATATTACTGTACTTAAACTCTACTCCAATTACTACTTTACATGTTAGACACATACGTTGATGAAACTCAAAGCTTACAAACTCGCCCAACTTAAAAGCAAACTATAAACTTCTTATCAATAAGCTATCCTAACCAAACATCTAAAACAAATTGAACTATCACCTATCAATAAGTTGTTCCACCGCTAACAGTTCCAGAAATTCAGTCGAGTCGGGTGTGGTCGCGGCAAATGTAAGGCCTTCACATTTAACACACGCTGGCGGACGTTATCTATAACTTTATTCAAATAAATGGTCTCGAGTTTCCGATATAATCGGGTACTTTGGCACTTTTACATGGGTTGGGTTTTACGGAAAAAATCAAACAGTTCTGAAGGATAAGAAAAACTATGTTTAGATTAAAATATTTTTATACTTTTCCTCTTTGAAGCGCAGCCCTTCATGTGGTAGACAGCTGTGCAGTTGTTTGTCCGCGTTGAATCCGTTTATGTGGTACTAATAATCCTTCCAGGTATATTTAGATACCAAAATTAGTCTTGTCTAGAGAACAATGAACCAGCAATCGATGTCCATATGTACAGAACATAATGAAAACATAACTCCACTGAGAAGCCATTAAAATCTTCGACGATTACTTACATAACACGTTTAGTCATAGTTTCCTCATGAGCTGTACGTACATGCTGTAACTTTACTACTATTGGGGCTCTCGTGTAATAAGGACCAGTCACCAGTAGCCGCGCCTAGTCCCACCCATTTCTCCCATAAAATTAATTTCACACTTTCGTAAACCATCGACAAATTTCACTTTCAACGTATCTTATGTTATAGCAAGACCAGTGTGTTACAAACATGTTTTTCATATGTTATTTGATAAGGTACGGGTGCGCACAGGTCAGTAGAAAGTTAATAATCTATTGCGATTTTTAATTGGGACCAAGCAGGTTTTTGTTATGATTAATTAGATTTTATGGGTACTTTCGATTTTGCTTCAGTATATTATTAGGAAAACACTTTTTACGCTCCGGGGTTGTACTCTTTAAGTAAACATGTCTTGTACCCATTTGGTTCTATTGTGAAAATAATAGCGTAGCTTCGTTAGGTGTCTAGAAAAGAGTTGCATTTTCTCCTCTTTCAATACAAAGCGAGGGACAAAAATCTGAAATTACTAGCCAATTGAAGTATGAGGTTAACCTAGTGCTATCTTATGCTATAACAACGTATGCCTTTTGATGCTAAATAAAAGTACCTATCATAAATCAAGTCTGAGGTAAACACTTCCATTCCTAGCATTACTCGCATAGTCGCGAAGAAAAGCTCAGAACAAGAACGAAAGTGACCCACTAGCTTTCTCGGGGACCTTAACGAGACTCGCGGGGCGGGTTCGACGCCCGAATGGACCACTCGGCCTAGACCCTACTCTGACTCACGTATGAGCGTAACGTCGGTTACTCAGTCGCAAAAAAGAAAGCTCAAGATTTATGTTTTGGCTGGATTTCGGAAAAGAGAAGACTAGTTTCTAATTCAAAAGGCAATTTTGGTCACATCTCAGAAATAGTAAGTATGTGATGTCTCCAAAATATTCAAATACATTTCAGTCGTGGAACTAAAAATATATGAAGCGACGCACGGCAACTCTTGTACCTGTTTAACTACTGGAAAGTACCGACTTTGTATCACTAAGTATCAGTTAGACATGCACTAGGTTACGAGCACAAAACACATCATTACCATGTTCTGTGTTTATGAGACCAAACATTGTATCGTTGTACAATCAATAAGGAAAATGCAAACAATTGAAATATTTAAAACGTACAGATTTTTCTGACTGAATTTGTCTTACAGGAACGTCCCTGGACTATTATACCAAGCTATGATAACTATCGTTCTATCCAATACAAGTACCAATAAAATGATAATAATGTTTCATTTTCATTTGAGACGTACTGATACCATAACTACTGTACTACGACCACGTACTACGAGTTCCTGGGGCTGCTTCTTCAACAACTCCCTTTTCAATTTTGATCTGTTACTTAGCCTAGTATCATGCACCAACATAATATACAAGAGCCCATGCTAGTACTTTACTTTCTGTTACGTAAGATTTATGACCCAGACTTCTTACCGCCTAGTTAGATGATAAGCACTGTGAGTCGATTGGTGCACATTCAAATTTTGGATATCCCGTCACTCAACACACATAGTGTAATATTTCTCGTCTTGCCCTCTTTATACTATGGTTGTATGACTTCCTACCCAGGTCTACTACAAACCAAGCCGCCTGTACGCCATTGCATGTAGTAGTAGAGGCGGCTCGAAATGGACCGTGACGCGCGATCCGGCTCGCCGCGCCACCGCGCCGTATTGTAATGAGTATTGTCTTGATACTACACTCCATTCTGTATCAACGGGATCCGCTTTTTGTGCAATACGGCGTAGGGAGCGGGCGCAGTGCTGAGAGGAGCGTGTTGTGGTGATACGACTTTGTGTTACCTGTCTATAAAAATGGATTGTTAATTCTTGCGTATGTTTTTGGGGTTAAAAGCTCAAACAACTTCTTATCTCACGTCTAATTTTCTTTTTATGGATGAAACTTTATATTTAACAAAATATTTAAATGCACTGAGACTAAACTTATCCAATGCAATCACAACCTAAGTATTGTTGAATTAATACTCGTAAAATTTCGCTTAAAACACCAAGACAGACAGTCAACCTTGATAGTTTCGTGTAAGAATTACCTAAAGATAGTGAAAATCACAACCTGGAATTAGTTAGCATCTTAAGACAGAACATGGCACCCGTTGCTTTACATTATTTATATTATTACAATTTATACTACATTGATAAGATATTGGAACTCACATTGTGTCGGGTCGTGTTATCTCTCTCTCTTTGATCTATAGTCGGCTGTGCTCTCCACAACGACTATTATTTCAATGGCTCTGTTTACAAAACAACCCCAAAGAATACGATCCAATATAACATTACAAAAGGTAAACAAATGTCTATCCTCATTGTAATCTACGTCGTGTAAAATAATATGTCAATATGCGTATCCCACACTGCGTGGACCCAGTTCGACACTTCGTAGTTAGATCGATTACTATTACGTTTTGATTAACGTCTAGTTCCAATCAGATGGAGATGTGACATTGTACAGTGTCATATTTACATCTGTCCTTCTAGCCGCTTAAATCTGACAATTATTTACATTGAATCGATATCGAAACTGCTATCTGTTTGCCAGTAGATATATCTTATTAGGCCCGGCCTAAATACACTGGCGTATTAACGAGTATAAGCGAGTTCCAATGGACAGAACTTAAATAGCGATGAAACAAGAATGAGCGAGCAAGTAATTTGACATGTGGGACGCTCCTGTTCTAAGAACTCGTCTTATCGCTGATGGCCAACGCTCAGGCATTAGGAACAGATTTTGACAATATCAATGCTTTGGTTCACAATTTCAATGCGTTCTGATTGGTCGACGGCGCTCCGCGCAGCTCCGCGGGATACCAATGTATTATTACGTCTAAGCCAGTTACTAAACGACGCGTGATTGCTCTTAGCTCGTATGAGTCAGACGGTTTTTCTCTTATTAATCGACACAGTGACTCCGATTATTTGAGAAAGTCTCTTAATAATCCTTGCTTTTTCTCGCTATCATGATATAGCCTGCTAAGCTAAGAATTAAAACGGCTGTGTTATCTTTATATCATCTCTTGAGTGCCAAGGATTCCATTGAGTCCAAGTGCTTCTTTTCCCAAAAAAATAGTATATAGTTTGAATGCGTCAATTTCAGAAACTATCAATCCAAAGTGATTAATTCCTTTTTGCAATTGGTAGCCCCTATTAACTTTTTCTCATTCTTAAATTTCAATGGGAACGGCCACAACGCGGGTAAAAGCATGAGGCGCTGCTAGTCTATAAAATAATAATATACATCGAAGCTTTTATTTTCGCTATCATATTATGGTGTCCCTTATAAGTTTTATTTCGTACACAGTATTGTTGATTGCCCTCACACAGAAAACTAACGCAAATTCAAACCACAATACACAGCTTTCCAGCATACACTGTTACAGTCAACACACAAAGATATGTTTAAACGTAGAACGTCTTTTTTCTAGTAACGAGTGTAGTTCTGCGGCGGCGCCTAACGCCCGCACGTACGCATTCCGGCCGCCGCGCGTCCGTTCCCACAGCGCATGCGCAAAACCCACCAATTACATAACGTCTGCGCCCGCGTCGGCGCGCGCACAACGCTTAATTGTTTTCCTATTACTGCAATGGATATGGATTCATGGATGTGCTGTAAAGAGTGCCAATTGGATGCCTGGCTCTGCCTGTCTATTACACTGTATATCGGTCTCTCATACTCGCATAACTGTAAGACCACAGTGAAGGTGCCTTTTCTGCAGGGCAATGCTATACACCGATTTATGGTACGCTTTATGATTGGTAGAAACTGCTAACGCAATGTTACGTACGTTATGCTAAGTTGTATATGTTTGGATGATACGTAATTATAAGGCATCGTTGTTAACATACCACGATCAATCAATACTCGTAGACTTGTGTTGCAGGCCAACCTGAAACCAAACAAAAAAATAGGTTAAAACCAATTTAACACCATTAACTTGCTTCAAGGTGTAACATGACTTAATGCACCTACTTCACTGCGCACTACAATACTTAGTACTAAGTATAAAATAAAAAATGCATACAACTTTAGTATGTTTGTTTATGTTAAACACATGTTTCGAACAAATACCCTCCAAGTTCATATTCAAGGTTAAAAAATCACTCGAAGCATAAACTCTGTCTCAGAATAACAAATATGTGAGTGAGGCTTCGGACACACTTGAGAATGAGCGATGCCACACTATCCCGCCTGACCCGGCTCAGCCTGGCTTGATGAAACTGCTTTGTTCTACCAATCAGCACCGGCGGTCCACGGGCCATGTAAACCATAAAAGCCTGCCGGTAATATGTCGTGTCGAGCTTTGTCGGCGAGTGTGGCTTCTCTAACGAATTATACATAGATTTATAGATTTTAAATAAGTAAACAAAAAAATTCGTTTGTGTATGTTAGAAGCCAATCCTGGGGTCAACCTATAGGCCAACTTGGACTATCGATTGAAATAACTGGGACCTACAATAAGTCATTCAGTAATACTGAAAAACAGTTTAAAATAAAGTCACTCAATTTATGTTGAAAACATTGTATGAAAAGTGATATTAAAAGATTTTTTATTAAATAAAACGGGTAGATAACGCACGCTTATAGGTTGGGTTGAACAGAGCCTTATGACAATGTTGTGTTGATTTATCGGCAGCTACAAAGAGACGCTAAAGGTGAGGCTACATTGGCACGGACGTCTGATATTTATTTTATCTGCTAGATAAGTATGCTACAGCAAAGTAATGAATATTAGTATAACTATCGATTTTCAGGCTAACATCCATCATTAAACATTAATTTCTTGTTTTATTTACATGGAATTAATCTTTGCAGTACTTATTATTAGCAGTACTTAGTCATTTTTTAACATTAATCATAATCATTTTAATAATATAAATAAATAACAAAACATTTTATTGTAAGTCCCAATATACATACTTACTATGCATACTTGTTATATACTCCTATCATAGTGGTGTCGGTTTCAAATCAGACTCAGTGCAATACGTTCACCATCATATGGTGACGCCTTTACCCAGCGAGCTACTGATGCGATCATAATGACCCGCTTAAATATGTGTTAAAGCAACCATCAAACTCACTCGCACTCGGAAATGGGACAACATTCCGACGCGCAGAAGGTTAAATACACTTGGAATTATCGCAATATTAGCGAGGGAGATATAAAAAGTGTACTCTGGGATGAGTGTGAGGAGTAGTCGACTGTATCGGGTTCCTGACATGTTACAAGGCTAGGGCGCAATTGCAGAAGGAAACTGAAAGATAACACAAAGTGACCCGTTTGTATTCATTAGCTGAAACTGAAAGGTTGTAAGCTATTTTGACATACTGAACATTGAAACACTGACATACTGAAATTACTCCTGAAGAGGGCAGAAGCGTGGACGCCGGCAATGCCGAGGCGCTACCATTGAATAATTATGGTTCTTATATTTAAATTAACAAAAAAGCTAATTTTAAATAGGTTCGTGGCCTTACCTGAGACTTTACCTATTAGAGCCTGACCGCACTGTACCCACACCATGACTGTAGTTAGCTAGGCAATTGGATATATAAAATGGTGCACACTAGAGACAAACGTCTTAAAGACTTTTTGTCTAGCACAGGAACCCTAAAAAATAAAGAAATCAAAATGTAAAGATGTTGGATGTGAACAACATTTACTAAAGATTAACTTTAACCTTTACGATTTCTTTACGAGCCCTTTGCAGACCTACTTGAAATGCTTCCATAATTAACCGAGATACATCGACACCCGACGCATTTGTTCGCTTGTTTAATGAGACTTTTGTGTAAACACTCGCCGAGAGTCATTTGTAACTTTATATTTAGCACGAGCACGCACTAGCATCAGTTTCAATAGTAAGGAGTTTTAATGAAGCGTCGTCTCCTAGCGACTACGCAAGTTTAATAGATAGCGAGCGTAACACATGTCCAATTCGAAACCTCATCTTTAAAATTGCTAATTGTACAGTGTTTAATGGCAATTCATGATGCTTTAACCTCAGTTGTAGGTGGTTGAGTCACATAAAAATATATAATATTTTAGATCAGTGGCCAAGCCTGGGATCTGAGTTTTTAGACCGCCTTAAGGCCCCCGACGTGGTCTATTGATTAGAACAACCGGGACCGACAATTTGACGTATGCTCCGCACACTAAGACATAAATACTATAATCGGCCACCCATCCAAGTAGGGGCAGAGAGCTGCACGTTGAATAGCAATCGCAATAAGCTAAGAGAGCTTAGGCAAACTACGCCACGAGCGCTACATATATAGTATACTAGCTGTGCCCTGCGGTTTCACCCACAGCGCACCCGTTTCCGTAGGAAATACGGGATAAATAGTATCCTCTATCCGTCTCCTGGTTCTAAGTTTACCACCAATTTTCAGCCAAATCGGTTCAGCCGTTCTCGAGTTATAAATAGTGTAACAAACACGACTTTCTTTTATATATATAGACTAGCAGCGCCCCGCGGTTTTACCCGCGTTGTGCCCGTTCCCGTGGGAATTTCGGGATAAAATGTAGCCTATAGCCTTCCTCGATAAATAGACTATCTAACAGTGAAAGAATTATTCAAATCGGTTCAGTAGTTTCTGAGATTAGCGCGTTTAAACAAACAAACAAACAAAACAAACTCTTCAGCTTTATAATATTAGTATAGATAGTGTTCATCCATCATACCAAGATGTTACCTAACAATTATAAAGAAAGCTATGCCCATCGTTTTATGAACATATCTGTTTACAGCTGTTGTTACTCTTCCGCATGCGCAATAAATTACTGAAAGCTTTACGGTTTATTATATTAGCGAGCTTTTCACAAGAAGCTTTCACTTGGAGCATCCGTAGTTAAAACGATAGTAAAGTGAGGCTGTTAAGTCATATAATTAGACAGAAAATCAGTTGAGTAATAATTTGAGGAAACGTTTCTTGTTTAACATTTTCTTTGGTATGGCTTAACATTGAGCTTTAAACAAATCTTATCAAATCCTAGTAACAATAAAGCTTATACTTCTTAAACACTTAACACATTCAGGAATTAATTTAAAGAAGATTTTCTTGGATAATTATAATAAACCTCTAAGAATGTGTGAGTCATAAACACATATATTTGTATTATCAATAATTCCCACTTAATTCTCGGATGGGGGGTAATAAAGTGTGTGTTTGTGTGTGTGTGCGCGGGCGCAGGTCGGGGTGCGTAGGTGCTCCACACGTCACACCCGAACACTATTGTAATTGGCTGAAATGTCGGCGATACGCGACGGCCGGATAACGCGACACAAATCAAATAACGGGACCCTAGTTTATTAGTCACACGATGGAGATAATCTTAACTATTTATGAAGGACTCGGCCCGTAGGCACTGCACTCTACCCACGTTGGTTGGTATTTTGAGGAGGTTATTATGTGACCTAAGACCGGACAGGGAAAAGGTGTGATGCCAAAATCTTTATTGGTTATTGGTGGCATATTACTTCAGCATGATGTTTTTTCTGTTTCATTGCATTTCTCAAAAAGGTAAACAGAATTTTGTATTACTGGTACAGGTTTTGACTAAAAAAGTACATAACATCAGGGTTACCCTTAATATTTGCATTAAAAAACAATCATCGGTCCAAATTTCAATTCGCCATGCTTCATCACGATTATTACCACTCTAGTACCACCGTAGCCTTGCAAATGTAATCAAAGCGTGTTTTCTTTCCATCTAGCTCAGAGCCTCGCATGTGGAGGAGGTCAGCCTTCAGCGGAGTATCGGCACTACCCGCAGTTTGGGAAACAATCGGGTAATTGCAGAGATTGGTACAATTGTGTGGTCCAAGGTGACGCAGACTCGTACCGTGGGAGATATCGAGCGCGGGGAGTGAGCTAGAAGAGAGGAGCGAGGGACTTGACTGTTGTTGACGAATTCACATTAGGTTAGACCCAATCGAAGCTCTAAGCTTGTATTTGTATTATAGTTTCTTTTCGTTAATTGTTTCGTTAGATGGTGAAGCGTCTGGTTTTGCTTTTGTGTGTGCATACAACACAGATCGTTTTTTTTATCGATGCCACATACATAACATACTTTGATACAACCAACGATTCGTTTATAGTCCACCAAAAGTTTAAATAATCTTTAAAACCATTTGCAAATTTATAGACGTTTGTGCGTACTTCTAGTCATTTGTTTATTAATAGGCTTATTAGCTTGTGTCTAGTGTATAAAGTCAAATATCTTGTGACTTGACCCTCATCCGAAAAGCGCAGGTTACGCAAGGTGCGCGGGCGCATGCGATAACGCTTAGCACCGGACAAAAGGCGGAATTCGCAGCGAGACTACAACAAACAACCTCGCTAACTCGCGCCATTGTGAACTACTCTCATAGTTACACATAATTGATTTCAAACTGGAGTTTTAACTAAAATACTGTAATTTGGATAATAAGGCGCATTCTATGTAATTAACTATTTTTTACATATTAAACTAGCTGTGCGCCGCGTTTTCGCCCACAAAGCCCCCGTTCCCGTGGAAATTTCTAGATTTTGATTACTTATTTTCTTATACACCTTGTCCTGACAATAAGGAACACATAAAAAAAAGAATCATTTGGTGCAGTCGTTCTGAAGATTAATTTTTATTTATATAGATGGAGCTAAACCTAAAATATTAAGCTTTGTTGACATTAGTGGAGATAGAGCTGTACCGTCGGTCTACCAAAGTTAATCTACAGATGACAAAGATCTTGAAATTATTTCATGACCCTTATTATGACAGGTGTCAGTAACAATAAATAAAGACAAAGAAAAAAATTCTGTATATTCCAAATTCTTGAAGATAGTTCAGGTTTAAGGGCTATTTGTCTTACGGCTGTTCATTATAATGTCAACCAAAAGAGGGTTGTAGTGTAGAACAAGACTTTCATGTAATATCTGTTCTGATGTAATGCCACATATAATTAGTAAACAAGCAGGTACTATACGCAACAATGCGACCATTAAGCCGCACGCGCACCAAGTGGGAAATTCACAGGCACCGGGAAAAGTCGTTTCACTTTTTACCGCGTTTATTCTAAATAATTATACAATGTGAACCAAATTGGTGATGTTATGTAAATTCGCATGCGGCTAATGATTGTCTAGGAATGTTATAGCCGGTTTTGGACGCTGAAAGTTGCGTCATGTCGGTGCTTTTAATGTTTCCTTTTTGTGACACAGTGATTCAAAATAAATAGGTACTTCATAACTTATTCGAGTAATGTTATTAAAACGTTATAAAGTTTGATGAAGGTGAACCAGAAAATGGTACAGTAAGATCAACAGTGTTACCTATAAATTATACAAATAGTAAAATATGAAATGTAACGTGACATTTAACATTTCGTTTCATTCAAATTTTAAAATATTGACATTGCGTTCTAATTTTAAATTGAGTTTAACTGTAAGTACCGACTATTTATTTATAAGGCTATTGCTTCAAAGCAAGCCCGATCTGCTTACGTCTTTTAGCAAAGAGGTTACATAAGTTGTATCATCACGATATCTGCATGCATTACCATTGACACAGTACACACGAATATGTCTCAGTAGGTCGCGACTCGCGCCGAACGTGACCGCGGCCGCCGTCTATCATATCACACGTACACGTACCGCGCCACATACTCCAAACACCATTTACAACACGAATTCCGTGTAAACGAACAATTGATAGTCGAACCATTTATTGCATTACTTAATTGTTGCAACATTTTATTAATATAGTCATAGAAGTACCCGTTAGTTTATTAAGTAGTTTCATATCACGTTACTTGAACTAATCAACTTGATTCTTTGTTTTTAGTACATAAAACTGTTAAGGTAACCCTGTTTCATTGTGCGTCTACATCTATCATCGGTAGTAAGGCACACAATCGACAAATAAATCGCGCAAATGATCCGAGATGATTGTCTATACTCCATTGCGTTGCGCAGTCATCACCGCGGCCTTAATACCGGCCGATTGTGATACAAACAATAACGGAATCTGGATCAATCGTTCATTTTAAACTGTGTAATTTTGACGTGTCGACGACCTAAGGTCGGCTCCGCACCGCACTGTGCGCTGCTGAGGTACGTACCTGTTCTAGTGAAACGGACAGAAATTACGTTTTGAATAAGCTTTTGGAAACATTTAAATATAGCTATACTAAATATAACTTTTCTTAATTTTGTTTTGGTATAAGGAAAATCATATGAAAATTGAAGGTTTAGGTTCTTCTCCACACAAACTAACTAAGCTAACAAACTGCAAACCAACCCGTGCCTATTATAAAAAGGTCAATTATAACAAAACGCATAATACAAAAACCGCACCTAGCGTTGTGAAACTCTTCATAAAACCCGTAATAAAACACGTACGTTATTGTTGATATCTTCGAGTATCATTGTTCGGAGTCAGCGGTAAATATCTTACCTACATACGTTTTTAGCGTGACAGCGTTTTAATTTTAACGAAATGAGCACATTTCTTCGTGCGATAGTCGAGAGGCACATTACACCACATTACTCTCAATTCATATCAATGTGAAAGCTTTGACTGTATGTATGTTGTGGCTTGTAATAACTGATGCCGCTTGCTTATTTTATTATCATTGATACAATTCGCGAACATTTTATAGGTATGTCAAGTTTTAAAAAAACAAGAAAAACATGAAAATAAAATTCGTGTTAAGAACGAAGGCTTTGACTATTAGTCAAAACATGCCCAGGCATATTGGTACTTATATTTTTAGTCGGTAATTAACATTTCACACAAAGTTATGATTCACATTAATATATCTAATCACTGTGATTCTCCTAATACTCTCACCATTCTCTGTATCTTTAAAAGAAAACATTTGTTACTGATAAATACGGAACATGTAAATTCGAAATGCAAAAATGAGTCAACAAACCAGCCATTTTGTATGAAAACTGTCACGTTACGCAATTTATCACTTTTAAAATGAAACGGTTATGTTATAGGAAGAAAGCGATTGTATCTTTTTATTTCAATATGTCGGGGAAACCGCGATATTTATCCCACTATCGGGGACATGTCACATCAGGATAAGCACGAGCATTATACCGCCAATACAACATCAGATATCTTAGGATTCCTAGGTCTTGATCTTGAAATAATAACTCACAGGACTTCATTACAATGACATTGCTTGTATTTTACACACGATCATCATGGATTACAGATTACAGTTAGGATACGTCTAGATTCAATTAATTGATGGAACCTAAACGACCTCCCTTCACCCCATTAGTCGTCCTGTCCACGCCATAGAATATCTTTTCCCTATTCTATACTCGATTCGCAATACGATCGTGATGTCGTCAACACCTCATCCTTCCAATCTACGTTTCCCATCTGATCCCAATACAACCGTCTCCATTTCCCTCCAAAACTCTAATGTCCCATCTTTTCATATCATCGACTCACTCCCTCACTCACTGCCACAGACTACCAAACCAGCTCACATCCCTCTATCGAACAACTGTCCTCTGTCATAGTGCGTAACACCACAGACTTAACATAGTCTATTCTCATACCACAGACTACACCACGAAGATAGAACTCACGTCACGGAATAACAACACTACCGATTCCATCAGTCAACTGAATTTACAAACTACTCTTAAACTTCTACAGACTAAAAATAATGTAGTGACGTTATAAACCGCTATCTGGTGTGGCGCCACTGATGCCACGCTCCGACACGGCCATCCTGCTAGCACACGTCCTCGTGTGTTGGCTAACCTGCACAGAAATAACCAACGAGAGTATTTGTTCGCCTCGGCCACTTCTGACCAATCATATTTCTACACACAACTCAAATAAAGAAACTTCGTAACTGTATAGTTTTTTCTTTTAAATTACTCGAATAAAACCATAAAAGAGCCATAAGAAAATATTATCAACCAGAGCCATGTACCACTGTCGCTTGTAACAACAAATTAACACAATTTAATTAACCACACAAATCTAAACTTCACAAGAGTAAGCCCCTCTATCGCCACGGCTCTCTAGCCGACCAGCAATCGCAATTGCTCTCACACTATGCATATCCATCAAGTGGATCGCACACGTGCATCACCCTGTGACTGCACACTATGCCTATCCATCAAGTGGATCGCCCATGTGTATCACCCTGTGACTACACACTATGGTCTCTGCAGACCCCGACCTCCGCCAGAGCTAAACGCGCACCGCGCACCCACGGACTACTTGAGTTACCCCAAGAGACACCGATTTCTACCGGGCTACGACTACGTAATAGCTACTGGTACGGTCGAACACAATACGGCCGATAGAGCCCTTACTCGAGTTTCCACCAAAACAAGTTTACTCATCCTCATCAGAATCACTATTAACATCAACTTCGACTGGTACATGACCTACTGGCATCTTGCGTAAGAAATCACAAAGTAAATTATGATAACGTTTCATCTACCAAAACCCTGAGGCCAGCAACAGTGACAGACTCTGGTTCATTATTCACACACAATTAACAATTTAATCACAATTGATTTGCTACTGAGCCCTTATTCGTGGTCACAACACAAGATTTAGCAAACGCATTTGCCCTTTATGCACTTCCATTTCGGAATGCCGAGTCGTCCCATGACTCTACGGTCTTCGCTACCAGGCAAGACCCGACCACACTACCCAGGGCTACCGCCTACTGCCTACCCACGGACTACTACAAGTAGTAGACACCGATTTCTAACGGGCTACAGCTACGGCACCCTGGTGCGGTCTCAGACTGACCCACCGACATAAAAACCCAGTAACAATCAACAGCTTAATCAACCTCACTGTCTCCACCTTCGTCTGAGTCAGCTGTTACCCGCCCCACAGGCATCTTCCTAACGCGATCATGTGCATACTTGTAAGTACGTTTAGAGTTCAAAGCTTTTCAACGTGTAACGATCACCATCGTTCGGTCACTCCTGACCTAAATAACTACTTCAACGAAAGACTTAGTAAAGCTCAAACTATTATTCTTTTCCAATGAACAAATTAACTACCTCAATATTCATAATCACATTGCTTATCTCAACATAATACTAGAACATCGTCAGGCACAAGTACCCATTAAAAATCAAATTAATCTCAAATCAAAGTAAAGGTCAAGTGTGTGTGTCTCTATTGTCCGGCTATCCCCGTAGCCCTAATACGCAGTCATCCCTGTGACTGGCTGTGATCATCCCAGTGATCACCCATAACCCTGATCATCCCTGTGATCAGCCACTCTCGTGATCATCCCAGTGACCACCCGTGATCATCCCCGTGACCACCCAGACTCAAGAGGACACGCACAACTAGTTACCACACAGTCAAAAGTGACTACAGTTCATCATCACAAGGCTCAGAATTACTACCAATGGGTACTTGCCCTTCAGGCATTTTCCTATACCAGTCAATGACACTATATTGTGTACTCGTTCTCCTCTAAACCTCGCGGCCACAGTAATTTGCACTCGCTCGGTCAACCTGACTATTCTTCCTTAAATTCTTGATTTCAATCAAAAGTTAATTTCAATTATTATCAATCGGGAATCTTCAATGCTATGTAACACATGAATACTAGGTACCACGTCATTTTCAACTTTAACTTCAATAGACTATTAATCTCAAATGCACATTACAATATGAGCCATGAGTAAGTAACAGTAAGCTTGTCTAGTCACGTCTAGTCACGGCAACCAGCCGACGAGCAATCACATTGCTCAACAACACACGGTCTCAGCAGACCACTCCACAGTACGGTCAATCCAGACCACGACCATCGCCGAGTTTGAACAATGAACTCAAAAAGTCACATAGTCACATGAAACCCTTACTCATACTCTCATATTTTACAACGGAATAAACATCCAAAATACTTTCAATAAGCTTTCTACTTTATCAAGTGGTACGAAGATTCACTACAAAACTCTCAATGTTAACTGACTCAAATATCACCAAATAGCTCACCGGATATTTCCCAACAAACCAATCATTACCGCAATACATCACCAATTTAACATCCAATGTGAATTTGTCGTGATAGATTCTTGAACAATTTGGAATGCCGCAACCCCTCATATTCCTCAGGTAACAGGACCGAGAAGAGAACCACGCTCCTCCCTAGACGAGGTTCATCAACGCTCGCAATAATTACCAGCATTGAACCAACATGAAAATAAGAAAACATATTAGAACATATCACATTACGTACAAGATTAAACTTGACTCTTTCGGAAGCTCATAATTACCTTCTTAACTCCACAATAGAGTAGAAAACTAACTAACTATACTCACAGAACATTCCAAGTTTTATAACCAATTGCAAAATAAACATTACGTAAAGCACCATAGTCGTTGGGATGATGATTCAGACATATCTCTGAATACCACGAGCTTCATAATCCAGTGGAAGGTACATGAATTTCAATCCCGTCGTCGTCGTCGCCGTCGTCGATTCCAGTAACAAATAACAAATCTTAAATTTCTTTCTCAAATCATAAGAAGCCATTTTTCCATCAACGCCGTAGTTATGTGGACTACATCGTTTATGTTTCGTCCACCCGTGGGAATATAGCATCCAAATTCAAATACCACACCATGGCGATATGATATTCAGCACCTGAGAGATTGGTGCTATGGTGAAATTTATCATTCTCTGCTGGAAGCCCAGTGGGCAATAGCGATCTTTATCCTTCTCTGCTGGAAGCTCAGTGGGCAATAGCGATCCTTATCCTTCTCTGTTGGACGCTCGGTGGGCAATAGCGATCTTTATCATTCTCTGCTGAACGCTCGGTGGGCAATAGCGATCTTAATCCCACTTCTGATGTCGGGGAAACCGCGATATTTATCCCACTATCGGGGACATGTCACATCAGGATAAGCACGAGCATTATACCGCCAATACAACATCAGATATCTTAGGATTCCTAGGTCTTGATCTTGAAATAATAACTCACAGGACTTCATTACAATGACATTGCTTGTATTTTACACACGATCATCATGGATTACAGATTACAGTTAGGATACGTCTAGATTCAATTAATTGATGGAACCTAAACGACCTCCCTTCACCCCATTAGTCGTCCTGTCCACGCCATAGAATATCTTTTCCCTATTCTATACTCGATTCGCAATACGATCGTGATGTCGTCAACACCTCATCCTTCCAATCTACGTTTCCCATCTGATCCCAATACAACCGTCTCCATTTCCCTCCAAAACTCTAATGTCCCATCTTTTCATATCATCGACTCACTCCCTCACTCACTGCCACAGACTACCAAACCAGCTCACATCCCTCTATCGAACAACTGTCCTCTGTCATAGTGCGTAACACCACAGACTTAACATAGTCTATTCTCATACCACAGACTACACCACGAAGATAGAACTCACGTCACGGAATAACAACACTACCGATTCCATCAGTCAACTGAATTTACAAACTACTCTTAAACTTCTACAGACTAAAAATAATGTAGTGACGTTATAAACCGCTATCTGGTGTGGCGCCACTGATGCCACGCTCCGACAAATATTTATTATATATTTTATCAATAAAGATATATATTTATTATATATTATTACACGTAACAAGATTCCAATTAATTTCGCATCAATTCCGCATAGATAGTAGATACATAATAAAATAACTATTATGCCAGCTAATTAATATTTTTTAATATTTGATTTAGTATTATCGCTTATTAAGAATCTTAAACCTCACATAACGGAAAAAGGAAAAGTCATATCCTTTCAATCTGATCTCATGTAAAGAAAAAATGTCTTTAGTTTGACTCTTAGTTTATGTTTAAGACTGTAACAAAAAACAAATACACCTATTGTAATATTAATAGTACAGAGCGCAACCCCGCTGTTCCCTCCCCCTTGCACCACACCACCAAGCAGTCGCCGGCCGCTGTATCCAGGCTCCGTGAGAATACCGCTTTAATGCCGTTACACTCAAATTGAGTGGTTCATCAAAATACTCCGCTGATTGATCAATCACTATTGTGCGCGGATAGCTCGAAACTCAGACAATTTCGTTTAATTTTCGGAGCAACGCTTTGCGGCTTCATTTCACTATAGCTGTACCTGTTACGACCTATATTAAATATATTTGAATTCAATTGATTATTGATTATTATAATTTTTATAATTTTAATTCTATTTTATGTTTATTTTATTTTAACTATGACTTTCTATTATTTTTATTACTTGGATTTTATTTTGATTTTATTTTGATTGTATTTTAATTTTAATTTGATTAGTGTATTTATTAACATAGCATAAGTATTTACTAACATAAAAATGGATTGTTTTTATCCGAAAATAAATGAATTATTATTATTATTACTCAGAATCTAGAGCGCTGAGTTTTGGTGTTGAGGAAAATTATTGAAATAATGTAATCCATAAAGTAGGTAATGAGTATGATCGGAAAATAAGCGACCACTTCCGAATAGGTTAAGTTTCAATTAATCCGTTGGTATACTTAAACACATACTATACTGAAGAATAGAGCCGTTTGCTTATTAAGTATGTTATTAATAATCTTGTTTCGCTAGATTATTATTTTAATTAAAACACACTTAAGAAACGTACAATTAAAACGTCATTAAGTAATATTCCAGTGTGCTCTATAACCATTACTTATGTGCATATATCGTGTGTACTAAGTACGTGTGTACATGATGATCTCGTATGCATTGCCCAACGGTTTCTCACGTTACAAGGGGCCCCTGCGCCGGCGCAGGCCGTATTGTCGCTCTGCGGGACTCGCACGACAAATATAACGTAATTAGATCACGCATTCCGATAACAAATTATGCATTGTTCGTGAAATATAAGTATACGTAACTAACCCATAATGTACTGGTATCAACGCATACCGATTCTTATGTTCTCCTCCATTCCCATAAAACCGAAACGCACGCATTTGTGTCGCAAACGCTCTCGGGTCTAGATGTCACTGGTGCGTGGGACACAGTGGGTACAGTTGTGTTTATCACACGTGTGATCCGTATCACAACTTGGTTAATTACAATTACACTAACTTAAAGTTGAGTCGTTAAGAGCGAGTCTTCAGGCTACGAGATGAAGTGTTCAATAGAAAATCGTAGAAATTTCTTGTTTGTTAACTCGCTTTGTACTAAACTCACCGGCTCGCCGCTTAAACTCGTTCAATCTAATAACTAAACAAACGCTTATGATATAAAAGAGATTCAGAAGTTCATAGTACTTACAATCTCTTTCCTGCACAGTCGGATAAAAAGAGACCGAATAATTTTACTCTATAATATCAAACCGTATGTATCCAATAATTCCGAGCAGACTTGCCCAACCCAGTGGTTGAGTTTTTGTCCATAATTTTCCAAGTGTGCGGTATTCGTTGTATGTTGCAATTTTCTGAGCAGCTGGTCGAATGGTCGCAACTGTACTAGTCGCATTGAAATTGATAAAGCAATTAATTGGCGGTCGTTGGGAAATTTTTAAATGGTGTTTTGTAAGAGAAATAACAAAGACTGTTTTTATAGGGACAATACATTAATCAATGGCTGAGTACGTCGGACGAGATAATAGTCACAAGTTGTAAGGAACCTTTGCTTGCTGCTGTTAAGGATTGATCCAGGCCACATTATCATGGTTGGATATATAGCTTACTTTTGTCTTGTTTCGGCCACATTGCCATGAATAGATGCATTTTAGGAAGGGTTATGTCTAGCACTTATTTAAGTAATATCAACTCAATCGACCGACACCGAAGGATATGAAGATTTTGGATTAAATTTGGCTACAAACAATAAATTAGGCGAATAAGGTGACATTCGTCTATATAAGAACCATATTTTAAAGAAAACTGAAAGAGTATTAACCTTATGTACTAAGAAGCGACACAATCGCTGGTAACCGACACATCGCTCCGTTTCCATTACATACATACTGCGTCAAACAAACACACAGAAAAACATTTCTCAACGCGAGAAAATGACAGTAATTATACTATTTGTACCATCATGTGTTGCGTTTTATTACTCCGATTGTATTGATTGTCGTCGCGTCGCGATAATACCTTACAAGGTGGTTTATACGGTGTACGGTACCCCATCGTAAAATATAGGCGGGTATACCGTATACCCACCTATATTTTAGTATGCGCTTTAGTACACATCAAAATAATGTAAATGTGAACTATGATTTAAAGAAAATCAATAAAGCAATAAATTAAATAAAGCCGCAAAGCAACGCTGTAGGACAGACGGTTTGTTCCTTATAGACTTGCAACTATAAATAATATCAAGAAAACTACCCTTTCCTGCCACTGTTGATAACATCAATTACCTTGTAATAGACAATTATAACGAATAGTGACAAAATACGTTCTAATATCGACGAGTTAGGTAACTGCTAATGTTGAAAACAATTTATATTTCTCATGAACAGGCAGTTAGCGGTAGATGTGCATCTCAGCGAGTAAATTAGACCATTCACTGGACATTGCGACAAAATACCGATAGGTGTCGCAACGAATATCTAATAACAAAGTTGCATGTTCGTCTGTCGCACACTCACGACCATTCGCGTGGAACCGGTGCTTCGAGGAAAGTTTCGAAATTATAGATATTCGTCTGAAATTGTGAAAAACTGATTCTATAATTATTTCTCTTTGTTTCGTATTGCGAGTGGTTGTTGAACTGCGACTAGTAATTAACTAATACTTTATAATGATGTTTGTCACGAAATCGGACCAAATATGTAACCCATAAATTATCATTTGTTTCGGTGTTTACTTCGATAATCACTTCATGATATTTCATTCAGTGTAATCATTCATAAAGTACACGTTTAATTTCACACAATTCATTTCACAGCTTCGTCAAGATGCAGCATGTTGGCGAGCGACTAGTTGGCGATTTGACGTCTTCAATGTAAAGGTTTAATTAAAGGAGATTTTCCATTGGAAAGAGTCCAAAGAAGCAGCGGCCGATAACAGTCATTGACACCGCAGACGATAATTAGAGCTAACCGTCGACTCACACTGACAGAGCCTAGATACTTATTTCCGCTGCAACTAAAACACCTGTGCCACTACCACGGGTCGGGATTGGAATTTATTCGAGTTATGATAAGCTTTATCTCTGTTTTACTTTATTGCGACTGCAAAGATCGAAGGCTACATTTTGAGCTTAAAATTAATACACAAAAAATACCAAACGAATTGAGAACCTCCTTCAGTTTTAAAGTCAGTTAAATAAGATTTACCACTAACGTACTCATACTTAGGCCCACCGGTCCAACACCTTAATTCACTCCTTCAAACTATATGAATACCACATATCAAATAACATTGCAATCCAATCTTCACCAAGAAATCATAACAACACTAAAGAAAGTCCGTCCCATCACATAACAAAGATGTTATCCCGCTGTTATTTCCAGTAGGGGCTCGAGAAACCGTACCCGTCGTAATTTTTCCGCGTTTTCTTTAATTATAGTTAAGTGCGGTAGCGGAGACCCGTGGTAGAGGCGCTGGTCCAATTCCGCAGCATTCCGTTTACTTGTAAGGCTGCTAGATAGTGGGTAATGGATTCCAGGAAACCAGCCGAGACGTCGATACCTATCGGGGGGCAGTCTCTCAATCATCAACTGTCATTTGGCTATCTACCGCAGACTTTATTGATCTTCCACGGTGGCTGCACTGTTTATATTGGAATTATTTTGAATTGCTTTTTGCATTGATAATTTATATTGGAGATAGGATACCTACCAGGTTAGACATCGAAATATAAGAAGCTAGAAACCAGTGCAGATGCGGATGTGTAACTTAGGTATATATTTATGTTTTACAATCACTGTTATATCTACAGAAGACAATTACTATTGTACCATATTAGGTATAGGAATTAACGATTTTCTACGTTTAGCACTAGGTAGACATTTAACGCCTTAACTTTCACACATATTCAACACGTGATTCTAATCAACAATAAATAAACACAATCCAAATATGCAAATATACCTTCAAATTCCTAAAGTGAAAATGCTGTTGTATTCAATTTCCAAAACCAGCATAATTTCCACATAACCTTGATCTTAAAACCTTAAACGGGGCCAAAAGGGCTTGGGAGGTGTCGAGTTTATGCATTCATAGATAACACTAAATACGAAACAAGCGGCCATAAGCAACCTGTTCGAATGTCATAAATTTCGCCGTCAGGTGTTCCAATAACAAATTGAATTCCACGTGAGAAAGTTTAGCTCTCGGCATCTAATCATCGTCAACAAACAAACTATGATTTTCCACTTTTCGGCCACAGAACCTAATTTGTGTGTATTTTACCGAACTACTACTTGTAGTACTTATTATTCTGTGACCGAACGTTCATGGCACTTCGCAGCGGTTAGAAAACGAAATGTGCGTACCCGTGTCATTACTTATGTTAAACTTAACTTTAACAAGATTTTATTAGTAGACACTTATAATTGGTCTTCGTCGTTTTGATTGAGCGAGTATACAAGCTACAAGCCAGCGAATTGAATAAATCTCAAGCATCACCCGAGTCTAAACATTCACTGGCTCGCATTCTATGAATATTGTCCAATAATTTGATTTTCGATTAATTGATTCGGTATGGCGTAGCATAGGCTTCGTTCACACGGCATTGTCCTGCACGTTTTTTTGCAGTATATGTCTAACGTATAAATAGTGACCATACAACGTACATAGATCCATTCACACGTCGATTGTACTGCAAAAAAACGTGTACCGCTTATTCGTTTAAACGCATACTCAACGGACTTGTCAAGCAAATCGAATGAACTTTGACGTATTCGGTTCGCAGTGGCATATGGTATAGCTTTATCTCCTTCACACGACACGATGTCATACGTTTTTTATCGAATAGCAACCGAAGACCGTTGGCGCCTTCGATACCAATATAAAAGTACAACCAAGCGTGGATCCATCAGTGACGTCTACTCACTGTGACAACTGTGTGGAAACTGGCGGCTATTCGTTTTTCCACGAATGAAAATTTACCATATGAACACCCGGTTGACAATACGTTAAAAAAACTATTACAAAAAAACGTGCAGGACAATGCCGTGTGAACGAAGCCTAAAGTGTGGGCCTGATAAGTTGTGTCGCATAGATATAAGTAACATACAATGTGATAATCTCTATTTATGGGCAATATAGGCGCTATACTCATATGCTCAAGCAACACCGACAAGCAACCAAAGACGTACGCTCAAGTTGTATCCAAAATATGAATCTAATTTATGTTAATAAAGTCTCGGCTCGCCATGTTGTATCGCGAAATGACTTTCCTACCAAAAACCCGAGTTTCTAATAAAAGTAAAAGCGTGTTTTGCGGAATAATGTTTGGCGCTTGTTAATTGCATTTCTTTATTTCTGATAGTTATAATTGGACTGTTATTGTATTTTTTTCTATGAAACTTTGATTGGATATAGCCAAGGTATAGATTCGCACAAAACTGTGTTACAAATAAATCGACACGTGAGTTACACAACTAAAGCGGAAAAATACATAAAGTACCATTGGTATTTCAATGTATTGTTAACTCTTAGAAATAACACACTTTTTATAATAGTACGAAAATAAATAGTTATATTTTAATAACATTTTTAGCAAAAATCTGATAATGAATCTTGTAATGTTCCAGCGTCTTGCCTCCGTTATGAGTTTAAATTCATATACCCCTCTTTTTGAATAATATTTGAATGACTTGTGTCAGTGACCGTACTTACTTAATGAGATGTATATAAAAACACCTTGACCATGAATTAGCCAAGTTTGAAATCCGCAGTTAAAAGAGAAATTTGAAATTAACATAAAACACAGCCGATGCGGAGTCTTATATCATGCTCACCCACACAAACGTTATTATTATGTATATTTATTGATATTCGATCAGAATTATTGAATAACGCATATTTCACAACTGAAGAGAAAATTTTAGAAAATTTCTCCATAATGAGGTGGGTCTCTTTGCTCAATTATTATTAACTCTGACTAAATTATACTCTCAAGAAATAGAAAAGCTTTTCAATTTTCATTGTTGCGCCGGATGCTTCCTATTATTAATAGATACTTGTGAGAATACGTAAAGTTATCAGTTTGCAAATCGAACGTTAATTTATACACTTTTACGTGTAAGTAATTAAAAATTAATAACATTTTGTTTGAAACAGAAAACGTAGTCATCTGTGCACACACGTCTTAAAAAAATATTATTCCTTATACCTACTTTAATTTTGATCTACCCACTTGTTCAAACATTTAAGAATAAATGGAAATAGCGCTAATTTGAAAATAAAGACATTTTTATTGGAACAGGATCTAAGAAGACCTAGTTAACAGACAGGAAGGTTATATGTTGAAAATCTAATGAGACTATAAGGTGATAACTTACCAATCAGTATGGAGAATCCAATAACAAATAATGGTAATCACAACACGACAACAATATGTTCGTAGTTCACAGTCACTCGCGAGTGTTCGATGCGATGTATGCGCGTGCGCGTGCGCCCGTCGCGGCGTGGAGTCGCGGACTGCGCTGCGCCGCGCCGCGTCGACGCCGCGGTGCTCCTGATCAAAGAGGACGTAATAGTACCGCATACCAAGTGTTTACAATTTAACATCCACAAAACCGCAACTCTTGATAGCCCTAATATTCAGACTTAGAAAACTGTTGTTTTAGAAAAGTCATTAAGTTTGAGACTGTGTCGCAAAAAGGTTAAGGATTCAATTCATTAATATGAGAAGCAATCAAGGCAAATCAACCAAAACTTTTGGACTTAAACACAGTAGGCCCATATAGGCTATTAATTAGGACTGTGTCTACGTTAAGATTGACCGGATACATAAGTTGATAAGCCCTGAAATGTTATCGAAACAAAAAAAGACTTTAAATTCGAACTCGCAACTTTCTGCGGTCAATCAAAACAGTCACAACTTTTCTTCCATCAACTCCTGACCTTTATTTCACAAAGACTCATTCTCATTGGACCTCGGTCACTATCGACAATATCAATGAAGATGCGAGATGTTATCAAGGAGGGAAAGTGGAGACCTCACCAAACTCGGGACGCGGTTATAGACCCTGATATAACTCATGACCATTTGCTGCAAACCTTTCACTGAGATACCGCTTCAATACACAATCATTAAGTACTTGTGTATAATACACCTTTATCTAAATTAGAAAATTATAAACACTTGGGAAATTGTAAGTTTTCTAGACTTGGAGTTTGTGATGATTGAAAATATACGAAGTCAAAAATACTATCTACAGATTATTTAATAGCTCTAAAGAATTCTATGTCATTTGCCGTGTAGGCTATTGGAATTATGTTATTTTCAAATATCGATGGCCGTAGGTTCAATTGGTGTAACTGACAAAAGTCGTGAAATGACTTGAGTATATAGGTTTTCTTAGTTTTTTCCGCTCTTTCGAATGGTATAGTCAAAATAAATCTAGCTTTAAAAAAAATACAGATACATCACATTTTTTGGGTGTGCTCTTTTCAGATTTTCTACAAAGTTATGGTGCAAGTGACATGTTACTTATATATACAAATCAAATTGGTGTAAAGTTAGAGTAAAACTCGAAAAAAATTAACCTACACTTACACCAAAATGACTTACCCATACAATTATAGGGCATTTCTCTCTAAATAACAGCGATGAATAATGCCCACAATGCTCTTTACATCAGAATGAATTAGTTAATTTTATTTTTTAACGTCTGCCGCATGCCAGAAGAGCTGTGGGCCAGAACAGCCACTGAGTGGCAGCCAGATCCGGCGAGCAGGCGACGCGGCAGACCGAGGCGCAGGTGGCGGGACGATCTCGACGCATACCAGACCAACTGGAGAGAAGTGGCCCAGAACAGGGATACATGGAAGGAATGGGGAGAGGCCTTTGCCCAGCATTGGGACACAAACGGCTGATAATAATAATATTTTTTAACAAGTCTTACACCACTTTGACTATTTATTTCTTTTAAAAATGTTCATCAAATTGATGTAACCAACAACCAAATAAACTAAGGTAAAATAGGTGGGTGTAACAAACAAGAGGACAGAAACACATTGGTGTTACTGACATTAATTTATAAAAATATGGTATATAGCGTCTTTATTCTTATATAAGCCGAAAGCCCGCAGAATTCTAAGCATTTTTGTCAAACCAGATCATAAAAAAGATTCATACATCAAAAGTTATGTAAGATTTAGTACTAAAAAAAACTTTAAATGCTTCTCCTGAACAATCGTTCATTGTCAATTACACCAATTGAACCTACGGCCATCGATATATTCTGTTGACACGTTTTAAAGATAACGGACGTCAGGCACGTTCTTACTTCATTCATATTTTGAAAAAAACATACAATCGAATTGAGAACCTCCTCCTTTTTTGAAGTCGGTTAAAAATACCTATAGCTGACACCGTTTTCAATAGATGGCTGGAAAAGTACAGGAGTGGGACAGATGCAACTGAAAATTCCATAATACCACACCGTATGAGTATTCCAACTTACTTGTACGACTTGCATCTCCGTGCATCTGGTGCCACCCACCGGACACTCATTCAAAGTGACGCCACTTTTCCTAAGATAATTTCTCCGTGGTTTCACCGCGGCCTTGCGCCCGCGCCGGCTCGTCGCATACATATTTAAGCTTCCTCCTCGCATCCTACTTCCCTTGTTTATATTCTAATCACTCAAGGCCACGGACGGACGTGGAATAAATACCATAACGACAACTAACCGATTTGTATGTACCGATGTATCTGCGCAAAATCTCGAGAGAAAACATTTTCTCTTTATGGAGATATCAAGGAATTCATTTGACAAATTATTGTAATGGGATTGGGTGTGGCTTTATATTTATAAGGCGTAATAAATAACGATTAACATTCATTTTTGACATTTTATAATCGTTCGGCCTACAAGCTATTAGATACTTAGGTTGTTATTAGCTAGTTGCGTAGTTCTATGGTTATATTGATGGCGTCGCATTAACATTATCATTACGATACAAAGTATGGAGGAGAGCATAACTTGACATCGGACTAACGGCGTTTACAACATGATATTGTCAATAATAAAGGTTGCGTCACTCGCCAATCTGTGAACTGAGACACCTCTCAGGGTTGGCACCAGACAATACTAATACTAATATTATGTAATGCATGAGACGCTATGGTGTAGTGGTATCAGCGACAACGAGGATGTACAGGAATGTAAAACAATGTTTAGTTCATTATTGGATGAGTGAGCGTCATTGGTATTTCATCCTTGATCCTCCCTGATTGAAGTTCTGTCTCCAACTCCAACTTTGCAAATCTAATGGAGTTCTTTCTCTAACTCTGCAGGCTGTTTTATCTTGTAGACATTTTCAGACCAACCGCTGTTCGACTGATTGCCATAATATACTCACTATAGTTCGTCATTTTATAAATCAATTTTTCCTGAAACTGTCAAATAATACATTTAGCATTAGTGAGGCAACCATACGCTCAAATCTCTAAACCCACGTAGTTATGTATCGGTAAGCAGACACCGAACTCCGATACTCCGCTAATAAGGAACGATGACAACAACTGCAGATTATAATAACTACCTTTTATTCTACAGCCTACGACTGTTTACAGGAAATCGGTGAATATTCGATAAATAAGTATAAACTCCGATGAAATATTGTAGGTGTCAATAGATGTGAAGGAACATGCTGATTAAAAAAAATAGTAGAAAAGCCAGAATCAGTTTCCCCGACAAGTTGTAATTTGTAATTTAATCTCTCTCCCTCTCTCTCTCTCTCTCTCTTACTCTCTTCCTTGCTATGTGTCTCACATGGTGGGATCAGCCTACCTTATTTTTCTCCTCCACTTCGCTTTATCTTATATAATATACAACTAAGTCTGCATGTACCTCAATCAAGAAAAGCGTTGTTTACTCAAATATGAGGTAAAACTATTCTATAAATAAAACCTCTTGTCTTAGTCTTTTGTACACATTATTAACGTATTACTACGGTTTTTTCAACTCAACTTGGAACAATACCCTCTCATCACAGCGGTCTTCAAAGAAGAAGTGAAGAAGACAGCGGTAACTCCGATATCTTCAGTTCGCCGCGGCCACGGGTGGTGCAATCCACTCGAAACGTCGGGAAAATCAAAGTAAAGTGTTTTTACTTACCTCTTGTCTTGTATAACTATGTAAAAAATAGTGTTACCATACACCACATACGAGTATAAATTATATTGACCTAAAACTAAAGTCACATTAATAAAGCTCCTGAACTTGTAGGAGAAAGTATCTTAATTCCGTAATTAATGGTTAAGTTATTAATGTATTCCACACATAATATGTACTTAACACGTAACTTAACAACAGAGTACCATCTCGATCCTGTAATCGATTTGGTAACAAACCAGCAACTCCAATTTAAATAAACTGGTGTAATAAGGCTATTACAGAATAATCTTATGTATTTGAATAATTAGCTTGTAGATTTCTTGCACCTCGTTAATATTCAATCTAATCATAATATCTACTGAATCTGCTAAAATATTTTGATGTGTATTGATTTATTATAATTTATAAGGATATTTGTTGAAAGATAATAAATGATGCTTATCTTCTATCGTAATGTAGCGTCAGTTTGATATAGCGAGGTAACAAGCTGCAAGACAGGATCAATATAACGCACACTTCAACCTAATTGGTCAAATTGCAGCGAGAAATTTCGCTCAATTTAATCAAACGTATTCTAAGTACGTATAGAATACTAATAATTATGTAGTAAATAAGTCTCCGAGGGGTAATCTAATTTGCATCGGCCGTGATAAACATCGGCCCTAACACTTACTTCAAATAGCTAACGAAGAATGCGCGTTGCCTTTTTTGCTAAGTTTATGAAGAGCTCTGAACAAAAGCGAGATTATCGCTAAGCGACGAATTACCCAAATAGTTGGGAACTACCAACTATGTCCGGGGAATGTGCACGGACTCCCGAAGGAATCTCGGGAATAAACGCTCTGTACTTACACGACATTAGACACTTCAATATAATTTAACTAAATATTTCCTGCAGTTCCACCTGGAGCGTGCCCATTATGATTGAGTGAGTGGTAATGTTGGGACAAAAGTTAAAACTGTGTATTTTCTTAAGGTCTAGACAATCTTGGTACCACTTTTCTTCAAAATCGGACGTAAAGCCTGACTAGGAAAGTCTGCATCTACTTAATCTGTTTTTTTAAATCATTTCAAACATTGAACCAAGATTTGAAAATATGTAATGAATTCATGGATATGGTCGACAGAGGTCTACGATTAGCATCACTAAACCTGTTCCCACCTGCATCACCTTTACAGGTGTCAACAGAAGTCGCTCAGTCAAAGGTAGTCGAAAGTTAACAACAGATCAAGGTCCACGAAGTATCACATTATTTATAATTTAAACCTTCCATTAACACAGTGACCCCTTTACCGCGCCCCGAGGGGCCATAAAACACGTACATCGTTACCAAACATGCCCATTTTATAGAAACACATTCATACAATTAATTATTACTTAATTTATTGACTACCTGAGGAATTCGATATTTTAATAGGTTTATAGGTGTGCCTTATCGGTGTGGTCATTTCCTGTTCCTTGGATGTTAAACAAGCTTAATGGATACTACAGTCAAATGATGTTCTATATTTTTGGAGCTACTCATATTTTATTCTTATTTAAGTATTGTAATATTGTTGCGGCTGACGCAATATATATTCTTTAAGTACGTACTCTCGTATTTGTACTATTGATTGAGGTTCAAAAGACAAGAGAGAGAAGTCTTCTAAACGGGAACAGACAAATAATGGAGTATCAGGAATACTATTGGCAATTTTAGGATACGAGCGGATCCCTAAAAATCCTTGAATAAACTAAATAGAAAAAAATGGATAAGTATTAAAAGGACCATATAATTTTATAATTACGTATTTCAAATATATATATTACACTTCGATAAAACTGATCTTTATTATTTAAAACTCGTATAATGATACAGTTCTGTGTTTTAAACCCATTCTTTGCTGGTGTGGTTGTATGAATGTTTGTGTAAGAATCGTAAAACCGTAACATAAATGGAGGACCCATATCATTACATCTCCATAAAAACAATTGATATGTTTTTGCCGCAAGTTACAGGGTTAATAGAAATGACTCGTGTCTCTATGAGTTTAATTACTTTTATGAGTCGTTTTACAACCCGCAAAATGGGGTTTAAAACTGTAATTTAATATTTTGATCTGGATAAGAACACAAACCTCTTTGGTGCGTATAAGATTGAAACTAGGAACCGTGATTACGGTTCCTGTGGGCGGAATATGTTAAAAAAGCGAAGTGTAAACGTAGTTTCAATTCAAAATGAGTTGTATTCACTTATACCCAAAAAACAATATGTATTAGATATTAGGTACCAACGCAAAATATATCCAAGACAGAAGAGCAGACATGTCTTATCTTAGTCCATTTAATAAGTTTTCTGTACAATTTTTAGTATAACAAACTAAGTTATTGAAGGACTGGGGTAAACAAAAGAGTCTGTTTAACGTCTTGTCTCTAGTAAGTGGCCCCTTTGTAAGTTTCCTAGGACTAAAATTACTAAAACACCGTCTAAGATTGTCTGGACCAAGGTCTGCGTAGGTATACTTATGTAATTTTCCATTTCAATATGTGCTATACCATTTTTAAAAGAGTATTCCAAAAATGGTGCGCACAAAGCTAGGTAACGTAACACGACAGTAGTAGAGTGCGATGCACGCGGGTCAACTCGCTCCCGATCACGCCGCTGTTCTCACACCAATAAAACTAATTTATACTTTCACAATACCATTTGTACAACAAAACTGTTGGAATCATTCATTTTTAGGTTGTATTACGTCACTTCACAACATTTTAGTTGCAAAACTATAAGTTGTAAACTGTTTATGTAGTTTGTGTATAAATTAAATTTCACGTTGTAATAAATATTGGAAAGTGGGCTCTTTAGCTTCTTAAAACATTTCAAATCGTCTATTAAGGTGGTTACGTAACAATTGATAATTGGCTTAATTAAATGTTGATGCCTTCTTTGAATTTCTTTTATTTCACGCTTACATTTACATAATACACTCGGGCCTATCTGATGGCTGTCATAATACTCACGATGAGTCTGCATTAATTAAAATTACATAAAACCAATTAGATAGGGATTTATCTCTATGTTTATTTGTGTTTTTTTTTTGTAAGAAATATTTTCCTCTAAGTGGCGAACGCGCTCATGTCACCGGGAGTCCACATTCCGGCCGCGAGTCCTTCGCCGCGGGCTCCTCAGGGCTCCATTATCGCCTCGCATCGCATATTGTTCGTCACCACATCGAGCGCATCGCATCGCCAGTGCTAATTGGACTACGCACTTGTCATTGCTTAGATAACACGCATTCTACATTCAAAATTCAATGAGCTTTTGTTAAAATATATGCGAAAGTGTGAAATATTCCTTTCTGTAGGCAACTTCTATTGAGTATTCCGACATTGGATATGCAAACACTAGATTGAATCTTTTAAAGAATAATACTAGTATTGTGTGATATGTATATTTATTGTATTGAAAAATTAGTAAGTTAAGTTTACCAAATAAAGCTTCGTAATAAAACACCCAACAAGTAAATTTGTCTCTTGGACTCTTCAGGTTTGTATAACTTAATTGCACGTCAGAACAAAATACAACTTCTTAAGTACACTATGTTATAGATAATAACATATATTACTATACTAGTTCTGAATAACTGAGCATTAGAACAGAGATGTCTGTATTCGATACGTGTCCGGACTCCTGTCCGAGTGTAATATTTACAACAATCGCACTCGGCGCGCAGTGAGAAGTGAACAGCCCCTGACACTGCATCTAACAATACATCTTGTGGGAGAACCGACCAGGAAGAAACGCAACGATTTATTAAATGCGATTTTCTATTAGTGGCCGGGCACCGGGCAGCGGCCAATTTAATTAGCCGATCACACGGAACGATGCAATAACAAAACGCAAACTGAATTTTAGGTTAGGTTGGAGTCACAATAGTTTCTAATATAAGGAGGTGTTATTAAATTTGTTTAAATTTAATTTATTTCATTCAAAAATCAAACCCCAGGTATAGTGGAAGGAGTTTTAACACCAGACCGTGAATAGATAGACAAAGACCATGTTGACTTCTAGGAACACCTACATCTCTCATTTGCTTCGGAAATCAAGCGACAATTTTCCTTGAATGAGTAGATTGAAGATTAAGGAAGTACTACATCAATAACTAACACAACAACGCATAAATAGTTGTTGTTAGCTTACGGTAGTTAGTGATTATATTATCTAAGACTAATAGATATAAGTATCTATGTATGTAGCTGTATAGTAACCAGTTGCACATCCTCTTGCTAAGTAATGTCTATAGGAAGATAAAGTCGAGGTAATAAATATGCACGTTTTAGTTATTTACGAAGCTTGATTATCGAGTTTTAATAAAATATAATGTAATTTGTATAAATAAAATAATTTCGTATAGTTCATTGTATAATAACGCATTAAGGTAAACCGGTGTAATCTTTTATGAAAGTTGAATATTGAATTGAACAAAATTTATGTATTTTTAATGTTATGTTTAAAATATATATTTGGATGGCGCTGTAGATAAGCACGATGTTATGACATCATCATATTAGATTAGATGAATATTGTGATTAAATCATTTGTTCCGTACAAAAGACATCAACGCGATACTCATCGCACAGGCCAGGAACTACGAGATACGGAGGTTATATATACATACTTTCTGAATGTTTGTAAGCGCCTAACTTCAAACGAGTGCACCAAATGGACCAAATATTTCTTTGATGTGTTCGTTATTGTCTGGAGAAGGTTTGTATGAAAAAAAGAATGGCAAATAAAAATATGGCGGGACGAAGTTCACCGGGTCAACTAGTTTTTAATAAAGTTAAAATAGGATCTAAATATTATAATAATTAAAAACCGTTCAGACTTTTTATTTTCATTATTTCACATATTTTGAATTTTGTCATTTACTTACCCGGTCCCCCGATTTTATTTGAGTAACCGAACATATTATTTTAATGTACACTAGTTAAAATCTCAGTACCTACATCACCTGTTTGGAACCAACAAAGCACCATAACACGTTGTAGTGCGCGGGAGAGCGATGTCGGCAATTAATTGCGCGCACCGATAGCGGGCGCATCGATCAGTGCGCATGCGCGCGCCAGGTGCGCACCCGCCAAGTCAGAGCTTCGTAATTGAATATTAACTGTATCTGTACCGTGTACACTATTGTTGGGTTATCAATTACATGTAGCATTATATTCCTCTGTTTATGAAATCTTATTATTTGTCTACGATAGAAAGTTATCAACTTTGTTAACTAAGTTATACCTAAGTTATAGTACTTACATATCTAGATAAATGAGAATTTAATATGTATCCTGTTTAGTTTATATATGTGCCAAGAATTCTCTGTTCGTCTTTCATTGGTTGATTCCTGGTTTGTCGGTTTCTCCATTTAGGTACGTAGGTGGAATAGGCCCTTACCTTAGCTTAGGCAGAATTTTGGTACTGACCAACTACAGACTGACTAGACAAAGCCTATTCAAACTAAATACACTAGATGCTTCTATTCACAATAAGTTTATGGGTACAACACGTATAATAGGTATAAACAGCGTAAAAATAACACCACTAGTACCTCGCAGCTATTAAGGAGGTTAACAAACTCATTTATTAATTTAATTAAACAATTTTTAGCAGAACGTGAGCCGGTCTCATTTTCAATTACGTAAAAGTCGATTCATTGTATTTACATCGATCCATAAATCACTGTGTTCGATAATTATTTCGGTTAGAGCTCAATATTAGGAAATAAATTAAAATATTAGCTAAACAAAATGTCAGTGACTCAAGAGTTTTCGTTACTACGATTGCTGTGGGAATGTTTTCACTTCTAAATCATAAAAGTAGGCAATTATGACTAAAAAATAAGATTTTCGAGGTCTCGTGTAACACAAGGCGGAGAGCACTAAATACCTAATAGGTTCTTCAACTTTTATAAATACCTACAGTTTGTGCTTTTATATCCCACTACAACATCAAGAGCTACTGAACTACTATCCAAGTACCTGCCTGTGCCTGATGAACTACCTTTCAGATAGATTTAACCCTTTCTGTTTGTTAGCGTGTTACTACACCAATTAATTGATCGTAGATCGACGGCATCGATCGATGGTGGAATGGACTAGTGGTCATTGATCGATATAGGTAAATAAATATACATCGGAGGAAGAAAAACTATCGATCGACGTCGATTAATCCATGCCGTCGAACCATGGTAGATCGATTGGTGTATTAATACCCTTAGTGCCATTCGCTTTCTTTAATAAATAGCTACTTAATGAAATCCTAAGTAGTCCACACATGTTTCTCAGTATTTACAAGTGCTTACAAAATAAAAATAACAATGGAATTTTTATCATATTGAGAACGGAACTCGCGGAGCCTTGTTTTCGGGTATTGTTCCACGCGTAATTTGATCGTGAGATATTAAGTACGTATTTACGGTCTGTAATAGATATGTGAGGTATCTATTGTTAGGTAATGAGAACACAAGTACCTGTGTAAATAGATACAGCCTTTTGCTTAAATTTTACTACCTAGGTACCTCAGTTTAGTATCTAATTAAATGCTACCGTGCTTCGGAGGGCACGTTAAGCAGTTGGTCCCGGTTGTATCAATCGTCCGATCAACAGGGTTGACCACTATCCTACTCGAAATTATTTTTTTATTTAGTCAAGAGCGTCGCATTCTAAAGTCTGCAATTCATACCTTTCTTTCAATCTTCTAATCAACATTTTGAAGTCGATTATATATCAAACCAAAGCATTATGTACTCTCAGTCATACTAAAATATATTATTGTCATCTGCCTCACCTACCTCAAAATCCGCAAACAAGAAACGACAACCTCTCCGTGCCACATTTGTTTGCTGCAGTTTCTCCTTCGCTTTATTTGAAAATACTCGTAACTTAAGTAGTTTTCTTATAATTTACTATACTCTGTGGTATGTCAAAGTCAATGACAATCACCTGTGAGTGTCAAGAAATAATTAGGATTAAAACGTCACTGTCACTACTGTCAGTGTCTAAATAAAAGCTTGGTTTGATTGATAATTTGCTTGCTTGTTCTGTTTTTTATCGATTGTATATTTTAATTCATGAAATAACATTATTTCTGAAATAAACAATATAATTCCTTTCGATTCTCAACATTGTTTTCAATTGTATATTAGTTTAAGTGTAAATCATGGAAGACATAAGTTGTAGTGAGTAATCACAAAGTTATTGAGTTGGCTTGGTGTGGGTACTCTTCCAAACATGCTAAATATGTGAATATACCTTGTTTCAGAAGAAGAGTTGTTGGAATTAAGTGATGTGGATCAATCTGCGAGCGAGGAACTGAAAGAGCCGGATGAGAAATCTAAGAAACGGAAGAGAAGACGGCGCGAGTTAGACATGGTGAATGAGTCTCTTTTAGCAGAGTTATTTACAAGAAAGTAACTGAGAACTCTTATTAATACCGACCAACCGTTAAAAGAAGATCTACGTTAAGATATGACAATAGACTGACTATAGAATTGATAACAATCTCGTTGAAAATTTACAGATAAAATTGTCGGATGATGATGACACTGATGATGAGGGTCTCGCCAAAAAGCTGTTGCGGCACTTCAGTCCGGGACCCAACTCGCCGGCCTCACACCGGGAGCCTCGCACTTGTGTGTTAAAGGTAAAAACTATTACGTTGAACCCACATAACTAAACATTATCATAAAGAGTTCAAACTTAGGCGGCCCCTAGACGATCAATTATATTGCGCAATATTGAATATTGTGCAATATAATTAATCGTCTAGGGCTAATATTGAAGACGGCGCAATGATTGAACGAAAGTTTGAGCGAGTTTAATTTTGCACCATATTTTTTTATTGCTTCATGTAGGGTCATTATTGCGCAATATTTTTTAGTCTGTGTTTCGTCGGCAAGGAGGACACACGCGTGCACGCTTCCCAAAAATGGCAGAAAAAGATAATAAGAAAGTTAAGGAAAGGAAGTTTATCGTCGAATGTATCCAATTGTACAGAGAATTGTCGTCTTTGTGGAATGTCAAGAGCAAAGAATATCATGACCGTGGTAAGAAAAGAGTTGATTACGAAACATTGTTGTCTAAATATAAAGAGATGTTTCCTGAGGCAAGCAAAGATGACGTGAAGAAGAAATTCAATTCTTTGAGAACCAACTACCGGAAGGAACTTAAGAAACACCTTCAGTCGATGAAATCCGGATCTGGTACAGACGACATATACCAACCTACTTTATGGTATTTTAATGAAATGTCTTTTCTACAAAATCAGGAAACCGCATTGGATTCACAGTCTAGTATGGATACTCAGTCTACTATACATAGTCCGGGAGAAGAGAGTGAACATTCTAATTTGGACAATTATTGTAAACAGGTAAATTTTAATTTATTTAATTTAAATGAATACATAAAGTTGTAGGTATGTTTTAGGAAACCATTTTCTCTTGCCAGGGAACTGCACCTTCGTTGTTACAAAATCCATTGTATTCGTCTCGTGCTTGTTTTGCGATATTCAGTGAATTTTTTTATTGATTTTTTTCCAATTGTGTCAACTGAAATACTTCCTTTGATGGTGGGTGTATTATTCCTGACTCGTTATCTTCACGAAACATGAATGATGGAGATAAGTAAGAACGGGATTTCCTCAAAAAATTGTGTAGATAACAACAAGGCAAAACAATTATCCTTATTTTTGTAGGATCAAAAGGAAATGCTCTTTGAAATACTTACTCCACGAGTAGCTAGAATATCGAAAACACTTTCAACCATCCTTCTAGCACGCGATATCCGATAGTTATATATTCTTCTCTCTTTTGTTAATCCAGTTTGGCTATACGGTTTCAGTAAATTTTGAAACTTTGGAAAGGCATCATCCCCAACAAAAAAGTATGGGGGCTTTCGGGAACTTCCAGGCAACAATGCAGGTGGTGGGATATTTAAAGCATTAGTTTTTAATTGCTGTCCAAATGTTGTATTCTGCAGCACACCTCCATCTGATACACGTCCATTAGTCCCTACATCAACCATAATGAACTCGTAGTTAGCATTTACAACCGCCATCAACACAATAATGAATGTTTTTTTGTACTTTAGTAGTATGATCCAGAACCAGAAGGTTTCTTTATTTCCACGTGTTTGCCATCTATAGCACCGATTACATGAGGAGCATTCCACTACCTCTCAAAATCCTTGGCAACTTTTTTCCATTCCTCGGCAGTTTGTGGTAGCTGAAAACAAAATAACAAATTGTTTATCTTTTTCAGGAAAATAGTTCAACTATTGAAGCTGATCAAGTATCTACATCCTATGCAGTTCCGAAGACAAAAGATAAAAAATTAAAGAGGAAATCTGACGATGAACTTATTCAACTTGCAGTTAACCGTCTTACACAGAAACCAGATGGATATGAAAACTGGGGTTTGTCTTGTGCTGCAGATTTAAAGAAAATGGAACCAACACAGCAAATCTTTGCTAAGAGTGCTATTGCTGCCATTATCATGGAAGGACAATTAGGTCTTTTACATCGCAATTCGGTTAAAATAAATACTCCAACAGTAACCATAATAAATAATTAAATGAAAAGATGTCTTTATTTACCTTGATTATTTTCTTCAAAACATGTGTTATGGCGTCGCAGGTTTCCATAATTATTAAGGAAAGACTTTGTGGGGAAATAGCACTATGAAACTTTAAATCTTCTAGAGTATTCCCAGTAGCTAGATAACGTAAAGCCGTTGAAAAGGTGGTATTGCTTCCCTCATGTTTGTATTTTTTTTTCTCAATTAATGGCGTGACCAATTCTAGTAGCACTTGAAACTGTTCCAAGTCCAATCGTACAAAATTTTTGAAGTCTTTTTCCTCAGTTAACATCAACTCTTTTAAGAGATTTTCGTTAGTGTATTTTTGCCTTTTCATGTACCAATCTTTCGACCAACGACGTGTTCGTTTACGTTTACGCTTAGCCACAAGCAATATCACTATAGCTGCAGCTGCAGCTAAATCTTGTGTGGACATGTTTCTCGGGATCAAACTATTCTCCGACTGAACAAGAAAACATTGCACAATTTTCTTATTGTGCAATATAATTGACCGTTTGGATTCAAAACGCAATTCAATCTTATTGCACAATTAAATATATTGGACAATGTTATTGTAGGTCTAGGGGCCTCCTAATTGACCGTTTGCATTCAAAACGCAATTCAATCTTATTGCACAATTAAATATATTGTACAATGTTATTGTAGGTCTGGGGGCCGCCTTAAGAGCGGCCAACCCGTCTTACTTTTCATACAAACGCTGTTACGTGATTACGGCGTTGTTATAGATCTTTCTTTGAAAATTTTTAGCTAATAAGTATCTTATGCACTATATCTAGGTTTCTATCATAAAAGAAAATCAAAATTTTTAGAAACAAATTCAGTATAAGCCTCCGAAAACCGGCTTTTTTGCACAAATTTTACCTGAACTTTGGGCGGTCATATTGTACTTATAAATTGTAAAATTAAAGAAAATATTATGATAGAAACATCGTAAATATAATGGAGATTTTAAATAACAATCATTTATTTTACAAACATGCAAGGTTTATTAATAAACACGTATATCCTGGAACATGTTTTATGAAGATTCCGCACACTATATTTTGTTCAACGTTATCGCGGTCTCTCTTGCTGGTTGACAAGTGACGGAAAGAGGTATGCGGGGGAGGAGTCTATCTATGAATGGCGCACTCGCTCGCTAGCTCGCTAGTTCGGTCGCTCGCTCGCTTTGTATATAACGTTCTTCGTTCTTTGTAATTGTATTGTGCCTACGATATATTTACTAGCTGCGCCCCGCGGTTTTACCCGCGTTGTGCCCGTTCCCGGGGAAATTTAAGAACCACTCGACCGATTTTGTGCAAACTTCACATAAACCATCTACTAAATAGTCCGAACAAAGCCTAAATATTTAGTTTGGATAGGTCAACCCGTTCACGAGTTATAAAATTACAACGAAAAGTGGCATTGATTTTTGTATAGGTACCTATTTCCATAATATCCCACACGTATGTTCTCTCGAACTTATTTGTACGCAATAATAATGAGTACTTTGATTATGTCGAACAATGTTTTTATATATCATCAATAGATTTAGCAGCGCACACCAATATCCAATTTTTGTGGGCATGTTTTTCATACCTTTTGGGTAACATTATTCCAATTTGAATACGGATCCCTTTTAAAAAAAAAAATACCTCGCCTATGTCCGTACCTAAAGTGTACGAGTACTTTACCAATAGGTGAAAGAATTCAAACAAACAAACAACTATACAAACAAAGTTACAAACTTTACATCTTTATAATATTAGAATAATAGCAATGTGCGTGAAGCGAGTAGCGAGTATCGGAAGTAGCGAGGTAGTGAGGCGCGTGTACTAGACCATATCACAGTTTAAATTAGTTTCCAGTAGGTATTAAATTAATAAATTTGAATTTGAATTTATATATGATTTTTGAAGCAGCGTTTTTTGCATTAATCGATTATATTGTGCTGTTTTTGGTTGTTTGAGTTGTTCATTAACTTATTCAGAGATAAAATTTTATAAATTACCGGGAATAATTAAATCTACTTATGAAAAAAACAGCATGCATATTTATTATACACTTAATGTTTCATTTAAAATTAATTTTATTTGATTGAATAAAAAATACTCACAATCAAAAACTAGAAGAAAATATCAAGTAGGTGTAAAAAAATATCAAGATGCAATTAAAATAGTCTAGGCGGGCAGCCCTATCGCATCTGTGCGTTCAGCGCGTGTGTAGGTATCTAACTGAAGAACAGAGCCGAGTTACATTACTGGTATTACTATACTGTGATATTATCATGAATCTCCTCGTACGTATCGTCAACGGCCGTCCGCCCCGAGTGAGCGACGAAAGTTATCGAATGCCAAACGAGCGCTCAGGCGCTTTCTCTCTCTTTTCGCAGTGCCTCTTTTTCTGACATTGCGCTAGTTGAAACAACAAGCTTTTCAATAATGTTCGCGTTGGAGATAGACGGCCCGGGAAGGGCCCTCTAAGAGGGCCCTTCCCGGGCCGTCTATCTCCAACGGACGGCCGTTGACGATACGTACGATGAGATTCATGATAATATCACAGTATAGTAATACCAGTAATGTAACTCGGCTCTGTTCTTCAGTTAGATACCTACACACGCGCTGAACGCACAGATGCGATAGGGCTGCCCGCCTAGACTATTTTAATTGCATCTTGATATTTTTTTACACCTACTTGATATTTTCTTCTAGTTTTTGATTGTGAGTATTTTATATTCAATCAAATAAAATTAATTTTAAATGAAACATTAAGTGTATAATAAATATGCATGCTGTTTTTTCATAAGTAGATTTAATTATTCCCGGTAATTTATAAAATTTTATCTCTGAATGAGTTAATGAACAACTCAAACAACCAAAAACAGCACAATGTAATCGATTAATGCAAAAAACGCTGCTTCAAAAATCATATATAAATTCAAATTCAAATTTATTAATTTAATACCTACTGGAAACTAATTTAAACTGTGATATGGTCTAGTACACGCGCCTCACTACCTCGCTACTACCGATACTCGCTACTCGCTTCACGCACATTGCTTTTATTCTAATATTATAAAGATGTAAAGTTTGTAACTTTGTTTGTATAGTTGTTTGTTTGTTTGAATTCTTTCACCTATACCTAGGTAAAGTACTCGTACACTTTAGGTACGGACATAGGCGAGGTATTTTTTTTTTAAAAAGGGTTTTCAAATTGGAATAATGTTACCCAAAAGGTATGAAAAACATGCCCACAAAAATTGGTTATTGGTGTGCGCTGCTAAATCTATTGATGATATATAAAAACATTGTTTGACATAATCAAAGTACTCATTATTGCGTACAAATAAGTTCGAGAGAACCTACGTGTGGGATATTATGGAAATAGGTAGGTATACAAAAATCAATGCCACTTTTCGTTGTAATTTTATAACTCGTGAACGGGCTGACCTATCCAAACTAAATATTTAGGCTTTGTTCGGACTATTTAGTAGATGGTTTATGTGAAGTTTGCACAAAATCGGTCGAGTGGTTCTTAAATTTCCCCGGGAACGGGCACAACGCGGGTAAAACCGCGGGGCGCAGCTAGTAAATATATCGTAGGCACAATACAATAATACAAAGAACGAAGAACGTTATATACAAAGCGAGCGAGCGACCGAACTAGCGAGCTAGCGAGCGAGTGCGCCATTCATAGATAGACTCGTCCCCCGCATACCTCTTTCCGTCACTTGTCAACCAGCAAGAGAGACCGCGATAACGTTGAACAAAATATAGTGTGCGGAATCTTCATAAAACATGTTCCAGGATATACGTGTTTATTAATAAACCTTGCATGTTTGTAAAATAAATGATTGTTATTTAAAATCTCCATTATATTTACGATGTTTCTATCATAATATTTTCTTTAATTTTACAATTTATAAGTACAATATGACCGCCCAAAGTTCAGGTAAAATTTGTGCAAAAAAGCCGGTTTTCGGAGGCTTATACTGAATTTGTTTCTAAAAATTTTGATTTTCTTTTATGATAGAAACCTAGATATAGTGCATAAGATACTTATTAGCTAAAAATTTTTAAAGAAAGATCTATAACAACGCCGTAATCACGTAACAGCGTTTGTATGAAAAGTAAGACGGGTTGGCCGCTCTTAAACAGGTTGTTTGTAAATAAAATTTGGATACTGAAAAAGCAGTTCAAACCTTATATTTAAATAGAAATAACAAACTTTATGCCAGTTTAGATAACTCTTTGGGTATCTGTTAGTATTTCAAGTAAGTACTAACCTCCAAATGTGATCTGTCCCCAGGCCAGTCAGAAGCGCCGTCCCCTCTCCCGCCTCCTTGAACAGCTCCTTCGGAACCTCGAGAAGCGTGATCCCAACCAGTTCTTCGCGTGGCCAGTTAACGACAACTTCGCACCAAACTATTCAAACATCATAAGAAGACCAATGGACTTCTCCACTATGAAACAGAAGATAGATGATAATGAATACAAGTCACTGAATTGTTTTATTGTAAGTTTTTATGACTATTCTTTATTCATTTTCTTGATATGACTAAATTAGATTACTAGATTGGCCTTTTAAATTAGAGGATAAAGCAAAGGATGCCTTTCCATTAGAGTTATGCTATCTTGCTACGTTTGGTCCACCATTCTTAAATGTACCATAGCATAGCTCTGTTGAACAAGCCTCGTTAAGGTTTACTACCCTAATCAGAGAAATAGTTATAAGCTGATACCCAAAAAAAACTGTAATGCCTTAACTTTTCTGAGGAAAATTTGTATTGAAGCGAACTACAAGTTACCTTACATTATTCTTCCAGAGTGATTTCAAACTAATGTGCAACAATGCCATGAAGTACAACAAACCAGGCACAGTGTACCACAAGGCGGCCAAGCGGTTGCTGCACGCCGGCCTCAAACAACTCACGCCCCAGAAGCTGCGGCCTCTCGGGGACATCCTCACCTACATGTACGAGATACCCATCAAGGAGCTCGGCTTCGACATCGGGAAAATGGATGTGGTATGTTCAATGTTCATCAGTTCGTGAGTACTTCATAATTTGGTATATTCCATCAATAGAATGTGTATGTTCAATGTAGGGCCATTGAAATTGTTTCGGTATTTTACAGCAGGTTTTCATAGTGTTGTTTACGGCTAGAATAACATCTTTGAGCAGACAGCACTTTGTATAATATTTGTATTGTATGAGCGGAAAATATCTGTATTATTTGCAATTATCGTATTCATTCAGTAACTTTGAATATGGAAACAACTTGAGTAAATGCGACCAACTCGTAAAACAACTTGTTATTTCCTTCGTCTTTGCAATACGAGTATTATGAACCTCAAACATGTGTGTTGACTATTTTATTTATCATTACGAGTACATACTTGATCATATATAAATAACTTTTTGCAATGCAGCCGCTTAGGACTTACGGCAGAAAGGTGACACTTTGAATAATATAATAATAGATATTAGGAATATAATGTAGTGTCATGTTATTAGCGATAGCACAGTTTTGTTGTTTGTTTTTGCTTATGTTTACTATATGGGAGTGTGTGTGTCCGGCAGCCGGCTGTGTGACCGCGGCGACGCATTGCATGAAATACTTCGCTATTCATCTCGAGGCGCGATCTGGTGATTGGAACTGCAGAGGACACGATACTTTAAAATGCCTTTTGTTTACTGAGTATGATTATAAACAGGTAGAAATAAAAATAAGTAACGTAACGAGTTCGTATTGTAACTCACTTCCCTCTCTGTTTACGTTTGCAACCATTTTGTTTTTTTTTTTTTCAATTGGCTAATGATCGAGCTACGAGTATACAACCAACAACAAAAAAGCCAAAAATCGTCATACGTTACCATACCACCGAAATTCTATCATTGTATTGACCTTATAAAAAATCTAACAAGAACAATCCAAATTAAACAAAAGAACAGTGTACCTCAGCGACCAATCAGCAGGCCGCGCTCTCCGCGTACATAACACAAGCACTATGTGTAATCGTGTGGTCGTCAGCAGAAGGTGCTGAAGCGCAGCAGCCCGCTGAAGAGCGGCGGGTCGGAGGCCGAGGTGGCGTCGGACGGCGCCGCGCCCGACGACTCGCACGACCTCAAGATGCAGATGGAGGCGGCGCGCGAGCTGCACCGCCGCCGCCTCGCCAAGAAAGGTGACCACTCCGGGGACCGGCATACAAAAAAACTGATAATACCGCTATGTTTTCCCCATTCATTTTACTCTCTTGAAGATCTCTCGAGGAGAATAGCACTCGGCTCTACTTGCAAAGCAAAGTATCTCCACCGCAGCGATGACATGCAACGTTTAATATAACAAGTAATAACCTTATTATGAATATAACCTCGTTGATTGTGTTGCCGCAGCGTTCCCCCGCATGGCCGGCGACGGCACGACGACGCTGAGCGTGGCGGCGCGCGCGGCCGGCGAGCGCGCCTCGCTCGGCCAGCTCGTGGGCAAGCTGGCGCACGGCACCGGCTCGCTGCACAGTGAGGAATATTGCTACATAAATACCTACACCATACACTATTATTAATCCCGAAATTCTCAGAGGAACGAGCATTACTCGTGTTAAACCGCAGACCGCGACAGTAGTATATATTGACAGTACGTTTTCCATATCAGTCCCCCGTGAAGACCGCCGCAACATCGCGAAGGGCGTGAAGCCGCTGCTGTACGGGCCCTTCGCGTCGTACGCGCCGTCCTACGACGGGACCTTCGCCACGCTCACCAAGGAGGAGTCGCATCTCCTGTACCATACGTTACGTGAGTACCAAATTATATCGGAAAATTTTGACCAAGATTTTACTAAAGCAAGCACCAAAGGAAACCAAGACCAGTAATTTTTAAACTTTTGCTGCCACCATAACTCCAATAATTGTAATTCTCGGTTGGTTCCAGCGTCCGAGACGGGCCAAGGCAACGAGGAGCTGCTCCGCTTCGCGCCCGACTCGCCGTGGAGCTTGTTCTACGACATGGAGGCGCTGTTCCCGGACCGGAAGCAGCCCGAGCCCGCGCCCGCCGCCGCGCCGCCAGACAACGTGAGGGAACCATTACTAGATGTTCACCGCTCGCCGCCCTACCCGCATAGTACCTGTTCTCCTCGAAATATCGGGATAAAAAGAAGACTTTAACCTTTTGAATATTATTAAGATTATTCTATGCCAAAATAATTATTTAATTCAGAATACTAGTACCTGAGATAAGCCTTCAAACCAAGTGAAACTATCCAAGTGTTCACGTCACTAAACCACCAACCGTTCCCTGCAGGACATATCGTCGGTGAAGATCGACGTGGAGTCGCTCCGCTCGCTGTCGGAGCTCGGCATCGACATGGAGTTCCTGGGGGACGTGGAGGACGAGCTGGCGGCGGCGCAGCGCGACTACGGACTGGCGCCCGCGCTCGCCGACTCGGCGCGGCTGCTGCACGCGCTCTACAAGGAGCAGTGGGACAGGTCGCCGCGTCTAGCATTCATGACGTTTTCATCGACATCAATAATCAAATATCAGGGGACACTAATCTAATTCAAACATCTCTTGTAATCATCTAATCTTTATTACACATCTTCTCTATCTTCCACACAGGTTATCGGCCCCGCTCCCGTGGCACCTGTCGCTCGTCGCACGTGCGGGCGCGGCTGAACGCGCGGCGGCCGCCCGCGCCGCGCACGCGCTGCGGGGGATGGCGGCGCGCGTGCCGCCCGCCGCACTCGCCAGTACGCAACAAATACGGAAGGCGATGGGTGTTACACTCGATCATCTAGGTAAGATATCGATTGCAAGTAGTCTCAACATCACCATGCGAACACCGTAACAGTGAATATGGTAGACAGCCGAATTTTTAAAAAAAATTGTGGTTAGAACCATTAGTTTACATTTGTACCTACTTGTATTAGAAGCTTAGAGGTTTGACCACATTAGCCATTGGTTTCAATAATCTTTTTTCATCATACGTGTACTTGTATAACGTGACGACTTAACCCCACTTTCTCTAACATTCAGACACCCCCATGGCCGTAGACGACTTCGAGGAGATGCACGAGACGCGCGACACCGCCTCGGACCCCGACTCGCGCTCCAGCCACGACAAATAACACCGCGCCAATGTACTGATAGATATACTGTTTTATACATAATATAAGAAATATTATTATTATAGGTAATAAGTTTTATTTACCTACCTTAAAATAATTTATCTACACTAATGTTGTAACATTCTACTTATGTTTCCAATACTTGACTTATAATTACTACTGTTATAGCGCAGACAACAAAACAATCAATTTAAGCAATTTCACATGATGGTATAATATCCTAAAACATCGATATCGATATCGTAAAATCTCATTATAACATCAATAAAACGCGACCAATTAACCTGGCGAGCCTTATGTCAAAATCCTCATACAAGTTGTATCAAATTTTGATATTAGGCTGGCTTTTGAAAACAGTTGGGTTATACGTGAAAACTTCGTCGAAACTACATACACAAAACTCTTTGGTAAGATCTCGCTCGCTCCTGATTGGCCCTACGCGCAGCTGCGCTCTCATTGGTTAGATTTTAATGGCGGCAAGTTCACTGTGACAATACACGTACGCGTGAAAAACTATTGTGAGCTTTTACTCTTGTTGTTTGATTAATTGCATTAGTGAAGATAAAGTAGTGTATGCAACTGCATATAACACGGGTATTAAAACACTCGTTACTATTATGAAACTCGCTGCGCTCGTTTCATAAACTCACACTCGTGTTTTAATACCCTTCCTTATATGACAGTTGCATAAACTACTATAATCATGCTTCCCTATTGTGCCCCATGGAACTTCTAGTTCACTAGTTCTACCAATGAATAAATTGAAATAATCATTCCGAAGTACTAGGCGAACATAATCCAGCAAGAGGTTTGTCTGGGAAGCTTTTAATACTCTGACAGGGCTCCATTGTGAGGCTATTCATTCGAAGCGTTTCAATGTCTATAACTCACTCATCTACAACTAAATTTGGACTAAATAAAATAACTAGTGGACAACCTCTTGGTATATTATGATCGCCTGGTACTTGATAATACGTCAAAGATATTTTATAAAACTTGTTCCATTGAAAATCTAATGGAACTATAGTAGTCAGTCCTGCAAAGTGACAAATAGCCACTGAAACTATGAAAAATGATCTAAAAAAATCAAATATTTTATTGGGAGGCAGCTCAATCCAGATTATTATTGCCGAGGGGTGTGATATATTTAAATTTTTAAACAAATAAAGAATTCTATAACAATTAAACAAGCAATATACTACTACTAGCGACATCTATGAACCGTTGCTGTTACTAAAACAGAGTTTCAGTTCTCGTACAATGTCCTAGATGTCGCTAGTGGTCTCTCTCGAACAATGTTCTTTAGTATCCTTAGCATTCCGCAGTTTTGCACTGCACTTATCATTATTACTTATTGTTCCTCGTTGGGGTTGCTGGATAAGCCCAGTCTTATTGAGAGGAATGCGGAGGATACAGATCCAACTCCTAGAGGCCCTTTGGAGATGTTTTCATTTCAACATCTTTATTATATTATTCAGCCATTGCTGACACACTGCTGAACAAAGGCATCTCGTCTATCCCTCGAGTTCGTCCCGCAATCTGCCCATTGGTCAGTCGCCTTCATTATAAGATGAGCTTGCCAAGTTAAACTTGCCGAGTTCAATTCAACTTCCTAAGTTCAATTCAACTGTGTAATTCATTAGGTAAGTTCTAAAGTCAACTTGCAAAGTTCATAAGTCAACTTGCCAAGTTCCGGAGTCAACTTGCCAAGTTCAAAAGTCAACTTGCCAGGCCCGGGAGTCTACTTGCCAAATTCGGAGTTCTGAACTTGGCAAGTCAACTTCTGATGAGTTCTTATTAAAGCAGCTCTTAATTATAATAAAATTAAATCAAATAAAATATAAGAGCACCTTCCTGAATGCACGTCAGTCAATTAAAGGATTAATCTATTGAATAAAAAGCAATATAAATTCTTCAAACGCCATAAAAAAAGTTTGCAAAACGTTCTCCCCTCGTTTATAATTGGCGAATGGATCACACTTCCCTATTATACTCGTGCATAGGTTATAGTGGTGATGAGTCGACGCGTGCGAGCGGCGGCGCGGGCGCAGTCACACGCGCCGCTCGTTGACATGGCGTGCAGGTGATACGGAGGACTGCGATGACGATGAATCGACGTTCCATTTTTAATTGATTACATTGTGTGGCGATAATCGATGTCCAATTACGTTATTGAATGGTATGTGTTGTATAGGTGGTGTAAGGCCAGGTAGTGTTGCAAGGTAGAGTCCGATCGTACTAGTGAGTTTGGTTCCTAGCCCAAATACCAAACACTATCAATAAATACTTAAATTACCTAGGATCGTCTATGAGTTGTAGATACCTATTGTGCATTAGTTAAACTATAATGGTCACCAAATTAGAACTTGAATCTTTAATCGTTCAGGTAATTCTAGCTCTACCAAATATTTTATGAGGTGCATAACAGTTAACTACTTACGTCTATCATTTTTATTTAAAAAGCAACTGAGTTCTATGAAGTCGATGTTCTTATATCTACTAAACCGCATCTGATATTAAAAACCGTGCCATAACTTTTTAATCTTACCAAATGTAGGTAGGTATGTACTTATAGTTACTAGAAATCACTTTAATACATTTTATACTTCAACATCCCAATCAGACAAATTCCCCGTAACCTGTCACCACTCTCTGAAGCATGGATTACTCATACATCCCGGTGACCCTCTACCAATACATTAGGGCGAGTCCACACGTCACTGTATAAGTAGCTAGTTCCCATTGAGCGCGCGTGTGAGTCGGTGCGCCCGCGCACTCGCACGCGTCCGCGAGGGAGACACTTAATACTCTGTACCGATCTCTATATGTTACAGTAGATTGGTATTTGTCGATATGAACACTGCATTATGATTACAGATAGGGTGAAGGCACATGGTATTCTCTAAATACCTTTTTTGGGTGAACTATGAACTCTATTGTTTTTATAGGAAGAGTCGTAAGTTACGTTTCTCAGGCCTTTGATTAAAAATGTCGTAGTTGTAAAATACGTTAATTAGTAGATGGGTAACATGATCAAAGAAACACTTTACGTAGAAATCGCTTTGTCTAGCAGGTGGCGAGGTTGGCGCCTGTGGTAGAGTCTACCCAACTTGACTTTGATGTTTTAAGCTTATAAGTTGAATATTCTGAATATTAGTCTGATATATTTTGAATTCTTTACACATGTAGATATCTTAATAAAATAAAATATTTTACTTCATATTAAAATAATTATATTTTATTAGATACTAGAACTTTCTTTCTGTATTTTGCTGTGTAACCGATTCGTTTCGTCAGCAATTTTAAATAATCCATTAATATCATCCTGACAAGAGAATTAAACGCAATTAAACCAAACTTAATTAATGGACACACAACAATGGTATCAAATGCAAGCTTAAGTTTCGTCAAACATTACGCGCCCCTCGCCGCCCCCGAGTCACACGGGAACCACTCGCTACAACAAACTACCCTTAACGAAAACAGATAAAAATGAACCTTATCTCAACGTAGTAACGATTAGTAAGAATGTCAAGTTGCATTAGTGCAATTGAAACCAAATACAGTAATGTAAAAATGATGTTTCTTATTGTTAATTGTATTTATGCTGCGGTAGTTGAACAATATTACGGTACTTTGGAACTCAATTGATAAACCCTTTTGATGATTAAATATTTTTTGTGTTAAAAAAGTTTCTGACGAATTGGTTACCTCTTATTTTCTTAAAGTCCATTAAATAAGTCCATTAAGTAAGTAAGGACTAGTACAAGACTCACTCTTTAAAACTAGGCTCTAGGCTCTAACGAAGCCTTTAGGTTGAAAAAGTGGTTAAATACTTCGTTAACCTAGGATAACCTAGAATTATATTTTATTTAGGTTTCTTTTCCCGATTTGGATTCACTGAATGTCTTCTATGCCTCTCTAATTCAACCCGCTCACTCCACCTCTAGTTATGAATAGGCACATAACGTTATGAGCGTGAGACGAGCGGGATCAAAGCAAACTGTGTGCGTGACGTCTGCGGGGAGTACTGAAACCATTGCAGGTCTCACTCGATCGAATTCACGTTCACGTTATAAAGTGCCGTTCAGAACAACCTTTGAGTAGATACTGTGGAGTAATTAAGGGTAGAAAGAGGTTGAAAATTATATCACAATATAAGTACCCACCTCCTCGCGGTTTTACCCGAGTTGTACCCGACCCCGTGAGAATATAAACCCATTTAAACCATTTATTTCCACATCAAAGATATAATGTATCCCATGTGTCATTCTGATGTACATACAGTTTATAATATAGTTTTGTATTGCCGTTTTCATTTAAATCCGTTCAGTACTTTCTGTGTATTTATAATATTACTAGAATAAGCGATATAAGGTAAGTACCTGAACATCACAGACTGAACCTCGACGACGATACTACCTCAGTCTGCATACATATCCACAGGCAGCTAGAAGAACGTATTCATAATTTGAAAGCACGATGTGCTTTTCCTAAAGTACCTATTTAGACTGACGTTTCTTTAGTAGTCACTCCAAACAAACAAACGGATAAACCGCAGCTTATTGATAAACTAATACAAACATTATTTTAACAAACAATAAAAGAGCTTCAAATCCATTGAGTAAACCACTGAATGACCGGTAGCCGCGGGCTGTTTGCTCGAAGCCTCGCAAATAAACAAAACGTTTGTATTATCTGCAAACTCGACGAGTTTATATTAGTTTAGGTAACCGTGGCTTAAACCTGTATTCTGTTAATCTAAAAACTCTATGGTTCTTTATGCCGTGCCCCATGGGTCCTTTATTAACCATTTTGCGACTACCTCCATCCTCCTTGCTCTACCTACACTCTATACTCGCTGGCACCTGTCACAGAGTCCCACAGATTATTCTCACGCCCACAAAAAAACGGGTTAGAAAAAAGCTCTCATGATTCCTTCATTGTTATTTTTTATTACATTTGAAGAGCATTGTTACAGAATTGTGGATTTAACATTCTTTAATATGAACTGAAATTCGATTCACATCACATACCTACCGATATTCTATGTATTACTATCACAAAGACTAAACTACTAATGAGAAAATATAAAAACTTAATTACCTAATAGAGTAACCCATTGAGATATATGTACTACGTACATATCACTCAATGGAGTAACCTATTTTATTATATCCAATGGAACAATAAATACAAGGACAATATCTTAAAAGCATTGTCGAAAGAATTAGGGCACGATATATCTGAAATCCAAACTACAATAGAACATTTAACAAACACAAAGGGAATAATAAATGAAAGCTCTAATTCCTTCGGCCAACAGACCCGCGATTCTAGGTCACAGCTTAAGTCTTAACGTCCGATATAATTGATAGCTCCGTTGTCCAATACGTGAGACAACGGAGCTATCAATTATGTCGGACGTTTACTCATTTTATTACATTTTTAGAAATAATTAAGTTAATGAAAAAGCGGAGCAAAAATAGAATAATTGAATTATCTCCCGACGAACAGAAAACATCCTCGAAGTAGGTACACATTCTTATTAAATTATTTTAATTGAAGTTCGTATTGGAAATATTGATGTTCATTTATCTGATTTTACCTTAGTTATTACGTTTTGCTCGAGTGCTATTACTTGCACTTCATACATGATATAACATATTGAAGGCATGGCAAAGCTTAGCTGTATTATGTGCGTTTAACATGATATTTTTTTGTATGAAGAAACTTTTTTCTTTTCCAATTTTGTCCTAAAAAAAGAGTTACTTTTTTATGTTTAGGCTCGGATTAAAAAACAATGAAACTAACTCCACCAGACATCTTTTATACGCAACATAAGCAAGAAACTTTAAAGGGATTATCTTAATTCAACAAAGGACGGTTGTAGCGACAAGAGGCTGACTCCTAATCTGATAGGCTTACAGACAGACCGACACTCCGCCATTGTAAGAGGTAAGGAGTTGCACTCCAAGTATACCGATCGGATCAAATACCAAAATAAGATCGAGATAATAAGATTTCGTCTCACTGATTTTGTTTTGAACTAAACAGTGCAGCGATAAAGATTTTTGCATCTGCTCCTTAGATACCTGAACGATGGATCTTATGTGGTATTCCATGCCATGGTCAAGAAGGTATCTCGAGATCGTTTTATCGGGAGGGTACATATACTTATGTACAATTTATACTAATCTAATATATAAAGTTCTCGTGTCGCGGTTTCGTAGTTAAACTCCTCCGAAACAGCTTGACCGATTCTCATGAAATTTGGTGTGCAAATCAGGTAGGTCTGAGAATCGCACAACATATTTTTCATCCCCCTCAAAGTTAAGGGTAGTCCACCGCTAAATTTTTATATGGCAAAACAACATTTGGCGGGCTAGCTAGTACTATACTATCTATCTATACTTATACTATAAAAGGCCCTAATCTTAGAAACCACTAATCCGATTCGAATAATTCTTTTTGTTATCGATAGCCACATTCAAAGGAAAGTTTATAGGCTCTTTTTCATCCTTAAGTTTCCACGCTAATGGGTATAACGAGAATAAAACCTGGGCGATACAAGCGTGCTAATCAGGTAGTGCTTAGGTACCTCGGGTTTTTACAGGTGGGAAGAAATAATAATCTTGAGATTATCGTCAAGACAACGAGTCTGAATATAATTCAACTAGCAGCACCCTGCACCCGCAATGCACCAGTTTCCCATGGGAATTTTAGGATGAAAAATAGCCCTTAACCTACTCGTAGAATGAGGCTATCTAGAACGAGGCCGTATATTACAAAAAGATTTCGCGTTCAAACAAATAAACTCTTCAGCTTTATTATTAAATAGAATAGATATTAGCCGAAGTTAAATAGATCGTTGGATGGTTGAATGGTATTGATAAAGCACGTGGATGATTGTAGTGCATCTTGTAAGGCAGTGCGGGCACGTGCGGACAAATCGTGCGGCGCGGCTGTCGGCGGGACATCACGCGACAAACAACGAACTAATTCAGGGAACTTTTCGGTTTGCTTCGTGGGACTTCACTCAGAAACGATTACGATATTATTTACTGAAAAGTTAAGAAATGTTTGTAAAGCTTTAATTGTATAAGCGTTGAAACTTTCAAACGAAGGCATTTCATGACAGCATTTTCAATAAAACTTTTCGCGGGATTATAAATGCCTCGTCATTATTTCGGAGCGCACTTTAGATAAAAGCCGTATTAGAGTAACATGTATCCAAGGAATATAAATTGTTGCAATATTTTTGCCACCCCCTATACATAATGAACACATAGCATTTCAGTGAGCTAATGTACCGTGTTAATCTTTATCTACGCCTCGGGCGCCCTCCCCTAGGCCTCGTTCACACCACGTCCCGCGAATTATTTCATTTCCTAATTGTTACCGTTTCCCATCGTGCGCCGGCACGAGGCCGGCAAACTCCCTTTTATTTTACAATCACTCACTCTTAACAGCTCAACAATAAGTACCAAAATACAACAGCGGGATTCCCAATTAAAATTTTGGCAATGGGTTGCAGCGAAAGTGCAGTATTCGATCTTAACGGTGAAGGGTAAAGTTGGATTTGGTTTGATTGAAATAAAAATTGTTTGTGATTGGTGATGTAGTCGGGTTTGGCCGTATGGATGGGGAAGTAAGGTCGAGTATGCAGTGTGCGGGTGTTTGTGGTGTAGTGGTGATGTGTGGAGTGTGTCGGGGCGCGTAAGGGCGGCGGCACACGGGCGGCGCGCGGCGGCGTGCGGCGCACACTCCGCGGCGGGCGACTCACGCGCGCACACGTGTCGCTCTGCGCCGACGCAACTCACCACGCACCGACCCGATACACTGACCCACATACTGACCTTCACATTGAAAATAAATTAATTTGTGAATTGTGATCTATTGCAAACTGATACAGTAAACTGTTGTTAAAGTACTGAAGCGAAGTGGTTACAAATTCAAGACCTGTTTACAAAGTGAGAATGGAATACCATCATAGACACATGGATCAGCCAGGATCTCTGCAGGGAGCGCAGGGCCCCGGGCAGGCCCCGCAGTGGGGCTACGGCTGGGGCCCGCCGGCGCCCGCGCCGCAGGCCCCTGGGCCGGCGCCGCGCACCAAGAGGACCCACTCTGAGAGTGAAGACGACGCCTTCTCGGAGGAAAGCAGCAAGGACGCACAGTGAGTACCCCGCTCACGACTCTAATCATTTGCTAACCGACGACACGTGACGGATCGCCCGGACCGCTCTGAAAGCAAAACAAACTATCAAACTTATAATATTAGTTTAGGATAGTGTTAGGAAAACATTAAGTTTATTTTCAGTAAAAGGTTGTGGGTAGTCCCAGACTCTAAAATGTTTAACTAATAAAATGAATATTTACAAAGTTGGGATCCATACTAATATAATAAAACCGAAAGTAACTTAGTTTATTTCTGTATATTGAGTTTACCTTTCTAGGTAATATCAATATTACCATTTAAGTAACAAACTACAAGACCAACTGAAAAATAATAAAGTGAAACGTAAAAGATCGGTGAAAGTGAAAATGTGAAAAGCTTATCTACTACGCCGTAGCCATACAACTACGCTCGTAGCGTTACGAGGCTGCTACGATATTCATAAAGACTGCCGTGAGGGCTAATGATTCGTGTTACGTTTTTTGCTCACTCCTTGTATGAGTAAACGTTATACTTAAATACTGTTTTATACTCTAGGTCTACAGGCGGTGACTCCTGTCAGCTGATGACTCGCAAGCGCCGTCGAGGAGTGATCGAAAAGAAACGGCGCGACCGCATCAACACCTCACTCACAGAACTGAAGAGATTGGTACCAGCGGCGTGTGAGAAGCAAGGCTCCGCTAAACTGGAAAAGGCCGAGATATTACAGCTGACTGTCGACCATTTGAAGATGATACATGCCAAAGGTTAGTTATTAATAATTACCAATAATTATATAATAGTAAGTTGAGTTGTTGTGGCTCTAAATCACTGCCTTTGGGTTTGATGTTCGAATTTTAAATAGAGTACTTTTATTATTTTTAAGTTATTTTTAGTATATTCGGGATACGAGAATCCATTGATGTTTCTAAATATAGGTATCGTTGTTCAACATCCTCGTAAGGAGTCTACATGTGAGTACATTCGTCAAATATTCTGTATATCATTGATCTTCTGTTGTTGCTGACCTGTATCAGTCATGTACTAACATGTATGATATTTTATTATTCTGCTTGCCACAAACTTTTCCGGCGATATGTTATGTGTTACCTGCGCGTGTTACGCAATCAGACAGCTGAGCCGAATCAATCACTTTCTTTGAATATCTCGACGTCCCGTACTCGTGGAGTCGCACAAACACATCGTCAAACAACCTGCTTCCGTTCCAACCAATTAATAAAGAATCCTAACGGTGTATAAAAAACGTTCAAAAAGCGAATTTTGCTTTTCCTGTCTTTTGATACCGAGTTTTTTTATTAAAAACTGTTACTTTTCGCTCTCGTCGGATAACGGAACATCCCGACGCAAAAAATGTTACCGAACATACTTTAAAAGTGTTTGGTAAATGAAATTCTTAGCAGATTTCTTGATAAATGGCTCGGTTTAAAGCCTTGTTTAAATTCCAATGAATTTACTTTAAATGTTAACGAGTATTGCGATTTAGTTTATTTATCAAAGTAGCACGGTTAGCTGAGTTGTTATCATACTCGTAGGTATCATTTAGGAACAAATTTATTTTCGGTTTAGTAAAATTTGATTTCTGAGATATTATAACTGAATTACTTTGAAATTAATTAAATAAGAAAAATGTTCTTTCGGTTTAAAGTTCGTCCTAGAAAAGCCAAGGACAGGACAAAGTCACCTCTTGCCACTTGTTTTGTCACTATATTATTCGTTTTTTTTTGCGGTTGGCCTTCTGAAGACCGATTCCCTCACAGCAAAGACTATAAGCTTGTAAGCTTATTTAAAATATTTGTTGTAATTTTAATTAATTGACCACGTATAATCAAGCTACATTTTCTTTAAAATTTACGAATGTTAACTTCTCTAGTGATAACAGAACATGAGAAATATGTGGAGATATTATTAAGACGATGACTTCAGAGTTGGTACTACGTTTGATATTCACTAATCATATAAACGTAGCATTATTTGACCGATATACAGTGGAACACCACAATGTTACCTGACAGTACTTCCCTAATCCCTACATTGATATGTATGACCAAACAAAGTGCAGACATCTAATCCAAATAGTTGTATGATGCGGGAGATCACCGGCGGGCCCCGAATCGTTCCCACGTTCCGTTTCCGGGTGCGACAGGTGTCGATGGCCGAACGATCCGAGTGCCACTAATATCGGCCAAATCGTTCACAATACGGCAAGAAATTAATTAGATATGGTGATAGTAGGAACTATTTGTTGGTTGTTTGGCGTGGTTGCGATTGTATGCCGATTTGTATAATACAATGCATGTGTGGGTGTGGGTTTTGCAATAGGTGTGAATAGTTTTGTTGTTTATTGGATGTTTGGCTCATAACACGAAAGTTCAAGATTTGGATTGGGCTATTATATCTTCCCAACATGTTGTCAAAATCTATGTTTCTTCAAACTTTTTAAACTCACACGATTTGCACTCATTATACTAAATGAAACGGGTCTGTATCGCGTTAGATAATTAAACGTATTTACTAAAATACGTACCCGACGTTTCGAGCGGATTACACCGCTCGTGGTCACGGGAGAACTCAAAGAACTCGGAAGTTCTCCCGTGACCACGAGCGGTGTAATCCGCTCGAAACGTCGGGTACGTATTTTAGTAAATACGTTTAATTATCTAACGCGATACAGACCCGTTTCATTTAGTATAATCTATGTTTCTTATTTTAATTACACTTTAACTAAACAAAACAAACCAACCTTAAATAATAAACACGCACTAGCTGTACTTAGTTTTAGCAATAATATAAAATATTAAAGAATACTCTTAATAAAAATATTTAATCAGGAACCCACTCCAACTAAAAACTATTAATTACAAATCACTAAACATTTGCTAATTAAATTAACTTGCGAGAATTACCTAATATAAAATAAAATCAACAACAAACAACTTGGACAACTAATATAATAAAGCTGAAGAGTTTAACTTTTTGTTTGTTTGAACGCGCCAATCTAAAAAACTATCAATCCCAGTTTAATTTTTTTTTTGTAATGGATAGCCACATTCATCGGACGGACTATAAACTATTTTGCATCCCGATGGCATTTCCGACGGCACTGCGCGGGTAAAACCACAGGCGCTGCTAGTTTGAAGATATGATTGAATACAAGTATACAGCAATAATTCAACGGTATTTATATGTACATTCTAGAAACTTTCTGAAGTGGAAACAGGCCCAATGCCCAATTAATCGGTTCGAATGTAATTACTCGTAGTACATGAATGAGTGTGCGATGGTTTGTCTGTCCGGAGATACGCGGTCGGAGTCGCGTGCGGTCACTAGTCGTCCTGTGTCGTGAGGCGTGGAAACCGCATCCTCCTGGTATTCACTTAAATGTCAACGGATTTAACCTCTATTGGCTAGTGATTGTGGTAATTAGTTTATTGTAATTATCAGGGAAAGGATGGCAGTTATTATATTATTAGAAAACTTAGGTATATCTAGGGAATAAAAGTCGTTAGCATACCGGTTTTTAAAATTAACAAGATCAAAATATACCAACTATGAGCAAAGGCACGTTTTATATCATTCATAAAAAAGATTCTACAAAAAAGCCCTATCGATCAATAATATAACCGCATACTATGGTAATGTGGTTTCACTCAATAATCTGACACATACGAAATCGGATGAAACCACGAGACACCCTATTAATTAATGAGGCATCAAACAGATTGACCGCGGCGGCGGCGCGGGCGCAGGTATCAATGGCGTGACGTCACACTGACAGACGGACTCGCACCTGGCGCCAAAACCGGCAGGAAGTTATGATCAGGATCACAATGCACTGATTAGGCGCAGCGGACAATGCCGCAGTCACTTGGCGGTTGGGGCTCCGTCCCGGACAGTGGCAAAAAAAGTTTGAAGAATGTGTGTGATCCTGATTAATGGGTTTATGATTTAGTTTCGGATTTATTTGTTTAATGTTTAGTTCTTCAATGAGATACGATTTTGCCCAGCAGTGGGACATTACAAGCTAATACATGACATATTTAATGAATACTTCTCGTAACATACGTAGTTTTAATTTAATATTCACTGAAAGAAGTTTGATTATACATGGTTTTCTGTATATGTTGTACTAACTTTAAATATCTAAATAACGTAAAAGAGCAGAGGTTTTCATTTCTGTCGGTTATTATCGATATCAATAAACGATTATTTACCGTCCATAAATCCCCACATGCGATTAGCCATCCCTTGCTGCACCAGTCAAATCAGCACTACCCCGGGGAGGGTCGCGTGGGAACGCTAGTCGCCGCCCCGTCCCAGCGCCGACCCTCCGACCCTCCTACCCTCTGGTTCACTCTCGACGAAATATCGAAACACAAATAACACAGAATATTGTATTTCAATAAGCTTTGTGGTACCGACACCGATTGATTTGCGAATATAATATGTATTGTCAATTGAAACTATTTATTTGAAACATACGGCTCAGCAGATTCGATTGTTATTTTATTGTTGCTGAAATTGTTATAGAATTATATAATGATTTGACCAACATTATTGTTAGTGTAATTGTGTTAGTTAACAATTTAATATTATTTTGCTAATACAATTTCATAATATTCAAGTATCAAACAATCATCTAGAATTATCCTCTTGCTATTTAAACATGCTTTATATTAAGTAAATTATTTACAACAAAAAAATATATATATGTTTAAGTCGTACGCATTTTTATGACGCACGTGTAGTAAATTATATTGGTAAAACTATTTTACCATGTCATCCCTATAAGTGATCTGATCACAGAAGGGTTTGACAAAAAGTGTAATATCCCAGTAATCTACATTCGCTCAATGTGCTCACGCGCGCATTGTGACTGAACCGGAAGCATCCGGGTTGCCAGTCTAATGCCAAAGGGTTGCCACACCTGTGGACAAAAAAAAATATATTAAAAAAACACTCGAAGACGCCAACTGCAAGAAAAGGGAGGAAGCAACACAATTACATGCGTATTTTTTAAAAATTTCTTACTTTTGAATGCTTCTCTGGGTATAATTATAGAATAGTGAATGACACCCCTAAATGGTAAAAATATGGGACACGTCGTAGGATTTGTTTTATCTTTGAATTAATTGGACCATATTTATTAACTAAAAAGTAAATGCAACATGAACCCACCATCTAGAGTATATTTATTGTATACTAAGTTCATATTTACGGACATCTATAACTAAAAGCTACCATCATTGGTTTTTACACCCCAAGAAATAAAATTGATCCAGAATAAATCATAAATAACACAAGATACGTACCTACTATTATTATTCAATTCAAACTGCCCTAGAATAAGTACAGTTTTCTTGTGCCCTCGCTGGCCCGGTGGCATACTGACACCGCCACGTCAAGTAGACCTCCACATCCTGAATGAATCGCTCCGATCCAATACAATGTTAGCGACCGCAAAGGGGATAACGGCTCTAGTTAAACTGGTTCTTCGTGTCCTGTCGGAAGAAATCCGGAAACTTGGGGTTCCGTTACAGATTCAGTGCTCCATCTCCCTTCCACTCCGATAGGAAACCATAAAGACATCCCTCTCGGAACTTGTTGCATAAGAATGGGAAACTAGGGTTGTTGAATGGAGGTTTGTCCCTTGATCTTTGTCTTGTCCATTGATACGCAAAGCGTTGCGCCATGTGTGCCGCGCTCAGCCGCAACAAAGAGATTTCACTAACAGCCCAAACGAAATAAGCTTGTTCAAGTGACAGCTCCTGATAACAATACAAATTATGTCAAATAATGTACAGTGTTCGTATACACTATATAATAGAATTTTAGTACTTACTGTATCTGTGCGTTGTTTCAGGACTGGACACGTTCGCGTACGACCCGCAGCGGTACGCCCGGGACTACCACAACATCGGATTCCGCGAGTGCGCGGCGGAGGTGGCGCGCTACCTGGTGAGCTGCGAGGGGCTGGACATCCAGGACCCGCTGCACCTCCGGCTCATGAGCCACCTGCAGTGCTTCGCGGCGCAGAGGGAGCTCGCAGTCAAGTCCACGAACTGGTACCCGCAGTACCCCGCACCCGTCGCGCCGCAGCCCCAACACGGGTACACGGAGCTGGGACACAGACAAGAAGTGCCCGTGTCGACAGCTTCCACCACCATCACGACCCCGGCCGCGCCCGCGCCGCTGCCCGCCGCACCTGGCTACGTGCACTACCCACCCGCGCCCGCACCTCACCCCGCCCCGCCTGCGCCACACTACCCTGCGCCCTACCCGCACCACCCCCCTCACCACCAGTACCCACAGAACACCTCCAAGCCCTACAGGCCCTGGGGAGCAGAACTAGCCTATTAGACTACACTTTATATAAATATTTGAGACCGAGCCGTACATTGCTTATGCTCAGATTAATCAAATACTAAAACTGTTGTATACGATCTCAGAGTTTAACGAAAGTATATTTTTGGATAATGTATATAAATATAAATAATGTTGTATATAAATAAGTTGTAATATTATAATATATTTTATTCGTAAGTTTATTGCTGTGCGTGTCGCAGTCGGACCAAAACGAGAGCTTTTATATAATAAATGAATCTATTACATCGAACGGTTTGTTACTCTGCAAACAGCTCGCCTACTAGAAGTTGGTGTTCAAATACTTTACATGAAGGGACTGAAACTAAAACGAACTAAATAACAATATGTATATAGACTTAACCAATAATTTTAGAAATAACTAAAATAATGCTAAAAAAAAATTTTAAATGTTAGTACAAGTCATAATTGTGTCATTACCGAGAAAATATTAGGATTAGGTATAGTGAAATGTTTTCATTCAATATGGAACGAAAAAGAACCTATTGGAAATAGAATATTTACTTAATAGTCTGTGAAGATGCCTAAAAAAGTGAACAAGGTTGTGAAACAAATTACAAGTTGTTAGATCAAAGGATTGAGTTACGATCAATTTCTCAAAAACGAGCTTATTTGGAATAAGCCTCATAAAAACCTGTTATTGATAGAAAATATCAAGAAAATAACTAATAGGTACTTAGGGTGCTGAGCGGAGCGGACAACAATAACAACTCATTGTAATGGCCAAAAACATGCATTGTGATTGGTCAATTGAGATCCGCTCGGGTTCGTTCTGCCCGAAGAAAAATGCACCCTATGCTTTGCGCACATTATAATTAGGCTGACTTTAGCTTTACAAAACCTATGAAGATATACTAACGACAAGACGTCTCAGACTGTTGCGACTGCAGTCTACCCTCACCCTTAAAAAAGTGGTATCATTGTTTTACCTAGCCCTTTTGATCTCTCCATTGTAATTGTAGAATATAAAACAAAGATCGTTGCCAGTGTGTCTACTTGTCAATTTATATAAATGTATATTTCCATGTAAATATTGTTTGATATACACGAGCTCAAGAAAATAAATTATTTTTGACAAACTTTTACTCAGTTGTTTCAATGAAGACCTAGCAATGACTACAACGTGGTCACGTTTAAAAGTTTTAGTAAGTATTTGTTAAGTAAGGCAAATGAACCAAGTTACAAGGGTACATACTATTATTCCAAACATTAATAACGATAACGCTTCGGAAACTGCCAACATTTTACCCAAGGTATTATCGGCTACTCAGCTAATTAAGACAGTTAATTATTTCCTGCCAAATAAAACGTATTTATCGCCCTCAAAATACCTCCAAATGCTTCAACAGTCAACAGCCTTTCACGCCGCGTTATCACACAGGTGTCGCGAATGTATCGTGACCCGAGTCCAGATGCTCATAAAAACCGCGTTATACTAAACGGGGGTCAAGTTAAATAAATTCAATAATTCATGGTAGTCCCACTTGAATGCTTGTATGGGATATCGCCACCCCTGGGGTTCCCACGCGCGCCGTCTCGTTCTGTCCAAGGTTTGTTGTTGTTGCCGTCTCGCTCACTCGTCGTACTTCCGACGGAAGGTGCAGGGTGCAAAAACAGGAGTTTTTGTGCTTACGTGTGTGCGCCGTGTGGCGGCATGTTATACGGAACTTACTATAAAACGATGAGTTACGGTTGTTTTTGCTAACTGTGCGAATATTAACTTCGGCATTATTTTTCCCCTTTTCATCCATACATTAAAAACTTATAATAACTTCACATTAGTAACTGACGACAGTCAAACCCTAAACTATTTATATCCACATATTAATATTAATGAGTACCTTATCCAAACACGCATAGTCTGGGAGCAGACATCAAGTACACAATCAATTTGTTGGTGACGCCTCGATAACGTCGTTAGAAGACCTGATGGTAGACGCGGCTACGTGACGTCTTACACGAGCCAGTCACTTAATCTTAAGTCAATAAATACAAGCACTTAACTCGAGAAAGATGCTGGACAAATAAACTACATCACATTATAGATACGCACATTAATACATACCTATATGTATAACATAACATATTATTTGGTCCTTTATGTATTGTATATACTTACCTATTGTTTTGTCTGATCTATACTGTCCCCTGTTGGGCAAAAGTCTCCCCAAGCATCACTAAACGTCCCTTCCTTGCGCCTTCTCCCACCAATCACTATAAAAATCCCAAAAACAAAATTTTACGCAACCTTTATTATATAACCAAAACTTGATTGCAAAACAATTGATTATTCATAAATTGTTGTAAAGATTCTCTGTTAATCTATTAATGCTGCCAAACTGTAGAGCGAACTCATTGCGGTGGATTACTCAAGTAAAGTTAGAAGCATGAAGACTATGGCAGATAATTCTGTTTATGAATAGCTCATCTCAGTTTAAGGATTATAGCATATTTAGTGGGATCGCGACTGGCCGAGTCGCCAGGTAACGTTACGATAAGGAAAACTAACGACTTTCGAATTATAAGTTAATATTTTGATATGAGCATCCCTTACATACCTTACTTACACCACAGGTTAATAATGTTAATTGTACACTCTACCTGATTCCAGTTTCCTACCTAGTTCCTATTCACTTTTATCCGAAACCTGCATAAAGTGTTACAATAATCTCTTCTCCCAGAATTTATTTCCTTGAGCAAAACAATCTTTATTTATTATACGTTATTTAAAACATTAACCTTAACCTGAAATCAAAAACTTTTTACGTTTCTCTACATACTGGTACATATCGTAATGAACTTCGCAGTATGATTTGTGGCTGCCGAAAGTGTGATAACGATAACAATCGGCCGTCGCTACACAATATAATGTAAATAAGTAGAATAATGTTCTCAAGACGTTATGTAAGTCGACCTCATGACCTATAATCTGACCTTTCTAGAGGCAAACAGAACTGCTTACAGAAGCTAAGACTCTATAAGCAGTTGGGAGAGGCGACCCTTCAGTCTTGAATCGAGGGGCGAGCCTTGAGCACTCTGTATAATGATTTCAAAAGACATTTTGGGATAACAATGTACTATATATGGAAAAGAAGCGCTTATATTCCATGGAATACTTCATGTAATTCGAGGAAACTTTAACTCATAGAGAATGGTAACATAAGCATCATTTATTTCCGAGTCTACTCGAAACTATGTTTATCTGATAGTTTCGAAAAACTTAAAGATCTGGTATAATGGCAAAATACCGTCAAGACCTTGATTCATCATCATCAGAAAATAACTCTATTCTGTATCCAATACAGGTCAGTCTGAACAAGTCTAAAACCACAAGAGATACGCAGATTTTTTCTCAGGAACCATGTCATCGATTTTAGACATAAGAAGAATGTCATTGAATTAACCTCCACTCCATCCTTACACGAACACTTTATTCCCTCTCGGTAAAATTTCGTCTAAATAATCTAATCCTCCGAGCTTTTATCTCTCATATTCCACAAAGCTTCGAAACGTTTATGTCGGTTCAACCGGTATTTCGCACCAAATATAAAGGCGAAGAAAACAAAACAGCTTTCCACTTTTGTGGCGATACATTGTTGCGTGTTGCTAAATATAATCCTCCATATTTGGCCGGTTATTGTGGAGAACTAGAAATACTTGTTCCGGGATTTACTCCTTATTGTTCGGGACGCGCTCCCGTATTGATAGGCGGCGGTCGGATCTGTTTGTTTCCATCATGTTTATTATTGAAAAATACTCTAATGAGTTAAAAAACCAGTATTGGCATTTTGCTAGAATAGGCTATAGATGTATAGTTATATTTGAATGACCTTTGTCGCTATACCATGGCGTCATGTCTTTCATTTTTTATATTTAATAGCATCCAACTGGTTTCCGGCTACAAAAGCTCCGCATGAAACTCTTTTCTGTTAATTATTTTATATATTATTCATGTTTATATTTAATAAAACAACACAGGGTAGTGCATATGAGTTATATTATGTATCGATCTTATTATTAACAAACTCCTTACATACAAAGAATAAGAAGAAACCACATGTTTTAGATTGAGATCAACACGCGATAGATCGATGGAGGAATTAAAAATAATTAAAACTAAGTACGTATTTCTATAATATCACAATAACTTTGGTAAAATGCTGCATATTATTTGGTAGGTCTTTGTGAAGGACATTTGAATATCATATTTACAATGCCAAATATTATTTATGAACAAATATGCAAACACACGGTCTAAAACTCGACACTATCACTCCGCGTCGTTCAACATCACGCTTGCAAATACATTAATACCTTACTTGTAAAATAACTTTTCTTAAACAACCATATTATTTAAGAAAAAGAGAAGTTTATATCAACAGCTTTTAAACCTTACAGTAAATAAACATTGTAATTGTATAACCTACTTAATCTGTAAGTACGAGCCAGTTCATAACGTGCTGACAAGCTCGAGGCTCTCGTTGATCATGTTCTGCGCGCGCTCCATGTGGTCGAGGTCGAGGTCGCGGTCCGTCTCGGTCTCGTCCAGCAGCGTGTACTCCGTGAGGATGCTGCTGCTGTCCTCGCTGTCGTTCACGTTGAAGTACGTCACGGTGGCGTAGCAGACCCGCGCCCGCGCCGGGCTACTCCGGGCAGAGTCGTACGCGGAGTCCGACCGGTTGGACGTGTTTGTACCGTAACTCTCCAAGCTGTCGACTCTCGAGCTATTGCAGCTGTTGTATCCGCTGTAGAAAGAGTTGTTCTCGTAGTGGTCGACGGGCGCGGCCGGGAGTGAGGCGCGACAGCCGCAGAACTGCTGGACGTCGATGTCGGCGCGCGCGTCCACCGTGCCGTTGTAGGAGGGCGAACGCACCAGCGCCGGCGAGACACGGTTCCGTGTGGTTTTGCGATTCTTGCTCCGCTTGAACAGTTTGAAGGCCTGCGAACAAAGAACGTCGACTATTAATACGTGTTCTAATTTCTTCTTGTCTATTAATTTCAGAGATAATTGAAACACGAGAAGAAACACACCGTGATATTTTTAAATGGAAATTGCGTAATGAAATATGAAAATATTTATAAAATGATTGTAGTCGTCGTATTCTTTGAGTGAAATTAAATATTAACGTTGAATATTAAAACAAAGGCCATGTTTTTGAACAATAAATAAATTGTATTAATTACATTTTACATTTGCTAACATCTTAGTGTAGATAATTATATCTTTGTCTACTTAGACATCAACTAGCTGTAGGCGCACTCCAACGAGCACACAACAATAAACAGATACATGGACACTAGCTCATAGTCCAGAATCAATTGATTGCATAACAGTTAATACAGCTCAGATCTGGGGCACTGGGCCGCACAAATCACTGATAAACATCTAGCACCAATAAATTACGGAGATACGCCTGAATTGATGGCACTTTGTTTAGAAACTTAGTATCGAAAAGATGTACATCAATTTAAATTGGAATTCATTTAACATTATAAGTTGGTACAGGACTTATTCATCCTTTACCTAAAAACATTAAATAGAAACTTTTATTGTCTGCCGAAATGAATAGTGTTCCCACAACTAGTCAAACAAAAAGTCATTACAAACCCAAAGCGTTAAGTCAGAGTGACTGCATTACCCCGGAGTATTAACATATTGGCCACATTGTGACGGTACTCCCCCGGGGCGCCGTGGGAACCCGGGGGCGGGCGCCTGTCCACCTGTCGCGAATATGCGCTGCGGTTACGCGCCGCTGGCGGCGTAACATGCACGCCCGACTTTACAGCCGTTATCTGATAGCGTCAGGTAGTTACCACTATCTGAACGGTTACCAGTGTATTACGGTGTTAAATTATTATGGCATTCAATTAGTTTATATGCTTAATTAATTATTGGCATATCTGATTAACCACACGTTAGTGAATTACCGACGCTAACTATAAATAGATTCGTATGTAGGTTATTCGAGAGATGTATTTAAGCGAATAATACTGGAAAATTATACGGTTATGAGCTTGGTATTTGGCTTGGGCGTATATTTGGAATAATCTTTCGTCTTCGAAATGTTCTCTAGAATAGCTGTGGTAATTAATCTGTTTCATCTCATTTTCGTTGTCTGTAATTATTTAGATACTATAAATTACACCCGCATCAACAACTCAAACCCGAAGCGTAAACAATCGAGAGCTCAGAGGTAATAAATATGTGCATACAAATGAGAGCTTTTTTGCAAGCTGAAGGTCGGAGAGTTCGCACGAGGTCCGCGGACCGAGGCGTGACCACGGGCGGTGCGCGGCGAGGAGACATCAGGTGACCCCTCACATACACCGTGTCACCTACTCGAACATCACTCTTAATATTCATATCCACCAATGTTGATTAAGATAGAAAATGAACCCTCATATGAAGATATAGACAAGAACAACCCATGTTAACAAAGTTAGAAACGATAAGAGTATAATTTTGAAAGCGAGTTGTAAAAGTTCATTCAGTTTCAAAGAAGTTACGCAATAAGAACTTTTGTTCGTTAAGTAAAGTGTGTACACAAGTACAATAAGTAAGTACTTCATATAAAGCTTTAGACAATTAACGAATATGAAAAGTTATACTTTAATATCGCCGCTCTCGTTCGATACGGGTAGCTTTATTTTTAGCAATGGACACTCCTAGCTTATAGTCGAAATAGTAAACAAAGTTGCAAACTTCAATAAACCCGAGCCCTTAAACCAAACGGCCCTACGAACAGGTAAACGACCGAAGCCACCTACTTAAACTTAATCCAGATTAACTTAATTTTGAACGAGTTTATGAAATGTGTCGCGAGACATACCTCCACTTAATTAAAGTCTGTTTGTTTGTCAGCGCCTGATGGGGGTTTTGACATCGAGCCGCAAAGGTGAATAACTTCCATTTTTTTCAACTTCATTTCTATGACAATGTGTTTGCTATTTTTCATCTAGTTCAAAGACCTCAACCGTTAATGGTTACATTTACTTTAACAAAAGTTCTATTAGTGCTTCACATTTTACGGATAAACAGATTGCTTTAACAAACAATGATGCACAGTATTCGATATTCGTTGTAATACTATACAAAACCGAACAGTAATAATGTTCCTCAATGTTTCCGATAATGACTTCCACAGAATCTTCGAGAACATCCTCGTCGCCCGCCGAGGACGGGGGCCCTTTGAAAGACAATGATCTCACGAAACTCAAAATCCCCAAGGGAACATCAAAAGCACTCCGCAAAAACAGAATTAATGAGCAGAAATATCGTTCAACTTTAGCCTTTTCGATGTAAAGCAAACTACACACCTAGCGGGTTCGATCAGACGTCAATATTGCCAATTTATGAATGTAGCGGTCGCGGTCCGGTGAGCTTCGTACATTGTACTCCGTATCGCTCTGGGGACATTTTGTCTGTGTTTAATGAGTGGTAAAAGAAACTGTTTAAGGTACTAAAACTACAGCTAGGTATTACGAGTTACATACTCAGGTATTATGAGTGTCGCTCGGTATGAAGTTCACTAATCTACGCTAGATGACTGGGATGACTAAGCAATTCAAAGTATGCTAGTGTAAAGTACCGCTACAGATATATAAACCGCGAACTTAAGATGAAGTACATACACGCAGATGAGAAGGAAAGATGATGACATATCCTTATTAAATAGTACAACACACAGTTTCAGCTATCAAATTGACGCATAGTTAAAATGGGAAAGTACAAATAGTAAAGTGTAAGAAATATCCCAGAACGTCAATAGGTTCAGTTAAACTAAAGTTCAAAAACTATAATAGTTTTTGAACTTAAGTTTAACTGAACCGCGCACACTTTGCAAGTTATCAGTATGATAAAGTAAAATAAAACTAAGTACGAAGCTTTACGAAGCTTATTTTGGGCTAATGACATTATTTCTGTTTAAACAAAGGTATGTAGTATGAAGGCAATAGTTAGCTACTTGCTAATATGCAGTGATGTCTATTAGGGTCGCTCCACGCCAGTTGTGGCGTTATCTTTCTACTTCTCTGAACCCATTCCTATATGAATCAATCACATACAAGGATTCTTTCGATCACCCCAGACAGCCCGGAGAGTTCTTATCACTTCTTGCCTTATCATTGGACTATAAATCAATCCAGTTCACAGAGAGCCGATTGCAATCACTTGTCAATTGGCGAAAGTTACCCTTATTGTTCACTGTTTAAAGTGTTTATTTGATAGTACGTGCACGCTATAATAGTCTCTACAGTTCATTGAGTCTCTGGGGGTATATAATAAAGTTATATTATGTGCAAAACAGGACATCAAGTGCCGATGAACTTGCACAATAACAACGTGTTTATCGCCATTGTTCGTACTTTATGTAATACTCAATCATTTACTGATTGTTTTTACATTACAATTCGCTAATTGCGAGCATTGTAACAAGTGGAGATAAAAGTTGATCCTGACAAAACTGTTAATACGTAGTTTATGAAATATAAATGCGATAGTGTTTTGTTATCTTGCATCATAAGGTCAATGCTCATGGCCTTTTGGGGTAAAATAATGAGTATTTAATTAAAATTAATTAAAAAAATAATCTAATTAAGAGTTTAGATGCATGTACCTAGTATACCTATGTAAACCCAATACCTATGTCCTAAACATAGTATCAGTATGGATGGATAAATATATAATTCAAATAAGTACCTGTTATCAATTTATCTACATAATATGTTATCTAACCAAATGGAGACAAATAAAAAGATAACGTGATTCGAATTGGGATGAAATGAAACGGAATGTCTCTCATGCCTCTGGAAATTCCACTCACGTTGACAATCTGTCCGAAAATAATGTATAAAATAGTTCAGAATCTTGATCTTCAGATCGGCCCACGCATTCTCGGGCACTTAGATTATTACGCACAAGACAAGACTTTCTCGACACATTACGTACAGCACAAAACCTATCTTTAGCAAACATGATATTAGGTACCAACCTATGTAAATCGCTTTATTTTTAGCTGTAACTAAGATAAACAATTTTCTTTCAGTAAATTTCGATTTAGCGATTTAGCGATTAAACCAATTAATTGAGTTAAAAATAGCTTCGGATTTACGTTGTTTTTGCCAATAATGAATGCTACTCGTGGTAACGGCACGTGAACTGTGCAGTAATCAAAAATTAGACATTACACGAACATAGATTTGTACGGTATTATTTGATAGTCTGTAAGGAATGAGGACAATCTATAAGTTGTAAGTAATGTTTAAATTGTATGTAATCTGTCGATCGTTAGGCCGTCATTAGGCCCCACTTCTATTGTGAGCTGAGAATCTTCTAATCATCCTATTAATATCCGCTGTGTACCTCTCTGTATCTGTGTCTGTGCGGTTGTCTTTGCCCCTGTGTGGTGTTTACTCGCCGGCTTCATGTAATACATACATTATTTAGTTAATTTATCTCACAGATAATATCGCTGTCATATTTCTCTTTAGATAAAAATTAGTAAACCGCTTACAACGCTGTTTGTATTGTGATACGAGTGACAACTTTGTAAATAGTACTTAGTTAGCTAAATATTTTTCTTTACGAAAATTTGGTAGAAAAATAATTTTATAGAGTGAATTTTCTTTTCGATTAAATAGCGTGTCCAAACTACACACTCGGCAACTCCCAAAATGTATTTGGAACACTTGCAAAATGTTGAAATATATCTTTGGAATGCATATTTGAAACAGATAATGAAAGAATATAATTTGAGAATAATAAGCTCATTAGACGCGCGGCTTCCCGAGATCGATGCAGTAATAAAATAATGTAAACAACCGGCGGAAAATAAATGCTCCGCAACTCGCGAACCCAAACAACACACGAAAATAAGAAAACATTCAAATACTAAACATTGTAAACAGGAAAGTATTGAAAAAAGCTCTCGAGTTAGTTTAGAACTCGGAGCCGACAACATCACAACACAACAACATCATCGTAAACAACGTTAGGTACGAGTTAATATTAATTATGTTAATCACTCCAAATTGTAATTATGCATTCAAATTTTAAACACACTAAACAAACTGTGAAGTTGTAAACAAACTTTGCCAATAAGAAAACTGCATCAGTATTTGTAACTACAAAAATATAATATAAGTTTACAAAATATACTAAAAACACACGAAATGAAAGTTCTTACCTTTAGCCATCGCCTTCTAGTTTCCGTCAAGAAGTCGGAGAGAACCATCGTAAATAAACTTGTGCGGGTCGCGTCACGTGCGGGCACTCCGAGCACTCGGGAGGGAATGACGCGGCCAGAGAGAGTACACGGGAGTATTAGTGTGTGACCACTCCGCCCCCGCGCCGCACCCTCTAACGTATACCCTACACGGGACACGGGTCTACGTTTCTAGGGGATGCTCCCCACGGGGAACTCGCCACACCAAGATTGTCAAACAAATCGAATTAAAATATAACAAAGATGCAATCAACAAATTGAATTGAATTTACATTAATTTTGAATGTTGCCTTTTTGATGTTGAGAGTTGTTTTTTGATTGAGTTTTGTTATCAGTTTGGCTATTGTTCGGTACAATTTCATTGATATTTCTAATATGTATTTATTTTTTGAAATATAAATGTTTAAACGTTACATATATGTATATAAGTTAATAAAATAGATATTGCTTTGATGCTTTGATATCAGTTATATTTAATTGAAGGTAATTCTGTATTACATCTGTGAAAAGTAAATAAACCGGTAATGCTTATGTAATCAATATGTACGAGTAAATAAGGGAATTTAATGTATTTTACACATTTTCAAACTCGTTCTGAATTCGAAATAACAGAAAAAAAGACTTACATAAGTGGAAATAGTATGTGAGATATGTAGGTGTGGTAGTTTATAAATCGCACATCGCGCATCGTATCGAATTTTACTTTTTTATAAAACCATAAAGAATTTTGCTTAAATATATATCAATGCAGAGTTTTTTTGTGTATACTTTTTTTAAGTCTTAAAATATTTTTCTTTTTCACTCTTGCGGCTTAACATAGAATGACAACAGAGCCATTTAATATTTTAAGAAATATTCACGGTTTTCAGAACATGTGGGAGGGTGCTCACCTCAGGGGCTTTCAATGAAACTCTACGATTTCCTTCACAATATCTTATTCTAGAGATATCACAATAATTTAATTGAAATATTATTAAACTTATCTATCATTTTAAAAAGGGTTTTCAAAAAGATAAGCACTGGAGTAAATAATAAGTATTACCTATACCTTTGTTACTTAATATTGATTATCACAGACAGACAGGCAACTTCCTGTAAAAATAGAAACATAATGAGTAAGGAACCGTTTCGTATTACATTTTAAATTATTCGCGAGTTATTTTACGCAGCGGTCCGTGCCTCGGGTCCCTTACAACAGGATGATGTTTACCGGAAACAACCAAATGGCGGATAAACAAAACAATACTTCCGTTTAAAATAATGAAACGTTTTATTATTTCTATGGTGTAAAACACAGCATATAATTTATAAATATACTTAATAATACATTTACAAGTAAATCGAAACAATAAAAAAACCGGCCAAGTGCTAGTCAAACGCCAAGAAATCTAGTTTGTTGCATGGGAGCCCCCTTGAATATTTATTTTATTTTATTTGTTGTTATAGCGGCAATAGAAATACATCATCTGTGAAAATTTCAACTGTCTAGCTATCACCGTTCTTGAGATACAGCCTGGTGACAGACGGACGGACGGACGGACAGCGAAGTCACAGTAATAGGGTCCCCTAGGATCCCTAAAAAAAAGATAAAGACGAAATCATTTTTATAGATATGAGTTGGTAACTGTAATCTTTACTTAATTTAATAACCACATAATTTCATAACCACAATCTCATACAATGTGTTCAGTTCACATCAACACAACGATCCAAAACGTATAGAGAGAGTGCTCATAATAAACTGCAGTGTATTATATTTATTTAACAAATAGGCCTTGAACAGAACCTAGGTAATCTAGGTAACAACACTCACATAACACCTTGTTCCTTTGTGCGGACGATCACTTATCAACAATTATATGAGACAGGACATTTGTGTAGTTTTATCTTTGTATGCCATTATTATCTCGACCTATTGTTTGTTTAATAAAAAGATTTCTTATTGTTACTGTCTGTCTGGAGAGTATTGTACTTGTTTGAATACGTAATAGCAATTGTTTTATTAGGCCTAAATCTGAACTGAAATGGCGAAACTAAAGAAGGTATAATCTGGTTTCTAAGCTAGACTTATAGGTGCCTACGATAAGTACATGTCTCACGTATGCATATATAATATATATTGCACACGTTAAGTAGGTATATTAAACACTTTGGTCCTTAATTACATGCAAAACAAACGGAATACATTACAAACGCTATTAGTTTGACGTCATGGGAAACCACGGAAAGATCGCAACCAGTTTTAATCTCATCTACTTAAATAACGCAAAACTAATTTCGAATTTCAACTACCTATAATTTTCCTGTTTATATTGATTCGACGAACCGCACAACTCATAAATATATTATTTATGATTCTTACTTCGTAATGATAAAAGTGATAATATATGTTAGGGAAAATCGTTACAGCATGGACCTTGTACATTAGCGCCCCTATAACGAACCCTATTAATTAGGGAAGGGCACATCGCGCCTCGCGCAATGCTGTGTGTTATCTCTGACACTGGTAAGATAACGGAGATAAGGCAGGTTGCACGTCACTATGATACAGTGTCGAGAGCCTTTGGGACTTCATTTTAATTGGTTGACCTAAATTAATGTATACCGTTACAAAAAAATTATTAACACCAAGGTATATTGTGTACACGCTGCAATGTTGCCGTTAGACCACTTCTATAGTTAATATTTGATTGCAACTCAGATTGTGTAAGTCTACCAACGTCACACGATGTATCATGCACACAGTTACTGCTCGTAAAAGCTGTCAATTAGTTGACCTTTAACTTATCTGATTGTAATTAACATCCCTAGGCATTGCCCACTACGTTATACGCACTCGTTACTACTACAGCAACTGATCTAGGACTGAACCATATCAATGAACACCGCTCGTGACGTAAACCAATTTCAAAACAAAGTGCAAATGGGAAACTAAACTCCGCGAGTGAAAAACCGTGTCCGTTGTAAAGTAATCACGGCGTGACGTAGCGAGTGTGACGTCACGACCTTCCGCGACCAGGAAACAATAAGGAATTACAAATAGACAAATATCCTAATTTGACAGACGTCATCAGGCAAAGGTAAATGTTTATGGAGCCGCGACCTCGCGCTAACGCGTGGTTATTGTTGTCTTCTCGCGCCGCTTTCTTCGTAATTGTCTCGTCCTTGCGGTGGAAGGTCCTTGGTCGGTTATTATAACCGCAGGCTCTTGGGGCTCAATCTCGGACCGTAACTTAATATGGATCGAATTGGTTTTTTCATGAACTCGCCTATAGTTAGCCTGTGTGATAACTTGAGATTACATGCTCATCTACCCGTAAATCATTTATATCATAGTCGTACAAAGGTAACACATTGATAAGTTCATGTCTAAGTACCTCCCTACGTCAGACACAGCGTCACACACACGACACAAGTTACCTTTGTTTTCATAATTAATAACCTACTCCAACAATAATTCACTTCGAAAATAAACCGCTATATGTACGTTTCGGTTATCACGCCAAGCGATCACTCACATAATAATATATACATGTTACAGTCAAAACTCATAACCGGTCAAAACCAATGTTGGCTACAGAAAATCAGTTGATTTTTTTATTGGTCAAAACTACTTTTACTGTCAAATATTGAGAAATTTTGTGTCAGCTAAAAAACATACTGGATTGTCTGAGCAATACAAATGTAATTGTTAATTTTCTGAAACTCATCAACTTATATCATCTCATTTAATCATACATATCATTAGTTCATATTGGTTGTCGGTCGCTGATGACCAAGTTGTTAAAGCGACCTTAAATAAATAAATTAAAAAAAAATAAGCCCAACCTACTAAAGTTCATGTATGACGAGCAGTAAACGGGAAAACACTTTGAGAATTTTCAACTCGACCATCATGATTTCTGCAGTGAAAAGTTTTGACCAGTTATGTGTTTTGTCTGTAACATATATAGTCCATCGAAAAGTTACATTTGGGGTTGCGTTTTTTAGAGGACGCAATTTTATTTTTTTGATGTGTAGGGGGGGTCAGTGTGAAGCTAAAAACAAGTTTGTGGGGTCGCCACCCTTGTCCCACGGCCGCCATCATGAAAATAAGGGTTGAAATGGTTTTTACGATATATCTCTTAAACTATTAATTTGATAAAAACATTTTTTTTACATTTTTGTTGCAAATTAAATTCTCTACAACTTTGGTCCAGTAACTTTTTGTCGTAGAACTATAAATAAAAAAGTTATAAGCGAAAATGTTCAGAAATTTTAAAAGTAAAAATAAAAGACATAAGGGACATTACAGCTGCTGCTGATCCTAATACCGATCTATCGAAGGTCGTAGTTCGATTAGGTGGGTTCCATTTGCTCATGTCGTTCATAGGTGCGATTGGATATATCATGTCTGGTAGTGGACTCGAGGATATTTTCAAATTAATTTATGCTGAGAAATGTGTACAGCATATAATGTCTGGACATGCTTATGGTAGGGCTGTACGTGCTCATTTGCAAGTGCATTTATCAGAAACATAAATATTTATGGATTCAATAGAATTTACAGAAGAAGAACGAGATTTTCTGGATGATAATAGTACTATAAATGAACACGTACAGCCCTACCATAAGCATGTCCAGACATGTGCAGTACACAGTTCTCAGCATAAATTAATTTGAAGATATCCTCGAGTCCACTATCAGACATGATATATCCAATCGCATCTATGAACGACATGAGCAACTGGAACCCACCTAATCGAACTACGACCTTCGATAGATCGGTATTAGGATCAGCAGCAGCTGTAATGTCCCTTATGTCTTTTATTTTTACTTTTAAAATTTCTGAACATTTTCGCTTATTACTTTTTTATTTATAGTTCTACGACAAAAAGTTACTGGACCAAAGTTGTAGAGAATTTAATTTGCAACAAAAATGTTAAAAAAATGTTTTTATCAAATTAATAGTTTAAGAGATATATCGTAAAAACCATTTCAACCCTTATTTTCATGATGGCGGCCGTGGGACAAGGGTGGCGACCCCACAAACTTGTTTTTAGCTTTACACTGACCCCCCCTACACATCAAAAAAATAAAATGGCGTCCTCTAAAAAACGCAAGGTTAGGCCTAAAAAATGTAACATTTCGATGGACTAATACATATTTTACTATTCGGACCTTCATGTGACGTCACAATACTACGCCACGACTCCACGCTACGCGCACCGCCGCCTGTTACTACGAGTGTCGTAGCGGAATGACGTAGCATGCTACGAATATTTATAAGCTTTCTACTTCTATTTTTATATCCTTTTAACGACTTGTGGGACCTCAAAGCTTCTCCAATGCATGAGTATTTATTTTACTTGAAAATAAAGTCAAAATAAAATTGTATTATTTTTCTCCTTACTACTTCCAAACTTCTGTGAAATATATATTTTTAGCAATAGGTGTTCTAGATTTACTTTCACTTGGTACAAATTATATTTTGGTTATCCTCCTTTAACAGGAGCACACAATAGCATAACTTTGACACCACCCAGAGAATTAGGTCTCACCTACGGTCCTTTAACCGTAAACTGGATCAAAAGCTGTTTTTTTTTTCATTAAAATAATGTTTGAGTCCTGAATTAATTCGTTCTTTCATCCCTAGGTAGAGGCGTTTCATAATAATGAATATACAAGTACGTGTCACCAGCGGTGGACGGAATATAGATATTCAGGTCAGGGATGACGCCGCCTCCTTGGACTATATACTGTTTGTTGTCCGCGACTTTCGCTACTTTCCGTGTGATATATTCTAGGCCCATTAATAGTCAGTCATTAGCCCCGGTTTCCATAATAAAGAAAAGAGTAAAAAATTATTCAATTGAAAAAGCTTCAAAATTGTATTCCAGCAAGAATTGTATACAATAATTAACAATTTCTTGGAAGCAAAACCAGTATTTCCAAATACAACATTTTTTTTCAACAAGCTAATTAGTAATTACTTATTTTTTCCTAGAAATGTGTTATTCGATGCTTTTAAACATTCGTTATAATATTGGATGTGAGAGAATCTAGAGATTTGGATTCAAAATATTCAAAACAGTGCCGTTACAATAAATCATTACATTATCATTAAAATATATCTGTATGTATATATTCTGATGCAATTTGTTTTTTTTTACTATTTTTTTGCTGTAGTGTTTATTTATATATAGAAGTATATACTCGTTGTATGTTGCCGTTATCTGCAAACCAATTTGCAATATGAGAGAGTTGAGAAAATAAGACCAATGACAATGGAGCTGAGATGAACGGGTAGCGAGGGTCTGATCTCACGCCACGTACGTACGTTAGTACCAGATATGTGGAATGAGCGATGCGCGATCCTTTGCACCTGAACTATGCTATGCCATATTTCAATGCCACCTTTAACATTATTGGTGATAATCAATATTATACCAAATATTGAAAACTGGTAAAAAATAACCCACTTAAAAGTATTTTCATAGAAATAACCTGACTCTAAGTACGGTAAAGTAGACTGCGAATATATGTAAATGAATATGAATATGACTGTTCGTGACTTTCTCAAAGAAAACATAGGATACAATACATAAACTAAGGACAAGTATTCAAACAAACAAACCGATGATTACATTAGAAAAATAATTAAAAAGAAAATATCTGGAAGCGATTACGTGCGGTCAGCGGCCGCGGCCGCGAGCTGTCACCGGTGTCCCGTCAAGACGGAGCGTCTCGCCGGGACGGGCTGTCGATACCACGTGCCGCGCCGGGACACGCTGGGGGCCCCGTGACACCAATAACTATAGTCGTCATTGAACTATTGCTGGTAAACAAATTTCCTATTGTACGACGATATGACATAGGTTTGCATTTGATTGGGAAAAAAAGAGAATTTGAGCATTTTTGTTTACACCGCTTTTTAAAAATGTTGTGTTTGGCAAACTTGACGTTAACTTACTAAGATACTTCATTGTTCCGACCTGCAGCGAATGTGTTCAGTGTAATATCTACTCGTACTCTCATTTTGACGTCACCAATAAAATGCTTACTCAGAAAGTTTACCAAGTTGAAATAAGTAGATACCTACTGATGTAGAGTAGTACAAATTTTTGATGTCCATATTAAGTATCTCGTAGAGCGTTTGAACGTCAAACGATATCTACCATATTTAATACATACATAAACATGAATAATTACACACACACGTGCCCTTTTTTATGCGCTCAATCAAAATGATTAAACACAGCAACCTAACCCTTACTCTACAAACAATAAGGGTGGCTCCCAACGACCTCAATCGTTGCGAAAATGCGCCGTACGACCCCTTTGTTTCGTGTCAATAAATAACTTTATGTGTAAACATACATACGTGTACATATTTACACACTTTTACCCAAATTGTTGGCTCTGTGAGTTCGGTAACACGTTACTGCGCGTTGGAAACTCCGCCGCGGCCTTGTGGTGCCGGAGAAATTGGGCTATCTTATAAGATTTCTCATTTCATAAGGTTTCAAAACACTTCTTAATTCTGCCTTGTGTTAAATTTTGTATCGAAAAATAATGTTACGTAATACTTGGTGCCTTAACTGTAATATTAAGGCACCAAGTACTTAGCATTTCTAGACATAGTAGCTACTCGATAAAGGAGTGTAAACATGAGGGCCACTCTGATCCATAGATACTCGCATCTCTAAAAGTTTGTACATATATACTTACTGTTTCATCATTTGTAACGTACTGTACAATACAGGATGATTATTTTCCTTTAAAAACCTGATAACATATACTTTCTGTTTACATATGAATGAAATAAACTTTGTGATTTGGCGAACTATCTATAATTTGGTCCTTTGAACCAGCCGATCATGAGCTCCAATGTAAACCACATCAAAGATAATTTGCAGGTTGATCCGCGTGCACGAGTTTTTTACCACTGAATTTCAGCACAACTGAATATGCACTTTATAACTGAGCGTTAAGGTAGATTGTATTGATATAGTCGTTAAAAGAGTAAATGTACCGAGCGGCATATGATTTTGTACCTTATGATGGTGTGGTTATGGTACAAAACATAGTATTGGGTTGATGCAGGGGTGTGTGTAATCGAAGTAGTGATAGGTAGTGATATTCGGCGGCACGTGCCCAGTGGCGCCCCCGCGTGGGAGCGACGCGCGCGCCGCTTCCCACGACGCACTGTTTGACCATTATATTTGCACTTGATTTTCATTTTCATAACAATAAAACCAATTACTTTTTTGGGTTAGATAATTTTATTTGAATTTATTTGTTTCGATTAACTTCGTGATGTAAACAGATACAGTGGATAGGCATCTACATATACATAGATGAGGTCACTACCTATGAACTGTGTAAAGATTAAACGATTGTCTTGAATATCATCTGAATTCCGATCATTTCTAACACTATTATGTATTTGTTTAAACGGGAACTTACGTACGACGGAGGCTACTGTAAGTTCGTACGTAAGTTCCCGTTTAAACAAATAATTATGACATTAACGTACGTTTCAATGAATATTTCTAACACATTTTTCGCTATTGCTCCACTAATTACAACTTTAATCGTAAGAGTCAAAATTCTGACGCCAATAACAATTCTTAGCCACCACCTCACCACTCATCAACGTGACAAACTCGTTCTACCTACTCGTAAATCAATCAATTAACAGCGTTATATACAAATCGGGCCCATATAAATTGTCAATAAAAAATAGTTAAACAACAAAAGAAACATGAGGAATATAAAACGCAATCCATATTTTTCGTAACTACATAAGTAGTTAGTACATAGGCTGTAATATGAGTACATAAGTATTGGGTATCTAAATGAATGCCAGCCGTCAATCGAGAAGATTACTCCATCTCAACACAATAGTTTTAGAAAGCAATTAAATATTTTTGCTCATTAAACAAAAAATGTAAGCGAGGCGCGTGCACAGCACGTGTGGGCACGCGCGCCATTCACTCCACAGATTAAACGTGAACTGAGCTCTTTCAGAAATGAACTCGAAAGCTCGTGACTTCTTTTTTAGTTATATATTAAAAATATGTATATTAAAAAAGTTTGAAACTTACATTTTTATTATACTTTGAAAAATCTTATAAATAAATTAAAACAAAAATTCAGGTTCCACCGAGATTTGAACTCGGATCGCTGGATTCAGAGTCCAGAGTGCTAACCGTTACACCATGGAACCGTTGCTATTGTGGTCGAAATTAAACTTTGAGACATTTAATTAAGATATATATTTTTGGAATAGTGTGTTGATCTGTTGATCATCTGAGGTAAGCATAATAAACTATGTAGCTATGTATAATAAAAAAATTGCTAATGCTCTGCTTTTATTTTAGTTTAATAAACAACGAACCATATCCAGACAATTGTCTGATTACAAAAATTAAATTTCTATTGTGATGATCGATTTTAATCATATCCATTGGTTGTCAACAATCCGTTACAATCGATCATAGGCGACGTGTGATGGCGGAAGAGGTGACCGCAGACCTCCGCGGCAGCGCCGAACAATAACAACAAATGAACGATCGACTTATTATTTGATTCACTTTAATTTTATTGAATTATATCGAAATTATTTTGTGTAGAACCCTTGAATAGACACCCTTTCGACAAAAAGAGAAATCACTTAATTGGTATTAACTTATCAGCTAGTTACAGTAGCTTCACTACAAATTTAAATATCTTAAAGGTATGGTTTCACGATGTTTTTTTTTACAGTAAAAATCTTGTTCAAGTAAAGAGTGGTCTCTAGACGAATAGTTAAACTGACGCGTGCGAAGTTATTCCACAAATAGAACATTTTGATGTACGAATAAGGAAAGTAGCGCACACGTTGTACAGAATTAATGATGATGTTTGAGATATGAACGTGACGGTCACTTTTATAATTGGAATAGGTGACGGGACGCCCCATTGAACACGATTGAGTTATGCGCGCAAACATTTTGAATACAACGCCGATAACTGCGGTTTATTATTGTAATATAATGGTCCCGTGTTATCTCGACGCGGCCAGGGATTCTAATTTTAGTAGTGCTTGTGTTTTCTTTGATATAGAATTGCGTGTTAAATATTGCCCCAATCCCAACTTGTCCCAATCATTAACATATCTATACTAATATTATAAAGCTGAAGAGTTTGTTTTGTTTGTTTGTTTGTTTGTTTGTTTGTTTGTTTGTTTGTTTGTTTAAACGCGCTAATCTCAGAAACTACTGAACCGATTTGAATAATTCTTTCACTGTTAGATAGTCTATTTATCGAGGAAGGCTATAGGCTACATTTTATCCCGAAATTCCCACGGGAACGGGCACAACGCGGGTAAAACCGCGGGGCGCTGCTAGTTTGTAATATAAAACAAAGCTATGAAATAGACTCAGTGAATACCTACTTATTAGAAATTAGAATACGTTCTTGAATTAAAAATTGATGATAATACTATCGCTATTATATATTATTATTAGCTAGATTAATTTTGATAACATGATCATGTGATTACAAGATATTTACTTAACTTTTTTACAAATAGGTGCCTAACTAATTCAATGGATTATTGACCTCAAACGTCAGCAAGTTAATCAAGTGCCTACAGTGAAAGTGGCCAGTTGTCATCGTATTGCAATAAATGTTAACGTTATTATTAAATAAAGGAAATTGCTGGAGCACCCTTAGATGACGACCAGCGCTGACCATACCGCTTTATTGCTCAACAATTAGTTAGCGTGGGGCTCGGTGACAATTTGTGCAGTAGCTCGGACCATTTCAAATACAATGAACCCTAAAATCTTCTTAGTAAAGTTCAAATTGCATTGTCAGTTTTTGTGCAGAAATTGGAGTGTAAAGAATAACACAAATATGTTTGACCACGCAACTGACCGCTGATGGACAAGTGGCCTAACAAAATAGAGTGTTTTAATATTACTTTGGAATTTAATTATTTCATTCTTAATACCTATGCATAAATAATGCGGTGTTTTTCTGCTATTGAATCTACTTATAAAAATGTTATTGAAAAAATATATCTTCATAATATGCTCACTCAACTTGTGAGGTAGACAACATACTTAGACAAACATGTATCTAAACTAGGTAGACATGCAGTGGCGTAACTATACCGTTCGAGGCCCGTGGCAAATTCATCGGATGGGCCCCTCCCCCCAATATAAAAAAAATGAACCAACAATAATAATATTTTTTTATTTTATAATACTTATATATACACTTTTACTTGTAAGAGTACAATAATAAATCACTACGTTAAGTGGGTACATACAAACTTTATAATTATACTTAGGTACTTGATTTTCTAATAATTCACTTTAAAATAAAAATACCTAATAACCCTGGGTGTTTCAAAAGTAACGTGAATAGGCATCTTCTGGGTAAGCTCGCTCCATCGTAGACCACATCATAGCTTAGACATGATTGTGGTCAAGAGCAAGCCCATTTTGAATTTAACTTATCAAATAACAAAACACTACGTAAATCTAACCACCGACAGTATTAAAAATATTGAAATGAAAAGTCACAATGTCACCCGTAACTGACGCAGTCAAAATTTCGCGACATTGACAACTTCAACATGTTTTTTCTCTATAATTTCTCATGCCACAGAGTAATGTTTTGTATTCATTGTATAGACAATTTTACACAGATCATACTAGAATAGTACGAACAGAAAATTGACAAACATGTATGATAAATAATAAATGCTGGGAGTTGGGGTTCTCCTCTGACCGGGGGCCCCTTTCCGGCTGGGGGCCCGTGGCATTTTGCCGACTTGCCACCCTGTAGTTACGCCACTGTAGACATGGTCTACACAAACAATCAATTTCTACTGACAACTTAGGTAACTTTCCCAAAATTGTAACAATCAATGAGATCGTAAAATTATACAGCATTATAATCGAACAATAAATCAGCTCTATGAAAATATAACATTCGGTTACTGAATATTTATCAAAATTTACGATGGGCAACAAATCGTAAATTTTAATTCAATTATTAATTGCCATAGAATCGAATTTAATTCGATTGAGTGATTGTCCAATGAATGGCGGGTAATGATTGCGCGCGCCCGCCAATTATTGGTGCACTCACCCTACCACTTTTACAAGCACGATCTAGTTGATTTAAATTCAGATGACATTCGAAGAAGTAGATTTAGCTCTATTAAATTAGATACTTCTTTTATTAGGTACTAGCTGTGCCCTGCGGTTTCACCCGCAGCGCCTCCGTTCCCGTGGGAATTTTGAGATTTTTATTCCCTATAAATCTCACGGAGCCCGAGACCTTTCCAACGAATGCAAAACCGTGGAAATCGGTACAGCCATTCACGCGTGATGCCTTGACCAAGGAAAACGGGTTTCATTTTTATCTATATACGAGTTTAGATGAAGTATTATAAAATACTTACTTTTTCATGATTACTATGATGTTTTAACTTTTTTAACGAATTCTCTACCATTTCGACTGGAAGTTTACTCTAACTGTAGGACACAACAAGGTAATAAAAGCTATAATTCACGTAACTAACACACGTAAATATAGGTCCCCACTCGCGTTTAATTAATAACCTATTTGATTTTTGAAGTCACCCTGACATGTGCCCTGACTGACTACCATCTTTAAAAACACCTATTGTACTTTGTTTTTGTTAATGGCATTTTTAGAGTCAAGCTAGCCAATGTCGAGAAGGCCTGCACATAAAGACAGGTTTTGACATTATATGTACTAACTTAGTACATATATAACTCAATGGGATATAATGATATTAAAATAAATGCATCCGCTCCACGTAGGGCCCCCTTTGAAATTAATAAACACGACGACTTCATGACAACTCTAGTCTGATTTGTTGACAGCCGTGGACAAATTAATGAAATAGTTTTAATTGCATGACATTTAAATGTACTATAGCCCCTTTGCACTTGCCATCACAATGTTTAATAAAAAATATTATTATTGAAACTTAATTTTTTTTAATCCTTTTATACGGATGTTTTTATAAACCCCAACACATGTTTAGTCAATCATTGCTAAGACACTCCCGTATCACTTGGTCCATTATTTTAATAGGAGCTACGATGCCAAAATGCCAAACGCACACACATAGTGGTGAAACTTTTAATACACCTTATTTTGTGTCGGGGTCAATACAATAAAATTTAAACAGGTAAGGTACTGCCATCTATTGTAAATGCGTTGCACCATTTTAATATGACGTTACAGTAGCTGCAAAATAAAGCACAAAGATGGCAGTGTTATCAGTTTCCTAGTAATGCGGAATGCGGTACAACCTGAGGGGTTAAATGTCAACTCAAAAGTTTGACATAATTGACATTTTGTAATGTAATGAATGTTTTGTTTGTTTGCTTGCCCGACTGATTGTGGCGAGCCAATGTGGTATGAGCGCGTAAATACGGAATTTCAGTGATTATTGATTTTATTAATATAATAGCTGTAGTGATTTTAAAGTATTATTACGGAACAAACTATTATACCTAATTAAGATATAATTCCAAATTGTGAACGAAGTGGGAACACGCAGTCTGCCAATATGCCTAAGATAGACTACGCTATGTTTGTAAGAATTGTGGCCGCTGTTTTCTCGGTAAGATTCAATTGATATTATTTTTATATTAGTACTTATTACTTACTTACAAGAATTTTAATTAGGTACTTGTTCAAATTAGGAAATTCCTTTCCAATTAGAAATGTATTGTACATGTTACGGCCTCAAATTCGCGCCTATATCTCTACAAGAATATCAATTGCATCTAGATATGAAATATTTTACTGGCGAAATTATAATAAAATAATATACCTAATAAGGTATCTTCAATCGTTATGCTCCTGCTAGGTATATTCCTTATAATTAATTAGATTATTTTGTTAAGTAATAGGTAGGTAAGTGCAAATAATAAGTAGGAATAAACCCCAGTTCTATATTTAACTATTTTATCATAACTGAATAGAAGGTACTGTTTATCTGTTCTAGTATTTGTTTAGTGGGATGTTAATTTAATTTAGAAGCATGATTATTATATTATTTACTTAGGTAATTGACATAATTGCCATTGCTATAATAATGAAGTATGTACATATGTGATTTAAAAAATATAATAGTATTTTATTTTCTTCCTTTTCTCATTTAGTTACCATCTTTGAAAACCAAGCAGCTGTGCTAAATATAATAAAAGTTAATTTATTAAATTGTCTTTTTTCAGACATCGGCTATGACAGCTTGTGTATTTGGAATATTGCGTCTTCTGAATCCGGATCTATTCTACTCACAAGAACCATCTGGCAGTATGCTACGTAATATGCACATATTTATTATGCACAACTTAAACCTTAGTTACAAAAATATTTTAAACAAAAAACAAAGTCGCTTTCCGCTGTCTGTCCCTTAGTATGTATGTATGCTTAGATCTTTAAAACTACGCAACGGATTTTGACGCTGGTTTTTTAAATATATAGAGTGATTCAAGAGGAAGCTATATATGTATAAAAATTCCCGAAATTCCCACGGGAACGGGCACAACGCGGGTAAAACCGCAGAGCGCTGCTAGGCTTTTTTATAAAATCTATACTAATATTATAAAGCTGAAGAGTTTGTTTTGTTTGTTTGTTTGTTTGTTTGTTTGTTTAAACGCGCTAATCTCAGAAACTACTGAACCGATTTGAAAAATTATTTTTGTAATGGATAGCCACATTCAACGGGAAGGTTATAGGCTACTTTTCATTCCGAAATTCCCACGGGAACGGGAACAACGCGGGTAATACCGCGGGGCGCTGCTAGTTAGATATAAGCTTTCAGTCTACAACTGTTAAAATATCTGTTCATTCTAATAGCACTCCCTTTCGAAACTCATTATAATTCAACCATCATTTTACAATTTCACTTCTTACCTATCTTCTTCTACCTAGCTACCTTCATCAGAATAAGAGAAAATATCTCTTATTTTCGTCTTTAAATGAAATCTCAAAATAATGAATGTTCTTCATAATCGATAATAAATGAATATTATGTAATGTGACTATCAAATAAGTTATTGCTACCTAAATACAATCGGTCATTTAACAAGAATTTACAACCAGTCACAGGTATGTCTCTTAACTTGCAGCGCCCTGCGGTTTTACCCGTTCCCGTGGGAATTTCAGGATGAAAAGTAGCCTATAACCTTCCCGTTGAATGTGGCTATCTGTTACAAAAATATTTTTTCAAATCGGACCAGTAGTTCCTGAGATTAGCGCGTTCAAACAAACTCTGCAGCTTTATAATATTAGTAATCCATGGTTCATGTTTGGTATTTCATAATATGAAAACAGGAGAACAATGGAATTTCACACATTTCACATATCTACCACAACCTATGTGACATTAACGTAAGGTCACAATCACTGAAGCATTACGGTGAAACTGAGAACCTTTGGAAGTTATGTAATGATATGAGTTACATGCGACGTTTTCTGAACTTTTTAAATACATGTTAATGAAATCATGATCGGGATTATTCGGGATGTACTAAGATGACATGATCTTCATGGTGACTCTACCTTAGCCTAGGTAGACATAGTCATAGTCAGAGGCTGGCGTTAATCGGCCTTGAGGGCGGTAAAATATATTGATGGATCTAGATGCTCGGCAACCACAAACCGCTCGGTAATATGTAATAAATTCGAGAATCCTTCGGGTCGGCAAATGCTAGTTAGAGTTAGATTGTGGATGAATTTCTAAAATTCGTTCTAATTGAGCGAGTTCAGTAAACGAATAATAATAATAATCTTCCGAGACACGATTCTAAGTTTTGTAGTTTTCGGAATCGTGATTATTAGGGAGTTACTGTTAAAATGTTCTGTTTTTTTACGCTGTTTACTGTCTGTTAAATACAAAGCATTGTTCTGTAACTAAAATGCCAGCATGTTGAAGCCAGTAGAAAGCCACGATTTTTGAATATCTTACGCGTGTTAAGACTGATTTTTTTTAACGTTTGCTGGTAATTGAGCGTAAGCTGAAGCAACGCCCCTTTGTCGCGCTATTTGTTATTGAATTGTGATCATTCAGGATTCTACTTGTAGACATAGACAGCTGAGTAAATAACGCAGAGCTGCGTTTCCACAAAAGCGGAGAGATCCAGAGCTCAATTACAATACTTATACTACAAAGACAATTTTGATGATGACACGATGATTTGTGCACTTGTCACAACATAACTAAACGCCTTAGCGCAATTGCGGCCGCAAAGTTTTGGTCTGCTTCCATATAATTTTAACTAGAACCATATTGACACGACGAAGAAGATGACCTAAACGCCCCGAGACTCAACCCTGTTCCCTATTCCAGTGCTGCACTACTTCGTGTGCGCGCTGCTGCTCGTGACGTCCGGCATCGGGTTCCTGAACAGCGGCGTGGTGATGTTCAGGCCCTCGTCCTCCAACGCGGGCCGCAACATCACCACCTGGCTGCTGTTCGACTCGCTGTTCGAGACGGCGCGCGTGCTCTACCTCTTCATCAGTGAGGTCATCCTCAAGAGCAGCGGCACGGTGCAGATGTATGATCTCATATTTGGTGGTGCTCAGTATTGTAAGTGATTTGAACGTATTTTTTTCGAGATGGAAGACTCTTAATCATATACTTCAAAAGCAATTCTCTCGGTTTTAGTTCCCCTTATAATTATTGAGCCTATTATTATTTTTGGTAGAGATAATAATGATGTGATTACTCTGGAGATGACTGCCACTTTAGGCAACAGCGGCGAATTGCTAGACTAAAGGCCCATTTAGACGGGGAGAGTTTCTCGTACGTTTCCTTACGAGAAACCATACGCTACAATCACAAACAATAATCGCCATAACACAATCGTATCAAAATGTTTACATACAGGCAAGAACTAAAATCTCGCCTACAATTATGTCATACGAGATTCGCATATGACTTATCGCTAGGCGATAATTGCCTATGTTTGTTTACACAACAAAAGTATAGTAAATTCTTGCTTATGAGAGTCTCGACTTGTCTAAACACGATCTCGTGTGACATATTTTCAAGTTGATACGAGTATCGTACAAATCAGTTTGAATCGTTTTAATAAAATCTCGAAATACGATTATTGCTTTGAAATTCTGTTTACACGGACATAAAAATATTCCATTGCAAGGCAATTGTCGCCCAAGGCAACGAGCGAGGAGAGCGATTGTTTAGACGAAAAAAATGTTTTATATTCCTTCGATAATCGTATCTTCGAGACGAGAAACTCTCCTCGTCTAAATGGGGCTTTAATGTTTTCACTGTGCTCGTATTAGTAAATCAGAAAAAACTTTCGTCTTTCTATAAACTGCAAATATATTTTAACTGTTTGTACTAATTCTTCAGTTCCAATGTTTCACTGACCGTTTTGGTTGCAGTGATCGACTCCCTCCTGTACTGTCAAGTGATACTCAAGAAACAATGAGAGAAGCTCCTGCTGGCCACCAGCCACAACTGCCGGTCAATAGCGAACCTTAAGTTCACCAGCATAGAGGCTAGTTTAGCAAGCATTTATTCTCCAAGAGATTGTGATCATAGTGCTATATCGTATCTAGTACTTAAGTTGTAGCTCGTTTAAGTTTTATCACAATGTAGGCTGTTATAGAAAATTAAACAGTATTTTAATAATTATAAAAACGAATTTCGCCTAATTTTAACTTGGTTCCCATGAATGATCTCTGTAGAGTGTAAATATTCCAAAATGTTTGTGAGTTGTTAACTATTCCGTGTTGTAAGTCAATGTAATGGTTAAAATGGTGCTATATTATTGTAATAACAGCTTCGAAGATAATGAAACAGCATTAAAAATATACTCTAACAATTAATTGTAACAAGTGAAATTACAAGACTACCTTACAAATATATTTGGCAAGTAAATGTAGATAAGATAATAACTAGTGTGTGTCCCAAATCATATTATTTTTCACAATTATAAAAGTTTGCGAAAAATTATCATTTTAATTTTACGACTTATTTGTAAAACAGAAAGTATAGTGATTAGTATCGTGTTTAATTTAGTGAAGCCATTTAAGATGTGCGCGAGTATTTAACCTTTAGATGTAGTGTGAAAGAAAATTATATAGTATGTAACTGAACACAAAACTAAAGTATTCAATTATGTACCTTATATTCATTAAATGAAGGTTTAAAGTAAGATCCAATCATTGTATAGGATATATTTTATTCTAAGACGATGACTGATGTTTCCCACCTACGGTTATTATTATGTCTTTTTTATATTTGACTTGTGTTTAGTTTTAAATCCAGCTACTATTTTTATTGTGTTAGGTCTCTGCGGTTAAACTATGTTATGTTTTAGCCAAAATACATCCAAATCCATCAATCGTTTTACCTTGAATAGGTAACAAACATACAAACTTTAAAAAGTTATTCTCTTTCTCATTTTAAGTTAAATGTCTTTGTTCCTCATTATCTTATTGTAATTTGTAATTGTATAATTAGATTTTATTGGAATATTCGTTATTGTGAGATTATGATTTGTTAAATTCCAAATTGCTAGTCAAATGTTGTAAAAACAATCGTGTTATTTGGCCTAAGGTGATGAGTGACTTGTAATTTTCTTTCTTTGAATCTTACTTTACAGTGTAATCTATACTTCTCTTCTTCTTCTCATTCTATAGAATTCAATGTATTCTGTTCTCAGTGTTCTACATGGTGATTTAGGAATAAATCAGCCGTGTTATTTTCAATAATTTGGGATTACTTCAACTGTGACCGATGTGGAACAATGTTTCGTCACTCATCCAGTAGTTGTCGTAAAGAGTTATATTGTAAATCACTCGTTAATAAGGTTTATAAATCAATAAATCATAATTTATAATTAATAATCTTTAATTGGGTGAGTTCGTCTGTCCAAAAATATAATGCGTACGCGCACCTATAAACACTTCAACAGGCTACACAAATATAAAGTGCACTTCGTTCTGCTACACGCTAGAGACTATACAAGGCTAGGCCGAGACCGGTACTCACTGCTACGCACTACACTTTCATTTTAGTTTCCAATATTAAAAATCTTCTAAGAACGCATAGACACTCAAAAGCAGTCAGTACCGACCTCTGGCGACATCGAACGCAAACTCGAAGCCACTCCTTCCAACAACAAACTAACACACAACGAAACCATTATAACAATACCTTACTCTTCAATAAACCTTAATATTATTGCGACATTGTACAAATTACAACTTATACTGATATGTGAACACTGTTTCAACACTGTACAATGTAATTAATAAATTATACTTAAAATTGTTATATTTTACAATTAACAATGTTTTGTGTAATGCAGCAGTTTGATACTGTTAGCAACTCTATAGGCGCTGTCAACCAGTGTCCACATCGAATAAATAATGAAACATTACGAAAAATAATTTGGATAACGAAGAAGCGAATCGCGTTCAAAAGCATGTTTACATACAAATTACCCTGTCAATTGAAAAATATTTTTAAAAGGGCCATCAATACAAAAATAATACAAATTCAATGCAAAATAAATTCTTGACAAATATTACAAATTATCAATTATTTTCTTATAGACAAAATATATGGTCTTACGTACCAATCATTACTTTAATATTTGAAGTTATATTATGTACTCTAATTTACTACTATTGCTTTAAGTATGAAAATACTATTATCTTTTTTTCATAATGGCACTTCTAAAGGTTTGTAGTACTTCACGCCTGCTCCAATACAATACATTATGGCAAATCATTATTTGATTATAACTCTAAATAGATCACACTGTGTATTTGTTCGGATAGTCGCGCGAGTTGCAAGCACCTCGGACAACACGCCTCATTCACTAGACAATTACTAAACAGAACGTAACTTCACAAGAGATTTACATTTAAATATTCTGCATGTTTGATGCGGGGATAAATGATATTAGGCGATAAACAATAAGCGATAAATATAACTCAATATTGTATAATACAATGAATATAAAATTGACCAATTATTTCAGTGACTACCCTACATACTAATAGAAAATTATTTTCCCTTATAGTCGTACGAAATAGCTTTGTAAACCAATTTAAAGTATACCGAATACTCGACAAACAATCGATTAGGCTGATAATAAATTCATCTCACAACCCCCTACTTTTGATAAATCCTATCTATCAATAATTATAAATGCGGATATCGATATCTTAACGCTACTGGACCGATATTGACCAAACTTTGTACATACATGAGACGCGGCGCACCTCTGCCGCGATACTTTATTATAACGAACGTATTCACAAACACGTCAACAATATGCATTTACGTACAAGAGTACAATGATTCTCTATATGCTCATATCACTTCAGTCCATACTGACCCAACTAGGAAGATAGCGCGAGTCACACACAATCATCGTATGCAATGTTAAGTAAGATATGAGATGTTTAGCACGAAACATATTAGAATAACCTACTCGAAATATTGTTTAAACCTGTCTTGATACGTGTTCATGAATACATTGATATAACAATATTAATATTAACCTACATTACAATAAATCGATAGTTACAAACAAACATACAGCGAAACATTTGAGATCTAACAGTACGAGGAACTAATCATAACTTGGTTCAACTAAATACACCAAAATCAAATCAAGGGAGATACTACAATGTTATCTACACATTATATATTATATTGTCATGAATTAATACAATATGCTACAGAAAATAACACATTTCCCACACTGAGCTAAGCATCATGTTATGGCAACATTTTTATAATGTTGATCCTTTATAAAATAATATATTTACACGCTAGACACGCTTCTAGTATATTACTACAGTTTAGTTATAAAGAATACAATTTAAAATTATCAAAATAAGTTATGAATGCAGGCCTTCTAAACAACATGATATTTAGACTTAGTTGAGTAACTGAGGAATTTGTTATGATTGCCAGAATTAAAATTTTTGCTCAGACAGAGTTTGTTGGTAGCCGAAAAATATATGTCTGTACATAATTAGGCTACTAAGAAACTCTAGAACATTGTAAATATCTCTGTTTCATAGGAACTCATGATATTGATATAGATTCGTTCATTAGAAATGGTAATAACTACCATTTTACATGTGTGAAATGTGAATCAGTGCGGGTCGTCAACCTCAAGATATCAGTACTATAGGCGTAGACAAACAATTGAACATGGATATAATCATAGATATGTCATATGTAGTTCATTCTAGACTAGATTAAAAGCTAATACTATTCCTAACTATAATCTTCATATCTTTAGTATTTTGTGACAATTTAAGAGATTTTGATACAGAAGTAATACCTGGATGAGGTACCTACTGCTTGTTATATTACTTTGATCACAATCAATATAGGCTAATTATATTGTCATTTAAATCATACAATGACATATTTAACCGTTAATTAAAAAAATGTTATTAAATGTTACTAATTTAAATCCTCAAGTATACGATGAATTCGCCCTACGATTACAATCTAAAATCCTAAAAAGAAACATTGGTTTTTAGCACATCTTCGTGGCACTAACTTTGGCCGAATGTAACGAAAAAATATTACAAAATTTAGGCCGAAAGGTTCGTTAGGAACATTGTTATTTGCAGGCGATGAAACAATTTGACACCATCGAGAAGCGCCCAATACAATAAGTGGGCATTCTCGGCCAATATGAAGCGATTTAGAAAACGTTAACGTTCATCAAAGTCAAATCTTGTCAACACTAGGCGACCAAATAAAAAGGTAGCGCTGAATTCGAAGCGCCTTTCACGGGACTACTAAAGTACACAGTACGCTCTAAAATGTACTAACCTACACAAGATCTATCCGTAAATAAATGTCCACTTACTTCACTGAAGGTTATCATTGACGTCGATCAGCTGTTTCTGACATTCAGTTCAATCTCCTGTCACCAGTGGGGCATTTCCACATTTTGTTTCATTTTTTAGTGAATATCTCAAATGACTGACGTCAATGAGCCTTGTTAAATCACTTGCTTCACTAAAGGTTGCGCAAACTAGTAAAGTTCACTCTTTTCACTATTATCACAGTGAAGGCTACAGAACCTTCACATGTTTTACTGATCACAAATTATAGTCCAGTTAAGTCTGTCGGTCCACTCTAACGGGTGATTACAAAATAGAGTAGTCCATAGGGACGGGCGGGCGGCGGGCGGGCGCGGCGTTCGCTAGAAGTTCTGCTGTCGCTTGCGCTTGAGCTGCATGGCGGCGAGGATGTGGTCGCGCTTGTCCTGGTAGCGCGCGCGGAGCTGCTCGATCTCCGCCTCCATCTCCGCGTCCAGCCGCGACACGCGCGCCTCCAGCTCCGCCTCCGGCAGCAGCGACAGCTACGGACACACCACGTTACTGCTACTGACCAGCTACGTACTGCACTCTCTTATAATGTGGCTATAACTGTTCAACGAACAATCATAATAGATTAAGAAGAGTTAGACATATTCAAACCGTTTTGATTGGTCTATCAAACTAAAATGCACCCTTGCGACATTAGTTCTGCTATCAGTCACCAGTAATCCGAATGATTCGATGGCGAATTTCGGAGGTAGCGCCTAAAATCGTTACATATTGTGCGCTACATAATGTTAAGAAAATTCTTCGATTTTATCGGCTCCCACCAACCGTCTAGAGTTATCATTTTTTTTTATCATAAAACCATGCGAAAAAATAGAACATTTATAAAGATTTATGAAGTTAGAAAAATCCAAACCAATGATTTATTACTGAAGATATGATAAAAGGAACTTGTACTGAATAAGTAACATTCGGTTAATGAAGTGTTAACGCCCTGGGCTAGCTGACAGACATGTTAGGTACGGCGGGAGATGGCGGGAGATGGCGGGCGGGCCCGTGACTTACGCGTACATAGATCGAGTAGCGTGACGACGTGCAGTTGACTTACGAATTCGAAGTTGCCCTCCTCGACGAAGGCGCGCTGGAACGCCAGCGCCGGCGCCTCGCCCGACCCGCCGCCCTCCACGCTGCAATATTCACCATCACTCATTTTTTGTTCAGTTTTGTAAACAGACAGTCGTCATATAGTTTGACATAAGAGGAATAAGTGCAACGTTAACTGTATTTGGACACTCTGAACTGATGTCTTCAGTGAGATTTGACCACTTACAGGCTAAAACTACTTCCATTGCTGACATCAGCATCGATCGATTGTTACAGTAACTTGCTGACATTATTGACATTATGTGACTCGCAATACCACCTGAGCCACATAAAAAGTAAACAGTCGGAACAACCAGTACAAAAAATAATCTGTACAGTTTAATATTATGGAGTATTAGCCTATAATTTCCCACTGCTGGGCCTCTCATCTCACTCATCTCACTGAAGATATCAGTGCAATTAGGAGGATTAGGCATAATCACCGTGCTTGCCTAATGCGAGTTGGTGATCTCAAACCCGAGCCATGTTTGAAAAGTAGGAAACACGTTTTCGCCCGACCCGGGAGTATTATCATAAGAATAATGTACGCAGTATACCTGTTGTGTATGTCGGGCGGCGGGTGCGCGGTGCCGTTGGTCTCCTTCTTGTCGAAGTGCTCCAGGAACAGCGGCCGGTACTTGGGCCGGTTCGTGTCCATCGGGTCCGTGTCGTGACCTGCGACACATACACTCACTCACACAATGTTATACGGAATACAAGGCACGTCCATTCGCTGTGGTGGCTCTAGTGAAGGTTTCCAGGGAGGGGATTCTGGTTTGGGAAATTTTAATCCTGGGTTGAGAATTTTGATCGGAGAGGATGGTGACCTTGAAGAGGGCAAGTTTTATCAACGAAAACCATGGGTGAGGACTTCGATGAGGAATATAACGTGATAGTGATTTAGGAACACAGTAGCATACATTAATATTATAAAGAAATGTAGTATGAGTAGTATAGGGAGCAGGTAGTTACGCTTCATGGTGTCGAGGTCGTGGTCGGCGGCGGGCGCGCGCGGCTCGTCGTTGATCACCATGGTGCCCAGGTCGGGCGCCAGCTCGCCCGCCAGCTCGCCCGCCAGCTCGCCCGCCAGCTCGCCCGCCAGCTCGCCCGGCACCAGCGTGCCCTCGCCGCCCACCAGCGTGCCCGCCGCGTACCCCTGCACACACACACACGCCACACTTACTATACTAATCATACTAACTCCAGCTGGTCAAGCTATACCTCGCTATGACTAGTAGTGAGCTACAACTGACAAAACTGTAATTCGAATCGAGTCTCGGTGGCATTGGTAGCACCCCCAAGTCTACACAAGATAACTTTGAATTTAGAACTCTGCTTGCGATGCAAAAAGGAACGTTCAGTGTAGACTCGTAATAAAAACCATTTTTATACCAAATCTGAGTACGCAATAACTTTTGCGTGAGAATTAATCTTACTCTTTTAGGTATCACGCATGAACGGCTAGACAGATTTTGAAGAATTTTGAGTTAAAAATATAGATTAAAAACTAATACCAAAATTCTTACGGGAACGGGGGCGCTGCGGGTGAAACCGCGGGGCACAGCTAGTAAACAATAAATATGACTCACCGGTGAGAACGACTTGTTGGTCTGTTGCGCGTTGCGGAAGGCCTGGCTCTCGCGGATCTCGCGCGCCTCCGCTATCATGGTACTTAGTATACTTGGATGTTTCGCGTTACCTGCAACGATAAAATCATTACATTTTATTAGATCATATATATAATGTAGACAGTATCTTCAGTAAAAGTAACGCATCAACTTTTACTACGATTTTCTGTTCTTCATTCAGTTAATTGAGGAAGTTTCGATGTTTTTTACCTATAAATTCGTGTGCTAATAGAAACTCGGCAGTCGCCCGCTCGTCCGGGTTCTTGATAAGGCACTGACTCACAAAGTCGATGAACTCTGGCGACCACTGATCTGGCTCTCTGGAAATATAATAACTATGATGAGCAAAAAATACTATAGAGCGTTGTAGATTTTGAAATATCATTGATATAGATTATGAATTCCAAGGGTCCTAATATGCTTTCCAGTGGCACACCGAGGATGCCTGAGGATGAGGATGTACGGTACGACTCAGACAAATAATGCTGCTAGCGGCCACCCATACAAGAAGAGATTCAAGTAAACGGCTACGGTAAGAAGTCTAAAAGGAATATTACCTGAAGGAAGGCGGCGGCTTGGTGGGGATCATGAAGATGGCCCTCATCGGGTGTATGTCTCCGTAGGGCGGCTTGCCCTCCGCCATCTCCAGCGCCGTGATGCCGAGCGACCAGATGTCGGCCACGCAGTCGTACCCGATCTCCTGGATCACCTCCGGCGCCATCCAGAACGGCGTGCCGATCACTGTGTTGCGCTTCGCCATTGTGTCCTGCATTTTTCATTCATTCAATGACTACTTGGATATTTTCCCCTTTTCCAATGGGATGTTATCCCATTTGTATTTTTTCCCTTTTAAAGGCACTTTAGCCCTGATTCTCAATTCTCAACCGTCAAAACAGCTAAGTTAATGCTAAGCAGCCTTCAATTGCATAAAAAGTATAATATGGTTAATTCCCTGCTAATTTAAGCGACGTGTGACTATTCGCGGGATTGTCTATTACACCCCTTTTAATAGGTGAATGCTCAACCAATCTAAATGAAATAAGATACAATATGGAGTGAAAAATTGATTATAAAGTGGGCTTAAAACATTCACATCATCACTCTTAGCTTAAACATTTGTCTCATCACTATCGCCACTACTCACCGTCAACTGGCCCGCGACTCCAAAGTCGGCCAGTTTAGCGTGACCCTCAGTGTTCAAGAGAATGTTCCCCGCTTTGATGTCGCGGTGGATCTTGCGGCGCCGGTGCAGGTACTCCAGGCCCTTCAGCGTGTCGCACAGGATCGTCGCGATCTCGTCCTCCGAGAGGGTCTTCTTGCGTAACCTCATTATATCCGACACGGAACCCGCGCCGCAGTACTCCATTACGATCTGGAATGACGGCAGATTACCATTTTAGGAGTGCCTTTTATCGGAACTATCATATAATAATAATACTTTGTTATGCTACGTTTGGCATCTACCAATCTAAACGTAACATAGCTTAGGTACAAAGGCACCCAAATAGGGAATGATGCAGTTAATAAAACATCGATATACAGTACAACCTATTTTATATTTAAATGCAATAAATGCACTGTAAGTTTTATAGATCAACCCTATTAAATAGGGTATCAAAGCCGATACGAACAATAAACGAAATGTAATGTTTGGACGCACTACATGGAAGTACTGTTCAGTACCTTCTAATATAACTAGAACCAAAGCTAGTCATAAACCTAAACCAATAAACCGACTTGGTCATCAAAGTGACTCCACATAACGGACCCAACGTTCGCAATGAGGCCGCAACTATTAATTATTAAATCTAACATCCTGCCCACATCACTTTAATTGGAAGTGTATTGTTAAGATTTTCCCACGCTGTTTCATTTTGGTATCCCAAAGTAGAGAAATAATACGCAGACAACAAATTTTCGTCGTATCGAACAATGTTTAACAGAATAACATGTTACAAATATACAAGATTCATCAAACACTAATAAATCATTATGACTAATAAAAACTGCTACAAACGGTTGGAAAACCGGCCGTGAAAACAACTTGATTGTATTGCCACTAGTAAGAAACCTTGCTCACCCAAAGATCAGTATTCTTGAAGTAGCTCCCATAGTACTTGACCACATAGGGACTGTCGCACTGCTGCATGATGGAGATCTCTTTGATGATCTCCTGCAGGTCCGTGTCCACGGGCACCTGCTTAATGGCCAGCACCTGACCCGACTCCTTGTGCAGTGCCTGGAAATATTTGGACCTTTGTGAACTAGGGCATAATCAAACCTTTTCGAAGTTGAAAACTGAGTTTAATCAATGGTGGGCAAATGTGAGCGAAAATCTGTGGAGCCGTCTGCAGAACTGCTGCATTGGAAGTCTACAGCTCGACACGGACTTGTATCCTACGTAAAATAACCTCAGTAATTCTCTACGGGATTGTCATTGACCTGCACAGTATTGTTAGTATATGCCAAGCCAATGACTGGCGAGCCATGTCCTATTTGCCAATTTAAATTACTAAGAAAATGCCTTAACACTAGAAAAAGCTGTTTGATAAAAACTGAAACTACTTAGATTTTGACAAACCTTTAATAAACCATGTCTCTCTATGTTAAACGATAATAATCCCTAATGTGCTAATGATAAGAGCCTAAGCATAAAGACATTTCCAAACCTTGTAAACGCTGCCATACGACCCCTCGCCCAGTTTGCATATTATATCGAATACTTCCTCCGGCTGTCGCGTCAAACTTTCTTCTGACAGCTTCTTTAGCTCACTGGAATGGATAAACACAAAATAAAAAATATTATTAATAATGCGCAGCAGTGCCTATATTTTTGCAAGTCAAGGGAAAATTATAGGTCGTTCGGAAAGGGCTCAGGAAGTAACATTTTCCTTGAGGGTTTCAAGGATCACGGTGCGCTGAATATCGTTAAAACTTTGATAAATTATTTCTCAAATGCTAATAGTGCTAGGTATTTCTATGGAAATCAGAATCTCCTACTTATAATATTTTCCCTAACCACTCGCCCCAATAAATTATTCCTCATTTATCGATTCCTTTGTAACGTCTTTGTTTGAAAAATGTATGATTGTTAGACGTCACGTCTTTATAAATAGGTTTCTGTATGATATTTGATACCAACGAACGAATAGAAACATAATTCGATTGCTGTAATGAACCATGAAGGACGCTACTCAGTTGAATACTTTCTAAATTAAGATATGTAACATATTGCATTATACACTAATATATATTACTAGCCGCGCCCCGCAGTGTTACCCGCTTTGTACCCTTTCCCGCGGGAATTTAGGGGTAAAAGTAGCCTAGGTATTTACTCCTTGTTACATCAGTTATCTTCCAGTGATATTCCCGTCGAAATCAGTTAGGATAGATGTATAGATATAGATTTATTGTGCCTAATTAGGTAGATAGATATAGGTACATTCAACGTCATATACTCTTAAATGTTTTTTTTAAGAAATGTTCATCTGCTAATGTGTAAACATATATATTACGTTAAATGTACCGTATTATGGTAAAGACTCGTAAATTGAATGTAATAAACGCAATATAACATAACTCTATAATCTATAACAGAACGTAACCGGTTGTAGACAACGGCGGCGATATGGTCGATAATAATAAAAATTGAAACAACACAGTATGATATAAGTTGAATCATTCGCTGGTAATGACCGCTTATCATGTGACATGCAGGGGCGCGGACAGACGCGGCGACACCCTCCACACTAGTGAATACTCGTAGGAATTCACCAGGAAAATATAGTTCTTCGAATAAGTCTAACGTAGTATCTATGAATTAGATAGATGAATAACTAAAATTACTTAGAAATTTTTGCATGACAATTATACCTAAAAAATAAGCTCTTCACATATTTATTTTTCGTCTAACTACTAGTAAAGTGATCCTCATATTTATTTTCTCAATAAAGTATTATTAATTGTCATTGTGTTTGTCCATAACAACCTAATTTCTTAACATATCAAGTGCACAATTCTAATATTACTGCTAAATAATGTTGCTAAACATTTTATTATCCACAATATCAAGACGAATCAAAACACATGTGTTCAATTGTAGTCATATGACATTCGTTCGCATAGCTCGGTCTAGCTATAACATACCTAGTTGATTGCGAGTGTAGTAACGTGGAGTAGCAACATAAACCAAAGGCACGTAGGTATAGGTTACGCCTGGAAAGGGCAGGACGGTAAACACACGGCTTGCATAACCCAGACAAACATATTTTTAATATAAAGTAGTTACGGAGTCAGGATATAGAGGAATAATGTAGTTCGTTAACTTGGCCGAGTTGTTGTTATTTGACGTAACAAAGTGTTTATCTCTACATTAAAACTTGTCAGTACATTTAACATTTGGTCCGTTAACATCGTCCCTCCGTCATAAATAGACAATATTTCACCCTTCAAGCTATTAAAGCAACGGCACTGTGGTGTAATTAAACACGAAAAATGTAGGAATGTCTCACCGGGCTAATTATAAAGCCGCATACGCCAGTTATGATTTACAAACTATTTACTGTTTGACTTTTAACCTTAAGTCTGGGGGGAAAGGCAAATATTGCAGTACAACATGGGCGTACCGTCTTGGCACCTGGAAGAATTTCCTTCACAGTTCGACATTACGTTTCACATTTATGCACTTGAATATCTTGTTACAACTGGTTAATTACACTTTTACGATGCCTCAAGAACCTTGTACAGATTTTGAGTTCTCTTTACGATCAGCATATAGATAGGTCTACAGGAAATCGTTTTTCTCTTTATATTCTGCCTTTATGAACAACAAGAAATCATTAAATTAATAGACAGAAGCGCACCTAGAGTTTTACGCAGGGAGACAGAGACAGAGAGAATTAACTTTAAGATAAAATGTACGGCCGACGAAACAATGAAAATACATTCTAACTAAACAATAAACATTTATCGATACGATGTCATAATATTTATGGATGAAGATAAAAGGGTTCGTAACTTGATTGAATCTCTTCTTGTTATGATACCCGGTAATAATACTTACAAATGTAAATACAGACTCTTCGGATACAATATTTGAACAACTGTTCAAATACCAACGAATGATCGATTAATATTGACCGCACCAATAAAGTATTTTGAATAAATTGTTATCTGCTGTTAGTTTTTTCCTCAATATTACCTAATTTCCATTTAATGTTTATTTTAGTTCCCCGTAACGAGGAAATTAGTGCAAAATATTGTTGTTGGAATGTCGCAATAAACAAAATGACTAATTGCGCTATAATTTAAGATACAGTATTCTAAAATTACCGCGACGGACAACAAATGCAGTAAAGCGCGATATAAACTCATGAGCTATTTGCGAAGGGATTGCCGATTATTTTAAGATATTGCAATGGTATAAAAAATATAAGAGTATGGTCGCATTATATTACCCCTGGGGACGCTCGTTAGCGCTCATTCTGTCGGCGCGTCGTTTCTTGCAAGTATTGCAGTTGAGAGTGGGAGCTCCTCCTTCCCACACGCCGCTCTTCCAGAACACCAGTCGACCTTCGCTATCCATCGGGACTCGGGTCACATCATCACTAGCATCAGTCAATCGAAAGCTTCATAATTTCCCGAGTCTGTACCAGTGTAAACCAATGTACCACAAACAAACGCGAGTTTACAGTGTAAACAGTCACCATGATCCTATCTCTAAACGGGGTTACGATCCATGTGGCGCACACTCTAGTTACTCCACACTAGCTGTTTACTGGTATCTTTGTATCGATAACTCGTTTCACATGTTTCAGTTCATTCTGTGTCGTCCCGACCTTTCAGCATATTAGTTACCATGAAAGTATTATATTTTTTTATCACACAACAGTCACCGTTTACGTAACGAACCCGACGGCAACAATTCCAAAACGAAAATGAAAAGTTATGACTGAAAATAAACTGTCCGATCCCTTTATGGCAACAAAGCAGGGAATAATGGTGACACGTGTTGGTTTAACAACGTCTTTCATGAGACTGTACTTGTGGTTTAAATCAGGCAGTGTTCCAAGTTCAACCCTACCGGACCGGCGGCAGCTGGGTAGGATTCAGGGCTGCCATCTCATTACTAGCTCATTAGGGACAATAGGGCACGGTCATGTTTTTGAAAATTTTACAAAAGAAGTTTACAATTTATGTAGTTAACGATTTACATTCTATAATTAATGCTTTACTTCGGGTCGAGCGTTAATTGTAAAGCAATGTGGGAGCATTGCTTCGAGAGGGATCTCGAGTTATGACAACAAATTGGCAAGAACGTGAAAGTGTAGTTATTACAAATTGTCTTACTTTAACTAACAAAAAGTTATTCGCATTGGAATGTCAATCCATGAAAGGAACCAGTTTCCGATTGAGTTTATCCTTTAACGCAATGAGTCAGCGGCCAGGTTTTACAACTGCCATTAAAGAAACGTAAATATACCGTCGTCGGGTTAGTTCGTGAAAGAATTTACAGATCATTTGGAGCGCGCCGGTGATGCGCCGGCAACCGACGCTGTGGCGTGGTGGGCGGCTCTAGATAAATAAAACCGCGTGTTGGTCGGTCTATAAATATTACTGCTTACATCGACATGTGACCTTTTTATTAGTTCATAGTTAATGATCATTAGCACCCACACATACGTTGTTGTTCTGATGCGGGAGCTTTATTTACGTAAAGACTTCCTCTATAGTTTAATAGGAAGAAACTACATTAATAAGGATAGAGGTCATGTAAAACAAACACAACCATCGCACAGCTACTTCTCATATATTTCGTTCATACCACTATTTAAACTTTCCACGGCTTTAGTCATCACATTGGTGAATTTATATTCTGCATATTATACTGAACCCTCTAGGGAGAACTAGTCGAGTGTAGACACTAACTCCTAGAATCATTGTTGTACTTCGCATACAATAAGGCTACAATTAAAATAGTAAAATAAGACATTGAAAGTTATTAAATGATTTTTAAACATCATAGAGGCATATTTCCTCCACCGAGATGGGCCGTACATTCCTCGGGAGCACGTTTGACACACATGAGTTTCCGTTTGTGTTATTTTTGCGTCCTCGATACTCCGCTGCCCCGTGCATTGAACTGGAAGACACACTGTCTGCCGGGTGCTGGCTGCTGATATCGAACCAATTAACTCAAACATGCGATGGTTTGTGTGCTTCTAACTCCAGTGCCGATTTTCATTATCCTTTTGGAGCACGCTACCAAGAAAGATATTGTGTTTACACAGCCGTGAATTTAAGATCCTAAACACCATTAAAAATTGACGTCCGCGAAAAAGGGTTCAAGCAAATTGAGGAGTACAGTTTAGTATGCGAAACGAGACAGGTCAGCAAAGATCGACGACCCAGAAAGTGAACAAATAAAGTCGTTATAATCCCGCTTTCCAATATACCCCCACGCGCCTCGCTATTTGCGATGTGAACCAGTTCCACGTATACTTCAATAAACATCGAATTTGGTTTGATTAATGTTTGACAAGGAACATGGACCATTGTATAACTGACCTAACCCTGGCTGAAAGGTAGGCAGAGGACAAAAAATAATTTTCAACCTGTTTACCTACATATAATTGGAGTGAAAATCCGCCAATTATTTGCCAAAGTTTGTTAATAGAAGCAAGACCCATTGAAAAGTATTTAATAGTAGCAGTCTGCGGGCGAGTCATTGATTAGCATTGTCGTGAATAGATAATGAATGATAGTTAATCGATGTGACCGACGACAGGCCGCCGCCCGGTCCTTATTGACGGGTCCACCGGAACGCAGCAAAAACAAAACTATGAGAATTATCATCAAATATGAATGAGTGTTTCCGATCGGATATCCTATTCAGATGGCGGTTTGTTGCATCATTACATTATAGTATTTATAGTAAATCCATTGTCCATTCATTCATTCTTTGGTTCAAGTAATTGGTACTCCACCTATAAAACCACTGCATAAGGCATGAATATGCTTCTAATGAACATGATATTATCACGACGTTACAAGACCGACAACGAATCAAAACAATAGATATGTGTGTGAAGTCGCCTGCCTGACTCATGTTTGACTCCATACAACTATGCATCAGTCAACAATAAGTATCGCCATAAAGACAGCTACTGCATTCTTTACGTTGTGATATCGGGAATATCATTTCTACTGTTCTTTCATAGTATGACTGATAGAACTTTACATATTTTAGACTTTGTTTCCAGGTAGTCAAACATCCAAATTCGTATTGTGTTTTAAACCGACTCAGGTTGCCTTTACTACGCCTAAGTAATAAGTAATCCTCTATAATACCATATATTGCTGATCTCCAGTGAGCGAAAAATCTAACAGTGTCAATAGTTACTTTACTGTTAATTTAGAAATTGTATTTGTACCAACATCAAAGAAAGTGGAAAATAACTAAACTAATCATCAGAATAAAAATAGCCTTGCTAGTTCTTTTTTAACTTTATTAACTTCACGGTTGTTTGATTAATTGTTTTTATTTATAAGAGAAACAATTCGGAGTAGCTCTCATACACAAAATCGGAGAACAATAGATGTTTTATCATAAGCATGTTTCCGGTAGGTAGGTATGTATGTATAGACAAAGAGTTCAAGAAACCGCAGGTGTATTCTGAACAAAACAATGTTCATCTGAATAATGCCGCGGAATCAAAGGAGACCGTAAAATAAATGTCTTTTAATTGGCTGGGTACATAAAAACTACGCGCGTGCATGTAATCATGCAGAAATATGTTTTCATTACACATTCATTATGTAATAGTAGTTTATGCAACTGTCATATAAGGAAGGGTATTAAAACACGAGTGTGAGTTTATGAAACGAGCGCAGCGAGTTTCATAATAGTAACGAGTGTTTTAATACCCGTGTTATATGCAGTTGCATACACTACTTTATCTTCACTAATGCAATTAATCAAACAACAAGAGTAAAAGCTGACAATAGTTTTTCACGCGTACGTGTATTGTCACAGTGAACTTGCCGCCATTAAAATCTAACCAATGAGAGCGCAGCTGCGCGTAGGGCCAATCAGGAGCGAGCGAGATCTTACCAAAGAGTTTTGTGTATGTAGTTTCGACGAAGTTTTCACGTATAACCCAACTGTTTTCAAAAGCCAGCCTAATATCAAAATTTGATACAACTTGTATGAGGATTTTGACATAAGGCTCGCCAGGTTAATTGGTCGCGTTTTATTGATGTTATAATGAGATTTTACGATATCGATATCGATGTTTTAGGATATTATACCATCATGTGAAATTGCTTAAATTGATTGTTTTGTTGTCTGCCCTATAACAGTAGTAATTATAAGTCAAGTATTGGAAACATAAGTAGAATGTTACAACATTAGTGTAGATAAAACATATTTTGCTTCAAGTTTCGATTGAATGCTAAAAAGGCGTGCATTTACGTAGTAGTCGGCCGACCCCGATGGCAGAGTTGAGCGACCCTGTTCAGAGGCGCCGCTCGCACGCGGAAAGCCTTCCCGCGCAGCGCATCGCAACCCACTCACAAAACAACAACGACTTTCAACCCCAGCTTTTGAGTCTAAGGAATGATATCAATATATAACAGAGAGGACCTTACTTACAAACTGTACCGCATCTGTATAACAAACAGTCTCTTACAAAAATACTTTAATTCTGTAGCGATTAGATATAATAGTTAGTTAATTAAAATTAGGTATATGAAATACATTTGAATTAACCAATGATTATTTTATTTATTTATTTATTCTATAATATAATATTATAAAGCTGAAGAGTTTGTTTTGTTTGTTTGTTTGTTTGTTTGTTTGTTTGTTTGTTTGTTTGTTTGTTTAAACGCGCTAATCTCAGAAACTACTGAACCGATTTGAATAATTCTTTCACTGTTAGATAGTCTATTTATCGAGGAAGGCTATAGGCTACATTTTATCCCGAAATTCCCACGGGAACGGGCACAACGCGGGTAAAACCGCGGGGCGCTGCTAGTTTATTCTATAAATCTGCAGCAGTTTTCTAAGAAAGCATTTAAACTGAAAAGAAACAATACTTATTGCATTTAGAATAGTGATTTAAGGTAAGAAAGGTAAAATGTATCAGATTAGGACAATCACATTGTGATGTTATAATACAAAAACAACCAAGTATAACATACTATGTTAAGTTATACTTACTATGTTCACTCGCATAGCAAATAATATTTGATATATATTTAAATATCTATAAAGTACAGTAAAGTATTAGCCTGTCATGTTACACTGCTGGGCAAAGACACCTCACTGAAGATATACACGGAGAAGGATTAGGTGTAATCACCACTCACCATAAATATCTATAGAATAGAAATATTATTAATATTTTCTTTAAATTAAACGTCCACCTTAGGTTTCACGGTGTAAATATTACTTATAATCTCCATAGTTTTCCAGTGAAATAATTTGTTATCAATGTAGGGAATAGCGAAATAATTCATGGAATGCATTTACTAAATTTATAGATTACATTACAGAATAACCCATTATCAAATTCTATAAAGTCTATTTTATGTAGTTACCTATCCAATGTTCCCCATAAACTATCTCAGATAAAAATCTACATAAATTCATAACATTTTATTTACACATATTTTGTATTGAAACAAGCTCAAAACTTTATCTGCTATAATAGATAGTTTTAAGCGATAGGTAGGGACTGGATGTAAAAATGTTTTTACATTTATAGACTTAAAATAATTAAATATTCTTATGTGCCTACTAGGATTGTGAATAGAGATAATTTATTGGTATCTACAACAGACCCTACAGTTAAAACATTTTAAAAGAAAGCAGATACTATGGATGGTTCTGTATTATAAAATGTTCACAATTAATTACTTTGAGTTATTCAGCTAGCGTCCACTAATAGGAGAGTTATTCTAAAGAGTGAACATTTCTTCACTAATGGTTTTGGTGTTCCAAATATTATCTCAAACAGATTTTGAAACTATATTTTTTATTAATATGTCTGTTTTGATACTTCAGTCACTATATATTTGCTTCAGTGTCTGGGTTTTTGACATAAACAATTTGTTATTATTTTGACATAAGGGAAATGAAATGAATGTTTTTTCATATACAAAAAAGTAGAAGTACTATGTACGTTTCTAAATTATTTATTTTTTTTTATTAATTAATTTAAAAAAATTATAAATGAGAAAAGATATAATAAGGGACTCGGAGATTAGCTCACTTATTCATGTATGTGATATTAGTGCCGAAAAACAATTAAGTTACAGGTAGGACACAAAGCTTAGTTATCTCAAAAAAATAAACTCACTTCTTTGATGACATTTCCGTAGTCATTTTTGCTGTATTTTTGATCGTGCCACGTAAGAATCACTTTCGATGACTCACTTTTTATCACAAGATATCAATCCATAGCTTTATAGCATTGACAAATAGTTATATATACAAAAACAAAATAAAATTACAAAGAAAATATCACAAGCACATGCATACAATGCACCGTTCGGCTTGCAACTTTTTTTATCGAATAAAAAAATACCGACGACAGACATTAGACAGTGACAGAAAAGAAAGAACAGATAAAAATCAATGTAAAATTTCACTGCTGGCTCTCAAAATGTTCGTAAAGTAAATGTCAAAATTGACAATGTAAACAAGACTTCATACAAGCTTCGTTTAACGCACATATGTTTAACAGTATTTGGAATGTTTCAATATAAATGTTAGCTTCAGGTAGTGTTTATCTGCTTAGGTTTAAAAATTTTGCTTACAAAAAAATCCCACTAATATTTTTTCTGTATCTTAATTTTTATTTTGTTTGTATTTTAGTAGAACAGAAAGTAGGATTATTTTTTGTGTAGTATGAAACGCAATTGTTTTACTAGCCGTTGCTATAGTAACCTTTCAATGATAACAAACGCATGCATGGCCAATCAAATCAATGGCCGGGTCAAACAAAATTCTTGTATTTTGTCGTGCTGTCAAAAGTGTAATGCAACCGCGAATTTTCGCTATTGATTAAACATTTCTACCACATTAACCTACTTAATGTCTGAGTATTAAGTAAGACTTACCAGTGAATAATAGCGAAATGTTCAAGAACACTTTTCAGTCCGGGTTTCTTTCCATTCTCTACAGCATAGGGAGCAAGCCTTTGCAAATTTGGGATAAAAAGGTTAGAAATGGACACATAAAGCGTATAACAGACAATGATATACAAAGCCTGGTGCTGGAAATAGTTGGAACTAATGTAAGCACCACATATATCACATGTCCCGCCGACCCGAAGAAGACCCTTGGAATCAAACTTCCATTCCTGGTTATGATTATAAAAAACCTCAAAAAATACTTCACATTTGAAGTTCAGGTAAATATATAATTAAATTTATTTCTAAATATGTTAACAAAAGAGCTGAGATAACCTAATATTTATTTTAGGTTTTAGACGACAAAAATGTACGTAGAAGGTTCAGAGCAAGCAACTATCAGTCCACAACCCGAGTGAAGCCCTTCATCTGTACCATGCCCATGCGGCTCGATGAAGGCTGGAATCAAATACAATTCAATCTGGCAGATTTCACAAGAAGAGCTTATGGAACTAATTATGTAGAAACCCTTAGAGTACAAATTCACGCCAACTGCAGGATCAGGAGAGTTTATTTCTCTGATAGATTATATTCAGAGGATGAACTACCAGCAGAATTCAAATTGTTCCTGCCCATACAGAACAAAACCAAAACTGCTGTAGCAACATGAAACTTTAGTGAATTTGTATTAAAATATTTTAATAACACAGCACAACTTAATTATATTGTATTATTTAAGTATATTATAACATGTACATTTACACCCCTACATTTTGATATATTAATATTTAATATATAATTTTATTAAATTTTAATAATTAAATGTGTGCACTGTTAGTGATATTTTATTTCTTGTTAGTGGTGGGTTCTTGAAGTATATTTATCTACAGACACATTGTTGTAGGTTTCGATCATAATATATTTATATTTAGCTGATGAAGTGGCATGTTATATCACTTTTACTTTAGGCTCAAAATCATAGGGTGGGGACAATTAATAAGTTAGGTATATTAAGTAAGTTTATACAAATATACAATAGGTACCTACATAATATGTTGATTTCTAATTCTATTTGTTAAATTTACGGTTGTCGGGCAGTGGGCACATTAACTTTCAGTTCAGGTAACGGTACAGCAGTGTTCCATTGGCCCAATCCTAACTAATATTATAAATGCGAAAGTAACTGTCTGTCTGTCTGTTACGCTTTCACGCCAAAACTACTGAACTGATATGATTGAAATTTGGTACACAGTCCAGAGCCTGAGAAAGGACAGGCTTTTTATCGCGAAATTCCTGCTGGAACGGGTACAACGAGGGTGAAACCGCGGGGTACTGCTAGTCGAAAATAAATACCTCAAATAAATTTAATTAAAGGTGGTTAAACACCAGGAGCAAGGTTTCACATCGTACCGTTCTCACCACACAGACGTCAATAATCATATAATAAGGTATTCTGTGATAATCATTACACTAGTATTTATTCTCTACTAGCTAGCTGTGCCCCGCGGTTTCACCGGCAGCGCCCCCGTTCCCGTGGGAATTTTGAGATTTTTATTCCTTATTTTTCTTATATAAAAACCTTGTCCTGACAATAAGGAATATTGGAATTAATTAATAAAAGCCCCATAAGTAAGTAGAAAATGTTTAATCACTTAGATAACAGCCTATATCTTCATCCGCCATTTGTGGTTTTTTGGGAAGAAGAGATCGGGATTCAGAGTCCCGTTGACAGCTAACTTAAAGTGTCATTTTTGACAGCTCCACAGACTAAATAATGAGTGAATGATTATTTCCAATACTCCGGCTCAAGATCAAGTCTAATTTATTTAATGGCAAATTAACTTGAACTTGCAAACAATAAAGTAACATATTAAAACTAGCAACACTCATGAGCTGTCACAATGACTGACATTTGACATTGACAACTGACTTAACCTAAAATTTTGAGGTTAACTTTCACGTGAATATAAAACGAGTCTGAAATATTTAAAGTTCAAGATTAAATACTCATATAACAATTGCGACAATTTAGCACTATTTAAATATAAAGCTATATTTAATATAATCCAAGTGATTCACAGAAACTGTTATGTTTAACCTGACACAGTGACTTTGTAAGTATATCTGCTTTATTTTCACTACTACACACATATTTCAATGTAATTAAACCTTTGTTAACAATATCTTTGATAAAATGAGCTTTAATGTCAATGTGTTTAGACCTTTTACTATTTTCGTAACTTTCAATCATTTTAATTGTACTTTGATTGTCAATAAACAATGAACAAACTAAGTTTTTATCACAATGCAAATCTTTTAACACTTCTCTAATGAACACTGTTTCACTTACAGATAACGCTGCTGCATAGTACTCTGATTCTGCCGTGGACAGTGAGACTGATGACTGCTTCTTGGAGCTCCAGCTGACCAAGTTGCCTTGATAGAATATTGCAACGCCGCTGACACTCTTCCGGTCAATTTGTTCACTTCCCCAGTCTGAATCTGAAAATGCTAATAAATTGTTATTATCTTCTCTTCTATATACTAATCCTTTTTCTTTTGTTTGTTTCAGGTATCTTAGGACTCTCTTCGCGGCTGTCCATAAAGTTGGTGTTGGGCGTGTCATATATCTGCTTAAGAATCCAGTGGCATAAGCTATATCTGGTCGGCTTATTGTAGCCAGATACATAAGTGAGCCTATAACTTCTCTGTAAGGGATGTCATTCATCACTTCTTCATTTTCATTTATTTTTAATCCGACTTCCATTGGTGTATTGCATCCCTTGCAATCTTGCATTTTAAACTTTAATAAAATCTTCTCTATAATTTGTGTTTGTTTAATTTCCATCTTATTTTTAAACTGAGATATTTCCATTCCTAAGAATTTGCTTATAGTACCCATATCTTTTGCTTGAAATTCTTCTTTTAATTTTTGCACTATATTCTTTCCATCTCCAATCACTAGTATATCATCCACGAATATAAGTATGTATACATTTGTACCTGTGTATAGGCAGAAGTCGCTTTGTGATTGTTTAAGTTCATTATCTGTTAAGAATCGATTTAGCTTTTCATTCCAGCACCTTGGAGCTTCTTTTAATCCATATAAAGCTTTGTTAAGCTTTAAGACTCTTCCTTCTTGTTTATTTTGTACTCCTTCAGGATATTTAATGTATATGTCAGTGTTTAACTCACCATTGAGAAAAGCTGTAGGTATATCCAGCTGTTTTATGTGTAAGTTTTCTTGAACTGCTTTATTCAAAAATAGTCTTACTGTTGTTATCCTTGCAACAGGTGCATATACATTCTGTGTGGTTTCTTCCTGAAACCCCTTAGCCACTAGTCTAGCTTTCTTCGTGTTGTCAGCTTTAGTGCGGAATACCCATTTTGTATCTATCGCCTTGTGTCCTTTAGGAAGGTCGCACTCTTGCCATGTTCTTAGCTTGTTGTGTGCTTGCAATTCTTTGTTTATGGCATCTGACCATCCTTCTTTCTGTATGGCTTCCTCGTAGCTTACAGGATCTTCCGATAGCAGTGCATATGCTATGTTTGTCATATCAAAGTCATCGTATTTCTTGGGTAATTTCACTTCTCTATTTGGACGTTGTTCTTGTTCCTGGCTTGTTTCTGTGTCTTCAGCTTGTTCTTCTGTATTCTCCGTGTTTGTCATATCCGTGTTTGTCATATCCATGTTTGTCATATCCGGTTTTGAGTCATTAGACTTTGAAGGTTCTTTTTCCTCATCTTCATCATAGATAACAGGTTGTGTAGCCATTTCACTTTCTCTATATCTGTAGTTAGACTCATCAAATCTTACATCTCGCGATTCTATTATCTCGTTGGTCTTCGGATCCCATAATCTGTATCCTGAACCACAGTATCCTATCATTCTCATGGGCTTCGCTCTAGGCTCTAGTTTGTTGGGTCTTGGAAAGATCATGCTCCAAGCTTTCGCACCAAACACTCTCACTTTATCTAAATTATTGTTGCCATACCATATCTTTGCTGGTGTGTCCCCTCGGAGTGCCTTTGTAGGTGATCTGTTTATAGTATAGGCAGCACATCTCATCGCCTCGCCCCATAGATACTTTGGAAGATTTGTTTCAAGTAACATAGCTCTGACTTTGTTTCCCAGGGTTAGATTCATTCTTTCGCAGATAGAATTTTGCTGTGGAGTGTAAGCGCATGTAGTCTCTTGAATGATTCCATGCTCTGCATAGAACGAGCTAAGATCGTCATTGAGAAATTCTCCACCTCTGTCTGTTCTAATTCGTCTTACATTGTTGCCATTATTTTTCATGATATTTATATATTTCATGATGTAGTCCTTCGCTTCACTCTTAGCACTTAGAGGATGAAGTTCCATAAAGTGTGAGTAGTCATCAATTATTGTTAAATAATATCTCTCACCATTTTGAGTGACAGGCGTCACGGGCCCTCCTATGTCACAGTATACTAACTGGCCTATTCTTTCGGTTCTTGGTACCGGATTTTCATTAAATACACATCGGCTTGCTTTTGCCTCCATGCATATCGTGCATTTTTCTTTAGATAGGGCTAAGCCTAAGATTTTCATTCCACCATAGTTAAGGTGTCCCATTCTTCTATGCCAAAGATTATCTTCTCCTGATACTAATGCATGTGTTCTATTAAGATTGAGTTTCATAGTAAACAACTTTCCATTACAGTCCCCTTGTATTTTTATGTTTCCTTTCTTTATTAAAGCTGTTTCCTTGTCAAAGATTACTTGAAGACCCTTTTCATTTAATTTCAGGACTGATAGAAGATTGTGTGACAAGTTGTCTATTATAAGACAGTCTTCTATAGTGACTTCATATCCTTCTTCAGACATTCCAGTAAGATTTCCTTTGTATGTAGCGGTCATGATGCCTCCATTGGCCGCTCTTATATGAATTTGTGATATTTGCTTTATGTTGGTCATATACTCTTCATATCTTTTGTTTATTAGATGGTAGGTTGATCCCGAATCAATTACAAGTTGGATTTCCTCTCTGTGGGCCTCTGTATCAGCTGTGACAGCTTGAGCTGCGACAAATGATATGGCATTTGAGTTGCTGTGCCTCTCTCCTATATTTGCGGCTCCTCTGGCCCCTCTGGCTCCTCTTGCTCTAAAATTGCCTCGGCCTCTGTAGTTATTAGATGTTGGTTGGTGTACATAGTTGCCATTTTTCTTCGGGCAATTGCGGGCAAAATGATTTAACCCTCCACAACTATAGCACTTCACTGAAGAGCTGTGAAACACATATTCACCTTTGGGTTGGTTGAATGCTGTGTGGTTCCTTTTTTCTTTTAGCTCTGCATCCAGTAGTTTGCTTTTTATAAACTCAACTGTGAGCTCTATGTTTGACATTTCCAAGGCTGTTACTAAAGTTTGATAAGCCTTCTCTACACTGAGTAAGAGTTGGCAGACCTTTTCTTTTTCATCTATTTGAGTTCCACTAGCTTCTATATCTTGTATCAACTTTTCGAATTTATTGAGGAATTCTTGTACATTTTCTTCCTTTCTGCATTTCAGGTTTATGAGCTCTCGCCTGAGAGTTAATGTACTCAGCGTACTTCTTCTCTGAAATACGGCTTTCAATTTTTCTACCATTTCATATGCGGTGGTAGCCCCCTTAATGTATTCTAAGTATTTGTCTGGGACTCCTTGGATAATTATATTTCTTGCTTTAGCATCGTGTTTGCTTGTTGCATCCTCAGTTTTGATTTTTACTGTTTCCTTGATACCTTTTTCATCCAGTGCCATCTCAATCCTGAACAGCCAGTTTTCAAAATTTCCACTTTCTAGTTGCGGGATGTGATTAGTTGTCGTCGTCATTGTATATATTTGCTGAAAGTAAGAAGCCTACCCCTTATATTACACGCGTGACCTTTTTTATGGCCGTCGACCACGTTTTTCTTATTTTGTCTTATTTTTGACTTTCCTAAGCTATCCTGTGTCAATCTGACTTACTCATGGGCGCTGGGCCCATAACCTATTGGAATTAATTAATAAAAGCCCCATAAGTAAGTAGAAAATGTTTAATCACTTAGATAACAGCCTATATCTTCATCCGCCATTTGTGGTTTTTTGGGAAGAAGAGATCGGGATTCAGAGTCCCGTTGACAGCTAACTTAAAGTGTCATTTTTGACAGCTCCACAGACTAAATAATGAGTGAATGATTATTTCCAATAAGGAACACATTAAAAAAAGAATCATCCAATTGGGCTTTTGAAAAAAAAAATGTTTTTTTTTATGTATTATAAAACTTTATTATTAATAATATTGATATTTAATGCAAAAAACCAAAAAAAAAATTTTTTCAATTAATTTTAAAAATTGTTGAAATTCAAATAAAAATCACGTGACTATAAACGCGCCATAATTGGTCACCATAGTTGTGACGTGATAATGTTATAGCTATAAGCTATTAACCATAAGTACGTACAGCTTTTACGGCTATTACACGTGTAACCGAATGAGGCTAACAATATGACGTCACACGCGCTCGGGTTTGTTCGGGAGTTGTCAGAGTGTCTTCGGTACTGGATTCAAAAATTAATTTTTATTTTGAAATAACTTTTGAATGATTGCGAAAAAAATAAAATAAAAATAGTTTTGTTATAAAACTAATATATAATCTTTCCATTTATCACAAAAATTTTTTTTTTCAAAAGCCCAATTTGGTGCAATCGTTCTGAAGTTATGCGCTTACCAACACATTTTATCATATTAGTGAAAATTTGTAATTGGCCTTCAACATTATTTCATATACTAGCAGCGCCCCGCGGTTTTACCCGCGTTGTGCCCGTTCCCGTGGGAATTTCGGGATAAAATGTAGCCTATAGCCTTCCTCGATAAATAGACTATCTAACAGTGAAATAATTATTCATATCGGTTCAGTAGTTTCTGAGATTAGCGCGTTTAAACAAACAAACAAACAAACAAACAAAACAAACTCTTCAGCTTTATAATATTAGTATAGATTATAATATAGTCTTGTACCTAGCTGTAAATTTTCCAAATAAAATAAAATAAATAAATAAAAATAAAATAAAATAAAATAAAATTTTGCGATTCATTATAATAGTACCCATAAAGTACCTATGTGTCTGCGTGAAATGTCGCTGATCGTTGATCGTTGCCACAGACCATCGTTGCATCATTGCATGCACTTCTGTGATGCACTTGTCCACCATGTGTCCACCCACACCTGTCGCTTCTCTGAAAACGGAATGAAAAGATGTACGTCCGACCAACCAACCACGTCCCCGCGTCCGCGCTAATAGAGCCTGCAGCCTTATTGATAAGATAATTAATAACGCTTTGCATTACAGGCCAATATCAATTCGCACCCTGCCATGTGCCAGTGTGGATGAGCCTTGTATAGTGTTAAGTGTACAGACCAGGAAATAGCTTCATTGGTTTACCAAAGTTGGCTCAAATCATTTTCATTCAATCAAATAGGTGGTGGAAAAGTGGAGTTGATTAAATCCATGATGAAATCCGTAGAATCCATGGTGGAGTGTGGAGTGGTCGTGGTCACCTTAGTTGCTGTCATTGTTGTCAATGTCTCAAATGTCTGATGACACACACAAACTGTATCAATCAAGTGCAATCAATCAATCAATTTCTGTGTGTGTCAATTTCAATTTCTATTTCTTTCTATTCGATTTGTCTGTGACGAAAAGTGGCTTCGAGACGAAATGTATTCCACAAGATATAAATGTATTTCTTTAATTTTAGTTATAATATCTACTAAATGTAATGCTAATGATATATTAGGATGTGGTGGATTTGTTAAAAGTCATGTGACTTTAGATTTCTCCAAGATCGAAGTTGGCCTGTAAGTTAACCTTAAAGCTAATTAGATTACCATAAGAAAATCCTTAAAAAATGTTTGATAGTACAATATAAATGATGGTATTTTTTCTACTGATCCCGAGCATTTTACGGCTGATTATTTTTAGGTACACTAAGGAAGGCAGCCTTAAAGAAAAGACTGAATGCGCTCCAACAAATGGGTACTATTTTTTGCCGCTATACGAGAAGGGCGACTACGTGCTGAAGGTGCACCCTCCTGCCGGGTGGAGCTTTGAGCCTTCGGAAGTGGAGCTGAGTGTGGATGGAGTGAGCGACATGTGTTCCACTGGGCAGGATGTTAACTTTTCCTTCAATGGGTTTGGCATCACAGGCCGGGTGATCACGGCGGGCCAGAGCCAGGGCCCCAGTGGGGTCTCCGTACAGCTCGTGGACAATAATGGCGCAGTGAGGGACACCATCACCACTGTTGGAGGAGATTTCCACTTTACCCCTGTTATACCTGGCAAATATACGCTGAAAGCTTTACATCCCAGGTTAGTATGCTTCAACTAGAGGGTTGTCAAATATAAATCAGTGTTTGGAAAAGCTGTTTACATCTTGTTTATTTACCAGATGGAAACTGGAGCCTTCACAAGCAGTGGTGCAAGTGAAGGAAGGCAACACTGCTTTGCCAGTGGGAGTCCTCTCTGTGAAGGGCTATGACGTGTCAGGATCTATCTCTTCATTCGGTAGCCCTATCAGTGGGGTGTATGTGCTACTATACTCTAAGGAAGTAAGTATGGTACCTTTTATATAAGTTATATATCAGTCTTTTAGCCGAATAAATTTATTTGTATTTATATTAAAACTGTTATAATGTGGCTAATAACTGTTTTAAATATTCTTCTTCTTTAAATGACTCTCTGGATGGTAGCTCATCATATTTCTATTTAGTATTACTTGAACAATAATCTCACAAAATAATTACAGGAAAACCCAAAGTTCAGAGTAGAGGGTTGTAACACAGCATTGCTGCAAGGTGTCCCTGACTCTCCCATCTGTCATGTGAAGACAGATGCCAATGGAGAGTTCACTTTCGGGCTGGTCCCGGCCGCCGAGTACTGGCTCATGGCACTGCCCACTGCCCCAGGACAAGTTGCCGTCACTTACAACGTGAAGCCACAGACAGTGCCGTTCACTGTCCGTCATGGCAGCATTTATGTTAAGAATGCTTTTGAGGTAATACATTAGAATTTTCTGGAATCTTATCTTATGACATGTTATTAGATTTTAATCTCTTGTAGTTTTAAATAATGGTCATAAAGTTGGAGAGCAAAAAAAAGCAGGTATATCTGACCAATACCTAGCTAGGTTATATTATCACATTTAAATTCAGCCCATATTGTTGTAATTCCTCTGCTTAACCTTACATAAAGGTAATTATTATAATATCTTTTCCTAGGTAACAGGTTTCACGGTAGTCGGATCAGTGATTTCCTCCCCCGGCAAGGGTTTGTCTGGAGTGCGAGTGTTGTTAGACGAGCAAGCGGTGGGCAAGTCTGATGCTGCTGGCAAGTTCACATTGACTAAACTGCACCCAGGGACATACACTGTGACCTTCCAACATGGTAAATATAATTATTTATTTTATATTATGTTATAGTCTAGAGTAGGTATTTGTTATCGTGTAACATCGTGTTATCTGGCGTACATACATATTATTTACATATAAAATTGTAGTTTACTAATAATTTCCAGATGAATGCGAGATCCCGCCAGTGGAGTTATCAGTGGAAGCTTCAGGTCCTGTCCGCGGGCTGGAAGCGCGCGCGGCGGCGTGGCGCGTGTGCGGCGCCGTGGCGCCCGCCGGCGCCTGGCGCCTGCAGCTCGTCGGCGACACGCGCCGCTCGCTCACCACCGACGGTACAGACGGTACGGACAACTTTGACATATTTATCGTTATTCGTAAGACCACGTCTGAGACCTTTAGGCGGTCTAAAAACTCCGACACCTGGGTCATCTGGGTTAGCCGCTAACTACTCGAACTGACTTACTTTTTATCGTTTATTTTTCATAGCGTTACAATAGACCTTTTACAGAGAAAACCCATGTGTGTTATATTAATATTATGTGTTCAAATTGATATAAAGTATTATTGAACAGATACTCAGGATCCTTAATAATCTGTTCAAGAAACATGTGTTGTTTTTTATATATCATGCCTACATAAATCATAAATTATTTTGATTTGTATAATTTACGATACCCTGTTAATTTGTAGGAAAATGGTGCACTTTCCTTCCGTCTGGAGTATACACGGCGAAGGTTGAAGTCACTGCACAAGAGCAAAGAGATGGCCTCCAGTAAGTACACACAGGAATCACAGTTAATCCTATCAATTGTATGCTCTTCAATGGGCAATTGTTTTAGAACTAAGCAATTTAAATATCACTTAATAAAAAGTAGGACAACAGGGTCGGCTGCAACTCACCTAACGTATGATTTACGTATTAAGTATTCCTATTTCTCTTCCAGATTCTACCCCCTGTCTCAGAAGGTGTCGGTAGCGCACGGGCCGGTGGCCGACGTGAACTTCTCGCAGCTGAAGGCGACGCTGAGCGGGCGCGTCGAGTGCAAGACCGAGGCTGATTGTCAAGATATAGCGGTCACGCTGAAGTACATCTCGCCCGACGGGGAATATGTATCTCAACCGCTCGTCGCTATCGCTAAGAGTAAGTTTCGCTATACTAACGCCTTCACTTGATCTTTAATATAAATAATACCTACCTTTTTGACCTACCAAATCTTGCTTACTTACATACTGATTATATTAAAGTATTTTTTAAATTGTGCCGCTCGTAATTTAAAGTTAGATTAGATAAGAGATTAAGATAGGTGCCCACTGTACTAATATTATTTATTTGGTCTTCTTGATGAATTCTTCCAACGGTACTGTTATTTATATTGGAGGCCTGTGCCAGCAGGAGGACACTGCCAACATATACATTACTTATATTATGAGTGGTGTTCCTTTGAAATGGTTGGTCCGGCCATTGTGACATGAAGGGTAATGTTCCAGAGGGCTCGTACCAGTTCTCGTCCGTGCTGCCGGGCACGGCGGAGCTGGCGGTGGAGGCGGCGCGCCTGTGCTGGGCCGAGAGCGCGCGGCGCGTGCTCGTGAGCCGCGCGCAGGTCTCCGTGCCCGCCTTCACGCACACCGGCTACCGCCTGCACGTGCTCGCCTCGCACGATCTAGAGGTCGCCACCCTACCTCCACTTACGTTCATGTTCATTTGTATAATGTACACAACAACGCCCCGTAGTTTTGCCCTCGTCGTACCCGTTCCCACGGGAATTGCGAAATGAAAAGAATCTTATCTCATACTTTATTCTGTAATCTACATATTCCATAGACGACGAGGATACGTAGAACATGTGGTCGTGATGTGTGCCCGGTGGCCCGCAGGTGGAGTACTCGCAAGGCTCGTGGCGCGGCAGCTGGTCGCTGGCGGCGGGCCGCAGCGCGCGCTGCGCCGCGGCGCGCGGCCCGCTGCAGCTCGCGCCCAGGGGCTGCCACAAGTTCAAGGACCCGGTAATCACCGTGGACATCACTGGGAATGACGTGCCGGTGCGTGTGTTTTGTCGCATTCAAAGTATACGGAAGTGTCGAATGACACAATCTGTAGTGGTTTTTGAAAAATGAGTTGTAAATAGGAGTAAATTAGCTAACTAAGCTTTGTTATTATACTGTTGCATTTCAGATGCATAATATTTATTTTCGATTCAGTACTTAGTTTATCGATATGGGCATAAATATAATATGCGATAGCCATTCGTAGACAAAGAAAAAATAACTTAAGCTAACTGTTAGTAATTTGCATTGGAACTGTAAGTGACATTTAATTTGTATAATAATCGTTACTGTTGCCTATATACATAACACAAGATTGTGATATTCCAGACGGCGTCAATAGTGGCGGTGTCGCACGCAGTGGTCGTGCGCGTGACGGCGCCGGCCGCCGTGCCGGACCTGACGCTGGCGCTGGCGTGCGGCGCGCGCAGCCACACCACGCCGCCCCTACAGCCGGCGCGGGACCAGGGCGCCTACGTCTACGAGTACACGGAGTATTTGGCTGAGGTTAGTGCTCCGCGCAGGTATAGGTTTGTCGACTAACATTTAGATGCGATTTCGATTATAATATGATGCCATACGGCCCTTGAAAATGTGTCATTATGTAATGAGTGGATCCGTGTCCGCCGCAGGGCGCGTCGTGCTCGGTGACGGCGTCGTCGAGCCAGCTGCTGTTCTCCCCCGCCGTGGGCTCGCTCCGCGGCACGTCGCGCTGCCAGCCCGCCGCGTTAACGCTGCGCGCTAGGACTGCGCTCACGCTCCAAGGGAAGCTGACGCCGCCGGTAGAGGGCGCTACTGTCACACTTACTTCTGGTATGGATTTAATTATAATAATCTTAGCTTTTTAACACTTTCTATCGTTATCGAGGATATATTTTCTGTGCTGCGTAGATGCACCGTGGCCAATAAACGGGTGAACCCATATGGATGCGGTTTTTAATATTTAGAAGCTAGATTTTTGGCGACAGTAGACATAGAGAGATTATGTCTGTGAGAACAGTAGTGTGACGCGGTTCTCCCGCCTCCCGCCTCCCGCCTCCCGCAGACGAGGGCACGCTGTCGATGGTGACGGGCGCGGACGGCGCGTACCGGTTCGGGCCGCTGGACGCGGCGCGCGCGTACGGCGTGGCGGCGCACAAGGACTCGTACGTGTTCGGGGCGGCGGACGCGCGCGGGGACATCGCGGCGCACCGCCTGGCCGAGATACAGGTCGCCGTGCTGGAGGCGGCGGGCGGCGCGGCGCTGGCGGGCGCGCTCGTGTCGGTGTCGGGCGGCGCCTACCGCCGCAACGCCCTCAGCGGCCCGGACGGCCGCCTGCGCTTCACGGCGCTGCAGCCGGCGCAGTACTACATCAAGCCGCACATGAAGGAGTACCGCTTCGCGCCCGCCAGCCACCTGCTGCAAGTCAGCGACGGACTCACGCACAACGTCACGCTCAGGTACGCATTCACACATCCTACACCATTTTGTATAAGGCATCCACAAGAAGAAGTCCTGTGTGCATAGTATATTCAAGTGCATGATAAAATCAATATATTGTCGTGTCGTCCAGGGGCACCCGCGTGTCGTGGTCGTGTTCCGGCCGCGCCGTGTCGTTGTCCGGCGCGCCGGCGCCGGGCCTGGCGCTGCTGGCGGCGCCGGACGCCGGCTCGCCGGCTACTTGCGTGCTGGAAGAGGGGAATACTGACGCGCAGGGGAACTATCGGTATGTACATTTTGCACTTTGTTACTGATGTTGAGTGAAACATTTTTTATATTTTGTTTCTAAACAAGGCACAATACATATTCGACTGTCATAGAATATACTGCCCGTCTAACATTGTGTAATCTCTTTAACCGAAAAAAAACTTTATTTAACCAATTGTTTGTATTGTTAGCATCCGCGGCCTGTTGCCGGAGTGCATCTACACGCTGCAGCTGAAGGAGTCTTCTTCCCCGGAGCTGACTGGCCTCCGGCTCATCAAGGCGCCCGGCAAAATAAACGTACGACTGGATGTAGCAATATAACAGCCCGAATCAGCGTCGCTACGGCGCAGTCGGTGACGTAGTAGCACGTAGCAAAGACTATCAGCGTCGCTACGGCGGAGTAGTAGACATAGTAGCACGTAGTAATACAGACTATCAGCGTCGCTACGGCGGAGTCGTAGTAGACATAGTAGCACGTAGTAATACAGACTATCAGCGTCGCTACGGCGGAGTCGTAGTAGACATAGTAGCACGTAGTAATACAGACTATCAGCGTCGCTACGGCGGAGTCGTAGTAGACATAGTAGCACGTAGTAATACAGACTATCAGCGTCGCTACGGCGGAGTCGTAGTAGACATAGTAGCACGTAGTAATACAGACTATCAGCGTCGCTACGGCGGAGTCGTAGTAGACATAGTAGCACGTAGTAATACAGACTATCAGCGTCGCTACGGCGAAGTCGTAGTAGACATAGTAGCACGTAGTAATACAGACTATCAGCGTCGCTACGGCGGAGTCGTAGTAGACATAGTAGCACGTAGTAATACAGACTATCAGCGTCGCTACGGCGAAGTCGTAGTAGACATAGTAGCACGTAGTAATACAGACTATCAGCGTCGCTACGGCGGAGTCGTAGTAGACATAGTAGCACGTAGTAATACAGACTATCAGCGTCGCTACGGCGGAGTCGTAGTAGACATAGTAGCACGTAGTAATACAGACTATCAGCGTCGCTACGGCGGAGTCGTAGTAGACATAGTAGCACGTAGTAATACAGACTATCAGCGTCGCTACGGCGGAGTCGTAGTAGACATAGTAGCACGTAGTAATACAGACTATCCGAGGCGTTACGGCGTAGTCGATGAAGTAGTAGCACGTAGCAACACGGACTATCAGCGTCGCTACGGCGTAGTCGGCGACGTAGTACTAAAATGACAGTAACAAAATGATGTTTATTGGCTAGGTATCAGCCCCAGCTATGATAGTGTTATAGTATATCGTGGTCCGCGGGACAGGTGTCGCGCCGCGCGGACGTGGTGGCGCCCGTGGTGGCGGCGTGGGCGCGCGCGCTGACGAGCGGCTCGCTGCGCCTGCGCGCGCCGCCCGCGCTCTATGATAGTGTTATAGTATATCGTGGTCCGCGGGACAGGTGTCGCGCCGCGCGGACGTGGTGGCGCCCGTGGTGGCGGCGTGGGCGCGCGCGCTGACGAGCGGCTCGCTGCGCCTGCGCGCGCCGCCCGCGCTCTATGATAGTGTTATAGTATATCGTGGTCCCGGGACAGGTGTCGCGCCGCGCGGACGTGGTGGCGCCCGTGGTGGCGGCGTGGGCGCGCGCGCTGACGAGCGGCTCGCTGCGCCTGCGCGCGCCGCCCGCGCTCTATGATAGTGTTATAGTATATCGTGGTCCCGGGACAGGTGTCGCGCCGCGCGGACGTGGTGGCGCCCGTGGTGGCGGCGTGGGCGCGCGCGCTGACGAGCGGCTCGCTGCGCCTGCGCGCGCCGCCCGCGCTCTATGATAGTGTTATAGTATATCGTGGTCCCGGGACAGGTGTCGCGCCGCGCGGACGTGGTGGCGCCCGTGGTGGCGGCGTGGGCGCGCGCGCTGACGAGCGGCTCGCTGCGCCTGCGCGCGCCGCCCGCGCTCTATGATAGTGTTATAGTATATCGTGGTCCCGGGACAGGTGTCGCGCCGCGCGGACGTGGTGGCGCCCGTGGTGGCGGCGTGGGCGCGCGCGCTGACGAGCGGCTCGCTGCGCCTGCGCGCGCCGCCCGCGCTCTATGATAGTGTTATAGTATATCGTGGTCCCGGGACAGGTGTCGCGCCGCGCGGACGTGGTGGCGCCCGTGGTGGCGGCGTGGGCGCGCGCGCTGACGAGCGGCTCGCTGCGCCTGCGCGCGCCGCCCGCGCTCTATGATAGTGTTATAGTATATCGTGGTCCCGGGACAGGTGTCGCGCCGCGCGGACGTGGTGGCGCCCGTGGTGGCGGCGTGGGCGCGCGCGCTGACGAGCGGCTCGCTGCGCCTGCGCGCGCCGCCCGCGCTCTATGATAGTGTTATAGTATATCGTGGTCCCGGGACAGGTGTCGCGCCGCGCGGACGTGGTGGCGCCCGTGGTGGCGGCGTGGGCGCGCGCGCTGACGAGCGGCTCGCTGCGCCTGCGCGCGCCGCCCGCGCTCTATGATAGTGTTATAGTATATCGTGGTCCCGGGACAGGTGTCGCGCCGCGCGGACGTGGTGGCGCCCGTGGTGGCGGCGTGGGCGCGCGCGCTGACGAGCGGCTCGCTGCGCCTGCGCGCGCCGCCCGCGCTCTATGATAGTGTTATAGTATATCGTGGTCCGCGGGACAGGTGTCGCGCCGCGCGGACGTGGTGGCGCCCGTGGTGGCGGCGTGGGCGCGCGCGCTGACGAGCGGCTCGCTGCGCCTGCGCGCGCCGCCCGCGCTCTATGATAGTGTTATAGTATATCGTGGTCCCGGGACAGGTGTCGCGCCGCGCGGACGTGGTGGCGCCCGTGGTGGCGGCGTGGGCGCGCGCGCTGACGAGCGGCTCGCTGCGCCTGCGCGCGCCGCCCGCGCTCTATGATAGTGTTATAGTATATCGTGGTCCCGGGACAGGTGTCGCGCCGCGCGGACGTGGTGGCGCCCGTGGTGGCGGCGTGGGCGCGCGCGCTGACGAGCGGCTCGCTGCGCCTGCGCGCGCCGCCCGCGCTCTATGATAGTGTTATAGTATATCGTGGTCCCGGGACAGGTGTCGCGCCGCGCGGACGTGGTGGCGCCCGTGGTGGCGGCGTGGGCGCGCGCGCTGACGAGCGGCTCGCTGCGCCTGCGCGCGCCGCCCGCGCTCTATGATAGTGTTATAGTATATCGTGGTCCCGGGACAGGTGTCGCGCCGCGCGGACGTGGTGGCGCCCGTGGTGGCGGCGTGGGCGCGCGCGCTGACGAGCGGCTCGCTGCGCCTGCGCGCGCCGCCCGCGCTCTATGATAGTGTTATAGTATATCGTGGTCCCGGGACAGGTGTCGCGCCGCGCGGACGTGGTGGCGCCCGTGGTGGCGGCGTGGGCGCGCGCGCTGACGAGCGGCTCGCTGCGCCTGCGCGCGCCGCCCGCGCTCTATGATAGTGTTATAGTATATCGTGGTCCCGGGACAGGTGTCGCGCCGCGCGGACGTGGTGGCGCCCGTGGTGGCGGCGTGGGCGCGCGCGCTGACGAGCGGCTCGCTGCGCCTGCGCGCGCCGCCCGCGCTCTATGATAGTGTTATAGTATATCGTGGTCCCGGGACAGGTGTCGCGCCGCGCGGACGTGGTGGCGCCCGTGGTGGCGGCGTGGGCGCGCGCGCTGACGAGCGGCTCGCTGCGCCTGCGCGCGCCGCCCGCGCTCTATGATAGTGTTATAGTATATCGTGGTCCGCGGGACAGGTGTCGCGCCGCGCGGACGTGGTGGCGCCCGTGGTGGCGGCGTGGGCGCGCGCGCTGACGAGCGGCTCGCTGCGCCTGCGCGCGCCGCCCGCGCTCTATGATAGTGTTATAGTATATCGTGGTCCCGGGACAGGTGTCGCGCCGCGCGGACGTGGTGGCGCCCGTGGTGGCGGCGTGGGCGCGCGCGCTGACGAGCGGCTCGCTGCGCCTGCGCGCGCCGCCCGCGCTCTACAAGACGCTGGCGCTCACGCTGGCGCCCGCCGCCGCGCCGCACCAGCACATCATGAAGGTCGACAAGATCGATGCGCACGGTACGAGGATGCGACATCTTTTACATTATTGTAATACTTATATTGATAATAGTAAGTTCAAATAGTCCAGTGGCCAACCCTAGTGTCTTGAGTTTTTAGACCGTTTAAAAGCCAGCATGGTCTAACGACTGAAATAACCGGAATTGATGAACGTGCCCTGCGAAGCACGTAACGCTCCGATATAATTGCCACTGTCGGTCACCCAGCCAATTAAAAAATAACTATTGTTAATGGCAAATAATTGTAAGACAGTATTGTGAATAGTTGAGTGAATCGTTCCCCCTAGGGCTGACGGCGCTGAGCAACCCGGGCGTGATGCTGGCGCTGCCGCGGCTGCCGGCCGACAACAAGTCCTACGTGCTGGCGCTGGACTCGTCGCTGAGCCGCGCCACGCACTCCTACGGGGAACACCTCTACTACTTCAACTCCGACGGAGGGTATAAACACTTCACTGTCGAGTTCGATCCTAAGGTAATTTTATGGCTGGTGACATTTTTGTTATCCTTATATATTTTTTATTTAGTTGACATTCCAAATTAAGCCGCAAAAAGTATCCGTAATTTTGATGCGATGTTAATGATTTGCCTGCGGTTGCGATATTCGATGTAGTACTTATAGTTATAAATACATGGGTGATTCTCAAATTACTTTGTCTTTTTTGTGACCTAATTAGCTTTGAAACTAAAGTAAGTCATGTTCAATACTGATACCTAACCTAGAGTTGGCAAATTTCACTTTCTTGTCATGTTAAACCTATTATCGTAACTTATCAGTTGTCACGCCATGTCCCGTACTAACTTGAGATCGGTCCCCAGCCGCTGGCGGGCGAGCAGGAGCTGTCGTCGTCGTCGCTGGCGCTGCTGCCGCTGCTGGCGCTCGTCGCCGCCGCCGTCGCGCTGCGGGACAAGCTGCCGCGCCTGCGACCCGCCGTCACGCCAAGACAGTCCGGCGGCAAGAAGAAGACCGGCTAGAGAGAGTGAGAAGGGGAGATACGAAGGACGAAAGGAGTCACAAGGTACAATATTATGTGACACTAAAAAAAATAATTAAAATAGTCATGTGCTAATAACCTCAAGAAGATGTCAACCCTACAGTGGAATCTTTAGTTCCGTTAAAATACATACAAATCCATAACTGGATATGAGGTAGTCTCCAATCTCAATCGGAGCGAGATCTCGTGACTAACGTTCTGTAAGTTTTTTATATACATTCAACAACTGTAGTGTGGGAGTCGTTTTACAGCAATAAAATTCCTTGTAAGGACTTAGTACATATAAATTAAATGATTAGCACTCGTTCTATGAGTGTAAGGCTCGGTTGCATCAACATACTTTAACAATTACAAACTTGTTAAAGTACCGGTTAGCCAAAAAATGAGTTGCATCATTTAACATTTGTTAAATGACGTCATAACTTAACCGTTAATCTTAACCGCTCGCTGTTCGGCAGTTAGTGTTATTGTTAGCGTAATTATCTGTCAAACCTGTAATTGTTTGTAGGTTTACTATCAAATTGTTCTCCATTTTTTCTATTTTCTGTTGCACGTGAAATATATGAAATTAATGTATTTTGTGAATTTTATGAGATTTGTGAAATAACCACGAAAGTTCAAACTTGGTTCAAAGATTTCAAACTAAACGAAAATGAACATGAAACCAGCAGTATTCACAGTTTAGACATAAAATTATGTCATTACCATGGAATTAGTAAGTGTACTTACTAATTCCTTTTAGTAAGTGTACTTACTAATTCCATGGTCATTACACTGACTAACAGTGACACTGACGGCAAAAGTTGACAATTCATAGGCAATTCATAGATTTTTTTCAGGTATTGCCATGTTAAAATATATTCCCATACTCAGATCTCGGGATAATAAGATCTCATTTGACTTGCAACCCTGTTAACTTTAACAAGGCGCCGTAATACGCTGATGCAACGCACCATCCCGTCTCTGCTAAAGTTAACGTTATTGTATTTGTCAAATTAGACAGTAACATTTACTTTAACAACTGATTTGATGCAACCGAGCCTAAATGTTACTATGATTTTGTATTTTAAACTACATGTTCTATCGAATTTTCAGTACTTCTTTTGTTTCCTCAAAATCATATCAATTAATTATCTTTTAAAGTGATAAATAAAGACGTTTTGCTGTAAGAGAACTAATTTATTTTTAAGTAGAACAAAATGTTTATTTAAACGCGTTATTATTTATTTTATTTTTAAAATCACATCTAATTTTATTGTATGATAGATGTCTTCTACGATACATAGTTTTATATTATATAACATCGAATTATTTTGTAGTCATAATTGGTGCAAAACGAAACTAGGACGACCAATGAGAGAATATACATTATAACGTCACTATACTAAACTGACCAATAAGATCTATTTCAACTATCTGATTGGTTATTTTCGTTCTGTGTTCTTCATTTAATATTTTATGCGAATTACGGAGAGTTATGCTTTGGATTGGTTAATGGAAATATTTGTTTTGTGATTAGTACCTAGTTAGAGAATCTTTTATTTCTTGTAGGCTCTGTTTCTCTCGACTGTCTTATTTTTTCCATATTTTATATTTCACTATAATTAAATAATGTCTTTGTATTGTATGTAAATGGTGAATGATTTTATTTATTGTTGATTTGAACCAATGTTTATTTCTATGCATTTATGATTATAAAGTATTTCGGTATGTGTAAGGGTATTGATTAAAATGTGATTGTTTGTACTGAGTATTTTATTTATTTAATTACTATTTAATAAATTAGTGTAGTTTAAATTAATAGTACATAATTATAGCGGGGATAAGATGAATGCCAGCCTCTTTTCTAAAGACATATCTCTCTTTCCATATGAAGAACAGAGACAAAAGTAGAAAGAAGATATATATTGTCTTCGGCGTCCATCTTAACCCCACTGGTTGAGTTAATTCCGTACATAGCGCGCGTTATGTTATATACACATTGTTACAGTGAAATATGACAGCGCATTTGTTTTCTATAGTTTCTACAAGTTATAATGTACCCATGCGGATGGTATGATGTGCACGCGAGGTGCGAAGTTAACTCAGCTGGGTTGTAGTGGTGTAGGTAGTATGGGTATTGGTTCTATTTTCTGTAGCAGTCTCCGAAGCGTTGTTCGCACTCGGCGGGGGATCTGGCGCGGTGGTCCCATAGTCTCGCGTTTTCTTTGCTGAAAACAATACAATAGCAGAATATTTAAAACTTACTACATACTTATTCTTAATAACTTAAGTATACTAAATCAATAAGTACAGGCACCTATTTCGAAAAGGACATTATACGTTGTGTCTGAAAATACACTATCGATAGTATAGCCCTTAAAAGTGGCTAGTGTCTTAAATCAGTCCCAATCAGAATTTTAACCTAAAAAGTGCACCATGTGTTATTCTATTTTCCAGCTCATGTGCATATGCCCAAAGGCCTCTCACATAACGACACAATGACAACTAACTATTAAATTATGTGAAACGTTTAATAAATGTAATATTAAAAACAAGTCAATGACTTCAATAAATAACGCTATGCTAATGGAATTTAATAAGCGATTAGTTAACATTCCGCGGATGGAATTATCTTCGGCATGTATGATACAATGTTGCACCGTATTATCATTTCGTAACAGAATGGAATGCAGTGTTTTGCGCAAGTTTGGTCATGATGTGTAGTTAAAGATGGACTCGGTTAATGTTCATTGTCTTTCATACAACGTAACATATTAATTTATGTAATTGTTGCTTGATTGTTGGGTAATTTAAGAACAAAATCAGTTTTAAGTTTAGTATTTGTTTTGGAATAAGTTGGACCGGGTTTAACAAAATCGTATAGGATATCTCCGATTATGTAACATGAAGAGATTACCATTAACATTTTAGATTGGGATAAAATATTAGGAAGACGTTATAGCTTTGTTATTTTACATTTGACAAGCGTGGTGATTATGCCTAATCCTCCTTACTGTACTGATATCTTCAGTGAGATGAGAGACCTTTGCCCAACAGTGGGACATTACAGGCTACTTTACTCTTTTATCGCTCTGTATATTGATTGGATTGGAATTATGAGACTTCGGTACGTACTTGATGAAGTATAGTTCATAAGCTGCGAAGAAGTTAAGTCCAGCTCTCGCGTGCAGCTTGCACAGGTGCAGCTTCTCACATTCGCTGTAGCTGAAATTACATCAAAGAGGTCAACCATTTCAGGCTAGTCAACATGAACAATTCTTACCAGGAAACACAGATATCAGTCAGGTCATTTTTTTATTTAAATAAATGTACAGTTTTAAAAGCAAAATAATTCATTAAATAACCTTTATCTGCCATAACGTACAATTTTACGTACAACAAGAGATATGTTACAGGATCCGGCTCGTAGAAAATATTAAAGCCTTTTACCTTCTTTTAGTCCGAATTCTAACGATTCCTTCAGTATCCGGTGCTCCAATGTTGAACTGAGGATTGATGAATCTTTTTTTTATGATGTGTTCTTGATCTGCGGTATCTGCTAAGAAGAGAGATCATATTAGTATCGAACTGACATCTATATACTCTTTATAATTATCAGATATAGTTTAATCTGGTAAATTGAATTGTATGTTTTAATAAGGTACTTACCTAATGAATTATCTACTGGTAAACTGAACACCACACTTAACAAGGCGAATAAAAATAAGACTGATAGGTGACACATTTTGAATGAGATTAATATAGAATGGATTATTAAAATTTTGAATCAAAAATAATTTCTTGTTGATTTCCCAACACACTCTGTCACATGGCCAGCTATTTCCTTGTATTATATACCTCTGCAACTCACCAATGTTTACTGAAAACCTGAAACTATTGACGCATCTCACATTGAGATAAAAACTTGAACAAATAACTTATTGACTTAACAGAAACTGAATTATTTAGATAAATACAGATCATTTGTGAAAATCACATGGAAATTGAATGAACAAACTGTTAGACAGGTTCTAACAAAGGGAATGCAGTAGCGTTGGAAAAATGGAAAATAACTCACTAAAAGTAACTTTTATGTTCTTATTGCGTATCAGCGTATCAGTGGGATAAGTAGTAGACGATGCCGAAATGTATCATAACTATCATAAGTAATCGGTTCAGCCGTTTTGACGTGAAAACGAAACGTTTAAGCAAACTACTGTTTGCATTTATAGCAAGATAGCGAATCAGCTACTTATTATCATCCTGCTATTGTAGATTAACCTTAGATTACTTACCTCTTTTTGGGCATTACTTACATAACTCAAATTCCTTCGGTATACCAGCAGAAACCTAAGCGCTGTTGGGCATACGCTTAGCATATATTTACGTTTGTCGCTAATTGGTCAGTCACTGAACTTTATCTACGCAACAAACTTGACACCATCCTTCCCTCCTAATGAAGTAAAATAAGTAATTTTACTATTAACTTAGCTTAGGGTGAGTTGTTTCAATCGCCTGGTTATCGTAATATACGTTCGTTAAAATGTTCAAGCCTATGTACGCTATTACAAAACGTTGATTCATAACTTAAATGCAATTTCTGAAGTTATCCGGGCGACTAGTAGAAAGCCACGGTTTTTTATTTTCTTACGTCTACGCGTCTGTTGAGACTAACGTTTACTGGTGCGTGAACATAAGCCGAAGCAACCCGTTCTTAATAATAATGTTAATTATGACTGGTCCCAATAACATGTGTTAGATAGCGGAGAAAGTTTTGATAATATTTCTGTGTTTTAATTACACAGATATGTCATATTTGAATTTCAGCCACCATTTTACATAATATTTATTAAAAAAATGTGAAATCAAAACTATACCCGAGATAGCCGATTGAGATAGTTATTAGGACCGACCGATAATAAGTCAAATTGATCGCTAAAATAAAATAAATCATAAGTTCGACCCATGGAGTGGCATATAGCTCATCCAAAAGAGCTTGTTTGCAACATGTTGAACAAATAGCTCCAAACATCCTCTCACTTAGCATAGGCAGAGCCTAGAGTGCATAACACAGGGGATATCCTACATACGTGACAACTATAATATGCCAGTCGAAGAAGATCATTAAATTCCCTCTTTTATACTTCTACCCATAGTGATGATAGCGATGCCCGTTTCGATTGAACAATAAATCCCACCAAAATTGATAATTTAGGAGGAACCAAAACGTGTATTTCTTTGCATTATTGAGACTAAAAGAAAATAATAAAGAAGCTATCCTCGAAACACCTCAAGCAATCTCGGTTGAACTCCGGCTAAACGCGGAAGAACCGCGGGGGCATGATATAATGCTGATTGGTATATGTTTATAATATTAGACAGACGACATTAGCACATATTAGTTGAAGTTTTATACGGATATTGACACGGCAAAATAATGTACATAACATTGAACTGGAAATATTCGGTTGTTTGACGTACGCGGCGTACTGACGTGAGAGGTCTAATGTGTGAATACCGGCGCGCGAGGCATCGCGGGCGGCGGTCGGAGGCGGCGGGAGACAAACACGGGCGTCAGATTCGTAAACGTTTATTGCTACAATAATAAATAACAAGGGGGGTCAGAGAAGCGTCTATAATCCGAGCGGCGTGTCGTGCTTGATGCCGCCGTTGGAGGCGATGTCGCGGCCCAGAGTGGAGAGGCGCTCCCAGCGCTGCGGCGCGCGCGCGTCGCGCACCGAGGCCAGGCGGCGCGCCGCGCGCGTCAGCGACAGGTCGGCCGCCGCCGCCGCCAGCCGCAGCTCGTGCTCCGCCGACGGCAGCTGCAGGCGCGCGGCGCGGGACGCGCGCGACAGCACGGCGGCCGCGCCGTACGCCTCCACGGCGGCGTCGGCCAGGCGCCACAGCAGCTGCTGCTCGTCCACGACGCGGCGGCCGTGGCGCACCAGCGCCGCCTCCACCGCGCGGCCCGTGTCGGCCGCCACGCGCGCCAGCTCGGCGGCGGCGGGCCGCAGCTCGGGCGCCACGAGCGGCGCCACGTCGGGCCCGCGCGCCAGCCCCACGGCCGCGCCGGCGCGCCGCCCCGCCTCGCTGAAGATGAGACCGAGATTGGCCGTGGGGTTCTTGAAGGCGCGTTGCAGCTCCTGCAGGTGCGAGCCGGCGAACTGGATGCCCGTGAGCGCGATGAACAGGCGCAGGATGTCGTTGGTGCCCTCGAAGATGCGGAAGATGCGCAGGTCGCGCAGCACGCGCTCCAGCCCCGTGGCGCGCATGAAGCCCATGCCGCCGAGCAGCTGGATGGCCTCGTCCACCACGTACCACGCCGCCTCGGACGCGTACACCTTGGAGATGGCGGCCTCCAGGTGGTACTCGCTGGCGCCCGAGTCCATGTTGCCCGACACCATGTACGCCATCGCCTCGGTGGTGTACTGCAGCGCCGCCATCTTGGCGAGCTTCTCTCGCACGGAGCTGAACTCGTCGAGGCGCTTGCCGAACTGCACGCGCGTGGAGACGTGCTGCGCGGCGAGGCGGATGGCGGCGCGCTGCGTGCCCGCCATGGCCGCCGCCATGCCGAAGCGTCCGTTGTTGAGGATGTTCATGGCCACCTTGAACCCGTTGCCGACGCCGCCCAGCACGTTGGCGGCGGGCACGCGCACGTCCTCGTAGTATACCTCGGTGGTGTTGGAGCACTTGATGCCCATCTTGTTCTCGGGCGGGCCCGACGACACGCCGCCGAACGCCCGCTCCACGATGAACGCCGTCACCTGCGGGCACGGGGCGCACGCGGCGTCAGTGACGCCATCTCATACATTACACGACACAGCTCGACCCTTCGCTAGCACTCACCTTGTCTACCATCTTCCCGTCCTTCTCGACGGGAGTCTGCGCGAACACAGTCATAATTTCAGCAACACCACCGTTACTGATCCAGATCTTAGAGCCGTTGAGGATATAGTGCGACCCATCTGCTGAAGGCACCGCGCGAGTTCTACGCAATGATTAAAACATGATTATACTACTTACATCAACTATGACATGAAGAGAAAAATAAATATAGAAATGTCGGTATTGTGACTAACTTGATGGAGCCGGCGTCGGAGCCGGAGGAGGGCTCAGTGAGGCAGAAGGCCGCGTACTCGCCGCCCGACACGCGCGGCAGGTACTTGGCGCGCTGTTCCTTGTCGCCGAACAGCAGGATGCCCTTGAACCCGATGGACTGGTGCGCGCCCAGCGTGATGCCCACGCCCAGGTCGTGCGCGCCCACGATGTTGACGAGGCGCGCGTACTGCGTGTTGTTGAGCCCGAGCCCGCCGAACTCCGCCGGCACCTGGATCGCGAACGCGCCCAGCTCCCACAGCCCCGCCAGCGTCTTCTCCTCGATGGCCGCCGCCGCGTCGTTCTTGTCGGGGTCGTTCACCTGAGGATACACGAGGCGTTGCTTTTGAAATACACGTTACCCACGGAATGTAACCAGGTAGGTTTCCAACCTTTGACTTTATAGAGTGAGGCAAAGATTTGGAGTATAAAGGACCCCCGCCAGTGGCACGCAATCCCAATAGATTACCTCCTGGAAAAACTTTTCAACAGGTGGCACGAGCTCCTGCAGCATCTGTCGCTGGTCCTCGGTGAGCGGCTCGGGGAAGGGGAACACCTGCGACGCCTCCAGCTTGCCGCGGAACAGGTTCATGGTGAAGGATGCACTGTCGCGCGGCGCCGCCGCTGTGGATGCGCTGCGTCTATATCGTACACAGAAATGTTATAGTATGATTTTCCTAAATGATGTCAACTCATTGGAAATTTTAAACAATGTGTTTTGGGTGTTCATTAGTGGAATTCTATCTGTGCATTGGACGGCATGACATTGTCGGTCCCAGTTTCCAGAACATGATGTTTGTCTCTTAACCTACTTGAACTAACTTTATATTTACATAGTATGTTTAGTAGCTTTTTGAGAAGGTATATATTGTAAACACTAATCTAGACGGGACTTAATCGCGAATTAAACATTTAATGCATACCTCAACGTTTCGGTCGTGTCGGCCGTTGCGACACGACCGAAACGTTGAGGTATGCATCTAGTCCCGTCTAGATTAGTGTTTACAATGTGTTCATATCGTGATAGTTTAAAAAGGTATATATTTATTTTATATCACTAATGCCAGATTGTGAATTTATTTAAATTCCTTTGGCCTTCACATGGAATAAAAATTAATTTAAAAGTGCAAAAATTTTACATAACTCAAATTTATTTATTTTTTATGTTGATGTTAACTTAAAACAAATAAGGTTTGCATTTCAAAATAAGGTTGATTAAATAATATTGAGTAATCATCTTGAAGTTTTCTAAAGACATAGGTAATTGTAATTATTAAAAATATTTAAATCTGAAGTTTATTACAATAAATAAATGTATATAATGCAAAGAACTTTGATATCATTAAGTGTAAATCTAAAATGAGATGTACATTGTACTCTCTAAAAATAGATCATAGTCGAGAGATAGGGTCATTCTCATGACATTGAATAAACACAATTAAATTCATGTTCATTGATTTATTACCTAATCCTTTCAAAGCTATTAAAACCAAATTCACATTTCAAACAATGTTTCTATAGTTAATACTATTGTGATTATTACCTCACCGGCCTTTAGACCAAACATGACCAAATAATAATGCCCTAAAAACATATTATTTAAATTAGAAAGTTATATTTTCAATAATTTTTTGCCTGCTGAACTAGGGCTAGGAAGTAGGCTAGTTTACTTAAATAACTTTTTAGTCTGGGTGTACAAACATTTCAAACAATAAATGATAAAGGGAGTTCCAATAATTTCATAATAGGAAAGAATCTCATAGATACAATATGGATCAAGGCCTGTTGTACTTGTCCCACTTTAGAAAACAGGTACAAAGTCCAAGGCAGCACATTATTATATGATAGCAAATATGGAATCACAGTGCTCCAAGTCACGACGTTACCTTGTCCATAATATCGGCACTGAGGATCCCCTGAGGCGGTTGGCACATCTTAACAACTCAGCACCTTTCATTTTTGTAGGTTTTTAGTTTTGTTTCCAAAATGTTTCACCTAAAATTGTAAAGTTTGCTTGATGTGAGATTTCAATATAATTAACACTTCATCTTAAGATTCTATAAATTGTTATGTATAAAAATAAGATGGTATGTAACAATTAATTAAAAGGTATGTGTATAAATTTATAAAATAAAATAACAAAAATAAATAATTTCAAAGTACTTTGTCGAAGAGGTAATTATGAATGAATGAGGGAAGGGAAGGAGAAATGTCAACATAATGTCAGCGAGTGAGTGAGCTACGGAACTGACAGATGAATTAAGACCGAATGAATGTAAGTTAGTTGACAGAAGAGTTTAATGACCCAGTTTCATTCATCAAAATATTGTTCTACGAATCCTTCTATGCTTTTATATTGCCATTCTAAATGGCACATTTTCCCATACATTCTTATTTATTTATTTTTTTTAACCATATCTCTGACCAAACTTTACTCTGGGATATTATTACTCTAGGATACAATTACAGTAGAGTGCAGAACTTTAAAAAAATATCATATATTTATTCTTTTGGAAAACATTAAAAATTACTTAAAATTAATCTAAAACGACTGGTGGTGGTGATGGTAAGATTGCGGAAAAAGGTAGTGAAATTTTCTTGAAGTGTATGCGGCAGATGCGTCCCGTTATAAAGCCCGGTTTCCACTGCAAGCGAAGCGGGCTCATTAATGACTCCGTTTGGCAGCCATTACGTGTTTTTGCTAAGACTGAGGTGTTATTCGTCTATACAAGTAACGCAATGGTAATTAAAATTTAATTACCATTGCGTTGCTTGTATAGAGCGGGCTCATTAATGACTCCATTTAATTATTAAATGGAGTCATTAATGAGCCCGCTCCGCTTGCAGTGGAAACCGGGCTTAACAAAACGTTCACCACATTATGTCTTCCTTTTGAATTTTGTGGATACGAATTTAGCACTTTTCATATAATTGCAATACACAAGAAATATGAATGGTGGAGACTGTCAATGTCAAAAACATATGTTTCATAATATCCAGCTGTCTCTCTCTGTCTGACACACTTCACTTCACTCCAAGATACTGCATTGCCTGCAGTTTATCATTTTATTTCTATTCTTTTAATTAAGTAACTTTTATTTTAGTTCACAATGTTCCGTTTATTTATATCTGTTTTTGAAATAAAAAAGGAAATTTTAGTAGGATTTTCTCTATTCATAGCATACGTAACCTATTATCTGGTGGAAGCAGTCAAGGTAAGAGTTGATTGGTGCTATTATGTGATTATTTACTTGAATGTGTTGTGGTAGTGTACGGGTGGTGTGTGGTGTGTCGCAGAGGCCGGTGCTGGTGTGCGGCGGCGAGGAGTTCCGCACGTTCCTGGAGACGAGCGTGCCGCTGCTGCGGGAGCGCTACTGGCCCACGCCGTGGTGCGTGGAGTCGCGCCTGCAGACGGTGCTAGGCTCGCTGCTGCGCTCCTTCCTGCTGCCGCCTGTCACCTATACTAGGTATTACCATATACCACTACTTGTGCCTATCCATTCTGTAGCCAGCTCATCAACAGACCTTGAGATTACATGATCTTATGGAGGAAGGAAATATTTCTTATAAATAAGTACATAAAGGTTAATAAATATAGGAATATATTATTTTCCTTAACATAATTAAATGTTTACACTAAGAAAACAATAACATCTTCTAGTTATTACATGTTGTGTTATGATTTTTCTAATTTTATCATCATAGACAGTTAAAAGTAAATCTAACATTTTTGGGTACGGCATTACAAAAGTTCTTATATCTGATTGATAGCATGATAAGGTAAGATATACTGCTAAGACTATTAACTGCACACTCACTGGATTACTTATCATCACTTCCTGGTATGACAACGGGTGATGGGCGAGTGATAGATAACATATGAGGCATGGGATGCAGGGAGGTGCTGAAGCTGTCGGACGGGGGCCAGGTGGCCCTGGACTGGGTGGAGAGCGTGGAGGGCGTGGCGGTGCGCGGCGGCGGCGGGGTGGTGGTGGTGCTGCCCGGGCTCACGGGCAGCGCGCGCGCCGACTACGTGCGCTGCCTGGCCGCCGCCGCCGCCGCGCTGCGCCTGCGCTGCGTCGTGTACAACAACCGCGGGCTGGGCGGGCTGCCGCTCACCACGCCGCGCCTGTACTGCGCGCTCAGCCACAACGACTTCGCGGAGGCGGCGGCGGCGCTGGCGGCGCGCGCCGACGGGCCGCTGCTGGCCGTGGGCGTGTCGCTGGGCGGGCTCATCCTCGGCAACTACCTGGCGCGCTGGGGCGGGCGCGCGCACACGGCCGCCGCGCTCGTCGTGTCGTCGCCGCTCGACGTGGAGCGCGCCGCCGCCGCCATGGACGGCGCGCTCAACCGCCCGCTGTCGTGGCACATGGCGCGCCAGCTGGCCCGCACGGTGCGCGCGCACGCGTCGCTGGCGCCGCACTGGCCCGCCGTCGACTCGGCGCGCTCCGTGCGTCAGTTCGACGCCGCCTTCACGGCGCACCACTTCGGCTTCGGCTCGGCCGAGGAGTACTACGCGGCGGCGTCGCTGCGCGGGCGGCTGGCGGGCGTGCGCGTGCCGCTGCTGTGCCTGTGCGCCGCCGACGACCCGTTCCAGCCCGCGTGCGCGCTGCCGTCGGACGCGGCGGCGGCGGCGCGCGTGGCGCTGGCGGTGACGGCGCGCGGCGGACACATCGGCTTCCTGGAGGGCATGTGGCCCGCGGCCGCCGCCGAGCACCAGTACATCGCGCGGCTGGCGCGCCAGTACTTCGCGGCGCTGCTGGCGCGGCCCGACCTGCTGCACGTGCGGGCGCGCGACTGACCGGCGGCTCACAGGCGGCGGCCCAGCGCGCGCGCCACGGCCTGCACGAGCGCCTCGGCGGCGGCGCGGCGCTCGGCGCGCGGCAGCGCGGCGGCGGAGCCCGCGGCGCCCGGCAGCGCGGCCAGCACGCGCGCGAACTCCTCCGCGCGCTCCACCGCCTCGTCGCCGTCCGACTCGCCGCCGCCGTCCGACGACGAGCCTGCCGGCGAACACGACCCTCGTTATAGACTTAGCCCTAAGCATGCTCGCACGGTTAGTGAGCCGAGACACAAGAGTTGATTACCGCCCGCGGGCGGGCCGGCGGCGCGTGATAGCCGCGCCGGCCCGCCGGCCTGGCGCTCGGCATCGAATGCCCGAGCGTCGTATATCAAGACTACAGGGACGTCCGACGGCGGCTCGCTCTGGTCTTTCGATTATGACAGTATTATCAAACTAATGTAAGTCAGATTCGAGCGAGTCGGCGTTCCACTTCCTAATTATATATTAAATCATAATTATTATTATAGTTAATTATATTATAGTGATATATAAATATATAATTTTACAAATGGGGCCTTGCAACGCATTTAAATTCAATTCGAGTAATTGATGTTTGATAGTTATTGTTATTAGCCATTGGTATATCAAAACGATGTGATATTATGACTAGGGAATGTGTTATATCTATCTTTTTGATAGTTCAATGTTGTATTTTATATTGTTATGCATCAACACGCCAAAGCACTACCTGAGATCGGTATTCACTGATCGAGATTGTACCTTATCGTTATAAAACTGTTATGTCACAAAACACAAATTGTTTATAATTATTAGATTTAAGAACACAATAAATGCGTTAATATTTTTTTAAATACATTGCGTTGATTTTATTTATGAAATAACAATTATAGTAGTGTTATTTCGCAGGGGCCCTTGAGCCATACTGTCTTTGTGTGCGTCACTATTGGTTCCATTGTCAATATCATTGTTTATGTGCATTGATCATAACTCACTAAGAATTACTTTTCTCCGTTTACTCATACTTACCTTAGCAGTACTCTCCCAAGACAATTATGACGCGCCTAAGCGCTTGCACACACTAGCGGCCAGTCCCTAGCGCTGGACGCGTTTGGACCGATATAGTGGCTAACCGCAATGAAACCACTAGTTGATCGTTCCATAAACGTATTTCATCTCTGTTTTTTTAAATATGTTTCTCGTTGTTCAGCTAAGAATTTTTCTGTGTCAATGTTCATACCTGATCAATCGCAAAAAAGCTCACTCACACAAGGTGGCGGCGAAGACAATGTGCATATTCATTAACTTACGCACCTACGGTCTAGGCCCGTTCGTCAGATAAATTATATAACATGATGTTTACCATCGAGGTCATAGAGCGGGGGCGTGCGCGCGCGCTGGTCCCGCAGGCGCAGGCCGCGCCACACGTGCGCGTGCAGCGCCTGGCGCAGGCGCTCGCGGCCCGGCGCCGCCACGGGCTCCAGGCGCTGCGCCGCCGCCCAGCGAGCCAGCGCCGCGTCCTCGGCGCCGCAAGCCGCCAGCCGCACGCCGCGCCCGCCGCACCCGCACCGCGACAACCGCCTGCTAGCTTCTTCCACACCCTATTTACACCCAACTAATGTCATATCTTATCTATCATCAATCTATCAATCGGATTGGTAGTTTCCGGGATTAGTATGTTCAATTAAACGTAAAATCAAACTCTCAAGCTTTATTCTATTAGTACAGATGATCTTAATCTAGAACTACCAGTCTGATTTAAAAATATCAATTTAATATTTTGCACGGCTTTTCAAAGTCAGTCATTCCCATTATTGTGGATTTTGTTTTGGGATTAAAAAGTAGCCTTTTTATAATTTACCTTTTTCTTGAATGTCAACTAATAATAAAAACCAAAACTAATGCCTGGGATTAGCCCATTGAAACTAATAAAAAAACTAAGAAACTCTTGATTTATTAATACATACTAATCAACCCTGCTATTTTAACCAGTTGCATTTATTTCAGTGGGAATTCGGGATATAAAATACCTTAATTCGTCATGAACATAGCTATTCAACTTGTATGTGTATGGTGTTTTTCACTCTGAACCATACTTTTTAAATAAACATAATTATAAGTTAGTCAATACCTTCTACCTATATGCTGGCTTGGTATCAAAAAAGTCAAATTATTAAAAAGAAGTTAAACTATACACATACTATAAAAATAGGTTAAAACTGTTTTGAAAGGTATGTGTGTTTGCCTTTACTTGGCAAATTGCTTTTAGTAAGGAGTTTTAAAACAAACTTTGATAAAAAGAATATTATTTTTATTTTTGTTTAGGTTTAAATTTTATATATATATTTAGTGTGTATTTTATGAATGTAGAGAGCTAACCTCATTGTCCTCTAGGTGTATGATGACCGCCTCGATGTCGCGCTCGGGCACCGGCACGCAGTCTTCGTCGCCGATGCCGCACATCCGCACATCCGCCTCATAGTATTTATTCTCGATGTGCCAAGTGTAGTCTTCCTCTTCAATATCTATATTTTCATTCTCAACTATATCTGAAATTACACGATGATAATAATGATTACAACTTCATAATCGGCGCGTTATCAGATGATCCAGAGATAGGAATAAATATAAATAATTACGTTACCTGCGATTAACTTGCACGCCGCTGTTTTGGTTTTAGCTATCACCAAAATAAAAGGCAAGGTCTCCTGGGATGCCATGGATAATATAATGATATACCTCTACAATGCTTTAAATTAGGTATGTGCTAATATAATATAAGGTTGATTCAATTCAATGTCTTCGCTTCGCCGTACAAGATCCGTCAGCGTTTCATCGTAACGTATCTCATTTATCAGATTCAAAACCTAAAACATGGGCCAGGGCCACTAATCAGTGTTGGACTTGATAAACCATGAAATCGTAATTATACGTGTATTTATTTATTTTTTGTTGAATTTCCCGTCCCGTGCAAATTCCAGCTTGATTGAATGAAGTTTTTTTTGTTTACGTAAAATCAATCACAGCTAAAATGAATAGATAGAATTTATGAATGATAGGGGAGGGGATTTAATTTGACAATGACACTTTGATGTATGTAGCCAATTTGACACTTTTCAATCGATCGGAAAACGTATCGTATTATGATCTGTGGCATGATGAGCCGGGAATTTTAAATATTCCATGGGTATTACTATAATCGTCAATAATTTTCCAGTCGAAGACTCGAATGGACTCGAAGATGTAGGGCATAGAGTATAGTAATAGATTGGGAGGGTAAGAATGAAATAAAATCACTAAACCTTTTTCCTCTTCAGGAGCTTGCAATCGTTTTCGGCTGGAAAATTGACGACATTTTGGGACAATCAAGAAAAATTGAGTAAGTATACAATAATTTTAAAATTCAGTGTGAATCCACACCACAGCTCCAGAAGCTCCAGAATCAGTGTTCTTTTTTTTATGTACCAGAAACAGGATATGGACTCTTTAGTTTTCTGGTCTGTGATTTGGACGATTTAATTTAAACACGGGTGACTGCGGGTGACACGTGATCTGATTTGCGACCGTGATTCTCTCCGTGATTACAGTGCCACCAACTTATCTGTTCAGGTGGGCAAAATGGGAACTACAGCCGCGTCAGCCGTTTTTTCCTAAACGTCATTCCGCTGTCAGTTGATGTCTAGTGCGAGTGCTCCCGTGTTTATTTATTGATGTCATTGTGAAAAAAGCAAATAAAATGCCGAAACCTCTCAAAAGTGATGCACGGCTAATTATTTTAAAAGTTATATCTTTCATGAAAGAAGAGAAACGCCTACAAGCTCCATTAATACCATTTGAAAAGCTGAATGAACGCGTTGCTGCCGCGACAGGTCAATGTAGCCAGATATGGAAATTTTAAATCACTCATTATTACAAAAAAAAAAATTTATATATAGAGCTGGTGGTTATATAATCAGCAGATGGTTCAGGAACATCGACCGGAATTCCTGGAGTGCGACCGCTTGAGCTCAGAAACCATGACCACAATTATTTTTATAAAATATAAATAAAATCCTATTGTGCTGCATTATTGTTTTATTTATGTATGTAGTTACTAAGGTTCATAGCTATCTATACTAATATTATAAAGCTGAAGAGTTTGTTTTGTTTGTTTGTTTGTTTAAACGCGCTAATCTCAGAAACTACTGAACCGATTTGAATAATTCTTTTTGTAATAGATAGCCACATTCAACGGGAAGGTTATAGGCTATTTTTCATCCCGAAATTCCTACGGCAACGGGTACAACGCGGGTAAAACCGCGGGGCGCTGCTAGTATGTTATATTTATTGATTTGTGAGCCTGTCACAAATTTTGACCTGTTTGATCACTATCTCACCTGATGGTAAGTGACGATGTGATCGAAGCTGGTAAACACTAAACACAGTAAACCTGGAATATGCATGTTAATGTTATAATTTATTATATTTTTTTATTATAATTAAGCCATATTGAATCTATACTATACTATGTTAGTTCCTTAAGATTGATATTGTAGTTTCTTAAATTTTAATGATATCTATAGACTGACTTGCAAGACATGTTTTAATTACCTTTGTTTCTTGGTGAATTTCTTATATGGCAATACCAAATTCTCCACTAGCGACGCCGTCAACTGAACAGATAAGATGGTGGGACTGTACAAGAGTTTCTAACGTCACTGACCACTAACGTGCAATAACTCAATGGTTCAATTCAATTCAATTTTTGTTTGATGAACTCAATGGTAATAAATACATGTGTTTTTTGTTTTTATTATCTGTTGATAGTAGTCAGACTTAAGACCTGTCAACTGTCATCTTATGTGTGAGTGTGTGTGTGCAGCACAGAGGTGTGCAGGCAGCAGGCAGGCTAGCAGGCTACAATACCTATACCGTCTATCTATGTACCCACTATGTACCTCATTTATGTACTTATCTTTCTATCTATTGAAGTGAAGTATTGAAAATTGTGTTGAAAAGTGATGTTTCAGTCAGACTGTGAGATGTGAATTTCTTTGCGAAAATATTTCGGTGAATTAGAAACGAATACGATTACATTTTTATTGGTACTTTCCTTCTAAAATTAACAATAAACGGTAGGTCCATATACATAAACAAAAATAAAACACGACAGAAAATTTTGGCTGATGTTTTGATTTTTCTTGTTGTATTATTCAAGGGGAGAAATGGATAACGTGATATCCTGGACGGAGCAGGAAGAAGCTATAATCGCTACCAACACTGATGCGACGGAGTGCAAAAGATGTGCTGTGGAATTGGGCTACTGGAAGGATGATTATATATCGTTTTTTGTGAAGCACACAGACAGGAAGGCTCCCGAGATCAATCGCGGCTACTATGCGCGGGTCAAGGCCATGGAGATGTTCATACATCAGTTCTTAGAGGTGAGGCCTGCTTCTGCTCGGATTCACTTTGAAACAGAGCATTATTTACTTAGATAAATACTTAATTATATCATATTTTGACTAGGCTTGATACAATATCTAAGATGAATTAATAGTACACAGGTTTCTTCGTTCTTTATCTTAAAATTTGGCTTTCATAGAGAAAGTGTGATAAATTATTTATACTTTTATAATAAGTTGGTCCAATACTAATGGAAGCTTCAACGGAGATCATTTACTGAATTGAATTGAAAAAACTGAAAAAAGGGGTTTATAAAATGGGGCTCTTGTTAATAACTTGCTTACTCCCTTGAAATACTTCAATTTAATACAAATTGTGTTTTTGATTTTATATTTTTTAGAGATGTGATACCAAGTGCCAGATTATCAACTTGGGATGTGGGTTTGACACCCTGTTCTGGCGGCTAAAAGACATGACACAGGCTGTGGAGAATTTTATTGAGCTTGATTTTCCGGCTGTAGTCGCCAAGAAGGGGCATATCATCAAACGCAACAAGCAGTTACTCGAGAAGATCAGCAATGAAGGTATGGCTTCTGTGGATTGGGGTTAAAGACAACTAGTGATGTCCCATTGTGTCATCTATGTATTTCAACATGGACAGGCTATAAGTCAATTATACTTGATGTTATAAATAAACTGTGTGTGTGTTAATAAAATTATAATTAAACATGTCCAAACAATGCCATTAAACAACAGCTATTAATCAGTTTCACAATTTATACAGGATTTTGGAATAACGTGTTGTCACGGAGGAAATGTGTGTAATTACAGACGGCGAAGTAATAATCAGGTCGGGCGACCTGCACGGGGCGGGCTACCACCTGATGGGCTGCGACCTGCGCTGCCTCAGCGAGGTGCAGCGCAAGCTGAGCGCCGGCGGCTGGACGGGCGCCGCGCCCACGCTGGTGCTGGCCGAGTGCGTGCTGGTGTACCTGCGGCCCGACGCCGCCGCCGCGCTGCTGCGGCACCTGGCGGCGGCGCACGCGCGCGCCGTGGTGCTGGTGTACGAGCAGTGCAACCTGTCCGACAAGTTCGGCGAGGTGATGGTGCGCAACCTGTCGGCGCGCGGCTGCGGCTCGCTGGGCGGCGTGCACGGCGCGGCGCCGGCGGCGCACGCGGCGCGGCTGGCCGCGTGCGGCTGGGAGCGCGCCGCGGCCTGGGACATGCGCGCCGTGTGGGCCGCGCTGCCGGACGACGACCGCGCGCGCGTGCTGGCGCTGGAGATGCTGGACGAGGCCGAGCTGCTGCACCAGCTCAACTCGCACTACGCGCTGGCCGTGGGCTCGCGCGGCGCCGCCTTCCACGACATCGACCTCAACGCCTAGGCACCACGCCCTCCCCGCCACTCCATCCGCGCGACGAATACTATCTTTATTATTATTAATTACGTAAGTGTTAAATATTTATTTATGGTATAAATTCGATTAATATGTCAGCCAAATTGTTTTATTTCACATCGACATTGATTAACTCTCTAATCTTCGGAACCTTCTGTAACCGTTCGTTCCTGCAAAGGGCCGAAGCGAAATGTCGCCTATAAAGTGTAATAAAAATAAAGACAATTACGCCTGTTCGTAAACGTTATTTTATGACATGAAGTTAACCTCATTAAAAAATAAATAATTAACGATGAAGATTTATTATTTTATAAACAAATGTTTAAAACATTTACGTTTACCAGGTAAACGTAAATGTTTTAAGCACGATTTACGTTAGGCAATAGGTAAACTTTACCTATTGCCTAACGTAAATCGTGCTTGATCGGGATTCAGTCAGCCTCTTAGACACGTACACATCTTCTTTCTCCGAAGATCCATTTTCTGAAACCAGACATTCACTTGGGGAGGAAGTAATGACATTAATAGCGAAAAACCGTCAGGAAAACTGGGTGCAACTGGTAGAGTCTGTAGATATGGCTCACAACAGCAAAAAAGCCTGGAGTAAACTCCGAAAACTGAGCGACCCACCAATTGCTACTCAACCAGGCCCAGTAACTGCCAATCAGGTAGCCCACTTATTGATCCCCAATTAATACCTGAGCAAGCGGGATTCCGCCCCGCGATAAAAACCTTCGAGAGCTAATAAGTGTTTAGTTGGCTATTCTATTGACTATGTCCACGAAGTTAATAGTTGACGAATCACACAATCTGACTGTCTCTTGGTCAATCCCTTGGGGTGAGATATCAAGAATATTAACGCGTGAACGTAGTGAAAACCTGTGAAGAAATCGTGGCACTGCCGCGTTCCGTTCCGCCGAAACAGAAAATAGTATTTAGAAGTTAATTTTTGTATTGATGGGATGGGTAAGCAATACAAAATAGATGGTGGAAAAACTTATTTATTAAGATCGTCGAGGTGGCGGAGCGTTCAGAGGCGGCGCACGTTCAGAGGCGGCGGTGCGGGTCGGCGGCCGCGGCCAGCGCGCGGCGCAGCATGCGGCGCACGTTCAGAGGCGGCGGTGCGGGTCGGCGGCCGCGCCCAGCGCGCGGCGCAGCATGCGGCGCACGTTCAGAGGCGGCGGTGCGGGTCGGCGGCCGCGGCCAGTGCGCGGCGCAGCATGCGGCGCACGTTCAGAGGCGGCGGTGCGGGTCGGCGGCCGCGGCCAGCGCGCGGCGCAGCATGCGGCGCACGTCCGCGCCGCCCTCGCAGAACACGTGCGTGGCGTGCCGCTCCACGTGCAGCAGCGCGTCGTGCCGCGGCAGGTGCACGATGCAGCCCGCCGCGCCGCGCTCCACGCGCGCCTCGCCCGCGCCCGCGCGCGCCAGCTCGCGCACCAGCGCCTCCACGTCGGGCGCGGCGCCCAGCGGCGCCTCGCCGCCCGCCGCCGCGCCGCCCGCCGCCGCGCCCGCGCCCAGCGCCGGCGGCGGCGCCAGCTCCAGGCGGTTGTCGCGCGCGCGCAGCTCCACGCGCAGCGGCGCGGCGCGCAGGCCGGGCCGCAGCTCGCGCGGCGCCGCGCCGCCCGCCAGCTCGGCGTGCAGCAGCGCGCGCGCGTGGCGCCGCCGCACGCCGCAGCGCCGCGCGGCGCCGCGCCGCAGCGCGACGGTGGGCGCGTCGCCGCACAGCGCGCCGCGCGCCGCGCCCGCCGCGTACTGCTCCGGCAGCGCCACCTCGCGCGGCCGCAGCTCGCGCACCAGCTTGTTGGCCTGCGAGTAGTTCAGCGACGTGTCGATCGGGCAGTGGTAAGCTTTCATCGCGAGCGGCTGGAACGGCGCCAGGGCCTCCACGTACGGGAAGTCGGGCTCTGCGGTTCGAAAAACAATCGAAACATAGGATAAAATTAAATTATCGATCGGTAAGAATGCGAAGGACGACGGTGCTCACCGGTGAAGATGATAGCGTGGGCGGGGTTGGAGCCCCACAGCTCGACGAGGTGCACGGCGGCGCCGAAGCGCAGGCTCGGGTGGCCGCAGAAGACGACGCATGGCTGGCGGAAGTCGCCGGCGGCGGCCAGGTCGTGCAGCTCGGCGGCCACGCGCAGGCGGCCGGCGCGCACCAGCGCCGCGTGCGGGAAGGGCTCGTCGGGCACGCGCGCCGCCTTGCCCTGCGACACCCACTCGGCCAGGATGTTGCTGTAGGCGAGCGCCGCGTCGGCCGCCGGGCCCACGCAGTACAGCGGCACGTGCGCCAGCCCCGCGCCCTCCAGGTGCGCCGACAGGCACTCCAGCAGGTCGTACAGCACGCCCGACGGGTACACGGGCAGCAGCGCGCAGCCGCCCGCGCGCAGCGTGCCGCAGCAGTGCACGCACAGGTCGCCCAGCATGTGGTCGGGGTTGTGCGCCGGCGTCTGCGTCAGCGCCGCCAGCACCAGCAGGTCGGCGCCCCGCAGCGCCGCCTGGTTGATGGGCCGCGGGTGCGTGGTGAGCGTGCTGGAGCCCGACACGTAGCAGACCTTCTCGTGCGCCGAGCGGATCACCCAGTTGGCGGAGCCGAGGCAGAAGCCCGAGCTGACGGGCGTGGCGTCCAGCGCGCCGTACACGTCCACGCGCTCGTCGTAGCCCACGACGCGCACGCGCGCCAGCGCCCGCGCCACGGCGGCGGCCGACAGCAGGCGGCGCCAGGCGCGCGGCCGCGCCGCGTGCGCCAGCGGCGGCGGCAGCACGTGCACCAGCTCCTTCCAGCGCCGCGCGCCCGCGCCGCCCGCGCCGCCGCCGCCCACCCACTCCGCCAGCTCTTCCAAGTAGAACCTTCAGCCAAGCACATTCTTGTTATACCATAAAATGATAAAATAATAGGGAATCATTTATTATTTTAATCTGAATAATATCAAATTTGAGCTGACTCGGTGAACTTCATTCTGCCTAACGGTACATTCCATTACTTATTATCCTTTTCCAGACAAAGATGAATAAAATTTCATAAAAACATTAAAATCACTCTTGAGTCATAAATTATTTATTCATATTAGACTTTATATATTTTTATCTACACTAATGTTGTAACATTCTAGTTATGTTTCCAATACTTGACTTATAATTACTACTGTTATAGCGCAGACAACTAAAACACTCAATTTAAGCAATTGCACATGATGTTATAATATCCACATCGATATCGTAAAATCTCATTATAACATAGCTGCGCTCTCATTGGTTAGATTTTAATGGCGGCAAGTTCACTGTGACAATACACGTACGCGTGAATTTAATGTTTCGCAATGTGTTTTGTTTTTAAAATTTTGTTTGATTAATTGCGTTTAGTGATTAGTGAAGATAAAGTAGTGTATGCAACTGCATATAACACGGGTATTAAAACACTCGTGTTTTAATACGCTTCTTTATATGACAGTTGCATAAACTACTATTATGATAATTGTTGCTTTTGGATAAAACTATGTGACAGTAAAGCATTGTTTGAATTACCTTCCTATCTGAAGGGTAGGTTCTGTGGCATACACCTGACCCTTGAAGCCTGTCTCCTCGGTTATGAAGGGCAGCGCCAACATACATGTGTAGTTGGAGATGAGGATCACATCCAGCTGGGAGAAGTCCACCACTTTGTCCAGCGGTGGACAGAACTCTGGCACACTGTCTACAAACACTCGTCCACAGCACTCTTTCAACTCCTGAAATATATTATAATTCGTAATATCAAGTTCTTGTATGACTAATACAAAGAATGTTGAGGTAATAAAATTGTTATGTTTTATAAATAAATTAAAGAATTTGTAAAACCTCAATAGTCATGGAACATTGTATGCATGGAATTGATTTCAGTAGAATGATTATAAAGGCTATTTTTAAGGTTTTAGGGTATAATAGGGTATAAGGTCATATTGTTCTTTAAAATATAATACCCCTTCGAGGAGCGGGTCATTGAGATGGGGCGGTGTGTAGTTGGGCAGCGAGGCGAGCCGCGAGCTCGGTACCGGCGGCAGCGGCAGGAAGTTGAGCACCGAGTGCGCCGACAGCCCGCAGTCCAGCATTATCATCACCTCTTTGAACGATAGCACGAAGCACGGCTTCGACGCATCGCTACTCAGACAATACTGCAACATTTCCATACAATAATAAACATTCAAGACAGAAACTCACATCGGTGGTAGGAATCCTTAGGAAGCCTCACTTACCAATTTCATTTTTACTTAGAAATCAACAGCATTTAATCTTTTTATAATAGGATTTATCTGTCAGTCATTCGGAGTGAATCGGAAATAGTCAAAAAAATTAAGTAATAGTTATGTTATATTCTATTAATGTATTAATGCTAAACAAAATCAATTCGTCCATCCATAATTTCATTTACAATTTGCAAAATACAAATAAAATAAACATTGACTGAATGACAGACAATAGCAGGCACAGTAGGTAGACGTCACTTTTAACATTGGCAGATATCCGAAACTAAAAATAATTCAACATGTCTGTCAGGCAACCAGCATTACTCTGTGGTAAGCTCGGAGATGAGCGCATATTATAGTAGAGGTCATTGGAGAAGGCAAATGGGTCAAAATATTACTATCAAATGCACCTATAATCTGAGCTTAGGCCATATATATTACACTAGTTTTTATTTCACTTCAATCCATGCAGTATTTCCGAAGTTATAACGACGAGAAGTACAAGCCCTTTTTTTAATTTCCGAGATTAGGCGCGCTTACGCTATGACGTCACAAGACAACACAAGGCGCGGGGCGGTCGGTCGGTCCCACGAAGCTAATTGTTCTAGCTTCGTGGTCGGTCCGGTGAACTCCAGTAAACTTTGGCACAGAATAATAATAAGTACAAGTACTTTGGTGCGTTTAGGCGTCTCGTTTCATATTGTTTGTTTTGATTGTCTTCGTATTCATAATACCTATAGTGTGCTTATATTTTAAAGAAATAAAGTAAATTATCCTTTATATCCCATTAACTCAAGAGAAACGTGAAGTGTGTAGAATGGAAGGTTTTTTAAAAGGTCAGTCGGACAATCTGCCAAGAGTGGATAGTTTGATAGATGAAAAGATACCTATTTACGTTCTGAGTAAGCATTTCCTACTCTCGGGTAGGTATTTATTAGGAAGTGTGTATTTATTTTAGTAGGTACCTACCTATTATGGACGGCGATAAAAAATTCTACCAGATACTCCCAATCTACATCTCGAGGTTTTCGATGATTATTTTACCTCTATGTTTTATAGGTACATAAGAAAATGTCACTATTTACCCATAATACAGATGTAGGTAAGTTCTAGTAGGTAGGTATTTACGTAGTTATTACTTTTCAGAGTAGACAAATAGGTAGGTAAGTACCTAACTGCCTATTAATATTTTGTAATAAACCAGATATTTTTTTAATTTTATCCAATGTCCGCTTTAGTTTTTTAATTCACAGTTGTTTTTTTAATAAAAATAAATAATACTTAGTTAAGAAATCAGTGGTGATCAACTTGCGGGCCGCTAATTATTACTTTTATATACTAATGTGTATATACTATACTAATATATACTAATGTGTCTGTCTACCTATGTCTGCTGCGTGTCTGTATGTTTGTCTGTAGTAATGTAGCATATTTTAAGCGGGTGAACCGAATTCGATGCGTTTTTTTTTATTTCAATGTTGTTTTTTAATGCTGGGGCCACACCTATGCCATATGCCATTAAATATGACATTAACCGTAGGTGTAGCCACGACTATACGTCATATTTTGACAATAGCATTAACAATGCCATTTGGCGTATGCGATAGCTCGAGTGGCGGTACATCAAAGAGATTAATGCGAGAGTTAAATGCCATGAAGCGGCCACACTACGTATTGCCAGTGTGCGTTGGTGTGCGTCGAGAGCGCAACGGGTTCGGACGTATTTGCTTATTACGACGGATTTGACATCGACATTGACATGGACATTGATTGAGCGTAAGTGTGGCCCCAGCATTAACAGAGGTTCATAGACATGTTTTGTCAAAATCGATCGGTTAAACCGTTCTAATAGTAAGTAGGTACATTAAAAATGTACGTTTTGAAGTTTTTTTTTTTAATTCGAAGTGTTTTATGGTTCTAGGTCAGGAAGAGAGAGCTACGAAGATGATGCCATAGGGTATATACAGTTAAAAAGAGAGGGAGACGTATGTAGGGCTTATTGAATCCATCCTTTTTACTGCTGTCATCCACTTCTTCCTCATTTTTGGGTCCCCAGGCACATTAAAAGAGTTTATCTGGTGTTTTAACTGTCGAATAGAAGTACTGAGGCACAATACAGTATTTCCTCACTATTTTTTCACTCATTTTTCCGCAGAAAACAGTTAAATTTTGATTTTTAATGCGCAGCGGCGTGCGTACGAGAGCGCGACTGTCGTCTTGTGACGTCATCGACCAGTGAGCGCCCGCCCGCGTTTTTAAAAAACCTACGGCCGAAAATACGCACTTTGATCGTTAATATCTTAGCCATTTATTGAGATATGGAAAAAGTAAAAACACAGTTTTTCTTGTAATTTTGTATAGATTTACATATTTGGTGTGTAAAGTAAAAAATGTTTGCCTTCTCCATTATTACGATTCTTGACTTGACTCTTGCTGTTGTAAGATTTATTTTCCGTCCGACTCATACTACTTTCTTAATTTATATTCGGTTTCTAATAAGTATATTAGGGGCCCCCTATGTTTTCGCGTTTGTGTCGTTTTACTAGTTTCTATAATAGCGTGATCATTTATGTTTTTATATTTATGTGATCACTAGCAGCGCCCCGCGGTATTACCCGCGTTGTTCCCGTTCCCGTGGGAATTTCGGAATGAAAAGTAGCCTATAACCTTCCCGTTGAATGTGGCTATCCATTACAAAAATAATTTTTCAAATCGGTTCAGTAGTTTCTGAGATTAGCGCGTTTAAACAAACAAACAAACAAACAAAACAAACTCTTCAGCTTTATAATACCTACTAGCAGCGCCCCGCGGTTTTACCCGCGTTGTGCCCGTTCCCGTGGGAATTTCGGGATAAAATGTAGCCTATAGCCTTCCTCGATAAATAGACTATCTAACAGTGAAAGAATTATTCAAATCGGTTCAGTAGTTTCTGAGATTAGCGCGTTTAAACAAACAAACAAACAAAACAAACTCTTCAGCTTTATAATATTAGTATAGATTAAATAAAGACCCGAATTCATTCTTTTAGATATGTACCTATTATTATCATCATTGATACATAATGGTTCAGCAGGGTTCATTAAAGTAACCGTGGCTTGACACACTAGCAGACCCATCGGTTTCACTCGCATCATTCCCGTTCCCGAAGGAATATCGTTATACATATCACCTGTATAATTAATACATACTAGTTATGTTGAAACTCATGAAAGTGTTAAATACTCGTAGCCTCGATAGATAGATAGATAGACAGACAGCTGATGTCCGCATAGGGTAGGTATTCGATAGCTATCAGGTTAGGTAGGTTTATACCTAGTTTTACGTCGGATATTCAACGTTTCATTTGGGAAAATCGGGATAAAACAAAGCGTGCCCTATAGATTTTGTTGATAGTCATGTTTATCCTCTCCCTTCGCAGCCGGCCCGCATGATAGAGTAACACCCCCCTATTTTTATGTAATTTTTTGATCTAAAGGTACCTATAAACTTTCGGGAAACCATTTTCTAAATAACAGTGAAAACTGCATCAAAATCCGTTCGGTGGCTTAAACGACAAAAAGAGAGAGCTTAAGTTAGAGCGCTTTTTAACGTGCGTTACTAGAACAATCGCATTACCTGTGTTTGTAAGTCCGTATTGCGTGTACTCGAATTATACTTACGTGGTTATAACAGGTACCTATTTATTAGGTAGGTACAATAATGGCAAAGTCACGTGCGCTATGAAATTGCGCTGAGTAGGTATTGCTTGCTATAATAGGTAGGTAGGTACTTACCTAGTTACAACTGGTAGGTAAGTATGGTCTTGTACCTATAATGTAGGTAGGTGGGTTCTTTTCCAAACAGGCGGAGGTAGGAGGTGCGCTCGCGCAGGTGTTGTCCGAGTCGGAGTGCCGACAGTTCCCTTTCGTCCGGCTCGCGAAGTGGCCGCGCGTTGCCATGGAAGAAGGCAAGGAGAGCCGCGTGTGGACGCGCGCGGAGGTCGCCATGCGCAACACGATGCAGAGCGCCGCCATCATCATCGACAACCTGGTGTACGACGTGACCGAGTTCCTGGAGGAGCACCCGGGCGGTGCCGAGGTGCTGCTCGACAACGCCGGCAAGGACGCCTCGCGCTGCTTCCACGAGGTGGGCCATAGCGAGATCGCGCTCGACTGGCGCGCCAAGTTCCTGGTGGGCTCGCTGGTGCCCGAGGACCAGCGCCCGGTGGAGCACCGCCCGCCGCCGCCGCCGCCGCCGCAGGACGACCTCACGCTCGGACAGATGATCGCCGTCTTCGGGCCCCCCGCTCTACTAGCTATTGTTGCATATTTCATCTATATCTACATTCTCTGATGTCCAGGACTACCTCTGTGTGTACCGTCGCGTCGTCTAACGTCCGGATGGCCCTAGATCGTCGAACTTTTATAAATAGGACAGCTACAGGAATTGATATTGCGATAGAAAAGCGAGGCGGGAGTGCTCCGGAGTAGGAGCTGATAATGGCAGCTCGTTCAGTGACCACGGCCGCGCCGGAGACGCAATAAATCTCAAATGTGACAAAACAAGTGATAAAATAAATGTCCGTTCCACATCAACGGATCTAGAAAGGGACCAATTTTGTTAAATTATGTGGTTTAATAGGTGTAAAGGTTTTTTAATTTAGTTGTTTTAATAAAGGTTGTGTTTTGTATTGAGTGTTTGTTGGTTGTTGTTTTGTTCGCATTTCGTGGGCAAGGTTACGGTGTCGATCTCCTTGCGATCTCTCCGTCATTAGCGCGCCGATAGTGGTTCCAAAGTGTAGCCTGCGAGGGTTTTTCAATGGGCTCACGATTGCCAAATGGTGCCCTTGATAGTTTTTGTCCCCATCAGGAAATATGAACAATGTATTCATTATAGGTACCCTCTAGAACACAAATTGAATGTAAATGAGTAGGTTAATGGGTCACACTCAGAATTGTTCATTTGAAACTAAAATACGTAGAACTCGTAGGTACTTACTGCATAAATAAATAGGATTACAATAATGAAGTGTAAGTGAAGACTAATAGTACGTAAATCAATGTCTGACGTGGGCATATGAGGTAGTTTAAGTATTACTGGTATTACGTTCAAGGTTGCTTGAAATCCGACTGTTTAGAACCGATTAAAAAAATTGTTGGAATAAAAACGACTGAGCTTATTTAATTTTAAAACTGGTTTGCCAACGTAACTGGTCTGTGTTTACCTGGCGTATATTTTTCTACATATTGTTTGAAGTAAATATACCTACATATTGTATAAATGCTGATTGTTGTAAGGTAGGTACTTCAACTTGGTTAACATTGGAACTAATCTATTCTTGGGAAAACTAGCTAGCACCAGTAGCAGTATGTCTACAGACATAACTTGAACCAGTTAACAATATTTTAGGAATTAAGTGTGACACGGTTATTAAGGTGGTTGGTTAACATATCGCACACAGCTGACTGAATATCAAGTTAAGTGTCTGTTTACTTTTTAAGGAAAATTAACAGGATAAGTTTCATAATAAGTAGTGTGGTCTCTAAATTAATTCTATGAACTGTGTTGGCCATACTTACTCGGACAAGGTATAAATATAAGTTAGCAAATGTTCAGTAATCTGATCTGGCAAGTCAGCAAATATCAGTGAAAGCACCATACTTCCAAGTTATCATGCGCTGCATTAAATGTTCACCATCTAATGTTTGATTAAGCAACCATTAGTTGTGCACGATCTTGTGTAGCACCCTGCACGCAGGTAGGATGTAGCATCTGGTCGGTAAGCCTGTGTGTGTGAAACCCTAATGTGTAATGACGTGGATCCCGAAGCGGGTCGTGGCGGCGCGCGGCGGCATGCGTGCGGTGCGCGGGCGCCGGGAATGCGGTGCGGCCACTTTCATTCACTTTCTCGAGCCAGCGTCACAGCACCGACTGCGCTCCTCCAAGATCACTCGTCAACAACCTCTCGATCATTACAAGACTTTATGTAATAATAACCACACAGTTGATCCACATCGATGCGCTTCTGATTCAAATTTCTAAATAGGTATAATCAGTCTGTTACACCAAAGGAACTTGCGATACCTATCAAATCTGTATTGCATGAAAGTTTCAACATTCCATCGATAATACTGTTATCTATGTAATAACTAACTTTATTCATAGATACATGTTCACACCGTGCTAACTAAATGTTCCGAGATCACAGTTCAAGGAAAGCCTGTTCATTGATTAGGTTGAGACTGATCTGGCAGCATAGAGTTTTATTACCATGTTTGAAAATGTGTAAAACTGTACTGAATATTTTAGAGATTGATTTGTAACTTAATAATAGTTACCTTCCTACAACGCCTACAAACATGTACAATACATGATACCTGCGTAAGTTCCTAGTTGATCACCTTTCCTACCCAAGCCATGCAGGTATAAGTAGTGTGTGTGTGCAGTAGCAGGTATACGGACCCGTGGACCCGCAGCTGTATCTTCAGATAGAGCAAAGTGTCGAGTAATGATGACATCGCAGGAGCAGCGGAGAGGCGCGGGGGGCGGAGCGCGGGAGAGCGCGACCACACATTATACAGCCAGCGCGCGGCGCGCCGCAGTGAGCACCAAGGACCCGTCGCGCGCGCACGCACCATGGAGACGCAGACCAAGAAGTTCACCCGCAAGGAGATCTCTGAGATCAACCCGCGCACGCAGACCGTATTTGTCATCGAGAACCAGGTGTTCGACGTCACCAAGTTCTTGGACGAGCACCCCGGCGGGCACGAGGTGCTCGTCAACCTCGCCGGCAAGGAGGCTAGCGAGGACTTCGACGACGTCGGCCACAGCTTCGACGCCAAGGAGCTCATGAAGAAGTACATCATCGGCGAGGTGGTGGAGGAGGACCGGCTGGCCGTCAAGAAGCGCTCCGGCACCTGGGGCGAGGAGGTGACCACTGCCGACGAGCCCAGCTTCCTCTCCTCGTGGAAGTTCCCGCTGGTGCTGGGCTTCGTCATGACGGTGCTCTACTCCTACCTGTTCGGCTGAGCCGCCTCGCCTCTCGCCGACAGACTGCCAAGTGTGATGTGACTGACCTCCTAGTATTTAAGTAAGGATACATTCCGTTTAAAAGTGATTGTGATATGATATTGTGTCATTTAATTGGGGTATGGGGTGGAGCGGGCCCGGACCGCCGGACCGCTGGACCGCCGGCCCGCAGCCGCATTCATCTGTCGTTAATTGTGCGCTGCGCCGGAGTCGGTACAGCGAGCGGGCGTTCTCATTCACCAATTTACTATGTGACCTTCAATGATATTTGTCTTTCAATGTGTGTTATTCACTGTATGGAAAACGTAGTTACACGTAGTGGTAGAAACCAAATCTTATTGTAATTATAATTAGCAGATAATGTAGTGAATACCGTGAATATGAGTGTTTGTTCCAGTCGCAATGATATGAATATGACCGATACACCTCTTAGCTACAATGTTTACAATATAAGATAATTATGTAAGAAGAACTTATTTTTGGAGCTGGTTGGGTCCCTGAGTACATCGCTATCTTCACATAGTTATGATAATGTAAAGTGGCCTTCATTATTACAATTTATATTCCGGACACGACACAACTAAATATACCTACTTAACGTTTATGTTTAATGTCTTTTGTAAATATATTTTAATTACAATAAAATCTTATATATAAAATTCTCGTGTCACAGTGTTCGTTTGCGTACTCCTCCGAAACGGCTTGTCCGATTCTCATGAAATTTTGTGAGCATATTGAGTAGGTCTGAGAATCGGCCAACATCTATTTTTCATCCCGAAATTCCCGCGGGAACGGGGTACAACGCGGGTGAAACCGCGGGGCGCAGCTAGTAATATTTATAAAACTAATGTTTTATTATTTTAATGTTTCATATTGATATACCTACAATACGACTGAGTCTGGTTTTATGTTGGTTGCCAGTTGACACATACTCGGATAACTTCACGTACCTTTAAGAACTTGGTAACAGAGTCCCAGAGAGGTCGGTCTTCGTCTGATCTGATATTTATAGATTTTATTTGAGATACAGCTATTCGATGTAACTCATATACCTAACAAGGATAGAAAAAACCTTTGGGTACCGAGATCTATGGAGAGCCCTTGGTACAGATACGCCAAATTCACTGTGTTGTGATCTCAGACGTGACACGTCAGCAGTTACAGTGCTTGTAGTAGGAACCCGTTTATCAGGTTATCTATTCAATTAACAAAATCATTAGTCAGCAAGATTTTGATTGTGGCCAAATGAGCGACGCTATGTAGATAAATAAATAATATCCAAAGTACGAAGACAGATATCAGATAATACCTTACTTACTCATACACGAGTACCTATTTTATGTTTACCTACATTCATTATCCGAGCGTCTCGTAGGTAGGTATCTTGTGGTTTTACATTTGACTGGTTTACCTAACAAGGTTTCATTCTGATTTTTTCACTCCTTCGAGATTCAATATAGCTACTTGTGCTTATATTATTTCTAAAGCTGAAGAGTATGCATAGGTACCTATTTGTTTGTTTGAAAACGATATTCTATAATAATAGTTAGCAGTTAATAAAACTACCCGTTGAATTTGGAAATACCTTTTTGTATATAATACCCACATTCCCGAGGAAGGTATAGACTACTTTTCACTTTGAATTTCCCATGGGAACGGGTACAAAGAGGATAGAACAGCAAGGGCTGCTCGTAATATTATGTGCTAGAGGAGTTGATTGGACTTGATCGCATTCATCTCTGGAACTACTCGTAGGATTAAAAAAATATTTTTGTACATGTGAAAGCTATCTTCAAGAGGAAGGTTAAGGACTACTTTTCATCCCAACATGCTCATGGGAAACGTAGGTCAACGAGGGCAAAACCGAAGACGCTGCTAGTTATACGTAGTAGGTATATGGGAACCTTTATCAGCCTAAATGAAGTATCATAACTTTATTATTAAATTAAAGTAACTATGTAGGTACAAGAAAGGTAATTGAAATAAAGGAATTTTATATGGAATTCGTGTATGACTTTGTACAATTTTTAATTGATCATGAACATATATTTACTACGATTCTCTGCGATTTAACACGTACCTAACCATCGTGCGACACTATTAAAAAATATAGGGAAAAATATAAATAATATCCTTATATTTAAGTTTATTCAATGTAATTTTAATTTAAAAACTACACACTCACACAGTTACTATGTTAGGGAGACTTTTCAGACTATGACTTTTCAAAACGAGGAACCGATTTCAAACTGGATACCTTTTTTCCTAACAAATCTGAAATCATTCGAGATTCCTCGCAATTTGGAAAATCATATAATAATCATAAGTATAATAATCATATAAATCAATAAAATGGACCAACTGCCTTGAACAAATAAATAATTTGAATTTGAATTTTCCTCTACGTCCTTTCTCGAGATCTAGACTGTTGAAAATTCTCTGAAATATTAGTGTGATTAACATAGATTTAGACACCTAGCAGATTTTGGACATACATATACCTACATAGTTCCAGTAAATTATCTAATTAACTACTACTTAAAACAACAGGAAAATACAAAACATATATAGGTACCTACGTGAAAAAAATCGATGTCTTATCATTAGATAAACATCCACATCATATCAAGTAAAGTACGTAAATGACGTCCTAATTGTAATCCGCTACTTCTATACTTACCTATAAAACAAATTCGCAAATCGTGTTAGTTACACGATTTCCAAAAACTGCTAGAATGACTTTAATGACATTAGGTTTTAGTGTTTTCAGTCCCGATAAGCAGAATCACGAAGAGCAGAATAATCAGTAAAATATTCCAACGGGAGCTACCTATATTACTGTAAAGTTCCATTCAAACCCGTCCAGTAGTTTTTTCGTGACAGAGCACAAACATACATCCATACATCCAAACATCCATCACCACAAACTTTCGCATTTATAGGTAATATTGTAGTAGGATTAACAAGGTATCCACATCTATCTTCTCACTGTGCTGGTACCTTCAGGCCTTTGCCTCAACCTACCTAGGTATAAAATTATGACTCATTGAAGATATGTAATGTGTATTTATTTTCCCTAGTTTTACCCGTGTTTGTATCTTAGACCCTTATGTGTCACCTACTTATTAATACTTATCTATTGATTTGTATTAATCTATTCATTATTATTATGACGTACTAGCAGCGCTCGGCGGTTTTACCCGCGTTGTATCCGTTCCCGTAAGAATTTCAGGATGAAAAGTAGCCTATAAACTTCCCGTTGAGTGAAATGTAGATATTCACTAAAAAATCGGACCAGTAGTAGTTCCTGAGATTAGCATTTTTAAACAAACAAACAAACTCTGCAGCTTTATAATATTAGTAGGTATATATTACTTATATGGATCTTGGTCACAAATAAATATTATTTATTTATACCCATTCCAGTGGGAGTATCGGGATAACAAGTAACCCATACTTTTCCATAATCATATTCTCGTTCTGATGGTAGCTCCTGAGACAGGCGCTTTGAAATAAACAAATAAAATATCTTCCACTTCACAATATTAGTAGTATTATAGTATTATACATTTAATTCATGCTTTACTAAACATTTTGAAGGAATAAATGTGTAATAATAATTTAAATTGACTTGTTGTTATTTGTACACAAGATAGCGCTGCGCCGAATAGGTATTATTATGATGTTTGTGATACTGATAACAGCTATCTCTCTTATCGGTCGTTATCGCGCGCCGAGTCCCGGCCGCGGCGCGGCGCGGCGCGGCACAGTGCGGCACAGTGCGCCACAGTGTGGCGCGCTGGAGGATCCGCTAAGTAATGTGGTAATATCAATAACGCTCGTACTATGTCGTTGTTTCTAGAATGTTACAAATTACGTAAAGAAAATAAAACAATCGTCCAACCAGACGCATTGAATTAAAGTAATCTTATTAATTACGATAATACGAATGTTACAATAGATAACTGTTTCATGAATAGGTATCGCTCGATTATAATAAAAGGAACCTATGTACTAACAGTGAATTTAGTTTTGTTTTTAATTTCAATTAGTTTATTTTTTTTGTTTTTTAGTTTGTAAACTAGCTTAGTGTTATATGCATGCTGTGTTTATTTCGAGTAGGATTAACATATTGTTCTTTACTGTTTGCTTCATTATCATCCAGTTAATAAACCAATAAAGAAAAAAAATAAAAATAACTAGCCGTCCCGCGCGGTGTCCACCCGCGACCCAATAGACCAGCCGTTTAGGAGTTCAGTTACAACGAAAAGTGGCATTGATTTTTATATACAGTATAATGATGGATGATGATGATGATACTATGATACGTATAAAAAACAGTTTTTAACGAAAAACTAAAGAATACAGGAACCACCATCAGATTCGAATTTTGATTTAATCGGATAGCTACCTATACTCAAGAGGAAGGTTATTTTTATCCTGAAATTCCCACGGTAATGCGCATAACGCGGGTAATACAACGGGGGTCGTAGTTAAACAACACATTACCTATTTACTCGTAAAGGGTTTTTTTTTGGATTATGTTTAATTAAACCCAAAATAAGTTCTAAGCTTGTTTTATGGAATCTAACTAATAACTACTAATACAACACATTTTATAAGAATACATAATTAACAACCAGACGTTATCGCCAACAATTATATGTGCATACATTATACTCGTACATGTGCCGTGCGATATGTTAGGTTCAAACAAAGTTGTCCGCGACCGGTTTCCTCCTAGGTTATAGTTTTCGGCCGGAGCGCGCGTCATTATGTTTGTCATCTACGTTACCTAACCTTGATTTTTTTTAATACATCTCCTACATCATTATAACTACTGTTCAACTGCATAATAGTAACTGCGTAACTAGTCTTAATTCACATTATAAGACCTCCGCTTTATGTGTAGACAAAATGTTAAGTAACTGCGCCTCAAGGATTGGAGGAAATATTGCGCCGAATATAAAAATAACTTATAAATAATGATGTAATTCGTTTTTTGTTTTTTAGTTCTGTAATCATATGTAGAGTTTGTTCGCGAATGATGTTAATCGTTTGACGTGAAGGCAGCTCGGTGTAACGGTAGGTAGAGGTCTACTTGTCCTCTGCATATGTCTGTGCGCCTCATGCATGGGACTCTATGTGAAGAATCGGCCAGACTCGAGTTTGTTTCCATACAAATAATCCACCCAAATTATATTTAAAATTCATGTTGCGCGACAAGATACTTACATTAAGTGGAAGTGAGTCTATTCGTCTAGATTGGCGACTCATTCAACAGCTGAGCCCCTTTCCTTTTGCCCATTTTCTTCAAATGTTATTAATAATTTTAAGTTTTAATTTTTTCTGTATTGTACTTTCTTTGTGTGGCAATAAATTGATTGTTTTATTTTTTTTTATTAAGTTAGTCAATTTGACGCAGTGTATAACCATTAATTCGTTGTTACCTGCTTTATCCTGCTTATCTATTCGGACTTTACATAGTGAAATAGGCTGAATGCTTAATATTATGGGTTCCGGATCACATTTGGTATAAAAGCAAAAATCATATAATAATGATGAAATTAAATTATATTTAATTTTTTATTATAATGTATACAACATTTTTCAATACCTACTGAAGTGTTTTTATCAACACAAATGTTTATCTTCGCCAACTACGATGTGGATAAATTGTCTAATTAGTTGTTATTTATCGAATTAATCACAAACATTATCAGCATGATATAAGTAAACGAATAACTATCTTATTTTTGAATATTCACTTTGAATTAGCGAATTTGCTAACTTTAACTGTCAGGTGGTACCTACTAGGAAGCGGATTATGAGGAGTCACTCCATAACTATATTTTATGATATTTCGTTGGCTAGACATCGTACCTTCACCTAACCAGTGTGCTTTAAACTCAATAAAATTCAAAATTCAAAGATTAAACTCCTCTTTATATCAGGTTTAGATTTTGATTTGATAACAATTGTTAATACTTACGTAACAGGTATTCAATATTCATTAATCATTATACATTATGAAATTTACTCAAACACAAAAAGCAGGTCAATGTCTCCAACTGAGTAAATACTATTATTGAACTGTTTAGACGTATACATACGTTTGCTTATATTATACCCATTACATACATTATTAAATATTACCTAAATGATACAACATTCTGCATCATACTCTACATACATTATTAATTTTAAGTACTAGGAAAACCCTGTACCCGTTTCCAGGGGATTCCAGGTTACGCTTTTTAGTGTTTAGGCGAAAGAGTTAGAAATAATAATATACCTTTTATTGTTTAGCCTTTCATCATAATTCACTCAGTGTTTCTGTCGTGTTTGCGTTACCAACATCCACGCATCTATCCACATTTTCGCATCTATAATATTATATTGACGAACATACGTACAGTATAAACATATTAAGCATTTCAGAACTTTATTACAAAATACAATTTGGAAATTTCTATCTACATGTAGAAAGAAGGTAATAGAGAATACGCAAATTGCTAAGAGAAAAACGACAGGAGTCTAAACATCCAATTCGAAGGTACATCAGTATTAGCTAAGTTTCAACTCGAGATTCTTGAAAGGTTCTTGTTGCTATTTACAAAAGATAAAACAGACTAAAGTTGAAATTCTTTCAGAACAAGTCTGAAATTTGAGGCCCTTTTCATTAGTATTTAAAGCCAGAACCTTTTAGAGCTGGGAAATATTTTTAAGTAGATAAGTGCTTGTTGCTTGACAAAGATAATGGAGGTCGAGGTTAACCAGTGCGATTTATTGATAACGATAGGCGCAGAGGCTTCATTACATGCCTAGATTGTTAAATTTCTATCAAATCAACACCCATAACAAACTACCAACTTAATGTAATGCACTGTTATTCATTAAGATATTACTATAGTTTATTGTTCCAAAATTTTTCTTTATGAGTATACCAACCACTTATGGCATATTATCTTCCGTGCCGTTTGTACGTGAGTTAGATAGCGCGACGTAAGAGGTCTGCCTACTTGGAAGTCATTCCGCCGCTCGACGCTCGTGTGTTGGCACGCGGCGGCGGCCGACCGACACGCTCCGCTATTGTCCGATGAACGTCCCAAAGCTGCGTTTTCCGCCGCATCGACACAAACATCGCTTACATTTCCGCTTATGATTTGAGAACGTCAGAAAACGCTTTATTTTACTGACAATGTATAGTATCCACGGCTACTCGAGGACTCGGAAAATACTAAATAATACAATACATATCTGCGAAATACACCCAAGGGGCGCGGAAATAGAGTAGGATTTCCCGTAATCATATGGGGTCGATATGACGCCGCCCGGTGGCACGACATTTACACTGGAATAGGCTTCCAGGGCCCTGCAGCAGACATTACACCATCAATCTTTAGGGACTTGGGACTGAAAGCACTTTTTTCCTAACAATCTATGGACCATTGACATTTATTCTCTTCGAAGGAGTATTTGGTAGACTGTTCTATTTTTCATGTTCAAGTAGTTAACCGACTGTGCCAACAATAGACGGTTTCGTTTTCATTCGTTTTTCGTGTTGTAATTGTGATTCGTCAATGTTATTGATGATGTTCATACTTTTGAGTGTGTACCTATCGCAGCAACAAAAGGCAAGATATCGGTAGGCAGGAGGCCCGAAAACGTAGCGACGCGTTATGATTGAGCAGCTCGGTTGTAGTTCATATCGTGTCGATACGTGTTGTTTCGGGAGCGTCGAGTGTAGTCACATGTGAAACATAGTTTAGTGATTTGAGAGGCAGTCAGCGGCGACGGCGTCGGAGCTAATCCGCTGCGTCGAGTCCGCACCCGGCTCCGGACACCGGGTAAACCGGGAGAGCCCCTCCTCCGGGAGAGGGGGCGTGCGGGGTGCAGTGTCTAGTTTGCATTTGGCAGCTCGACGCCGATTCGGGGCTCCTTGTTTGCTCTCCATCCTTTGTGCGCGATCGGACCTGCAGTTACAATGTATACTCTCCCCTACATGTACGCACCTAATACACACAATTACGTCACGTAGTTTTGCACAAACTGAATTTAGATTAGTTTATAGTCGACCGAGTTGCAGTCGTTTTGGAGGAAGCGAGCATTGTTTGGAGCAGTCGTATCGTCTCATTGTATGGATAAACGGGTTGTATGAGATGTGACACCATTCGATATACGAAGTCACGTGAGATGATAAAATAGGTAAAGTGAACCACTGTTCTGTCTCAAATGTTTTGAAGTAAAGAAAAACTAATCATTTTAATAAAGTAAATAATAGGTATAATTTGTAGTGGCGTAAAGTGTAAGATTAAGAATTGGTTATAATAATGATAAACAGGGCCCGCCTGTGGTACCTATACTTGAGTTAGTTTTACTTTATACTCTTGCTATTCACATTATTTTGTATTCTGCTTGCTCTTACATAAACAGGCTCCTTTAAATAGTAACATTAATATTCATCCTATTGAGATAGATTGATCATAAAATATAGTTTAAAAACATGTTACTCTGAAGATACCAAGTGAATGCTGATCAAGGATAACAAACGCGCAGCTCTACGATACACCGCTACGTACATTTATCTCCAGTCATAACGCGGGAGATACCGGCGAGTCTAGGCTGGGGCTATATCTAGGATCTAGATATCGCAGGCTAAAGCGCGTGAATCGCGCGCTATTGAACATGAAGTCATAGCGGAACTTACGACTATTATAGGAGGGTTTACATTAGAAGATTAAGATCGCATTCAGAATGAGTTCCCTCGTTGCGAGCGGTGAGTGCAGTATAACGCGCACATCACAAATGGCAAATTACATTAACTCCGCGCATAGTCCGCGCTACATTTGACGGATCGTCTGTCGCCGATCTTTCAAACGCCAATACAAGTTTTAACACAATATAATTTACAAATAGCGGTCACACTACGCGACAGAGCGAGCGATTTCGCATTCGCTTCGTGACGGCGTAAATTATATGCAAAAATATGTATTGGTGTTCCGTCGCGCAAGATGGCGACGGATGATCCGCCCAGTGTAGCGCTAGCCTTAGGAACAGAAAAAAACACTCAAAAGCTTTTATTATGAATTTTTTCAAGTTCAAAACTTACACAAATCACAATTATATATTGAAAAGTCACTAGGAATTTACCCATTATCAACCAATGGCGTTAAACATCCCAAATCAGTTATTTTTGTAACTGTGATACAACAAAAAGAAAAAACAATTAATTCATTCGTTGGTCGTCTTAATCATTAATTTACTTACTTATCTAGTTATGTCCTTGTGCACATACCCATAAGTACTTATAAGTAGATATAGAATAACAAGTTGAGATAAAGAAATAAAGCTGCTGTGTTTATTTATTTTTTCTATTTCTTCCAAAAGGTGTATATTTATTTAAGTTAAATCTTTTATTAATTTAAACGAAGGACACGAGATTTAATTTAGTGAACAAAGTGCAGCGCCTTGAGTTGAGTGTAATTAAAATAAGAATTGAATGGAAAGACAAAGAAACGGCGGCGCGTGGCGCGCGGCACTGTAATGAGAATTGACAGCTGCCGGCTTAATAACTTATTAGATCGAATTATCCAAAGCAAATATCACTTTGTAGCTAAAAGTAGGTGCTCTCCGAACGTTAACGAGCTTACAGAAGGAAAGTGAAACGCGCCCCCGAATACAAATATAGTTCGGCGTAATATACAGGGCGTACTTACCCGAGTCAATGCTCTAAATGTAAAACATTGCGCCTGACTGCCGCTAGATTTGTTTATCAAACGGCGAGTTACGCGGGCGCTCATAAATAACATTAATTTTAAACAAGTCTATGAATGCTCCTACTAGGGTTATGTCACTTTTTCTCTTTGCGCCGGCAAGACGGTAGAGCGCTCGAGGCGCGCCGGGAAGATGTACTTATGCAATTTAAAGTTGTGGAGTATCACCTGTCGCGCCGGGACTCGATTACGTGCGGTCAGAGGTGACAGAGGCGAGGGACAACTTAACGGGACTAGCGGAGGCGTGTCGTTCATAAGATTCAAACTTGAAATATTTACGTTTTAATCTAGAAAAATTATATGCCTTGATATTATATCTACTAATACGAGTACTTAGGTAATATGATAAACGGTTTGAACGCACAATCTCAGAAATTATAATTCCGATTTGGATAATTCCATTTGTAATGGACGGCCATATTCAGCGGGAAGGTTATATGTAGTTGTCATCCCGATATTACCACAAATTATACGAGAATAGGTACATTTCAGGTAATACATCAGGGAGCTGCTAATGCCTAGATGTTATTAATTATTATTAATTAGTATTAGTAATAATTTATTTTACTTTGCCAAGGTGGTGTGGTGACGTGCAATCGACTGCAAACATCAAAGTACCAGGTTCAATTCCGAGGTTGACTCCGGAATTGAACCTGGTGCTTTGATGTTGCGTTGTTGTTTGCGTTGACGCAAGCAATTACTACATATTTACTAATCAACCCACAGTAGACATGCTTAGTGGTGATATCTAATCATCCTCACTTACTGATATCTGATGAGAGGCCTCCGTTGGACATAACAATCTGTTACTTTTACTTTACCTACTTTTATCGATGTAACAGTAAAGTTCATGGTATCATCAATATTTTGTTCCCGAGAAAAGGTTTATCAAGGACGTATCTGGACATAACAACGATATAACGAGTACTTACCGGGTGTATAATAGTGTGAAAATACGGTGAATAGGCTCAACTGAGTGTAAACATTGGAGTTAGGGCGCGGCGCGGGGCGTTCGGGGACACTCGGCGCAGTTGGCCGTCACCCACTTCAGGCGGTATTCACTTGTTTATCGATGAGCGGTACCGTTTGAAAGTGGTCGTCAATCAACTGAGTGGTTTGTACGCTTTGTTATATTACAGAGTTTCGTCAGCGGGATGACGTCACGTCATTGATGCCTAATGTCACGTGAACACTTGATACACGCACGGGCGGACGCTGGGCTTACTGTTTGGAGAACGAGGTACATGCAGACTTAGGCAGCTAACCGAGTCTAGTACACATATGGCGTGCGGTTAGGCCTCGTGTCAGACATTAACGATAAGTTTCCTTGCTACGTCGCATGTGGTATGTGCAGTGTGGTGCCTGCCAAGATCGGGGTCTCGAGTTCAATTCCCGGGTCGAGTGATACATACATGTTTCTATTTAATTTTCAAACATGGCTCAGGTTTTTTAGATCAACAAGCCACAGTAGACAAGCGGTGTGATTATGTGTAATCTTCCTCAGTTTACTGATATTTTCAGTGAGATGAGAAGCCTTTTACCCAGTAACACGTGGTGGCAAGTGATAATAAATAAATAAGTAATAATTTAATCTTTAAAATCAAGGTACAACAACTTAGTTAAACACCAGACTTCGAACTAAGATCCAACCTGTATCTCCACGTTCTACAGCGAAGGTGATAAATGAATGGGCTAATTTGAGAACACGTCTAGTCTAATAACGACGTATCGGTTGTCTCGTGCTACGCTCATCGAGACGCTCATTACGGCGGTAATTAATTGATGCACCCGGCTGCACTCGCTGCCGGCCCGCCGCGCCGCCGTGTCTTCAAGATGAATAGCACCGAACACGAGCACCCGACACACACCCGGTTTAATTAATATTGATCAACATAAACACTCGTTTAAAGAAAAGGAAAGGAATAATATTAGTATGTATTTAGTGTATTAATATCAGGTCAGAGGCTTGCCATACTAACCATGCCCAGACAAACACAGAGCTCGGAGTAGCAACGTAGTGATCATATTCTCCTAAAATTTAACTTTGTGTAGTTATGGTGTTTTAAGCCACATTAAGCTTTCCGACATTGAGCACATTGTGAGTCCTACAGCTGACTAGTTGACGCACTCTCATCTTATTTATACTTACACAAAGTCAGTATAACACATCCCTAAAACTCGAGACTTGTTTTTCATGCGCAAGTATCAATCTGTGTGACGAAATCGTGTACCAGTAAAACTTTATGTACTAGAAACTACATAAAAGAGTATATTAGTAGGACGTCACGCGAGGCAATTTCCTGCACTCTCTGGCGTCTCGCATCCATTCAATAGGTGTAGCTTTATGTTGTCATTCAGTTGTGGGAGCAGGTCTGCTCCTGAGCTGCTCTCCTGATAGAGACCTTAATATAAGTATGTACTTCCTATTTCAAAAATATTACATGAATGTTCAGAGCGAGTTGACCCCGGACGAGCGAAGTACTTACTGCGTAAGAATTGGCTAAAGGCTGTGGTATATAACGTATTGGTCTTACTTAATAGGAAATTATACATTTCTGATTACATACTAAAAAGCATTATGTTCGAGGAACTAGACCTGGAATAAGGTTTTATTAGACTTTATTTTTAAGTTACATTTCCAGTAATCACTCGTATCGTTAAATAAGATTGGTTCCTGAAACAGGTTGTTTGTTTACTCAGGGAGGTTTTAATTTTGTTCCTTTAAGTTCGTTCAGGGAACTGAAATCGATCGTTCGCAGATTATACCTGTTAATATTTTAATAATGCTTGACAGCTACGTCGGCGGCCAGCATAAATAAAAATGACGATACAATGTTACCGAATATAAACACTGCAATTTATTTTGCCCGGCGTTGTTTTTTTTTAAATGGTTACTTTTTATTCAACTTTATGAATTTTAGTGCTACCAAATTTTCCACATGAAGTAATAATGTGATGTTCAAATAGTATAACCGCAGTTATGGATGATACACGTAGCTTGGTATTGTTTACGTCACGCTGAACTTGCGTTTCAAATCACAGGTTTAGATTGTACAATTAAGTATATAGCAGGTCCCTATACAAACGCGCGTCTCTAAGAGCCTATGTATTTGCTCCAATGTGCGTAATATTCATTAGCAGATTGTATCCGGTAATGAATTTGTATTTGTGTATGAGTTTACATAATTACTTTAATGGCTGTCATGTCAGATGTCTCTCGATATTAGCTGCGAGACGCAATATTACACATCATCTACTCGGCGGGGACTTGACAAAATTAGCTCGTAATATATTTACGAGGGCTCGGCTTGTTTCAATTATTTTCTATTTAAATGTAATAATATCGCGCAGAGATAACGACGGAACTCGGTAATACATTATGGAGAGAGTTCACGTTTAATATGAACGCTTCCTACAAACGAGGCGAAAGGTAAAATTAAAAGGTAATTAAATTAGCACAATGGGTCGTGAGTGATGGGACGGCGCGGCGGCGCGGCGGTGCGGCGGGCCCGCTGCTCCGAGAATGTCATCGTTCACTTGATTTAGAGGAAGTCCATAAAAATAGAGATTTACACGGAATACCTGTTTATTAATGATTCGCTGACATGAAAACTATACCGTAATACAAGAAGCAACGGTGATAATTAGGACAATATTCGCGGTGTTTTCCTAGAAAGTAAAGGTAACCGCTATCAAAGATAAGACATTGTTTTATCGAATGAATAATGATCGGGAGCGCGGCTGTATGTGTCGTAATGTCCTTAATGTCTGCACCACGTTACAGGCACAAACAAATGCTGTAATTACAGTAATACAAACGAGCCCTTCAAGAATGTGGGAATTCAACGCGTAAATGATATTCTTGTGTATTTTTTGTCCGCTTTGACCTGACAACGGGATAAGTTTACTGGGATTAATGGCGGGCCATTGCTCGGGTCTAATTACACTTGTTGTGGAGTCCATCAGGCGAGCGGGGCCGCGCTGGGCAGGCACGGGGCCGGCGCGGGCCCGCCCCGTGCTAACGGCTCTCCTAATGAAAGTTGCTCCACTTCAGAACCCAATCGAAATGGGCCCTCTCGCACCTCGCACTCACCGGCACTCATCATTTTAATGCACAACACTTTGCCACTACTTTCGGACACGTCTCAAAATGTATTCTCGTCTACTATTACGTAATGTTAGATAAAATAAGTTGTTGGTGTTACTTTGTTTGTGGTGACACATTTATATGAGCGTGATGCGTAAGCGCAATTGATTTTATTAATTATTATAAAAACATAAGTGGTCGTTAGTCACGTCCTCTTTCGAATACGTTTGGTACTTAAATTAAGAAACTTATATGATGTGTTTTGTGTGTGGTTAACTCAACAACCATTCAATTAACTAGTGTGAATCATTTTTCGTACTTTTATATCACTCGGTTCTTTCATATTTCTCTAGGGTTTCATATTTTCTCCACTAACACATTTAGGAAAATAGGCTACAGCATGAATAAATAGAACGACTTAAAATATCACCATTCAGTTTTCACGCACAATAACAACATGAATACATGAATCGCTCAACCGAAACTAGATCAAAAGATTCCGAAATAGAAACGTCAAGGAAAGTAAATGAAAAGGAACTCTGTGTAATGTAATTATTTCGCGAGGGAGTCCCGCCGCGTGTGAGCCGGCGGGCCGCGCCGTGTTGCCCGCCGAGGCCGCAGCTGCGCCGATCGCCTGATTGTGCTACATCGACTCCATACATCTGGCACTGTATTAGATACATCTAGACCGAAGCTCCCTGTCCGCACACCTGCCGCTATTAGAGCGAACATTACAACAATTACTGTGAATTTGATTTAGTGGAACCGGATACTAAAGGTTCGTAAACTTATATCACAAAATGTGTAGTGTTCTGAACCTATGAAACCAGTATTGAACGATGATGGTTTCTTTTTTATTTTCAGTGTCATAAAATATAGAAGTTACTATGACTTTTCTTACAAATTGTAAATGCTTAGTTAATTCATTGGTTGTTGGTGTTGACGGATTTCATAAATGTAATAGTGTTATATCCACAGCTCTGTAGTGCGGTTTGTGTTCGTAATAGCTGAATATTCAAGTAGAGAGTGTTCACAAATGATCGCACAATTGCCCAGCAATATTATTAGAGTAGGCACTAATTGCTCTGCACTGCTCCCACTGAATTACGACTAGTTGGATAACGATATTAATTTTCATTGAAAGCTTATTTAATTTTCATCTTCAAATGGTGATTCTAAAGAGGACTCGGCCGTTATAGTAAATACTAAGTTTTACTAATTCTATTTTCTTTTGAACTCTTGTTCTGTAATTAGGTTTACTCGTATATGTATTTATTCTTACTAGTACTCGAGATATATGGTTTATTATGTAGGGATGGTAGTAAATAGTTTCTTTGTTAGTGGCGTGTGCTCGAGTGTGGTCTCGCTGCCCGCAGGCTCCGGGTGCGCGTCACGCGGCGCCGACATTAAACCTCACTATTGATCCACATAACACTGTGTATAGTTTACAGTAATGTATGTGTACTTCATATATTGTGTTTACTTAATAAGCATGGGAGTAGTAAGTGGAAAGTCATGTATGTTCAATTTCATTAACTCATTATGTGGCGGTGTAGATACATGCCTACTGCCGACATTATCTACATTGATTTTTACATCAACCAATAGAGGCGTCAAAAATATTGTCTTTATTTTCTTTTCCCTTCATTACGAAGGGCGCCTGAAATAGTTGGTTCCTGTCCTACTTGTAGGTAATCCGCAAACGTGACTTAATAACGACGATGATGATAATTTATTTGTACAGTGGAACGATATCAGAGCCATAAATATTGGGCGGGGGCTGCGATTGAGTCCTTAAAATAAATACCGAGTCACGTTCCATTTGTGATATTGTTGTTTTAATGAGTTGAGCGCGTGTGGGGCGGGCGGGGGCAAGGGCGGGCGGGCAGTGATAACAGGTGATAGCGCATGAGTGCGCGGCTATTACTACGTTAATAGCGCCTAATTATCACAGCTTCCGTCGCTCCCGCAGTATGTTATTGAGATGCGACGGCTGATAGCGCAATCTTCACCGTCTTGTACTCTTTACTGACACTCGTTAGATTACATTGAAACGGCCGAAGCAAACGACCCTTTGTCTTAGAAAACATCGCAAGAGTTTGAGCAAATCAATTAACCGAAAACTGTAACTGGTTCTGTAAAGTCGGCGTTGAATTGAAAGGGCTCTTGAAAGGTGGAGCGGAGCTCTTGATCCTAGTAATTATTATTTTCTTATTTTGTGCTTTTCCTTAGTCCTAACTGATTGTTGTGTTGAGAGGTCATGCAGGTGCAGTATGCCTAATGGAGATAGACGCGTGTACCGTGTGTTCAGTGGCACGGGCCGCGGGCGGGTCGCAGTGTCGTGTCTGTTCGCAGTCTTATTAAGTAATCGGTGGATATTGCCGCGTTGCGTGCTCACGCGGAAAATCGGTTAAAAACCAATCTTTTTTCATTTCATGGGAAATTGATACTTACGGGGCGAGTCGGGCGCTCGTTACCGGTCGTTACCGAGAGTCACCACTCCGGATGGCGAGTTCGAGTCGCGGAGCGCGCGCCATGACTCTTGGATGACTGTGCCACGTCACAGCGGTGCTGGTAACGCGTAACACCTCGTTGAATGAATAATATCAACATCTCGCTATAAGAATGTATAAACGATGGGATAAAATGACTTTTATCATCGAGTTGTTACTCGAAAACAGCATTTAAAATGTTGAATTGCCGTGGCGGGTTAAATTAAAGGAAAAGTTTATTTGTTACGGTTTCCCTAAAAATCAAGATCTATTACGGATGATGGAAGAATAACAATGGGTGTTATTACAACGGCCGACCTGCGCCGCCCGCCCCGCGCCGCCGCCTTATACTCTCTGAGGGTTTTTAAACTTTCTCGACACAATCCGTCCTGAAACGAAATGCGCCAATTAAAAGCGGAGCCGCTCGGCGGCCGCGGCGGCTCCGAGTGAAACACTCATGTAAATATTAAATATTTTATTTGAAAACAAACTTATTCCGTTTATGTATACATCGTTTTATGTTTTACATACATATAATCTCCGTATATTACATCTCATAGGTCGAATCCTCTACTTATCGATTTTATTGTAAAATTTTCTTCTATATTTCATTATTTACAGTTTCATATATTCTATACAAAGACGTGTATCGGTTTAGAAATGTTATATTACAGTTATTCCACTACGATTTAACTTAAAACGTTTATTGAACGTCCGTATAATAGTTTAAAACATGATAATGTGTGTTGTGCGGGGCGATATGAATCAAAAGAAAATGTTTTCCAATATATCATTGCAGTGGGAATGCGGTGCATTCCAGCGAGGCAGCGCGGCGCGACGCGGCTCGCGGCGCGCACCAAGTGTCGGTTAAACATACAATTGACAAATATTGGAGCGCTCTGGTACGGTGCGCCTTGTTGCGATGCGCCGCGTACAATACCATCGCCCGATAGCTGCAACTATTCATACAATGACGTTTACTGAACGTTACATTTCATGATACATCTGAGGCAGCAATGTTTCAGCGATCCCTCGCGAACGACGCGTGAATGTGATGTGACACGCGACGGGGTCGTCAACTCGCGAGCTTATTTTAAATTACATTTTTGCAACAACGGACTTCGTTCGATGTCGACGCAGATACAGTCCCCTCGGAATGTTGTTTGTCTTTGTTTTACAAATATAAGAATCAAATAAACAAGTTTTTAACTCTTTTTGTTCGCTCATTGAACCTGCCTATGTGTGCTGATACAATGCTCGTTTGAAAATATAGATTTTTATTGAATTTTGCATTTACTTTATATATAAAAACTATGTTATAAGTATGTGTGTTTCGAATGAGGTAATAAATGAACAGCTTACAATTAGGATGAATTCTTAAAATAGGTCATTATTTCAATTGGTGCCTATCTAGATAACTTGGCATCCGGAGCGGCGCGCGCTCCGCCACGCCCTCGTAGCGTCTCTCTATGTTTGTTAGTTTGTTTGTACATCAATCAACACAACGCAATCAATAGCCTTTACAACAACTACCTGTTTGGTCGTCGATAACAAACACCTTAATTAATTATAAAAATTCACAAAACAAAGTTCGACCTCGTCTAAACAATTGTTTGTAAGTAGTTCTTCAGTTTAACAACATATAATTATATTATACTTACTTAATCTTAGCTTACTGGCTATGATTAGTTAAAATATTTATATTTACAATATACCGACAGAGCAACAGACGCTATATTATTATTATAAAATTTAATGTTAACTTTTACAATCTCCGAGCGGCCTCAGTGGGCCGCCCAACTATCTCGGGAAACAATTCAATAAATTATATTTTATTACATTTTCGTTATTTATTAACTTCCGTGCGAGCTTACAGCTTCGGGCGGTTGTCTCGTGGACTACGTGGCTACGTGGCTACGCTCACGCGGCGTAGCGTATCGTAGCGTCGCGCGCACTCGCGCTCGCGGCACAGTCATTGAGCGGGCACACACGGGGCACGGTAACTAGTTCATGCGGGGGCGCGGTGCGATCAGCTGGCGAGGTGCGCGCGCAACAGCCGCGCGTGCAGCGCGCCCGCCGCCAGCAGCGCCAGGATGCAGCGCGAACTGTTCGACAACCCTGCCGAGCCCGTCTGCATCGCCGCCGGCCGCTCGCCTGCAACACATACATCTCATCACTCACTGAACATGACTACCGAGAGATCAGTCGGCGGAGGTATAGTTACCGTTGAGCACGTGCACCCTGACGGAGGCGACCTCCGCGTTGGAGGGCGAGCACGAGTAGCGGCCCGAGTCGGAGGGCGCCGCGTCCTGCACCAGCAGGTAGGACGTGGTGGCCGCGCCCTTCTCCGTCACCACCGACACGCCGCCGCGAGTTGAGTCGTACGATATCACCTGCTAACACCCCACACGCGCTTCACTCACTCACTACACATATTACATGGCCCTTACCTATGTATCTAACAGAGACATGCTTCTACTCGTATGTACTAAAATAAGCTTATAATTACAACAGTGGTCAACGCCGGTGTCAGAGTTTTGCAATCCGCCTTTATTTATGGACCTAGCGTTTTCTGTGGGTAGAACATCTCTTTCGTATATAAAGGTCTTTCAGATACTTAGTTGATGTAGCGAAACTAAATCAATGACGGGATAAGAAATAACATAGTCCCCAAATCGGAGGTCGTAGATTACTCGTCCAATCAGTGTTTTTGTTCCGCTGAATTCAGGTTTTCCTAAAGCCCTGGGTTCAGGCACAGATTAAGGTCAAGGATTCTGCTCGGAAGATATCGAGGGCTCGATTCAATTACGAATTTACGAAGAGACGGCGACGCGCAGGGAGCGGCTTTATGTGCGGAGCCTTGACGGCACATTAAGTTTGCATCGGGCGCTGCGCCGAGCGGCTCCGGGATGCCGTGCGGCGCGGCGTGACGCGTGTCCCGCGCGTCACCTCACATCACGCAAATTAATTGACGGGCAGCGACGTGCCGCGGCGTGACCTCATCCCGCTAATTACTCGGAGAGTCGCGCACTGACCCGCCGCCGTTCAATTAAACAACTCGTTAATTTATGATATCAATACAGTTGTAATTACATAAACATAGTGGATGCCGACACGGACTGAGCAAGGGCGAGGGAGAGCGGCGCTCAGCGCTGAGCACTGAGCAGTAATATTAATTTATACGGCAATATTGCTTTATTACCGTACTTGTTTCACGAAGCCAATTAACTTAATTGCTTTATTTTACATTTAATACGGTTATAAGTCGTTAACAAAATGATTTTAAATAAGCTTATTGTTCGTAGCATTGTTCTCTGAATAGAGTTATACTACTTGTTGAGTTTAATTAACAATTTTATTCAATCACCACCCGCCGCCCACGTCTGGGACGCTCGCGGACGCGCGGACGTTACGCTCGCCACCGGAATTCATTTTCTATCCCAATTACTTTCACACCGATTATTGTGTTTATAATGTTTATTAGGAAAATATTTTTCAGGTCCAGCTCATTTTAAATATGTGTAGTACCTTGTTTTTGTATTATGCATTTTAACATGTCTGATACTCGATTTGATGAATGCCAAGAATTAAATAGTACTCACATAAGGTACTAGCACGGGAGAAACGATAGGATTCAGCTAAGCAGTTTAAAGTTTAAACATTGTGATTAGCATGCGTGGGGAAGCGTCACACACGCGTTATAGACGCGCGACGCTGCGACGACGCACCGGCGCGGCCGCGTCTTATTAGTTTCATAGCGGAGTGAGACACGTGCCGCTAATCACCGCTGATATACAGCGATACCGCGCCGGCACGCGTTATTAGTTTTATCAAGCTTAATGGGGCAAGAGATTCGTTTGTTGACTGTTTGGTCAGAATATTAATTATGAAGATCCCCTGAATGAAAGATTAACCTACATCGAGCGAGGATCCAATACCCTGTACAAAGTCCGCACCTGAACACCGACCTCATATAATTGTAAATGCCAACAGCACGATGTTTGTGCCGGCCATAACTATTTATTTCGAAACCAGTAGTTGGTGGTAAAATGCGAGTACAACGACCCAAGTCTTTCGTTAATATATTGTCGTGATAAATATGTGGTTTTTAAACCAGTTTCAATAATTTAACACACACTTAAAACTACAATAGTTGCCAAGTTGTTACTGGGGCCGCGACATAAATTATCGCGGCTAACACCAATGTTACGGAAAATAAGAACATCCCGACCTCGAGCCCCGCATGTCATCAGTCGGACGCCACGAGGACTTCCTCGAGCGGCGACTGGGATTTTACTTGATTCGACATCTGTCGGACATTAATGGATTGGAGTCTAGTTAATTGCAATTTGATAATGGATATCCGTGTGTATAGTAGATACACACATCAATATATATGTAGAAAAGAACAAACAAGTTGGCAACGTGTCTAGAACTAGGCTTAAGTAATAAAAATATATGTGATTTTGGAATAATTACTTTTCGTCCGCTCACCTCGTCTTCATGGTACCAGAATATGTATGCCGGCGGCTCGGGGCTGAACTGGATGAGGCAGGTGAGGTTGATGGTGGAGCCGATGTCCACGTGCAGGTCGGGCCCGCCCAGGATGCGCGCCGACGGCACTGCACACACACACACCTTGTATTAGCACTGTACTCGCATACTCAATCAATGAATTGGTTGTACAGATGGTTCAGTTTGTTTGTTTCCCAATTATCATATCCAATAGTGAAGTGAACTATAATTCTAATTTAGATGTAGAGCAGAAATTACTGCCTCGTGTGTTGTTTCAGGCGAGACTGGAGGCGGGGGGCAGAGGTAATGTCGATAGGTAAGTTCAATATAGAAGGATTAATACATTTAACGGCGTGTCTCTGTATGATCCCCTGCACGAGCGGGCTGGCGGAGCCTCCACCGGCACCGCTCTGGTTTAATTCGAGAGAGCATGCATTATGCAGCGGGCTGCGCCCGCGGCGGGCCGGAGTGACACATTTGCAGGGCGGCGCCCTCATTATCTCGGCTGAATGCACTTAGTTTCAAGTGCACGCCCCGACCGAAGCTTAACCCTGAATAAACGCGTGTGAATCCACTTAATTACGCCGCTGAATGCAAATGGAGTCGTTAAACGTTAGTGCGAGCAGCCCGACACACCCGCGCCCCGGCCGCCCGGGGTGCGGGGTGCGGGGTGCGGAGTGCAGGGCAAGAAAATGAACGATGAACGTGGCGCGAGGTGCCGACTCTACATTGTTTATTACCAGCGGGTCGTCAATGCGGCCGTGTCTCCGTACACACTCGTAAACCGAGCAATATGTCAGTTAATGTCTCCGAGTTCATGTCGCATTCAAAGTAACATCCAACAACACTTCTCACCATGTACCGTGGCTGGTGTTGTTGTGAAATATTTTGATGACGCTTTGTTTCTATGACCTGAATACATGGATAAGGTGTTGTAGTTCTCCTAGGTACACGGAGTGTGCCGCAGTGCACGCATACAACGGCGGCGGAAGCGCATGGCGGCGCGTCGCGGCCGCCGTGCGTCGACGCACGCCGCGGAATTTCCGCAGTTTGCGTCAGCACAATGTCGCCGCCTCCTAATGAATGAGATGTTTGCCACCGCCCCGCGCCGCGCGACTTACGACTATTGTGCCGAATGCTTTCACCACAAATGTCTTGTTCTCTTACTCACGCAAATGGTGCGGATTTTCTTTTCAAATAAAAGTACTGTTTTTAACGTATACGATATAAGCAACTCTCGTGAACGTTTTGAATGTTTATGGTTCCGCTACATTGTACTTGTAATCACAGCGAAACGTTATCTCTACATAAGCGTAATATAAAGGAATGTTGAGTTTCATATTTTAATGATATTCCTTTCAGCCTAAATAATATCATCTTATCTATGGAATAATCAATGTCTATGATATCGTTTGTTTGAAAGTCTGTGACTGAAACTTGTTCAGTATTCTAAGTTAATATTAATGAGTAGGTAGTAAAGTATACAGTTACAGAGTGAACACAAAAAGCTAGCATGTTATATAAAACCGCAACTTTAGCCATCACCGCTCGTAACGTTCACGCCCCATCTTTGATTTATATGGTATCCATTAAGCAGTAGTTAGAGTGTGGAACAGTTTCCATTGTGACAGATGACGTGCGGTGCGACACGATACGACACGGCACGGCGCGACACGGTGACAGTCACAGTACTCTGTCGATAAAGATTTAATTTCCGCTGGAACTTCGGTCGGTGCGAAGATGTGTCTAGTGCGATCGTTGTCGGAATACGGAATTAGTTCCTCGCTCGTTACGGACATTTACCCGCGCTCCGTGACGCTGGCCGCTCTCAATCGAATTTCACTCTCAATCGCTCCAATCCTACGAGTGAAATTACAACATTTATATAAATGGGTATCCACGAGCGAGTCACTCCGGCCGCCAGGGACTATAATCTCCGTGTTCTCGGCACACAATGATTGTGGTCGGTGTGATGCAACAAGAGAGCATCGTCCGCCTCTGTGCGCTGTTTGATGTTTGTTGTTGTAGCTTGTTAGAGGTGATTGCGGCGCCGCCCGCCCGCCGCCGCCCGCCCGCCGCCGCCCGCCCGCCGCCGCCTTCGCCCGCGGCTAATGGCGGAGCTCTGTTGCACCCAGATTTACATCTCGGGATTATTGTATTGTTGCGTAATCCAAACACTCGCAGCGCGTCCGTGCCGTTGCTTACAGTATCGATCTCCGGTTCTGTTTGTAAACAACCAGCTCAGTTGACGACTGACCTTGTCGAACGAACGATTCCCTTAATCAAAACGAGTAGGTGGAATAAAATAAGGAATCGATACTGAACGATCACCTAAAACAATCGCACGTAAAATAACGTCTCAGCTTCCGAAAATGGTTCGTATAATAACAATAATTGAATTGAATATGGCGCGCGCGCGGAGGCACGGGCCATTTCAGTTAATTCCCTACTTTATGACGTCATATTTCGCGGCGCAGCCGAGGGCACCCACTCGGCAACACAAAGAATAGTACGCCATTTGGACCCACTTCGAGTAAGCGAATTGCTTTAATGAGACATTATTGTAGTATCGTTACGCATTTCGCGTTCTCGGTGTCTCGCGTCACTAAAACCTCCGGATTGCTGTATTACGGCGGCTCGGCCCGCGCGTGTCCTCATCTCATGTATCTCTCTATTTGTTCTCCCGGTGTGTGAGAACTTCGTATAAGTTCCGCGGCCGCTCCGCCGGGCGCCGGGCGCCGGGCACGCCGCGCCCGCCTCTCCATTAGCCCGCGATGATCGATGCCTTTCATTTACCACATTAACCTTAAAGGTATTCGGATATGTTATTTTGTGAACCATTTCAAAGCTGCATATATACATATTTCAAAAGGAATTTTATGAGGAGAATTTGCAGTGAAATAAGTAATTTGCTTTGTCCAGGGTCGAGTGTCGGCTGAAGAATAATTCATGGCGGTCGATGTGACCGCGGCGCTTTGATGTGAGCGCAGAGGTGGCTGGTGGCGCGACCGCGGGCTCCGGGGTGCGACGGGAAGATTGATATCTATAGGTACGTTATCGGACTGATAACAAACTCCTATTAACGTACTAGTAAGTAGTCGCGGTCGCGTCACCGCCGCACAAAAAGACCGCTATAAAATTACTGCTGAGCACAAGGGTCCCTCGAGCACCGGACATCCTCTAATAACATCATTTTACGATCTCATGAAAATAACATTTTACATTGACAAGCGCGTTGGCACAGTGGCATGTGAGAGCGCTTAGTGTGTCGGGTGTCGCGGGTTCGATTCCCGCCCGGAGTCAACAATATGTGCAGACATAGTTGTTGGCGACGACGTCTGGGGGTCAATTATATATTCGTATTAAGTATTTGTGTATGTATAATATAAGTAGTTGTATCAGTTAGTTAGATTCCATAATACAAGCCTAGAGCTTAGTTTGGGTCTAATTAACCGTGTGTGAATTTGTCTGGGTATAGTATATTATTTTTTATTTTGTTTAACACTAACTCATCGTCTCACGGCGAACGGATACACTCATTGTTACTTTTACAGTTTTATATAAAGGTTCAATGATGATGATCGTCTTGTATCCTTCAAGAGAACTACTCTGTTGATGGTGGTCTTTAGAACTTGTCGCGCCGTCGCATTATGTAATGGTTGATACTTATTGGAGTAGAACTAAAAGGAAAATATTGTAAGTAGTATAATAAAGTCAAGCTGTGAAGTCGACAGACACATTGTTCAATAAACGTCCGCCCACTGAGCGCGTAAACTTCTGCTGCTATGTAGCTCAAAGTTTCAGCGCTTATCAAAGAAAAACTTAGCGTTTGTTTAACTAAGGGAAGGTGGCATAAACAAGGGTGTTTACCGCAGAGGCCGACTCGCGCTAAACGGGGCGGCCGCGGAGCGCCCGTGTCTGCGATCATTTTTGGTTCTTCTTTATGTAATTCGGTTTACTGTCTCTGACTAGACTTTGCCAAGAACACTCAAAATATCTCTCCTTTGCTATGTATTCCGCATGTTATGTAACACCTTGATACTTCACAGCGTATTATAATAAATTAACATGGCAGTAGTTTCCCCTCGCCATGTGTGCCGTGGCTGATGAGATGTCCCCTCGGCGCACGGCGGCGTCACCGTCAACAACATTACTTTAAACGCGTTATCATTTTAAAAGTGGAGCCTCCTCCACCATTGCCGGCCGCGCACTCAGCGTTATGTAAAACTACGCCTCCGCGCTATTACACTACGCGCGGAACAAACAACTGCGCCGCGTTAAAACTTTAACTCGATGGAAAACCTGCTCTATCAGCGAAACTCCACGGCACGCAACAAACATCCTTAAAACCGACGCATTAAAGCTCAAATTGCTGAAAAGACCCCTCACTGACACATTCATGAAGTCATACCGTTACCAATTCAAGAAAATATTGGGTCCCTTTAACTGCCGGTAAAATATTATGTTCTGCTACGGCAAGCGTAGAATTTGCTACGAACGTTCGTAGCTCATTTGCAGTAATGCTACGTCGTAGCAGGTCGTACCGAGTAGTTACGAGCTCTATGTAGATGTTATAATTTCATTTTGTTGGAATAATGTTTATGTTCGTCGTTATGTTTCTAGAGACGATGAATTTTTGAATTGATTGCATTATTCCAAGCGTCTCGTGTAGTGCTGGAGTGTTTTGCATTAGATTAGATAGATATTATTATGTATGACCCACATTCGAGGCGGAGTCGTATGTGCAGGTACGGTCTCATTCATCATACTTTCAACTTGCTCCGAATCACTAGTTTGTTATTCAATTTTAAATTTTTCTCAGTTCGCATTGTTATTGATGTGGGAGGGAGCGGGCGCCAGCCGGGTGGTAAACAGAACGCAAACACTGAAAACAATGTTGAATCGATCACTGACAGACGGACAAAGTTCCGTTTTAATTGAATCATTCATTCTGTTTCACGGAATCCGGAGCGGCTTTCATTCAACAAGCGAGAAATGAACGGTCTTGGGTTACTCGGGCAGGACGCCGAGGGGCGGTCGCGGCGGATAATATAACGGACCAGCCGAGATAAGTAAATAGCAACATAAAGGGACTGCTAGCAGTAGGTCACGGTCTGGCGTATTGAGTGTACACATGACGCGAGCTAGCGAGCGAGGACGTCGTTTGTGAATGTTGAATGTTGAATGAGGTGTCAGAGCGAACTAACCGAGGTTAATTATTAACGCTTGTTTAATTAGTTTGTGGCAAGTTGTGATCATCAAATAGTCATGCGGTGAGTCGCGGGAGATCGCGACGCGGCGCCCGCATGCGTTCTCTAATTAATAACACGACCCAGATACCGATGTGTGTCTTCGTGCGTCAAACAATAACCACTATAATATAGTTATCGTAAAGCGCCTCCCTCTCACCAGTATTGATGAAAGATGCAGCGCAGTCTGTTAATGGGAACTCCGTTATAGACTCGGTATAAGCATGGGAATTTTAAAAGGTATATATTTAATAGGTGGGATAAAAGGTATGGTTATATTAAATTAGCAAGTAAGTTCTTATAAGTTTAGTAAGGCTACACAAACGCAATTCCCATAACGTTATATAAAGCTGTAAGAAAGTACCTCGAAGCGACTTATGATCCGTCTAGATATGTGTTCGAGCTCACAACTCGTAACATCCAGAGAAGTGGCGCAGCCCGAGATACAATAACAGAAGATTCTCACGAATCTTTATGCTATTAGAAGTGTAAGTTGTGTGGATGACGTCACGTCCGCTATCCGCGCGCATGTGGGTCAAGAGCGAGCGCAATAAATACACCCGGCTTATACGAGATCACGGAGGATACCGCACTTTACACTTAACAAACTGTTACCTACAGAACTATCCTCACTACAAGTGTGACTTCTTCGTATTTTAGTCGTATTCTATAAGAAAATTGTAACACATTTTACTGTCAAATATTCAGGAATTCACATTTGAATGAATTGCCACAGATAGCAAAACATCATCTCTGAGAAACTAAAACAAGTTTCTATTCAAGAAAAGATAAAAATACTCTACATTGTCGCTGGTCTGGTTTTATTGCAGTGTGGGTTACGTGGGTTAGTATCAGACGGTCTAAAACGCAAGTCGTCGTATGCGGCAACTTGTCTTAAAATTATGTGGACTAATGTGCAACTAGTCTTTAATGTAAAGTCGTCTATGAAGCAACTCGACATAGTTGTCTTTTGTCTACTGCTCTATTATCAATACAACATAAATGCAATTTGCCTAAAAAGATCGGTCGCCTATGAAGCAGCTCGTCTATGTTATAATTTGCCTACATATCAAAGTGACAAAATAGCAACTCGTCATTATTCATATCTTCCTATCAGAGGTAGCTTGAGACCCTACATAATTGTTGTTACTTAGATTGTCCAAAATATGCTTGTCATTAAAGAAAAATATATGTTTAAATTCCTATATTTTAACTAAGAAATAAAACTAAATTAATATAATTATTCATATTTATTCCAGACTTACAGCTACCTACTTAAACTTATATTAATAAAAAAAATTAAATGAGTTAATACATAGAAATAATCTCTTTTTTTCTACAAAAAATATATAAATTAAAAAGTGTCTTCCCCGTGGAGAACTCGAGTCCGCGGGGTCGCTAGTCCCCGACACCGCGGGCTTATTATATTAGTATTATTATTTTTTTAGTTCAGTATACAGATATGTTTAAATTTTTTTGTATATCAGACATAACTACCAAAAAGTCATGTCCTGAAATTCTTATTTCAGGACATTTCATTTCATTTTTTTTTTGTAATTTCCTCTTTTGTGTACTACTTGTATACGGGCTGTTTTCCGCAATTAGACCTCTCTAGTTGGGTCCCTTTTTTATCACCAAGGGTGACGAGTTGCAACAAAGACTAGGTGCTATGTTAACAAGATGCGAATTTGTCCAGGTCATGTTAAGGCGATTAGCTATGGCGACAGTTTACTTTTCGGACAAAATGCTAAGTTGTCCGCATCATTTATGTCGAGTTGCTTCATAGACGACTTTACATTAAAGACTAGTTGCACATTAGTCCACATGATTTTAAGACAAGTTGCCGCATACGACGACTTGCGTTTTAGACCGTCTGATACTAACCCGGTTACGTCACGCTCCCCGCTGAGACAAGTTTTCGCGCAAAAATAACCTCCTCGGAGCGGCTCCCGCGCGTCGCGTGTTTTTCACTAAATCCGCCTAATACCGGCGACGGCCGCGCCGCCGCGCCGCTCCCGACCCTATCGCCTTGTGATAGGTGCGATAACGGCGGCTTGAGGTGCGACGTGAGCGTCAACAGGAGACGACATAAATTGCATTCATTTTGTTTCCTCTTTGTAGTTTGCACTCGGCGCGAGGTAGCGACGCGACATTTTCAATTCGATATGGAATGATTTCCGATTTCCGCGGCGTTCGTGAGGTGACGGCAGGATATTGAAGCAGTTTGTCTTATTTTTGATCTATTTGAGAGGAAACAGCGCCGGAAGCGACCTCTGGAGGCGCCCACGCGCTCAGATACCTTACGACACTTACAGCGATTACACAATGTTTACGTGAAATATTTAACATTACATCCAGTGTGCAATTCCCGCCTGGCGGGCACACTCGGTTTCAGTACAACACCAGTTCGGTTACACAAGTTATTGGTCTCTCCCAAGACTGTAGCTCGGTGCTCTCGGGCGAAGGGGCGCGGGGCGCGGTGACACACACTCGCCTGTCACACACTCGTGTCTATCACTTGTTTTTCTTGTAAGTATAAACAAAATATCTGATTTTATTCTCATCTTAATAATATTTTCCGTGTTGCCCAATAAAATGAATCGCCATAAAATATGATCACAATAGGTATTTGCCGATCAGTGAGCGGGCGGGGAAGGCGCGGTGAAGGTGCGGGCATCACAAGAGCCCCCATAAATATCAAGTAATGACGGTCTCGAGGTGGATGCAAATTTCGCGTTAATTAGTTTTATGGCGGAATAAATCGCGAACGGACAAAAATAATTCAACACTCGTGTAATTAATATCGTTCGGGCACGTTTCGCAAATTTTCAAGTTGTTACATAAGAAAAACAACCAGAGAGTAATTAACGTTGAGAGCGCCGAGACATTATGAACAGGGGCCGGTCGCCGGACGCGGACGGCGTCCGACGAGACATTATGAACAGGGGCCGGTCGCCGGACGCGGACGGCGTCCGACGAGACATTATGAACAGGGGCCGGTCGCCGGACGCGGACGGCGTCCGACGAGACATTATGAACAGGGGCCGGTCGCCGGACGCGGACGGCGTCCGACGGACGCACTCAAAGGATCATCTCCCGTCTATTATGTTCACATAAAACTCTTATTAAATTATATCAGAGATGGTAAATCACTTCCAACAGAGCCGTCGGGAAAGGCACTCAATATTCTATGCCCTTTATTCAGTTTATCCATTTCATACTTTGTCCGTTCTCAGACTGAATAGTTTGTTAAGTTTATTTCCGCACGTCACAGAGCGCCGCGAGCTCGCATCTCTGTTTGATAACTGAATATAAGCATTTGTGAGAGCCGTCAATTACTAAGTTTCGTCTGTGACACCGCAGCGTTCCTTCTCCTCCCCTCCGTGCACCCAACCCATTCACGGGGTAAATATCGACAGTCTTTCACACAATTCGTGTAAAAATGTATAACGGGAAAACTTTGAGTGCTGTGAAAATGTATAAAGCAGCTTTATGATATAAAAATATCACATATAATATTTAGAAAAAGTTTCGTGTAACTAATTTTCAAGTTCCATTTTGTCGTTAAAAGCTTTTGTGTGTTGAACGAGCCTCCGGCGGCGGCACACGTGGCTTTGTTTATAAAGAAAACATAAGATTGTGATCGATCGGAGTTCAGTGGCGCGGGGCCCCGGGCCCCGAGGCCGAGGTTGGGGGTGCGATCTGGACCCAAATCCAATAACCTGTGCACTCAGCATGCGCCTCGCGCCTCGCGCCTCGCGCCTCGCCTCCTTACACGTTTTCAGTTCTTTAATAAGCGCGAGACTCCGACATCACGAGCTAGTTACACACTAGCGCAATGACTCCCCCGGATTATATTACAGCCGCGCCCACACAGTATTCACTCATATCGTGTATGTATCGTTACCTTTACTCCGACGACACGATTTTTGTTTATTACACAAATATTTTGTTTGATTACTGTGAGCGGCACGCATCTGTGAGTTTGTTTATCTCCTGGCGGCGTTGTGCGACGCCATAATGTGATGGCGATATAAACGTGAACGGCTTAATATAATTTACGCGCGAGTAATGCGCGAAATAAAGGGTTGTTTCACTTGAATGCGATGTCGAATGAAAGCCGCGAATTCCTCCGACGATAAATTAGAACGCGCGCGCCTCTCTTGTAATCCCTCTCACTCCGCGACAACCTAACACTATAAAAAAATAATGCGATTTCATGCCAACGGAATATAATCTCACACTTTATCTCGAAAAAGGGTAATGTTTAAGGCGGATTTGTAGTCAAATAGGGTTTTTTATGGGTTTCTCATCCTTCAGCCAGTATAGCTTTGTGTGCGCTCCGGTGATCGGCGCGGCTTACAGATTATAGATTATAGAGGGGTAATCAGAATCGCGGAGCCTCCGAGCGAGAGCTAAGAGAGGAGGGCGGGGTGACGTGACCTGCAGCCGCAGACTAGCAGATAAACAGTGTGTTGTCAGCACGTCACAGTGGGGGCCGGGCGGCAGGCGGCGGCCGCCAGCGGGCGCGGCTCGTTATCAAAGTTATATTAACTAAGTTAGGACGCAGAGTTTCCTTAAATGTATTCTCCCGAGGGACTTAATTTTCATGGCGCCAATTTTCATTTGTGACGTCACGGGAGCCGTAAAAGAAATACATGTGAGAACAAAACAAGGAAACTTTAAATAAAACTCGGAAACGTCGAGTTACTCGCAAACACACAAATTCAAATTACGAGAGCATTTCCTTTTCAAACAAGAAGTATGGCTTCATAAAAACTTGAGGAAATATTGGAACACCACTCACACGCGCACACTCCCTATTAATATCCATCTCACACACACACGCGCACACCCTGTAGCACCTCGTTCAAGGTTCACTTAGGTACACATCAATTATGTCACGGCTCCATTAGGGCTTGTTATAAAATTAATTTCTTTAGCCCATATAGGCTGCGATCAAGAGCTAAAGTGTATACTGAAGTATGCGTAACAGTACTTAGTGCTTTCAACAATCTTTACGAAATATAGATTAAGGTGAGCGCGGCTCTACTTGGCGGGTGAAGAGTCAAAGGGGCCGGCCGCGGGCCGCGCCACCTCCCTCATTACATCACTTACCACTGCTTTATAAAAATACACTGATTCAATTGCTACCACTAGTTGAACCAACACACATTTTTAAGGATGAGTTTTCTCCTGCCCATTTATTTCGTTGGCATTATGCAGGTACTTGGGAGATATTTTTAAAATCATGTATTATTCAAGTAAACAAATTCGCTCAGAACATAATTAAAAAGTTCTAATGGAATTATTAATTTCTTAGGATGAAGATTAAGTGAACGAGAATATTATGTATAAAGCTGAAAGTGTGTAGTTAGTAAATTAGTTGAAAACACGTCGAGAGCCGGTCTCGACCTGGCGCCGAATTAATCTGAGTAATATCTCAATTCGTCTGGTCCCGGTTCAGCCGGATATTATTTATTGCGCTCCCACCTCGAGGAGCATTACATTCAGTTGTAATTAATGTAAACACGAACATGAATGTAAGTGAAACAGAGCGACGCTGGACGCGACAGCTCCGGTGGAAGCGCTCTCCATGGTTCCGTGATAAGGTTTGTCCGCGACTTTCCCATCTCGGTTATTGCAATCAACAGTCGCTGCCCACACGTAAGTTTGTAATTCGGGTAAATTAGGTCCACAAGCTGTACATCAATAAGCTATTGTATATTTATGAGTTGTCGTATATGTCGTGATTTGCATCTACTTGTATTGTATTGGACTGCATCAAAACACCGGCGTTGTGTGTGATATAATATACCCGGACAAATTCACACACCGTTAATTATAGGCCAAATTAAGCTCTAAGCTTGTATCATGTAATCTAACTCACTGGTACTACTACATATACATACACAAATACTTTATAAGAATATATTTATAATTGACACCCAGACGTCGTCGTAATCCAGTGAAGGTTTAATCGGTAAGCATTGACTGAATAAATGCGGGTGAAACCGTAGGACACAGCTAGTAATATATATTTATCATTCATTGTGTGGTTGTAATTTAATAAACATATTTAGCGAAGTCGTATAATAATACCATATTCAGGAAAGGTAAATCACGTGTTAATCAAAAAATCGAAAATGTAATGAAAAATAACTAATTGAACTGTCAAAAGTGAAATAACCGAATGGACGGAGGACTGGAATCAACGCGTCCGGCGAACACGGCCCGAATACCAACACGTGAACTCTAACATTCTGTGCTATTCTAAAAAAGGCCTACATTGTTTATTATTTCTGTCATTCAAAAATATATTCTGGATATGACCAATTGTTAGTTTTCCCGGAACATTCATTTGGCCTTTTTGAGTGAACCTTTTTGGTGAGTTCTATTTATTAGCTATTTGGCTTTTGTGAGGCACAGCTGTTGAAATAGTAACCAAGAACCATACTATATACGAGTATAGACTCGTGCCGGAGTCCGCCTGCACTCCCCGACCAACATTCCATCGTCAGCTCGGAGTCGAGCCCGCGGCCCTCGCCCGCTCAGATGTGATATGTAATTGCAATATTAATAAATAATGTTTGTCCGTGAAATTATTTTGTAAAATAATGAGAAGAGCCCGCGCTGAAACAAAAGCGACACCCGGAAATTGTCTTCTTCCCTTATTCGAGGCGTTCCCCTCCTCTTGGAAATTCAGGATATAAAACAAAATTCACGACAAAAAGCATTTTATATATAAAAGTGGACCTCATTTTAGTTCGCTTTGATGAAAAATGTTATCTCTGGCATAAACCTTTATAACTAACCTTATGGGATCACCTTACACTGGAGTCATGCATATCAAATAGCAATATTATTTTCATGAAACATATAAAAGTTTAAAGTGAGTTGCGAGAGAGAATGTCATTGATTCAGTCGTGAAATCAAATAGAGAAGAACCCTCCCCGAGGGCGGGCGGCGCGGGGGCGGGCGGCGTCGCGGTCAATTGGATCAGCGAGTCTAATCCATCGCTGACATCTCGCGCGCCTCTCACATGTACTCGCGGCTTTATCTTCTGAGAATATGAAAATGTTTTCATATTTAATTCCCGTAATAAAATACGGGGAATATGGAAACACAATCGCGAGCACTCGACGATGTTGTACTAAGTAAAGTACTTCCCAGGAGAGTTGTTTACTGTTACTATCAGCCATAATGTATATTTTATAACAAATATCATACCTAGTTGATTGGGTTTTGTATATAAATGGAGTAGTAAAATAGCTTTCCCTAGTTGTCACTTGGTAGGCATTAAAATCACATATTCATCTATTTTACTTCTTTCATAAATAGTTGGTAAAAACGTCAGAACTTATCAGCCAGCGACGACGTTACAAATACATATTGGAAGTCAATCAAACACACAGAATGGAGCATGAAGAGAAATGCCGATTAGAGGCAATCGGGACTACTTGTCTTCCCCCGAACTTCCTACAAGAGAAAGTTTCATAAGAACCCTCATGCTGTGAACGTAGTTATACGAATAGCCTCGCCACATATGTAGTGGACTATACGAGTATGTACTGACAACTAAACATACAAGGAGCAAGTAGTGGATTATATGTAAGGCCGCTGCTCGCTGCGCTGTCCGCTTTCATAAACGGTGGGCGAGTGTCATAAGTTACAGTGTATCAAGTGCAGGAGCGGGTGCAGGTGACAGCGGTGCCACTAATCTCCGTCAACTTAATTTACGTTCCGGTTCCTCGCGCGACATGTTCGCTGAGCGAGGGCCGTGCACACCGGCGGCCGGCGGTCCCGCCGCGCGTGCACGCCGCGCCTCTCGCCCGACTAATCCTCAGGAACACATCACAATAAAACCCTCATTTAATACTTACCCACATAGTAATGGGTTATATTCAAACGATCGTCATTAACTCCCATAATATCTCATTATTCGTTAAATTTCTCATTAATCTCATGAATTGGCAGTAAAATTATATTTGCGAGTGATGTGTGACGGCGCGTGTGAAATGTAATAAAGTGTAATGTCTAGACTGATTTGAATAGTGCGAATGGGTCTCTAATAATAAGGCGTCTTTACTTATGTAAATTATAATTTAGTTATTACTATGTTGAGCAAACATTACAGCCGACATGATCGTTACCGACATTCGCTCATAAGAGGTATATATTATGTATGTAGGTATTCAAAATGTGGTATAAATATTGCCAAATAAATCGTGTAAGTGAGTGAGTGTGTGTGGTGTAGTGTGTGTGCCTGTGTGTGTGTGTGTATGTGTGTGTGTCGTCAGAGTGCAGTCGGCGAGTGAGTAACGGGCGTCATCCGTTAGGCTGAAGTCACACGGCCGGAGTGCGGTCACACCGAACCTCATACGTTACCGGATCCAATATCATAGTTAAGAGGCTATAAATTCACAGATTTTGTCACTTATACGCTGTTAGCGTGCGTGTTAGTGGCCGATGCATTTATTGCTGAAGATTCTCGCATTTAAATTATTGCCTACATTATTTTGTCTTTCATAGTTTAAAATAAAATCTCCCGTCGCATCTGTTTTTATGTTCTTTATGTCTGCTGAGCATATTATAATGCAGTTTTCATAAAGGAAAGACAAGTGCTTAGTTTCTTTGTATCCTACAATTCACCCGGTAATCTTTGGCTAATTGGCTGAAGCACAACTAGAGCGGGTAGGTAGTTATCTATATAAAAAGGCAAACTTCACTGACTGACTCACGCGCGCATGCATCACTGTGCGTCAACATATCAACGCAAACCATTGTGCCTGGAAACTTAAAGTTTGGCAAAGGGGTTGCTTTCATGATGTAAGTGAGCCGTAAGAAGGGATTTAGCGAAATTCAACCCAACCCACCATTGTATCCGAAGCAAGCGACCGCAGCCGCTGGTATAATATAAATCGTTTCTGCGACCCGCTGTTTTACTACTGTGTTTCCTTTCAAAAGAAACAGAATTAACAAAATTAATAATAATTAATACAGAAATAATAGTTCTCCAATCTGATTAATAGCACCAATTAATAAATAGAAATGACTGATGGGGCTAATGAATCATTAGGTTTTAAATGTATCATTGTTGTTCGTCTTGGCTTCTGTTTTCCGTAAGTGGAGGCAATAAATGTGGGGATTAGATTATGAGGCTGTTAGGAGACAGCGCCGGCCGCAGATCGGGCGGAAATTAATGGAACAAACTTACTACCGACAGACGATTTATTTGACTTACCGACTTTCAGCGAGCTGGCCGCGCGGCCGCCGCCCGCTCCGCCTTTTATTACCAAACACTTTATATTCTTGGGTACCTCCATTTGGTGCTCGTCGCCATTTTCTTTCTAATATTCAAACTCTAAACCTATTGTTATGAGAAAACACTTATGAGAAAACAAACCGTTTATAATTTTTATAGTATTTTGGCAAAATTAAACAGAGCCAGAGTTTCAGCGAATAAATGAACATCACATTATGTGAGCATTTTAAATGAAAAATTGTGCATCGTGTAGCTGGTGTTGTACGAAAAGGAGTTATTCGTGCGTTAAGCCGCGGCTCGTTACTCCAAATCCGACTCTACCCCGAGGACATACGACACATATTAACCGTTCCACACGTGATACCACGCTAAGTGGAACCGTACATTAAATTATACAATAATTGTGTCGCGCGAGATGTTCGTTAAATACGCGCTCCCCTTTATGACGAATGAGTTAAAGTTATCGCTTGTAAAGTTCCTCCTCGGAATAATTCCCGTTCGTTTTATGGTATAGTTCAGAGGCGAGAGCAACATGAGCGCGGAACTTTAGGTGAAACAATGCACATTTAGATGTTATCTGCTCCTAATAAAACCAGACGAACACGAGTGCCCGAGCAGCGATACTCAGCATACGACTTCTTATCGCGCACGCCGCCCACCCGCGCACGCCGCCCGCCCGCGCGGCCGACGCGAGCGTGAACAACGAACACACTGGGCTGACATTTAAAACACCAACAATGAACATCTACATAGCTGTATGCATACAAATAAATTTTAACTATTTAATACAACCCACACGAGAGGTAATGAAACAGTACTCGTCAGCGTTGTATTAATAAAATGAGGCGTCCATTATATCTGGCGTAAACATTAAGAGCGGCATTGAATCACGTCCGCGCCACAATAAAAGTAATGAGTTTCCATTAAGGGAACCAACATGAAGTGCACATTGCATTAATGCACGCGGCTAAACACGGATAGCAGCGCCAAAGTGACTAAATTTAATAAGCTGAACGAGCGAAACGAGCGGAACAAGCCGAGCGGCGCGTGGCGAGCGGAGTCACGCAGAGCACTCTCGAGCGAGCGCTGCGGCCGACGGTCACACCGCGCGCTCGGGATTTACTAATGCTTTACTTGTACGCCACCTCCTCGAATACCGCGGTATATGATCACATCGCTTGAAACGCTCCGGTGTGACCGAGCCCCGGTTAATGGACGTCCACTACTCTTCACTACGTTTGTGTACTTTTAACGGGAAATTCGCAGCCTTTTAGATGCTAGTGCATCAATAGATTTTCAGAATGGAAGTAAAAAAAAAGTTTGACATTTTTCACGAACTTTTTTGGAAAATTTAGAAAAAAAGGAAAGATATTGAGTTATTACTTGTCAAAACAATTAATAGTAGAATGTTGAGTTATATGCTCGTCAAGTAGAAAGCTTAATTTATATGCAAAACAGAGGTTTGAGCGTCGAATGCCGCCGCTGCGATATGTCGCCGTAAAGGAAGTCTCTCGCCGCCGCACGTTATTCAACGGCCGACAAACTGCTATCTAACTACATTCCATTTTGAACACACCACTTGCAAGTTACCGACAAATATTTACCGGAATAAATAACTCTGTAATACGTATAATATAACATAATAAATTACTCTATAATTTATTTCTGAAAATGATATAACAAAGAGTGTTGTTTCCGTAACAGTGTTAATAAAGTGGCGTTGAAAATACAAGATGAAACTAGTGAGGCGGGTGATGGGTGCAGTGTTCATTTGGCGCAGGTTTTAATATCAGTTCAGCCGCGCCATGCCTGCGCGACGCGCCGCTCGACTCCTCTTTGATCTTATTACCTAGCCGCGCGCCCCGCCCGCTGGCGGACCGCGTCCAGTTATTAACTCGTCTTCCTGCCCGCTGCCAGCTTACTGTCGCTTCCCTATCAACTAATAGATACCACTCACACATATCTATTGGATTTATTTTAGGACCAGTCTCCATTTGATGTTGTTATTTTGTCTTTATATTAATTGATATTCTTAGGTTTAATCTGGTTAGTTAATTTTGGAACTTACTCGTAATTGTGAAGTCTAATTTAGCGATTTTTTATTAGTGTTTTTAGGATCTAGATCCGAGGTAGAACATTCTCGTTGACTCTAATCCGTTCAAGAACAACGTTAATCCTTTGATTTAAAACGACTGTTTAATAAAAGCCTAAAAGTGTATAGTCAAGCGCTCGGTACTTTATATTGTAATTTAGATAGACGTCCCTTATATAACTGTAACTTTCAGGCTAAAAAGTAAGACATTGCCGCCGAAAAAACAGTTGAATATATAGTTCCGTGATATTCAGTGATTTTTCAAATACAATATGTAATAAGGCAGGTTTATGGGCATCAGGTTCAAAGAGACGCGGTAATTCAGGTGAGGTGGTGACGCGCGCAATAACCGGAAGCGGGCGAGCGGAGTCCGCGGGACCGGCCGCTCCGCCGCCCGCAGCGTACCCGCGCGCAGCGGGGACTCGGCACCAAGCATCCTTTATATTCCGGGCCACGGACAATACTCAATATATTTTTGATGCGAAAGCAAACGTTCGATACGACACAAATTGTGGCATTAAACGTAATACTCGCATCGCTGTATATGTAAACGTCGAAGTATTATTTAATTTTACGACTTTATTCTGTACATATCATTGAGGAGTCCTTGGGATGGAGCTTCGATCCCGCATCTCGATATCCATAAATATTTATGCTTTTTCAATGCTACGCAAGAAAATTGTTACGAGTAATAAAAACTGTTATTTTTACTGTTGCTGCTTGCCGTGGGCTGATTATTTGATCAAACTTGGACCCCAGACTTGATACTGAGTTAGAAATAGTACTAGGTCTTTCGTGAGCCGAATCCAAATCGTAGAGGGTATGACTATCGTCCGCTGATAAACTACATGGTTGATCCTTCTATAACATTCCATTGTCTAGAATACGCTTCAACAACCAATAATATTTGTTTCGATTCGTTATGAAATAAATATTAATTAAAAAGCAACAAACACTGAAAAAGCAAACAATATGAAATGCGTATCGATAACCGATCGCGAGTGTAAATAAAACAGTGATTGTGAAATGTAATCGAGCGCTGATGTCGCACCGCCGCCCGCGCCGCCCGCGCTGCCGGACGCCCGGTGGCAGCCAATTAAAGCGGAAAACTGCAGGGCAAATTGAACTTCGGTAGGGGACATTTTATAAGAGGTTGTTCGACTTTGAAACCAAGTGCTTTGCTATTTGGTGGGTAGTCAGAGTGGTGTCATGTGTCGATTCCACCGAGTGGAGGACGCGGGGCGGGGCGGGCGCGGGGCGGCGCGGGGAAGGTCGCGGTGACAGCTCTTCACATCGCAGTGGATGGTGTTCAATTAACACGATCCATTTCACGAAGGCACTCGCTCGCGATCCGATACGTGTTGTCCGATGGTTCACAAAACAAATTCAATTTAAAATTTCAACGATTCTGTTTTAATTTAACTGCTTATTACATCACTCGATGGGGAAATTAATGAGATTGATGCGGCGTCGGCGCTGAGCCGCCGCGGCGCATTATCGCGCGATTTATTACGCGATTGTTGCAATTACGATTTATTTCATACCGACAGTTTCGTAAAAGGTTTCCTCGATATTATAATAGCGTCGCGTGACTCGGTGACGGCGCGACAATGAGCCTCTTCGTCAACCAGAGAGGAAGGAAAGCAAATTGATTTATGGGAGGATAACAATTTTTGTTGCAAAGAAATTCTGATCATTAGAATAGTCGAGGCGGTTCGAAACCAAGTGTTCTTAGTTGCTAGTGTTTTGTTTATCTTGGAATGTCGGTTTATTATTTTAACTGGAACTCAAATTAGCACAAGATACTAGTACGTATATATTCCAATTAGTTATCGCGCGGTCTCCTGACGCAAGGATCACGGTACGGGTCACGTGGCCGGAGGGAGAGGGTCGCCTGGAGGTCGGCCGAGAGGCTTCAGCTGAAAACACTCACATTATCGGCCCATTGTTGGGTCAAGTCTTTGACAGTTTTGCAAAGTATACGTTCTATTTGGTTCAGTAAGTCGATTGGTCTTTTGATATGGACCTTCGAGGAAATCAATTGAAGTAATCTGTGACGGAATAAAGTGGAAAAAGATTATTTACCTGTGAACACGAACACAAGGGCAGTTCCTGCCGCGCGCCGGGTGACGGGTGGCGGAAGGCGGCACGTCATGATGATATGGTTTATTAACGTTTTCCGATATAAGTAGTTAAATGTATCACTAGACTCATAATTGCCCTCACCATTTAAATAGTCATCATAAGCGTGGCTAATTCATTGAAAGCTTAATTATTATTACGGGTTGAGGTTACGTAAAGTCTACATCAAAACTAAGCTTGTATTGTGTGTGAGTAACATGATAGCCGGCGTGTGTCGGTTGACCTAAACAAACTATAATATCAATATATTCCATCAGAAACTGCGTCGAACTTACCTTTTACTAATAACATTAATATTAGTTAGTCTGTGTCGAGGCCCGCCGGAACGCTATCACGTTTAGGTAGTTGGAGTTTAATTACTGAAGTATTCAAATTAAAGAACTTTATTTGGCCTTTGTTCGCTTTAGATATAAGTTAGTTCTATACAGGTTAGTAGCGGAATAAATCAACAGAAGCTGAATCTGTTCTCACAGAAGCGACTACCTATACGCTAAACCCCCACACCACTCTCGTATAGTATAATATTAGTTGTAAATCAAACCGAGCGGTTAGTGGCACACAGTCACACGCACACCTACACACCTTCACCGTCCGAGAACATTCGCTGGTAGATCTCGTCACAATCTGTTGAATTACACATCAGCTATGTATACAGTCTGTACAATATAATACACATATAGGTTTACAACAGTACAACCCCAGCCTTTAGGCAACACCAACTACTTCAATGTTGTGAAATCTATTTTGTAAGAGAATGAATTTATTACCAAATAATGAAATAAATGTCCTTCATTTATACGATGACACGTTTTCAGTTAATTGTGAAAGAATTAACCGGTTAAACGTTGAATTCTAGTAATAGTCCCAAATACTTCGGTAAATACCTACATTCATACTCGGAACATGTGGTACAGTCGCAACGCGTATAAACGTCATTGTGAAATCTAGTAGAAAGCAGTTTCAGTCGGATACTTCAAAAAGATTCGGAGAGTATCTCAAATGGTGTTCTGGTTTCCACCTACAATATAATGCGGTATAATTTCTGGAGGTGCATTCAGTTTGGCTGAGCGCCAGCATCCTAGGGCGTGGGCCGATACGACGCGACGCGCGGCCGACTGTCGGCGAGTCGGGCGAGTCGGGCGCGTCGGGCGGGTCGGCCGGCCTGGACGGGGCGAGTGCACCGCGCGCACTCGCATTAGCATTCTTAGGGCGCACGAGTAATGATATTATTAGAGTCGACACGCGCCGCGCGCCACCTGAGAAATAACGCTCCATCGGCTGCCCGTTACGTATGGCTCCAGTGTTCCCAACGCCAGCACTATTATTATAATACTCTTGAAATATTCCTATATTTTATTTCGAAAAAGATTACTAATGGAAATCTGTTGTGTCTGGAATTCGATAGAGTATTGTAATCAGTTTTGGAATAAATATTTACATAGATAGTAATGTTGCGACGAGCGTGATGGCGGCGTGCGGCCCGCGCTGCGTCGAAGTAACTCATTAAAATAACAACCTGCTCTAAGATATTCGCTCGGGGGGCGCTGCATTTTAAAACTTGCAAATAGCTGTTGTGATTCCGCCTCCCGTACATTAGTCGTTGTTGGGGAAACGCTGCGAGATACAAAATGGCTACAATTAACTTACATAACTTTAAATATCTTAAATGGTCGTAATTACAGAGTCAGGTAAGCATTCCGTCCGCGTGCTTCTCTAATATTCATAAATAACCGCCGCCCTGTGAGTGTGAGCTATGCCCGCGCCTCCCCCTCCGTCCCCGCCCCCGCTGCACGCTCCTGCCCTCTAACACTTCTCTTCATTTTCTTTTCTCTTTGTGCCTGGTCAGAACCTACAGAGTTAAATTAAATAATGTAACTAAGATAAGACAAGGAGGGCAACTTAATGAATCCAAGAAAATATTTAAACTTGTTAATCTTTAGACGTTTTAAATAGAGTAACAAAGTTTGTTCCTTTCGCTGTATACAATGAACTTCTATTTATATGCAAATAATTTCTACAAACGCTGTTGTAAATTGTTTCGAGCGAATCCATTATTGTCACGATCGAAAACACAAAAATCAATTAGAACCGTTCAGCGTTATTAAATTTAACAAATTTTAATCAAAATTCGTTCACCGCCGTCAATAAATTGCGGGTTTTATATCCCCGTAAACAAAATGTCAGTATCGTAATGAGGTTATGATAACGCAGTGTTCGGTGCGGGCCGGACGTCAGGGGTGCCTGCCGCCTCGGACCGAGGGCGGCACCGACCGCGGGGCCGGGCGAGCCGGGCGCACCGGTGCACTCATAACGGAGGCAGCGAGCTACACAGCGTCTGTTATATCATCTAATACTAATCATCAGATCTAGTAGATCATCTACAATCTACATTGACGATGTTTGCCTAATTTTGGCCTAAGCTGTCTTTGGTATTAAACCCTACTGTCGATTTATCTTTGAGTTTGAAAATTAACGTAAATATCTTGAGAACTAGCGAGCACATCGAGGTTTTAATTTAATGTCGTACTAGAGAGTTAGGTGGCATAAACTGAGAGACAAAGTATTTGTTTGAGTGACATAAGTATTTTTTTTGATTGCGGGTGTTCCTCAAATAATTGCTTCGAGTATAAACGGAGGAATCGACTTGGCTGTTCGCTTGAATATAATAATAGTTGCCGTGGAAAGCGTTTCGAAGCAGGTAAGATATAAGGAATTGTTCTCCGTGAATGAACGCTGCCTTAAATATTCTCTGGGTTTCTCGATCAATGAAACGATAAACTCGATAAAGTATAGAGCCTGCTATAAGTAGAATAGAGCATTTATAAATGAGCGATGCGTGTCGGAGAGGGTCAGAGAGCGCGGGGGGCGCGGGCGGATCTCGGTTTTATCTTCGGATTTACAACAAATTGTTGTCGCGCGAGAGGCCGCGATTAATGCGGAGCACGCGCCTCTGCCCAATAAATATGTTAAAATGTTCCGTGACAATGGGTCGGCGGCGATTCTCGCCCGCCGCTCCCCGCGCGCTACACATACACTCATAGTTTCATACGAGGACATCACGCACCTCCATGATTCCTAAAGTTTGGGATTGCGTCGTGATACTTAAAACGATGTCATAACACACGCTATTGTTGCCAAATGATTGTGTTCTGGGGAACAAAGTTGTGATGTTTGGGGTGTAAGCGTTATGGTAAGGTGATAGTCAATACATACCGACGACGTGGAGGGTGACGAAGAAGGAGCGCACGGGCTGCGTGGAGACCTGGCACTCGTAGACGCCGGCGTCGCGCTGCTGCGCCCACTTGATATGCAGCGTCCAGTCGTCCGTCTGCGGGGAGTGCGTGGCCTGGAACCGCTGGTCCGACGTGTACGTGTACCCGCCCACCGTTAGGATGTGCAGGTCACGGTGCCGGATCCACGACACCTGCAACACGACGCGCTCGTCACTACACGCACAGCCGCCACAAACCACCGCGGAACAAATGGGATTATATGTAAATAGAGTAAAGCCTATTTTCCCAAGGAAACAGGAACGAGCCCTCTTAGCGCAACAATTACAATGATATTCTGGCGAGGCACAATGGCGCGCCGCGCGCCGCCGCCACTCGCACGGAACTCTATTATCTGAATCACGACTAAGTTCAAATCTGTGTCTGGAGAGTTATTCGCCGTGAATTCAAACTGACTCGTTACAATATTTTACCAGAACATTTGATTTCTTAGACATTACAGGAAATTACGTTTTTGCGAACTACCTAAGCTTTATCCTGACTCGACGGTGGTTTCCATTCGATTTTTATATAATTTACGTACAAGGTTAACATTATAATTCATGTCTAGTATAGTATAGGTAAGTGTTCTTTTGTTAGCTGTTTCATGTTCTCGGGGGTTACTTTGAAGTATACATTGAATACGAAATGTTTATGATTTCGATATCACGTTTTTATTTCTTCATGACTTAAAATGTAGACCGTAGCTAAGTACGATTGATGTTTATTTATTGCAAATGACGCCGAGTCTTGGGTGTGTGATACAAAAGCAATAAACATGAAAAACGATGCTTGTTAGAAATGTAAGCGTTTTGTCGACCCGGCGGGGGATGGAGTTTCAATTTTGTTTACAATAAGAAACACTAAGAGTCGATCTGGGGGGTAACCACGATCGTGAAGTTGATCGCTCGCAAGTTGCTTCTAAGGAATCGAAAATTTGGTACCATGACGCCTTCTAATTAGTGTCAAATTAAAAGCGCAGCCATGTTTTAAAAAATACAATGCCACGCAATTATAAACCCTATTACAATGAAAAAAAATGTAAACAAAGCACATAGTACCTTTTCGAATACAACGAGTTGTCAAATTGCAATAAGTCATTAGAGTGTCTATGATGCCGTCAGTAGTTAGGATACGTTCCAAATAAATATAAGTAAATTAATGTCAGGGCTTTATATTTATTATTTCCTCAAAACAGTTGAGAGTTATAATTTGAAAAAATACACTTAAAGTACTAAATTAATCATTGTTTATATTATTTCTTGATTATATCAATTACTTGATGCTTTAAATGATTCACGTCTGCGGTCATGGACGCATAAAAAAGGTCTTTGCGTGAAAATATATTTTTGAACGCATCTGTTACAACCGATGAGTTGCTAAGAGACGGACTGACAAGACAATACAAATAAATAAATATTCATTACAGGGATTCACACATGGTTTAAAATACTTAGTTTAAATATTTTAGTTAGGAAATTAAAATGTAACGACTTCTATATCATTACGGATAAACTACGCTTGTGCTCAAGAAAACCTGCCTAATTGGTGAAAAAACACAATGAATGGTTGTCTAAATGATAGCCACAAATACCGACCTGTGTGAAACTTCCCGAAATATATAGAATACCTAAAATACATAAGTACGTACTCTAAACCAAATCTATTCTCCAACTAATAGATTGGCGCAACATGTGGCAAGAAACTTTTGTCATTTTCTGTGTAAACCAACATAGAGAAATTCTTGAATAACTTGACTTTTCATCACCATCCAAGTCAGCTACGTGGGCCAGTCACTGTTTTAGAGAGCACAATATCAAGTGCAATATTCCTTTGGATTATACTGGTATCTTTGAGATTGGCTGTGATTGAGAACTCTCCTCTATTGGTCAAACGAAGCGGAGTCCAGGGACCAGTGCGATGAGGAACACAAACCATAGCTGATGTCAAACAGCGACGTAATTTGAAAACGTTAGTCCATACTTTGGATAAGCACAGTCATCACCTCAGATTTGATGAATCCCAAATGAATTAATTTAAAATATAACAAAAGTGTATCCGTAATCTGGTAGTTTTAATTTCTAATAGCTTATTTAATAGCTTTTATCAATATAGATGTTAAACATTTAAAACTACATCTCCACTTAGTGTTTTCCAATTTTAACCAGTATTTCTTAACCCTGTATTTGCTTTAATAGAACACACAAGTTTCCATTAAATGGATAAAGAACCAGCCTATCATTAATGAACGAACATGCGTTATGATTTATTTCATTAACCAGCGATTTGTAACTCTGAACTATTCAAAAAATTAAGGAGAATGATGAAGTAAGGATGTTTGTATGTGAAGTTTCACACCTGAAATGTCCCACTGCTGGGCAAAAACCTCTCATCTCACTTAATATATCAGTTCAGTGAAGAGGATCAATCACCAGGTGATTACGCCAAATCCTCAAACCCGATCTGTGATGTCAAACCTGAGACATGTTTTTAAAGAAGGAAACATGTTTTCGCCCGACCTGGGAATTGAACCCGGAATCTCAGTCTTATTAGGCGAGTGCACATACCACTAGACCACCGAGGCGTTAAGGGAATGAATGAAATGAAAAAACCTCTATAATGTGAAAAATATTTATTAAGTTTTATGGCACTGAGGTCCATTATTTAGTTCACTTTTAATCATTTAATTACAGAAGTGTATAAGGGACTTTGTTGTCCATGGCTTGATTACCACAAACCCATGTTTTTCAGACTGTTGGTACCTATACCAACAGTCTGCACTGTCAAGATAGGATTAAAGTTCTTATTAAGAAACATTTCTTTCTTTCGAATTATCTATCTATTATTGCGTTACAAATGATGCACTATTACGTTTCTGTTCCATTTATGTACATCCTGCATTATATATAATGTGCTAGAATATAAAAATTAAGGTGCTGTAGGATCACTGAAATATATATTTTTTCTTTTTTTTTTTCTTCAACCTGTATCATCCCACTGCTGGGCAAAGGTCTGCTCCAAACGCTTCCAACCTTCTCTATCCTTTGAGGTTTCCCACCACTCGCTGTCGAAGGAGTTAAGGTCATCCCGCCAGCGTTTCCTCGGCCGTCCTCGGCGCTGCGCTCCGCTCGGGGCCCACTGGGTGTTGATGTGGGCCCATCTCTCGGGGGCCATCCGCGACACGTGCCCCGCCCACTCCCACTTCAGCCGGGCGGTTTTGGTACCAACATCGGTGATGCCGGTAAGTGAACGCAGCGTGGTGTTCGCACTCGGTCGACTCGTTTGAGTCCAAGGATGCTGCGTTCCATCGCCCTCTGGCAGATCTTGAGCTTGGACTTCTGGAGCTCTGTTAAGGACCATGTCTGTGCACCGTAGGTTAGGACGGGCAGGATACACATATATATAAAGGTAGAAAAGTCCTGAGATATTAATCATGCATACCAATGACATGATTTTTTGGTTTCAATATTAATATAGGTAACTCATCGATCTTCATCTGATATCAACAATTCAGAGTCTGATTTTTGCACATGCCTCCATGTGGAGGAAACCCGCCGGTGGAACCCTGGAATGAGATTAAGCCAAGCTAAATAGGTTGCAAAATAAAATAAACAAGGCATGGGGTAAAAATGGAGACGTGATCACCTAAGCGGGAACATCAAGACACGAGGCTATAAAAATATTAAAACTGCAAATAATTAGGTTTAATGCAAGGCTTAGGTTTAGTGCATTGTGCAAAGGCTAGCCGGTGATGGATGAAGTGAATATTAAAGGCCTAAGCGTCCCGTAAAGGAACCATGATACGCACACGCGGCACACACACATGTGGTTACCCGGCGTGGTTCCGCAATTCACTTCCCATCCAGAATAAGCACAAGATGGATTGATAAATGGCACTGAAATACTAGTAAATTCACAACACTGATTAGTTTTAAAGGGAATCTAAACGGGGCGAAAATGACACAACTCTTACCAGTAAGACTGGGTTCCAAAAAGGCGAGCGAGTAAAAAAAGAGATGATATTATCTTTATGTATGTATGTAGTGCTTCTATTAATTGTTGTTCGAAGATTCAATTCAATTACATTTTATTCTACCAACTTCAATTCAATTCAATTTTTGTTTGATGGCTTCTGCTGACATTACGTCGCAATTCCGCCAGTGTCAGTGTGCTCGTTTGGCGTAAACAAGATGGGGATTGTTGTTCGGTAAATGTTGTATTAATCGGTGGAGTATGAATAATCCAAGCAGATTTGTACCTAAAACAAGACAAACACAAATATATACATATACGCTACAAATATATGACACAAAACATTAATATAGAGACTGCACATAACACAACAACAAGTGGAAATATACAAGAAATATTTACAGATTAAGTTTATTAGTATTTATATATTTACATATTATATTTAACGAAGAAGGAAGAGTGGACAGAAGACATTGAATGGAGGTAGGACGGGGGATATCATCGGGGAGGGAACTGTACAGGGAATAGCGTTGACGGGGGCAATTGAAGAAAATGTGGTCTAGAGTACCGTCCTCTAGACCACATTCACAAAGAGAATGATCCCGGATCCGGAGTTTAGCGAGGTGGGCTGGGGAACAAGTATGGCCTAGGCGCAAGCGACAGATTGTGGAGGTTAGGCGTTTGTTTATTGTTTTGTATTTCGCAAACCATGGTTTAGATGGTAAAGTCGGTTGAATTCTGCTAAACCATCTACCTTTCAAATTTCCTGACAAGTTCCAGGCATTTGTCCAAGAATTTAGAAGAGACTGTTTAGCCAGAGGGGTCAGGTCGTAAGGGTATAAGGAGAGGTGGTCAGGTAAGCCAAGAGAAACCGATTGTTTGGCATAGGCGTCGTGCCACAGTGGCCTGGGATCCAAATTAGGATGACGTCTAGGTTCCGTTGGCTGCACTGAAACAACGTTTCACGGATTTTAAGGATCGGAGGGAATCTGTTTTTTGACCGGAAAGGATTAGACACGATGGATTGGAGACAACTTTTGGAATCGGAAAAAATTACTGCTTTGGGGACGTTATGGGATAAAATAAATTTTACAGCTTCTAAAATGGCTATGGATTCACCTGTGAATACGGACGCGAGTTCTGGACATCTATGGCTGAGGACTATTTTATATTTTGGAACCCAAACTGCTGTGCCAACTGGACTACTGTCCGAGAACTTCGAAGCGTCAGTAAACAATAGGAGAAAGTCATGAAGTTCCGATGAAATTTTAGAATTAAAATAATTGTTAGGTTCTATGGTTAGTTTATCTATACCAAAGTTCAAGATAACTTTGGGTTGGTATGTTAATGATTCAAAGGAAGCAGAGTAGATTGGATGGGTAAGACACTGATTGACAGGGTATGGTAGGCGGAGATATTTCCTATAACTAGTCACTAGACAGGGAACCAGCGAGCTTGATGAACTCTGGGAATCGTACAAATCGGTAAGTAATTTTAATTTGTCTAGCAGTCTATGGTTAGAAAGATGTAATAATTTGAAAAAATAATTGTCCGCCAATTGTTGTCGACGCATGGACAGCGGGGGCTCTACGCACTCTACCTGCATAGCGTTAATAGGAGATGATTTCATCGCTCCAAGTATAATCCGGAGACATTTCGACTGAATTCTGTCTAATTTATTAAAAGCAGTTTTATTACCGGGGTCCAAAACAGAAGTTCCATAATCCAAGTGGCTGCGGATTATTGCGTTGTACAATAACCTCTGAGTCACCGGATGTGAGCCCCACCACACACCCGAAAGTGCGCGAAGGGCGTTAATGTTTCTTTCACATTTTTGGACCACGTAATCGCAGTGAGGGGAACCTGTCAATCTAGAGTCGAGATAGATTCCTAAGAATTTAACTGAAGTAACCTGCGGGATTACTTCATCCCCTAAATGAAAGTTAATTTGCGGGACAGACCGTTTTTTGGTGAAAATTACTAATTTACTCTTCGGGGCGGAAAGAGACAGGCCGTGAAATGATAACCAAGTCTTTAAATTATTCAAAGCAGAGGATAATTTGCAAAAAGCGTTATCAATGGATTGGGATGATATGTAGAGAGCCAAATCGTCGACAAACTGTAAGGTCTGGCAATGAGGTTCGACTGAACGTTCTAGACCGCTGGTGTACAGGCCGTATAGGATAGGACTCAAAACAGACCCCTGAGGAAGACCCTTCCAGATCATCCTAAGGATGTGCAAACCTGATGCACGGACCGAGACTTTACGGTGAGACAGAAGGGCGATAATGAATCTGACCAACTTCTCGGGGATATTCAGCTGGATGAGTATACTCCTGAGTATCGGAAGCAGGACGTTATCATACGCAGCCTCCACATCTAGGAACACACCGATCAGATATTCTTTTTTAAGAAAGGCGGTTCTTATATCGGTCGTAAGAATGCTAAGGTTATCGAGGGTGCACTTTCCTTTTCTGAAACCGTACTGAGAACTACCCAGGACGGACTTGCTCTCTACATACCATTCAATTCGGTTTTTGATCATATGTTCCATAATTTTGCAAAGAACTGAGGACAAGGCTATTGGTCTATAGTTAGAGGAGTTTGCGGGGTCTTTACCGGGTTTCAGGACAGGGATGATAATTTGAGATTTCCATGACTCTGGAATGATGCCGTAATCGAAAAAGGTGTTGCAAAGGTTGAGGAAGTACGATTTGAATACGTCTGGAGCATTAATTATAAAGGAATAAGGGATGCCATCACTGCCTGGGGTTGTGTCAGTACGTCCGTCAAGGGCAAGTTGAAGTTCAGAGAGGGAGAAATGGGAACTAAATTGATCGCAAGAAGAGATATAATAAGGGTCGGGGGGGAGGGAGTCTTTGTCAGGCACTGAAGGGGGAGCTATCCTGTCACAAAAAGACTCGATCCATGGAGCGGGGTCATTTGAAGAGATTGAGTTGTCTGACTGAGAACCTCTAAATTTTTTAATATTTTTCCAGACAGTAGATGCCGGGGATCTGGGGGATAAGTTCTCGCAGAATTTGTGCCAACCAGCTCGCTTTTTAGTAGAGAGGGTTAGTCTCTGTTTAGCAGCTGCTCTCTGATAGGCCGAAAAATTCTCGGTTGTCATGCAGGTGTTGTACGACAGCTCAGACTCATCTCTATCGCGGACTACGGAGGAGCATTCGGAGTCCCACCAGGGAACGGAAATGCGGAAATTTTGGTCAGATTTTATAGGGATGTTGGTGTCAGCGCTAGATATCAAAGCCTCAACAAAGAGGTCATAACATCTCAGGGCATTGTCAGCATTAATGGGGGGAAGAGATTGGAGACTTTGGTTTAAGGAGGAAGAGAAGGAGTTCCAATTTGCACCAGACAATCTATATTTTAGGAGAGGAGAACGATTAACTTGTGGAACAACACTATTGGGGAGAGAAATTAGGATCGGGAAATGGTCGCTACCATGGGAATTTGGAAGAGTACGCCAGGAAATACGAGTAGAGATGGAGGGCGAAGTGACCGTGAGATCAACAGCGCTTCTAGGGTCCTGAGAGGGGCGAGTGCGGCGAGTCGGGGAGCCGTCATTGGCAATACATATGTTTAACTCGTCAAAAATTTCCATCAATGACAGAGCAAACAAATCATCTCTATGAGACCCCCAAGACCTGTGGTGAGCATTAAAGTCGCCCATCACAACCACGGGACTGGGAACAGAGGAAAGAAGAGCGAGAATATCAGGGATGAGCGAAGAATTTGGATGGGGAATATACAAAGAAACAAAGGAAATATTTAGAACTCTGGCAGCGACTATATTGAGGAAGGGGGATTGAAAAGGGAGTGGGATTTGGGAGTAGATAAGTGACCTTTTAATAAAAAGGGCACAACCAGCATATCCATCGGCACGATCATCCCGCAGACAAGCGTAGCCCGGGATCCTAAACTTGGACCCAGGGACCAGCCAAGTCTCCGAGATGGCCGCTACCGATGGTGTGTATTTGTTAAGAAGGGAGTATAGATCAGGCCTTTTCGGTCTGATGCTCCCGCAATTCCATTGAAGGACGGTGGTTGGAGCCATGACTGGTGGTAGGGATGAGTTGGGATAGTTGGTGGGCAACGTGGGACGGTAAGGAGATTTGGTTTTGCGATAGAAGTTGGATAAGCATACTAATCAATAGTTGTATGATATTTTCTTGGGAGTTCTCTGGGTTGGAGGTTTGACCGTTTAAGGCACAGCCATTAGGGAGTGAGGACTTCTCGGTGGCAGTAATAGCTTGATGAGCTGAGGCATCAAAGCTTTTACCAAGAGGAACTTTGGGTTTCGGGTTGATGAACACTGTTTTCCGGTAGGAGTGAGTGGAGTTGCTAGGGAGAGGATTTGGAGAATTGAACTGAATGAAGGGTGATGTAGATGGAGCTTCACGGGCCGCCATCTCTGAATAGGAACGGGTGACTTTGGGAAAGTGGGTGGATGCTTCCTCGTATGAAATAGATTCTTTGGACATGACAACTTTTATTGATTTCTGGCGGTCATGTTCGGGGCAAGTCTTATTAGTGGCAAAATGTCTACCAGAGCAGTGAAGGCAGGTGGCATTGCATTCTATTACATCGCAGCTGTTTCCTGTGTGCGGTTGAGAGCATTTGTAACAGCGAGGCTTTGACCTGCACTGTGCCGCAATATGTCCAAACCTGCAGCAGTTGTTACACTGGATGGTAGGGTATGTGTAGATGTCAACGGGAAGAGAGGTATTAAAAGAATACACATGGGATGGGAGGACTTGGCCGTGAAATGTGACCACTACGGTTTGAGTTGGGACCCATTCAATTTTACCTTCATTTTGTTTTTTTTTATTGATGCGACGAGCTTTTAAAACAAAACCACAGCCATGGGGAAGGATTAAAGTCTCAACAAACTCCTGCATAGAAATATCTACTGGGACATCTCGTACAACTCCCATGCGAGAGATGTTGTAAGAGGGGATGGAAGCTGAGTATTTATGCTGGGCAACTAAGGGATTGCCAATAAATTTGTTAGCATCATCGGCTGAGCAGAATTCAACCGATATTTTATTCCTACCCATTCTTTTAATACCGTCTTTACATATGTTGGTGATCTTGTTGTGATGGAGGAATTGGCCAAATTTAATTGGTCTGATGGTAGTTCCGGCAGACAGATCTTCTTCGGTGCGAGAGACAGTAACTTTAAAAGGTCCAACATCGGTATTTTTGTATGCTTTGATACCTAAAACCATCTCTGGATGAAGGTAAACGGTTTGTAACGAAGCTGACGCTAAGTCCGGATCCGTTATAGTTTTTTTAGGCGATTGAGACATAACTTCGTCAACCTCCATGCGTCTTTTATTACCAATAGCTTGGCATTCCGTAGAAGTAGGAGGGCAAGGAGTAATATCAGGCGGTTTAGGAGGCGGGTCTGGGAGCATTAAGTCCATATTTCACTTACCAAATATCAAAGTTAGTAGTAAACACTTAAGTTGTTAGTAGGACGACACAATAAATCTGCACGGTAAATCCTTAAATAAACCACAAAACACTATAATAACAAAAACAATCCCACTGACACTGTTTTAACCTCAACGGCGTGACGCGGAATCCTCTACCAACTTCATTAGCAATAGTAATTAATAACAAACTGACATTACAACTGTCAAGTAACTTTGACGTTTTTATAAATAGTGAAACAGATTATATAATTAAATGAAAGCTGTGTCGACGGTTGCTATAATAGGTACTACAAATAGTGTCCGCGCACTATAAAATGAATACCTTCATACATTTTGGCGGGAAACAAAAAACATGGCGGCCACATGATTTGAGTGACAGATCCCGCAAGTTCCTTAAAAGTTACTCCCTATTGCTAATAACACGATAGGTACGTGACGTCAGCATAATGCGACCAAGTTTGAAGGTTGATATGGTGTTATAGATCTAATTGTGGTTTTTTAATTTAGGCGTATTATATTATTGATGAAAGTATCTGTCAAACAATGTCCGCGCAACAGAGTGCAGTACAAAATTTCACGTTTGGCGGTGGATCGGTAAGGGAATGACAGGCCGGTGAATCGACCGGTCAACGATTTCGATCGTGCTTGTAGTAAGGCCCCTGAGGTGCGTTGCGCGTTTCTGTCGATTGATTTCCATAAGAATAGCGGCATGAGGCGGCACGCGGGCCGGGCTCGAGCCGAGCGCGAGTCGGGCGCGACCGGGCGCGGGTCGGGCGCGGGTCGGGCGCGGCGGGCGCGGGTCACGCGCCGCGTCCTCTCCCATTCATCACACACCTCCTCGTCTTGATTGGAACGCCCTCGAAGGTACAACATTTCGTTTATTTTTCCACATTAAAATTCGGGAACGGTTGTTTTAGGCCTCTATTGGTATGCAAATGAGGTCTCTATGAAAATTGCAAACGGTTCTTTATTAGTCATTCCTTTTATTTACCGCGGCCATGTGCGGGTTCTTTAATTATCCCGTATGTGAAGGCGCCTTTTTACTCGCTCCGGCTAATTTCAGATTAGCCTTAATAAAACGGCCGGATGCCGCGCCGCGCCGCCGCCGAGCGCTCCGGTCGACTTCAAACGTACTCAGTCCTCGGTACTCACACATCTTTACTCACTACGAATCGTTATTTAATTGGACGCCATTGTTTCGTTAAATGAACGATAATCGTACTTTAATTGCAATTAACCTTTAGACGCCGAGCACAGAGCTGTACTCACTCTTCATTCAATCCGAATGTGATTCTGTATGTAAAACACATTTACAAGTTAAATTGTTAAAATTAAATCATAACTTTATGAATTGAAGCGCTCTGAATCTCAGTAACGTTATTTGACGCAGTTGTTCTGGAAGTTTCGTTATGATGACGAGTTTTAATGTACAATGTTGACTAATTTACTTATTGTGTTTGAGAGTGAGACCACTGTTTTATGTGGTCAATGAGACTTTTCTCTATGCTAAAGTAAATAGAACCAAATGGGGTAAGCAAACCTTCTGAAATGATTTGCATCAAAACTTGTTTATTTGTTGGAAAATAACATAATATTATGATAGACGCACTTAAGGCTTGTTTGTTATTTATTTATAACTAGCAGCGCCCCGCGGTTTTACCCGCGTTGTGCCCGTTCCCGTGGGAATTTCGGGATTTTTTTTACATAAAAATCTTCCTCTTGAATCACTCTACCTATTACAAAAAACCGCATCAAAATCCGTTGCGTAATTTTAAAGATTTAAGCCGATAAATCCGAAGCACTCTTACGCTGCACCCACGGTGCAGCGTAAGAGTGCTTCGGATTTTTTAAATATCAATTTAAGTAATTCATGAGTCAAATGTCGTGATTAATATCTATTCCTATTACATCAAAACTCACATGACAGTTGTGTTATTAGTGCGATATTGAAGCGCGATCTATTTCAAGATCCCTGTTAGCTCCTTGTAGTGCTCGTAATTAGGCGGGCGGGTACTCGTGCGGCACTAACCGACGGGAGCCGAAGCGATACCCCGCACTGCCGCGCCTCATCACGACGACGCGGTAGCCATTGAAGTTATTCCAGATATCGCGCTAATCTCCGGTTCATTTTAACACCAATTAGCGCACCATGGCAACTCAATACCGATGTCTTAACATATTTATAGAATTATATTTTAATTAAGCATCAATGGTTGCTAATTGATTTCAAAGTCGATAATTATACGATAATTAAGACAAAACCGTTTTACAAAATATATTTTTCTCAATTAATTATTCAATGGTTGGAAATTGGGAACACGTATATTCATATTATGAAAAGAAGGATGCAGTTAAAGTACCGGAGGGCGGAGGCACGCGGGGCCGCGCGGCGGACACATCACATTGCGGAGACAGCGCACAAAGGCGCGGGTCAGGGGCGCATTCCTCGCCCGGATCACCTCGCACCAAGTATTTTTATAAAATAACTCGACGCTATCAAACGCATTCCTTTCATTTCATCGTTTTTTGCCAAAGTTATAAAAATGTTGAGAGTTCAACGGCGCCAACTAACGTCGTCGGGCTTCGGGAATTCACTCTTCGAAGTTTGTTCTACAAAGTAAAGATCCCGGGGAACATTTTTTATGAAATGATTGTGTTTCACCATGAGTAATTGTGCAATGATTTATAACAGGGGACTGGTAATCTGCGAGGTCTCGAGGTTTCAAAGTAGCTGTTTCGCAATGACTTAGTAACAGATATTGTTTGTGAAGGTGAACCTCGAGCTCACAGCATCGGATACAGTTGGACCCTACTGGATACATGTTTAATTGTTTATCACAAGTTCGCAGACTGTTTGCTCGCCGAGTGCCGCCCCCCCCGCGTCCAGGCGCCGCAGTTCACCTACGCGATCACACGCTGGGCGTCGCGCGTCTTTTTTCCGAAGGATTCATATTTAATGGAAACGTGTTTCATACTCCAGCCTCTAGTCACGTTTAATTATTAAGAAGACGAAAGGCAAATAATAAACAATAACTATACTTATACCACAGGCACTGTATTGCACACTGTACATTGTGGCGCGAAGTGTTGTGTCGACGCACAATATTTCATTAGCGACAAATTTGTCAAGCTAATGAATACACAATAGGCGTCCTGCCCAGCCGACTGCTCAGATATTAATGAATCCATGCTTCATTATTAGCGGAAGAACTCACTTTACGGCGACACTTCGCGCTCTTTCGTTTATTTACAACACTCGCCAGCTTTCTTGTTATAATTTTATATCTTTTCTTTGATACAGATCTGATTAATAATATCTTCATAAAAATAAAAAAAAATTGTAATTACTTGTATAAATATCAATGATTACAATACCGTTTACAATGAAAATGGTTGATCCGATTCTTCTAGTACACAGATGATTTCGGGAGTGAGTGTTGGGGCCGCCAGGTCTCCGCTGAGCCGCGGTACGCGATCCCTGAGGATCACGCGCCGGAGCCGAACCCCACTACACATCGAGTGGTCAGACGCCCTGATACTACGCCCGAAGAGCTTGTAATGCCGCTCGGTCGCTTCGCATATCCCGCCTTTTGTTATACTTATCGGGAGAATACGCTCAAAATACTTTCATGATCGTTTACATTTTATTATAAATCCATAATGTAAAACGTATTACCTATTCTAGTCATTAATATACGAGTCTCCCAGTGAATTTTAGTACACATTATGAAACACAAACCAAACTTGTTACAATATTTTGTAAGTGAATTGTCTTTGTTTACAGAGATAATGTTATACAACCACTATTGTAGGGCCGCGGCCACAGCGCCGCGGGGCGGGTGGGGAGGGCCCGAGCCCTTGATTTTAATTTCACGTCAAAGGATATCCACTCCCGACCAAACTCGATTTCACGCCTTTTTCGCCTTCGTAATGGCCTCGCGATGCAAAACGGATACAATACTCTGTTTTATGTTAACATTCCATCTCATTCCGTGGATTGTTGCGTGTTTCGGCCGATTCTGTTATATTTTGTGTATTCGCGTAATTTATTATATTCACTGTTTCTGTTTTATTTGCGAGTTTGTCATAAATAATTAAACTTTTTTTTCCTCTCGTGGAGAATGTATTTTGTTGTTCCGAAAGCAGTCGCTCATATAAATGTTGTTTAGTTTTATTACATGTTATTAAAAATATGTTTGTCCATGAATACTTAATTATAATTATGTGAAAGGAGTAAAACGAAAAATGTGATACGATATTGTTGTATCAACCCGTGTTATTATATAAATGACCGTCTTTCTCCACATCGGTATTTTATTTAATTGTTTCTGTGTGCTTTGGGAAGTAAATATTAATTTAGTATATGTTAGTAGCCAGCCCTGGTTTTAAAGATTTAGATATTTAGATAATTATATATTGATGAACATATTACTAATATTAGTATTCATTTAAGTATGTTAAGTTAGCATACACTTTGAAACCCTGAGGATGTACTTCGAAGTAGAATACAAATCCGTTCGGATCCCAACGGGAAATGAGCCCCTACTTGTAGTGTGTAGTGTGTGGCATCCCGCGCTGCCACATTTACCATTGTCCTACGCGGGCCCGAGAACCCCTAATATTTGACAGATCTTCGGAACGAGTTTTCGTTGATACATTCAGTGAGTCGCGGATTGTGTCTTGATAGAGCTATATGTTTTAGTTATACATATTACCAATATCTTATAATTCGTTATTATGAAAAGTGAAAAGTCTATTATATCTACAAACAAGCAGTGTCTGGAATATATATTAAGTTGCATAACCTGGGTGGGTATATCTTCTGACAGATATAATAGAGGTTAATTTATTTTTACTTCATTATGACATATCAAATTGGGTACCGTCCTTCACTCAACACTACTGATCTCCGAGGCCCCCTCCGACCGGTGTCGGCGGTGTCGATGATCTCCAGTCTCCACATTATGCGCCAGGCGCCTGTCCATTATGTTCCAGCGCCAGTGATGTGCAGCTGGCGCCTTTTCCAATGTCAATAGCGCGCTATGGCTCGCAGGACTTGTTATTCATTTGCGCTAGATATTAAGAATATTTCGGTATATTGGAAATAACTAGAATCTGCGATCGATTTTGTATTTATTTTGCTCTGTTAGGGGAATGATATTGAGTGATTCATGACACGCAAATGGTGAGATTCGATCTGTTACAGTGCTCCTGAAGTATCTGAATCAGTCCGACTGTAAGTCGCGTGTACAGTAACCGAGCCGGTCTGTCCGGTTACTCGTCATTGCTCACTCCTCGCTGCCAACAATCCGCTCTCTCTCTGCCCCACTTATTGTTCAATCAAATATTTTCTTTCAAACTCTCTCCTCATTACAAGCATTGTTTGACCTTAAGCTGTCGTCCAATTTGATTCTGTTTGTAGCCAGCCTTCCTTCCGGCGTCACAACTGTCAAACACAATGTTGCCAGTTCCCCACTAACTCACAGTTTTTTGGGCAAATTTTAAATTGGCCAAGTTGATTCCGCCCACTGGGAACAACTTTGACAGATGAAAGAAAACAAACTTTTGTTTGTTATGTTTTCTTATTTTAATTAATTAGAAAAACAAACATAAAATACTTGGTGAAGTATTTTGTTTCATAAACAAGATACTTCTAAGCTTATCATTCTGACAAAAGTCAGCTGTATCTATCAATTTACGGTTACATCAGAGTGAGGTGACACCGGACCGGGGCCGGAGCCGGCCGGAGGCGGCGCAGCGGCGGCGTTTCATTAAGGGACACCGTCGCCAGTAAATTAGGGCGTCCATACTTGCCGCCTAATAAGGCTAACTGTGACATCTATTAAGCCGGGTTTACACTTGTCCGTAAATTGCGTCAGGCACCGATTACCGGCAGAAACACGCGCCGTTTTCATCAAGCCGGCATTCCGGCGATTCCCGGCTTCATAACGGCTCCCTTCCGAACTATTTGCATGACATTCTCGACAGTGATTACACCCCCTAATCCGCCCGCACCCTCCCCGCCCCACTGCTCCCCCTTTCCTGAACGAGGGAGACAAATAATAAAGCACAGTCGTGACGTAACTAATAGATATTAAATACGGAATGTCATTAATTGGTTTTAGTTGAGATTCCAGAGAGTTATGTTTAATTTAACAAATGGTTTATCGAGGAGTACCATAAGGAGTCGCCGAGAGGCGCGCGCGCGAGCGGCGTGTTGCGACACACATTCTATTACGGTTGTTTTAAAATAAACGACGTACCTATTTTATAACTCACTTTAAAATATCTGAGACATTCATTCTAATCTTGAACGTTTCTCTTGTAAGAATTGTTCCCTTTTCTACATTTATATCACAAAAACCTCACACGAGATCCAAGATACTCGTAGAGATATGACGGCGAATAAAACGCGTGTAAAAACAAAACTATACGATAAACGTTACGCTCTGTTATCGCGCGCCGCCGCCGCCGCCGTCGCCGCCGCCATCGCCGCCGCCGTCGCCGCCGCGCGTCTATTTAGGTAAATAAAAGTATAAATACTTATGCATTAGCATCTTGAACACAAACAAAAGTTTGGAAGGAAGTTATTTTGGATAAATAACAAAAATACTTGTACACCTGTATGTTATGTAAGTTTATATTTTTGGTTGGCTGTCGAGCTGTTTTAGTGCAAACCAATACTAATACGAGTACAAGTTTATAAAATCGTTGTTATTATTTCTGTTTGTCGCAACTGTGTTAGCTCATATATCTGCCGATAAATATTTTCTGCCGAAATGTAGGAGTCGGGTACAGTTTTAATAAACAACTGCGTATCGTTCCGATAACAAACAGGTGCGATCAATGCTCCATATTTCAGTGCGAGCGGCGACACCCGCTCCTCTCGGCTCCAATCAAATGAAATTTAATTTCGCAATCAGACGTTTGGACCAACACTCCGCCGCGCGATGTGCGCACCGTGTACACGCGCCGCCGTCGGATCGGATCACAATTATATCGCGGTATTTTCGGCACAATCACATCTGATGACGTCATCCGACGCTCCAATATCACAACAATTTATAAATGAGCACTTAGCACGAAAAATAGATCACTCATTATAAATGGAATTCCTGTATTCGATAACCCGCGTTTAAACTATTTTGACAGTTTCAGGGAAGTAACATAATATTGTAAAACAGATACAAATATTATTTTATTTCTGCACATAACCATCATTTCGTGTAAGTACATTTTATACACGAAATGATGTGTACCTGTACATTACAACAGTAATGCAATCTGATATGATTTGTTTATATATTTTATAACAAACAAAGGTAATTGAAACATAACTGACCGCAAACATTAACTTGCAAATTGAATGTTCTCAAAATAATGTTTATTTGTGCTACGAGATTGCTACGACAGCTAGGAGGCTACGTCGTAGCTTCGTAGCGGTTTGTGTCCCGGCGCGGCGGAGAGAGTTTCCACCGCAATGGAGTTGCTACGATCACTCCTTACCGAGGCTCCAGAGAATAGCCCGGGTTATTATTGCAATACTTAGGTACCGACTTAGCCGCTCCTTCCATTAGTAACTGGACGCTGAGCAGCGGTCGGAGGCCTCGGCGTGTTTAGCAATGCTTAAATTCAAAGCGATGGATGGGCAATAATTTACTTTACTCTACTCATTAAATAAGTATTGAGAGACATAATACACTAACGTCTAACGTATATCGTAAAAGTAAATGAGGTCAACAGCGGGTGCACAATGGTAACAATGTCGGATATCAAGGAGTCAGAGCCCTGAGAGCTGTTCATCGAGCGGTCATCATCAGTCGCATCCTTATAATCTCTACATTTTTGCATTTACCACAAGGTCTTTATTGCGTTGAGTTACGGTTCAAATTTGCATGATAATGTCCTAATTTAATTTATGACATGAGACGCGGCGAGCACAAAGGCAAAAGGGCTTTGTTAGTAAAAAATGGGGAGTATTGTACTTCCCTCCCCCTGCCCCCACCCTGCGCGATGTATGGAGATGGATGCCGGATACTGGAGCCGCCAGATAAATACGTTCAGATCCTGACTTCATCTCCACTGAGCTTTTGATCTCTGGACCAAGTTATTTTCTCATTTCATCGTAATAATATTTGTGTATTTGATTTGCTCTGAGCCTCGTACGGAAGCTTCCATTTGTGACGCACAAATGCTATTTTCAATGGAACAAAAAGATATAATTCGCCAGCGAATGCCGCCCGAACTCGTCCCAAAACAATAAAAATAAAATCAACTATCAATCTCCGCCGCAAGTGACGTAAACAATTTCCACTTTACAAGTACAAAGCTGTAAGTGATATTGACATTCGGCGATTGTCGGGAAACTTCGCCGTTTAGCGAGTCGCTTCCGAAGGTTGTTTGCCGGCAGATAATCTCTGTCAGGGTCATTGAACTCGAAGTAAATGCCTAGTTTTTTAGTCGGCGCCAGACGAAGCGGTTAACAAAAACATCTCGCTCCGTACCTCGGCGTTTATCTCTCTTTGTTCGCTAATGTACGAACCAATCACAAGTGGGTGTTTGTTTGCTGACGCGGCCGATGCTCGCTCGTGTAACATAACAATAAAGTTCCTAGTATAGTCGGAGGTAGTTACCGAGATTACGGCTCCGTTGCTGTGGGATATTTAGCATAGAGATGATATTACAATTGAGTATTAAGGAACTCGTGTTGAGCTGTGCTTAATGTTCCGAGCTTGTTTGTAGTTTGATAAAGTTGTTATTGTACTGTGTTATTGTTTCGACAAACTAGAGACCTCTTAAGTTTCATTGTTGCAAAGACTTTCCAATTTTGTTTAATTAATTCCACGGAGTCAGCGCCGGGAGTTGGTTCCGATATATATCCGGTTAATACGGCGTCGCCCGGCGCCGAACGCGGTGCTCAATCCAGCGTGTGATTTAGTTTTATTGCAGTTGCGCGGTTCCCGAATCGCTTCGTCTGGACCTCCCCCTATACGAGAGCATCACTTTAAAACCTTTTTTAAATATTGAATACTAGACAACCGAATCACAAAACTATCGGCATACCTAATACGCATCATTTAATCCGCGGCTAGCGGCGCACACGAACATAGCAGCGCCCGTATTGAACCAAACATTTTATTGTTGCTATAAATTATTCCATGCGCCGCGCCGTTACAAACGCTCCAGTATTAATTTTGATCACATATTTTAGTTAAATAATTTAACCCGACATCAAACATTCATATTATTGTTTGTTATTTATTGATATACCTACTGGTAATTGTGACATTTGTTGGGAGCGTTATTATTATTCTATTGATGATGATTTGGTATGTAACATATTGCACATAATATTATTGCGTATGCACAACCGCCGTCCTCTATATTAATAGATATCTAATGCATCGTGTCCCCCACACCGACCGCGATATCGCTACGAGTACATCTTGTCTTTAAACTCTCCTCAGACCTCCTCCTGGATATTGCGCGTGACGTCACGCCCGCGCTGACCGCCGGGAATTAATCTCCGTTTATGGAAACATCTTTATCCGGGTTTAAATTGTATTTAAAAGCAAATGGAAGAGATTAGAACGGGTGAATATCAAAGGGTTTAATATTCTGAGTACTGTTTGTGGACTGGTAAGCTTATGTGCACGTCCTTGCCTACCCACCGACTCCTTTGTTTCAGGCGGGTACAAAGAGATGATCAGCGTTTTACCGTTTTAAAACCTTATTATTACGAATGTGTGAGTGTGTGTGTCACAAAAATAGCGCCGTAACAACAAGTCGGTTAATGAGTCCATTTGTTAAAGTAATGACTAGTTTACAACTTATTTCATGGGCTTCGAGAATTAAGTCGTGTCTACACGGAGCGTGTTTACGTTCTCATCGTGCGTTTCTTGTAATAAAACGAAATTAGTGTTGTTCAGTTCCAACCGACCGGGTAGAACGACCTGTCGGGTTGTACGTATCGGACAGTATCGGACTTCCCAATGACTGACTAGTCTTAGACCGTCTGGAGAAACCTTACGATTGTTTTAGACGGTGTTCAATATTGTTGATGTCATTCCTAACATTTATTTAATATTTAACAATAAAATTGAACAAAAAACAAAATTTACATAGCTCAAACTCATAGCGTGATCTCAAACAAAAATAATGTAAACTTTTTTATGTCAATTACAGTTTTGAAAACAAATGTCAAATCGATAGTAAATTATTTGAGTAGTCTGTCTTGAATGTAAAGGTCACGTGAGCTGTTTGTAGAACGTCTACGAGTACAATATCATCATAAATACTCGGATAATCAGTATTTACTACTGTGTAGTTGGTCGATAAACTATTTACTCGGTAATGTAACCACATCACCACCCTTCACTAACAATTTCAGTAAGTACATCGGAAAGTGCCTCTGATTGGCGCTAACCTTAACACAAGTAAACTAGTACTTAACCATGATATACAATTACTGACTTCATGCGAAATCCGACCTTAACTCATTGCATTAGGACTCTCTTCCCTCGGCTCGAGGCTAATGGAGTATAGAAAAGAGAAGAAGTGTCATATCATTTTATTGTGAGGTTTGCGAGCAGGCGGCGACATTTGTTAGTTTACACGAGCGGGCTTAGTGTCAACATGCAGCGCTCGCTCGGAGTGTTTTCAGAACTGACTATTCTATATTTGAAATAAACTAAGTCAGCTTTGAAATTCAACCCTATTTTTTTTTCTTTTGCAACCTAGAGTTTAGTCAAAAATATCATAACAATGAAAAATTATAAATTAAAAAATTTCAAACAAAAAACGATTCTCTTGTTAGTATCCCAACAACATCCTGAACTTACACTATAATAACACGTTCCCCTTTAAGTTCACTCTCGACCTTAATCTTTACACTAAAATAATTGGCACAAACATGCCCCAAGAGACACGCGTTTCACTTCCGTAACAAAGTAAACAGTATAACATGGTGTTGTATCGCACCGAACGAAATGTATCTGTAATGTGACGCCCGGAGGGGGGAGGGGGGGGGGGGGGCTGGCATTTGTGACGGACTGGCTCTGGAGCACCTCAGGCACCGCGGGACTTGGCGCTCCGCAATAATAATATTTGGAAAGGTCAGCTTCGACACAAATTAGGAAAAAAATATTTATGATGCTGATACTAAAAAACTTTGCTAAAAAACGTAATCTGCGTTTTCTTTATTGCGTGGGAACAGGGTTATAATTTTTAAATTAAATTGAACTTAACAAAGAAACTATTTATTGCCTAAGTTGAAATCTCCCGTCATAAAACAATAGTTTAATCACATCACATTACCATAACGGTAAGTGTAATGAAATGACGGTCAATAACTCACGGCTCCTATAGTTTTTAATAGTAACGAGCCTTTTAACTAGTCGGAATCGTTAATTAGTTTTAATGTTCTACAATCACGAGAGAGGAGTTTAATAAAACGGAACAATGCTTTTATTTCATTGTGGTTACCGTTTTATTGACAGTATCTTTGGATCTTGCGTTGTATAAATGAGGCTCTAATCTGAGTGGCGATCTGCTGGCGAGTGGACGCAAGCGCGCGCGGTACTCGGCGTCTCCTCTGCGCTCTGTACAAAGAGGAGTGGAATACAATTAATCTGGTGACGAGGATGCCTTCACACTTTGTGCTGCCTCGACGATGTCGTATTATATTTGATACGTTGTCTACGTATTTATTCAATAGAGACACATCTATTTGTGTGATAAGATTCTTGATATATCATTTTTAGGGAGTACTTTATATTAAACAGAGTGAATCGATCACATGGTTGCTAACAAAAGGATCTTCGTATCTCATGTAGTTTCAGACTTGCCCACACTGACCGAAGTAAAAAAAACACCATGTTTACTATTAGTGGGACTAATTTCTATATCATAATAATCAGTCCCTGACATCCGAGGCTGACACAAAAACCAAACCTAGCCAATATGTACAAAAAAAAAGAAGCCATGAGAACAAAATGTTCTAAAAGAACCGACTTGTATTTTATGATACAAACATTTTTATTAATACCTACGTCCATCTTTACGAACACACAAACATACGTTGTAGTGAAGTTATTCATGTTAGTAAATCCCATCGCGAGCTCCCTCTACCTTCGACAAGTGAAAGTGTTTACATAAGTATTGTTAGTGTTTGTGAAGACTGGCAGAGCTACCCGACACCGGCGCGGGCGGGCGCGAGGGGCGCTACCGAACTGAATACATTTACATATTACATTGTTGCCCATTTCCATAGGACGCTATAAAACAAACTGATTCAATAAAACGGATAGTTGTGCAAGACACCTGAAATATTTCCTTGAAATATTCAAAGCGGAGAGGACAGCGAAGAGCGAGAGGGCGCGGGGTGCGGGGCGAGGTCGCGACTCGCGAGTGCGTGTGTCTCCAGGAGGTATGCGTGTGTGTGAGGATGTGTGCATCATCGTATCGGGCCCAGTGTACTCCGCGCGTTGCGTTATCATCACAATAGAACAGATTATAAATATTTCATCACTCCGCGAGCTTCCCCCACTCATACATTATGCAATCTAAGAAAATTTACGAAATAAGCGCTCCGATTTAAATGTACACTCTGAACATGAGGAGCTGAATGTTTCATGAGATTTGAACAGACGTGAACATTGATTGCTCAGAGACGCGGATACAATACACGCGGCGCCGCGGCGCGCGGCGCGTCCTCACTCCATACGAGCGCTGATCTATCAGGAGTCCTTTTAAAATGTAAACAGTCTGAACAGAGGCTCCCCATTAGAGTTCCCACAACCAGCGACATCGACAGCGTCGGTCGCGCCGCCTCCCCGTCCAACCATAAGGCTTCTGTTCCGATTACAGTGTTTTCGGCGATGTGTGTTCCATTACAAATGTAACACATAAAGGAATGATCAATTAAATTGTCGTACTTCTAGATCCGGTGTAAAGTGGGCCATAAATCGCGGGCGGGTCCGGGCGGCGGCGGCGGCGTATCGCGTAATCAGGCGGTGAGATAGCGTGCTCGCGAGTACGCGGCGCGCGGTTACGTGTTGTTTCCGCGCTCGATTACCGCCGCAATCATTTACCCTCACCTCGCGCCATTTGTCAGGGCAAAAACCGGCCAGGTTCCGCCATGTTTCACCACACTCCCGTCGGATTAATGATCTTCCGCGACGCTCTGATGAGCAAAAATGAGATCTGTCTTCATTTGCCGGCCGCCGGCTCCATTACCGCGGCCAACTCGCTGCAGCCCCGCTCGGACCATTAGACGCGCGCTGACTCCTTCAACAACACTGCGCCCACAGACTCGTGTTCCACGTTAAACCGGTGTCTTTTCTTAACAATCGTCAGAATTCGCAAGTACCAAAGGTTCCGATTCCGATACGGTCTCTTCTATAGAGGGCACACGTTTTTGAATAATAGGTGCGATAAAACATATCTCGGATGAAACAAATTTTACCAAAGTATTATTTGAGTCATGTATCACGAGGTTAATATATGGCGCTCCGCCACTCGCGTATCCCGGCGGTGAGCGAGCGCGCGTGACGTCACACCCCCCATTAGTACCAGCGATGAGCGGCATCACTGCGATGACCAGCGAGTGATGATGACATGTGCAAGTGTCGGGAGAATCACGTCCTCACATCAACTATCTTTGTTCATGCATATTGTGTTTCTTTTTACACAACTTGTGAGAATAAACGAATTAAAACTAACATTTTAATTATTATAAGCGCTCTATTAAATTGACGTAAAAATTAAGTCCTCAGCTATAATTGCAAAAGTGAGAATTTGATACTTTTTAAAACACAACATTGATATTAATTACTTTCATTGAAACGTCTAGAGTCTAGACGGCGATATCCATCTACAACAAGTTGGAAATAAATAATAAAAATTACCTTCACGTTGATGCAGTGACCCCGATCCGGGCTCCGTTACGTGGATCAGGGTTCAGGCGGCCTACTGTCTGGCTAGAGCCTCTAGGAGTGACCTTTCGATAAAAGAGTTCTATATGGAGCCAATCACAACCGAGAAATATAAATAACCTCTAACTAACTGAGAGACTCAGGAACGTTTAGGAAACGGAAAAATAGCCGTGTTTACACAATTTTAATTTCTTTCGTGTTACTAATTTCAGTTTGTGTTTGCTTTGACAAGTCGACCTAATTACGAAAAGTTTCTTTCTGCGAGCAAGTCGCGCGGCACCGGCTGCAGGCCGCGGGCCGCGGGGCCCCTGGTGACCGCGTGCGGTCTGGGCTATTGAAATTCTCCCACTTACATATCCACAGGTAATCAGCCCCAGGCCCACCGCCGGCCTCCTTCACGACCGACTTATTGTTTAATTGAACTTGTTTTGTTGTTAAAATCAACTTGGTATTGATTCTGATGATCAGAAACGAAATAATTGGCGGTCTGTTTGTTTCAATTTGTTTCAATTTGTTATGATTCTAGTCTGAAATTAGAGTGAAAGATGGTTTGTATTTACAGTAGTGGCCACGAAGTGAAGATTCTAGTTCGAGTTTAAAATGTGTGGTTCGGAGATAAATTGGAAGGTCGTTATTAAAAACGTAGAGAGTATGGGCGGCGGCGGCGGCGGCGCGCCGGGCTGCGTCCAGTAATTCATCAGAGCGGCCATAATTAAGCGATAAGTAAGTAGAGACGTCAGTCCGCAACCGGCCATTTGTCACCGAGCCGGCACTACCCGGCCCGGCCCGGCGCGGCCCTAATCACCGCCCTTTGTCTATGTTTACACTTTTGTGTGCGCATCACTTCGCTGGAATGTCTCATTTGTGTGGAAATATTTTGCAATGAATTACTCTTGTTTTTCGGCGCGACAGATCACTCCATGCGATAGTCACCCGTAACGTAACTACGCTGAGAGATCAGTTTGGTATGGTCCTCATCTGATACCGAATGTAAATTGTAGCGATAGAGCTACAGTTGACGTACATTATTGCTACGATGCTACGCGGTTACGGGGCTACGCCGTAGTCGTTGCGTTACTGAAACTTGGATTTTTATTTGTGCGGCTCTTTTGTAGCTTTATTCGTGATTCTTTATCGCATCATCTCTCGAAGCCTGAAGCAAGGGCTTTATTATGGTTGATGAGTATCGTGCTGGTCTGGGCTCGGGGTGACGCACATTATCCCAATGATATGTTAAAGTGCAAAATATCACATTGTAACCTTCACTACGAGAAACGAAACAAATGGATCGTAAAGCATGATTTTATCGTGCTTTGAAATACAATGTCGGAATGAAACAAGTTGAAAAGTTTCGTGACAAAAAACACGGGAACGCGGTCGCTGTGATTTCATGCCACCGCTGCCCGAAAAAGAGGGTAATGCTCTTTGTTTTTCTCCTTTTTTCGGTGTTAGGTTATCGCGGTAGGGTTTGTTGTGTTTTTCATTCTGCTGCGGTGTACGGTGTGAAACTAGGATTAAATGCTTTGTAGGGGTTGGAAGCGGCTCGCGGCCGTCGGGCCCAAGCCTCGGGGCCCGGGGCCCGGGGGTTCAGAGACGGGGTCTGCGGGGCCTCGCTGACACAGGACACCTCTCAAAGGTCGCTTCGTCCTTGTATAACGAAACTCTTACATTTTTTCCCCACATTTTACAGTATTAAACGTAATCTACGCGGACCATAAAACCTTTTTAAAAGGTACGATAATTAAAGGTGACGAATGGTGGGCATTGTTTGCGTAATATAAGGTTATACAGAAAAATGAATTTACTCAGAATAATGGAAGAAGTAATTACTAATAATGTTAACCAAATAGTTCATGTTGTTGTACCTAGTCGGATGACAGCATTTTTCTAGGAGAAAATGTATTTATGTACAGCGGACCACCAGTGATCTCGTGTGTCAAGCTTTGTTTAATAGTGGTCCCGTTTCGCGCGTAATCTGGTGCTATTTGTGTACGACGAGTGTATCCGCGGTTCACGCCACTCGACGCCACAGACGACATGTAATCCGAGCTCAATGTGATGAAAAGACGCAATTTTCGGGAACACCAAGCCGAGATAGGTTATCTTTTTGTGAGGAGTGTGACAGGGCGGGCGCGGGACGGGGGCGGGCGGGGCGTTTACAGATTACGATGCCCAGTTCGGTATAAAGAGCCCAGCGCTCCCAGACCTTTCAGCATTGGTATCTTTACCTCAAACGAAGTTTTTAATCTCGCCCTAATGTTGTGAAAGGAAACCCGTTTTTGACGTGACGTTTGAGTGAATTTGCGGAGTGTTGTTCAGATGTTTTTACCAGGATCGCCGGCCGCTTGTGGCGGACGGTGAGGCGCACCGCGCGGGTCAAGTTACACGTCGCACCGCGCGGTCCAGGTGACGCGTCACACTCCGGGGTCCGAGGCGGCTCACAAGGAGGACACCGCGGCCGCGTTTTATGGGAAAGACTCATGTGACTAGATAATACAAGAGTACTACAAGTAATGAAAGTGCAAAAAAGGTATTAAGTACCGTAAGTTGTACTGTTAAAATTGAGTAAATTGATAGTGCATTTACATTGAACCGTCTAAGAACAAACCATTTAAAAACAAAGAATTATAGATATTAAAAGTATGAGATATTCTTTTTCATGTTTCATGAAATTGAGTGAACTCATACACATACGATGTTATATTGTTCAAGTGGTGCGGGGTCTAGATAAAAGGTATAAATAAATGTTGAACAAACAGAGTTTAGGCCCGAGCCGAGTAATAAAAGCCCGCCCCCACTCCGCCTCGTAAAATACATCCGATATAATGAAATAGAGTTAATCGGTTTATCAATCTACGATCCTTTTTTATTAATTGCTGTTCACCGAAAACATTCGCGAGCAAAAAATAAAATTTCATTAGTAGAGTGAAATCGAATTCCGTGACCGTAAATAACTTAAAAAGTGTACCGCTCTTTATTGTTCAGTAAAATTTAGATTAGAGCCTGTTTACGAGAGGCCCTGTAGGCGCGTAGGGCGCGCGAGACGCGTGGCCCGGGGCCCGCAGAGCCCTGCGGCGGCCCTGGGCTAGGAATGGGCAGTTATGTGAGATTTCTTTTTATAACTCGTACATTCAGTTAACCAGTCGGATCGACTTACTTTATTACAGTTTCCACAAAACATTAGACGGGAGAGTCGCGCTGAGTAATGATGCAGTGAAGGGTGGAGCGCCGCCGCGCGGAGCCCGGGTTCCCGAGTTATCGGTATTTATAGATTTACGAGCCAAGTTTTTCAAATAAAACCTATTTAGTAAACAACCGATAACCCCATAGAAACACGCTTTTAAATTAATTTTGTATTTATTATGCTAAACCTCGACTTCCACCTAATTACGGCGGATTTGGGGAATTTCCATAAAACATTTTTGCAAATTTTCCTCCAAACATTAAAATATTGAGAATGAAATTTTAATAATTTATTTTGTTGCCTTAATAAATAGGAAACATAATTTTTATTTATTAAGCTTCAGCTGTCCTTGATTCGGGAAAATTACTCAATTGGTAATTATTTGTGTATGGATTGTAAGAAATTTGGATAATTGTAATGAATATTCTATTCTGGTGTATTTTCGTTTAGTACACTACTAGTTCGTCAGCGCCGCTCGGCGCGCGTTCCTGGAGCGCCGCTCGCGTTCGCGAGACGAGAGGGCGCTCTCTAGCCCTGACGGTAATGTATACTAATGTAGGCGCGAACGCCGAGCGGGGCCGCGGTCTCGACCACGCGTTCATTACGTCACACCTGCACGCGTCTCGCGCAGAATTGGATGTTGATTGTGTCGTTATGGAATATATGTAGTTATAGTGTTTAGTAAATGCGTAGAATATGGATAAGGTTAGTTTGAATAGTTATCTAAGTAAAAAATGATTGAGATTTTAGATCTCAGTATGTGTTTATAAACAATTGTAAATCGTTGGCGAGCAACCGACTGTGTTTGTAGTAATTATTTGAAAGTAAGTAGACAATAGCACTTCGGTCGCTAAGCCGACCGGATTAGCTGCGCGCCGGTCGGGAGCAGCGGATTGAAACAATAAATTAATTTCATATCAAAATTTAATAACGTTTTTACGAAAAGGTTTTTATAAACTAAACGAGAAAGGGTTGAAAAGGTATCAAAGATTTTAATTAATGTTATTTTCAAATAATTACGTTTTCCGTGCGAATGAGAGACTTCCCTGTTTGTGATAACTTAGTAAGTTAAAATTAAATCATCCACTAATAAATAATCAATGTTATGAATCATAATGTATTTTGAATTAATAAATAAATGGTTCTTTGCGGTTCTTACCCAATAATTCGTTACTGTGTTATTTGTGGGCAATCTCTTGTCGATTAGGGCGGGCGAGCGCGAGCAGGTACAGTCGCGCACACGTCGCAATCGTTACTCACTGGGACGTGAGTGTCATCGCTTCGACGACATGTTAAACACTTTTCAATACGACTGTACTCCTATAAAGCACGGTTATTAATAGATCATGGAGGCTTCCAGTTTGTCTGGAAACTTTGAAATACCCGCAACGTGTCGGGGTCTTACACTCGCTTGATTTATTCATACATCTGTGAGATAGTTCATAAATACGGTCGTATTGCTAATTTATTGCTCTTGTGCGTTAGGATCTGACTGAGGTGTCAGACGAAGAGTAAGAACAATAAAGAATCATATTATTGCATGATGAAGGAGACTCATAATAGTACAACTGTTTATGTTGCCTCACATATGATTATTACAAATACATGTTCCTGTTTGTGTGCGGCCACAGTGAATGCGCGGTGGCTTACGCGGTGACTTACGCGGTGGCTTACGCGGCGGCGGCGGCGGAGGTGGCCACACTGAGGCGCGAGCTCTAGTAGCGATCAGACTTATATCAGGGGTTGCAAACAATTTTCGATCAACAATACACAACTAGATTTCGGGTTTCGGGTCACGTACAAAATCAAAGCTAAAAAATGTCCTCGTGAATTACGTGTGACAGCTTATTTTGTTTACTACCGAACTGACCAAAAAGTTTTAAAACAGTTCGAAGTTCAACCTAATTACAACCATGACACCTAGCAAATCTTCAAATATTTAAAATTACTACTGTCACTTAGAAACGAAAAGACAACATTTAGTGTGAAATCAACCTTAACGACCTACAAATAAAGTATTTTATTCCCGTGTTTACCTTCCTTTCGTTTCGTTTCTTTTAGAAGAACTACAGATGGAATGGAGTCGTGTTGAACACTTAAATAATTTGTAATATGCATGCACGTAAAAGTTTACTTAAAATTATTTATGTTTTGGGCTATCTAGGTTTGATAGTATACATACTTGTTTTCATTACGATTTTTTTGATAAACTTGATAGTATAACTCTGCAAATATAGATCCTAGCGTATATATTAAATAATAATGATCAAACTTACTGTCATTTTTGCTCTAGAGTTAAAAAAAAATCGCCCCCGGATAAATGAATTATTACTACAAAACAAATCTACTCCATGTTTCTGCTGTTCTGTTTCACAAAATTTGCGCCAACGTTGGCCAAACATTTGTAGCGGTGACTTCAAATCAGTATTTTTTTTCAAAATTTGATATTATTTTGTTTAAAAGCTTAAAATATAACTTATTCTACATGTATTCACAGAAAGTAAGACACTCCGGCCGTTAAATTGTTTTTCCGGCCATTATTTTTGCAACTTTTTTGGCTGTGGTTCGAGGGAACTAAATAAAAGAGTGGCTCACTTTTCAAATGAGACCCTAAGCACCCAGACGTATTATTTGCGCTGACCCGAAATCTAGTGTGTATTGTTGATCGAAGCCATTTTACGTCAAAACGCCGAGCGGTAAGACCACTGGTTTGATACACCTGCCACCCGCTTGTTAAGTCGCTCGCCGCCTAGGCCCGCACTGTGGACACAACGCGCGGATCGGTGCGTTTGAAATCACCGCGCGCGGAGTCGCTCGGTCTTGTCGCGCTAGGCTTCCGCCTAGTCACTTCAGTATGGACACTTACACGCGTTTCATACGTTTGAAATTTCGCGCCCGCCGTCGCCACCGCGCTAGGCCCGCAGTATGGACGCACACATAGTCATAAAAATAAATGACATAGAAACTGGTTTTTGTGTACAAAGTACACTTTGATATATTTCAAGTAGGTACGAGTGTTCGAAAAGGTCAAATACAGCGAGAAGGTACTTTATAACGCAAGCTTTGAATGTACAGAAGGTACAAAGGTTTGACCTTTTCTTATTTTACCATAATTCATGTAAGTTTCATTTAATATTCATATTTTCATAGCTTTTAAGATATCGTGGACATATGTAAGTAGTTACATTAAAAGCATGTTTGTTACCTCCTGGGTACATTTTGTACTTAATGGCGTTTATGATGGTATTGCGGGGATTCTATCAAATAAATAAGTCTAAATAAGACTAACGTTCCCTATTATTTTCAATTAGGTTCATAGACATACTTTATTGGAATTTATAAATGATTTATTAAAAAAAATATCGGGCAATTATACAGTCTCAAATATACAATTATTTTAGCAAATTATTAAATCCATACTAATATTATAAATGCGAAAGTAACTCTGTCTGTCTGTCTGACTGTTACGCTTTCACGCCAAAACTACTGAACCGATTTTGCTGAAATTTGGTATAGACATAGATATGACCTTGAGAAAGGACATAGGATACTTTTTATCCCGAATTTCCCTCCGGATAAGATACTGTTACGCTTTCACGCCAAAACTACTGAACCGATTTTGCTGAAATTTGGTATAGACATAGATATGACCTTGAGAAAGGACATAGGATACTTTTTATCCCTAATTTCCCTCCGGATAAGATACTGTTACGCTTTCACGCCAAAACTACTGAACCGATTTTGCTGAAATTTGGTATAGACATAGATATGACCTTGAGAAAAGACATAGGATACTTTTTATCCCGAATTTCCTTCCGGATAAGATACTGTTACGCTTTCACGCCAAAACTACTGAACCGATTTTGCTGAAATTTGGTATAGACATAGATATGACCTTGAGAAAAGACATAGGATACTTTTTATCCCGAATTTCCCTCCGGATAAGATACTGTTACGCTTTCACGCCAAAACTACTGAACCGATTTTGCTGAAATTTGGTATAGACATAGATATGACCTTGAGAAAGGACATAGGATACTTTTTATCCCGAATTTCCCTCCGGATAAGATACTATTTTTCTATATTATGTTTACTATTTTTCACCTAAGCAATTGTTTGATGCTTCGCGCTCACTGGGACGGCACGGCTAGGGATTTTAAGGTTTGCTAATAAAAAATCAAACGTATTCGTATATAAACAAATGCTATACCTACTTTAAAATAGCGCCACGGCATCGAAAAGGATTTGTCAATCCCGCGGCGTCATTTGAATGCATAGCCATTTATGCTGTATTTCTATGAAGCTACGTTCGAATTTTCACAAGCAAAAATGATAAATCCCGAGACGTTCCGTCCCGGTGAGTGTGCAGCTTGAGTCATACTTTGGTAAGATCCTAAAGGTTAAAAATAAAACTACTGTCCAAAGTAACAATCTAATGCGGACGAAGTCGCGGGTAAAAGCTAGTAATATATAAATTGAAATAAATGGTTTTATTTATTGAACTGTGATTCAATGTTAACGTAGATAACGATGTTGTGATTAATACGACAGAATTCAATGTGAAGCGTTAATAATGAACACGACGTCTAACTAGCCGCGATATCGACTCCGCTGAATGTTTAATGAGTCCACGGAGCGCGGCCGGCGGGGGCGGGGGCGCTCGCTGGGGCAAAGGAAAATAAACCTGAGGCATGGCGGCTATGGCGTTCACACACGTGAAATAACCTGGCGACAGGAGAGGTCGGCAGTCGGCACCCGGCACTCGGCACTCGGCACCCGGCGACCAATAAAATGTAAGGTTTACTTCACACTGTACGTGTAACGCGATTTTTCAGGTCGCAACGTGACGTGCACACCGGACACGCGACAAATAAGAAATAATAAATAACGTACCAACACGGAAATAGCCGGACAACATAACGGTGTGTTTTTATATACGTTTTCCGAGTACTGTTTTAATAAAAGTCAAGGCGTACAACGCAATGCATAAATTAAAACGGTTTATGCGAAGAATTAAAATTTAAATGAACATTAACCCACAAATAGATATGGTCTCGCGACATAACGTTTAATTGTGTCAGGTCGTACTCGCAATAAACTCGGAGTTTTAATACAGCGATAGAGGTTGCTACTAAGTAAACACAAGAGTGGCAATGTTGAACAAATCCCAGTGACGAAGTTAGTGCGAAGGGTATTAAAATTCAAATTTGAGATTTATTATTTGAAATGTGTTTAGTGAGAGCATGCAGTAACAGTATGTCGGAGATGGACGTTTGACGGCGCCTAACCTCATCGGATGAAAACAACACGTGCAACGGTCATCCCCACCACTTCGATCCTATATAAGGCGATGCGAAAAGAAACACGTCTCACTCGTTCGGCGTCGGTTGCCCGGTGCACACGTTATGATTGTTATGAAATAAACCCGTGTATAAAAGATTAAGCTGACAGCAGAGTTTCTTGCCCATTCTTCTCTGCTGATGCTTTTCCGAATGGGTGGTAAATTCAAACCTGAATAAAGAAAGTTGACTTTGACTGATTTGGTGTTTTCAATATAATGGCGGACGCCATTCCGACATCAGAAGTGGGATCAAGATCGCTATTGCCCACCGAGCGTCCAGCAGAGAATGATCAAGATCGCTATTGCCCACCGAGCGTCCAGCAGAGAATGATCAAGATCGCTATTGCCCACCGAGCGTCCAGCAGAGAATGATCAAGATCGCTATTGCCCACCGAGCGTCCAGCAGAGAATGATAAAGATCGCTATTTTGCCCACTGAGCCACCAGTAGAGAATGTTTGAATTGGTCAATGATTTGGTAATAAAACTTGGAATGTTCTGTGAGTATAGTTAGTTAGTACTCTATTCTATTGTGGAGTTAAGATGGTAATTATGAGTCAAGTGTAATCTTGTGATGTAATGTGATATGTTCTAATATGTTTTCTTACTTTCATGTTGGTTCAATGCTGGTAATTATTGTGAGCATTGATGAACCTCGTCCAGGGAAGAACGTGGTTCTCTTCTCAATCCTGTTACCTGAGGAATATGAGGGATTGCGGTATTCCAAATTATTCAAGAATCTATCACGACAAATTCACATTGGATGTTAAATCGGTGATGTATTGCGGTAATGATTGGTTTGTTGGGAAATATCCGGTGAGCTATTTTGTGATATTTGAGTCAGTTAACATTGAGTTTTGTAGTGAATCTTCGTACCACTTGATAAAGTAGAAAGCTTATTGAAAGTATTTTGGATGTTTATTCCGTTGTAAAATATGAGAGTATGAGTAAGGGTTTCATGTGACTATGTGACTTATTGAGTTCAATGTTCGAACTCGGCGATGGTCGTGGTCTGGATTGACCGTACTGTGGAGTGGTCTGCTGAGACCGTGTGTTGTTGAGCAATGTGATTGCTCGTCGGCTGGTTGCCGTGACTAGACAAGCTTAATGTTACTTACTCATGGCTCATATTGTAATGTGCATTTGAGATTAATAGTCTATTGAAGTTAAAGTTGAAAATGACGGGGTACCTAGTATTCATGTGTTACATAGCATTGAAGATTCCCGATTGATTGTAATTAACTTTTGATTGAAATCAAGAATTTAAGGAAGAACAAGCTTCTTAATAGTCAGGTTGACCGAGCGAGTGCAAATTACTGTGGCCGCGAGGTTTAGAGGAAACGAGTACACAATATAGTGTCATTGACTGGTATAGGAAAATGCCTGAAGGGCAAGTACCCATTGTTAGTGATTCTGAGCCTTGTGAGGATGAACTGTAGTCACTTTTGACTGTGTGGTAACTAGTTGTGCGTGTCCTCTTGAGTCTGGGATGATCACGGGAGTGACTGATCACAGGGATGATCAGGGTCATAGGTGATCACTGGGATGATCACGAGAGTGGCTGATCACAGGGATGATCAGGGTTATGGGTGATCACTGGGATGATCACAGCCAGTCACAGGGATGACTGCGTATTAGGGCTACGGGGATAGCCGGACAATAGAGACACACACACTTGACCTTTACTTTGATTTGAGATTAATTTGATTTTTAATGGGTACTTGTGCCTGACGATGTTCTAGTATTATGTTGAGATAAGCAATGTGATTATGAATATTGAGGTAGTTAAATTTGTTCATTGGAAAAGAATAATAGTTTGAGCTTTACTAAGTCTTTCGTTGAAGTAGTTATTTAGGTCAGGAGTGACCGAACGATGGTGATCGTTACACGTTGAAAAGCTTTGAACTCTAAACGTACTTACAAGTATGCACATGATCGCGTTAGGAAGATGCCTGTGGGGCGGGTAACAGCTGACTCAGACGAAGGTGGAGACAGTGAGGTTGATTAAGTTATTGATTGTTACTGGGTTTTTATGTCGGTGGGTCAGTCTGAGACCGCACCGGGGTGCCGTAGCTGTAGCCCGTTAGAAATCGGTGTCTACTACTTGTAGTAGTCCGTGGGTAGGCAGTAGGCGGTAGCCCTGGGTAGTGTGGTCGGGTCTTGCCTGGTAGCGAAGACCGTAGAGTCATGGGACGACTCGGCATTCCGAAATGGAAGTGCATAAAGGGCAAATGCGTTTGCTAAATCTTGTGTTGTGACCACGAATAAGGGCTCAGTAGCAAATCAATTGTGATTAAATTGTTAATTGTTTGTGAATAATGAACCAGAGTCTGTCACTGTTACTGGCCTCAGGGTTTTGGTAGAAACGTTATCATAATTTACTTTGTGATTTCTTACGCAAGATGCCAGTAGGTCATGTACCAGTCGAAGTTGATGTTAATAGTGATTCTGATGAGGATGAGTAAACTTGTTTTGGTGGAAACTCGAGTAAGGACTCTATCGGCCGTATTGTGTTGGACCGTACCAGAGGTTGTCGTGTAGCCGTAGCTCAGTAGAAATCGGTGTCTACATTGTAGTCCGTGAGTACGCGGTAGCAGGCAACTCTGGCGGAGGTCGGGTTCTGGAGGAACCATAGAGTCCAGGAGTAGACTCGGCAGTCACAGGGTGATGCACATGGGCGATCCACTTGATGGATATGCATAGTGAGAGCAATTGCGATTGCTGGTCGGCCGGAGAGCCGTGGCGATAGAGGGCTTACTAGTGTGAAGTTTCGATTTGTGTGGTTAATTAAATTGTGTTAATTTGTTGTTACAAGCGACAGTGGTACATGGCTCTGGTTGATATTTTCTTATGGCTCTTTTATTCGAGTAATTTAAAAGAAAAACTATATGTACAGTTACGAAGTTTCTTTATTTGAGTTGTTTGTAGAAATATGATTGGTCAGAAGTGGCCGAGGCGAACAAATACTCTCGTTGGTTATTTCTTTGCAGATTAACACACGAGGACGTGTGCTAGCAGGATGGCCGTGTCGGAGATGGACGTTTGACGGCGCCTAACCTCATCGGATGAAAACAACACGTGCAACGGTCATCCCCACCACTTCGATCCTATATAAGGCGATGCGAAAAGAAACACGTCTCACTCGTTCGGCGTCGGTTGCCCGGTGCACACGTTATGATTGTTATGAAATAAACCCGTGTATAAAAGATTAAGCTGACAGCAGAGTTTCTTGCCCATTCTTCTCTGCTGATGCTTTTCCGAATGGGTGGTAAATTCAAACCTGAATAAAGAAAGTTGACTTTGACTGATTTGGTGTTTTCAATATAATGGCGGACGCCATTCCGACAAGTATATGTGCGGTATACGCGGGGCGCGGACGGGCGCGTGGTGAATGCACAAGAATGCAGCGCGCGGCCGGCAGCGGGCGGCGCGGCACTCGCGCGTAATACCGGCGCGTTTGCGGCGTGCCTAACTGCATCTCGTGAATGAATGTGGTCGAGTTAATAACAAAATAAGAGCTAGGATTTTTATACGTGCGACCAATGTTGGCATTTGAATTTAATCAGAAACGTTTTCTGAATAAAAATTTATTTATTTATTATTTATTTATTCATCATAACTACCTCTATTATTACAGGATACCCCAATGCAATAGAGCAGTAATCAAAATTCACATAAAATTTCACATAAAAACCACAAATACCTTAAAGACATAGACATAAAATATTAGTATAGACATATACATAATATAAAACAAACTAAAACTAGGTTACGCGCGAGTCACGTTGTTGCAACGTGAGACGGTGCGCGGTGCGGGGTCGGCGGCGCCCGGCGGTCGGCGGCGCCCGCGGAACTTGCGGAACACAACTCCCGCAGGCCACAGCTCCTCCTTCAGGAACCTCTCCTGCTCGGCGGTTGCCACTCGCACAACAAAGGAGTTGAAGTTCACTTTGTTGCGCGACTCCAACTGCTCTACGTGCAGACGGCAGTTTGTCTTCGTCTCCAAGTACGCCACGACGTCAGCAGCCTTCGTGGTGTAGTGGAGCCGAGACACGTATATGTAGGTCGCTGGCACGGCGGGACGCAGGAGATGGCTCGGTCCGGTCGGTGCGCTGCCACCTTGGTTGCGGCAAGGAGGCTTCTTTTTCTTCCTCTCCACTTTAGTGAAGCCATCCTTGTCCGGCTGGGCCTTCATTGACACAGCGGGCAGCGCACTGCGAGGGGGTTCGGTGCGGATGTGCTCGCTTTCCCTCTCAATCCTCAAGTTGTTCCGCGGGGTAGGTCGCTGGCGGGTCACAGCGGCGGAGTAGTCACGTTGAGGAGTAGACGTGACGACACGGGGGGACTCCTCCGCGGGGGGAGGAGCTGGGCGCGCGGCGCACGGGCAGGCGCTGCGGGGGGCGGGGGCAGGGGCCGGTGACAAGCCTAGTTTCGCTGATTCGAAACTAGCTGACGACGCATTTTGTGCTCCACGACGTGTGTTGACGTAGGCTCCCAAAGGTGACCTACTTGCCATACATGTGTTGCGTAATGACGCAACTTCAGCACGTAGCTCACCGATGGTCTGTTGGGAAGCCTCCAACTTCAACACCACCTCCGCCAAACTTGTCTTCAGGGTCGTGACCTCCTTGACCAGATCGGTGACATCGACGCGGTCGATCGAGACGGGCGGCACCCTGATCAGGTCTAACGCCACGAACGTCGGCACGTCTGCAGCCTCCTTGAACATTGCGATTATGTCCTGAAGGCTCTTCTCACTACTTACATCGCTCTTGCTTGACTTCGATTCCCACATCATGCGGTCGAACTTGCCGGTCGATTCAAGCAGGAGGACTTTCGCCTCTCCGATCTCCTCCACGGTGAAACTGGACGTGCAGATATGCACGACGGTAACTTCATCCATGGTACCGATGGCTTGTTGAATAAATGCCAACACCTTGTTGACTACCACTTTGTCAGCCATTTGTAGCGAGCGGCGGCGAACGCCGCGCGAACCGTGAATTAAATAATTATAATTCAGTAGCGCAGTGGCGCACGTCTGTTGCCAAGCGCACGCAAAACTGCACTAAATGGTTCGCTTTAGATTCTTACCAAACATAAAACTCCTAAGAGAAATAACATTTCTATGAGGATTATGTCATTATGAATTCAAGCTGATCAATAATATAGACAGGAGCCTCTTCTGGTATTTCACTTTAATTGGATCTAATCATACGCTATAATTAAAACACAATTAGGTAAATGGCTAATTATAATACATACTGGTAACAAAGGGGACTGTTTCAACTATTCCGTTGTTGACAATTAAAGAGACGTCAGGAAACTTGGAAACATCAAGTTTTAGGGAAATCAATACGAACACAAGCAAGTCCGTGTCTTTGTGTGACAACATATAGAATGGAGTCGGCGCAGCTCGGCCCTCGGTCCGACGACTACGCCGGTTTGGTTCCGACCTGGACGCACATCCAACTATGATAAACTACTAGAGCGAGTATTATTGCTTCGAACAATCCTCTGCCACGACCCCTCACCGGCAGAGGCGCTCACTCACGAGTCCGAGTGTCAACGTGAACCATCATCAGAGCAGTGTGTAGTCCAGTGTACAATGTACATAGTTAGTTACCCTGCACGCCGGTTCAAATATCCCGTGTTTCATCTGATACCCAGGACGCGTGGCCGCCGCCATGGGATGTGCGTCATGTTTCTATAATCCTTTTAAAACCTAAATCCATTACGAGTGTTAAATAGAGTTATCGCGGCGTCGGACCGCGGGGGATCTATTGATATTTTGACGCTAAATTTTTGTCGAGTGTACACATTTCATATAAAATTTACATTTTGTTTCAATATGTAGAGCGTAATCCGTAAATCGAACATGTTATACGGGCTACCCGATATTCCTATTCATAATAACAAGAGTTGAGATTTAAATGATTTTCATTCGGCCAAAATGAATTCCAATTGAATACTTAATAGGATTAAGAATTACGTTTTATCCTCAAAAAATCTCGCTTTAGTATCGATTACACTTCATCGAAATAATTAAAATTTCACCGCGTACACTCGACAGAAATGGAACTGTTTCTATGGCGAGAATATACAGAGGTGTTTATAATACGATAAGATCTTTATCTATATTTTCGGTATCTGAGGTCTTTTGTTCGGTTTAGATCTGAAGGAAAAAGTAAATTATAATTTGTGGAGAAGCTCAAGGTTGTCGCCCACGCCCGCCGAAGTACGCGCGATCACACCGCGAACGAGCACACAATCAAATGACGTAATGTGTCACACATTTCAGGGATTATTAACATTCGCGCGGAGGGGAACAGATTGGAATGTGCCACTTGTACTTTGAAGTTACAGGTTACTTTATCACGTTATGAGGACGAGTGGAACCTAATCTATACTAATATTATAAAGCTGAAGAGTTTGTTTTGTTTGTTTGTTTGTTTGTTTGTTTGTTTGTTTGTTTGTTTGTTTGTTTAAACGCGCTAATCTCAGAAACTACTGAACCGATTTGAATAATTCTTTTTGTAATAGATAGCCACATTCAACGGGAAGGTTATAGGCTATTTTTCATCCCGAAATTCCTACGGGAACGGGTACAACGCGGGTAAAACCGCGGGGCGCTGCTAGTAAAATATACATCCTTTAGCTTTAATAGGTACATACCTATTACAGACAGGTGACAGATGACCACAGATTAGGTGCTTGATACGATGAATGAATGAATGACGATTGTAAGGTTTATGTTTAGTTTACATTGTGTATTTATGTATGTATATCATATATGTAATGGGATTACTTTGGGGTATTTGTATGTAGTTTATTGAGGTATGTATTATTATGTATTTATATCTATACTAATATTATAAAGCTGAAGAGTTTGTTTTGTTTGTTTGTTTGTTTGTTTGTTTGTTTGTTTGTTTAAACGCGCTAATCTCAGAAACTACTGAACCGATTTGAAAAATTCTTTTTGTAATGGATAGCCACATTCAACGGGAAGGTTATAGGCTACTTTTCATTCCGAAATTCCCACGGGAACGGGAACAACGCGGGTAATACCGCGGGGCGCTGCTAGTGTAGGTATATGTATTGATTTTAATAGTAGCGCACCTCTGGGCCTCGTCTGAAAATCAGCGCTGCCAGGGTTACAAGATCGTGGCGGCATTACGCTGAGACGAGGCCTATTCAGACCTCACACAGCAGTTCTGTCCGTGTAATTGTTTTATGTGTAATATCTGTTGTTCTCTTTCTGTCTTTGCTTTGTTTTTTCGTTTCTTGTTGTGTGATTCGTCTGAATAAATGTTTTTCTTTCTTCTTTCTTTCTTTCTTTCTTTCTATTAAAGCTCTCTTTTTATTTCATAGCCAATTGCAAGCAATTGTAAAGAATGTACTGTAAGTATAAATTTGTTCTCGCGTATCATAACAATTATAAAGTGTAGTATTAATGAAGGTAACTAAGGGAAAGCGTGAAGCACTATACCTACACATCCACATACATTAATGTATTGTGTAATAGAGGTAAGTTAGTACAGTTTCCGTTATCCTCGTAATGTTATTTTAGGCACACTTTACATTTCTGTAGTAGGAATATAATTAAATTATGATTATATATACTCGTGGAAGCACTTATGTAATGTTCAGAGTTGTTCATTAGCTCCTGTTTCAACGGTAATGTAATCAAACGCCATCGGCCGGTTGTCGTCGCGTTCACTCCCGCCGCGCCGCGGCCGGTCAGCCTGCGAGTACCCCGTGACGTCACTACACTGTCCGCCGCCCCCGGCTCGCCCTCGGGACCTCTTTACTTCTTTTGTCTAATGTCTCCTCGTACAGATAATCCTACATGATTTTTTCGCGTATTGTTTGACTTACTTAGACACGTGAGTCGCTTTTGTCGCTCCCGCGAGACAATGGCATCGTTTCTGAGCTCCTTTTTGTAAGACAAACTTCATAGAGATCGCGATCATTGCTAGAATAGCAGAGGTTATGACGGGGCTCGGCTATTGTGTTTGTTTCCTTCTGAAACAAAGGCGCACTAAGTGTTGTGTCCGCTGGGCGGCGGCGGCGGCGGCGGTGGGCGGACCAACTTTTCAATGGATTTTCCATTGATTTGGCATTGCTCCGGCGGGCGGTATGCGGCCCCGCGAGCTGCCGGAATCCAGTTTGCAGCTGAATGGCGCCTCACTACGCCAGTATAATATAAACTATACAATTAGCGGAAACGTCGCACATTTTCTTTGTAACTTTCTCGTATTTCCCCTTCGGCAAGCTCTTTCACATTTTATTCCGGATAAGACGAGTTCACGTACACACATAACGAGTTTTATTTAAAAAGTTGTACAACCCTTTGTGTCGGAGTTGTTATCTGTAATAAGTTGGAGCGAGAGGTCGTGGCGTGTCGCGACAGAGATGTATGTCTGTGTGCGCTTCGCCTCGCCTCGAGCTGTGCCTCGAGTGTCGCCTCGCCTCGCGCCGCGCCTCGCACTCGGCGCGGAGGTGAACGCGGCCCAGGTGCGGCGCCGCAGCTCGCCGCGCCGCCGCCGACACCCTCGACACATATTTGACAAACGCCGAAATCGCTGATATGAATGTTTGTTCGGTGTTGTTTGCGCCACTCTCGCCCTGTTTGACTCAACTGATGAAACTTTTGTTTGTTAACTCATCTCGCGATCACTTTACTTACTCGGATGAAATCAATTCATATAATTCTGTTTTTGGCAAGTCTGCCACTAAACCACGCGAACGATTGCGCTCGTATAACGGCCCGCATTTTCAACGAGACTTCCAAAAGTTATAATACTTTTGCACATAACCAACTGTTTTATCAGTATTTCTCTATAATGTATTATTATTATTATACGAGGAAGCACGAATTTTATTTAACATAATATAAAGATCGCAAAATGTGATTCAGTCTAAGATAGTATCTGGTGGGTAATGGCGGCGTGGCGATAGCAAACGGCCGCGGCGCAAAGTGAATCCGGCGCCGGCCGCCCGGCGCCTCGGGACGGGATTCCCGGAGGTAGGTTTTAAAATAAAATCTATTTTGCAGGGAAATTTAAAGCGCCGCCGTTTTGGGTTCGGAACGCAAACAAAATTGAAAATTGTCGACGGAAAAGTAAAATAGTGAGAGGTGTTAAGCCAAGTGCGCGGCGACACCGCCAACCGGCGCCAAATTGAATAAACTCCGCAGATTTGTGCTCTCCGCCGCGCCGTGTTTACCGACGCACTAGCGGCCGCGCCCCGCTCCACTCACACTGCTTACATCTCGCGCACACACGCCGGCTGCAGCTTCGAGAGCTTTAATGGTTTCTAAGAGTGTTTACGCATCGCGCGGTCGCGGTGTTCATCACCACGTGGCTCACGGAAGGGTTTAGTTCTTACACGGAAACATATTCAGGCCCTTGGTAAGATTAAAACGTCTGGCAACTGTATATTAAAACAGTTTCAAGAAATAATATGTATTTTAATTACTCGGCTAGTTGTACTGAAAGTAATTTACCAAATAGTATTGCTTTATTTTGCGAGTGAGCGTCATTAACAATGTTCTACAAAACTTTTGAAAAACTCTGATTGATATTAATATTTTTTTATTCAGATGTAAAAGCTTTTGAATATGTACTTCGCGTGTGGGACGCAGATAAAGTGGAATTTGTTACATTTTCATTTATAGTTATTATTTGCACTTTTAACATTCAGTTTCATGTACGAGTACGAGAATATTATTATCGCTAACCCTTGAATGTTGATAAGATACTATAGCTGCACCCCTTCTCGTATAGATCAGTGGCATAACGGCAGTAGTAGTATCAATTCTTTGCTATCAGTGATGATGCAGTCAGCCTGTTCAATTTCTGGACTGATCCAATTTAGTGCCAATGCCAGTGCAAAGGAGAACAAGAAGTGAAAGAAACATATCAGATCCCGCGCCGCCGCCGGGCGCCGCGCGGCAGCGCGTCCCGCCGTTCGAGTAAAGCTCCAATCTCAACACATTCTATTGGCTTTTTCGCGTCAACTTTAAAGCTTACTTCAACTTAATGTGTTTACGATGTACTAACTTTTACTTTAGCTTCGAGTGTGGCGGTAATTCTCGTAACGTCGGTTCCCTCGTAAGTTTTATTGTTTGCGATGCATTTTACATTATCTTAGTTGAATGAAATGACGTTATCATAATATTTTACCGCTTTCTGAAAACTTCAATCAGATGCGGAGAGTTGCAGGATTAGAGTACCTGGTAAATCAATGAAGTGGACCCGTTGGAGTATAGTTTATGCGGCTATTTATAGATAGTTGGCTAACTATCATTCTTGACTGGGCATCGAGAGCATTTAGAGTTGTAATTAATTATCGAGATTAGTAGAAGATAGTGCGGGTCGGTACATAAATCACGGCATCGGAGATAGCCGCCGGCCGCTCGCTCTGCGCGACACCGCCCGCTGATCAAGTGGGGGCTCCACGGAGGCTTGCATTTACATTGATTTTCTCCAGTAATCTGCACTATTGGGTTCGTATATAGATTTAAGTATATTGCTACTGTTCGTATATTGTTTTAAAAATAAATTGATTGTAAAGAGGTTGTATTATAATTCATTTAGTGAGGTACATGTTGTGTCGCGTGGGTGAGTCCGAAGTGGCGGTCGTCCCTCGCCTCAGGTGGGACCCGCCAGGAAATGAAATTCCTCTCCTCGGCCGGTGATCCCAACCGCTGTCACCGTCCCCCCTCCCCGCCCTGCACCCCGCGCCCCTCCCTCGGGAACATTTACCAGGAAGTGTTGCCAACTATCGTTCGCCTGTTGTACCCAGTAACACCTGATTGCTATTCAACCTGTTTTATTGTATTTTAAGTTAGTTTCGTTGTTTTTGGACATTATTCGACACTTTGAAGGGTAATATTTTGATAGGGTATGGGGGTTAAATGAGTCCTGTAATTTAAATAAATATCATGAGACGGAATCAATACATACAAATGTAAAATTCAATGAAAGCTACTGTTTTGTATGAGCAGTCGTGGCGGCATTTACATAAGCACGAGCGGATCTCCCAGGGCAGCCGTGCCTCAAGGCCGACACACGCGGCCTACATTCCTGGAAGGGTCTAGGCTCGTTAAAAATGTAAGCAAATCGCTCGCACGGGACTTTTTTAACGGACTTATTAGTTTCCGTGCAAGTGCGGAGGACACCTGCGGTCACGATTTATGTTCGGGGGCTGTTTGCAGAGGCGGAGTACGACGCGGGGCGCGGCGGGTTTATTGTCTCTCTGCTGTCTAAAACTCTTATTTTCCTCAGTATGTTACCGGTTCGATTCCGGCGAGTAACAATGATTGTGCCACATCCCGAGTACATGACGGGTGACCTGTCTCCACAGCCTGCGTCGATATTTCTCAACACTGTAGGTGTCGACCGACCGTTCAGATCTAACACGCGTATAAGTTGAGATGTAACTATTGACACTAGGATCTCGAGCCATAGATCGCGCGACCTCCTAAGCTCACGGTAAATAACGCAATTACGCGCCGTCAACAAATTGAAACAGTTTGTTGTGACGAAAATAATTACAACCGAAAACATGTTATTTACTTCTTGAATTCACTCAAACGATTCAGTACATATTGAAATAAAGTACATAACGTAACGCGCCATTATAGACGAATTCTTTTGATTGAACGCTTTCACAATAAGCTAACAGTCACGACGATTTCTTGGAACTACTAATGGCTTGTAAACATAATGCTCTCTAATTGGTTCGCGAGTACTAATTAGTGACGGCTGTGTCTGGCACACTACTATTAAATCGGATTTGATACTCGGGTCGTTACACCACACGTCACTGTAAGGCCGCAGTACTATTGTAGTTCACAGAAGTTAAGTTATTTTCATTCAGTATTAATCACTGTCGCTCAGCCTTGCATGGGAACAAAACTATACTTGAAGTACATTATAAGCGGTTCTGGGGTTAGGCTCACCTTGTCTATAGACCTCACACACCCTACAGGGTTCCTTTGTGACGTCTTCAACAAATAGATAGGCTAGAGTTACAATATAAAATAATCGCCTCTGTTATCCATAATGAGCTATCAACAGCTTTATTGACTGCCAGTGTTTGGGTTAGCCACTGGCTCGTTGGGGTCTCACTGCGAAGCACCTTTTGATCTAAACTAGTAGAATTTCATTTACGCCGGGATGCAATACGGACACGCGGTAATAGTATTAATGTCCATGTTTGCGGTTCGGATGAGCTGAACAAACGGAACAATGTTTAACAATGTAAATATTCAGGTACAATGTACATGTACGTACAGAATATTGATGCCGTGGACATGAGACTGTTTGCACTCACTGCACATTTAACTACTATGTCGCTTACAACTAAAATGATCTGCTGGTACTACTATGACGAGTTTACCGGTAAGATCAAGATCAATAAAACAAAAGCAAGCAAATGACCCTATTTGGATGGGTGCATATCTATGCGTGACGCTGGCGTGCCTACATTATTCCGATGTTGGGTAAAGGCTTCCACAACCTCTTCTTATCAAATCAGTAAGTAAGTTTAGCCTGTAATATCCCACAGCTGGGCAAAGGCTTCTCATCTCGCTGAAGATATCAGTACAGTGAGAAGGATTGGGCGTAATCACCACTGTTGCCTAAAGCGGGTTTGGTGATTTCAACCCAAGCCATATTTTTTTCGCTCAATCTGAGAATTAAAATCGGGACCTCAGTCTTGGCAGGCATACTACCACTAGACCACCGAGGCATTCTTCGTCTTCTCAAGTAATAAATACATTCTGTTGACGTGTCATTATTAAGCGGGTAGCGGCCGACGAAGACCGATGGGGCGTTAAAGAGGCTTAGTATCGATTTTTATAACAATAACAGATTATAAGTGGTTCTACAGTCTGGTCATATATAACACTATTCGTGCTCCGTGGGTTTACCCGCGTTATACCCATACCACGTGGATTAATTTTGGAATAAAATGCATTACATGTCCATGTACATACATATATCCAACTTTACAGTAAAAGAGGTTATATATCAAACAAAGTGATGTAGGTACATATAACTTATATTACTGTAAAGTTTTAACTACATTCATTTAGTAGTTTTTTTGCGTATAAGAGTAACAAACATGCATCATACATACTTTTATAATATTAAGAAGGATGTAGGATTCATACAATGGAATGCAACTATTACCTTGTAACAAATGAGGATGAACTATGACATTTAGACGATTATTGATGGAAAGATGATTGGTTATGGAGATGAAGGGTCGAAGGAGACGGGGTGTGACCACTCGGGACCATTGACACCTGATATAACTTAACCGATACTAAATTATTAACGTTTGGAAATTTACACGAGGGCCAGCTTTACATTTTAACATTTATTTAATAATTCAACTAGTTCCAAGTATACTTCCGCTTGTCTCAAATAATTGACGTTTTTCGATGGAAAACGCTCGCGAGTGTAACATTGAATTTATTCAGCGGGCAGCGGAAGACCGATGGATTTGCGAAACCAAGATGATCAGAGCCTAGGCAAGAACGAATGAAGATATCTAACTGGACGATTGTCAAGAACGAGCAATTGTTCAGCGACCTCTGGACGTCAATCTTCGGAAAAAATCGTAACTATCAACAGTCAACTGCCAATTTGTAAGTAATCCTGATTAATATTGTTTATCATGTTTATTGGAATGTTTTCTCTGGAGTGCGAGCCTTTTGTAAAACATATTTGCACAGTGTGAAGTGTAATTGTACAACCAATATATTCATAAAGTGAATACTACATTTTTATTTTTTAGAGTTTGTTTGATGCAGTGTGCGATGCAAACAGACACACTCGTGTTTGTATTATTGAATAAATATATTCTACAGTTCAGTGCATATAGGATACGCACTATTTGCACAACTTGACTTTCTTATGTTTCAGAACGTTCATCTATACTAATATTATAAAGAGGTAAAAGTTTTAAGTTTATTTGTTTGTATGTGCGAAGTAATCTCAGGAATTATCAGTCCGATTTGAATAATTCTTTTTATAATAGATAGCCACATTCAACGGGAAGGTTATAGGCTATTTTTCATCACGAAATTCCCCCGGGAACGGGTACAACGTGGGTAAAACCGCAGGGCGCTATTACATATACTGAATGTAGGAAATTACAATATTTGTTTGTAGATAAATATAGGATGTTTGAGCGCTTTGTAAACCACGAATCATCAACACATTGCACTTTTGGAAAATGATTTTCGGGGGTCGAACATATTAAAAAAACAAAATCTACGTAGCGTGATTCAGGTTCCATAATATTGCGTGCTTCAGGTTGCGAATTAAAAGGCGCGCTCCAATAACGCGTGACGTCATCCGGGGAGTCGCGCGGCGGTCCGCTGAGCCGGCTCCAGGCGCTCGTCACTCGGGGATCCTCTAATTGATGACACCTCGTCGCTACCCTTCATCGATAGCCGGCTCGCTAAATAATCACTTAAGATCGTATCTCCCTTTTCCGCTAAAAAGATGAAGTAGGAATAAGATAAAGGCGCGGAGAACAAAAGGCTTGTCCCGCCCGCTCTCCGCGGACTCGCAAGTAATTGATGTTATCTGAAGATATCGACGTTTTTCTCACTAATGAATGCAGGCCGGCGAGGAGCGGAGAGTCCTGCCCATTGTCGGCTACAATGATTTATGTAAGTTAGCTCGCTCGTATCGACAGTTTCCTTTCTTTTCAAAGGGTTGCCATTGTTGGGGCGCGCGGCGCGCGGCTGCCACTCGCGGCGCAATGTTTTAACGTTAGTTGTTCGATCTCACCTATTATTATGGAACCTGTTGTGACTGACCTGTCACCGTGTAACAGCTTTGTATTTACACAGAAATATGTTCACACTCGAATAAGTAAGTTAAATTATACTCGTATACAGGAACCACAAAGTATAGTATCCACAAAGTCTTATAATGTGAGTCCTTGGCCACTCCGTGTCTAGTAGAGGTGGACGAGAGCAATAATCCGATGATATCCTTCAAGTCGACTCGTGTTTGACTCCGACGGGTCCGTGCAGCGGCGGCGAGTCATTAACATAATTTTCTGTTCATTAGCAATTTTTTGTTAAATCCTCGCCGTTTTTTATGATTTCAATAATTAATTCTTGAGATATTTTCTGAGTTCATTATTTTGTTATTTTAATACAGAAAATGCTTTGCTTCGAATTGTTTCAAATTTAATTTTAGGTTTAAACTTTTATATCTAAACTTTTTGAACATAATTTGACTTTAACTTAGTTAAGCAATTTAATGTATGTTAAACATACAAGTACAGTACAGTACAGTACTTTTTGGAGACCATCAAGTGACAACACACGTACTATCGGAACCTTACGTTTCAGGGCGCGTCTGGCGCACATAACATCGCGCACAGAATGCTAATAGCGTGCAATGAGGTTCGATTAGCTTGTTAATAATTAGTCGATGTATTTGGGCCAGTAACGTCCTGTTTCGGGCGGTGGCGCGGGAACTCGGCTGTAACGAAGCGAGTCGAGTGTTTGTTTGTTCTGGCCTCTAATCACTGTAATTAGAGGAGCGACGCTTCCCCGAATAGATTCGAGCCAGCCGCCAGTCTGCACTCACGGCTTCAGGAACTCGAATAAAAGAATATCTTTCCGTTTATATTTCTTACTATCGAATAGGACTCGTCCCCACATAGGGTCTACTTAATTCGAACCATTTTCTATTGACCTGTGGTTACATCCCTCTATTTATTCAGGAGTTTGTCCCTTCTTTCAAGTCAAACATTCAAAGCCACATATGTCAATCGATGTAATCACTACGTAATACTCATTGTATCTGAAAGGGCCGTGTTTGTGTTTGTATGTGTGGAGGTAACCAGCTAAGTGTTTCGAGTACGTAGTAAGTTATTCACGGGAGTCGTTCGGTGGATATCATTCAGCGCGGGTCTCTCTTTATGGCGCAGCGCTATTGACCGAGAAGTAATAACGCTTGCTTTATTTTAAAGTTATTCAATTCGAGTTCGCTACGGGGCTGTAATTCATCAGTATTGAATTCTAAAAGCGTGTTTACTTTACGACTATCCTCATATTTTATTTTATTATTTATGGTCTTTATTTGAGTGACATTATTGAAGCTATTTTGAAAAATATTCACTTATAATTTTAGTCAGCATTTGTTTAGTTTTAATATGGGTACGATTCTACTTTGCAGTCGGATGGTTCTCATGATAGGGAACTTCCAAAATTTATATTGATCAATATGCAGCCACCGACAATATAAATAGTAGATCGACCATGTAACAAGTTGATTAACGTATTGATACACTTTAGAGAACATACTGAATCGCGATCACGGATTTAGATCGCGGATCTCTATCTAGATCGAATGTGCACGAGTTGGCTCACAAAGTGCTTAGAGTAACAATTGAATTAGAAACGTATTCCCTGGAGTCGGCGGGGAGTCGGCGGGGAGTCGGCGGGGAGTCGGCGGGAAGTCGTCGAAGAATGGCTGCATGTCGCGTTTCCGAAGAGGACCGAAAGAGGGCGCCCGGCCCTGGCCGCTTCCGCCCCCGCCGCGCCGCACAATAGAACTTAGACGGGGTTTTTAAATGCGCGCTGTACATTGATACTTGTTTGTGTAGCGCAGTTTAATTGACCGTACCGAGCTGGCCATACCGGCGGCATCACAGGGCTTTATTGTAAATAGACTACTATAGTAGGATTACTATCTAGTTATCTATAGGTATTAATAAATAAATTCCTAATAGCGATATTGTTTAGAAGCTACCGCAGCTTCGACTAATGCGTTGCGGTTTCAGTAATGAGCCCCAACCGCCGTTTGACTCTTGACTGTATTTAATTGTAGCGGTTTCATTAATTCCTTAAATTCAAAATGAATGTTATTTTGTGAAATACAATAATAATCAGCTTTAGGTGACTTAAAATCGACAAACAAGTTTCGACCAGTGTGTGTAATACACATAGTTTTGTTAAAATAGAACGCCGCACTCAATGATAAACAACGTACGTTTAATAAAAGCTTGTTAAATATAAAATGGGTGAATATTTTTGGGCGCGTGTCGAAATTTATGAAGCTATATGAACTAGCGGCAGATATCGCTGGCGACGTGCTCGCGATACGCCGCGCGCTGCGATAACAATATCCGCGAAATGTGCACACACTTCATAACATCACTTCTCTAACGCACCGTAATGTGCCATCCACGGTACTCGAAGCAAAATGAATAACCCATTCACGTCAAAATATATCTTCTATGTGAATAGAAAATAGATACTTACAATTTTACGAGTATTAAAGCGCTTTCTCTTTTTTTGAGTAGGTATGTGGAAAAAATTTACTTAATAAAGTAGCAAGTATATTCACTGAATATAAACAATGAATACAAGAATGGATATGCATTTCCCTGATTGGTCTCGATGTATGAAATGTTCCACACCCCCTTCCCGCAGTCGGTTCACTTGACTTCCTCCTAAAGATTAAACAATATAACTGGAGTGCTCTCACAGAGATTTCTTTTAAACTCTACGTTTGCATTACTTTAGCGCAGTTTTAATGCAAAAATATTCGTCTCGAACTCTCGCAGAGGACAAATTGATTCGCTTCCGATTCCTAGCTGCTCTAGCGACACTCGCTCGGACCCCGCTCCGCTCTACCGACACAAATGATATTCGCACTTTTTGCTCTACATTTTACTATTTCCACCTTTATCAAGCCATTTCCTTTCATCCGTTTTCAAGCATCAACGTTAACCAAAACACGCGTTGTCAAGGGATTAGCTGGTATTAAATGTATCGTCGAGTATGTTAGTTGGGAACATTCCATAAATAGTAGAGTTGAGAGGTTGCCTCAACTAGCAACTATGTGCCGGTGAGAGCGCTCGGGCCGTAACGACGTGAGCGGGGAGGGCGTCGGGTGGACGCATTAACAGGCTCGAATATTAACAAGGTAATCATTTGAATAGGTCAATACTGTCCAAATTATTATAATTACCAGACTGTATCTTTTTCTCTGGAATAAATATGAAACTCCGCAAAAGGTCACGGCCATACGCTACTAAATATACAAAAAGTAATATCCGAAACAAACAATATAAGTAATTAGTTACGCTTATGAATATAAAGTTAAGCACCGAACATTAATAAAAGTTAGTAAAAAGTAATGGGCAGCGCTTGGCCACAGCATCGGCGATGTGCGGCCGCGTCAATAATGAACGGACATTTGTCGTTTTAATTATGTACCGGTGAAATTCACCCGGCTTGTTATTTCCCAGTAGAGCGGCCGAGGGCGGGCGGGCGCGGGGCGGGCGACCAGAGGTAAAGGATTAATGTGGCATATCGTAAATTCAGCATCTTTACGGCCCCGGGAAAAATGAGTCAGTCCACGTTATCGAGAGTGAGAAGCAGAGTAGTGGGGAGTCGTGCGCGGAACTTCTTGTTTGTGATCATAAAAATCAGACCTCCGATAAAGTAGCCAAGAATTATATCCTTTTTGTGCATGTTGACACTAACGACGCAAACTTTAACTTTATCATTAGGAGCGAGGCCCTGAGGCTCCGCGGGCCCCACGTCCGCCCTGGGCTGCCTCTGACTGCGACTCTTACCTGCAACAATAAAAACCATCGTTTACACAAGATCAATGAACATTGAAAACAATATTGACACAAATAGGTCGCGAATGATTGAGTGCCTCAAATTCGATTTTCCATATTGGAGGGCACCTTACGTCGGCTTTATAACGTTGATCCGCGGCAAAGTAGCAATAAAGTGTAACACATCGGAGGAGGGCGCGTAAAAATATTGTATTAGGGCGGGATAACTTTATTACGGAGGATAGCGGAGCATACACGCGGGCGCGCGCGGCCCCGCCCGTCGGCCGCCCGCGAGCCGCGCTCGATCCGCCCGCGACCCGCCGGCCCGCGAGGACCTCGAGCCAGGAGCACACGGGAAATAGGAAGGAATTCTATCAAAAGATCCAATTCCAGTTCTATTCCGGGCATGAATAAATAAAAGCCGAGCCTAAAAGAATACGTAAGAAAGGCTTGCTAATTTTCGGGGACACGAGAAGGCTCAAAGAGGATTTTTTGGAACGATGTGCGTCAAAAGTACATTGTAGTGATGTAGGTTACAAGGCGGGTGCATGTATGCAGGAACCAGGTCGGCGGAGGTCTGCCGTGGTATCGATTTGCGGCGGCGCGCGGCTGCGCGGCCGCGCGTGCATCCGCGCCGCCGCCGCCGTCGCCGCGCGGTGCATCACATCCCACTTGCCTCCGAATCGAACGCATTTGCCGGTCGTCAACTACGAGACATTACCATCACGTACTGAATGCGCTTTGTATGACAAATGTAACAGTTCGACGTCTCTCGAGTTGGGTCGCTCCTCGTTCGTGAAGCTATTTCTCGACACGCCTGCGAGCGACAATTCCCTGCGATCTGGTTATTTGATGAATTCGCAGTTCACGCTCCGCCCGGCACGCTCGCGTCGAGGTTCACTTACGGCTGACACAGACCGTTTTTCCCATGACTGCGTCTACTAGGTACATTTAAGTTATTGTTGTTACATATTAATTGAAACGTACGTTGATGTCATTATTATTTGTTGAAACGGGAACTTACGTACGCGAAGGTTACTGTTGAGTTGTCCCTCAACACGTTTCGGCCACATACGGTGGCCTTCATCAGGAGGTGGGTGAAGCGCTCGCGACAGCGTCTCTCCCCGCACTGCCGGCCGCCGCGGCTCGCGCCTCGCGCGCCGCCGCGCGGAGCGCGCGCGCAGAGAGCTGTTGTTGTGGCTGTTGAGGTGGTTGGGGGGGTTGCGCACGCGTGGGCTCGCGTTGTACCCGTAGTCGCTAACATATTCATGGAGTGGTTTGAGCGCACTACGTTGGAGTCGATCCCGTGCAGGCCGAGACACTGGTGGAGATACGTGGACGACGTATTTGCAATAGTTCACAGAGATTCCGTAACAGAGCTATTAGACACTCTCAATGGTAAACATCCCAAGATATCGTTCACTGTAGAGACGGAGCGGGATGGGGAATTACCTTTTCTGGATGTGTTAGTCAAGCGAGGGACGAATGGACGATTATCACACACTGTATACCGCAAGACAACACATACGGATCGATACTTGAGGGCTGATTCCCACCACCACCCTTCGCACACCGCATCGGTTCCAAGGACGCTAATCAACAGAGCCCTGAGATTATGTGATCCCGAATACCTGGACGCCGAGCTCTATCATGTGCGGGGAGTGCTAGAGAGAAACGGTTACAGCTGGAGACACAGTTTACGTGTTGCAAATACGTCGTGCCGCACCCGGGAGCCCACAGCAGACAGGGCGCTGATGTACCTGCCTTACATAAAAGGTGTTACGGACAAAATCGGACATATGATGCGCCGCAAATACGATATCAAGACCATCTTTCGTCCGGCTACACAACTAAGGCAGTTACTTCGATCGCCGAAGGATAGGGAACCGTTGGGGGTCCCCGGGGTGTACAAGATACCCTGCGAGTGTGGGAAGTTTTATATCGGCGAGACGAAGAGGAATGTATCTACCAGGCTCACCGAACACATTCGTGCGCTGAAGAAGGTGGATATAAACCGGTCAGCGGTGGCTGAACACGCTATAGTTTCGGACACGACTCATTTTATTAGGTTTGACCAGACGCGAATCGTAGCCCGGGAGAAACGCTACGTGTCCCGGAAAATTCGCGAGGCCATAGAAATAAGTCGTTGTCCGAACTTTAACAGAGATAGTGGATGGATGCTGCCTGCGGCCTGGAAACCATGCCTCCAGCTATCTTCGGAGAGGGTCACAAACGGGGTTAGTGGAGACACCGTGAGTTCGTACTGTGTTCGGCCTCAGCATGCAACGGACTCCGGGAGCACGGACAATTCCCGTGAAGGCTCTCTCTCGCCGATACAACGCGAGCCCACGCGTGCGCAACCCCCCCAACCACCTCAACAGCCACAACAACAGCTCTCTGCGCGCGCGCTCCGCGCGGCGGCGCGCGAGGCGCGAGCCGCGGCGGCCGGCAGTGCGGGGAGAGACGCTGTCGCGAGCGCTTCACCCACCTCCTGATGAAGGCCACCGTATGTGGCCGAAACGTGTTGAGGGACAACTCAACAGTAACCTTCGCGTACGTAAGTTCCCGTTTCAACAAATAATATTGTTGTTACAACTTCAATAATACAATATTTTTACGCGCCCTCCTCCGATGTGTTACACGTTTCCTATGTTAATGAATTTTCATCTGTTTCCTATCCATACTCATATTTATAAAGAGACTATCTGTACCCTGCGGTTTCACCCGCCGAAAAACATTTAAAAACCAAAATCAGCTAAATCGGCCCAGCCGTTCTCGAGTATTAGTGAGATAAATTAATAAGTACATAATAAAAATATGCAATGGTCGGGATTCCAGCATCATAAACTATGTGATACGAAAATAAGTCATGCATTAAGAAATTACTATACGAAATAATGTCATTTATAGTCAATATTGTCATTCATTTTTATTTTCTATAATTTTGTTTGTTTGTTTGTATGTTCGAGGTAATCTCAGGAATTATCAGTCCGATTTGAATAATTATTTTTGTAATAGATAGCCACATTCAACGGGAAGGTTATAGGCTATTTTTCATCCCGAAATTCCCACGGGAACGGGTACAACGCGGGTAAAACCGCGGGGCGCTGCTAGTCAATAATAAAATAAAATCTGTTTATAGATGCCAAAGTAAAACGAATGTTATGGAAGAGCGGGTTCTCCTGGCACAGGTGATTTTTACCTAAAAGGAGATCCCAACAACTTTATTTAAGAATTCAATGTATACGGTTTTGATGACTAAATGTATCATTTATTTATTATGATTATTATAAACGAACCACGGTTGATTTTTATATAGATAGAAGATAGATAAAATTGGTAATTTTGTATGTTCTAGCTAATCTCGTGAATTACCAGTCCAGTTTGAATAATTCTTTTTTTGTAATAGATTTCATTCATTTCATTCAGACATTCAACGGACTATTTTTCATCCTGAAATTCCCATGGGAACAGGCACAACGCGGGTAAAACCGCGGGCCGCTGCTAGTTTAAGATTAACTTAAATTATACGAGTACTGGCAGCGCCCCGCGGTTTTACCCGCATTGTGCCCGTTCCCGTGGGAATTTCGGGAATTTTTTTACATAAAAACCTTCCTCTTGAATCACTCTACCTATTACAAAAAACCGCATCAAAATCCGTTGCGTAATTTTAAAGATTTAAGCATACAGACAAACAGACGCGACTTTGTTTTATACGATGTGTAGTGATATTATCATTATGTGTACTATGAATATTAAGACGACGTGTGAACACGCTCATCGCGTTTGTGAGGGGTGAGGTATCTTCCCCCCGCACTTTATGTTCGCGGACCTGTCACTTTTATAAATTTATGTCACTGGAAATCTAATAAGGGTCCCCGTACACTTGATCGGCTATCGGTATTGTCTTTTACAGATACCAATTTATTTTTCATCAGTATGAATGAGTTGACGTGTTATCGGTAATATCGGTATTGTTATCTTAGCGCAGTCGGGGCAGACATTTAAATTAAAAAAAATCCAGGGAGCGATTTATTTTTTAAACGTCAGGGGGGGGGTGGTTGGGAGTATAAATCTCGATTTTCGAACTAATCCCGGTAGAGGGTTCGCCGCCATCTTGTTTTAAAGTTAAATTTTTTCGTAAAATTTAATAAAATTTTTACGCTAGGATAAACTTGGTAGTATAACACTGCAAATATTGATCCTAGCGTAAAAATGATAATGGCCAAACTTGTGGAAAATTAAATTTCCAACAACTTTCGGTAGGACCATTTTTGCTCTAAAGTTGAAAATTAACGAGTTATTTCAGAAAAACTAAAAAAATTAACTTTTAAACAAGATGGCGGCGAACCCTCTGGTTCGTCTTCTTGTTCATCTTGTTTTAATTTTAATTCATTGAATTTGTTCAGAAGGCATTGTATTTGTTGAGAATTCTGCATTACTATACCATGTTTCAAAATCCCAGATCAATTATGTAAACAAAGTTATGTCAAGATTTGACACTGTCAATGTAGGAGGTCAGATGTGTCGAACCTTCGGGTAATTTCATTTAAAAATATTGTTGCCCAGCAGTGGGACAAACCTGTTTTCCTTGGTCACGGTATCACGCGTGAATGGCTGGACCGATTTCATTAATTCTTTTTTTGTTGTATTTGTTATTATTAGGAGAAGGTTCTTACGGAAAAAAATATTAAGAAAATCTCTCAGAAATATTGAAAAATATACATTTAATTTTGCATATTTAAAAAAACACGCGTAACGAATGTCAATGTCATTCACTAAGGCGGTACGAAGTTCGCCGGGTCAGCTACACGGATTTTATGTGCGCCGGACTTTTTGCGCGTTGTGTGCGTTACTGCATATAATTACATAGGTTCTATTTTCACAGACTAAAAAGTGCGTCACGGATAGTCTGTCGTCTGCGCTGCACCTAAGATATTATTTGCGATGTTCGTACAGAGCGAGCGTGCGCGACGAAGCAGTACGTGTCTACTCCCAACAAGGCCCCGCGGCCGACTGAGTGACTAGAGCACCGTCAACGCGAGCGCTATAATTATGTTTTATTTCATTGAATAAACTAACTTCAATTTAGAGAAAAACCATCTGTACTACCATATGGGATTTGATGTAAGGTTTATGAAAATATAAATTGTGTACTTGTTTTTTCTTTACAATCGCCGTGAAACTGTAAAATTTCAATAAAATGTCGATTTTTTACGATTTTCACGATTTTTTTCTATCGAGGCAAATCACTCTAATCGTGTTTCGAAGTGTATAACAATACAAAGCATATTTTTACCTTTACGACAGTAGGAATATCATTCCATAGATTTTAGCGGTTGATATCCAAAAACTGTTTCTAACACAACTCTTTCGCGATGTTTTACGCTTCTGGTCTTACCACTTCGTCTTAACGTAATTGTAATAATCTAATTCCCAATACATGACACGTGAGGTGTCAAAAAGTGGATCGGTTGGCGGTACGTCGGGGCGCGGGCGGCGCGACGGTATTCAAATGACTATTGTATTACACGGAGGAAATTAAAGTGTTATTGCCGATTTGAATACGATGTCGGGAGGGTTTGATGGGAGGCCTGGGCGCGGCCGCGCAGAGGCTGTCCTGTGTGTTGTACAGGCAATTACTATGACTCAGACATGGCTAAAAAACGCGTGATATGTCTAATAGCATGTGCAATGTACTGTGTTTGAGCGCGTTCATTAAGAGGCTGATGGTACGAGATGAGATCGCGGCCGGCGCCGTGCTCGCTCATTGTCCGCGATGTGTCGCCGAATGCCGCCCGGCGACCCGGCAACCCGGCGCGGCGCGGGGTTGTGGCGTTACTTCTTTCACTACTTATTATTTATGCACGAGGAGGTCTCTCTAACGATCCCGTTAACAAATAAACTTTAATTTCGCACAACTTCGAGACGGTTCGAATTAAATTAGTGTTCCAAAGCCGAATTTTGAGTCGTTTTTGTGAATATGTTTAGAGTTTGCGATGCGCGCACACTGCGGCCGCGGAGAATACTAAATGTATCAGCAAACAACGCTCAAGCACGGAGCAGAGTTCAGCTCAGGTTCGTTTTATTTGAAGAGCCTGTAATGATGTTGATACGATGCTAGGTTTTAGATGGACTCTTTGTGAGTAAGCAATAAATAACAATAAGAAATAAGCATTCAAATTTGGAACAGCTTACTTTAATATAAATAATTAAGTTAATATAAATAAACAAAACATTCTGTACAAGTTTTCGTATCAACCTTTTCTTGTCATTTAATCCGTGGAAATCTAATATTGACATTTTCCCGAAGCGAATGCGGGATGGTTCTGATTAATTCGGTGATATCATTGTCGGGGTCGGATTCAACAGATTATTTAATTTAAAGCTCGAGATTACGTCACGACGTCACATCGATACCGCGCCGTTGTGTCCATTGGATTTATAATTTCGATACAAATTGCAATTCCGTTGGCAGCTTTGTGGCGCTCTTTGGAAGTTGGTAACTAGTTATTGGTTCTGCGGAGTTACGGTCCGCGCCGGCAACAACTGCTTCGTTATGTTACCTGCTGACTCTTTGTGCTATAATGTATCGCAAAGAAGGAATACGTGCAGCACGAGTAAAGTAAATGGAAGCACGAACTAAACACTTCGGTCTTCCCAGTTGTAAAGTACTTGCCAGAAACTAACATATCGATGTGTGGAGGAGAGTTTATGGTGCATACCAGTATGGTCTGCAAAATCAAAATAAACTTTACGTATATGTGAAGGTACTGGCCGAACAAGTAAAATCTGCAGTAGAGGCTGGTTCCTATCGTATCCTTTTTAATAGTCCAACATTTTACACTTCCGAATGCTGCATGCAAATATATCGAAATCGTTTATCCTACTTTTCACTAATTCATTTTTCTCTAACTCCAGAGTACTTCGCTGCCAAATTACTTGAATCCATTTACCGCCGTGATTACATCAAATCCGGTTCAGTGAGCGAAAGGTCTTTGTCCTGGACTGTAATCTCCTGCTGGAAACCAATTTCGCTTCATTTTTATATTATTAAATCTGTAATCTGCAATATTAAGTAATAAATAACCAAATAACTTAATGGAGGTCTGTTGTTAGATTTTTATTATTGTTGGTCGCAGTTGTCGTGCAGAGCACGGTGTTAAGGAACGGAAGCAACTTGGAGTTAAAATATTGGCCGGCGAAGGAATGCCTTGAAGAAAGCAAATACCAAATTAAACTCACGAAATAGAGTGTCAGCTGGCGGGTGTCGGCCGGGTGCCGGGTACCGGGTGCCGGGCGCCGGCGCCGGGTGACCCGTTGATTAACTCTGTGACGGCCATCAGTAATGAGTTCCGGCCGCCCGGACCCGAACCGACGCATTCATTATTCAAATTTCATAATTTGAATGCTCATAAAATATGAGCGCGACACGATATCGAATTCACAAACTAACGGAAGCAGTTTACTGTCGGCTTTAAATTTTCATGCACAATTACAACGACGTGTTCAAACCGGCGAATCAAACATGTCGCCGCCGCTGCGCGCCGCTCGCTCCCGCGCCGCCCGCTCCCGCGCCGCCCGCCGCCCGCGCGGTGCGGTGACATTTTAATCAAACCTCACGCTGCCCGCCGACATTCTCTAACGTTGTTTCCATATCAGCCCCCAATATTTGAACATAGAAACGTTTCATTGCTCATTTACCGAATTGAGAGTTATTTTACGACGCCCGGCGAAATGGCCGCGCACCTCTTACGTCTAATCTTTATGTCCGCGTAAAACGAAACACTAAATGCGCGTCTTGAATTAATGCGGAGCGATTTGAAGGGTTTCTGGAGAGAGACGACGAGAGACGTGACTGCTGCGGCGGCGAAGATCAGCACGCTGCACCCCACGCGGGCCGCAGCGCAGGCCGGCTCACCGCGGCGCGGGGCTGCCCGCGGAGCGCCGCTGAGCGATCGCGATCAACATCGATATAATAGATAAAAATAAACTCTCGGCATAAATATATGATCGGATTATGCGAACGATTCTAAACGTTTGATACGGGCCGTGCCGAGAGTACCCGGAATAAATTCCCTTATACAAATTACACGATTACGCGATTTGATTACATTATTTTTTTATTGAAAGCCCACATTTATTACGAAGAGAAAATAAATACTCAATCCTTGAAGCAATATTTTATCATAATATTACAAGTGAATTCACGCTTGACGGATTGATCCCGCCCCAGGCCCCGGGGCCCCGGGCTCCCGGGCCCCGGCCTGAGCCGACGACTTGACCTTTTTGTATTTCAAATATAACGTTACATCAACTCGACACACTTAGGGCTCGCGCTAATCAGATGATATCACTTAGTTCTAGAATGTGACCTCTCACAATTTGCCTAATGTAAACGACGACAATTTTTTTTTTATCTCATCTCGTTTTGCTGTCGTTATTTCGATTGTGATGTAATATATGTAGTACAAAAGCAATTCAAATCATAGCGTATTTATTAGTGCTCGATAATGGGATAATGAAGCCATCGACTATAATGGTTGTGTTGCCTGGGTTGCGATATCCATATTGTGCAAACTGTGCCCCCTGACGCCGCCGGCCCGATCGGGCGGCGGCACCGCCGCGGCCGCGACCGGCACCGCGCCGCGCCGCACCACGCCGCTGCACCTCATCACAGTAAGATGACTCCGTTGTCTCATAAAACACAATGAATAGCCGCCGCCCGCCCTAGCTCACAGCACAACGTTCATTTTTAATCAACTTCCAGATTGCTTCGTGACATATTTTTGGTAAAGTTGGTTACACTCATGTCGGATCGGATACGACCCTCGAGTGAAACTTTTAATGTTGAATTTTGATGAAAATTGTCTGCACAATGTCGCGTGGTACTTGTTTAGTTTCATGAGAGTTTCAGACGGGATGCGTTATTGTTTTTATAACTGGCGTGTTCTGTGACTCCGTCCGCGCCCGCCTCGTTCACGTGGTTTGTTCTATTTGTTCACTCAATATTCTGGCGTTTTGTGGTTTTTTGATGCTTCTAGTCATGCACATATTTGAATATTATTTATAAATGTGCAGTACTGATTAAGTTTTTTGTATTTTTTGGGTAAATACAAGCTATTTACAGCAAAAATAAATGTTTAGTGTACGATGCCGTTGTTTTTCGGACACAGTGAGTAACCGCGCGGAGTACTGAGCCCACCCCGAAGCGCGCCGCCTCACCTACTGGACTCATCGTGTTGTAAGCGCCGCCCGTCTAGTTAGCTTATTCAAAACTTAATTTTTCTTTGTAAATTATACTACATATACATACAAATATATATAAATATACAAATGTCTTGTACAATTTTTGCGTTACTTAAACTTTTCTTGACTCCTGCAGAACTTTTTGCGATTTCTTTTCAAAGAAAATTATTTTAAAGCTGTAGGTGTCTGTAGCTTTCAAGTACTTTTATTGGGAGCTAAGCCTTACATTAAATAAACACCCGGCACCGAGAAAGTATTTGTTTGATTTATATGAGAAGCCATTTTAAATGGGTGAAACGAATGGTTCCGGGTATCTCGCGCGTCACCGCGGGCGAGACAAATGACTCGGAAATATCGCGCGCGATGGATGTACTCGATGAACAACTACCCATCACGTCATCACTCCGCGCCTCATGTCGTTTTATAACTTCTAACTTTGTTTCAAGCTACGGATTCTTAGCGATCGGTTCAAGGTAGTGCTAATAGAAGGACTTTTTAGGCTACGAACGCACGGACGCACGCACACAGGCAAGCGGCTTTCTTGTCGCTTGTGCGTTCGTAGCCGTAGCGTAGTTCAGAGCGCTTGGCAACACTACCGCCTGACACGTTCCGAGATACTCATATGTATGAAAAACGTATCATATATAGGATGTATTCCGTTATCTAAAACAATACATGTATCGTTAATAAAAGGAAAAATATTCCGTTTCGTGGCACAACATTTGCAGAAATAAAAAATATATTTGTTCTCATATTTAGTAAACGATATGCTGATAGTATTATATGCGTAGGCGAGGAGAATGGGCCCGGCGCGTGATGGCCGATAGAGCGTTTCACTCACCACCGACCAGCATGTTCTATTATAGTAGTATTATGCTGATGTAATTGGGTCGCAAATATTTGTATCGTAAACACTAGCCTATTGTCTCAGGGCTCGGGGAGATTTCCCCGGAGGAGCCGCGCTCTTCCGGGAGAGAAATGATCGTTAGATGTTGGATGAGCTATATTTAGTGAGGCTCCTATTATAACGTAGTTACATTATGCCTCTGATAGTAGAAGGCTCTGTTTGTTGGCATAATTTCAAATCAATACCCTTTGTACTGGGATTGAAACTAAGTAAACATTACGCCCGCGATCCGGTTCACTTGAACGGAAGCCGAACGCTTCTAGACTTCCTTCGAATCCTTTAAACCCGCGTTGTTTTGTTTTAAATTGAAGCTGGGGCAAAAATATTTTGCGAATTTAAAACAGTTTCATGAATAACAGAAAGAATGCGATCCAATATCGGACGTAGTACAAAGCATTGCCATATTGGAAGTGGGTCCGGCGGCGGCTCGTCGGATGGTTCATATATTATTCAGGCGCTGCCGCGGACCGGCATCCTCACTTACAGCAGCCGCCGCCGCGCGCTCCACATGTTAACCACTCGCATGCCAATAACCGATGCGACGCAGTTTTGCCGTCAGTCGGTAGCAATTGGCGGCGAACGCAGACAGGTGTATAAAGTTAACGTTTTGTTGAACCAGTTTTTTAGAAATTGAATTAGTGCAAGTCTCGGAGGGCGCCGATGAGCGTGTCGTCGCCGCGGCCACCGGCTCGGCCCAGCTCTGCCCGACCCCGTGTGTGCAGACAGACATATTACACTTCAAATTGTATTAGGTCGTTGAAATATTCAGATCAGCTTCTCGAGTAGCCCGCGGCCGGCGCGGCGCGGCACGCTCTGGTGTTTGTTCGATAAACAACTTTATATTGCACTCTATTTTGGTATTTACTAATCGTATTGCGCGGAATAAATATGAATGGTTATGTAAAAGTATTTCTAAGCAACATTAACTTGCGAAGAGATATTGAGTCCGGTCGGCGTTGAGGAGCGCCGTAATGACGTGATTCACGCTGACTCCCGATTCCCGACTCCCGGAGAACATAAACAAGCGAGCTATGATTGTGATTATGCAATCAGCAATCAAACTCTATCGCAACTAATGCCGCTTCCTGTAGCCGCGCCGGCTGCCGGCGGACGTAGCGCGGCGGAGCGCCCTCGGGCCCGCCGACACACAATATATTAAAGTCATCCAATCTGAGTGGCAAACTCAGATTCCGATCGAAATAATAAAAACGTTTGTGAAATGGAGTGAAAACTCGAATCACCGGAATGCGCAAACATCTACTATCTGGCTCTATCGCGAAACAAACTCTACGGCGTCACAATAGAGTACGGTTTAGCAGCGCACGCTTGGGGCAAGCGGCCGGGAGGAGGCAATTCGTTCCACATTAGAAAGGGCGAAGGGCTTTTTATATTAATTGCAGACGCCATTACAAGGTCATCGAGCGGGACCTTCCTAATGTATGGAAATTATTCCGCTGCTAGTTCCGGGCTGGACTCCTCGGCGTGACGACGTACCTCCCCCCCCCGCTCCCCCCGCGCCCCTCGGACGCTACTCCTCTCGTACCTGAACCATCTATTAATCATCTCCTCAGTTCATAAATCCAACAACTCGAACTAAACAAATATAAACTTTCTCAAATCCAAAGTTTCAGCAAATAAATGTTTTGAACGAATTAGAAGAGAGTTTTGGAAAATATGCGAGCAATTAGAGACAGGCTAATTATTGGGAGTGGGAGATCGAGATAAGGCGCGGCGCACACGCGCGGCGATCAGCGGCTCGCGGAACGACTTAGGCCCTTCGCACATGGAGCTACTCAAAAAGAATTATTCACAAACTTAAATTACTAACGAGTTGCCTGAGCGTCACATCCCATACATGTTCTATGGAGGTTCGCACACGACGCGACTAGTTACTAACTGGTCATTAACGCGTTAGCAACCGATCACGCGCGACGCGTGGTACCGGTCTCCACGCTACTGGTTTCCCAAGTTTCTTTGTTTTTTGTGATAAAAATGAACGAGCAAACATTAAATATTCAATTTGTTTTTTTTTTCACGCAGCTCTCGTGCTGCAACTGATAATCTGCAGTTAACATTAATTCGAATATACGGATGAACCCAAAACCTGCGAATATTCCTTCGACGTCTTTTATAATAATAGTATAATACAATATCGTCGTCGTCCTCGCTCGATCCAGTTGACATGTTTACCACTTGTTAACCGTGTGCTTTTGTAAACAGAAATAACAGAAGTGACTGAAACCTTACAACTTGAGTAGCGTCGTGTGCGAGATACAATTTGTAACTGGTTTGTAATCGTAATTACTGATTAGTTCAGTCATTTTTGAGTAGCTCCATGTGCTCCATGTGAGCTTTACTCAAAAACCCGCATAAATTAGCAATTAGCAACGCCCAACAGAGATTAATAATAAATTATTGTTACGTCTTCCTGAACGAATGTGTTATTATTTTTATTTATGTAAATGAAAAACTAGCTACATCCAAGTTAGTGGTTTTATAAGTAGTAGTAGTAGCTTATAAATTGAACTCTACAGAAACTTTTCAACGGAAGACAATCGAAGTTGTAGTTGTAATTACACGCCGACACAATACAGTACCGCAGCTATTCATGAGGAAAGTTTGTGAGGTCGGTCGGAATCACGCGGCGACGGTCGTTAGTTGACGAGCTAGCGCCGAGGGCCGGCCGGATCGGGCCGGATCATCTGATAGTTACGAGGCGTGTGCGTCGCATGTCTACACCGAGCTTTACTCACAATGACACTAAGACGAAAAGTTAAGCTATTAAGAAGTCATATTTCCACGAAGAAATTGATGTAGTGCGTACTAAAATAAACAAATAATTATTTTTAAGAGTTATGAGTTGATACTAAGAGGTATACGCGCTTGTTCATTGATAATTAAACTAATTAATTTTGTTAATTGATAGGTTTATTAAACCGGGATTTTAGTAATCATCCTGCCGCAAATGTCTTTGTGTTATAATTAATAATTAGTAATTGAACAGATCAAGTTTAGTGTCGACTGAGCTTGGCGCGAGTAACCCGGCCCAAAGCATAAGATTATGAGCAAGGCTGGTTTGATGTGATCAGTAGCGGCCTGTCCCTGTAATCGATCTCTACCAACAGTATAATGTAGCCCATCAAGTAGTGTTGTTTCTATTAAACAATAAATATCCATTATTTTTCCAGATGCCTAACATTTTGATATACTCGTATATACGTACAAACTATGCCGAGGCTTAATCTGTTATCTGAGATCGACGGTAGGCATATGTTATCGGGACCAGCCAATATAAGTGAGCTCGGAAATGTTTGGTGACGTCATTGGTCACCTGCGATCACAGTGCACATAACCACCACTGAACCATTGTTTTTACATTTTTACTTCTTGACATAATTCGCTTTGAAAAATGTTCGCGAGTTCTGATATTCCGAAGGTATCATCGTCTTGATAAATCCGATTGTCTCCGCTGCTGACCGTCTCTGTGGTGAGCTTTTATTCACTTTCCGAAGGAAGAAACTCTCCAACGTAAAAGTAAAAGCGGTAGAAATGGAAAATAACAAAGAACAAAATACAGTAAACTATAACTTAAAGTTAGCAGACGTTCAAGTAGACGCTTACCCTGGTATTAGGGAGTAAGACGCGCGGTGCGGCTACGAAATATTCAAGGTAATAAACAAGTTGGCGCTGAGAGCTCCACAACTGAGAGCGCGAGCTTAACAACAATTGCGCTTTAAAAGAAACAAAGAAATAGCTTCACGTGTTTTGAGAACTAATGGCGTCGGAGAAATGGAACGGTTGTTTTATTGAATTTAATAAATAATGGGAAACAAAGAGTTGTGGCACTCCTTGAACTGGAGGCTGCGTGTGGCTGCGCCGCTCGTTGGTGTTCGCTTCAGCTGCGCGTTCACTGAACGACTATTTCAATATATCTCTGATGTTTGCTGTTGCTCAACAAATTGAAGTAACACATTTCATCAAGAGAAGGTAATTAACAAATTCCGATAGGTAACAACTTTCCGGAATCATAATTTCCATCGACCCACTTCAGGCGGAAACTTTTGGAACCATCGACAAGAAATATAATTTTAAATTCACAAAAAATGTTAACGTTCGATATTTGAATCATTAATAAAAGTTAAGAAAAAGTTTTTTGTGTTAGAATCCATTAGCATTATTGAGAAGTCGGCGTGATGTCACGTGCCCCCGCCGCCGCCCCCGCCCCCGCCCCGCGCTCACTCCGCACCGGAGTGGCCATTTATTACATCTTACGCATTACCATCGATCCGGATATTATTGGTAAGAAAAAACAAACAACAACGGCTTTCGACGGCACGTAAACACTTCTTCATACCTCGCTCCTACGACAAATACCCTTTATCATTTGCCAAACGAATATCCATCTTGTCATCCCGCGATAAAACATGAAACGGATTGATGACCGTGGGCGGTTACGACCGTTCGATCTCGAACCGGGATTTTATTTAAGGGAACCACTTGAGCGGCGAGTATTTGCATAAGTTTGTTTATTAATTTTGGCTGTTCTTTGTCAGTTAACGTGTTGACTGGCACTTAACTAGTTATCATCAGTTTATTCAGCGAGATTGAATGCAAACAGAGCGCAGACGGGCGTCGGCTCCAGTGTGGAGCTCGCACGAGGCGGTCGTCGACCTGACGGCCGCCGCCGCGCCGCGGAGGTGCACGCCGGTCGCCGAGGCGGCAGAGTGGAGGGACTTCACGTGAGGCGCGAGCCGGCGGCGGGCGCGGGCGGGGGCTGGCAATGAAGCACATGAGGCAAAGAACAACAGTTTGACGAGTCCTAGAGGCCCCCGGGACCTCCCGCACCTCGCACCCGACTAAAGTGACCCGCATTACTACTCCCGCCACAGACTATAAAACAAATTGAGATTTTATATACTGGGCCGCTATCACTACCTTGTAAACTGCCTTCTCTCGAAGGTGGAGTAGACCCAAAGCGTGCCAAGTTTTGTTTTAAAAGAAAAACAATAGAAGTTTACTTTACGTTTTAAAAGCTTTATAGTAATGTCAGCTGACTATTTCTTATGTAAAGTATCTGTACAAACACGATAAAAGCTGCAGCGCTGCGCAAAGCTATGATTAATCAGAACATCGTCAACAGTTGCTCGTTAAAAGTTCGTGCTTAAAACTTGTACCTGGATGGGGAGGCGCGGGGTGGGGCAGGCCGGCCCGGTCCGGCGCCGGACCGGACCCGGCGCGGCCGCGCAAGCAGAACGTTACACGCTTTACATTTCAAACGGGCGTTTAATTGCCGGCTTCGTGTGTCACACGCCCGCCGCGCGCCCCGTTAAACAGAAAATAGGAAATTGTATTTATCAGCGCGGGTTCTGCGAACAGGCAATTATAGCCTTTTATCTAAAATGCTGGTTTAAAAATATTTGCTTTTAATTGAAAACCCATTTGCGTCCGCTAGTGTCGTGTGCCACCGCCATTATGACCGCCGGCCTGTTAGTGCGGCGGACACAACGCGCGGCTCACTGTAACACATGATTTATTGACAAAGTTGACTCAACTGTAAATCAATGCGCAACGGATTTAATAGTCATTCGTAGAGGCAGTTCTTCAACGTGAAATAAAAGTTAAATATGACCGTAAAACATAATGATAGGCAAATAAATTGTAACAATTCATGAGTGGAGATATCCGCGGTTATGGGACCTCACAATGATGAAGAAGTATTCTCGCGGCAGAACAAACAGCGGCGGCGGATTCATGCGTGCGCGATGTGGGTCGAGTGGGAAATAATTGACTCTCCCTACAATTGTCAGTTTGCATTCCCCCTACGGAAAAATTTAATGAGAAAATGTATTATGTAGCGAACTCGAGTCTGACGGGCCGCGCTCGTCAGCAACTGATTTATACAAGACAAGACGCGATCGCGCGCTGTCACGTTTACATTACGACATTACACTCTCGGCTCTACGCTACGCATCGGGATCTATTTATATTATTTGTTCTATGTACAGAGAAAAGGTATCACTACATTTAATGAATTTTGAGGTACTTGAAGTTGAATGTAAAAAGTTGTAGATTATTATTATAATGCTAGCAACTACGAAATCTCTGAGTACGGTTACGACCTAATTGGAGCAAAGTTAAGCGGCCGAGATAGAGTTCTATACTCAGGCTACCTTTCTCGATGTTGAATTCGTTCGCCACGCTCGCCGCCCGCCCCGCTCCGCTCGACGCTCGAGCGGGTAAACCGAGTTATTCGGTAAATCGGTACACATCTTGCACTAGCACCGCACTATTCCATTCTATTTTGCATTTCAAACGTCAAATGTCATCGGATCAATGATGTCATCGAAGAGGCGATAGCGAAGATTCTGTTGAGACGTGAATAGTGTGCGGAGAATGGTTCCCGAGCGGGGCGTGCGGGCGCTTCCAGGAGCGCCGGCTGGGCCCTTTGGTGACCGGGGCCGCGGTGCGATTCAACCACTGCCATTTATCAATTCAAATGGCATTCAATCAAAATGTATAGTTAATATTTATAGAAGAATGACATAATATGTAAATAAAATAAATATTGATGCGCATATCTCTCGTCTCAATTATGTGCTCAGTAATTGACTATCCTTTTAAGTTTTTCTAAATGTTGCCATATAAAAAATAAACATGTCCAATGTGTATTTTATTAAAAGAAAATATTTAAACGTTTCGTTTGATATAAAAAGTAACGCGGCCACAACAGCGTGGAGAGAAATATAAAAATATATATTAAATACCTATTGTGTGTGCAAGTGTACATGTTTCCGTACGGGTAAATATCGTACCCGGACGGTTTCCGTACCGAACATATGCTAGCGTAATTCGTTCTCTTTCTACGTCAGAGGAGAGAAAGAGACGCAGTATAAATAAAAACTAATAGCAAAGCGTATGTTCACCGCAACTTATTCAGTAATCTTTATAAACGACGTGCGTGCTACCAGAATTGCCGTTTTGCCGGATTTTCTCCAAAAATAAGGCTTGTTTCCACTAAGAATGAATCGGATGGCTTTTAGTTTCTAATGATTAACCATGATAATTAGTAAATAAATAATCAACTTTGCTATTAAAATAATAAAAGATTAATAATATTTTTGGAAAATAAAATCGACAAAATGAGGCGTTTAATCACGTGACATTAAACACCAATCAGAGAAGCGTGACGTCACATTTCGGATAAAACTACGATGTATAGTAGATTTCTAATTTTTTGGCAATTCATGTTAACAAACCTTTGATTTTACGAAATTCACGTATTTATCTTAAACTACACACTCAATAGTTTGCCACACACTATACACTTTTTCCTAAGTTCTAAACACGGAATTCATGAATTTTATTAATTTTCAACATCATATTTTAACAAAAAGAAAAAAAGTGAGGTTGTGAAAATACAGATAGTAAAATGCTATTTTTTTGACTATGGCTATAGTGATGAGCAAAGCAAGCAAAAAAATATAACAGAGTATGAAATCAACTAAGTGATTGAACTTTTTCTACTCACAAAAAGGCAAATTAAAATCAATCATCGTATTACTTTGAAAACTCACGACATTATTTTTAATTTAATATACTAGCAACGTACGTTAATATACTAGCGCTAAAGCGATTATATTTTTGTTGTATGTTCAGTTTTGAGATAATTAAGCGGTATTGCCACTGTCGGTTAACTAAGAACTGTCATTATGCTGGCAAGACAGGCCGATACCTAGTCAGCCGCCATGCTTCGTTCGTCATTCGTCTCGTTTGCTTGATGTCGTACGTTACGGGTGCTCCTCTATGTTCGATTTCCTTAACAACTTGGCTTTCCCTCTGGACTTCGATTTGTTTAGTGATTTGGTGTGTTATTTATTAGTAGGATAGGATGGGATAGGATAGTAGGATATTATACGACTGACAGCAATTCGCGGTTTTTTATCAGCGTTGTATCTGCGTGATTAAAAGAAAAACTTAAAAACCCAACTGATTAACTTAATTAATGTAGGTATAAACCCATGAACAGATACTATGTCAGCCATTAAGCAACTTCTGAATTAATATCAGTCATATTTTAATATAGAATATTAACTATCACTGCTATAAAAATAATTATGAACTCCTACCTCCGTGGCTAATGTATCAATCTTTACCTCTATATTATCTTTGTTCAGAAAATCGGCCATATTTATTTGTACATACGTCTCGCCAATGCGAAAGAAATCGACTATACATTGTGGAATTAGTTGATAATGACTTTCTTCGTATTTTTTTATTGTTTGGAACGTATATGAATAATTTGTCGTTGTACTTTTACATTGGGGCACTATACAGTATTAATAATATGAGATATTCATTATTTATTAAAAAACACAATTGACTTTCATACACAAACACGGCTGTTCTGCGGAATGTGACGTCATTCAAGACGGCATGACAGTCTTGGCCTTTTTCGCGGTCAATTTCAATTTCATTTCTTAAAACTCAAAATACTAACGTAAAAAAACTATTTTTCTTAAAATAATATATTTTTGGGGTGAAATAGATGCTAAGCTATAGTTTTAAACTAATTTCCAAATTTTGTCAACTAGCCTATTACACGAGACTGAGCTGGAATCATTTACTCGCCTGATGTGGAACAACGAGCGCGACAATGATCGAGTTTCGATCATTGTCGAGACCCGTGTCGAATCATCTTTTCCGATTAGAAGCGATTTATTCCATGTTGTGTTTTTCTAAAGCGATGTCCACAACGTTACATTCGTGAAACATTTCCTTTGCATCGACTGTTTTGCGTTTTGTTGTTCATTTTATATTTAAAAGTTGTTTAAAATAAATTGTGCAGTTTAGAATAGCAGTTCCTGGATGTTCTCCTTAGCTAGTTTCGTATTGCTTTCCCAATGGCTGAAGTTGGTACATTTGCATTGTAAATGTTTGCCGCACATTTTAAAACTTATATTACTTTAATGCGTACGTAATCTTGTTTAGTGTGTTGTGTGGTGTGCAAGTATTGTTGTAGAGTCGCGCGACGCGGGTCCCGGGTTGTTAGTTCATATGTTCTAGTCATACCCAGTTTTAAGAAAAGCATCAAATTGATACAAAGAATCTTCATTTAATTCTTCTCATTATTAAAACAATTTATTAATTTATCCGAAGCCGTTATAACTAAATAAATAGGGTTCACTCACAATGGAACCTGGTTTACTTACGGCTGGATGTAATCGCTTTTAGTTGAGAAAACAAATTAGTTTTAGTTAATTGATTTACACAAGAACACAGAAATTGAACCCAAGACGTTTACAATCGGTTGAAGTTATTAAATATCGCAGTTCGTTCGTAAATGCGATGTAGATGTTTGTCGAGACTGAAGCCGCAGTCTTAGAGTGCTCAATATTTGTATGGAATATATATATTATATGTATGGAATATTATGATGCAGCAAATGAACAAAGATTGGTTTCATATTACGTTGAGTTTATACAATTTAATTTTAATAATTTCAGTTAAGATTTTTCTTGGTTACTCAGGCAACTTATGTCAAGATTCATATTTTTTAAGACTCGTTATTCAATTCAATTAAAATTCTATTACGATTTAAACAATGGTTTCCAAAGCTTTACTTCGTTATCTACAAACGGTGAAACTTACAAAGTGTTGTTAGCGAGACCTTACCTGCAACAAAACATCACGCTCATTAAAAATTTCATTTGTTATTGAAATAAACTCGATTCGAGCAAAAATTCAAGTCTGAAAGTAGCTTAAAAATCACAAAGATAAAGCCGGCGGCGCGGCGCGGCGCGTCGCGGGGTCCTCATAGTTGAAAATGTAAAACAAACAGAAGTTGGTCAGGAGCCCCACGCGGCGCCGCCGCCGCCACTTCACAATTATATTTATCACTACTACCGACACACGCAGCTGCTCGCCCAACCTCCTCCTGAATCTGTATAAAAATCACGTATGATAATGAGGCCAGTGCGCCGAATTAGCGGGATGTTTGGGGTAGATGAGGGGAAATGATTACACTTCGTAATATAAGTTGCCAATGAAAACCTTCCTTCACGTTTGATTGTAGTTTCCGCCGCCTCAATATAACCAACCCTTATTTATACAGACAATAATAGACTGTGGGAGTAGACGGCGGACGCCGTAGTTAATTAAACAACTTTTATTCTAGCTTGTGAATAAACTAGAGTACATAAACAACGTGAAATACAAAATAAATAAAGCTCGGATTTATTGATTTTAAGTATTTATGTTTTCGGATTGTATTTTTCTCAAACCCAGGCGTTTGAAACATATTCCTGTGCCCTTATCGTTCACATCATTAGTTGCGAGTCTAAGCCCAACTAGCAAGTCACTGCACGAGGACATATTATCTTTTTCCATGCACTGCATATTCATGAGGCGCGCCATTTACTTCAAGTTAGAATGTACAAGTTAATCTGAGAGTCTTAACAGCACTGCGATGTCTTATTCAATAAAAGTTTTAATTGCTTCGCCGTGATTCCATGCAGTTTGATTTTTCCCGGCGAGTGTCCCTCGCACCTCGGGCGCACATCTGGCCCGCCCCGCTCCGCTCTGCTATGGAAATTAAACTTGGCTTCTGAACTACCCGCGGACTTATTGTATAGTTTTTAATGACTTGAACTTTGTGCAGAAATATATCATTTGTTTCTGGCGTTTGGTCTCGTGTTCTTGCTGCGTTTGTTTCTCTTTAATGCCGAGATCGCTGCGTTTAAGAGCTCACTGAATATTAATGTGTATTTAAGTTGGTTTTTTGTTGTTGTTTGTAGAATTTTTATGTAAAACATTGTATTAATATGATAATGATCTAATGCCGTTGTATTCTCGAGTAACGTCCTATTCGCCGAGGCAGGCCCGCTGTGCTTCCAAATCTCAAATAGCGCACAATTTGTACAAACTCCGATGACATAAAAAATCAATTCTTTTACAAACCAGGACACGAAACCGTTCACGTCCTACGCAAACATGATATGTAATTTCCGTCTAAGTACATCGAAAATATTCCTCATTCCCATATTTTGAGAGTTCAAATTAGCTTAAGATGAATTTGAAAAGAGTCTTTTCTGCGTTAGATTTTCAATCTCATTATCGAGTGACCTTCATCGGCTATTAGGATGTTTTAATAATGTATTTTATGATAAACTCGGGATTAAATTCCTTAGTTCGGGGAATGACTGATCCGAGATCGTTTACTTGAATTATCCGATAATTTTAATTTTGAGACAAAAGTGTTTTCTAAGGAAAAAACATGGAATAATATTCGTTTTGGTGAACGCTTAAAGTTAACGTGACCCGGGTAAACTTGAGTAAGTGGCGTGAGTGTGATGAGTGTGTGATGCGTTAGCACAGCCACCCGGCTCGTGTGCAGGGAGCGGCCGGCGCGCGGTGTGGCGGACCGGCACGCCGCGCGCCGCGCGGTGGCGGTGGCACCTCACCTGAATATTTGATGCGTCGCTGATGCCGCTTAATATTTAGGTATTCAGTTACACGGGGCCGTTCACCCCGTCCCTTTTATTATGCAAATTTTATTAAAAGCTCTCGATAATTAACAGCGAATAGGAAGTTCACTGCATCCATCTTTTAAAAGGAATCAAGACGCGCACCTACAGTCTGTACAACGTAAAACACAAACATATTATTAACTATTATGGAAACTTGAACAAAATTTAATCATTAAAAACTTGCAATAATAATTAAAGTTAATAGCGCAAATTATCCCGATTCGTGTGAGGCCCGACTCACAATAAACCTTGACTAAACCCGTCTTACTAATTGGTACGTTCTAATTCGAAATATTTTGAAGTAAATCTATTGAGAGGTGTATTTCTTTGTTAGTCGCGGAGCAACTCGGCTTAGGGCAGCTTAGAGTTAGAACAAAGTTAGGTCATTAGACCGCGCGGCTGGCGCAGATGAGGCCCGCCGCGCCGTGCGTTCACTTTTAACTTTGTTACTTATATTCACAGTGGAAGCGGTTGCGCTCATTTAATAACATGCGCAGGGTTTCTTCTTGGTATAATGGATATCAAGTAGCGTGTATCCGCGTGATTATTATATATACTAACTAGCTGCGCCCCTCGGTTTCACCCGCGTCGTACCCGTTCCCGCGGGAATTTCAGGATGAAAAATAGATGTTGTCCGATTCTCAGGCCTACCCGATATGTACACAAAATTTCATGAGAATCGGTCGAGGCGTTTCAGAGGAGTTCAATTACGCACCCCGTGACACGAGAATTTTATATATTAGAAGAAGATATTATACAGAGGTAAAATTTGTAAGTTTGTTTGTTTGTTTGTATGTTCGGGGTAATCTCAGGAATTATCAGTCCGATTTGAATAATTCTTTTTGAGATAGATTTCAACGGGAAGGTTATAGGCTAATGTTTATCCCGAAATACCCACGGGAACGTGTACAACGCGGGTAAAACCGCGGAGCGCTGCGTTGATAATATTGAAGAAATAGTTGTTTAAACACTAGAATTTCGAATACACAATTTTAATATACTTATATACTTTTACATGAAGTAAAAAGATTTATAGTTGCTATAAATCATTTACCACTAAAGGAGCCGGCATCCAAGTATGAAGAAGTACCCGCGGCGACTACAGCCTTCGATGTATTAGTGCTATGGGAAAGTAAAGGGCCTATTTTGTATAGCTCCCGATAAGGGCGCAGAGAGACCGCGCCCGCGGCAAGTGTCGTAAGGACCGCTACGGATGTTGAGGAGTCGATCAGTAACCACATACTCTATGTATATTGCTTCTTGACATAAAGTCTGATACATTCCATAATCAATATTAAAATCATTAATAAGAACATTGCTAATTTAAGTGTTAACACAAACAAAAGACTCAAAATATTACACCCGGGTAAACTGTCATCATAAGACCTACAACGCCTACGTCGTAGCACGGTGACTCTACGGCGTAGACGTTGCGTAGCCACTGATTGCACCGGGGCGCGGCGGCGTAGCATCGCGTCGTAGTACTGACAAATCACTTCGTGTACGGCGAGAAGTACGGCGCCGGACCTAGCCTCTCGAAAAATAACCACTTTATAGAAAAAAAATATTCATTGTAACTCCGACGATATTGAAAAAACAATTTGCAATTTTTACTATTATTGGAACGAAGTTTTGGAACGAAGTTCCTTGTCGCGGGTTACGAAAGGGGGCTAGCCGGAAAATGGTAACGACATTTTTTAGGCCAGTAAGGGACAGACAGAGAAACTTGCGCACGCCAGAGAGACAGACAGAGAAACATGCGCGAGAGAGACAGACAGAGAAACTTACGCACGCCAGAAAGAGATAGACAGAGAAAATGCGCGAGAGAGACAGACAGAGATACATGTGCACGCCAGAGAGAGACAGTCAGAGAAACATGCGCGCCGGAGAAACAAGCAAGCCAGATATTTTCGTTTCGTCTTTCTATTTCGCATTGAACAGTGTGGTGTCGCGACGATTATTTTTGTTTTTGACTTCGTTCCATCCGGGTGTCCCTTGACACCTCTCAAGTTTTTTCTGACCCTCAGATGAAGACACTCGCCGCCCGGTATAGAACTAAGACTGAGCAATGAAAGTTGTTTAGTAACATTGTAAGACATAATATCAAGTTTGTTTTGAACAGTTATCTTTGGTTACGTCTGCTAAGTTTAATTTAACGATACAGAATATTTTTGTTGAAACAATGTATTTGATTTTAAAATCAGATACTATATTATTTGGTGGGATAAGGTATTTAAGTATTTAGGAGGTTCATTACATGAAACAGTATTGCCTCACTCACATACAGTACGAGCTCGGTGTTTGACTCTCATCGTGCTATTTGATTATTGCCTTTACCTTTGCGTCATAGTAAGATACAAAGATTACAACATAGATCACAGAAGTACACACAATATCGTGTAGATAAAATCCAATAAGTATTACATGACGATGACACGTGACTGCGTATTTGGACATTAGGTAAATGAAAAGTTACTCGGTCCAAGTTCAATGGGGACCAACAAACGCGGAATTAATCTCGGTCTGCACACGAACTTGTTTATTTGTTCAGCGCTTTGTCGCCAGCCAGTCTAGCCGTGTGATTTCGATGCAGCGCTGCACCGGCTATCGCTCGCCCGCATGAGGGCTGCTCATACAACAACTATTCCAATTTGAGGAACGTCTGTTCTGAATCGACGTGTCTTTCACTGGAAATAGAATGAAGGCGCTTTGTGTGATGCATTGTTAAATACTTGTTCGGTTCAGTTGTAGCTCGCTGTGTGAGCATTGGTTATATTGTTGTGTTATGAATTAGCTGCTGCTCGAGAGACAATGGAGCATCCATAATGTATAGCCCCTCCGCGGGCGCGCTGAACACGTGATGGCCGCCTCGCCGCCTCGCCGCCTCGCCCGTATCTGAACCCAACTATTAAGTAAGCCACATAACAAGCCAAGCATTCTGAACTAAGTTTAATCTCATTACGTTCATAAGCGCATAACTCATGAACTGTAAGCCTCTTTGGCTGTAAGTTACCGAGCCGGAGTTACCGACGCGGCCCCTAAGTTACGGGAATGGCCCCTAAATTACCACGAGATGGGCCCCGGGCCCCGGTCCCGGCCGCCTGGACGCGCTCACGGGAACGCGTTAAGCATTCAATTAGGTGACGCGAGATCTTTGGTGGCCATTGCGATATTCCTACTTTGGCTACAGCACACAGGGGAGATTTTCTAAAACTATAAAAATATATGTTTTAGATGTGTATAAATTTACATTTTTCTATGATTAAATAAATGCCGCTAGAGTTAGCGCACCGAGTTCTTGGTGTAATTTCCTTATTACCTATTCTGTACATAATGTGCTCTACTGTTTACAATGAATGTTAAGCCACTCAGTAGCTGTAGGCAAAACGTTAAGTAGGCCTCTTAAGGTAACTCGACACGTCTCATGTCTCAGGTTACCGACTTCTGAATGATATTTCACGAGCAAACTTTGAGTGTTGGTGCTTATCTAAAATATTCAAAATTATCAACATGTTTTTGTTTCCAGTCCGAGTGCATATCTGTTGCTGCGCACGTGAGAGGAGGCATGTGCTAATAACGGGTCCGTTTGAAGCGATTATGTTCTTTGTATTACACGTTGCTCCCCACGAGCTCACGCGGCAGGAAGACAGTATTGCAAATCGGCGCGGAACAACATATTAGCTCGTAACTTGTTTAATTAGTACAAGGGCCCGGGGACGAGGGCCCCACGCCCCCGGGGCCCGCGATCTCATGTTATTCTAATGAGCAGACATTGATGTCAGCTCCTAGCTCACGGTAATTGGTCATTATTATAGGAAGTTACAAGTTCTCCGTTCTCTTTGTGACAAACGTCTGGGATCAGAGACAGGCGTGTTGTAAGTTACGATTATTATAATAATGTACTTTGTTGGGAGTTGTCGGAGCCTAAAATAACTCAGAATAACGGGGTCGTTAAACAAGAATAAAACCGAACAGTATTAAAACTTAGAAAACATTTTACTTTGAAGTAAATAATCTGAAGTACTTAATTACCTTAACTAATGATAAGCAATTCTTTGTAGATATAAATTTGAAACGAGTAGGTGGTAGACAGCGTGTTGCCGGTGTTATCATGATCCGCGGGGCGGGCGGGGAGGGCGGGGCGCGGGGTCGGGGGCTCGCCACTTCCTAGAGCTCCTAAGGCACGCTACATACTCGTAATTTCATTTTGCTTTCAACGCCAATTTATTATTCAGCCGAGGCCGCCCCCGCCTTTCCTTCATCAAATATAACATCGCCAATGCTCAAACACAATTCAAGTTTTTAAACCGCATTCTATTACTCAGGTGGGCAGTTACCTTACAGCAGAGCGCACATTGTTAAGAAACTATCCTCGAGGCAATTTACAATGTTCGCACGACACATTACTCCAACTGGTTCCTTATAGTATAGGTACAAACGATAAACATTTACAATTTCTACCACGTTTTTAACCATCTTAGTTAAATGAAATCCGAATCTTAAAAATTGAAAGTTTAATGTGTTCGAACTAAGAGGCACTAAACGTTATTAAGTCTAATAAAAATAATATTCAAATATTGAAACGAAACCCAACTATCGATATTAAACGTTCTCATTTGCGATAAAAGCTCTTTCATTGGCAATAAAGTTTATCGTAAAATAAAAGTTCACATCAAAGTTTACCTCTTTACGACCGCGGCAGTCGTGCGGTCGCTCCGGATAATTGAAACATTTATAATTACTGGAACAACTCGCCGGGACCGGGACCACCTCACTCGCAATATATAAAATAAAACAAGACGCGAATGAAACGCACTGAAGTATCCCAGTTTGCCAGTTCTCAGGGATTACCTCCGCTGTCACATTAAAACAATATTAATGGAATGTATGAGGTGCTGTTTTCATCAGCACCTCAACATCAGTATTTCATTCAACTCGAATGAATCTCATGGGAACACGTAATTATGTTGATAAAATCTAGAATAACGGTTCGGAGTCGATCGGGATATTTTAGCTTAGACTTAATAATAATCGACCTCTGGTTTCTCATCTTAGTTGTCTATACTTCTAAACTAATATTATAAAGAGGAAAGGTTTGATTTTTTGTTTGTTTGTTTGTTTGTTTGTATCGAATAGGCTCTGAAACTACTGCACCGAATTAAAAAATTCTTTCACCATTCGAAAGCTACACTATCCCTGAGTGACATAGGCTATATTTATTCCCGAAATTCCCACGGGAACGGGCACAACGCGGGTATATGTAACCCAAGGTATGAAAAACATGCCTAAAAAAATTGGTTATTGGCGTGCGCTACTAAATCTATTGATGATACACAAAAACAATGTTCTACACAATCAAAGTACATATCATTGCGAACAAATAAGTTCGCGAGGGCATATGTCTAACTATTATAGTTAAGACACAATAACCGTTTTAAGTTAAAATTAATTAGTTAAAAAAGGAGTGTAATTTTAAGTTGATGATATTCATATGATGATATGAATCTACATCAAAATAAATGGCTCTACAATCAAGGTTAATTATGTTTCTTTGTGTACCTCTTTAAATTATTAAAATCGGACAGTTAGTTTCAGAGTTATGATGAGAAATATCACTACATAGTATAAAATAAAGTCGTCTCTGTTTCGTGTCTGTTTGTCTGTTTGTCTGTATGCTTAAATCTTTAAAATTACGCAACGGATTTTGATGCGGTTTTTTTGTAATAGGTAGAGTGATTCGAGAGGAAGGTTTTTATGTAAAAAAAATCCCGAAATTCCTACGGGAACGGCCACAACGCGGGTAAAACCGCGGGCGCTGCTTACAAAATAGTAATGCTCGATGGCGGGTCTCTTATGGCTACTTACTGTTTCGTGCGGTCAAAGCGCGCGGGGATATAGGTACCTACCTACGAACTACGAACGACGAAGACGTGCTATGTAGGTATTATCCCGAATTTTTCCTATGCTTAAATCTTTAAAATTACGCAACGGATTTTGATGCGGTTTTTTTGTAATAAGTAGAGTGATTCAAGAGGAAGGTTTTTATGTAAAAAAATCCCGAAATTCCCACGGGAACGGCCACAACGCGGGTAAAACCGCGGGGCGCTGCTTACAAAATAGTAATGCTCGATGGCGGGTCTCTTATGGCTATTTACTGTTTCGTGCGGTCAAAGCGCGCGGGGATATAGGTACCTACCTACGAACTACGAACGACGAAGACGTGCTATGTAGGAATTATCCCGAATTCTTCCTCACATGAAATCTTGATTGTGTATACATATATACTCGCGCGAGACATGTAATATTTGATCCCCAATTTCCCACTTGAAATTTTGATTGTGTATATTCCTGCGGGAGACACGCAATGTTTTATCCCGACTTTCCTACATGAAATCTTGATTACCCGAAGCGAAGCGAGGGCGGGTCGCTAGTCATCAATAAAGTACTTTAAGGTTGTATTTTGGGATTGATTCATTATTCATCGTTGATGAGTGATTTATTTCATATCTTCACGTTATCAAAAACAATAATAATCTCGTAACAAACGTCGACTGTAAAAACAGTAGTAAATATGAAGCGATGAGTCGTAAAGTGTTGCGGTTTCATTACCACAGACATTAAACAATCACTCCGATTGTTTGTCCGTCATTCATTCACTCGGCCATTTGGTCAATTGTGCATTAACATTACAATATGGTGAGATAACGATTTCCTTGTCAAATCTGATCAACAATCCGTGTACCTTCGTCATAAGATGTCGATTTACTTATCTTACGTTTAAAAGTAAAACATTTGTCAAAGTATTATTTTTAGCTACGCCTAATTAATTTGCCTCGAAATGATTAACTCGCAGGCTGACAAGGTACTATTAAAGGTGCTATATTCACTCGCACAATGCCGAGTTCAAACGAATCCCTCTCCTTACTAAATTGACATAATGGAACCTCCATAATATTTCCTTCATTATATGATTATAATGAAGTGATACGCCATAATGAGATTTCTTGATAATCTCAATGTGACGGCGACATTATAATTTAATCCGACGACGAATATAATAGTTTACAGCCGTTTCAGTACCTTACTCGCAATGTTCATGGAGGGCATTTAGACATTGTACAATACGTGGTTTAGTGGACCGAATGTATTGAAATGATTCAATATGTACTTTACATACGTCGTCACAATGCAATAAACATACTTGACCCGACTGATGCAAGGTACGACTGTAAATGTAGGGAGCGGGGGAGTACACAAATGAAACGGATGAATGCTGGATTAATACTGACTATATTCTAGTAATAAGATTCCTATTAATACAGATAAATGCGAGTACATACTTAATATTACACCTCTACATCACCCACCTTATTTAAAAAAAAATTGATTATACATGTTTTTTTTTTTTTTTGTTTTAATTCTACAAAGCTACATGATACAATTTAGTTCGGTTTTTATGAACCACGTCTACCTTACCCTTTTCATTTATAATTCTTACATTAGGTGATTCATCTCTTACAACTTTAAAAGGACCTAGATATATTCTATCAAACTTGTTTTTACATGTTTCATTTTTAATTAAAATTAAGTCATTTTCCTTATATTCTGTAGGGTTAACACTTTTATCATACTTAGTTTTTCTAACAATTTTACTTTTTGTCAAATTATTCTTTGCTTCTCTTTGAGAAAGTTGCAACCGATATTTCAATCCACATGGATAATCGTCAAAATTATAGAGAGGTTCTAAATCATTTATTAAATTACTAGGCAGAGAACACTTCTTACCGAATACCAATTCGAAAGGCGTAAATTTAGTCTCCGTATGCACTGTCGTATTATATGCAAAACACCAAAATGGAAGCCACTTACTCCACATTTCTGGATGATTCTCAGTTTGTATGCGTAAGAATGCATTCAGATTTTTATGTGTAACCTCCAACGCTCCGATGGACTGGTGGTGGTAAGCTGTTGAATTAAGTTGTTTTATATCTAATAGTTTACATACCTTTTGAAAAACCTCCGAAAGAAACTCCTTTCCTCTATCTGTTGCAATCTCTTTTGGCACACCATATCTAAGAATAAAATTATTTACTAAACTATTTGCTACTTCTTCAGATTTTTTAGAAATTAATGGATACGCTTCAACGTATTTGGTGAGTTCGCATTGTAATGTTAGGATATAGCTATTGTTACTGACGTCCTCGTCTAATGGACCAACTAAATCTAAATAAATCTTTTCAAATGCAGTATTTGCTGTACTTGTTATAACCATTGGTTCTCTTGTTGGTAACGAGTACTTTTGTTTTTGACATTTGTCACATCGTTTTATAAAATCTTTAACGTCTTTCTCAATACCCGGCCAATAATAATATTTCTTTATATTGTTTGACATCCTTCTAATACCAGCATGGCCACTACTAGGTAATAGATGGAAATCGTTTATGATGACACGTCTATCATCTTTGTTATCAATTCTTTTAATATTATTTAAAATACAAATTCGTAGACCGGTTCTATCGACATGTCTTTTTAACTCTTCTACTAATTTCTTTATGAATATTTCATTATCTTTATTCTTCATTATAAAAATTTCTTCTATATTCAATTCCGTACAAAATTTATCTAATTCCCTCACAAATTCGTCTCGCGTCATTTGTGATTGAGAGTTTAGAATTTTTACGTATATTATTCTTTTTTCTTTTACGTAACACAATATTTTATTCTCTTTAGTAATACTCTTACTCTTAATTAATACTTCTAATTCTTTTTTATTTAAGAATTTTAATTCTACAGATTCCTTCGGTTTAATATGAGTATTCACGATTTTGGGTTGCGCAGGCCTCAAATCAGTGTCTACCATATCAACTGAAGTCTCCGAATTATTCTTTATTTTTGCTTGTGCTCTCGTCATTACACTAACTACATGTTTGTGCATTTCTTTTAAGTCATCAATAGTGATTCTAGACAAAGCATCTGCAGCTGCATTGTTAGAACCCTTAATATAATTTACTTCAAAGTTATATTCTTCTAAAGCAATTCTAAACTTCATTAGTCTACTTGAAGGGTCTTTCATATTAAATAAATATACAAGAGGCTTATGATCGGTAGTGATCTTAAATGGTCTTCCAAACAAATACGGTCTGAAATACTTTACAGCCCAAACTATAGCTAGTAATTCCTTCTCAATGACTGGATAGTTCTTTTCCCCTTTGTTTAATGATCTACTTGCGTATGCTACTGGTTGACCATTTCCGTTTGCTAAAATTGCACCGATAGCGTAATTTGAAGCATCGGTCTGAATAATGAATTGATTTTCTGGTGCGAAATCTGGATATTGTAATACTGGAGGTGATGTTAAAAGTTGTTTCAAATTGTCAAATGCGTTCTGACATTCAATACTCCATTCAAAAACTACGTTTTTTCTACTTAAGTTATTCAAAGGATATGCGATTTCAGCAAATTTTGGTATAAATTTTCTATAATAATTAGTAAAAGCTACAAATCGTTTCACTTCGTCCGCATTTTTTGGAATTGGATAATTTTTAACTACATGAATTTTATTGGGATCTGGTGCAATACCCTCCTTAGATATTACGTGACCAAGATATAGAATATCTTTTCTTAGGAAATCGCATTTTGACGGATTTAATTTTAAATTTACTGAGCGAAGTCTTTCAAATACATCTTGCAAGTTTTTATTATGAGAATCCAGATTTCTACCAAAAACAATCAAATCATCAAGATATATTAAACATTTCTCAAAGTTAAGACCTGCCATAGCTATTGAAATCATTCTAGAAAATGAACTAGGACTTGTCTTTAACCCCATAGGCATGCGGGTCATTTGGTATTGGCCTGAACAAAATGCTGTGTATTTTCTACTTTTTTTTTCCAAATTAATATTGTAATATCCTTGATGTAAATCTAAATGAGTGAAATAAATGCTACCTGATAATGATTCTAAAGTTTCAGTAATATCTGGCAATGGGTACTTGTCATCTTCGATACAATTATTAAGTTTTCTGTAGTCAATCACTAATCGCCATTTTTTAGTTGAATTTGATTTCTTAGGAACTAATAAAATAGGGCTAGACCAGTCGCTCTTACTAGGTTCTATTATTCCTTCTGCTAACATTTTATCTATTTGACTTTTTATTTCAGGTTTCTGAGAAACTGGTAACCTATATTGTTTTGAAAACACTGGACTTGTATTTTGTTTTAGATTTATCGTATGTGTATACAAATCTGTAGTACTTAATGTATCACCTGGTAAATAGAATATATCTGCATATTTAGCACAAATATTTTCTATATTTTTTCGTTCTTCTTTATTTAAATGATTAAGTTGCAATTCCGAAAATAATGATTTTACTCGATCAGCATCTTTGTTTGTTTTATTGAATGTACAAAGGCTGTAGTTACTCAATCGTTCGATAGTTGGATTAATTTTATTTATTGATACATTTTTATCAGTAATATTAAGTATTCTAATAGGTAAACGCCCGTTTTTTGGCGTGGCAATAGAATTCGCTATAAAAACTCCATCAATTAATTCTTGTGAAAAAACGACACAGTCTTCTTTAAAGTTTGTTTCAATAAAATGTATCGATTCACTCCTAGCATCAATTCCTAAAGTAATATCACATGCATTAATGATTGGTAATTGACAACAAGTACTAAATGTTTGTAAAGTTACACTATTTTTACCGAAGTCTAATTGTGCTTTATATTCATTAAGGAAATCACGACCTAGAATTCCATTTGATTGTACTGGCAAGTTATTAAAAACATAAAACTTGTGACTAATCATCTCATCTCCTAAAAGTAAAGGCATAAAAACATATCCAATTGCTTGGACTTTGCCTCCTAGTCCGTTTACAGTTACACTCCCTTTATGGATTGGAATGTTCTGTTCGACTACATGTTTATATTTGTAAGCCGATAAAGATGCCCCAGAATCTAATAGAAATGAATATGTTTTCTTAGAATGTTTTGATGAATGTAAAGATATATAACAGTGACTATCGCTAGATAAAATTGTGTTTTCATTATTAGTCTCGAAAAAACTGAGTACTATCCGGTTCAGTAGTATTTTCTTGGATGTCATTCATAATATTTATATTACGTTCATCTCTTATCCTTTGATTTCCTCTATTAGAACGATAAAAGTTACCTCTTTGTTGTCTTGAGTTAAAGTTGCTCCGTCCACGGTACCACTGACCTCGTGTTGGGGTTGTACCACGTCCTTGTGCTCTTGCTCGACCTCTGAACGAATTAAAATTATTTCTACCTCCGCGTTGACCTCTGTTGCTGCTTGATCTATTATTATAATAAGTTTTATTAGTGTACATACCCATGATTTCTCCAGACGTAGCAGCTGAGGACACCTCCTCATCCTGGGCGTCCTGGATGGCGTCCTTCAAGGAGCTGTATTTTCTCGCTGTTAAAATAGTGCTAAGCCTACGGTTTCGTAAGCCATCGGTAAATCGTTTAATAGCAGTTTTTTCATTAATCGGTTTTAATATTGTATATGCTTCATCATTACCATTAGCCTGAGAAACAGTAAGATTAACAAATAAATCCGTGATCTCTTTCCCGTAATCAACAATTGATAAGTTATTCTGTCTAATTTTATTCAATTTATCTGATATAGCGGTTGCACCTTTCTTACATAACAGAGAATTTTGCATGTCACAAATCAACTCTTTAACAGTATCATATTTTGATTTTAATTTCAACTTTGCTTCTTGGGACAATCGACTTTTAAGGACAAAATTAATTAAATTCTGCTTACAAGAATGTTCTTTTAATAATGAGTCATAATATTCAATATTATCTATCAATTGCTTAGTGTTAGGTTCTTCATTAGTCATAATAGGTAAAAGGCTTAAGGCCGTTTTTAAATCAAAGGTATTCATTTTTGATGAACAACTACCACTCTGACACAATAATAAAATATCTTCATATAATTGTACAATCTTTCGACAGTAACTTTCTATTAATAATGTATCTTCACTGTTAAAATACTTCTCACTGACCTTTTTTTTAAACTGTAGTAAACAATTTTCATATCGTTCATAAATTACATTTGCATCAATTAACTTATTTTCTAACACTTTTCCTACTCGTCTGCTAGAACCGATTTTTATTAAATAAACTTTAATCCTTTTTAACTCATCATATAAGGTTAAAAAAATATCCATAACTTACCGACATAGTAACGTAATTCAAAACAGTAAATACCTGTAATACATAACAAATAATTAGTTAATCTAAATTTAGTTCATTCAAAGACAATTGTTGAAGTATGCACTTAGGTCCAAAGTTCAGTTATCGTATATGGTAACGCGCTGCATATTTTTAGGATGCGTCATTCGTCACGAAGCGCGCGACTCACGGCGAATTATAGCACTGATATTATTATTATATAAGACGATTACACACTTAAATTTTATTATCTCACTTGCATTTCACTGGTTAACCGATTACTTTAACACGCTCACACGATGTCTGGATATAATTTTGGTGCTTCTGGAGCCCCCGGGTGCTGCTGCCGGCGAAAAAGCGACCTCCTTATCGCTGTGCGGTTAATCTCTCTGGTTATCCACTTTTTATGGCATTTCTTGTAGAGCCGATACGCGAAACATCCCATGCCAACAAGTAAAATTAGCAGGATACTGATCAGGATCGCGGTCGTCGTGGATAGGTGGTCTCGAAACTCGTCTAAACTGGAGTTGTTATTACCCCCGGCCGCATTTTGGACGATAATGGTGTCTTCTTTAGACTGCGATTTTCCCATTTTTGATAAAATTATCTCGATTCACGACTTTCACGAGTGAGTCCAAGACACAACAAAACCGAAGTGTTTCCATTTGTTAGAATGCTAATGTGACAAAGATATCAAAATCGCGGCGTCAGCCCGGTCGACTCCTCAGGCAGGGTCGCCATGTAGGGAGCGGGGGAGTACACAAATGAAACGGATGAATGCTGGATTAATACTGACTATATTCTAGTAATAAGATTCCTATTAATACAGATAAATGCGAGTACATACTTAATATTACACCTCTACAGTAAATGTTGGGATTTAAATTATATCTAAAAACATATTCCATTAACATACAATCAGCATATTTGCATAGTGGTCAGGAAATAGCATTAAATATCAATGTCCTCGCATATGCGCCACGAGCATGGCACCTCGCATGCCGGCGCGCCATGCATGTGATAGATTAGGTATAGTCAAATTAGAGGCTGTTTATGTTTTATGATTACAATTGGATGTTTATTAGTAAGTAAATATGTTATAAAATGTTATTATTTACAACAGAGAATATTTCTTAATATTTTAGTTAATATGTTCAAATTGATTAACAAAAAGTATTTAAATTGTTGAAATGAGAAATGACAGTTGACTCAAATTCATTATAAATACCGACGCTTATTCGAATATCGGGCATACAATTGTGAGTTGCAGAACTGGAAGGACCCAATAACCCCTAAGTTGAGTAAGCTATTTATTTTAATAATTATTGTCTTATGTGCCCTTTCATTTTATATTGTGTATGTTCAACATATTAAATTATGTACCTATGTGCTATGTTATATACTTCAATAACGAACTGAATTATTAGTGTTATTGGAGATGTTATTATATGTATAAAGTAAGGTAATGTTCCCTAATGATTATTAAAAGATAACCAGCAGAGTTTCTTGCCCATTCTTCTCTGCTGATGTTCTTCCGAATGGGTGGTACATTCAAAAGAACCTGTATGGGTTATGCCTCTATAAATTAAATAATGTAAAATGGTTATTCCTTGTTTTTCATTACTACCCTCCTAACCATCAAAAGATTAGAACTATTTGACTTTAAATAATACCTAAGTGTCTAACTTATCTCGTTTAATTAACTCTATGGGTCTCAAAATCTAACATCAGAAGTGGGATCGTATCCAGTCACCTACTTAATCAGTTTTATGTATAATTCCAGGATGGAAATCCCTGCTTTACAAGATCTTCTTAAGGCGATTAAAGATGCTGTTTCCGGCACCCGTCGTAAAGATGATGACGTTGCCCTGCCGATCTTCGACCCGACTACAAGTGATCTAGGCGCCGAGTCGTGGTGTAACAACATCGAGACACTCTCCAAGGAGTTTGGCTGGAGCAGCGTCGGAACTGCAGCAAAGGCAGGTAAGGCCCTTAAAGGGTCTGCATTATTATGGTTTGAGACCTGGGATCCCGCAGAGGGCCGGTCATGGGAAAATTTACGCACAGAACTAACTGCTTTATATCCCGAAAAAAGAAACCTTGCCGAAAAATTACAGAACGCTATTTTGTATACTTCTGAATCGTCTGAATCCTATTGCGAATATGCAAGAGAAAAATTGAGGCTATTACGAAACACGAAGATAGCTTTTACTGAATTACAATTAATAGATTTAGTATGTGGTAGCATAAGTGATGTAAATGTAAAAATGGCTTCTTTTAACAGCAATGTTAAGACAACTTCTGAACTCATTGGCTTATTTACTTCATATTCAAAAATTAAGAAAAGATCTTTAGAGCCAAGTAGCAGAGATAGTCCTAAACGTCCTAAATTAGATACGCGATCTAATGACATGAAATGTTATACGTGTGGTAGGTCAGGGCATACTAGGGCGCAATGCAATAGAAAAGACTTTCTCAATGTACAAACAGACAGACCACAAACATCAGACCAGAGGACCGGGGAGTTTCTTAAAAGGTTTTGTACTTATTGCAAAAAACCCGGTCATACGGACTCCTATTGTAGATTCAAACCTAAAAATGACGATAGTAAGAACAATTCTGTCCCTGAAAAAGAGGTTAATTTTTTAGGCAGTCGAATCTGAAATTAACGCCGGTATCTATTAATAATCTCACCATAAATTCACTTATAGATACTGGGGCTAATTGCAGTATAATTAAAGAATCTGTAGCAAAGCGCCTTGGCTGCCATTTCTCTCCATGCTCTTCACAAATTAGTGGAATAGGGAAAAGCTGTCTAAATATATTTAATAAAATAGTGGTACCAGTTATATTTCATGATTTATGTATTGAACTAGATATTTTCGTGGTTAGTGATATTGATTGTAGTTACGATCTTCTAATCGGGAGAAATGCTATTCAACATTCTGATATAGAGATTGTGACCGATTCATTAGGTTCCCGTTTAGTACGAAAATCCGTACCTAAACGTAGCTTTGAATTAAATATTTTTCAAAAAAACTGTCACGAACATCCCTTTTCTGAACTTTCAGTTATATTGGCACATCTAGACGATAGTTTACAAAATAAGATAAAAGCCATTTTCCAGAAGTATCCGTCTGTTTTAGAAGCCATTGGTAATGTAAAAACCGGTGAATTAGAGATCAAATTAAAAAAAGACGAGATTGTTTATTATAGACCATACCGAATGGCTCCAATAGAGAGGGAAAAGGTCAAAGAATTAATAAAGGATTTATTAGATAAACGGGTCATTAAAGAAAGTAATTCACCATTCGCTAGTCCCGTGATTTTAGTAAAGAAAAGTGATGGGAGTGATAGAATGTGTATTGACTACAGGGCACTAAATAAATTAATAGAAAAAGACAGATATCCTCTCCCTCTTATTGAAGACCAAATAGATAGATTAGGGGAATCAGAACTATATATATCCATTGATATGAAAAATGGCTTTTATCAAATACCCGTCTCTGATAGTTCAACTAAATATACAGCCTTTATAACCCCAGATGGACATTATGAATTTTTAAAGATGCCATTTGGTATTTGTAACGGTCCGTCTGTATTTCAGAGAGCAATTATTAAAGCGGTCCGTCATCTAAAGTTTCTTCTGGTATATATGGATGATATCTTAATTCCTTTTTGTAGTATTGAGCAAGGTCTTGATTATCTGGAGCAAACGGTTTCGGCACTAAGTTGTAATGGTTTCACAGTCAATCTTAAGAAATGTAAATTTTTTGTGGATAATATTGAATATCTGGGTAGAAATATATCTCGTCATGGTGTTAGGCCTAGTGAATCGAAAGTAGCTGCCTTAATTCATTCCCCTGTGCCCGGTAATATTAAACAAGTTAGACAGTTTATGGGGTTATCCAGTTATTTCCGTAAGTTTATTCCCGATTTCGCTTCACGAACATCTTGCATTACTAAGCTAACTAAAAATAATCAGAAATGGGAGTGGGGTCCCGAACAGGATACTGCTCGGAAATATGTAATCGATTGCCTTGTTTCCAAGCCTCTATTAACTATTTTTGACCCTAAGCATCCAACAGAACTACACACGGATGCCAGCTCAATAGGGTATGGAGCAATACTTTTGCAAAAAATCAATAACGTAAATAAAGTCGTAGCATATTACAGTAAACGTACAAGTCCAACAGAATCAAAGTATTGCTCCTATGACTTAGAGACGTTAGCCATTTATAATGCCTTAAAACATTTTAGGGTTTATCTGCTTGGCATTGAATTTATTATTATAACAGACTGTAATGCAATAAAATCAACAATGAGCAAAAAAGATTTATCTCCAAGAGTAGCACGATGGTGGACGTACATGCAAGATTTTCGGTTTGACATTAAATATAAAAAAGGCAAATTTATTAGTCATGTTGATTTCTTAAGCCGCAACTCCGTAGAAGCTCCAGTCCCGAAGCGTAGACTCTTAGTTCCTGAAGTAAACTTTATTGAAGTTCCTGATAATAGTAGCTCCCAGTCTTGGTTAAAAATAGCTCAGCAGAATGACTCAGAGACTCAGACTCTTATCTCTCAATTGGGGACAGGTGATTTAGATTGCAACCAATATTTAATAAAAGATGACTTGTTACATTATAAAACGGATCCCGACGCGGAACCGAAATTGTTTGTGCCAAAGGGTTACAGAATAAGCTTATTGAAATTGTTTCACGATGAAAACTGTCATGTGGGTTTCGATAAAGTAATATATAAAATAAGAGAGTATTTCTGGTTTCCTGGAATGGCAGCATTCGTCAAAAAATATATTCTTCATTGTTTGATTTGCACAGAAAAAAAAGGATGGTCTGGTCCTAAGCAAGGATTACTACATCCAATCAACAAAGCTGCTATTCCGTTTCATACTGTGCATTTAGACTGCACCGGGCCGTTTACGACAAGCAGTGAGGGCTACAGACATGTGTTATTACTTGTTGATGGTTTTACAAAATTTTGTTTGTTGAAACCGCTAAAAACGCTTAGTACCCATGAATTAATACCTATGATTAGAGAAATTGTTACATTATTTGGTACACCGTCTGTAGTTATCACTGATCGTGGCACGAATTTTAGTTCAAACCAAATCCGAAATCTATTCAGAGAATTGCATATTGAACACCACATGATAGCAACGGGCACACCTAGAAGTAATGGGCAGGTTGAACGTTACGTAGCTACAGTGACCAATATGTTAAGTACTACTTGTAGTGATTTGTCAGATTGGCCGAACGGGTTATGGAGAGTACAGCAATCCATAAATACTACCATCCAAAAATCCACTGGGTTTTCACCTTTGCGGTTGTTGATAGGCGTTGAAGCAAACATACCTATAGTACAAGCTCGATTAAATGATGTTCTTGATAATGATAACTTACAACCTAACATTGATGTACAAGCTGATCGCGAACTTGCTAGGCAACGATTAAAATGGGTTTCCGAAAAATTTAAATCACGTTTTGATTCCGTCAGACGAAATAACAAAAATTATAACGTAGGTGATTTGGTTTACGTGAACCAAGATCACAGACGAAATGATAAATTAGCACCAAAATTTAAAGGTCCTTATGAGTTAGCTTCAATTCTCCCAAATGACCGTTATGCTTTGAAAGGCTTAGGCACCCTGAGAGATATTACTGTAGCAAAAGAAAAACTGCGATTTTGGCCTGGAGAATGGGTTGATGAGAACATTGCTGTTGAAAGTACCATGTGATTTTGTACAATGATTAGAAAATTTGTAAATGACACTTACTTTGTTTACTTTGTTAATACAATGTTTTATTCGAAACGCTGGTAGGCCATAACTTGGTACTGGGCAGTCCCACATCCAGCGGGTGGAAGCAGCCAGTATGTCTAGGTTATAGGCTCAACTTCTGATACAATGTTTTATTCGAAACGCTGGTAGGCCATAACTTGGTACTGGGCAGTCCCACATCCGGCGGGTGGAAGCAGCCAGTATGTCTAGGTTATAGGCTCAAATACTGATTTCCATCATTAGTAAATTTGTTAATATAATGTTTTATTCGAAACGCTGGTAGGCCATAACTTGGTACTGGTCGGTCCCACATCCAGCGGGTGGATGCAGCCAGTATGTCTATGTTATAGGCTCAACTTCTGATTTCCGCTGGTCGGCCACCTACTTGGTGCCAATTATCTCACCGGCAGCGGGTGAATGTGATTGGCATGTCTATGTATCTGGCAAAAATTCGCTGGTGCACTTGTTTGGTGATTGGTCTATCTCAAGCAGCGATTGAATGGGACCATCATGTCTATGCAAGTAGCTCTTAGTTGAGTATGAAGTAAACATTGTACAAACAAAGTACCATAAAATAATAGTATAAGTTTAGAAATATTGTATTGTTTTAGAATTACAGTGTATCGTGATCATTTATTTACTTCGAGGACGAAGTACTGTCAGTATGGCCGTGATAGATTAGGTATAGTCAAATTAGAGGCTGTTTATGTTTTATGATTACAATTGGATGTTTATTAGTAAGTAAATATGTTATAAAATGTTATTATTTACAACAGAGAATATTTCTTAATATTTTAGTTAATATGTTCAAATTGATTAACAAAAAGTATTTAAATTGTTGAAATGAGAAATGACAGTTGACTCAAATTCATTATAAATACCGACGCTTATTCGAATATCGGGCATACAATTGTGAGTTGCAGAACTGGAAGGACCCAATAACCCCTAAGTTGAGTAAGCTATTTATTTTAATAATTATTGTCTTATGTGCCCTTTCATTTTATATTGTGTATGTTCAACATATTAAATTATGTACCTATGTGCTATGTTATATACTTCAATAACGAACTGAATTATTAGTGTTATTGGAGATGTTATTATATGTATAAAGTAAGGTAATGTTCCCTAATGATTATTAAAAGATAACCAGCAGAGTTTCTTGCCCATTCTTCTCTGCTGATGTTCTTCCGAATGGGTGGTACATTCAAAAGAACCTGTATGGGTTATGCCTCTATAAATTAAATAATGTAAAATGGTTATTCCTTGTTTTTCATTACTACCCTCCTAACCATCAAAAGATTAGAACTATTTGACTTTAAATAATACCTAAGTGTCTAACTTATCTCGTTTAATTAACTCTATGGGTCTCAAAATCTAACACATGCATGTCTCCATGGAGGCTCCTATTTACATAACCTATTAGTTTTTGTTATCTGCCGGCTTTGGACGGTTAATTAACTCCTGGTGCATAATGTGTGATCCGTTCCGAACGTTTTGCAAGGAACAGAAGTTACAGGCACATTTACATAATTTAAGGGAGTTATTCTATTACCCTCTACTGAGATTATGATAATAACCTATTTAATCACTACACGCCTCGAGATTTCAACTCTGGTGAATATATCTCGTCTATTGAGTCAAAGCGTGTAAACTCTCTTAATCTAAATGATGCACAAGTCACTGTATTTTTAAACGTTGTTTTTGATTGAAATACATTACGGTGTATCCAAAGAATGAATTGAATAATTATAAGATAACGAAAGCGATGAATCTATTGAAGCCAGAATTACCTTAAGTTATTATTTATTTCATTAGCGAAATGATTCTCTATTAAATTCGGTATCCTTGATAAATGAGGTCTTTCTGGCGGCATTCATTTATTGAAGCCAGACGCTACCGAAATGACAGAGCGCTTCTGGAAATACGCATTAAAAATTACAGAGAATTATTTGGTGCGTGCAAACGGAATGTACGGATTGAAGCCAGGTGTACGGCGGCTGTTGTCTTTAATGTTCATCAAGTGGATTCGCGGCGGCTAGCGGCTGTTAGCGCGCCTCGGTGCTCGCGCTCGTGTTCACTGTGCCTGCTCGTGAAATAGATATTTGTCTCCATAAAAAAGTCAAGGCTAACCTCGACTGCGGCGAGCGGCAAACAATGCGCTAGCAAAAGTCCGCCGCCATCTTGTCACAACATTATAAACTGCGTATTTAAACAATGCTTTGAGTTAAACCAAAAATTATATTGGCCCGATATCAAAAGAGTCAATTGTCTGATCTCGAAGAATTACTATACGTAGAAGAATTACTATACGTAGAAGCACGAGAAGTTAAATTAATGCTTTGGAAAATAAATAACACACACATAAATACAGTCAAGTTATCGTACCTCAATACCCGTAAATAATCCTATTTATTTTGTTTAAAGTTAAACAATATAATATAAGGCCGGTGTCGGTTGTAAAGTGTTTAGTGTTATGAAAGTGCCGACGTGTATTAAGTGAACAATAGTCAGTTCGTTAGTCCGAGCGCTGACTGGCGGAATCCGAAACTTTAATAAAAAGGACTTCTCTAACAAGCGGGAGAATTACCGCCGCGAAATAAACACAATTTTTGTCGGACGCGGCAGCGGTAAGTCAATTTACACTCGGAGTAATTCCCTTGCTCTCATTCAAATATTGCTGGGAGCGACCAAATTACGGGAAGGAACTCACTATTATATTTGTGGCGTTCGGGAGTGTCGCCACGGAGTACGGCCGGGTCGAGTGCATTATGGAGATGTACTGTGAGTATTATGTTTAGGCGAGATCACTGAACAGATAAGTATACATCTCACGCGTTTCCGTCTCGGAACGAGTCCGCCATGACGTGTAAGTGTTATTGTCGGAGTTGTGCGATGTGCACCGCTCGGTGTGGGGCGACACTCCGACACAAACACTGCGGCCCCATTTAAAAACTCCGCGAGTTATATTTGAGTAAAGTAAAGCCGGTGCGGTACATTTTATTCGCGCGTTGGCTGCAGGCCAGCCCGTGGGCGCGGGCCTGTGCCACACTGCGACGTGTAATACAATGCTGACAATCATTTCCCGACGAGCGCCATTTACAAATACATTATTGTGGTGTTCCCACTACAATATAAACATCTGTTGCCCGATTTGCAGGTACACGGCTCGCAAATTGATTCTAATATGTTAAATGACAAGTTAATGAAGTGTTGCATACTCCTTTCATTACAAAAGCGCACGAAACCTAATATTCAGTCAAGTGCAAGTTAGAACTCGGCTTCAAAGTGATCATAGTACAAAAGACAAATTAACTCAATTACGGCGCTAACCGACTCCGCGCTTTGATATTCATGAAACACGACTCGCAGTGTACACACAGCTTTAAAAAGTTTCTAACTCCAACTACCGTTACGTGTACTCTATTTACGAGTGTTGTCCTGCGGACTCGTAAAAAACGTTATTTGTTTTAGCAAATGAGTTTATACATTCAAAAATATGAGTACACTAACTGGAACGAGCGGCCAGGCCTGCGGGTCGCAATTATGTTAAATCGTTAGGTATTGTTTCCGATGAATCGTGTTTCGACAAAATAAACCTGTTTGCAACAATCTCAGCTTGCAAATGGCATCAATAGCCACAAATGTATCGTGTACACGAGTGCAATGGGCATGGACGAGCTCACTGGAGTAACAAAGCGGGCTGTAAATAAAGCATCGGCCGCGCGCGCGCGCGTTTGTGTGTATGTGTATGTGCGGTGCGCGTGATGGAGAGCCGCGGCGGCGGCTGTCGGCGCCGCCCGCCGCGTTTTATTACCTCCACTCACGGAAATGTTAGGCATAATTTTGTTTTCCTTCGGAATGCAGTTTGTTCTTCTGAGCCGGAGTATCAAATATTCACTGAATTACCCGACCCGCCATTGTCGGCGCTCAGCGCTCACGTGAGAGAAACTAATCTTGCTCCACTTTCTATATTCCATTCTAGTATTTTTGTTCAAATATTTGCTCAGGCCTGAACCCTTTATGCGAAGATTTCTTTCAACGAAGCGATGAGGAAATTTTGAAATTACAAAAGACTAATTATGAATTTAGGAAGTTTGCTTTAATTAACGTTTAATTAAACATTGATGTTTTAATCTTTGAATCGCTTCGGCTTACACTCGTGAGTGCGAGAGCGAGTGATGAGAGAGCGCCGCACCGCACCTCACGTCGCCTCACATCGGCTGTAGATATATAACGGCTGCAGATACCTATATCGGTCATAATGTCGCCATGTTTACTGGCGCGTAGTTAAAGCTCCTCGTACATACCTACATACATCTGATCGCAGTATCCACTTTCCATTTAATTTTTTCGGGTGTTATCTTTACGATGCCGTAACCCAGAAATATATCCAGGCATTATGTAAATGTCCATTTTATGATAATATTTTATTAAATAAAATCACAAGGGCTGCAAACTCACATTACAGTTTACCCGCCTAGGTATCAGAGGGAGGCGACGCCTTTTGTTAAATTAACTTTTGCATTATTTATATTGTTTACCTTTCGTTGTATTCTAATGGTTTTAGTATTAGAGGCGCGGGCGCGCGGCGGCTGAGCAAGTGTATGTTAATATTTGAATTGTGATTGAAGGGCTCTTTGTGACTGGGAGCCGCGGGCGGGCGGGCCGCGTGGCGGACGCGCTGGTCCGCCGCGGACGCGTCCGCGTCGCCGATTTATGAGTCCGAGCTGCTTGCGATTCAAGAGGCGCGCCGCGGCCCGCCTGAGTGCCTTTATAAAGATATAGGGCCACACTCGGTGCGGTTAATGTTTTCGGGCATATTTATGTTGTTCAATGGTGTGGACCCTTTTTTTGAAAGTGGCTGCGTAATGTAAGCGGTAGTGAGGGTCGGCGGCGAGTTGTGCGAGAATCGCCTCCTAGATAACAAACTTTGCACTCTCCGGATAGTAATTGCGGTGTTATTGTATATAAATCTGGTTTTGCTTCAATGCTAAGTAAACTCTTATGTTGTGTTGTGGAGGATTTTCTTTTATGCATTTGGTTCTTGTCCATTTGCCCACACTTAAGTTATTGTCTGTAATTGCGTCCTCTGAAATAATATTTACCGAATACATATATTATAATTTTTAATTTATACTTTGAATATGTTGGCCTGAGTGAACCGATTCCAATTAGATGTGTTATAATTGGCAGAGTTACAGAAGCTGTCTCGGAGCTGAGCGAGGTCGCCGACCTCCGCATTGTGTTAATGGCGTTATTAATGTATGGGGCCGATGTGAGCGGACTGCTCGTAATTCAGACTCCTCGCCCGAGGCCACCCGGCGACCTGCGCCGCGCAGGAGGAACTAGGTACTTACTATTACTCATATATTCTGCGGTTTACGGATTATCTGTATATAATAATACGACTAACAATCAAAACAATGTGCAAATCCATGCCTACAACTAGAAGCAGCGCATGATATAAGCTTTGCTGCACATTCCCCGCCTTAATACTATTCGAACATCAAGATGACCATCAAAGGCTGCCGATCATTCCACTGACTTCTAACGAGCTTCCTAATGAGCGATGCTTCTTTTGTCTCCCAGCACTGAGCATTGCATCCGAAACGCTCCGCAATACCACGGCCAATACTCTGCATTGTTACCGAGTGTTAGCGCGCACTTCACAGCGCGAGTGTACCGCGACCCCGCGACCGCCAAATAGTGCGCGTGACTGTCCGTCAATACGAAGGAGACGTGGACGGAGCTTCAATGAGCTGGTGACAACCACACTGATTTAATACTTCCTTTGAAATCGCAGTCTTAGATTACTGTCGATGATAATTATGTTTATTAAACGTACAATCAGATTGTTGATGTTATTTCACATAGATACATTTAACGCCAAAAATCACTAATGGAGTTTAATTATCCATTTCCGGTTCCAATAACTGATCACCCGTACATATTTAGTTTTAATTCCTTTTCTCTGGTTTTATATCCATTAAAATTAGGCATTTACTGTCATTTAATAATGTCAAAACACATTCTGCAATTATGGAGTAGGTACGCATCGAAATACAAAAAGTATAAAGTAATATTTTTAAACTATAGGCGTTATTTAATCCTCTAGGGAAAAAAAAACAATATACTTAATCTAAAAATATAGGTACATACGTAATTAAACTGGAAAATAATGCAAATATCTGAAAAAATGTTCCACGTAACTGTAATGTACGGAGCAAACTGCTTGACTTTAAAATGTAATTTTTTATTTTAATGAATAATGGACTAGGTGATGCTAGTGGTCGTGTGTGTAACAACGGGTCGCATGCAGCGCGCACGCACACACGCGCACGGGTGTGAACGTAATCACTTACGGGTATACTCTCGATGGGCAGATCGCGTGCAGACACTCGCCGCTAATGAATTCAACCCGACGCTATTCCACTAAACATTTTGACGTTTTATTTATATCAAGACAACATGGCATTTATCGTGTATTCACTCGTATACTTAGGGTGTACCCACATGTACCACAACCACACCAAGTCTCAGCGACAAAATGTGGTTACGTGTGAATAGTGTCGCTGCAGCTTTTACAGTTGCGTCGGGATAATGACAAGTTGTCGGTGTGGTTGTGTTGCCGCTAGTAGTTGCGAAGTGGTTACATACTGCAGGCTCTTTGCCTGTAACGGGGAATTCACTAGACGGGCATGTCCGCGGACAAGCCTGCAGGCAAGTCCGACGGGCTTCGCTACTATCATGTCTGTGCTTTATCAGTCAGTGTAGTACTCCCGCGGGCGGTCTGGCAGACTGCCCGTTGTAAGTCCGCGCGATCTCATTTTGGCTGCACAGGCACCGACAGGTCCGAGCGTGAATGCTTAGTCCAGGCGGCCTGTGGACAGACCTGGCAGTGACAGCAACCCAAACAGACGTCCGCTTATTATCGTTCGACGAGTTGTGGAGAATTTTTAATTTAAAATGAGTTTTAATGAGAATAAAATATTCTGGGAAGAATTTATAGCTGAATACAAAACTTATCCATGTTTGGAAGGTAAAAAGCAAGGAATTTATGAATAGTGAAATGCGTAATACATTGCATTGCCATCTTGCAACACAACTAATAGCGAAGCCGTTCTAAAACAAACTGAAGAGTCTGTGAAGTGTATTGCGTCGCCAGGCATGCCCGGACAGACTGCCCGCGGACATGCCCGTCTAGTGAATTCCCCGCTTGTAAACACATCGCAACTACTAGCCTTTGCAGTATCGCTGATGGTTGCGTTGTGGCTGCGATGTGGTCAGTATCACACACGTGGTCGATAATGATGGTAAAATGAGGTACGTGTAAATTCAACTTTCATTTTCAATACAAAATATGCGCCAGCCCACGTGGTGTGGTAGGATTGTGGTGTGATTGTGGTTATGGTAGTGGTCTGGTTCTGGTTGCGGTGTAAATCTGGTAAGTGTGGCACCACCTTATCAACTGATACTTTCAATTATAACATGGTGATTTAGGAAATTGCTTTCTGTTTCATGTGTTTAGTTACGTCCATGTATGTGTGAAGCCGCAGCGTGCGGGGACATAGAGCGCAGAGTGTCGCGCTAGTGACACGAGATGCGGCGCTGTGTCGTGTAGCGCGTCGCGTGTCGCTGTCGTACAAGATTGATGGCCGCCGACAGCGCCGCGCTGCACTCACTACGCCGACACAAATACCGCTCCGTATTATTTCAGTTAATCACCGCCACCTCGCAGACTGCTCTCACAAAGCAAACCGAACAACACGACAACAGTGGCAACAAACAAAGCTTCATTTCTCACAATCACGAAATCTGTGTACGTTCTCATTGTGTTGCTCACGCATCTTAATTTTGGTAAGCTGTCTTAAAAGGCCCGATTCCAGACTAATGCCAACGAAACCAAAGGTTAGGAGGTTTAATATGATAAAGAAACAGTGACCCTGGCTAAATCCGGGATAATCTCGTGACAAACGGCTAATTGGCAAATCGGTCCGCTCCGTGTCCGGACGATTACGTCACACAGCGCTGCCGCGCGCCGGGACGGAGTCGCGTTACGACCGCGCGACGCTAGCCTCCTCCGCGCGCTACACGCGGCTCGGCGATACAACATCGAACACACGGAGACATCCATGATCGCGATTATTACACTTGACACAAATAATGAATGGTACAATTATAAAATGATTCACATTCACAATTATAGAAACAACATAATTCAATTCAAATTAAAAGTGACCTTTGGGTGAATGGCTCATGACTAATCTAGATGTAAACTCAATCCTATCAAAAACATTCTATAAAAAACTAGCCAAGTCGCGATGGACCTGCTTGTTTATCTCTAAAAAGTAATGAAATCTAAACAAAGTAGTGCCAAGTCGAAGATTCCTTACTGCGATGTCTTAATTATTTATAGTTAATTGTGTGACTTGGCCGTTGACTTGTTAGTTTTTTATAGAATGATTTTGATAGGATTTCACTTCTTTTTGTAGAAACGTGGGCTTATTGATTTATTTTATGCCGGTATCTGTAATAGTTTGGTTGGGCTCTTGTGTTTTCTAATCAGGGTCACCGGGTACTCCAGATCTTCGATTATCTTTTTACAGTTTTCCCTCTATGTGGCCATTAAACCCTAACTCTGTACCAAATGTCAGCTCTCGGAGTTTATGGGAAGTACTAGTTCTATTTTGATGATCATGAGTGAGTGTCGTTTGTGAAACTTTGCTTTCGCTCAACTTCGGATCTAAATGACCTACAGACTTGAAATTTTCGATTTTACGTATGTGATTATAGCTTTCTGGATGACGAAAACTTCTACGTTCTGGTCTTATCCAGAGGTTCTCAAATAGGGGCCTGAAAATGCGGCGAAATGGTTAAAGGATGGTACGGCAGTGTTTGCTTCGCGCTCGACTTGGCGGGGGCACTGCCATGCCCCCAGATTGCAATGTTTTAATGTGTGTACTGACATTGTTTCAATAAACTTTTATTTATTTATTTATTGATATTGTAATTAAATTGATTTTTATTAGTTAACGATAAGATAGTTTAAATAGTCTAAACCGATTTATGTTGATCCGCTAAAGGTTATCTGTAATTACTGAAGGATAATTAAAATTCGAAGAGGGCTTCGAATGGAGCCCTCGCTCTCAGGCTCTCGGTGTCCAATTACAGAACACCGAGAGCGAGGGGCGCCAACTAAAGAGCAAAGTTGAAGGTCTTCGGTCAGAATATTAAGGTCTCGAGGGCGCGTCAAGGTATCCGCCGACACTGTTTAATACGTTTAAACCCATTTACAGAACTGTGTGTCGTTTAAACTAACTACTTCGAAATTGTGTTATGGTATTGTTCGGATAAAGGGCCGACCGAAAGCTTTTATAATATCGCAATTAAAGTTCGTTCCGTTACATGTGACAGGCGGCGCGCGACGTACCTATAAGAAGGGTTTGCAAGGGCCTGTATCACTTCTGAAGTAACGTCATTATCAAAAATAATCTCCTTTAAAGATGTTTTATAGGTACAGCTAACTATTAACATGTATAGTAAGCAGCCACGAATGAGCGCGCAATGTTCAGCGCTATAAATCGCGTCCCACCTTCGGAGAGTAGGTTCATAATGTCACAATCGGATCTAAAAAGTGGAGTTTTTAATTAGAAGCCCGCATGAGACGCGCATCACAAACGCGACCGCCCGCCAGTTAATTGCTTTACCCTTGAAACCCAGTTCTTTTCACAGAGGGCGCTTCGGGCCACAGTTATTTTTATTATATCCAAGAGAGGGGTGCATGCGACCCGTGACCGCGGAGTGCGGCCGGCCCTCTTCGCTGCAAGTAAACTGATCGATGCTGTTAATTACTGCGGCCGCCCGAGTGCAGTTCACAACAACCCTCCGATCCTTTGATCCGTTTGCAGCGCGGTCTCCAGAACGAGCGGAAACACCACTCCAGATGTTCAACTTTATGTAATGTCCGATATTGGTATAGAAGTACTTAGTCATCATACACAAAGCAAGCAAGTAGTAAAGATAAGTCGGGACTTAACGTCAAAATGAATGAATAAAACCATCAAGTAAGTTACAACCTACACCTATTTGAGGAGTTGAACTCAAAACGGTGAGTCAAAGAATCATTAGAAAGTTATTTAGTGAGCTTTTGATGAGAGGTTAATAATCACGATAAAGCACGGACGGAACGATCCCAGATTTTGTTCCGCTTAACTTGCAAACTTTAATTTAACGCGACCAACTTTACAGCTCGTAGAAGCACGCCATATTTTTTATTCGACCTGGCTGAATGCAAGTTCAGCCTATGCCGCGATACGGGCAGGCGATTAAAAAAATATGAGCGGCGTAAAACAGACGAACGATAAGTTTAATTGTGTTATTAAATGTGTTGAACGGGTTGGCGGCTTGCGCTTCTATTCAGGAAAGGAAAATTGCACCGAGTTTCATTATCGTATCGGTGCTTAATGTAGATACTCGTGCAGTACATAAACTTAATGTCCATATAACTTATTCCTTTATACTTATTACAGGTCTTACAAAAGTACATCGTAAATATTTATCTGAACAAAATAATAAAAGCTTCCTGCTGTCCTCCAACGCATGAAAAAGTAAGATTTTTAACAACAAAGAGCTCAATAATGTGTATTAATAATAACGAAGCGCGAGCGAGCGCGTCGCGAACACATCTGTTTGTTTACGATGTAACATTTTAATTCAGCGCGAATCCTTTATCGGACAAAGCGCGCTCTGCGATAATCAATCATTTGTCATAACGTTCGCATGAGGAAGACGCCGAGAGCCAACTGCCGGCTTTTTACATACCTGATACAGTTTTTGCAAAGATTGATGAGTCCAATTCATAGTGGAGGTACATTATGTAACTATGCATTCTGGCTTCTCGAGACGTTCTTCTTCTTTAAATTAGCAAATTGTTTTATTATGAATAGTGGTTGTAAAATAGTAAATGAATAATGATATCTCGCTGGTTCAACATGTTAAGTTAAAGGTAAAATCTGGTAATCGAAATAAAGTGGTAATAATAACAGCACATTCCCTGGCGTCCTCAATCAGTGACCTGGAACAAGAAGCTGCGAAGAAAACTACATAATTACGTATATTAAGAGGAAAACTTTACGTTTCGGCTTAAAGGCTCCGGCGACAGAGGCCGCGCGAGCTCGCGTCCTCCACTATCCGAGTTTACGATGCTTAAGCACGTTGTTTCTTAATGGTGGTATGAGTTCGTATATATTGATGTTTACCGACCTACCTCATGCCGATATATAGCCGCGGAGAACGCGGCTTTAGAATCTACACAATTATACCGGAATACATATTCAGATTACTCTTTGTACGGAATTTAATGGAAATTGAATTTAAATGGCATTTAAATTCCATATACGACTGACATCCGTATACCTGAACGTCTGCTATTGTTAATACTCGTATGTATAACCTCATCATAAACCATACACGAGTACATATATTGGTAAGCCAAAATCTGTTTCCTGTTTTACCATACTGGTATACCTATGTATTTGAACCATAGATATTTAGTATATTTATTTAAGAGGCGAGTTCAAACCGGAATACATTTTAATTACTTTTTTAATACGAGAGGTTTTCACCGCATCTGTGAGGTTTAGTGCGAGCTAAAGTCCTGTTTACAGTGGGGAGGTTGTTTCGGTGCGATGCGTAACCACGTCCGCTCGTTAAAAACTTTACATCGAGGGCTCTTGGATCACGTATGAGGTGCGTGTGTGTGCGTCGCGTCCATACAGGGGCGCGGGAGTGTGCGCCGAGTGGCGGGGTTCAGGGCTTGGGTGCTGAATGACCTGCTCTTGTAACACTAGTGTGTGAGACCCGTCTCGCATGGCCGTCCCCGAGCGGAACACTCGATCATATGTTAAATTCTCTGTGATGATTTTTCACTGAAACGGAGATTTGATAAGAAATGTCCCCACTTCAACGTGCCATTAGTTCCACAGAATCTTCTTATTGGCATAAATCTTGTGACATTAGTCGGTCGGTCCGTCCGCAGCGAGCGTCGAACAATAGAACCGATTAAGCTCCGTCCACACCACACAATCTCCCGAGTCGGCGACTTCCCCAATTTGCGACCTCATACAAGTTGGTCGTCCGACAAAGGCCCGTCTGTAATAGCCGTGTTATGTTACGCTCGCCGACGCTCGCCGCGCGCCGCTCGCCGCTCCGGCGGCTGCTCAAAATGAAACGCGCTAACAAGTCACCTCAATAACCCATAAAGCTTCGATCACTTAAGTAACTCACATTATAACTTGGAAAACAACAAAATTGATCCTCTATCGTGTTATTTATCAGGATAGCGGCGCAGTGTACGCAACAGCAGTAAAACAAAACTATCGCCACATAAATCTGTCGGTTTGGCAAGTGGAAGGATCGTAAAAACGAATTAGCTAATACCGACTCGTTTCGGATTCGCGCAAATATAATGTTTTATTTCGCTCGCTGTTTTCTTTACGCGTTTTCTGTATACTCTGTGTCGTTAGTTTTATGGTCCTGAGGTAACGGCTCCCAAATATGACAACTATCAAAATATCACAATGCTTTTAATAGATTAGTTTTCTCTCTTCTTCCACTGACGCGTCGTAGTTCCTTTAAAATATAATGGAAATTAACATTCAGTATAATAATATCAAATATGATATATTTGAAGAATGCAATTGGATTGTTGGAGCTCAGACTCAGATATCTCCTATATCTGAGTCAAACCGAGAGTAATCAACGTGGAGTCGATTGAATTCACCTAAATTCCACCGGTCAATCCGGATAAAATCTATCTATGCATCAGACGGTGGTCTCGAGTGGAGAGTACAAGTGCATCTCTGGCCCATTTACAGTAAACAAGCGCCGCCCGCCCGCCCCCGCCCCTCGCAAACATGCCTCGAATACAAGCCATACCGATCCCAATTCCGTCCACCGACTTTACCTCGGCTCCCTATCACGTTTGTTCTCTAGATGACGCATCAAAGTGCTCTGATTGGCTTGGCTCTTTGAATTTCGTATGACAATTTAACGGACTTCCTTTTTGACAATAAGAAAAGGAGCTGCAAGCATTCCGGAACGCGCCAGATGTTGGAGCGCGCGCTGACCTCGCTCGGTGCCCACTGACTCGCGATCGGCGCATTCATTGCTTGGGCAATCGTTCCGTGCTCATGAATATTGTTTACATTTTCCTTAACGAATTTAGAAGCGTACACCGCGCTCTCTGTGGGCCCGTGGGAGTCTGCACGCTCATAATGCAGCGATGCTACCTCCGATATCGCCGCGTTCGCGCGTCGCGCCGCCGCGAGCCGATACCGTGAGTTATGTCCTAATTGCGTGAGCAGCTCCCCTTGTGAAATCCAATCACGATGAATAATGAGTTTGCTGATTACTGCTGCTTTATTGCGCAAACAGGGGGAGTTTTTCTTCAAGTCTTTGATTCGGTCAGGATTTGTATATTGATGTTTCCCTCGCTAATTGATCGATCGTGTTTGAACTAAATTCCTGAAACATTAAACTGTTTCAGTTTTAATATTTCAGGTCTGGATGATTGGTTAGAAGGTCAACCTCATGAAACGGCACATTAGACCGATTCAAAGCACCCCAAAAATAGGAAAATCTTTAATTAAGCAAAACAATAAAATTAGCATTTAAACGAGTGGGTGTAATAAAGTTGGATCCGTTTACAATAGCAGCAGTTGTAACGTTACAATTATTCAATAAAACGAGTGAAAGCGTGATTGGCGTGCCCGCCCCCGCCCCCGCGCCCGCTCCCGCCCGCCGCCGGCCGTTGTTCTAAACTTTACAAAGTTAATGTTCACAGTTTTTATTTGTTTTTGAACACAATGGCTCCCGCGCGAGACATACAAATGAATATGAATCGCTCACTTCGCTGAAATATGTCCTCACTCATTACATTGAATATAGGATACTATCACAGTCTGATGGTCTAGCTAATGGATAGTCCATTAAAACTGATATCCGTTACTTAGTTGTACAAATGTATATGTCACCGTAATATTGTAAAGACCCGTTGGTTTGTAACAGTTGGTTGCAATGGTTAATAAATTGGCGATATTCTTTTACTATCGCAACACACAAACATAAAATTATGTGGCATAATATGTTCTCTTTACACTATCTGCCCTGCTCTTTCATCCCACTGCGTTGTATCCGGTTCATCGTTGATTTGCGGATACTTCAGAAAATTTAAAAGAAGGACCCAACGTGAACTGCGAAAAACACACGCGGATCCTTTACATCTCTCACTCTGTAAGAGTCAGAGGTATTAGTTGCATTACTTAGTTGCCGGTTTTCTCGTCATGAAAGCTATTAAAATAATAATATTTGAGTTATAAAGTGAGGTAGCGTCGAAGTGGCGGGTGTCACGAATGCGCGGTTCGTGTCGTGTGTCAATTTGTTCGTCACACCGGCCGCGGGCGCGGGTGTTGACGACGAATAACTGTAAATAACACGAAAACGTTACAACTCCACCGTATTTGTGATATTACACGCCGCGCACGAACTACACTCGATTGCTTGTCGCACCCTTCATAAATCACTCACTTTTCACGAAATGAGACTTATGGACGTGGAGGATCGCGGCGCCGATATCGAAACGCTCGCTGAGTAAGTGCTCGTCACTGCGTGCCGATATACGAGTACCTACTTGTATACTTTATACTCAGGTCTTACCCGCGAGGTGCCCGCCCCGTAGGTATTTCGGAATAAGTATTCAAGTAACCGATTTCGTCGTTTATCTATCTCCACTCTACACTCCACACAATCCATTAAATTTGGTTCTACGCTACGAGAGCGTATCATACCAAGAGACAAGACTTTCCGATTGAATACATTAGTAAATATAAAAATGCAAAGAAACCCATCCAGATAAAATGTCTTCCAACACAAATCTGCAAAGTAAAACCAAACTCAATACTCTACTTTTGCAGTCGGTATACAAAGTTGAGTACCCAAGGACCTACATGTCATAATTAATATCAGGAATGCAAATTGTAATATTACACGAAGAGTTCTCTAACAAACTGTAATTAACTAACTTCGGTGGCGTGAACACGGCATTAATGTATTTACATTCGGACTGGAGCTGTCAAAACAGTGGGTCGGTAAGCCGGCGGCTCCGGCGCGGCTCCGGCGCGGCTCCGGCGCGGCTCCGGCCCGGCCCGGGTGCCCGTCACTCTGACTCCCCCTGTCAACCTTACCACAACTTCCCGATGTAAAGCAGCCTCTTGGCCCCGTAATACTGGACAATACATAAGTGCCACTAACATCACGTTGTGATACGTTAGCGGAACAAAAGGCGCGGCGTCGCCGTCCGCCGCCGCAGAGAGCGCGGCCGCAATCGGACCTAATGCGTGCTTAGATATATTATTTTATTATTAATAAAAGCAGTTGTGTTTTCGGGAGCGTCGCCGGAGCTGCGACTGCGGGCCCGGGCTGCGGCTGCGGGCTGCGGGCGGGATAAACCAGAGTGGCTAATCCGGCGGATCGATGCGAGCGGCACTAAACCTTAGGTACAATATAACAAAGGAGCTCTTACGTTAATAACCTGGTGTGTACTCGACTATTAAACCTTTATGGCCCATTAAGAACATTAAACTTTATTACAAAATAAACAAATCTGCGTACCATAACCTACTATTTAAATGGCCGAATTGAACTGATCATATTAATATAGATAACTAGCTGTGCCCCGCGGTTTCACCCGCAGCGCCCCCGTTCCCGTGGGAATTTTGAGATTTGTATTCCCTATAAACCTCACGGAGCCCGAGACCTTTCCAACGAATGCAAAACCGTGGAAATCGGTCCAGCCATTCACGCGTGATGCCGTGACCAAGAAAAACGGGTTTCATTTTTATATAATATATAGATAGATGAAGTACATTAAGGGGGATATGGTTGATTACTTAGTGCCTGACGGTTGTTGAACATTCAGAATATCTATAGTATAACTCGGCGTATTGTTACATACACCTCGCGTCGTCTGAATGAACGCAAGAGTCAGTTGAGTGGACCTCTATGAATGTAGATACGACGACATTCATTTATAATATCATAGTAAACTCGTAATATATTACCCGGATAGATTCACACGGTTAATTAGACCCAAACTAAGATCTAGGATTGTATTATGGAATCTAACTCACTGATACTACACTTATACATACACAAATACTTAATAGGAATATAGATTTGGCACCCAGACGTCGTCACCAACAACTATGTCTGCACATATTGTTGTCTCCGGGCGGGAATCGAACCCGCAACCCCCGACACAGTAAGCGCTCTCACTTTCACTGTGCCAATGAACTTGTCAATTTGTTTCCTGTATCGGTGGAATCAGTCAAATTGTGTGTTTGTGGACAATGAAATTAAAATAGTGTAGTTCCAAATGAGTTTCAATCAAAAACTTCAAAAGAATAGTTCAGCTTTTGATAACTAATTGTTACTGTTCGGTACAACTTGTACAAACGGAATAAATAAAATCGCTCCGTTTCCACTGTTGCCTCAAAGATGGCTTCCTGAACTATAGATCGAAGTTGCTCGAATTTAAACTAACTTGGTGAAACATAACTAGTTAATTACTTGAAGGTGTCAGTAGTCTGACATCTGTCGCGGTGGTCCAATACTCATCCGAAGTGAGAGATACGACGCTGCACCGCGCCGGATCACCGGACGCCCGGCAACCGGAGACCGGCGCCGCCGACTGGCCCGGGGCTCAATTTAATTAAAAATAAGACTTCCCGTTTTCCGTTGGGATATCAAGTTTCATAAATACCTTCACTAATGCAATGAATATCTTAATTGTATTTAGATACCAATAGTATCTATTTATACTCAAATTTCATATTTGTAAATGTACGTAATAGGTCGACCTACTAAATTGGGTTAAATAAAATCCTAGAATAAAGATTGCATGCATACATTAACCATAAAAATAAGGACGGAAATGATTTTAATATAACGCATATTAATTGGTTTACATAAAATGAAACCACAGCTATAAATTAATAATGCTGGCTATTCGAACATCGATGCAACAGTAAATAAGGGTGGCAGCGCACGAAACCGTAACATTGTTTAGTAAGAACCCTATGACTGACCAATAAAAATGTAGTGGAAATGAGGCAGTGAGGAGTGAGGAGCGTGAGGCCGCGGTGGACAGTGCGGGGCGCGAGCATCCGCGGCGGACCTACAGCGCCCGCCGCCACGGCACGCACCGCCCGCGCCCGATACCGCGCCCGCTACTGCGCCCGCTACCGCGCCCGCGCCACTCGTGCCGCACGGACTCAGCTATTTATAGTGCCTTTTATTGCATCATAAAAGTTCCGTAATTAAAGTTTATGAAAGCGTGACGTAAGCTGTGATGCGTTCCCGACAACTTAACTCGAACGGGTAAAGCTCAGATAGGTGGTAAATAAACATTCACTGGATTACTTTATTGTTGCCGGATTATGACCGGTTTCATGTTTGTCTTTTAATTAAATCCTTATAATGGCTCCAGTTACGCCGCCATTGTGATCTCCTAATTGTGTTTTTATTGTTTCAATACTAATTTAATAATGGCAGTGCGATGGCCGCCGCGCGACGCGTCACCTCGCCAGGCATCGTCATCCGGCTCCGCTAGCTCCGCGCGGTGAGACTCAACCCGGGCGGGTTGCGTAACGTACTCTTACACAATCATGTACACAGTCCTCTCGGCAACCTTACTTTTTTACGAGATAAAATGAGAATGAAAAACATACCCAAACAGCGTTGAAAATTTAACGATGGACGATCCCACTCACCTGGAACAAACGAAATAAATTCTTAACTCATTCGGAGATAAATCTTAGAGCGGGAGTCTGCTTGGACCAGATGAGTGTGTGACGTCATCGTGCGTGGGACAGGGCGAGCGTGCGACGTGCGAGTAGCGACGGGAACGACGCGGCCGCGCGACGCTCACCGCTTATTGTACCATCTCGAGGAAACGTCGCGGACGCCGATTCGTCCAGAACCGACACTCACAAATCGCAGATACGACTTTATACTCGTATACGATGCGGAGAGCGGCTCCTCACCGCGCACTATAAACAAACCTTAAACACTCAAATGAAGACTGGAATTGTAAAGTTTTATATCCGACTTTTCTTATTTCTTTGTACAATGAAATGTTTATTTTCCATTGCAAATAAGGCCTCGAGCACACGGCGAACTAGCGTCGTAAAGTTAAAAATAAATGAGAGCTACGAAGCAGGTTGTAAAGTGAGTTCCATGTGGTCCCCCCTCCCCGTGCGCCTCTCGATGAATTTTATTACGACTAGTAGTTAACTAACTTTGTAATTCGCCTGAGTGTACGTACAGTCTCTCGTTAATATTTCTGTTTGGCGCGCGGCGTCGTGTATCTCGCGGCTGCACTATGACTACATCTGCAGTTTCGGTAAACACAAGCCATGAATACCTCCCTCAATATTCCCGCTCGCTTTATGCGAGTATTACTTGAAAGAACCTTAATAACCTCCTCGGAATTGGAAACTAAAATGTATAAAATATACCTAGAAGAGAAAATTATTTTCTACCTTGGACATAAAATGGAAGGTTTCATTTGTATTTTGTTTGTGATTTGACTATTCTTTAAAATGAAAACTTATTATTTATATATTCCAGGCACGAACCTTCACCGTGCACACCTTATCAAAGTACAACTCGACTATTTCTCTGCAAATGTAAAGCAACATGTAACATAGACATAAATCACAACGAACTTGTTCGAGCGAACCTTCGTGTTCGTGTCCACTTTTTATTTAAAAATACTTTCTCTATTATCTGTGAAGTAACTTGTTCCGAGTGTAGTCGATGGTCGGTATGTTTTAAAAGAAACAAGGAAAGTTAAATTATTGAAGCAAATGAAGTGTAAGAGAGCCATGTAACATGGCATGTTCTTTTTATCTGTCGGATGTCGGCTGAATTGAATTATTGTTCAATTACCTCATGGGATGTTGTTCCCTCCGCCTTGGGGAGGGCTCTCTCACGACCTAATGCTTTATGCGACGGATATTTAAGATAACAGGACGCCGCTTCTACATGTCTCCTCCGAAATTTATTCGATTGACAAAGTTTAATAAAGTTCGATGTCTATTGGACTATAAGAACAAAGACTTTAGTTGGAAACTCATTACAATCAATATGCCTGATTTTTTTTTTTGCAAATACTATTGAACAAAATAATTAATTTGAAGTAAACAAACACCATTAGTAACATTGATAATATTAGTTCTGTTCGGGTAATTTGTTTGCAGTGTTGGCGTTATTATTTTGCATGTTGTGTAAACATATTATGAGCGGGCTCATAGACGCCGGGGTCAGGGCTCTTTAAGGGCCATGTTATGGAACATTAGTGTGACACGGCGCGGCGACGCGGCCCGAGATGGGGAGCAGCGTCAGGCCGCGCGGGCGGGTGCCGCGGCGGACGCGCTAGCATCGCATATCCGACATGTTACTAAGTAGTGCAAGTTAAATTATAGTGCTTAGTACACATTATCATTTAACGAGGATTATTCCTAATATTGTTTTGTTTGTTGCATGATCATCCCGCCCGTGCTCCCCGTGTGTGCCCAGCACGTACTCCATGCACCCCCTCCCTCCGCCTCCGCGCTCCGCACCCTCAGTCCGCTAACTGCCTCTTTACTGGTTTTGATAAGGATATAGCTTTTAACAACTGACCTTTAAAGGGTCATACTCACACTTTTCCTTAAGGTATATATTTTCTGGCGCTATTTTCCTCTTTTGGGGTTTGTAACCCTCATATTCCAAGTCAAAGTCGTTTATTTAATGAAGGCCCCAAAGTATTTATTAAGTTGAAATCTTAGGTCCCGCCGTCTCGGCGTAGTACTTACTGTTTACAGAAAAATCCAATTAAATCTCTTGAAAAGAAACCGAAACTTATAGTCGGGTGCAATCAAATCAAAGTTGTTTTAGTTAAATTAAGTTGATAGGTCGTGTTGTATTGTGGCGTACTGAAACGCCCGCCGCGCCCGCCGCGCCCGCCGCGCCCGCCGCGCCCGCCGCGCCCGCCGCGCCTCCGCGCTATTTGCTCTCTAGCAGGAAGTGCGCGAGCAAAACATTACATTTCACAGTTGACTACAATGTCACGGCGTGTGTCAACCGCGGATATTTTACAACGTTGATTTTAGGAACCCCATTCAAGTGCTCAGTTTATTTTCGGTTTTATTGTTCGCAGATGGAGCCGATTTGTGGTAACTATGCTTGACAAACTTACCCACGTTACTACGTACACGCTACAAACCAATAACTTATTCACCCGACACACTTTTGATGACATCACGGCTGCTCGCGACTCGCGATCGCCCCCGGCTCTGCCGGCAGCGCTCTAGGACGCATTAATTTAACTTGCGACCAACTGAATATGTTTACTGGGTGTTAGAGCGCATAAACCCCTAACAATTTCACTGCTATAACTAAACAAACTTGCAAAAAAATATATGCAACAATATATGTAAAATAAATAATCCTCACTTTACTGGTTTCTTAAGTTTAAGCGAACACTACTCATTTTGAATTGAAACTACGTTTACAGATACACTTCGCTTTTATTTTAGCAGCACTAGCAGCGCCCCGCGGTTTTACCCGCGTTGTGCCCGTTCCCGTGGGAATATCGGGAATTTTATTTTATTACAATTTATACATAAAAACCTTCCTCTTGAATCACTCTACCTATTACAAACCGCATCAAAATCCGTTGCGTAACTTTAAAGATTAAAGCATACAGACAAACAGACAAACAAACAGACAAAAATAGCGACTTTGTTTTATACTATGTAGTGATTTTTATCTGAGGTTTCGGCCCCTTTACAGGAACCGTGGTCACAGAAAACTGAGGTGTTATGCGTCTATACAAGAAAAAGGAAAGATTTCGCGCCTACCGCCGAATACATTGTGTTAGTTAAGGAATGTTACGATTTAGGCAACAAAAGCTAACATTCTTCTTCTTCATCGAGTGGATGGCTACCCTGACTAATCCCGGTGTCAGATTTATTATGCCGCCAAAGGCCTCTGACATGGTTCAAGTAACGACTACTATCCGTAGAAAGTAACCGGGACCGACGGCTTAACGTGCCCTCCGAAGCACGGAATCATCATTACTTTTCGAGCAATCAGGTGATTCAGCCTGTAATGCTCTAACCAAACTGAGGAAAGTCTCACAAAGAGATTTTTGTGAGATATCCCCACCGGGAATCGAACCCGGAACCTCCGGATCGTGAGCCGGGCGCTCAAACCACAAGACCACGGAGGCTGTTGAAGCTAACATTGCCTCGAGATCTGGCAGTGTTGGGACTTGCTTGTGGTTTCAGCTTGTTGATGATGGGATCCCAAGCAGGAGGTAACTTCCAGCTATCTTCTATATTAAAATTAGGGTGTTTTTAATTTCAATAGCTTCCCTGAACAATCTAGGCACTTATCGGTGTTCTCGAGCCGAGATTTGTCGTTAGTCAAATCTCAAGTAATGGCTGTGCTTGTCCATGGAAAGCTCACATGCGCTGACTTCAAGTTACGTCGGTATTTGACGTGACCGATAAGAGAGACCACAGTCACAGTCAATCTTATAGACACCAGCATCCTGCAAAGGCATATTGCACTTGACAGGTCTAAGAAATTGGTTAATCTTCTTTGGCGGTTTAAAGTACGTCTTGTTAGACGCGCGCCTCAGGATGTGTCCAATCTTGTCAGTGACTCCTTTCACGTAGGGCAGCATGTAAAATAAAAGCGAAGTGTATCGGTAAACGTAGTTTCAATTTAAAATCCTCACTATAATAATCGAATATATTTTTATAGAAAATAATATGTTTGCAAACTGTGGAAGCCTAATGTTAAGCTATTGTTACTTATTATTATATATCACAATACTTCAGCGAAGGGATTGGTATAATAAACAAGAGAATCACAACGAATGTCTGAAAAAATAAATAAATAACTTAAATGTGTGTAACAAAGCGATCCATTCCGCACTGGCGGCGGGAGAAGCAGCCAAATCTCCCACATTTCATTGATCAAGTTGGAAATTTTATTTAAAAATATCTAGTTTCCAGGCGAGTTAACGAGTGAGTCGGCGATGTGATCGCGATCTCTAATGGACCGCGGCGCCTGGCGGAGTCGTCACCTATCTGTTGTCCGGACGAGTCCGCGCGTTTTATTCGAGTTAGAGTCTTTGGAATTACTCCTCGGATTAGAGCTCTGGATAAAAATACAAAACAAAGAAGACAAAGCTTGACGAGGGTGGGCTCGCACGACTTTGTTCGGTTGTCAAAGGATCCGCTTCCGCCGCGGTGCAGCGCCGCCGCGCTCCGGCTTCACTCCGCTCATACACAAATAGCTAAAGGTTTTTAGGAAACAAAGTCCGTGATAAATGACGCACTCCGCGAACTCCGCCCGCACACAGACATCACTCTAATTGTCTTCTTAATGTGTTTTTGCTTGTGGTCTTGTTCGCTGCGTTCGTAGCATCAGCGTAGCGGCGCGTAGCAGAATGTTTGCTACGCGCTTCGCTTGCTACGCCTAGTCAAGGCAAAAATGAAATAGGCGTTTTATTAGTCCTCCTGCGGCTCTGCAATTTTAAGGGCGCCTCTGCAATATTATAAAAATATTGGATTCATTCCAATATTTTTTTGAGTACCGATAGATGAACTTATCTCGAATAACCACTTTCGTATTATACAATCTCAATAATTTCTGGTACATTGCCTATCGTATTGTTCATGTCTATTCAAAACGCCTAATAAACAAATTCGCGAACCATTTAACATATAATCATACAAAAAGCAATGAATTTGTGGAATAACATTTAAAACATTGAAATTGAATGGTGTATTTATAAAATGTGAGGCTCGCTCGGTATCGATGGTGCGCGCTGGCTCACTGGCTCGGAATGTATCGCGGAGACGAGCAGGCGGGAGCGGGTGCGGGAGCGGGTGCGGCCGTGGGGCGGGGGCGAGCGTGGGGCGGGGGCGGGCGCGGTATGCTTACATTCACTTCATTATACAGTAACTATGGTATCGTTTGCATAATGCCCGCCTCGATCATAATTGATCACAGCATGCTGACAAGAAAATCAACTTATTATTCCACTCTCAAATTATAAATGTTTCAAAGAGGAACATTATCAATTAAACCTCATCACATGGTCGGAGTCAGATGCGTGTCCGCCCGCTCCGCGGCTCACTCGCTCGGACCTCTGTTTTAATATTTGCGTTTGATCCCTTACATTTATTTAATCCATTTATTTCAACCCTCTTTGTACCCTTGCGCCTTGGGCAGAAAAACAAAGAACATTCGTAAAAGTGTGCAATACTGTTTTTCCGTCATTCAATAAATAATATATAATTATACATTACTTGAAGCGCCCGCGGATTTACCTGTCATGTGGCAGTTCCTGTGGGATTTTCGGGATGAAATAGCTTATAACTTTTCACTTGAATGTAGCTACCCAATACAAAATTTCTCACGATTAGTGCGACAAACATTTTAAAAAAACTCTTCCGCTTTATATATCAGTTTTATTAGTAATAGAATTCAAAGTCAAAGTCAAAGTCAAAGTCAAATATTTTTATTCAGTTTTGGCCCCATAGAGGCTCTTTTGAACGTACCACCCATTCGGAAGAACATCAGCAGAGAAGAATGGGCAAGAAACTCTGCTGGTTATTTTTTTTAAGTCAAGGTATAATACAATTTAATACTTATAAGTATAGATTACATGTCAAAATCAGCTTGACTTGCTGGTGCAGGAATTTGACTCCAGACATATTTGTCCTCAATGTAATCAGTAACGCTATAGTATGCTTTAGTCAATAAAACGTCTTTAACGTATGATTTGAATTTACCTTCACTAAGCCCAGTTACCTCCTTGGGAATTTTATTATAAAATTGAATACATCTACCAATGAAAGACTTCCCGGTTCGCGCTAACCTGGACTTAACAACAGCAAGCTTATTTCTATTTCGCGTATTAAAACTGTGGTGATCTCCGCGCACCTTAAGGTTACTCAAGTTTCGGCGGGCATACATTATATTTTCAAATATATATAACGAAGGAACGGTAAGAATTCGACTGGATTTAAAACGTTCCCTTAGTGACTCACGTGACCCCAATTTATAAATCGCGCGAAAAGCTCTCTTTTGGAGTAAAAAAATTGATTGAACATCGGCGGCACCTCCCCACAATAGTATACCATAGGATAGTATACTATGAAAATAGGCAAAGTAAACAATTCTTGCCGTTTCTTCATTCGTTATTTGCCTAATCTTATGGACCGCAAAAGATGCTGAGCTTAGCCTACCCGAAAGTGAATTTATATGAGAACCCCATTGTAATTTTGAATCTATGTCTAATCCTAAGAATTTAGTGCTACTGTCAAGAGTTAATCGAGTACCCCCCAATTTGACGCAAGAATCTACTACTGGGACATTCGGTAATGAAAATTTAATGCATTTAGTTTTTGCCTCATTAAGAAGTAGGTTGTTAGTGGAAAACCAATCTAGGAGAATAGCCAAAGCTTTGTTAACCTGCACAAGGTCCCTATCCTTCCTATCTACTTTAAAAATTAACGAGGTATCATCGGCGAATAATACCGTGTCGCATAGGCTTTCCATTAGATACGAGAGGTCATTTATGTAGACTAGAAACAAAAACGGACCTAAAATTGACCCCTGAGGCACGCCTAACTCAATATTAGACCCTTCCGAAAGGTTATCGTTAACGTTTACTTTTTGTCGCCGACCGCCTAAGTAAGATTTCATGAGTTCAAGGGCAGGACCACGGATGCCGTAACATTCTAACTTCAAAATTAACGTTAAATAATCTACACAGTCAAAAGCCTTGGAAAGATCACAAAATACTCCAAGAGCATCCTGCAAACCCTCCCAGGCGTCAAAAATATGAGAAACTAATTTAGTCCCAGCATCTATGGTTGACTTACCCTTTGTAAAGCCGAACTGATTTTTATGTAGAATCTTATGCTCATCAAAATGGGACATTAACTGATCTAGGATTAATTTTTCAAAAATTTTGCTAAGAGCTGGAAGAACTGAAATAGGTCTATAATTATTGGGATCATCCTTACTACCGGATTTGAAAATTGGAGTGACTTTACTATGTTTCATTAGATCTGGAAAAGTACCTGCTTTTAGGCATAGATTGAAGAGATTCGTAAGTTCAGGAGCAATAGTGTTAATAACAGAATCTAACATTTTTACAGAAATACCCCATAGATCTTCCGTGTTTTTCATGTTCAGTGATTTAAAAGCTTTTTTAAGCTGCGAAATAGAGACTGGTTTAAAACCAAATCCAGGAATTGACCGTTTAAAATTTTCCTTAAGAAGAATTTCAGCTTTAACTGAAGAAGAAGCTAGATTCTTGGTGGTTTCTTTGGGTATACTACTGAAAAACACATCAAAATGGTTGGCCACAGAAATAGGTTCAGTAATTAGTGTTCCGTCATTGCACTTCAAAGTGCAAGGGGTATCCTTGGAAGAAGTTCTTCCAGTCTCTTTGTTAACCGTTTTCCAAATCGTCTTTATTTTATTATTTGATTGTTTTATTTTGCGAGCGGTATGGTTTGCTTTTGCTAAAAGACAAACTTTCTTAAACATTTTTGAGTAATTTCTAACATACGCATGAAAAGCTTCATCGTTGGTGTAAGACCTTTTAAAGTATAATTCAAATAAAACATCTCGACTTTTCCTAATACCTACAGTAGCCCAATCACTAAAACTGATTTTATCTTTAACCGTAAACTGTCTTTTTGGAAACACGGCGTTAACATTTCGCGATATAATCGAAAATAAGTTTTTACAAATCTCATTTGGGTCTTTAGGGTTGGGGCGGTTTAGAGCTAAACTAACTTCAATGCAATCATTCAGGTGTTGTCGTCTCTTTTGAGAACAGTTTAACAACGGTCTACAACCTATGACACACGGTTTGTGTAGTACGGCGTTTTCAAGTTTTATATTGAGACCCAAATGATCCGACCTAACTCCGTTAACTATACATTTATCAAGAATTTTACAATTTGAAAATATATTGTCAATGCATGTTTGAGAGGAAAAAGTAACTCTGGTGGGCTCATTAAAGTTACAATTCAAACCATAAGACAAGAAAAGTGAAACTAAGTTTCCCGCGTCAGAACTATTTACTAGTAAATCAACATTAAAATCACCGCATACTATAACGGACTTCTTACCTTTAGATAATTTACTCAACACCTCCTCCATGACATTTAAAAAAGAAGAAAAAACAGAAGACGGAGGCCTATAGACACAAACTAAGATATAACCGTCAATTTCTGCACAAGCAATCTCACAAGTGCGCTCAAGAGAATATTTAGTGATATCGACCCGTTCTTTGAATTTAATACAATTTCGTAATAAAATGATGCAACCGCCCCCCTCAGCCGATATTCTATTGAACGCACTGGCGACTCTAAAACAATTGATATTAAATTGCATTCTATCATCTTTCAACCAAGTCTCACTAAAACATAAAATGTCGAAGTTATATAAATCTAGTAGTAATTCTACATCCAATATTTTGCCAGAGAAGCGATTTATATTTTGATAATAAAAAGACAAACAACTAGCTTCTGTTGGCTTCCCTGTTGTCACACTTAAATGTTTAAAGACACAGTATTCGCGTTAGTACTAGTACTAACTACTGTGTGGTCACTACCAGACGTTATACTACCTATAACGCTATCAATACAATAACCTACCAAAGTAGATAACTTAATACGAGTTTTCCGAGGGACATGTAAAGTGTCCTCCGTCAAAGTCAAATGTGTAATAAACTTGTTATTATCAAAAAATAATAACCTGTCACTATGACGACATGTCACATTATAAAGCACATTGTTAAGTGCATGGATGTGCTTATTCCTAGTTTCAGAAAGAAACCGGGAGTACGGGAATGCTCCCAACATTATCCTACTAGCTTTCAGCCCTAAGAGTAGGCTAATACTACTAACTAACTCCTTTCTACCTACACCACCACTTGTACCTGCCATAATCAATATAAAAGTCGACCTATCAATTTGATCTTGTAAGCTGATAATCCTATCCATAATATCTTTAAATGTGGCATCAGGCATACAATGGTTAATAACCTTACAGTCTAACTTATTACTTAATAGTGACCCAAAGTCCAGTCCTAGTTGGTCTGAAAATATCAGTAACTTATCTATGTGAGTCTCACTGACAACAAGTTGCGGGGTGATCAGAGTGGGTACAGGCTGGGGCTCCTGTACCTCCACAGCACTGATAACACTGCTAGGCTCTTGAAGAGAGTTAATATGCAATAACTGTTCAGTGTTATGTGTTACTAAGTCTAACAACTCGCTTGCGGACGCCATTTGCTCCTGAAGCCGAGTCTGTGCTGTCTCGTATTTCGAAAATATATCTTGTAAAAGATGCTCTTTTACAGCAAGCTCTTCACGCAGCAACTGGGTATCATGCTCGTACACATTTTTGCTTAATTCTAAGTTCGTGACACTATTGGACAACAGATCAGACAATGATAAGTTCTGTTGAATTAGGCGGGAATTTTTGAAAAAATATTTTGAATTTTCCTGCAATTTCTTACTTTTCCTAATGAATTTAGTAAGTTTTATATATTTTTTAAGTTTATTGTGACTAGTAAAAATAACCGGACTAGAACTCTCATTAGTCAAGTCTATTGTTTCAATTTTGTCAATTATAAGAGATAACACCTATTGTTATACACTATACACAGCAGGCAACAGAACGAAGGAAACCTTACGACTGATTGATGGGGCAATAATTTAGAATGCAATGGAGTATATTTACGAGTACATACGAGTATATTAATACATATTGTAATATTCTTTATTGAAGTTTATTACCTCTATATTTGCATTTGGTTCATAAATCCTGTGAAGCTGAAGACAAGATCACTTTCCTGATGTAAACAAACTGAAATTAATAAGTCACCACCCGATTCAGGGATTTCATCTATCGCCATCATGGCGTTGATTTACTCAATATTGAGAATAAAAGCACACTAATCACTTCTCACTACTAAAACAAGGTAATAATGTTTGTGTTGTGACAGATATCCCTGACCATTCACTGAAACTATCGAACTTGTCGTGGTTGTCGCTGGACTGAAACTAAAGAGCTAATTTTTGAGTTGGTTTATTGCTTAAATTTAACGTCTTTAACGATATAATTTATTGAATAAATATTTTTTTAATACTGTCAGTGATGTTTATTAAGGAAACCCTGTGAATACCACGGCATATGTTATTTCTTATTAATACCTACTACGTCCTTTATTCTGAAATTAAACTAGTGAGAAAATTAACGCCAACGCCCTCATATATAAAGATGCGAAAATCTTGTCGTCAACAATTTTATTTAAATGTGTTCACATCAGAAAACACGTTATCTCCACAGGATATCACAGGGTTTGTTTAGAGACTACAAAGGAGGTATTACACTCTTATTTTTAAAACCTATATCGTACCACTACTGGGCCAAATTTTTTGCATAATTTTGCCACCGCTCTCAGTATTAAGCGATCTCCACCACTCACTGGTGAAGTCAACTAAACCGTCCACTTCCGGTCGCCCTCGGCGTCGTCTTCCTTCAAGGCCCTCCTTCCTCCTTCACTCAGATGTGATATGGGCCCGCTTATCCGGGTGCACATGTGTGATCAAGTGTTACCTCATGACAAACATAGTGCACACTGTTCGGTTAAAGGAGACTCGAAGACATACGTACAGTCCGCACAGATCAACCGGTAACCACGCGCAGTCCGGGGCGAGGCGAGGCGAGTGGCCACGCGCGGCGCGACGCGAGGCGCGCGAGCCGGGTTCGTGCCGCACCTACGTTTTATTAAGCAAGTGGCGCAGGCTTATCCTAATATACTGCACATAAATGTCTATTTATTTGTATGAAAGTTTCCTTATTCCTGCACAGGTACGAGTGACGGCCATACGCCCTAATAAAACGTTTTTATATTAATAACGGGCAGCCCTGGCCCGCGCCGACAACACTCGCCCGACGATATTAATCCGTTGTATGGGGAATGTAGCCAGAACATAAAAGAAATCGGATAAAGAAACTCTTTGATTACATCAGTCTCTGGAACCCGTATGAAATAGAAACAATGTATTTTGTGTGAAAAAGAAATTATATTTGCTAATGAAAACACAAACACAAAATAATATTGTAGTTTGATATAACATTACATTTATTGTTTAAATATGAATTATAGTTTACTAATTGACACAAACAATATGTTTTTAAAACATATTAAAGTTTTACGTGTATTGCATTGCTCGTATTAAAACTGTTTAAAAATAATTAGCTATCATAAAACAGTTGTACAAAGGGTACGAGTATGTACGAGTAGGTGCGTCCGCCGCATCGCGTCTGAATACTCCGCCATCACTCAGTCGCTACAAGTTTGTTCATTAGCAATATTCCGTTATGTTTTCTAGTTTTGTAAAGCAAATTAAATAAAGTGAAGGGAGAGAATCTCTAAAGTTTCCCTCTTAGCTTCAGTGCTTAAGTTTTCTTGAATATTTATTTCCCCAGGAACGAGCGTTCCCGCGCCCGCGCCCGCGCCCGCGCCCTCGCCCGCGGCGCTCGTCGCTCCAGATCTGTTTGCCGCCACTAGTTATATTTATTATTTTACTAGTTTTATTTAAAAACAAAATTTATGTTTTATTAAAAAGCTTTCAGCATTGTACACATTTGTGTTAAAATGTGTAATCTTTATGGAAACTAATGATCAGTCTGTCTTACTAGCTTACTTACTTGGTGCATAATGGAGTGTTTGACTAAAGTGACTCTCAAAAAGTATATATACATAGGTATAGAGCATGAGTTACGATGTACATTATGTTATAAGTTATAACGTATAGACACCTATAGACAATAGGCTAATTCCAAGTCCATGAATGACCTGTGTATGTCATTGTTACTGTCTGGTAAACGTATCGGACTGTCTGACAAGTCACTTTGATACTGGTGTGCGACACTCGCGTGGTATAGAGTATGGGCTAAGTCGTAAGACGCAGGGTACCTATCCCTGCGCTCTGCGCCGCGCTGCGGGCTAGCCTCGCGTCGAGTCGCGCGTCGGCGCTGGCGCGGCGGCGCTGGCGCGTCCCGGCCGCGACTCCGGCTCTCTCGAGTTTTAACGAACGCTCTCGGCGGGCTTCGAGACGTCTTTGTTCAGACATTATCTTACTAAAATACAAACGAGTTTCAACCCCTTGCCACCAACTAGTTCACGTTTTCGCCCCTCATTATGAGCTACCAAAATGTGGGATACGGAGCTCTGCGGATTCTACACTTGTTTTGTTCAAAAACCTTTGGAAACCATCTCTAATTATCCCTTGAAAATGTTTTGTGCAGGCGCGCCTTATTCAGGTTTCCGCTCAGATTTCGTTACTTGTTGAATTTCGACGTCTTATTTTAATTTTGTAAATATAATTCTAGAGCCGAGTAAACTTCGGAGCTTGTTTGGATTGGTATTTTTTGTGATACTTGTTGTTTTAATTTTAATTATTTTCAAAATATTTATTTGCACTGCTTTTTGATTAAAGTTGTTATAACTGAATATTTTAATTAAAAACGAATGATATTAAATTCAATATTAAATGAAACAGTGATTTAAACAGTGACCATTAGAAGTAATTAACGTTCAATAATTAAACACACCCTAAAAGCTATGGAAAGTCCATACACACACACACAGATCGGTCGCTACAAGCAAATCCGTCGGCAATTCTTATATGAAACTTATGAATATTAAAATCAGCAACTCAAAATAGAAATATTCATGTATTTTGCGGGAAGTCGGCGGCGTGCAGCCGGCGGCGGCGGCGCGGCGTTATCTAGGCACATTTAACTTTATTAAGTTTAGACACGACAGGTTGCGGGAAAAACTTGTCGAAGCCAATTCTAAGTTGTGACAAGTTGTATCAGAACTATGTCGAGAGGCGCGGGGGGCGGGGGCGCGGGCGGCGGGAGGTCACTCCGGACTAGTTAACTGGCTAATGAGTCTATCTAACTTGGAGATGGGCCGACAATTTGTACCTGCCCCGGCTGATGGCCGCTCGTTTACTGATACTCACCTCTCGGAGCCCGAATCACTACGTATTACTTATTTATTGCTTGTCAAACACAACAATTACACGCACACGGAGGAGCATCTGTCAAATGGGAGGGTTTCACCGACAATATGTATTTACAGTAGAAACCTTGTAGAAACAATTCTACAGTGAAACGTACAGTAAATCCGATAAGTTGTATCCACTGAAAGCTGCATATCTTGACCAATCGAGCTGAAACTTGGCACAGGAATAGCTTAAAGCTCAAATTCAGGCTGAAATCGTGCGCGGAAACCGACGGAATGCTTGCAAACGACTGCAGCTGAAATAATTTAAAAATTCAAACATTCGCCGGTGTGATGTTTATTGTAATTACGACCCGACCGCCGGCTAAATGTTCTGTTCCTTCAGTAGAACGGCTGATTGCATCGCCCCACTTCCTAATAACTGTTAGTCTTGAGTTCGTTTTATAATCTCCGCTGTGATAGTTAGAACCTGATGAGCTGTTTGACCGTGGAGTTTTACTTTACTTGTTTAGTACAATATCGGGTCACTGTGCAGTTAGTAATGGCCGGTGTGTAGTTTTTGTGATCTGTGATAACAACAATATTTATAATTAGAGACGATTAACACTTTACTGTTTTTCTAGAAACATTTTAATTTTAATAAAATCATGATTCTACGTAGAAAGTAGACGATTGTACTTCATAGTACATACATGCTATAAATATTTATGATAATTGAATTTAATATGCAAGATCGCTCAGATAGATGTAGGCTACTTTAAACAAATTGCCTTAAACTTCGCTATTGATTATCACTGAGCATGCCTGCACAATTTACGGCGGTGGTTTCTTTTAGTGACATTGAAATGGCTCTTATTACCGAGTAAATAAACGTTATAAGCTTTCAGCGGGCGCAGCGGGAGTGGCTCGGGTCGGCCACGGGTCGGCCGCGCGTCGGACGCGACCCGGATACTGCCCTGCGGTGAAATTAACAAGAACCTAGGTAGCGCTTATTATTTATTGTCATTTCAACACTCACCCACTTTCTTTGCATTTATGCGCTAAACCAGTAGGCCAGAGATCGTTGTCGAGGGAATTCGATTCATAAAGCTGCAGCTCCCGAGAGTAATAATAATAATCCTCCAGCCGATTTCGGCCACGGCGACCGCTTCTACTCCTAGCTTCCGAGAGTAACGTATTACTGACTGATGGATCAAATGGTGCCAGTGATGTGTGGGGAACGCGGTCCCCGTGACGCGACGCCGCGCCGGCAGCGGGTCTGCATGAAGCCAGCGGGGCCGGGGCCTAGGGCCCGGGCGAACTTCGCGTATGCATTGCGCTGCATATTTACTCTCAAACTCACAAAATTCATATTAAACCATCCGCCGCGCATATCCCGAATGCAATAATCTTGCAACTTTGCAACTCATCAACTGTTTGCAGTTTCGTGTTCGTCGTCATTCAAGCCGATTCATTTCGGTTACTAACTGGATTCATTAAATGCTCGTGTGAACTGTCTGTTGTACGTTTGATAGTTATTCCGCGCAATCATATTGTTATCATACAACCTACTGCATATACTCGAACATAATTTGTCATTTCTACCCTGGATTCCACCGACTCTGGCCTATTAAGTGTATCTCACAGCTGATGTAGGTATTACCCATGTAAATGACTGATATTCATAAATTTGGCTGAAAAGGAATACCTACTAGCGAAGCCCAGGGTTTTTACTACCTATTCTTTCTCATAGAGTTACGTCGTTTATTTAAGCACAATTTAGGTCTAGATAGTGTATGAAGTCAAAATTGACTTAACCTTTGTGGCTGACCGAGTTTTTATAGGAAACTATTAGTTTGATAAAATGTTATAATATAAAACAACTGAGACTGGTAACAAACAACAAAAACTTGAAGTGAACGAGTATGTACAGTATTCTTGTTGTGCTCCATCCGTTTTATCCGAGAAATGTGTAAGAGTACTAAACTAGTTCAATTGCTATTATGGGAAAAAAATACAGGAACAAAATCACGAGAGTTCACTTTCGGTGGAGTTAATAAAACCTTCGACAATAATGTTCGAGCGCCAGAGAGGAATACAATTGATATTGGTGCATTACTTGCGCCGCCCCCGCCCCGCGCGCCCGCCCCCGCCCGGTATCACTTCAAATGATATATCGGAGGAAAGTCCGCCTTTTTTCTTTGTTTGCCCCCGATTTATAGCGTTCGGTGAAATACTTCCTTGGAGATCGTGCGTGGTGAAAAAATGTAGGTCTCGGCAAATGCAATAGTAGACGTGTCACGTGAATTTCAATTCAGTTTTTGCTCGTGGAAGTGGTTTCTGATAAATTGTATCGCTGAGAATGTCGATATTAATAATTCTTGGCATTGAAATCGATATGTGGAGGATCATTGCGAACACATTTTTAGTGTTTGACGATAAGCAGGATTCATATCTTAAGCGAAACGTAGTATTATATATTTAACGGGAATTTAAGTAAAGTAAGAAGCTTTTATTCGAAATGTTGTGTTGTTGAAAGGTAAAGTTTAAGGAACAATTGCTGTCTAAATTGAAAAGAGGGATGGATAGATCCAATGTGTGTGTGTGTACAGTCGTCCCGTGCGTGCCAAATGCATTCCAACTATCAGCATCCGAATTGAGTAGAGTTGAAGTAACAACTCAAAGATAACTAAATCGATTAACAGGGGGGGGGGGGTGCAGGATGCAGGTTACAGGCGGGGGAGGGGGTCGTCACCGCATTGAGCCTGAATGCTAATAGTCAACGTCGTAACCTAACTGAAAAACTCTTAGATCGAGATTAAAAACTATCGGATAACGAAGGCGGTTTAATTAAAACTCCGGAGAGGAACAACAGCCCCCCACCCACCGCCCGCATCCCTCGCCCCGCACCCGCCGCCAATGACCAAACAAACCCACTGCGATTTCTAATGATAACACTTTAATACCTACTCACTAAAACGTCCTTATTTCCACTGAACCATTTTGCACATGAGTGCACTCTCTGCGAAGTCTTCTGCGGTTTATTCATAATTAAAATTCTTTGTCACTATTATTAACCTGCGATATGCTCATAGCTCCAGCAACACTGCATTTATTGCACGAGTGGTTCATACAATGTCTTCGTTATACTTTCAAAAATAGTTCTAACATTCTGCTCAAACTCAGCAAGAACGAAGAAAATTGCAAACATGTCAATAAAGCGACATTGGAAGCGAGTATCAAGAATATCCCATTGAGAAATATAACAAGAAAGTGTGTTAGCGTGTTATTCTGTAAACAGCGCGCCACCGGCGACATTACCGTGCTGAGTTGTGTCGGGGAGCACGGCGCGCTATCACACGCAGCGATGGCGAGCAATTGTACAGAATACCACCTCGTTTCAAGATAGTTGTGTAAATATAGCACGCTTTAAACGGTCCTGTTAACGTGGTCATGGTTTTTGTTGGTTTTGTAGAATAAAGAAGTGTTGAAGAAGACGACTCGTCGGTCGAATATTATTAACTACAACGATAATACACTCCAGAACTATTTATTTCTTTGTTTCATTACTGAAGTTATATGAAGAAGCCGTTGTTCTGTCCAAATGAATAAACTTGTTTATTTTTCAGCAATAAAAAAACATGATTTCAAGATTGCACTTATGTAAATGAAATTATGAAATAAAAAACATCATAATTCTAACACTATTTAAACTATCACGCTATGAACACATACACATACGCTATATACACTAATCTGACTGGATAATCATAATCTGTATCATGTATCATAATTCTCCCGGAACCTTTCGAGCCCGGGCGCCGGCGCCGCTCGCCGGTTTAATATAATAAAATAATGGAATCGAGGCGATTACACACTGCTGTTTGTAGAAAGCTGCTGAAGCGAGCGTGTTCCCGGATTATCGGGAGGTGCAGTCCCGAGCAAGCGCCGGGATATCAAACACAGCAACGCTTGTCATGTGGAGGAAGCAAACGAACAGGACAAACAGACTGCACTGATCGGAACATCAGCTTAGCGCACACTAAAACAGTATATCCAATACCGAGCATACTGCGCAACACAAACTATAAATTGAACATTTTCTATAAACACGATTGGCAGCCTTGCCAAGGAAACGAACTGCTATCAGATAGAACAGTCGGTTTGAACTCAATAAAACATTCGTGTGTGATACAAACTGTTCCAAATAGCCTGTTAAATGGCACGACGCCGGCTTCCTCCGCCGCCGACTCGACGGACGATCATACCGCACACTGCGCGATGCACCGCGGGCCGGCCGCGAGGATGTACTCAGTCATTGGTTCAGTTTCAATCAACAATTTATGGTGAAAAAAAACACTTTCATCATCCAATCAATCATTATTTATGCAATAAGACCAACGTGAAGCGAGAAAACTGCTGAATAAATCGAAATAATCTTAGTTTAGAGTATTCATTGTGCTTTAATAACAATGCACACCAACAGGTCAGCAAATGAATATGTAGGAGGATGGGGCGGAGCAAATCAAACGTGAAGGAAGGAATAAGTATTCCCAGTTTCTAATAAAACGGTAACGCCAGCTTTAATAAATTTCAATAACAGTTACAGTGCGCATAGATTAATAAACGATCGCGAGGCAGCGCCCGCAGGTAGCGCGGCTCCAGAAAACTTTCCTCCTAAATAACCGATAGACCGGGATCTTGCCGCATTGTCCGACACCAGCTCGGAGCGAGCCTGTTCGACTCAATTTAAGCTCTATAACGTCGGAAATAAATTCGAATCGAAATGTAAATCGATGTAAGTTATTTGGCACATTTGTTATTGAATGAGTGTGCATTTTGTTCGTTAGTCCCGCAATGTATGGCGGCCGGGGGCTGATATAGCGCCTTCCAGCCGGCGCCCTCTCGGCTTCTGGATTTCACATTTTATACAGGACAGATTCAATTACGACTGGATACGTAATCAACACCGCGACTCAGCTACCGAGTCTCTCCACTCCACGATGCTTTTGCCATGAATCGGGTAAAACATTTTAAAGTGAACGTCAAATATGAATTAATTACAAAATGAACCAATTATAATAAATATTTGAATACAAAGTTTTCGGCATCAAAGCGTCAGCTCCGATCGCTCCTTTGATCGTGTTTGATCATCAGACGCGGGATCTGATAACTTCACTCTTCAACTTCACAAGTTCACTCACAACTTTGGAAAATTTTACATCGAAAACTCCAGACTGGAAATACTTTAACAATATTGATATTAGTGAAAGAAAGGGGAGACTCTCGTATGTCGGAGCTCGTATCCACTGCAACTACTTACGATGTACTTATTAATTTAGGTTCTGAAGTTTAAATAAAGTGAGCATCGTGCATAAAGCAAGCAATAAACGCGACGGCCCACGGAACATCCGTCAGAGTAATCAGAGCGCGCGCCTCCTCTCGACTAATATTCAAAATGTAATCTCGCGCGCGTCTCGTAAACTGGTAATAAGGCGCCGCTCACCGCCGCGCCGCCCGGCCACACCTGGAAGCTCCATTTTTCTGAATAGAACCGTAAGCCGGGATTGATAGGCTCCATTTACACTGCCCTACGCGTCCGCCGCACGTAATTAGCTCGCCGACTTGTCCACACGTGACTATCCCGCTTTACTTCCCTACAAACTGAAATTAACCCGTAAAACTTGTTACAATTTCGTATTTTCGGGCAGTTTGCCATTTTCTTTTGACATTCAATAAATTGTGTTTAAGATTTATGTGTTTGGTAGTGAAAGAAATAGGGTTGGATGAATTTAAATTGATTTACTGTATTAGGATGTGGTCGGCCTCTTCGATACGTGCTACGTGTCACGGGCGGTGAGCGGCGCGCGGCGCGGCGGGCCGCGCTCGCTCCTGCGCCGCGGAGTATTTATTGACTCATCATCAGACACTGTTATTTTATTACTCTATTAACGACGTATTGGCATATTGCAATAAGGTTTTACTCATTGTGTAACCTGAATGAAAAAACCTTATAACGAATATTTCATGAAAATTATCCGGTTATTAATTTTTCGTTTAAAAAATGTATATTCGTTTAGATAATATTTCCTGAGGGAATATTTGCACTCAGACTAATGACCACTAATCACCTAATCAATGCTCTTTAACCATCTATTGATCACCCAATCTAGAATCACGCCGCATAAATCGCGATTATCTGAATGGCTTATCATTATTATCTTCAATAACTTATTCATCTAGGAAGTATTGGTCACAGAGATCATGTCGACTTCCATAAGTCAGCTATCCGATATTATTCATAGATTTCAAACCTACTACGAGATGAGATGTCGACAGTTTGCTCCACGACCACCTATCAGGGCCGGGCGCCCGGTGTTATGCTAATGGCTAGGTCATTCTGATCTGCTACATCCGACATACTCGTGCTTGTAAAAAATATGTACCTACCAATAATAAAATTAATTTTTTTATATAACTTATAACTTTTAACGATTTTTTTTTCATGGTAGAGGAATTCCTATAATATGTAATACAAAAAAAAAATGTTTGGAATAATCATCGGCGTGAGTTTTAGGCGTAGTTTTGATTGAGCGAGTACGAGCTGCACCCTCTCGATCATGTTCCGCACTGTGACCAAACCGTCGGGAGTGGAGGAGGCCTTGCATGGAGGCTGGCTCACATGGGAAACAGGAGAATGCATATCACAGACAGACACTTCTCCTTACGCAATTTATTTTAACACTCATATGTTAACCTTTCAAATATTGTGGAAAGTAAAAATACATCGCATATTAATGTTACCTCAAATGTATTTTCTAAAATATATTTAAAAGCTTAGAAGTTATTTCCCCAGGTAGTTATTAAAGTTTATATCATGTTTGAACTATTTTACAACTGTCCAAAACTATGTGAAACCAAACGAAGTTGTGGGCTTATTATTTAGTGTAAGTGAGAGCGCCAGGGTCGAGGGTGCGGCGTGGGGTGAAGTGCGAGATGACGCGAAGGTCGCAGGTCGCCGTTATGTCATCAGCCTCCGATTGATACCTGACCCATTTATGGAGAGCGAGAGGCCGCTTTAATTACACCGCTCTCCCTCGCACACTTGACCTCTTCGGGGCCAAAGTCTCGGACGCGGCGGGTAATTGCCGCCTACCGAGATGTTTTCAAATTGTGCGTACAATTTTTATTTACGCTCCTTTGACGTGTTAATGCGATTAGAATTTTACTTACGGAGAGGTGGAGTAATTAATGTTAGGAGTGTCGATTGTTTCGTGAACAACTCGCTTTAAAGATTTTCGTGTGAAAAGAAAATACATTTATTTTTTAGCGAATCTGACTTCGGCAATTACATAATTGAATATTTAGCGGTGTTTCAGAGACTTCCTTATCACTAGTTTAGGTTTCTGCAAACTGTTAAAAACGTGATTATAAGTAGAAGAATTAATTTATTTTATTATTTCTGGACTAACGTATTGTTGGTCCATGATCCTAGGCAGAGTCCGCGGTAGATCGTATGTACGTGTTGACGTTGCACTTCCCTTCACGACAGAACAGGGTAGCGCAGGCCCCAGTGGACTCCTCTCACATAAACTGTCTACTAACTACTTACAATACAACATTCATAGGACCCAGTTTATAGAAGCTCAGTCAGGTCTCAGATGTTTTCGGGGTATTAATAGGATCAAGTTTAAACTTATATTGGGATAAGTATTATAATACTGGTATTTAATGTTACGTAAGTGGATGAACAACAATAGAAGCCCCCGCGTCTCACCCGCCACTCTAATCTAGACATGCGGCAGCGTGTCACGCCAAGTTCAAGCAAAGGAACTACTAGCCAGCGCCGAGTGTAATATTACACGAACCACTTGGTGCCACTTTTGACCCTTCTATAACTCAAAACCTATTTAACGTAAACCCACTTTAAAATCTCACATTTTTAAATAACAGCAATTGTGATAGGTATCCAATAAAGAGAAGGAATAGAGTTTAAAAACTTGTTCATAATTTTCTTCATCTTGTTCATAATGCGAAACCCATAGCCAAGCATAATTTTTGTATTGAACTTGGCTCTCCTTTTTTACATTTATGTTTTGGGTGGGATATAAAGCACTGAATGCGCGTCGCGCATCGGCAGCGCGCAAACGCCCCGTAAACACTCGCACACGCGCCGTCACTCACTCACTCAGGAGATTCCTCTCGTTCGTTCCAATCAACCGCAACCTCACATTTTCAATAAACAAGACAAACGAAAAATCATAAAGCACGATTTCCATACTTCCACCGTATTCTTATCCCACTGGGAACCGTAAAAAGAGAAGTGATTTAGATGAATCACGGTATACAATAGACAAAGGAAATACATTATCTGGCGGGGGCGCGGGCGGGAGGTATGACTGAAACATCCATTGAAAAGGAAAAATCCGTACTTAAATGTTAAAACAAGGACAATAGGCGGCTATGTGAGCAATTACGGTAATGTCCCGAGCTTACTTGTTGAAATTTATCGCTAAGCTTTTAAGTGATAAAAGCCCGTGGGTCAGGTGCCCTCCGAGTGCGGAAATTAAATCGTTTCAACTAAATAGACTGAGCACTGTGCTAACGTTTTGAAGCATCAGTAATTAGAAACGTTCACAATGAACCACGCTCACCGAGTTGTAATCGGAAAAAGTTTGATTATAAATGTGAGAGCGACCCAAAAGTTCGGTGACGGATCCGGGACGAGTAATTAACGGCGCGCGCGTCACCGCGTCAGCGTCGCGCGACCCGCGCCACGCACTCACTCGCGCCGCACATCACTGTCTCATTTAATAAGTCTACCTGTGTGGGTGATGCTATCCTTCCACAATAATCAGTACAGCAAATGGACGGAGTTACAAGTCCGTATGACACATACGGTATCTTTATCGTATAACCGTAGTGCATCTGCCATAAATCAAGTGTCGCTTCTGCGCCGTCTCCTCTATCGTGACTGCCATAACTTGCGGCGGACACTGCTCCTAAACATATCCCAGCGTATATCACTGATACGTCTCGCTCATCAACAATTATTATCTGTGGCATGGAGCTGAGCGACGCACAGACGTGAAAATAATAATGGGCATATCGTCACATTATTCATGACACAAAAGAGTGACGCTATCGGAGCTGCATCCTGCCCCGGGTGGGGCCAGGCGCTCGCACTTGCTCGTCGGAGCTCTAAATCAGCAGCTACCGCTAGGGCCCGTTGAATATGAAATAAACAACGGCGTTCAATTAAAAGACCGCCCGTTGACTGATACGATACCATTGTCCGCATTTATCTGGCCCTTTTGTTTCATTCGCGCTTTTATTGCTTGTTCGGGTGTAAATGGATGAAATGCGGATAGGATCTGCGGGATGCTGCCCACGTCTGCCCTGATAATGAGAAGAGAACAAAAAGTGCCGCCCCGCCCACAACTATACCATTCAATGTAGAGAGGCCGGACGGTTATTTGGTACACTTTCATTTCTTACGATGTTGATTTGAAAACGTGAGGGTTTAGTCGGAGCGCGCTCGCCCTCCGCGATTTACTGCTCCATGCAATATTTACTCCGCCCGGGGATAACTCCCATTGTCTATATTATTTAATAAACCTTATTACACTCGTATAGTTTTTGTTTCTCTGCGCCTATTGTTTCATTAAATTATATTTCAGGTTGTGTTCGTTCTAGTACTCTTCGTATTCGGAGAATGAGACTCGAGCGCACTTTAGTATAATTGCGTTCGATATCGGCGTCTCGCAAAAGGATATTCCAAAAATGCCTGAAATACGAAGCGTTTATATTAATTCTGACTATCGGACGGCAACTCCGACATTGTTTCATAAATTTCCCTCAAAGGGAGGACACAAATAATTTACATCGTGGAAGGTCAAAGAAGCGACTTGATTTAATATTGTTTTTACTTCTGTTCGCAGAACTAGACTTTGTCTATTTCGTTCTCTTAATTATTCTCCGAATATAATATTTATAGGGACGGCCCGCGCCTCCCGTGAAAATGAAATAGTTCCGATGATATTGATCACGTATGACACGGAGCGCGGGCCATATTCAGAGATACATCAATCTGGCGCCTCCCGCCCCGCATCCAGTTAAAGTATCGCGTGAGATAAAAGATGAACGAGCCGCGCGGCCCGTCGGCTCACATTCGCTAAGTGATCAGAAACAGTATAATATAATAATCTGACATTTTCATAAAAAACACGACCCTTTCCCGGCGATTACGGCGAGAGGGTTGAAAATGTAGACAACAGTGATTCAGGGTTTTCACGAGCGCCCTCATCAATCATTGCCATTCATCGTAATCACCACCATCTGTATACATTACCAGCTCAAAATTAACTCCTAATAATTGCCAAGTTGGAACATCCCAAGCAGAGATAACACTCGCTTAAAAGACTTGGGAAATTACGTCTTTACATTCGTCGAGGTTGGCTTTGATGTGTGTTTTTATTATGAGTTTATCGAGTTTAGTGGAGCGCGCAGTGTTTGTTCAGATCGTTTGAAGCGATCCCTCTAATCGTAAACACGTTATCATAACAAATTCAGTTACTCATCTTCTCAGCCAGATTACATAAATTAATGGATCTTTGAAATTCCTTCTCAAGTTCCAACTTAGTTACCGTGGTGATTACATTACCGAGCCTCAGCCTCACCTCAGGCATGCATTACATTAACTAATCGCAAACTAACCTCTTATATACATCATCAATCCCCTTGTTGTGCTGTGAACAGTGTTTCGAAAAGATAATTGCTTATTATTATTAAAGGTAAACAGATACATTCCAGTGTATTTGTCACTTGAAACAGCGATAATAGTCTATTCGTCTTTGGAATAATAATTGTGACTTTGTTACACGTTTATCCAAATAATATGAAACCTTCCTCACGCCTCGCAGCCGCTTCGCCGCTCCGTACTCCACCGGAGTCTATAATCCCATTACTGGATAAATCTGGAGAATATTTGAGGCAGCATTTGTTGTATTACATTGAATTGATCTGCCGCAGATAGTGGAGCGGAGCGGCGTGTCGGAGTGATCCGAGTGGCGCTGTCGGCCGAGTGACCCGCGTCCGGCGCGCGTCCCTCACCCGCGGGGGCACCCCGCACCCGCCCCGCGACATTTACATCATTCCAGATCCATCCCGGTCCTGGACTTCTCTTACATCGAGCGCTTGTTATTCTTAAATCTCAAACGTCTGTGGTACCTGAATGATCCTATAAGACACTTTGTATGGAAACCACAATTCATGGACGTTTTTATTCAAGAGTTTATTTTTGATATACAAAATCTGGAGTTGGTACGTATATTCTAAGAGGCAAGTCAGACTGACACACTTTACATAACATAATGGCGGCGGCAAAATACATAAATATTCATCAAGATTAATGTAATACACGAGCAATTGTTAATATCGTTACATTTCTAAGTATTCACTTGCAGGCATTGAACGTAAAAAGAGAAGGCGATACGGAGTTGTTGGGAAATGGTTCTAAAGACTAGTATAAAATTAGCTACAGAACAACTCTCGTCCCCGGCGCGGCGCTGCGCCCCCGCGCGCGGTCGGCGGTCGGCGAGCTGGTGGCTCCGGTATATTATAATCTCCACGAATCTCAGCTATGTTGCAGTAAGTTGCCGATGTTGGGCAATCTCCCAAAGGATTAACTGCGAGCCGCGCCCTCACTCAATTATACGAAATAATGGGATAATAACAAGGATAGCGTCCCAGCGGCGGCTACCTGCGCTGACCCGCGGCGCCGCGTTAGGTAACGCGCGAGTAGTTCCACTCCTCGGCTCGAGCGGAGTGCTTCCAGGCAACTCGCCACGTGAACATTAAACGCAAACTCAACAATCTGATCTGAAAGCCATTCCCCGTCAGGCATGGGACCCACACGCGAGCCGCTCCAGACTTCGCGCCGCTGCCGCTACCCTCATACCTTAACCTTTTTACCTTTCCTTTATTTTTTTAAAAATATCCAGGAAAATGAGAATATTTAAATGGCAAAGTGGTTTCCGGTCTGCAGATTATTTTGGGGCACATAACGTACACTTTACGAGCCGGCTCCTACTGATACCGGTCCCTACACACGGGAGAGGTCATTATTAGATTTGCTTTGATTTGAATTCCCGACTCTTCGGGGAGCAACAATACCGTCTAATGAAAATCATATTTCCTTTCTCAAATTGAAAGACGCTTCTTATTTACTTATATTTTGCTGGGGGAATGTTTTTATTTTGAAAACATTATCCACTGATCTGTTTGCTCGTCGCACACAAACACCGGCGGCTCGCGTGTGGGCGTGAACAAACACACCGACACTAAACTGTTGAATTAACTCGGGGACAGGAGCATTACGTACCGAATTCGATTTAAATGGAAATAAAACATTTTTCCTTCAAAAATTTGAGAGTAACGGGAGAATACCGTCAAAACAAGTGAATATCAATGTCAGGAAATTGAAACGGAATACTTTTTAATACGGAGTCGTGTCGGCGGGCCCCGAGCCCCGGACCCCGCGTCGCGGCGGGTCCCGCGCTGACGACGTGGACTCACTTCATTGAGCACTTCCACATCCCTCATTGTCGTACGTATCGGAAACACTCCCAGACTATAACCAGAATACATAATCTTTAGGGTCCGTAGTTTATGTTCCTCCTCTCTCGACTTACTGACTTGGAAATACATTTACGAACAAACCGACCTCTATAAAAAATCAATGATCAAAACTGAAGTTAAGGGATATCGATTTCCCATAAAATAAGGTATAGTAAGTGATAAAAGGTGTAGCCGGGTCTCAAATCCATACTTTACCTGCCAACACCTTTTCCAAAAAGTGTTTGTGGGTAGTTGTAATAAATAATGCAGTAGTGTGAGTAACGACACTCGAAGACGCACGGGCGGCGAGCGGCGGGCGGCGCGGCGGGGCGGCGCGCGGGGCGGGCGCGCCACAACTCACGAGTGTCCGCCGCACCCGGGCGCGGAGTACCTCGCTGTGGGCGAGCACTTCCCAACTCTATCAGGTACGCAACCTTCATAGTTTTGCCAATATGGACTTCTATCTATTATTTGTAACCAGATATGATCGTTATTTAATTACACTAGGTGCAGCTACTGATGCTACGCCAAACCGGTGCAGCCGTGGCACGCCGCAGCATTTGTTAAATTCTCTGCCCTCAGGTTGCAGAACAAGGCAGGAGGTCGCATTTTTAATGGTGACTATTGATTGAATGTTGTCGATTGAGTCCACGCACTAGTGAGGCAGTCGACTGCCACGTGGTGAAAAGAAGCGAGTTGTGTTGAGAAATTCCTTGTTGAACGAACTCTTCCCCACGCTCGCGACGGTTCACTTCGCGGTTCAAACCATTAATCTATACAGGGTGTAATCGTTAAGTGTGCACAGGCGATTATTCCGTAACTATTGCAGATATCCAAAAACTTTAAACTGATATCGAAAGTACTTTACCTAATGAGTAAAATGACATTAATAACTTTTTAAAAATAAAACGAGAAATATCCAAAAAAAATACATTAATCACTCCCATACATTTTATTTCTTAGTAAGTACAAAATTTTGTATTCAAAGCATATGTTCGAAGTGACGTCCTCCTTGTGCAATACAATGACGAGCTCTAATGGCTTAATAGCCAATAATAGTGCAACCCCTTGGCCTGCCAGATCCCCGGATCTCACGCCTTGTGATTTCTTCCTATGGGGATTTGTCAAAGACCACGTGTACGCTGAGAGAGTACACAGCCTAGAAGAGTTACAGAATCGTGTACGTCGTGCAATTGCTTTAATTACTCCGCAAATGTTAAGGAAAGTTCATTTAGAAACTGTAAATAGAGCTCGTCATTGTATTGCACAAGGAGGACGTCACTTCGAACATATGCTTTGAATACAAAATTTTGTACTTACTAAGAAATAAAATGTATGGGAGTGATTAATGTATTTTTTTTTTATATTTCTCGTTTTATTTTTAAAAAGTTATTAATGTCATTTTACTCATTAGGTAAAGTACTTTCGATATCAGTTTAAAGTTTTTTGATATCTGCAATAGTTACGGAATAATCGCCTGTGCACACTTAACGATTACACCCTGTATACGAGTATATATAATTCCTGAGTCCGAAGTCCTGAGTGACTGACTGACTGACTGACTGATAATCAACGCACAGCCTCAGCCGCTACACCTAGAAACATGAAATTTGGCAGGAAGGTTTTTCAAGTGACATAAGTGCACACTAAGAAAGGATTTTGATAAATTCTACCCCCAAGGGGATAAATAGGGGATGAAAGTTTGTATAAAACTTTGTCAATTTTAAACCGATCGGGCTGAGACTTTGCATGAATATAGCTACTATGACGTAGGCATCCCCTAAGAAAGGACTTTGATAAATTCTACCTCCAAGGGGATAAAATAGGGGATGAAAGTTAGTATAAATCTTCTTAGATTTTTGACTGATTGAACTGAAATTAAAGATTGGAGCTACTATGATGAAGATGTCCGCATAAATAGGATTTTGAAAAATTCATCCCCCATGGGGATAGAATAAGGGATGATGGAGGATGTACATGTATTAGTTTGATCCTATGTGCGCGTTAATCTCAGAAAAGGCTTAGCCGAATTGAATGCGGATTTCACCAATGCGTTGTGATTTGCAGGGATTAACATCTAGTCTTTGTTTCGTTGGTGGGAGAATGCTACGATGTGGAGGTGGATGTGGAGGTGGCTACCATGCGGCGGTGCCTACCATGCGGAGGTGGCTACGATGTGGAGGTGGGGGTGTTACGATGCGGAGGTGGGAGTTTGCTAAGATGCGGAGATTGCTACGATAAAAAAATGTTTTTAACGATCTATCACGCACGCGAGCGAAGCCGCGGGCAAAAGCTAGTGTAGTATATATAAGCTCTGAAACCTGTAGTACTTATACTTATAAGCAGAAATAAAGATGATGAAGAACAAATTATATTTTTTTACTAACCGCTATGTTATTGCCGGCATTTCCATTGGTGATATGACTGATGTAGATTTTACTTTGAATTGTTAATCTTCAAATATGGTTCCAGTTTCGAAAATAATTCGTCATAGACCTGTACCGACTTTAAAATATTTGTAAGTTATCATTTCCTCTTAATTTGCTGAACTTTACGTCAAATTCCCCGCACAGCGACCTGAATTCAATGAACTGGCTTCCTGGCTTGGCTTGGCTTCTTTTTTCCTTAACCTATATCGTCCCACTGCTGGGCTTGGCTTATTAATTAGTTTAAATTGAACTAGCGACACTGCGTAAATAAAATAATCAGGTCTCCACGACGGGCGCACGCGACGTGTGCACGCTTGACGCAGTGTCGGCCCACAGTTGGCTGCGCTCGATGACGCTGGTCCCGGCCCAAGCCGCGAGTCCCGCTGGTGCCCCGCCAGTACCCCGTTAGTGCCCCGCGCCCACACCGCCCCCACTCTCTCGTCAAACTTTTACATCATTCATAACTCGGTCTTTAGAAGGTTTCAAATAGGAAGGAAAGTAAAGCAAATATAGGAACCGTTATAGTGAACAGAGCAGAGCAGGCGTTTCACGTTTTAATTTCATTGCGTCGATATTTACGGTTGCATTTTCCATTCACTGAGATGAATGATTTTAATTTTTTTTCGAAGTATGTCAAGTAGTTAATTGTTAAGCGGGTCTATGATTACAAGACATGTACTCAATATCTTGCAGGTCCCAGGTGCGGGCTGCGGGGAGTGAGGGCCTCTCGTCTCGAATTACGGTAAAGCGAGTCCCCGGGGCGGCCGGCGGGGCCCGGGGCCGGGGCCCGCCTGAATACCTCATGTACGAGCACATCTTGCGGCGTGCGTCTTCCGGTGCGACCCCAAAGCTCCTCACAATGTTAATCACAGCGATCACACATTACGTTCATTAAAACCTTTGAAATAAGTCATCTCAAAACACACAAATTCCTCAAATCCATCTCTCATAATCAACTCTAAATTGAAGTTAAGGAAGCAATTTTATCTGAAAGTTAATTAACACTCTATAAATTAATTTAGGAGCAATCTCTATGAATAATACATTTCAATCAAAGAGCCTCCAGTCGCCGCGCTCCGTCGATACGTCGCGATCAAACACTCGCTCAACTACCGCCGCACATAATGTTCAGCGCGATTTTTTGACACCTACTCTGCTTATATTCAGATTTAGTATACATATTGTTATGAATTAACAACTGAAACATGTTTCAAATGATTGTAATTTATGTTTCGTCGTAAGGATTTAGATGGAATATTTAGATTTTGTGACATTTAACGATATACTTCAAACAACCCGTATTAAACGTGTAACGCAACACTGTCGCATCGGGTGACGATATCAAGCCACTCACCAAAAACCACTAAATTTTTTTCCTTTAATAAATTATCATAATAAGCTTGGATCTGCGAAAACCGCTACGAAGTGCTACTCCGCTACGACGCTACGACGTAGCAAGTTATTAATATTCTGTAAGGGTTGGCACCCGCGAGATAAATTAAGACAAATTGAATTGTCAGGGGTACACAAATAGACGCGAATCTAAACAGGAATGTAATTGAAATTCAAGGCGTTGTTACAAGTTCGGACGATAAGGAGAATTATTTGATAGAGGCTTGTAACGAATGACGGATAACCCTTGATCCAATTGAATTGGACTAATGTAAGGCTCCGCTCGAACACCACAGGGCCGCACCGCACCGTACTCCAGCACACTGCACCACAGTCCACACCACACTGCACGCACATCACTACGCACCGCAACGCGTCACAATGGGATTGGCACCAACTTCACCGCAATTGTTTACTTTTACTTCGGCCCAAATTATTTATTTATGTCTTATTAACTAAGTAGACCGGTGCGATCCGGCGCGGTCCGCCGCGGTCCGCCGCGGTAAGTAATTGTTTTATTTCTGAATCACTCGTTAGATCGATCGTTTACCGCACTAATGTTATTATAATATTAAACGTTTGTCATATCGAAATATGCTATATTTTCTCCGAAACTTCCAAAGGGATTTTGTTCATTAACCACAACAAAGTCAGGGCAGTTTGCTATTTCAAACTAAAGGGAATAATAAACCAAACATTAATATGAAATGTTACTTTAGTAAAATAAAAATATCAGATAAACCACCGAAAACAGTTGCAGTAATCACCACAATTCATTATCGGGTTTAATAAAGGTAATTATAATTGAGTACTATTAATACAAGTACCCCCTCTCCTCTCCTGCCCACCATCTTCCCCTCCAATTTATTCGCTATTGGATCGAGAACTGATTAATTTTATGTCTTGAGTATAATCGTAATCGTCCAAATGAGAGCTCAGCGAATTTTATAGTCTAATTATTATTATACAGTTTCGATACTTCTCAAGTTATCCGCCACTATATATTTGTTATTTATATAAATGATCACACAGGGGTCGTGATCGATGGTTACCCCAATGAATCCCGGTCCGCTTCACGCCGCGCCGCGGCTCAGCCGGCCGCCTGCAGTCTAGACGCCACGACACGAGACACACGATTTGTTATCCATCCTTCAACAAACTGTAACGATTGAATCTCCAACTTACAAATACTAGTTCTGTGTTTGAAACAACATAATAATTTTGGCCAAAAGAAAATAATTCAACAATATTATGATGGTGTCCTGTTTCCATTCCATTAATGAGCAAAGTACCTTCTGCCTAACGAGTATGTAAAGAATGTTAGGAACCCAAGCTAACATTCTACAGAGAGTTTTATGTTTAAAATGTCGGAAATCCGTCGTCGCTGGTCCATGCACTAAATGGAGAGCGCTCAAAGGACGACAGGAGCTATCATTTAATTACCTCCTTCGCCCGCCGCCCGCCGCCCGCGCCGCCGCCCGCCGCGCCCGCCGCGCCCGCGCTCGCACTGCGTCAGGCAGGCCCTGACGCTCACTGCTTGTCTCGACTATACGTAATGTTTATTTTACGTCAATAAACAACAGTAAATACAAATACTTTGCAGATAAAACAAAAAATAACTCGAATTAAATAAAGAAAAATAAACTTCAGTAAGCGAATTCACATTTCCCTGTTTCCACTTAAGGAATCTCAAAAAGATCAATTCCCAAGAGCCATAGAACAAACAAAACAAAACGGACTCTCGACAAAATCCGTAATTAGAAAACTTGAAAATTATCTGTATTGTGGCGCAGGCGGGGCGCGAAGAACAGAACCCATGAATATTCATTCTGCGAATTAACATAAACAAATACACGGCCTACGAGCGATTATAAGAAGTTAGATTATTATGCAGTCCCGGGGAGCACCCGCCCGCCCTGCGCCCGCAGGTAGCGCCTCGCGTGAACACCCTCGCTGCACTGGTGCGCGCCGACATCCGATACCAGCTCGATGCTTCTGGCTTGTATCACAACCTCGCACAAATGCCGGTGTTGTAAATCGACCCTGATTCGATGTCTCCGCGCTATACATCGTCCGTCGGAGGTCGACGTAGGCACACTCGGGAGAAAGCTAGCGGACGAGCGCGCGCGAGCAGTAACCGGAACGAGCGCGGGCGAGTAGCGAGCAGCAAGCGGAACGAGCGGCAGGGCCACGCTCGCAATCACCGCGAACACAAGCGCCGCCGCGCGGCCGCCGACTGCCAAATGACGGTGTGTAGAAACATTTATTAGGCACGGCGAGATGACACCGTGACGCACGTTCTCATCTTAATGCAAATACTCTTTTGACGGCGACCTCGCGAACCTGCGCTGAGATCGGTTACCGTTTCGTCGAACACGAAAACAAATCGAGTAAGTACAATATTAGGAAGTAGATTGCTACATTGTTAAGTAGATTCCTCTTTTCCTTGTTGAAATAGAGTAGATAGAACAAAGTGCTTACGCTGCGGCCCTCATACCAATTATTATGTAATCTTTGTCATTATTTACGAAAACATTTCCATGTGAGTACGCCCCCTGCATAGGTACACATAGTTACCCCCGTAGTATGTAGATGCGAGTATTTGTACGGCGAGGTGTACAGTTACACGACTATCTGCCCGTTATCTTATCTAATGTGCTGGTTGTCAAGGTCGAACGAATGAGGGCCAGTTTATTTGTTTGTTCATACTTACTTGTTTATGTGGCATCCACGACAAATAATATTAGTGGGTGTACTCGTATTAGACACTTACAATTTCAGCTCTGCAGTATCATTATACTGCAGTGTCTGAGAAAACGATGTCAGACATTGTCTGACAGATGTCAGACAGTGTCTTTTGATTAACTTTCCACCACTCCAGAAACTTAACCATTCTGCTATTCTTGATGTTCAATGCCAATCTTAAAGTGAATATAAGTATCTTATCCGCGATGAACAGAGAGGGTTGGAAGAGCTAGGGGGAGGCCTGTACCCAGTGGTGGGACAAATGTAGGTTAAGGAAAAAGTAAACCTTAATACGGTATGTCTATAATGTCTATATGTACGTGCCACATACGGTTGGTGTGTATGTTGTGTACTAACCGTTCTGTTGCCGAGGTTGCGCACGCGGCAGCTGAGGTAGGCGGACTTGCCGACGAGCGCGGTGACGTTGCGTGGGGTGGCCGCGTCGAAGGAGGGCGCCAGGCGCGCGCCCACGCCGCCCGGCAGCGCGTTCACCGAGCCCGCGCCGCCCGCCACGTCGCCCATACCTGAACAACATCACACCATGCATTACATCACTGACACTACCAACTACGTGTCAACACCGCTTTACTGCTGTAACATAGCAACAACGAGCTCTACGCAATACTGGCCCAATGTAAGTAAGTTCAAATCGGTAAGTGGCCAACCCTGGAGGTTTCGTGTTAAGACTAGCCTTCGTCTCTAGACGCCCTTAGGGGGATTCGGAGTAAACCTGTGTAAATACATAGTATTACGTTGCGCATTCTATATGTTCATTAAAGACCGCGCGGACAATAGCGCCCTTGATGCGTGCCCTTGATATCAAGTTAGGCCACACGGGACTTTGGGAATTCAGAACTAGTTTTCAAGTTCAGTATATTGAAAATATTGAAAATACATATAAAAGCTTTTTTACAAACAAGCTTTTGTAAAGTACTCAGTGTGAAGGGTGTGAAGGCGAGGTTACGAACTGAAACGAGCTGAGCGCTCCCCCGCGACGGCGCGCGGCGCGGTCTTCACTGAACTACCGGAACTCGCCAGCGGCTGAGTGTACGTTGGAGATTGATATCAACCCAGATTCCCCATTTCTGTAGTCGCATCACGTAAAAACTGTTTCCTCACAAAATGCTCTATTAACCCATAGTTTGCCGGGTCTCTGCCCTCTCTAACGCGCTACTGAACGGGGTTCAAAGCCGCTAACTAAACGACGTATCATATTAATCCTCCGTTCCGTCTTCTATGAGTTTGTAACCGAACTGAAATCTCGGAAGTGCGTCCTAAGACTGTATTACAAAGATTATGCGCCCGATCCGCTCCGCCACTCGCCGAACAAAGGGTTAAATTAACCATCGTCGAGTCATAGCGCCATTGTCGCATCCGACTGTTTAATTAAATACTAGAACCCCCCCCCCCCCCCACTGCCCCTCCGATCACTACCACTAGGTACACTGTACACGGTACAACGAAAAAGCAACAAAGATAATTAAACTTGTTCCCCGGGATTACCTGTTGACGTCATTCACACTTTAAAAAACAATTTAATTAAACTTAGAAGTTTAAGATTCTTTCGATGTTCTCTCGTTTACGTTTTAATTCTCGAAATTACCTTTTTCTGATAAGTTTTCAACTAAAATTATTTAGAACCTTGTACCTCGTAAGTTGTAATCTCATGAACTGTCAGAACTTGGTCAAAAGATTACTTGGATCGATTGCGGTTACATAAAGCGAATGTAGAATTGTGCAACTGAAATATCGTTATATCCAAAAAGAACAACCCCGAATCCGCCGACAACTAACGCGAATCAATCTCGGTAGTGTATAAAAAATGGCGGTGTACCGACTTAATCAATGGCCCATCAATGGGCGCTGTGATGGATGTCCCCTTAATTAAACCGCCGCCGCCGCCCGTGGCCCGGGGACCTTAATACATCCAAATAGAATACAATGTTGGGTGGCGGCCCTCAGGCTTGGAGAGCCTGGCCTGCTGCTCTACGAGATAGTTTTATTATAAAAACCTGAACCTCGCTGTCATTTAGTGGAAAAACCACCCTCATAATTATTATACTCGTATTAGCATGCATAATGGACAAGTCAATTTGAATAATCCGAGCTGTATGCCGTAGGTAGTCAATCAACCATTATACTCCAATATAACCGGATAAGTAACGTATCGTTCTATGTGCTCTTAAATAACTTCCCAAGTGATTGTCATGACATTTAATAAACAAATTGACTGAAAGATTGAAAGTGTACCTATGTCATCATAAGTTATTCAGCCATTATTCAGCGCATAAACCGAGCTATCGATCCACCGCGACACACTCCGACTGCTAAAAATACAGCGCACTGTGCCACTGCATTAGTTAGAGGCTTCTTTGAATTTAAATATATATCTTTCAGAAATAACTGCTCGATGTCAATGAAACTACAAATTCCAATCGATATCGTGACATTTAACATTATACACATGGCCTTCACACGCGGTAACTAAAAATAAAGCAATCATCATTTGAAAAAGTACCCAGTTTAGTTTGTGAGAGCGATAAGACCGGGGAGGGTGCGGGCCACCGCTGCACCGCTCCGGCAGCGTATGAATGCCGCGGACCGCGGATCACCACTCATCACCCGCCGCCATCTGTTGTACACGGAACAACACACGCCGACGACACTAAATGCACGGTGACTGCGATGACGTCACAATGAATTAAATTATTACAATATGTTTGTAATTTTGAGTGACATACGCCGTATATCCGTGTTGATTTCAATGAACTGCTTACTTTTTATATTGTGTGGTTTTAAATGACTCAAAGCACACATTATTCTTAACCAATAATTGTTTCTACAATATTTGAACACTACTTACAGAGAACTTTAATTTATACATAGATATAATTCATTCGCGATCGTTTCTCACAGAAATACTTATAAAGCGAGGTAATCATCATCTAGAATATTAATAGAGCGTAGCTTTTAAACAAAATTCACGTTAAGCGAATGAATAAATAAACATTAGTTATTTTAGTTGGTTGGTAATGAAAGCTTTATCGGCGGAGCTTTTTGTCTGTCGCGCGCGTTGCGCCGGGCGGCGGCGGCGGCGGCGGCGGGAAGAGGGAGGGCACTAACTTATAGTAACTGACGCTAAGTGACGCGCCAGCCGAGCGGCGTTACAGATCATTGCATCAACAAGTCACACTGGATACCATTCGTCGCTCCATTCCGGGCGCGATCTTAATGATGACGTAACGTGTATATTATTGCGTGAGCTTCAAGCTAATGTGCGCCTTAGTGTCGCCTATGCTGCAAGTGTCAGCCTGCGTTTTGAGTACGTGTATCATGTATTGAGGCGCGATCATCAATAGACAATAGACGGGGAGGAGGACTGAGGACCTGGCTATGCTTGTTCTGTTGGTTTGATGCTAGTGTAATTATGTCAATACGCTATGTCCGCAGTCCGTCGAAGAATACCGTAGTCTGAACAGCTGCATTCGGTGATCGAAAGCAACATCACTAAGAATAGGTGTCTGCAGTTGGCGGTATAGACGTCTAAGTTTATGTCTAGGTCTACAGTCTAGAATCTTGTGTGTAGAGGATGTTCAGTGACTGAGGTTGATCAAAACAAGTTCAGCGATCGCAATAGGAAAACGACTTAATTTGTTACGCAATGATAATAATGTTGTTCATAATTTACCATGACATATTGTCACAGTATTGTATTGAATGGGCGTGTTAAACTGAAACAAGCTATATTGAACTCTTTGGTGAAATGTTTAGTTATGTAGCGACCCTCTACATGAAGTACTCACTGATGAATAAACAGGATGAAGTAATAAAAAGCCAGTTAAAGCGGGGAGCAGCTTAGCGGAGAGCGACGCTGCCGGCTGCAGGCGACACACAATGCGGTATCCAGGTAAACATCGGTTATGGGATAATAAATCTCGGGCGAACTGTTTCGGTTTAATATCCTGCGCCGCGGAGATGAGCGCGGCCACACCACGCGGAGATAGGGAGGCTGCCCTATCATGTGAACACACCTTTATACGATAATAACGCAATATTATTTCTGTTTAGAACGCTTATATCTCTAAATAGTTTATTTGTCTTCTCTTCGTGCGAAAACCACAGAACAGATTTAAGATTTATAGATTTTATATTATTGGTAGGTACTTATGATGTTGGTACTATTATATGGTAACCTCGTAATCCGCGGCTCGTTAGCACAAACAATCCATACCACATCATGTATGACATATTCCAAGCAATGTTCATTGTTTCGCTTGACTCGTCGCTCACCGCTCGCCGCTCGTATCTTGCTCTCGTTTCAGCGCGCCGTGCAGACGCCGCCTTACGCCCGCAATCTCGCCGTGTGTACGGAACACATCCGCAGTAATCTTGAATTAATACCGCCCCCGGAATGCATTCACGGCTTTAACATGCTAATTTAGATCTTATGATATTACAACTGAGAGTTTAAATTCGTTTAAAATATGCTATACCCACCGTTCCAATGCGGACCGTATTGGACTCCTTAAAATGTAATAATTAAATGCTGGATGGATGTTTAGACTTTAGAATTTTAATGTATGCCGTGTATTCTCCGTTCTAGACATATTTACTTTTACGAGGGTTAAGTAAAACTAGTTCAAAAATATTATAAAACAAATAGCGACGAATCTCAAGTTCTTCAGATACGTTATGAAGACGCACGAAGTGTCTTGTTGTTCACGAGGCCAAGAAATATGTAGTTAAAGTAATAAAAACTAACAATTATGTCATGTGTGGTGTGTACGTGGTATGTGTGTGTGTTGACATGTTCCGTGTCCCGCTAACCGCTGGCGACAGCCGCCGCTCCGCCCGCGCTCCCCGCCCGCCCCGACAGACACTGCACAGCGCGCTCTGCCACGAGTTATGATCCCAGGGACAGTGCCAGGGATCACCAACACATGTCTCTAATCTTCACTTCTGAAATAACCACCCACAGCAGTAGATCAAAGAAACTACACATACGTTGTATAATCTTATCCAAAACTCCACAGATATTATCTATTCCATCAGGTCCACGCTCAGAAACACAAATAAATATACGAAAAGGCAACGAAATAAAACTTTATAAAAGTTTGAGAAGAATAAGTGAAGCACGTAAGTCTCTCGAATCGCATCCAAAGTGCAGTGGAGCCGAGCGCAGCGGCTAGTCTAAAAGTTGGTCGCGAGCCGCGCCGCATGGCTGGAGCATGGAGTGGATGCAGTTTACCTTTTTCCGTTTTCGCCGGTTTAAGTTTCAGCCACAAAATAAAACCTGGATTTGGAGACGCTCCGCGATGCATGAATCGCCGCGTAATCCGCACCGGCTCTCGCACTCGCTCGGTTCATACCGAGTCTAGATTGAGCGCCGTGAATCAATATCGCTGAGACAGCTCATCGAGAGCCGCGCGGCCGCCACGTCTCGCGCCGCCGACCCAAGCCGCTGTACGAGCACATCGCAGGGAAACGCAAACTCATTCGAATAACAAATTGTCGGAAACGAAGAAGTCAATAAAATTCCATTAAAGAGACGAGCGATTGTCGTTCTGATTAAAATGATATCGGTTCCGAGGACGAGCGAAAATAACGAGTTGCAATTATGTTCAGCCTCAAATAAAATATGCTTTCTTTCCCCAATATTAATGTTTACACATTGTGTACTCCGGTTCCGGCTCGCGGAACACGCCGCTTCACGAATCAAATATTTTTTGCATGATATTTGAACATCGCCGAAGTGTGTTTGATATCGAATTCAACGTTCGGCGAGAAACGTGTTATACTAGTTCTTCAGTCAGTTCAAAATTAAGATAAACTATATGTTTTGAAAAACCACTACCAAGGTACATACTACAACTAGTGAACAATAGTCCGGCATAACCGTGATATTGATGAAAGTTACATGTATAGCGAAACTAATAAACCAATGTCGAGTAAACCAGGGGGCGCGCATACCGCGCGCGCCGCGGTCCCGCCCGACCGATTGTCTGAGAACTATTCAAAAACTTCGAGTCCGCTCCGCGCATTACCAGCGAATACCAACAACTTGGCGGCGGAACAATATCGTCGCACGCGGCCGCACCGCGAATACTTGCCATCACCTAATTAATTAATATGACAATAGCACAAACGCCGCTCGCCACAATTAATGTTGCCACTATTAACTAGATTTCCTCGCGCACTCCACCTCCGCACTTTGTCGGGCTTCTATTGCATTGAATTGTTGTTTGTCTACTTCGCGCTAACTTTGTCTATTACGAATTGTTCCATTGTACTTACACTGCTATGATTGTTCATAACTATGTAGTTCAACTCGATTGTTTTGAATTTTCTTCAAAAATTTCGTGCTTTTGTTGTGTTTATTTAGTTGTTGTGCGCCTGTTTTCCCACTAATACTCCAGACGTGACTTCCAGCAGCTTATTTGCCAGGGAATGCGCGGGGGGTCTCCCACAGCATAATTATACCAAAAACTTGCGCCAGATATGTGGGTCATGGCGGCAACACAATGTGCCATCGACAGCATTATGAGGACATCACTCATGAATTATTTATTGGAGTCGCCGAGGACGCGAGTCGGTATGTCTCGGCGCGGCTCCGCGGCCACTCGCCGCGCTCCCCCGCCGCTCTCGGTATCAGCGTGCAGCGGCGCTCAGGCGGCGAGCTGTTTATTCAGGGTTTAATATAAACATATCTTATCTGAACACTAATCTAAAGCGCTCTAATACCAATACCTAGACACAACAGTCCAGAGGTAAATAAAATATTCTAACAGATTTAGAGAGTTATAAATAAGATGTAGGGAGGTTCTTAACGTGCTGCTCTTAAACGAAGCATTATTGTTATTACGTTTGTGTTTGCCCTTCAGCGACTGAAGGTGAATTTGTGGAACAAGTGTTGTGTATGCAATATTCAAATTTATTTCAAAGTTACACAAATACGAGAGCAATTTCATCGCATTCGTTGTGTATTCAGATTTAACAAATAAAAGTAAACTACAACCACCCCGCAAACTTTTCTTTAGAAAAACTTTTGTTTATTTCTTATAATTGGCTATAAGCTAATTTCAAATATGATTATGAATGATTATTATTATTACTTGTTAACTATTTTTTTTCCATATCGAGTTGCAATTGTTATTAACTTTATTTATCCATTGCTGTAAGCTGAATTCGTCGTGCTCTATAATCTATGACTCTATTGGCTAACACAACGCTAAATCAAAAGAATAATCATATAGGTATTGTAAAGAAATAGTTTCCACGAAGTCATCTGAAAGTGTATATATAATATAAGTGAAAGTGTATATATAATATACCCCGAAAGCCAACCAAGACGTGCTACGAAAACAGACGCACACTTCAGCGCGAGTCTACACGATTTTCCGTAGCTAACTAGCACGCATATTGAAACAATTCAAAACCCGTGTAGTGCGCATCTATGTGTGTGCGCTTATTTTTTTGAGCGATGTTCGTCATTGGGCATGTGAGTTACCCGCCAGACCACTCGGACACCAGGGGCGGGGGGCGGGGGCAGCGGCGAGGGGGCCGGCTAGCACTAATCACCAGAGTGAAACCCGGTTTAATTACCCACAGCTGATCATACCTCCATAATGATAAATGGAAATGCAATCTGTGTTAATGGGAGACCAATTTCCTTCTGAAACCTTTGATGTATTACAGGACAATGCTAATACTGCCATTAGTGTCCATCAAATATAATACCATTCGATTACCTAATTAATACCGAAAGGTCCATTTATATCAAATCGTGTAAATTAGCTAACGTTACGTAGCACATTGATCGACAAATTCTCGCCTCCTGTGCCACAAGGCCTCACTTTAAGTCGTGTTTTTCAGTGATCTCTTTAGGCTCGCGTTTTGTATTTACTGAATATTTCTCCCCACGCAACACATGCTCAGCGGCATGCAAAAACAATATTCTACCATTACACTAAATGTGTGCTCAAATAAAAAGCGAGCTTAAGTAAATAACGCTCCGGAATAATGTTGTTTGTACTGAATAAATGTCGCGAATATCCCTTTACACCCCATGCCACCTCGACTCTGACGAGGCTGAACGCATTCTGCTTCTCATAACTACAAGATACTCAGGCCAAGATAAATAGTCATTTCTAAGACAAGTCTTAGCCGAAGCAATTGTTTAGCAGTGATCTAAGCATCATGATTTGATTAAATAAACGGTACTTAGAACAATACACGTTAAACACACAGCAATACGTTCTCCTGCGATTATCACACATTTTTCATTTATTTAGCGCGCGAGTCTAACGGTGCTAACACCGCACGGGATTCCGAGACGAGCACCCCGACTGGCGCACTGAGAAACGGGTCGAGACGTGTGCTTGCGGCGGCGCACACAAAGCAGCCGCGCACGGTGCGTTTTTATGAAGATAACCTACTTCCCCTCTCTTTATACTATGGTATTGCCTTCCTAATGGCGCATTCAAAGTCACAAAATAACTTTTTTTTAATGTAATGTATTTCCGCAAAATAATTAACGAACGTATGTATATGGAACGCGTCCGTTCGATGCAGAGAGTTGTCCGAGTCCCCGTCCGAAGACGACATCTAGTATTTGAAACAGAATGAATGTTTGAATTGGAGCTGTGTGTTGTTTAGGTCGGGCGCACACGCGCGACAGTTTAATTACCCGGTCTGGATTGCGATCGGTCGCGGTTGCACGTCCACCGCGCGCCGCCCGCCAACATCTAGACTATTCGATAAGCCTAGTTTGCGAGATTATTTCGGCTGTTGTGGTTTGAGGCTACACATAAATCTAGATTTCTACATGCGACATACTCAACCTTATCTGTTATGGTTGGTCCCTCTGGAGGCGAATATTATTCAGAACTAGCAGCTCGGTTCTGTCCACATTTTACCAAATAACTAGACAATAAACAACAAATTAGCTTGTTTAGATTCAGTAACTAAAAAAATAAATAAATTGTCATTTCTACCGAGAGCGATAAGTTATTCTTATAATAGAATCAAAAATTCAGCGCCACATTTTGTATTCAATTCCCCGTTCGGAGGACGAATTTGTATACATAAGTCGAGTTGCTCACAGCGATGCGCGAGTATAATTCGGGTGAAAGCAACAATAAATAACGTGCACAGAGTAGAGCAGAGCGCGCACGAGGCGGGGTGCAGGTCGCGGGTGCCGGCCGCTCCGTGTGTGGCGGCCCTACACGGCCCCTAAACAATACTTTCTGGACGACTTCACGAGCCGCAAGTTTGTGGAGCGAGACCTCTTTGATCGGACTGGCGACTCCGCTCGAGACGGGCTGACCGCAGCGCCCGGTGCCTCCTTCAGGAGTTTTGTTACACAAGCCTTGTATTACGAGTACGCTCTCTATATCAGATAATGAGTATTGCCTTACGGATTCAATTACATTGGGACCTGGGTGGAACTTCGTAAACGGAGTAACAAAATAGTCACGTTACAAACTATCTGTTTTGTAAAAAAATACGTTATATACGAGTAAATATATATTTTTATGTATGAAGTAAGAGTGTGTATTTAGGTCAAACATTATTCAACGCATAAAAACTTAACAAACGTGACAATATAATTATTAAATGAGGGCGGCGCAGTACCAAGACATAATTATAGCAATAAAAATATGAATATATAGATAGACGGCTTTAAACATGCATAGATCGGTTGTACGAGTAATAGTGAAGAGTAGTTTATCTGTCAGCGAGTGCGCCACAATAACGCTGTCCCGAGTGGGGCGCGCTCTGCGCCGCTCACAATGGCATCAGTCGTCACACACGCGCGCCGGCGCCGGCTCGCGACAACTGTGCGGTCGCTTCACGCCATCTTTGAGCTCTCCTCCAGACTCCGCTCCGGACCGAAACACTGCGTTCGCCCTACACTTACAGATATACCGCTTTGAGCACTCACTCTGTAGCGCTCACGATTGCAATTACCCTATACTTTTTTAACAAGGATTGCGCCAATAAAAGTGTATAGCGAGAGAGTATTGCACCGTTCGGTAGCAGTCCAAGTATTGATTTGGTGGCTTTGAACGATAATACGGGATTTGGTCCGTCAATACAGTAATAATAAAGTTACCAAAGAGTAAAAATCGAATCGCGAACAACAAGTAATACTCGTATGATACCAGCGAGAGGGCTCCGATCCAAGTAAAGTGTTTCGTATTATAAAGTATGCAGCGCGGGAGAAGTGTTCAAGTGGTGAGTATAAATCACACGGCCGTTGAACATGTCCAAATAGGAGCGCCCTCCCGCCGCTCCCCGAGGAGCTCCCACACGTCGGGTACACACAGATCGCCGCCCGAACACATCCGCATCTATAATGTACCGCCCCTGTATTGACAGTTGACCCGCTCACCGCTGACAACCGACCTTGCTTCCATTTTTAAATGTAGGATTCAAGACATGTCCTACACTCAATGACTATTGTCTTGATTTATTAACGGAATACCGACTTCACGTAGCAAACACCAGAAGGGTTAAATTCATAACTTAACGAATGACCGTAACTAAAATAAAGGTGGATTAAACAGGTAACGCTGTCGCAACAACACAGCATTGCATTCATAAATCACGAAGAATTTTAACGTTTTTGTAAAACTTTTGAATTGGTTTTTATGAATACAATATTTTAAGCAAAGTGCCGTTGATAAGCTGAACATTAGGCGCAGCCGCCGCCCCCGCCCCCACCCTGGGCAACTTGTGAACATCGGGCCTCTAGTAACAATACGACACCACTTATAAATATTATAATCTTGATTTCAAAATATACTAAATTAAACATTTTTACCCCGCCAATGTCTCATTGGTACAAGCCCATGAGGACTTATGCCTCCCTCGTCAAATATACAGAGCTGGCAAGATGGGGCTTTTCACATATTATAAATACAATAAAATAACACCCAAATATATAGTTATTACTTTTTAACCGACTTCAAAGAAGGAGGATGTTTTAATTTGACCGAACATATTTCGACCGATTCGTATACCTATATTCTTTCTTATGTTCGCGGATAGCTTCTTTGTTTATGAATGATTATTTTTAGTTGGGAAGGAGATATTCCGTGGTAAAGGAGGAGACTAGGGTCTGATGATGGGATCCCAGTAAAATCGAGGGGAACTTTAAAAACAATTTAAACTACGTTTACGGATACACTTCGCTTTTATTCGGCTCCTTTACAGGAACCGTGGTCACAGAAGACTGAGGTGATATGCGTCTATACCAGAAAAAGTAAAAATATCGCAGCTATAGCCGAATACATTTTGTGAGTTGAAAAAACAATAAACCAAAAAACAAATACAATGTAAACGCTTCAAAATGTAGTCAATAAAAAGATAGTAATAATGTATTTGGTCGACTTCCTGACAAATTTTAAAGTTGAATCAATTGGAGTCGATGCCATCAACTCCTCAGCCATCTCCTATAGCTTGGCAATAAAACATTTGTAAAATAAGAGTATAAGGGTTTCTGTAATGGATAGCTACATTCAACGGAAAGGTTAAAGGCTAATTTTCATTCAGAAACTCCTACGGGAACGGACTCAACGCGGGCAAAGCCGCGGGGCGCTGCTAGTAGTTAATATTGTAACAAAAGTAAGCTCTGTATGCACCCTGTCCTGTACCTAGGTGCAGGGCTCTTGTTGGATCACTCGCTGTCCTCGTCCATTAATTACACCAACAATGTGAAACAATTAACGAACGTGTCAATAACATTTGCTGAAATGAAACCACTTCGTTACAAATAATTACCTGCTCGTTTATATTAATTTATAACTAGCGAAGCCCGCGGTTTCGTCAAGCTTCCCCTCGAAACGTGATACAAAGTATCTTTTTTGACTCCTTCTCATCCGATTTATGCCATCCACCAAAATATGGTTACAGATAGATTCGCATGCATTTCCATAAGTTTAGTTAAGATTCTGGAACATATTTTCCTGATTTCCTGGTACTCAGTAATGTCAGGAACTCGGGAAAACATGTTCCAATTAAAGGAACTTCACTGGGAGCAGAATATTGTAAATAACGGGACGCGTGAGGTGAATGTTGAACAAGTGACTTGTGATAGTTTCCGTGAGGTTGTGATACTCGGAACTCGATATCCTTATCACAGTTAGTGAAGTGGTTATGTGGAAATCATCGAGAGTTGACCCGAGCGAGGGCCCTCGTGCGCTGAGAGCGACCCGCATCCCGCCGCCGCGCTGTGACCCGCCCACCACTCGGACTACCGGAGGTCAATCCTAAGTACTTCGGTGCAATACGTGACAGATGCCATAAGAGAATGCGTTCCTCATTTTATTATCGTTTTACAAATGTTTACATGCAGCTGCAGTATAATCTAGACGTTTGTATATCTAATAAGTACGTAAAATAAATTAGTTTTCATTCAGGGTAAAAATATAAAAATATTCAATAAAGAAATTGTTTGAGTTGAGAGTTTGTTACCGTCGAAAGAAGTTTAAAGGTTGTTGAGATGGCTTCGAGCGATGAGCCGCCATTGTTTATTGAGGGCTTAACCAACCGAGGCATTCACGAGGCGCGGCGCGGTGTGGCTTGGCAGTGGCGCGGTGCGGCGCGGTGCAGCGAGCGGTTCTTTACGAATATTTTACGAAGAGTAGTTACAGGCGCTCGCACAATATATTATACGGCTACACAAGTTTCAAAGGAAGTCAAACTAATGCATTGACCACGAAACACGTGTATGCGTCTGTCCCTGCACAGTTTCGTAGCTCGTTATAATAATTGAAATAAGTATTATTGTACATTTAAACCAATTCCCGTCCTTTTAAAGTTTAACAATAAGTTAGAGGCGATCATTAAAGCGTCATTAACAACAAACATAACCCAAAAGCGCCGCTAACGAGTGTTTACTTTTTAATTGTGGCGGGGCGGTCTCATGCCCCGCGCCGCGCCGCGCCGCGCCGCGCCGCGCCGCGCCGTGTCAACATGCGCGTCACATAACACACGTCACTTATCATTAAAGCTGTAATTTAATTATGGTATCAGTTGACTAACGTCTTGATTAATGTCTACTTATAACAAGTCGGAATCATAAAGCAACGTCCGAGAGTGTACGACGCGACCTCCGTACTGTACAGCCAGGGCCGGAGCAGCACAAACATTGGTATCTAAGCATACAGTTCCTTCTACAGTTCATCTTAAATCTAGGCGCAGGATCGGAGTCAGGTTCAGTTTGAAACAATTCATAAAGGAAAATAATTTGTAAGCGGACTATGTTTTCTTTTTTATGCCTTTATCAAACTATATTTGAATATAAATTGTGTATGGAGCTATTAATAAATGCAGTCCTTGGCTCGTGACGTCGAGTCCCCTGCTCGGCACAACGCCCCGCGCCCGTCCTGGATCCGTCTGCCGCTCGCACCTCCCGACTATAACTCAGCTGCCTCGCCCCTGCCTCTTGTTAAACCTTTATTCCGCGATAATATTTTTCCCTTATTCACACTGCGAAGGGTCCAAACTGGACGGTTAATTAAAAATGTTTTTATTTGTTCACCGATGAGGAATGTTGTTTTTGTGTCCCATGTTTTTTGTTTTATGTAATAAAGAAGGGCGTTGTTAGTTGTGGTTAATTAGATTCTGATTTGTCCGATGATTGCTTGGAACTGATTTGACAGGAATGCCTGTAGGAAAAGGGAGTTCTAATTAGCAAATTATTTATGGGAATAGTAAAGAGGATGATATTACCTTATAAGTGACCTACTATAGAGCAGGTTCTTGATATTTCTGATTGGTTATATTTATCGAGTAGAGCTCTCCAACACCTTCAAAGCTCTCTAATTATATTTTATGAGATCGCTACGCCGCAGTTTAGTAACTACAAACTAGGCACACAAATAAGCAAACCGACAGAAGGCACTCGAAAAATCCCCTTAATTAACCCCCGCCCCCGCTCGCCCCCGCTCGCCCCCGCCGCCCCGCGCCACGCCGCCCCAGCCTCCTGAGGAGCCAGAGAAAAGCAACTTAGCTCACTTCTCAAAGTTTTACGGACAGAGCATCTACTTTTTTCGACAAAGTTATTTCAATTCCGTTTTGGCAACTGTCGGGAGCTGTAATTATCTCTACAATTAAATTGAATCGAGTAATTAATTCGCACACTTTATACCGGACTTGATTACAGTAAATATTGACGGCATTATAAGAATGAACTGCTTCGTTTCAGAAAACAGGTTAGATTCAATTAGTTCGGCTTGTTGTTGTACCTCGCGTTGATTGTGCGGAAGGTACTGTCACAGGTAGTGAGCCCGCTGCCGCGCGCGTCTTGTGCAGAATACAGTACGGCATGGCTAGTGGTAAACTTCTCGGGAACAGATTCACCATCAAAACGATTCATTAACAACAGTTAATAATACAATCCATAACACAACAATGAAACATTAATCAAAGCCGCCGAAGGCCGAGTACCCGTTGAAAGCAATTTATATAAATCAAAAACAAACCCTAAAATTACTTTTAACGTTACTTTCAGAACCGTTGAACTACTTCTGAGTCCCGACAGAATGTGTTGAATCAACGTGTATAAATCATCGAGCAGCTTGTTCGAGTGCTAAGGGCTAGTCCACCGGCCGCCACCCGCGCCCCCTTGCCGGCCCCGCCGCCCCCGCCGCCGCTCTCGATACACTCACAGACGCATGAAAATAAATTAACTATAATATCCATACACCGCGCGCCTCACATCACACACAACTAATTAATGTCTCAAAACTGAAAATCAATCTTACTGTCACCCAAAATAAAAAAATATATTTTAACTTTAAAGTTTACGTCGCGAGTTGATGAATTACCCAAAGCGAAGTATTTTTAGCATCGTAAATATTTACAGGCATGTGGCTGCTATTAATTCTAAACGAGTGATTATTTCCTCCGGATGAGTGAGTACCTGTCGGGAGAGCATTTCCACTTGTCAACGAGATTATTAAACATCGAAGAAGTTAACCGTAACACTGTGAGAGTTTAGGTGAGTGAGGCGCACCAACAGGATGAGGTGTCACGTTACATGTCGTCATTTGATGTGTAATTGTGTAATGTGTCCCCAAACAATGCCCTGGATGAATGTTGAATTGAAACGTACTTAAAAAGTTTAATTTAAAAGTGGTCATCGTTGTGGGCGGTGCGGGACGGCGGGCGGCGTTACGACGTGACATCCCCACTGAACTTTGTGACATCAGCAATTTATCATCCCCAACTAGGCACACTTCCATGCCGTCGATCACCGCTCATTACTTATATTCCCGGGACTCACTCGCGGCCTTGTCGCTCCAACAGTCAACTCTGACCTCCGACCACCTGCTGTGTCCACATTTCTCAATTCAAGTATTCAGTCAGTATAATTATCAAATGCATTGCATACTTAAACACTTAAATCTATTCAAATGTCTGGCTATGCTATGTATTCTGTGCATGATTCGTGAGTTTCCTAATTATCAATTTGAACTGTGAGTGGACTCATTGGAATGAAGAAGTAATTGTTCCAGTCGGCGCCGCGGCCCGCGCGTGCGGTGTGTCCGATCCGATGCATAACTTAGAGATATACTTAGAGATAGGTACGTAGAACACAACAACAATAATTGTGAGTTTTTGAGCATGACATACGTACATGTAATATGTATCACATTTATTTGTTCAAACTCGTTCTTCATAACCAAATATGTTGAACAATAATCTCAAATGAACCAACAAGATAGCATCTTCAAATCTGATCCGAGTCGTAAGCTCACAATGCGCCTAACTAGAGGTGGTTCACGGCGACTGACCACCGAAAATAAGGTCCCATTGTCCCTGTGGCCCTTTGTCCCTCCCTGGCTTTGTCCCCACTCATCCGCGACGAGCGGAAAATAGCCCGCATGGACTCATCCCGGCGTCCCTCGGGAACCCACAACTATACATTTTTTCAAGTGAACTCGCCGGCGTCGCCGCCGCCTGATTATTCACAAAGTTGCCGCGAACAAATATTGTTTTTGAGTGGTCGCAATATCGTCAAGAAATTCATTTATTCACTAAGTTTTAGGATAACAGGTTTTTGGAAGTCAGATATGGGTAATGCTGTGTGGTCAGAAACTTATTTCTAATAAAACAATGGGTCGTTGCTTCCACTATACGATCCCAGAAAGGTATTCTATTTTACTGAAACTGTGTGCGGACTCTGCCCACGAAACTGAAAACAGAGTGCAACCATCATATACAAAGACTAGCTTTTGCCCGCGGCTTCGCTCGCGTGGAATTTAGTCAGCCGCATTAAGTTTCGTAATAAGAAGATTTATAAAAACTTTCATCCCCTATTTTATCCCCTTGGGGGTAGAATTTATCAAAATCTTTTCTTAGAGGATGCCTACGTCATAGTAGCTATATGCATGCAAAGTCTCAACCCGATCGGTTTAAAATTGACAAAGTTTCATACAAACTTTCATCCCCTATTTTATCCCCTTGGGGGTAGAATTTATCAAAATCCTTTCTTAAGGGATGCCTACGTTATAGTAGCTATATGCATGCACAATCACAGCCCGATCGGTTTAAAATTGACGAAGTTTCATACAAACTTTCAACCCCTATTTTATCCCCTTGGGGGTAGAATTTATCAAAATCCTTTCTTAGGGAATGCCCACGTCATAGTAGCTATATGCATGCACAATCTCAGCCCGATCGGTTTAAAATTGACAAAGTTTCATACAAACTTTAAACCCCTATTTTATCCCCTTGGGGGTAGAATTTATCAAAATCCTTTCTTAGGGGATGCCTAATTCATAGCAGCTATATGCATGCAATGTCTCAGCCCGATCGGTTTAAAGTTGACAAAGTTTCATACAAATTTTCACCACTTAATAACGTAATGTAAATTGTCAAGAGAGAGAGCTTATCTCATGCTGAATAAATAGTGGCAGAGAGAACATTTAGTTTAGCCTCCGGCGGTGAAGTGTGTGAAAGCCGGTAAAGGCATGAACCGATTCAAAGTGTATGTTTCCATCGAACGGGTAATATCAGATAGCGCGCGGCGCGGCCGCCGCGCCGCGCCGCCGCCATTAGCCGCACTCCGTCCTCTGTCCCCGGACTCCCGGGTAATTCTCCCGACATGCTACTACTCACACACATACACACCTACACCTGAAACTGAAGACACGCCTCGCATAACTAGGTTAACTAGGTATAGGTAGCGTAGCCTCTGACGCTGGCTAATTAATTTTGTCTTTAAATATACCGGGTGTCATGTAAAGTATCACCTGTTTCATAATCCGTAGGACGGCAGAACACAGCTGCCGTTAGGACAACTTTTTTGGGTCCGCCGTCGCTAAATACTATTTTTAGCAATTTCCAATAGTCCATTAATAATTCGCCGGCCACCTACAGAGCATCAAGAAGTAATTTGAGAATTGAGATAGACTTGCTAAACTTGACCTAAACAAACTAACACACAAACATTACGACTTCACTAATACATATTGTGTGCGGATCGTGCGGTGCGGGGGGGTGTGGATGGGCCCCGGGACAGTGGAGGGGGCGGCCGAAGTCGGGCGATAAGCGTTAATTTGTTGTATCCGTAAAGAAGCTTACCGAGCCACCACCTTTTAGCCGAGCTTTGAAGTTGACCGCCAACCATGCGTCGGGCACACATTACTATTACTACAAACACGGAGTTAGTTCAAGTTTATATTTTGCCCAAAAAATACTAGAGCACTGTTTATCTTTTGTGAGTACTAAAATAATTAATTAAGTTGACGTTCAAAATAGGTAAAAATCCGTAAACGAATGGATATATTTGTAAAGACCCATTGACGGTCTTGCGGGTGGGATGATCTCTGAAGGCTCCCGGTCAGACGCACTATTCAGCGACCTGTGTTCGGCACACACCCAAACGACTCGTTGTTCATAAATACAGCTATTCTAAATACACATGCCCAGAACTTTAAATAGATTCACGATACTTATCTATATACTACAGTGGAATGAATAAATAAGTTTACGTTACGATAGCATTCGAAGTTGGAGTTCCCCAGGGCGCGGGTCTCCGGCCCGCCGCGGCCGGCCCGCGCGGCCCCCGTGCGGCGCCCGCAACAACGTGTGCGGTTCAATGGAACCAGTACATTACAAAACGACTCAGAAAACTTTGTCCTGAAATTGGTTTACGACTGTGAGGTCCAATTGTAAACACGAACAAAACGAAATAACTACAAATAAAAGCAATATTTCCAAGTTAGCCGGCCATTACGTTCGCCATTAAACTTTTCTTGATCGTCCAACTGATTTGTTAATAATTGATTGGGTAATGACTTCTGCTGCGAAATGAATCAAGTTTTATTTTCAACAATTAATCTTCAACAAGTAACAGCCGTTCATTTATAGCTGAGGTGGTGAGGCGCCGCCGCGTGCGGGTGTTATCGCGCGGGGCTCGATCCCGATCCGCGCGCTCTATATTACACAGAGACATTACTCCTCACCGGCGAACTAATAAACCTCAGTAATTGCAACCCTCCCGCGGCGAGCGCCTTCGAGAACGAGCTCGTTTCACATCCCTATCATAATTGGGATGGTTTATTATTGTGTCTGTTAACTTACACCGCGATAAACCGGAGAGTGGTAAAGTTCCCGCGACATTAATCTGATCGGCCGCGCGCCGGGCGTGGCGCCCCGATAGGCCCAAGTTTTTACGATTTACTAAATTTTATTCATACAATCGTTTTCAATTTGAACGAGCCTCTTCTTTTATCAAAAACCGCAAACTTTTCAGATAAACCAATTTTTGCTCAGTCGGAGCGCGCCGCCCGTGCTCACATTCACTTGTACTGCAGTCTTAGCGAAGAACCATTATTATATTTAAGACTCGCTATTGAAACTAATTTACAACCATTTAGTCTCACGCGCTACGTCGTTTAGTCGAGCTTAAGTAATGAGACTGCCTGAGCTTAATAGCACGAGAGCAAACAGTGGTGCAAACTGCATGATAAATTAGATTCATTATAATACATACAACCAACAACGGCCCTAACTTATGAATGTTACTTATTTATTATTATAACGAAAGTTTTTTATATCAGGATTGATTGAACTAGTAACGCGACGCGACGAAGAAGCCCATCAGTCAAGTATGCAATAAATAAGCTTTGTTATAGGTATAATAATATTATATATAGTGCGTGTACTCACTGGGCGGAGCGAGGTGCGCGAGCAGCAGGAGTGCGAGGTGCGCAAGAGCGCGTGCGCGCCACATGGCGGGGGCGCGCGCGGCCCGCGGAGCGCCGCGCCGCGCCGCCAGCTGCGCCTGCGCGCCGCCACGCGCTACATCGACGCACGCACACACACTGTCCTGCAACAACAACAATACCATCAGCCATGGAACATAACGCAACACGATAATTACTGTTCTTAACTAAAACATTCTTTAAATGTAAAGCCTAGCCAGATTCATCTTGAACCTTGAAGTCCAACTAGTTGGCAAGAGTGCACCCGGGGTCCTTTGATGTGGTCGCAAACAGACTGCGACCGGCCACGTATATCCACACGTGCATATCTGGCACATCTGACTATCTACACAACACGAGCACATGTCGCCGCGCGTATCCCGTCTGGACGAGGCTTTATACTTTCAAATTATCTTAGTGTAAAAAGTCGATTATTCGCACTTTTTAATGATGGTGTACTTAATGGAAGTTATGGCGTCACTAATTATAGGTATCTCAGGGCGTTAAAAGAAAAGAAGTTCGATGCACGATTTTAGGGTAAAAATATATTGAAGAAAACACAGAACACGGCACGGTAATAAACAAAACAACAATATTGTCCACACAAACACAATTACCAACAAAACGTAAAATTACTTGGATAATAGAAAAAATGCCAGTCGCATCTCTCGCGACGGTGGGACGAGTGAGTCGAGACAAGTGGGCGGAAACGGAAAACGAAACCCAGTTCCGGCACACCACACCACAAGCCTTCCGCTTCCGGTAACGCCCACAGACAACTCATCTCCAGGCAAAGCCAGTCGGATGGGGTAGCGCGCGCCATCTCGTGAGGCAGAGAGAGAGACTAAATCGATTTTAGTGTGAACTCTGACACTGACGTTAAATATGTATTGAGTTTGGCAGTTCCCCATTGTGTTATATTACTTAAATTAACTTGCACAAATTGTCAGGTTTAGTCAAATATAAACGTGGCCTAGACTCACACTTAATATCGTACTTACACAATCCACTAAACGCACAATAATTGAGTAACAAATGACGTTAAATAAGTACCTACCTAAAAGTATACTCGTACTTTACGTGTTCACCGTCATTTCGGCGAGCGCTCGCGTTTCCTTACTGTAAATCCTTTCGCCAGACAAAGAACGTGCCCAAAATAAATCCTATTCAAACCTCACTTTCATGACTAAAAATATTGTTGTAGCAAAAAGTTTCAGTTCAAAATTATGTTTAAGATAAGAGTATTTGTTCAGGACGCGCGGAGCGCAGCCACGGGCGGAGGCAGGCTCGCGTCGCTCTACAATGAAACCCCCACTTTATGTGTTCCTATGAATTCATCCGACTATAATTTTCAAGTGAAAACTCGTTTAGGTTTCATTGTTGCGACTCGCTCACATTCGGTATTTGTTTTACTACTTTGCCGTAACGTAGTTAACGTTACGGCGGATATAACGTCGGAGGACACGCCCGCACGCCGCGGGTGACGCCGCGAGCCGTCGCCGCACTCTCCCGCAAGAGTACTGATGACTCAAAATACGACTACATACGGATTCAATTAGTGACACCTCATCTCTTAATAAATCTTCCATGGAGAATTGATAAATTAAATTTCTTCGATGCCCACCGGTGGGCACGGATCGTCTTCCCTGGGTGGCCGGGCGGGCGGTGTCCAGGGCGAGCACTCGTACTCCGTCTTCGCATATTTATAGCTTTATTTTATGATTCGAGTTAGTGTTATAAGCTGATATTGTGTATGATTCATTGTATAATTTGTCGCGACCCGTTTGTTCGGTTCAAGTGACATTTTATTGTTATTGCGTATGAAATTGCGGTCGTATATTTGATAGTGATTACTTGTAGCAGCGTTATTGCGGACTCGAGGAAAGTGCTAGTCGATTGTTTTCTGAAGACAAGGGATTTAAATAACTCAAGAACGGGTTCACCTATCCAAACCAAATGTTTCGGCTGTGTTCGGACTAATTAGTAGATGGTTTATATGAAGTTTGCACAAAATCGGTAGAGCGGTTCTTAAATTCCCACGGGTACGGGCACAACGCGAGTAAAACCGCAGGGCGCAGCTAGTATATGTATATAGTATATAACTAGTATAGTATATATAACTAGTATCATCCGCGTATGTGCCGTCAACACGAGCAGTCGTGTCGCATCGCAACTGCTGACTCGATGTTAGACTGAATCATCGTTTTTTCCACCTTTAAACTGGCAAGTACTTGTCAGACAGATTTTCTGCACTCCGTGGCTCTGGGTGAGATCGATCTTAAGAACTTAGTGCGGGATTTTTCGCTCTTTAGAGCTGAGGTCACCGCCATTCAAGCCAAGCTGGAGGTGTCAGAACGCGTGGTCGCCGAATTAAGGACCGAGCTCGCGGCATTGCGACATAAGCCAATGACGTCGATATCACAAAGAATGTGCAAAATTCGCCGGTCAGCACAATCAACGCGGATAACAACACTGATGCACAAATGAACGACCGCCCGGCCCCGATGAAGTCGGCTCCCCCGGCGCCTCAACCGACACCCGTGCCTGCTGCGCCATCGTCTGCTCCACGTGTCCTGAAGAGTTATGCGCAAGCGTTCCGCCAGCCACTACCAAAACCTTGGCAGGTATCCGCTACTGAGGACAACTGTGTGGTTGCGCCGAAGGGAAACGGAGCGAGAAAAGTCGACGTGGACGGCTTCACCCTGGTGGAAAAGAAACGACGACCGAAACCGTCTCGCAACCAAAGAGGTACCGCCGCGGCTACAGCAACAGAGGTCACTGTCCGTGTTGTGGAGCCAACTGTTTCGCTGTACATTTCAAGATTGGACTCTAACACCGCAGGCGAAGACGTCCTAAAATATGTGCAGCAGAGTGTCTGTTTTTGGACAAACCTGCAGCGCCTGGAGTCAACGAGGGAAACGACATTCAAGTCGTATGTGCTTCAAGTGCCTGCGAAGCACAAGACAATGGTTTTCTCTCCAGACTTTTGGCCCACAGGAGTCGTATATCGCCGCTTCAGGGAAGCAAATCGATGAATAAACCCTGACCATAGTTATAGTTATAAATGTAAATATGTTAGTTTGTAAGGTATTTATATAAATGTAAGCTATATTTTATTGTTGCTCGGTTTGAGAGGTATCACCTTTCCGTGACACAGTTTATACTAGTATGGGAGGTGATGTCTTGATAACTGAGCCAAATATAATGTAATTACATTTGAAATAAATAATAAATGAATTGAATGAATGAATTGAATTGTACAGACACTTCATGCCGATTAATTACACAACAGCTAAATCCAGAGAGATAGGAAGCTTTTAATGATATATTAATTTTGAAAGTTCCACATATTTTCCGGCGCGGCGGCGCGCGCCACACCAACACAATGACAGGCAATGAATCTTCGTCCCAGTTTCAAAGGCGATAGAAAAAGTTAGTCTCCAACAATCATAAAAATATAATGATTAATACCAGGATTGACCTTGTCGAACGGCGGCGGCGATCATTTGATTTTATTTGATTTCTCGACGGCGCAGTTGGTGCCACTTCCAGAGCCGGCGGGGCTCGGAGCGCGAGCCCGGGGCGGGCGGACACAGTACTCCTCAGATAAATTAATCTTAATATCACACTCAATTGTTTTACATAATATTAAAATAAATGTCAGTTTAAAATGAATAGGCATGAATTGTGTTTGCGTCCTTGGGAAAGTGTATTCCATCCAGAAAACATTTAATACAAATGCCATAAAAATAAATAGAAATCTAAATCCATTTGAAATATAACAGACATGTTAAGTCGTTTAAGTATTTGTCTACAATCCGATAGAGAAAGACCCCGGAGCATTTCTCTTGGGTACTTGAGATCGATTCGGGAACTAATCTCCAAACATTTCCAGATCAAAGATATTATAAATTGAAGCCAAAGGGTCCCTGATCGGAATCCAAAGGGCAATATTTTATAATCCAAGATGGCGCTTGATTGAGGAATCGGTCGAGCCAGAGCTCAGCCGGTAGGGTAGGGCCACGATGTCGTGGTACCGTGGTTCCGCAGTGTTGCGGTGCCGTGTCGTGGTGTCGGGGTGTCGGGGTGTCGCGGTCCACCGGAGTCGGGCCGGGTCCAGCGCGCGGCGGCAGCTCGCGGCACCGTTCCAATTAAACTTCCATTATGGTTGCATCAGCGTTTTTCGATTGTAATTGGAATTCTAGAGAACTTTCTCGAGTCCGAATTTATTATTTCTTTTTGGTCTGAATTCCATTCCAATTCAATTTTCAAAAATTGCCCCGAAACCACGGCGTCGCTAACACGAACTAAACATTTATTTTACTGTTATCAAACGTGCACCACGACTGCCAGGACCTTAATACTGTAAGCCTGTTGAACTAAAGCAATATAAACACTCGTAAAGCGGAGCCAGCTCTGTAAAAATATAACTTTACGAGCGCTTTGATTGTACGGAAATGTAATGCACTCCCCCTCCCCTAGGCGGGGGGCTGGTCAACTCCCCGTGAGTGTTCGGACACGGTACGTTACCATTTACCTACTGCCTGAACAGATTCTTCACTCCCTTAAGCGAATATATTGTAAATTATATTACTTCGCAGTATCTCACCGTTCCTTGCGTTATTGGTTGTCCTCTAGAGTCTAGAGTGCATACAAATAGGGCCTGTGATTTAGGACACTTTTAGAAACAAAGAGCTGCTCCGTATTTGTCAGCGGCCGGTCAGGATATAAGAAGGGATATAAGAAAGGATATAAGAATAGCCAGGATAATATCGCGCCTCTGTTACTTGATATGGGCAACCGACACAAAATCGGAGTGTAAAAGTGTGGACAGTTTTATATGAAATGTACTGCAACTGGAACAACCGATTATAATCCGGGCACAAGGGGCCACTGGCGTCACGTTCAAAGACCGAATCATATTCATTTACTATGTTATAATCACTTTGTGAATGTGGAAATTCTCAGGTACTTTCTGTTTTTACGGGAAAAGCCTTAAATTAGGTCCGTGTGTAAAAAATAAATATCCAAGTGATTTAGTACGTAGAAGCGTAAACACTCAAAAGATATACGAGTACATTCCAAAACCGAGCTCCATTAACTATTTTAAAAAATATGTAAGTGAGTGTACTTGTATGTGTGTCATAAATCGGCGGAGACGCATCGTAAGTACCGATAAATGTCTCGCGCGGCGTCCGTTACGAGCGAACAACGCGCCGACTCACTCGCGCCACACTCTTCATAATTATTACAATAGATGATCCAACAGTACATCGTGCACGCGACCCCGCGACGCGACGGCGCGAGACGCCTGCCCGACTCCCGTAATGAGTCCCGACTGGAATGCACCACACGGCTAAAGATCTGACTATCGAGTTGAAGACAATTAGTTCAGTCGGGGTAGACATAAAACTAGCCTGAAATAGAAAAAAATCCGGGGAGCGATTTTCTTTTTTTAAACGTCGAGGGGGGTCGTTGTGAGTATAAATCTCGATTTTCGAACTAATCCCGGTAGAGGGTTCGCCGCCATCTTGTTTTAAAGTTTTTCTGAAATAACTCGTTAATTTTCAACTTTAGAGCAAAAATGGTCCTAACCAAAGTTGTTGGAAATTTAATTTTCCACAAGTTGGTCATTACCATTTTTACGCTAGGATCAATATTTGCAGAGTTATACTACAAGTTTATCGAAAAAATACCATTTTCACTCCACGATCAATATTAGTTTTTTTTATATTAGCCTGTAATGTCCTACTTGTTGGGCAAAGGCATCTCGTCTCACTGAAGATATCAGTACAGTGAGGAGGTTTCAGGCGTAATCACCACGCTTGCCTAATGCTGGTTGGTGATCTCAAACCCGAGCCATGTTTGAAAAGTAGGAAACATGTTTTCGCTCGACCTGGGAATTGAACCCGGGACCTGTTTTGGCAGGCGAGTGCACATACCACTAGACCACCGAGGCGTTAATATTAGTATACATCCAAAAAAAAGTACGTATATTATGTAGCTGTACCTGGGAAGGGTCCTTCAGGTCTGTATCTGTCGGAGTTTTATTGACGATTTTTTCGATAAACTTGGTAGTATAACTCTGCAAATATTGGTCCTAGCGTAAAAATGGTAATGACCAACTTGTGGAAAATTAAATTTCCAACAACTTTGGATAGGACCATTTTTGCTCTAAAGTTGAAAATTAACGAGTTATTTCAGAAAAACTTTAAAACAAGATGGCGGCGAAGCCTCTACCGGGATTAGTTCGAAAATCGAGATTTATACTCACAACCACCCCCCCCGACGTTTAAAAAAATAAAATCGCTCCCCGGATTTTTTTCTATTTAAATGTCTGCCCCGACTGTGCTAAATCATTTTCTTCAATATCGTCGTAAATTAAAAAACTGATTTAATGAAATAACTATGGATTTGAGTAAGGTTTTAAAGTAAATAGATAATAAAGTTCCTCCTTTCATCTTGACTCCATGTGTTCAGTTCGCTTATCGTTTATAATAAAGCTCGCGAACGTAACCATTACTTTTAGCGATGCAAACTTGACTGAGCCACGGAGCCGAGCGAGTTGCGCCACCTTGAAATGAGTTGGAACAAAGCACTCCAATAATGTACAGTACCTGCCAATGACGAGGGGCCAAACATTGTGCTTAAAACATTACTATTCTATTTTGCATAAGGGATATGGATATGGTAAGTAGCTTATACTATCGTAATGCTTAGGTCTCTCATAATTGAGACGTACATTCGGATTGCAATTATTTTAATATAATGTAACTAAATAACTTCAAATCACAGTCACAAGACTAGAAGTAACCTGTGAAATTGTATCATGTAAGTATACAATAATTTCGCGTTATTAATAGAATAATTACTGTGACATTTGTTCAAAATTAAAAGTCATAAACACGATGTGTATAATGAGGAGTGCATAAATCAGAGAGGCGTCGGTGTGACGGACGGACACACTCGCGGCCCGTGATTAATAGGACGCGCGCCGCGAGAGGGCGCTCTTCTGTGCACCCATATCTATGAGTACGAGTAAGTAAAGAGTAGAGGCCGCGGCTCAAACGTGCCCGACTGCACGTCGTATGACGGCCCGCGGTCCGCCCGAGAGCCACTCACGACCACCGCGGCTACTACCGTGTGGCGCGAATCGTTCCATCATCACAGGCAACTCTTCACATCCACGTGGCTATGTATAAGTAACCGATGTTACGAAATGTTAGGAATCAGTGTACTTAATCATTTATTGATGTACTCGTATATGTACGAGTATGTATCCTACTATGAAATACTTCGTTTGTATACTTATATCATCGTGTACATGGCATTCAAAGCAATAAATAGTTAATTAGAGTTAATCTTTTTGGTGGTGAAAGCTCAACGGGAATTAGCGGTGTGTTGTGTAGTGTAGTGCGGCGGGGCGGAGTGCAGGGGTGGGGGGGCGCTGCGCCAACTAAATACTGGATTAATTAACGATCACAGGGAATCCCACTAATCCGGCGTTGTTGATAGTTCACCTCCACATTACCACTTCATGAATTAAATGCCGGTTTTAATACCTTACATCAACTAGCTACACCCCGACTGTGTTCAAACTAATACCTATTCAATGAGACCGAAGAAAAAAAGAGAAGAGGTGAAGTAGGAAAAGATGTTCTAATTTAGGACATGTACTCAAGTTGTAATGTGAGATGTGCCACGCTCGAGTGTGTAAGTAGTGAGCATAATAAAGAGAGCCGAGTGCGGGCGCACGCGAGCGTCGGCGCCGCGCGGTATCCGTCAACATCTCGCAGATGGTAATCTCGGAGGCGGCAGTTAACAAGCTTTGCTCTCAAAATAACCGGAGTTCGCGCCCTCGCACTAATTGTTTTATAAATAAACACGCGCGCTAACTTTAATTAATACTAGATAAACAGCGGCGGCGCGGTGGCGCCCGCACCGGCTCGGGGATCAAACCTCTTTTATACCCGTAATTAGACTACGTGGCGTTACATACGAATATAACAACCTGCTTTCTAAGAAGATCTAGCTATGAAAAATATTCCCGACCGACGAGCGAACGGTTCGGCACTGACACGTCCAGTCCGGGACGGCTCGCGTCCGCCCAGAGGACGCGACTTCACACATCAACATCAAGCTCAATCAAACAACCTACAAATGCACTAAAATTACTCTCTCACCTAAACGTAACAATTTCACATAAAAATGGAAGTTTTATCGTTATGCTTTCGTGCATATTATGTATGCAACAAGGTCGGAATTGGAACGGCCGGTATAACTGGCAATAAAGCGGGCTTGCAGCGCTTTAATGAGCACAATCAAAACTTGAGCATCCGTTATTGGAGTACATTGTCTGGTTAGAGTTGCATTCCGCGTTACCGTCCGCTTAACTTGTAATGTGGACTCTATGACACTCCGCATACGGACCAGTATACTCTACCAACACTTAAGTCGAACAAGAAAATAATTAAAAATATTTCTTTGTTTAGAATTGAGAGAGAAGTAATGTGTCGTAATGCGAGCAAATGCAGTGTAGTCGAGGGACATGCACTGTGGAGTTCAAAGAAACACAGTTTTATTTCTTAAGCTGTCCAGGATTTCTTAAAAAACGTTCCAACATACAATCCGAGGTTATATGGACCTTGTGTTATCTTAAGTAGTCAATGTTAGGCACATTGACCATTTACCATAACATATTGTATATATAACTTCACTTTATAATTCTATACCTGTCATGATCATAGTCGTCAGCACCCATTTCAGCGCCCGTTTAAAACATCCTACTGTGAACCACTTCCTAACGGTGAACATATTCAAGTACTCTGAGGTGATTAATCACGATGTTTTATTTCTGTTTCGCTTTGCGATCGTAGTATCAGTAGAGTCAATGTAGATACATCGAGTGAGTGTGTATTTCGAAGAGCTACAGCACGACTTTGCGGGGGTGAAGCGCGCTCTGCGGTGGACTCGCGGTTATAAAATGTAAAAACCTCTGAAAGCGTTCATATGTAAGCTGGTGTCAGCAGCGCGCGGCGGCTCCGCTCGGCGGCCGACTCTTTACCGGGTCTTGCATCCTTCAATATTTTTTCCGCTCCCAGTAAATGGATGGAAAGGGGCAGCGGAGGCTAGGTAATAAATTGTAGTGAAAAACTCCAGTTCTTTGTTCGCGAAGAGCGGCGCGGGGCGGCTCCAATGAATACTATATGAGCGTGCGGCGAGCGGTGTGCGCACACCTTTACACCGGCGTAATGAAGGAACCCGCATTGTATAGGTTTATGTATGAGGGCTGGAGCACCTTCACTACAGGTTATAATAATAAGGAATCAAGCCGCTTCGAGCGCCGCCTTGTCGCGGCCTAGACATAACAAACATCACATCCAAAGGACAACGGGCTCGCTTACGACGACCCGGGGACAGCCCAGGGCGCAACCCGTGTTGCATCACATTTTTAATCTTATGAATGCAGTCGCTCGCGCACAACGTACACAGAGCCGGACACACGCAACAACAAAGCCGTAAACCGAGATGTGAAATAGAATAGAACATTGTTTAAAAATTCCCGAAGTGAGCCCTTCCGTTTGCGCGGGCTACCCGTCCTCCGGCGTGCAATATTTATTCTGAAGACTCGCAAACAGAGCGCTGCGTATCGAATATTGAAATTCCAGAATGTGTACAGCCAGACGCGAGACACGAGTCACGACGAGCACGAGGCAAGGCAAGACCAAATCAAATCAAATCAAATCAAATATATTTATTTCATTTACCATAAACTTATAACTACTACATTTTTGGAGAATACCCTTTAAGTAAATAAATACCTGTATCGGGATTCTCCGCTCTTCCACACGAGGTTATACATTATTTAAGTTGTGGTAGTAATGAAAAGAATTTTAATTAATTACATATACTATTTAAATAAAGATAAATAATAACTAATATACTTTTACTTTATACTTACTATTTAAAATACTAATTTACAAATACATTATTTAACAAATATAGTTACAAATATCAGAAATTTTAATATTGAAAAACGGAGGTAGAATACAATTAGTACATAAACAATCATACGTATATTTTAAACTTTATCATTAATCCTTTCATAAATCTTGCTATTGATAAATGTAAACTTACAATTTGTATGTATTCAATTAATTAATTCACACAATACTGAATCACCTCACTCACATTTCTCACTTAAACATCAAATTAGATTATTTTATACAAAACATATATTATATTGCATAATTACATATTACCTATTACTATATTTAAGTATATACATATGAATAAATTTTTATGAAATTAAATAAATACATGAACAAATGGATAGTCTCCAGATTTGAATGATTTAAATAAGCGAAGTTTTTTTTTTGTACCAATGGACTACACAAAGTGTCTTGTCATTGTCCATCCTTATCTAAGGGTGTGGTACAAGTTGTAAGTGAATTTTGCGTTGTACTCGCTTAGTAAACTATTTTATTTTTCTTCTCATATTTTAAATTATGTTTGTCAATAATAATGAATGTATACTATGTTTATATCTATATGTAAAATTATTAATTTATTTGAGTTGTTTAGATTTGAATAGTTGTGAGTAACATCTCAGTCTCATTATAAGTGAGAGTACTCAACCATTTTTTTAATTTCGTTTTGCAATGATGTTTGTTCAAGGAATATATATTTATGCTTTTGTTTATCAAATTATATAAATGGGTAGACTGACTGTCATATTGTCGTTTAGCAAAAATCGTATTTATTGGTTCAGATGTCGCCACACAATGTTTGCGTCTTCTGGTTAATAAGCTTGGGTTATATTTGAGAGATATATGTTTTTTTATAACTGTTTGAAAAATGTACAGTTGTCTCACTGTTAATAAGTCACATAACGAAAAAAGTTCTACAGTGGGAAACCTAATCTTTTTGAAGAACATTACTTTTAGTAAAGCTCTTTGAGCTCTTTCCAAATTTAAAAGTTTTGTCTTTATTGCCCCTCCCCATATCGTAATGCAGTAGCATAGAATTGATTCCGCCAAGGCTTTATAAATTCGAATAAGCAAATCTCTGTTGGCAACATACCGAAGCTCTCTAAATATCCATATAAGTTTGCGTGTTCTACTCATAACTGTTTCTATGTGAGAATTCCACGATAACCGTTGATCAACTATAACACCCAAATAACGTGTTTTATCAATTTTCTTTATTAGCGGGCAGTTGCATTTGGGGTCAGTTGTGTCAGTCATGTCACATTCGTGAATTTTTATTTTATATTCATTACTGGGTTGTGTTTTATATTCAAGACACGAGGCGGAGGCGAGGCACGAGGCGACCTGAAGCCAGGCGAGACACGAGGCTGGAGCGAGGCACGGGGCGACCTGAAGCGAGGCGAGACACGAGGCGGGGGCGAGGCACGGGGCGACCTGAAGCGAGGCGAGACACGAGGCGGGGGCGAGGCACGGGGCGACCTGAAGCGAGGCGAGACACGAGGCGGGGACGAGGCACGGGGTGACCTGAAGCGAGGCTAGACACGAGGCGGGGGCAAGGCACGGGGCGACCTGAAGCGAGGTGAGACACGAGGCGGGGACGAGGCACGGGGCGACCTGAAGCCAGGCGAGACACGAGGCGGGAGCGAGGCACGGGGCGACCTGAAGCGAGGCGGGGGCGAGGCACGGGGCGACCTGAAGCGAGGCGAGACACGAGGCGGGGGCGAGGCACGGGGCGACCTGAAGCGAGGCGAGACACGAGGCGGGGCATGGCACGGGGCGACCTGAAGCGAGGCTTACGAGCGCCGCCACACCGCACGACTCCCGACGCACCACCTGGATGCTATCTGACCGAAGAGCCCGCTGCTCAAAGCTCTTCCTCACCATACTAATCATATATGTACTTACGTACAACATTTTAAAACTCACACGATTTGCACTCATTGTATAATTAACTAAGTGGGGATATATCGCGTTTGGAGCTGACTACACTCGTGATCACGAGAAGACTGGCTGGAGCGGCGAGCGTTTACTATATTCAAGTCAATTACGATCTACTACCCACATTTGAGTTTTTATTTACAAATGTTAGTTGTTAAGGTTTGCTTATAGATTTATAGATTCGTCATGTCTGTTTGTCTGTCCGTCCGAAAGTCACAGCCACTTTTTCTATACTGTTGAAATTTTGTAAGTAGATGTATTCTGTGCACCGCATTAAGATTTTCAAACAAAAATAGAAAAAAAAACATTGAATTTTGGTGGTTCCCATACTGAAAACTGAAACTAAACATTTTTTTTTCATGATACCCCTACGTGTGTGGTATCTATACGAGTATGTATGTGGGATAGGTCTTCAAATATGATAATTATTGAATTTTCTTATATAATTTTTTCTAGACTAAATAGTTTGCGTGAGAGACATTTCCAAAGTGGTAAAATGTGTGTGTCCTGTAACTTCTAAAATAAGAGACTGATACAACTAAAAAAATATGATGTACATACATAACCAAGCAAACTTCCACCGAAAATTACGAGATCTAATAAGTAGTTTTTTTTAATACGTCATAAATCGTAAACCGCAATTTACCTTTCATTCAATCTACTATAATCTTCTAACTACAAGAAGAAGTTTATTATGTTATTTGCTGCGACGGAACCCTTCATGGGCGACTCCGACTCGCACTTGGCCGTTATTTTAAATAGGGATCAGTATGTATCTGAATGTAACCTAAGGTATGAAAAAAATGCCTAAATAAATCAGTTATAGACGTGCGCTGCAAAAACTAGTAATTATACATGTCGGAATGGCGTCCGCCATTACATTGAAAACACCACTTAAGTCAAAGTCAACTTTCTTTATTCAGGTTTGAATTTACCACCCATTCGGAAAAGCATCAGCAGAGAAGAATGGGCAAGAAACTCTGCTGTCAGCTTAATCTTTTATACACTGGTTTATTTCATAACAATCATAACGTGTGCACCGGGCAACCGACGTCGAACGAGTGAGACGTGTTTCTTTTCGCATCGCCTTATATAGGATCGAAGTGGTGGGGATGACCGTTGCACGTGTTGTTTTCATCCGATGAGGTTAGGCACCGTCAAACGTCCATCTCCGACACGGCCATCCTGCTAGCACACGTCCTCGTGTGTTAATCTGCAAAGAAATAACCAACGAGAGTATTTGTTCGCCTCGGCCACTTCTGACCAATCATATTTCTACAAACAACTCAAATAAAGAAACTTCGTAACTGTATAGTTTTTCTTTTAAATTACTCTAATAAAACCATAAAAGAGCCATAAGAAAATATCAACCAGAGCCATGTACCACTGTCGCTTGTAACAACAAATTAACACACTTTAATTAACCACACAAATCGAAACTTCACACTAGTAAGCCCTCTATCGCCACGGCTCTCTAGCCGACCAGCAATCGCAATTGCTCTCTCACTATGCATATCCATCAAGTGGATCGCCCATGTGCATCACCCTGTGACTGCCGAGTCTACTCCTGGACTCTATGGTTCCTCCAGAACCCGACCTCCGCCAGAGTTGCCTGCTACCGCGTACTCACGGACTACAATGTAGACACCGATTTCTACTGAGCTACGGCTACACGACAACCTCTGGTACGGTCCAACACAATACGGCCGATAGAGTCCTTACTCGAGTTTCCACCAAAACAAGTTTACTCATCCTCATCAGAATCACTATTAACATCAACTTCGACTGGTACATGACCTACTGGCATCTTTCGTAATCTATCGTGTTCAGATCAATAATCATCAGATTAATAATATGATCAAATAGCGTAAGAAATCACAAAGTAAATTATGATAACGTTTCATCTACCAAAACCCTGAGGCCAGTAACAGTGACAGACTCTGGTTCATTATTCACACACAATTAACAATTTAATCACAATTGATTTGCCACTGAGCCCTTATTCGTGGTCACAACACAAGATTTAGCAAACGCATTTGCCCTTTATGCACTTCCATTTCGGAATGCCGAGTCGTCCCATGACTCTACGGTCTTCGCTACCAGGCAAGACCCGACCACACTACCCAGGGCTACCGCCTACTGCCTACCCACGGACTACTACAAGTAGTAGACACCGATTTCTAACGGGCTACAGCTACGGCACCCTGGTGCGGTCTCAGACTGACCCACCGACATAAAAACCCAGTAACAATCAACAGCTTAATCAACCTCACTGTCTCCACCTTCGTCTGAGTCAGCTGTTACCCGCCCCACAGGCATCTTCCTAACACGATCATGTGTATACTTGTAAGTACGTTTAGAGTTCAAAGCTTTTCAACGTGTAACGATCACCATCGTTCGGTCACTCCTGACCTAAATAACTACTTCAACGAAAGACTTAGTAAAGCTCAAACTATTATTCTTTTCCAATGAACAAATTAACTACCTCAATATTCATAATCACATTGCTTATCTCAACATAATACTAGAACATCGTCAGGCACAAGTACCCATTAAAAATCAAATTAATCTCAAATCAAAGTAAAGGTCAAGTGTGTGTGTCTCTATTGTCCGGCTATCCCCGTAGCCCTAATACGCAGTCATCCCTGTGACTGGCTGTGATCATCCCAGTGATCACCCATAACCCTGATCATCCCTGTGATCAGCCACTCTCGTGATCATCCCAGTGACCACCCGTGATCATCCCCGTGACCACCCAGACTCAAGAGGACACGCACAACTAGTTACCACACAGTCAAAAGTGACTACAGTTCATCATCACAAGGCTCAGAATTACTACCAATGGGTACTTGCCCTTCAGGCATTTTCCTATACCAGTCAATGACACTATTTTGTGTACTCGTTTTCCTCTAAACCTCGCGGCCACAGTAATTTGCACTCGCTCGGTCAACCTGACTATTAAGAAGCTTGTTCTTCCTTAAATTCTTGATTTTAATCAAAAGTTAATTACAATTATTATCAATCGGGAATCTTCAATGCTATGTAACACATGAATACTAGGTACCACGTCATTTTCAACTTTAACTTCAATAGACTATTAATCTCAAATGCACATTACAATATGAGCCATGAGTAAGTAACATTAAGCTTGTCTAGTCACGGCAACCAGCCGACGAGCAATCACATTGCTCAACAACACACGGTCTCAGCAGACCACTCCACAGTACGGTCAATCCAGACCACGACCATCGCCGAGTTCGAACATTGAACTCAATAAGTCACATAGTCACATGAAACCCTTACTCATACTCTCATATTTTACAACGGAATAAACATCCAAAATACTTTCAATAAGCTTTCTACTTAATCAAGTGGTACGAAGATTCACTACAAAACTCTCAATGTTAACCGACTCAAATATCACAAAATAGCTCACCGGATATTTCCCAACAAACCAATCATTACCGCAATACATCACCAATTTAACATCCAATGTGAATTTGTCATATTGTCGTGATAGATTCTTGAACAATTTGGAATGCCGCAACCCCTCATATTCCTCAGGTAACAGGACCGAGAAGAGAACCACGCTCCTCCCTAGACGAGGTTCATCAACGCTCGCAATAATTACCAGCATTGAACCAACATGAAAATAAGAAAACATATTAGAACATATCACATTACGTACAAGATTAAACTTGACTCTTTCGGAAGCTCATAATTACCTTCTTAACTCCACAATAGAGTAGAAAACTAACTAACTATACTCACAGAACATTCCAAGTTTTATAACCAATTGCAAAATACATTACGTAAAGCACCATAGTCGTTGGGATGATGATTCAAACATATCTCTGAATACCACGAGCTTCACAATCCAGTGGAAGGTACATGAATTTCAATCCCGTCGTCGTCGTCGCCGTCGTCGTCGATAATATGCACTAACGAGCTCAGATTGCAGCTCTCAATATTCTTTCATCTTATCATAAACCCAGCTCCGTGGTTGAAATGATTTATGCTCGTCCACCCGTGGGAATATAGCATCCAAATTTCAAATACCACACCATGGCGATATGATATTCAGCATCAATCTCTCAGTTGCTATGGTGAAATTTATCATTCTCTGCTGGAAGCTCAGTGGGCAATAGCGATCCTTATCCTTCTCTGTTGGACGCTCGGTGGGCAATAGCGATCTTTATCATTCTCTGCTGGACGCTCGGTGGGCAATAGCGATCTTGATCATTCTCTGCTGGACGCACGGTGGGCAATAGCGATCTTGATCCCACTTCTGATGTCGGAATGGCGTCCGCCATTACATTGAAAACACCACTTAAGTCAAAGTCAACTTTCTTTATTCAGGTTTGAATTTACCACCCATTCGGAAAAGCATCAGCAGAGAAGAATGGGCAAGAAACTCTGCTGTCAGCTTAATCTTTTATACACTGGTTTATTTCATAACAATCATAACGTGTGCACCGGGCAACCGACGTCGAACGAGTGAGACGTGTTTCTTTTCGCATCGCCTTATATAGGATCGAAGTGGTGGGGATGACCGTTGCACGTGTTGTTTTCATCCGATGAGGTTAGGCACCGTCAAACGTCCATCTCCGACATACATAAAAACAGTATTTTACATATTTAAAGTACTAATTATTACCTACAAAAAGTCCAGCAAGAGCTAGAGGGCATATATCTAACTCATGTCTTACTATTATAGGCAAGGCACAATAATCGCTTTTTAATATACATAATTTATATTTTGAAGATGATATTCACACGCGTGAACGCCTGGCGGCCAACGTAACACGAACTCGCCACCGCGCCCGCTCTCGCTCCCGCGCCCGCTCTGTTCCCCGCGCCCGCGCGTGCTCACGCGTTAATTCTCATGTAAGGGACTGTGAAATAAATAATCTTTAAACATAAATTAAAGATTATTTATTTCACAATCCCTTACATGAGAATTATAACTAATGATTATTATTTTACAAGTAGTTGACCGTCGGATAATACAAAAACGTAATAAACAATAATATTAAAACAAATAAATAAAGTAATATCGCACTATTACGCAAAACTAATTATATTACAAGGAGTGATAAGTTATTGTAAACAAATAAAACAGACAGACAACTAGAATTTAGTGTAAGGCCGTGGTCACAATCGAGATTTTATTTCGTTTATCAGATTATATGTATTTGGAATAGTTGGAGATTTCTTATGTCGGAAGGTAATCATCACTACATAGTATAAAACAAAGTCGCTTTTCGCTGTCTGTCATTCTGTCTGTCCCTATGTATGTTTAGATCTTTAAAATTACGCAACAGATTTACAAGCGTTTGTTTAAATAGATAGTTTGATTCAAGAGGAAGGTTTATGTGTATAAAAATTCCCGAAATTCCCTCGGGAACGAGCACAACCCGGGTATGTGTAACCCAAGGTATAAGAAACATGGCTAAACATTGGTTAATGGCGTGCGCTGCTATGTCTATGATGATACACAAAAACAATGTTCTACACAATCAAAGTACACATTATTGCGAACAAATAAGCTCGCGACATATGGCACGGCATATGTTTCCCTCGTTTCTCCCGAATTTCCCAAATTAAATCTTGATTAACCAAAGTGAACCGAGGGCGGGTCGCTAGTATGTCATATTTTGCGACGGCTACAGCCATTTATCGATTGAAATTGTTGACTAGATGGAACAACATCGGCGTGGGCGACTCGGTGTGTAGAGAGGAGTGCTGCGCTTTATCTACACGTTACTCGCGGCGTTATGCCCTTTAACACTTCCACCCCCGGATCACACAGCCGACATCGACTGTGCCTCTAACGACCCCTGAAGTGAAGGCAAGCCAGAGCTGAATGTCTTGCGAGCCCTCTTGAGGTCCACTCTGACCGGTGAAGGCTCGCCGGACGGGGTCCCTGACCGACTCTCTGGGGCACTCGGGAATCGCCCGTGGTGTCGCTACTCACCAACAGACCGCCACAAGCCCTGCGGGCATTATTATTATTAAAGACTTAAAATTTCTAAATATAAATACATGAATCTCTCGCTACAAGTAAATGTTATGTCATGTGAAGTTGATGTGAATGTTGGCAAACGACAAGATTCTGTGAATACTTTGAACGTGGACCCAGTCAATCAATGTGAGCTCGTACCCTGGGCCGAAATGTTACGCGATGATTTTTAGTTAAACAATATTTTGTACTGTGAAAAATCCGACTTCAAACACAATACAGATCTATTTAGAAGTTTAGATTGTAAACATTGCTTCTGCTTATATTTAATGTTTACGTTGAGACGAAGCGACCCGAGCTGGGCGCAGTCGGCCATCCCAGCACGCGTCGGAATAGAAACAATGCAACGGTCACACACAGCGCCGCACGAGCCGGCTCTGTGACGTACCGATAGATCATAATATAATGTAATGGACTTCAAGGCTTCGTTTATTTTAACTATTTTCTTTGGTTACTGCTGCTCAACACAAGCCGGAGTTTTTAAAAGTTATAAAAAAACTCAATTGCAGTTGAATGTTATTAATAGTTATGGGCGCGTCGTGTCAAAGGTCCAGGCCATCTCTAAAAGTTTCACGAAGCGGGTCCAGAGCTGCTGATGTAGCGCACCGCCTCCGAGTGCCTAATTATGAGCCGGGAGGGGGCGGGGGGTAATGTGTGTACCGGCCCCTACTGACCTGTTTGGGAACATTAGTGCCGCGCCGCTGCCCGGGTGACTACTAAAACAGCGATTTGCTTCATGTTCCGTTTTAGATTGACTCACAGAGAGCGAGCGCTCTTTCAGCAATTGCAAATACTCCGATGAGCCGAGTGCGCTCACACATTTCATGAGTATCAGCAGACGGCAGAGCCTCAGTGGTGCGATCATAATTGTGGGCGAACTAGGAACTTTCTGTAATTTTTTAGGAAAATTGTTGACATTGCGGTGTAACTTCATTTACAATGTAACACCTTTATTGTATCTTTATACGCAAAATAAATGAATATGAATATGTAGGGTAAACTTGCTTAATTCGTACCTGCGCCTAAATCGTACCTCCTCTATATCTTGGCTTGGGTAATAGTTACCAGCGCCTCTAGTGGCATAAATTGTCAATAACAGTCGGCCATATTGCCATGTGACAAATGAACACGAGTTACGTTGCTCCCTACTAAAATATTAAACAGGTAAGTTTTTTCTTGCTTTTTGAGTAATTTTGTCGCATATTTCATAAGAACTGTCTTCTAAGTACATCGTTTGTAAATTGTTTAACTGGTTATTATATATTTATGCGTATATTTGTGTATGTATTTCACATAGTAAAACCGGCTTGTCTGTTGACATTTTTTTGTGCGGTAAATTTAAAATTCATTTGATACTTGTGCCTATTTCGTACTCGCAGCTACTTCTTAAAACGTACTTCTTAAAAAAAAAGAAACAAGAACAAGATGAAAATGACAGTTGGTATTGCAAAATATGCCAAGAAGACATAAAAGAAAACATGATTAAATGCAGTAATTGTGAAGTATGGGTACATGAGCTATGTGCAGGAACAACTAATAAAACAAAATGTTATTATTGCGATGACTGTCAGGATTTGGCAAAGACCATCCGCTGTGTTAATTAGAATTAATCTAGGTACATTAAGATTACGAAGAAGAAGAAGAAGAAAAAAGAAGATTATTAAGATTGTGATTTTTAAGACTGTAAACCAATGATAGGATCTCATAGTACGATTTAAGAATATACTAGTACGATTTAAGATGAATGGTTTTAAATCGTACTTTTTTCAAGTTTTTGAAAATTGTTTATATTTAAGAAGTTAATAAAAGTTATGTTATTTTTTGTTGAAATATTAATAGAACGATAGTAAATTTATAATTACTTAATATAAATAACTGTGCATCATTGCTTATTTCCAAAATTTTTGAGGTTCTCGTTAAGGGGTACGAATTAGGCAAGTTTACCCTAGTTAGTAAGTGCATTTTGAAAGTGTATGCAGCTGCCACGGCACGCTGCTCGCCGGGGTGGTGGTGGCGGCGGCTGGACACTGGACAGTCCCGTGTGAATATTGACATCCAGTAACAGTCGCGTCCCGGTCGCACGACACCCGCCGCCCGCCCCGCGCCCGTCCGACACACACGCTTCACCTACACCGTCAGTAATCCGCTTGTTTTAAACCAATCATATCGAAAATAACCCAATACAAGGTTGTACTAATAGATTCATTAAATAACCTGTAATCGGACTTTAAAGACTTAAATTAAACCACAGTAGTGATCTCTCGTTGAGCCCCGCGGTCTCATACAGAATTACATTCCTGCAAGTAAGAAGTAAAATAACTAATGACCAGCTATTGCCCGCGACTTCGTCCGCGTAGAATTCGGAATGCGTCCAGTAGGACTTTTTATTGGTTTTTACATTATCAATTTTGTTTTACGTAAAACGTCTTTAATAAATTTCTCAAAATTTGCAGTAGTATCAATCAAGGAATCACACAATATATTGTCCCATACAAACGTTGCGCCCCCCCCCCCCTCATTTTCACCCCTTGAATTTCGAAAAATTATTTCTTATCGGATCCTTACGTAATACAAAGGACAGTGTGTGTCTGTCTGAACCGAGTCTGTGTCTCCGTCGATGATGTTTGTCACGCCGCCATTATCCAACATTAACGTGACACAAAAACAATAGAAAGATTTTAATTTCCTGCGTCGGCCGTCGTAAAATATTATTTTAATCCGGCATAGCTTCGATGCTGAATATTCAATGAAAGCGGCCGGCCATATTTTATTTGTGAGTTTTTATGCAAAATACAGGGTAGGGGGTGGCGTAGACCTGGGAGATATTTTAATCAACCTGAGGGGAGCAGTAACACAAACGAAAACAATTCCTTTCAATATATTGTAAGAATAAATATTGGATAATGATTGCAACAACTCTCGTGGAATAATTGTCGTTCCGCGAACACCGCGGAGAACCCCCAACTTGTATCAGCCATCTATTAGTGGAGCGAGCGCCTCGCGCAACAAAAACAATACACAACTTGTTCAACACACTTTTGCTTCGCAATAGCTATTTCGTGGAGAAGAGATTTACTCCCTAGGATTATTGGCGCGATAACTCGCGATGCTTTTGCAAAAAGTTAAATCAAAAACGTGAGCGGGTGACAAACGGCCTTCTTAGAGGGAGGAAGAGAAGAGACAAGCAGCGGGCAGCGCGTCGCGCGCGATTTATGTGACGCGCCTCCGCGACACCACGCACCCTCGCGGCCGCGCCCGCCGCCACACATACCACGCTTACTCAATTTCTAGCTCGACACACACCATGACTTCTACTTTCTTTCTTCGAGATCTTACGTTTGTAACATCGGTCACCCATTAAGCCTGAGACATAGACAATCATTAAAAGTTTTCTTGGTTCATTGTCTAGCAAAATAAAACCCACTTTGAATCAAGGTTCCATGTACTTTCACACATTGTCAGGACTGGAATATGGTATTTATGTATCACATGAAAATTGAACAAGTAAGTGATTATTTAAAATTATAAGCCTTAATCGCACTATCGACTTAGACGGTGTTTTAAAGTATTTTGTCTCTTTCGATCTTTGGCAAATAGCGTAAGTCGGAAAAGGACAAACCATTTGGTAGCTAAAGTGCTGTTAATAAGCGTTTATGAATAAGGCCCTTACTCTTTAATTTAATGGCTTCGTCCTATGAATAGAAAGTGTAGCACCTCTCGAAGCGTAGCACTCCACGCCTACGATAATGCTACGTTTACTACGAAGTGCACTACGGCGTAGTGTACCTCGGTAGTATTTTTCATGGAAGGACTAGGTAGATACATCGAATCTTTATGGACGCAAACTTTATACGAGAAAATAGGCAAAGGAATCAGGTATTCTCCGATACCGATGGAGTTAGTGTTCGAATTGTTGTATTTCGTCTCCCCGTGTTCCCCTAGTAGATATCGTTGGGCAGTGTATCTACGTAGTGTTGTTCGGAGCGAGCCCCGGGCTACGTGGCATCCTCTCCGCTCAATTATGCATCACACACACTTGCACGCTGGAGGTTACACTACATCTCGGTACTGTCCCGGCACTTGCACTTTGTACAAGCAAACATTGTTTATTGTTAGTAAGTAAATTACTGACTTTTATTTTTTTAGGCTTACCCTAATCTTGGTTTTTAAACCGCCTAAAGGCCTCCGACATTCCGAAGCACGGTGGCGCTCAGATAGACCAACCATTCATGGACTTCAACAACCATACGAGGTTCTCATTTCGGCTGTATTTTATTTGTATGTTTGTAACCTGAGATCGTTTAAAAATTGGTGACGTATTTAACCGATTTCAAAAGAACTTTTCTCGTAAAATTTCTGGCTTTTCGCTTTATAAAGTTTTATAGATATTATATTTTCCAAAATGAGTTAACATTTTGGTACGTTTATACGTAGTATTTAAACGCACAGGAACGTGCTCCAGTGACCACTGCAATACAAACAGGTCCCCAGCGCGCGCGCCGCCCGCACCACCTCCCCCTATATTAATGCGCGAATCAATCACCATACTTCGATGCAAAGCTATTAATCTCCACATAAACTAATAATATTGTAGTGTTTACACCCCAGATTATAATTTTAATATTGAATAATAATTCATCATCAATATATATACAGGACCAACCACACACGGTTAGTTAGACTCAAACTAAGTTCTAAGCTCGTATTATGAGATCCTTGTTGAAGGCATTCCCGCCGGCAACCTCGCTGACAGACGTCCGCGGACACTTGAGTTTAGAGATCATTTAGAAATATATAATTACATCATTTATTTTTATAGTCGTAAAGAGCGACGGGCAGGAGTTTAAGGAGAGAAGTTGTTTATGTGTTCATTTCCAATATTACCTTTGTCTTCATAACACAGATTTAGGAGCGGTATTCAATAACATATTGGAATGGATTTTCTTAATGTTTAATATTGTATTCTTGTTAAATGTAAGTAGTAAAACATGACATATAGTTTGCGTTAGGTGTGTGTATTGGGCGGCGGGAGCACAAGGCCCGCACAGTACCGCGGCACGGCGTCGTGGGAGGCGCAGGTAACCGCCCGGAGCGGATCCGATTCGGTACACGACAAACTTTACCCATCAATATTATATAAAGGCTAGTTTGTTTACCCCGCGCCCCGATAAATAGATAATCATCGCAGAGAGTGGCCGCCGACCCTGGGGCGACCGACCAGCGCGGCTGCTATTACAAATTGGGTATGGAGTGGCAATTTTGTAACTGTACTGCAGTTTATATTACGGTGGAGTTCCATGGATCTATCACCAGCCAGTTTGAAATGTAAGTCATGGGCCGAATGAACCGCAAATAAAGATCAACACAAGAGGGCGAGGAGTCCGAGATCCGAGGAGTGGATCCGAACGACGGCCACACGCCGCGGCGGCGCTCACCCAGCTCCCGGACGTCCCTCATTACGAAGCGAACCCGAGCCAACGATAATCTCGCATAATTTTAGACGTTTATTTAATTTGGAAGACAATATTTCGATTGTAATGTATTTGAGGACACGCCTCCGCTCGATGTAATTGAAAATTGATTTCCAATTTAATTCTGGCGTTCGGGATATGGAAATGGACGGCTTGCTTTGTTCACCCAATTATGAGCTATCCATTTGAATTATTTATACTGTTGACAATGTCATTTTTATTTATAATCACAAATAATTTTCTTCAAAGTTATAATTACTGCATTAAAACTTGTTGGGCCGATTTAGTAATATCACGGAAGAGCGAACAACTTACTGCGGCATTTTTATTTCGTACGTAATATAAACCTTATTATTTTTATTTTTTCCTAAGAGGCAAAAAGCAAAATATCGACATCATTATATCATTGCGCTACATAAAAAAGACCGCAATCAATCAAGTTAAAAAACTAAATCTCGGATATAGAGCGCCGTTTCTTTTCCATTAAACCATAAAATCTGTAACCTTTCCCGTTGCAAAGCGAAGAGGAAAACTGAAGCTAATGTCACAAAAACGGAGAAACGCCTCATGCGATGTACGACGAGTATACGTCGGAGTAGCGAGGACTACGGCTCCGGACCGCTACACACGGACTCTTGTACAGATGGAGTAGATGACTACTAGAAGCGATTAGTGAACACCGAACCAATAGAGATCCTGGACACCACACACACGACCGCAAGGCCCGCTCGGTCTCATCCGTTACATTCATTAACACTTCTTACTTTTAATAGTTCGGTTGTTCATAACTGACTTTAACATGATTTATAAAAACAAAGTCATAACAGCTCTATTCGAGCAAAGACAATAAAAGAAGGAAGTGTAACGGTCGTTATGTCGTCAATCAACAGTTTATAATGAAAGTTGGAGAGCGCACGCAGCGGCCGCGCGCCGCGTGCCTGGCACCGCAGCATGCCGCGACCTACACACCCGCGATTTATTAAATAAATTACAACATCACTCATCGTCGAATCTATCTACAACATCCTCAAAATGTTGAACTACGGGAAAACTTATCTTTACAACAATACAAATATGAACAATAATACGTAGTAGTGGTGTAACTACTCGTATGTATGCACAAAGGTATGGTTACGTTTTTGTTTATTTCACTGTCCCTGTGCACTGAACGAATGTATAGTTCAATTAGAACGCCACATTGCTTCGGAGGGCATAAACTCCCGGTTGCAGTTATTTCAATCGTGGGTCCCTGTCGGAGGCCTTTAGGCAGCCTTGGAACTCCGACACTGGAGTGGAAACACTCTCTTCATTGGGCAATAAGAAGACTCCTCATGTTGACTATAACACAGAGTAATGAGAACGTCCAGGCCAGCCGAGCTTCTGAAACGTCGTGCTCGCCTGAAGTGAAGCGAACGCTAATTAATCATTGTTGAAATGAGTTTGGGTGTCAGTCAGATCTACATCGGGTTGACACTTGATACTACCGTGTCTATTCAATACATCCATCCACCGTCATCCACGTCTTAAGAATGTAAAGATATGAGATTTTTAGTCTTTTCGATTATTATTAGAACCAGGATTTATTTTCACAATTTGTAGAAGATTACGAGCGTAAGTGAGCGAGGTCAGCGTACATAAGTATAATTACTGTAACTTTAATATGAATTGCTAAATAACTAAAAATTGGAATGAGCTTTCTTAAACTATGTAATATGAAGTAAATTGGTACATTCCTTAAATCGCTTTCAGGGAGTACGATAAGCTGAACATATCTGAAACTTATTGAATTTTATTTAAATTTAATTTTATTAAATTTATTTTTATGGCTCGGGTTTGAGATCACCAACCCGCATTAGGCAAGCGTGGTGATTACGCCTGAAACCTCCTCACTGTGCTGATATCTTCAGTGAGACGAGAGGCCTTTGCCCAACAGTGGGACATTACAGGCTAATACTTTTTACTTTTTTACTTTAATTTTATTAAAGTATGTGGTAATAATAATAATTTATGTAGTGGGCGGCGAGCCACGGCCTGCCGCCGATAACTTGTACTTCACATGTTATGGCAGGTGCCGACCTCTCTGCAATAACCCATTTTCAGTCCATCCAACCTTCATTCCCATAGCCCAGTCATTTTCTTTCATTTCATACAATAGTCCCTACTTCTGCAGGTAAACATTCCCGGACATGTTGTACTGATGTGGTCGGGAGTGTGTCCCTGCAGTTGTAATCCATTACATTAAACATCTCCAAAGGGCCTCTACGAGTTGGATCTGTATCCCCACTATAAGAGAGACACACTATAATAATTTATAACTAATTCATGTAAACATAATGCACCAGACGTTTCCACGCAGACTGCACTACAAGTATTGCATCTTTACTTATATGAATGCTACTCTACTGGTATCCCGTGTATCGTACCGTGTTGTTTATGAGGAGAATCGAGGATGTTCACAAACAATCCAGCGCGGGGTGTATTCAGTCACTACACTCACATGGCATTCTGACACTGACACTAGCTCGAGCACGAGAGGAGCGGAGTCGCGCGAGGAGCGGGAGCGGGCGCGAGCAGCGGGCGCGCGAGCGGTGGAGCGGGCGCCGGTCCACACTCGACTGCCGGATGCGCGCCGCGGCCGCGCCTCCCCGCCGCCCGCGCCGTCCGTCCCTCACTCCGCCCGCCCGCCCGCCCTTCACCGACCCGCTCACTGAAAATCCCTTTCAAACTGAATATTTCGAGGCACCGAATTAAAAATTATTAACAAGAGTATTTCACATACAATAAAACTACTTTGATTTACAGTATGTGCGCTCGAAAATGTTTAATTGAATATCTGTTTTGATTTGGATCAGTCAAGTCGAGGCTGCCAATCTTACTCAATAAACCAATAGTATTTTCTGTTAATTTTGTCATAACTAAATAATAACTAAAAGAACCTGATAATGCAGTATTAACATGCTTATTTTTCAGGAAACGTTCTGAAATAAGCATGTAAATACTGCATCGCATAGTAATATTTAAGGGTGTTCGTATTATTGCTCTGCTTCAAAGTTTGAATGAATAGTCATCGCATTAGCAAATTAAATGGTCTTACTTATTAAATAAATTCTTTAACATTTTGCTCTTCACTCTCGTCACTGTGTTTGCTCCTTTCTTCGATCGTCAGTCGTCGATATTAACTCGTTACCTACGTACGTGTTCTCGATCGATCCTATGAGCTGTTCTATTCGATTGAAACGTTATTAAACATTCAATTACTATTCAAATTGTTAAAATTAAAGTTATGCCAACAGGATTGTTTTAATCAGCGTGGCTAGGCGTGTTGCAATGCGGTGCGGTGCGGTGCGGCGCCGTGCGGCGCGGTGCGGCGCCGTGCGGTGCAGTGTGGCGCGGTGTAGTAAAGGTGAGCTGTTTATTGCCGTTTTACGAGTTCTCGTCCGCCACTCCACCCGATATAAATCCAGTTTCGTATCTAATGAAATCTACCCTCAAAATGACCTATAATGAAAATGGCGGATCGTTTTAAATGCCGATTCTTTGTTTGAGGAATATAAAGTGAGAACGTGGGCAGCGCGGCAGACGCGGCGGCCGCGCGGCCGCGGCGCGTGGCCGCCTGCGCCGCGAGATCGAGCTGAGGATGCGCGAGGGGAAGACCTCATCTATATATAGGTATAAAATTCAAAGTCCTGACTGAGTGACTGACTGACTGACTGATAATCAACGCACATTTTCAACCGCTACACCTAGAAATATGAAATTTGCCAAGAAGGTTCTTCAAGTGACGTAAGTGCATATTAAGAAAGGATTTTCGAAAATCCTATCTCTAAAGTTTGTTTGTTGTGTGTAAAGACACCTCTACGGTCAATAATTTAGACACGTGAAATTTTAGATTTAGGCTTTTGGATTATAAAATAAATATACGTATTTAGTAGATTTAGAAAAAGTACCCCTAATGTGATAAAATTGGGGTTGAACCTTAATATGAAATTTCTTTAGCTTGGCAATAAAACATTTGTAAAATTAGGGTTTAAGGGTTTCTGTAATGAATAGCTACATTCAACGGAAAGGTTAAAGGCTAATTTTCATTCAGAAACTCCTACGGGAACGGACTCAACGCGGGCAAAGCCGCGGGGCGCTGCTAGTTTATGATAAATTGGCTGAACTTCATGCACACTACTTTGAAACTCATGCAAGAAATCTCTTTAGAAAGATTTCTGTTTATTATACTGACAGATATTTCAATCGGTTCATATGTTTACTTGTATAGAATGTACGAAATAAAACACATTTATTGGATGTCTTCTTGTTTTGAAAATGTAAAATACAAACAAGTGCTAAATGCGTGGTGAAAGGCGAGATCCAACTTGTAACAGGAATACCTATCTTTTATACCCTTACATAACTTAATACCTCTTGTTACAGAGCTAGGCAACAAATGGTACAGTGAAGGTAGTATTGCACGTATTGCACAAGTAAATGAACCACTTTGTAGATCCGATTATTTTAATGAAATCTATTTTAGCACGATGTTACGAGGAATCGTCGAATCGCAATAAATTAAGTAATTAATACAAAATAAAACGTAGCATAAAAATGTTGAGTTAAAACGAGAGCAGAGAAGTGGGCCGAGGGAGGGGGTGATCGCTGACTTATAAATTAATTGAAAGAAACGGTCCTCAATATTGAAAGGATTGCTAAAATCGAAGGGGATTATCGTGAACATTTCATTAGAAAATAAATTGAGATATTTATTGAGGCAGGTAGCCGTATGGAGCGCGTTGGGCGCGTGGAGCGGCCCCTCGGCGGTGAGCGCGGCGCGGCGTGAGAGGTCGCGGGGCGCGTGTTGTGGCTCGCGAGCCACACGTTACTCGTTACTGACTGCGAGCCCTCCACCGAGGTGCTCTTGACGACTTCAAATACAGCTTCAAATCACAATATTTATATTCAACATTCATTGATAGTTGTCGGGTTTATGTTATGATTCCATCTTTTAAAATATGAGGTATATTCAAGGGCATACCCAGGTAGGGGCAGGGGGGGGCAGCTGCCCCCCCCCCCCTAGAAGATTAAATAAATGTAATTTTTTTTTGGCAAATAGAAATTAAAAACGTGTTACCTACTCTGCGCCGAATGAAGTGTTGGAAACAAAATATCTTTTCCGCCAGATTTGTTTTTTTCTATAGTTAAAGTCAATTTTCATGATTTTTTGTTTCAATATACCCGACCGACAATCTTTTCGAAACAGGTATAAGCAGCCCCCTGCCCCCTCCTAGCTGAAATCCTGGGTATGCCCTTGGGTATATTCAGTAAAACTTGATCCGAAAATGTAGTGTCACAAATGATGTCACTTATTGGAGTCTTCATGGAGTAAAAAAATGAATATAAAAATCAAAAACCATAATAAATCTAAAAAATCAATCTAAAAAAGTTAAACAACAATAGAAAAATCACAATGTTTTTTTTAATTTGTAACCGATTTGGATGAAACTTTACAATAATATAGGTTATACAGCAGAATAACACATGGTATACATTACATATATCCCGAAATTCCCGCGGGAACGGGTACACCGCGGGATGAGGCTAGTAGTTAATACTTTTCTCAAGTAGTTAACACAGGTGGTTCAATGCAACAGTAGTGTTTTGTTCTTTCTAAATAATGTATCGTTCATAATTATTTTATTAATGTCAAATGAAAATTGAGGGTCTATGCTGTAATAAGCTTGGATATGAATTACCGACTACCTGTGAGCAAAAGCAATTCGTTAAACGGGAGATAGTGAGGACTTCGGGAACAACCGGGAGCGCGAGCCGGGAGCGATCAATCATCGCAGGAATCGTAAAGTAATTAAAGAAACCACTCCCTCTCACCGCGCCCCTCCACTTGTAATCCGCAACTGTTCACTTATATAAAGTTTTGCTAAAAATATGAATTGTGTTTCAAAGTTTAAGCATATGACAGTATTTTATTTGTCAGCATCAATGTAAACCTCAGCGTGGTTATAATATCGGCGCCAGCGTCGGCGCTGGTGGCACTGGCTGGGTCTGCTTCGGAACGACGGCATGCAGGTGGCTGCGGGAGACGCCGCGGGCTACGGGCAGCAAGGCAATATGCTCAGAGCTACGCCGTGTTATTGCTACGGATGTGCGCTGTCAATCCTAATTGCGGTTATGACTGGTGCGTTGCGTTCAAATCTTTGATTATAATCTATATCTATACTTATATTAAAACTGTACAGAGGTCAATTCTGTACATTGAATATATATTCAAAATTAATATTGGAGGATGAATGGTGATCGATACTGATGCCAAAAATGCAATCAGTACATTTTTTGTCTGTCTGTATATGCACGCATGGGTCAAAAACTACTGAAGGGATTTTAACCAAACTTGGTACGATTGTAGTCCATACTCCTGGGCAGGTTATCTATAATATTAAAATGAATCGCTGAATCTGTTGCTAAGCGCATAACTTCAGAACGACTGCACCAAATTGGATGTTTATTTTTTGAATGTGTTCCTTATTGTCAGGACAAGGTTTTAATATAAGGAAAATTAGGAATAAAAATCTTAAAATTCCCACGGGAACAGGAGCACAGCTAGTAAGCGATATAACTTAACGCTAAGACACATAGGAGCTGAGCAGTGACGATAAATTTGAAGCAAGTCGGATGAAAATGCGCTTCCGAGCTCTTATCCTCGCATACGTTGATCATACACCAAAAGTATGTACTACAAAGATGATGGTCTTCAAAAGATCTGCAAAAAAGTCCTCAATAGTATATATCTATCTATATCTACATCTACATATATCTTCTTCTATAATAAAACTGTAGAGGTGAATTCTGTACATCTATACTAATATAATTATAAAGCTGCAGAGTTTGTTTGTTTGTTTGAACGCGCTGATCTCAGAAACTACCAATCAGATTCGAATAATTCTTTTTGTAATGGATAACCACGTTCAACGAGAAGGTTATAGGCTATTTTTCATCTCGAAATTCCTACGGAAACGAACTTCCTACGTGGTTTGCTTACGTACGCGTAGGTGCTGGATGTGGGCCCTGCAGACTCGAAATCAAATTTTATAAGCTCTTTTTGAGCGTTTTTAATTGAACGCTTTGAGCTCGGCTATGTGCGGCACTCACCCACAGTATAACAAGTAGCGCAGCGGTTACTCGGGAACATTCACTACTTTACTTTAAAACAGATACAAATAATTGCAGAATCTACCTATATTCTATTGTTCTCAACCAAAGACAAACTCTTCCATTGAAGAAAATGCTACAGTAATGGGGTAAGAATGGAATGAAATCACTTAACTTTTCAAAAGGCATCGTCTTTGACTACAAAATCGACAAAATTAGTCCACATTTTAACTCTTGTAAAAAGAAATAGAGTGTTATCACTTGCCGTATTTTTATTTGCTTTGCCAGTAAATGTTTCCGTCAGCTAGTACCTACCACAGCCCTGTTTTGTCGTACCCGAGCGAATCGGCGTACCGATCGCGCAGACGTCCATTTTAAAATAAGGTTAGTTTATGGAGGTTTAACAGCCTGCTTCCAGTGGCAACAAATGCCGCATAATTTTAGAAGTTTCTTTAGCTGATTTGACTTGTATCTAATGATGAAAAGTGTTTAGTGAAGGCTGTGCGGTCGTCGGGGCCTTGGGAGAGCGGCGGCTGGCTGTAGCCTGTGCCGGAGACCGGGGCGCTCGGGCCCGCGGGGCATCACGCACCGGAATAAATCGGAAATCTTTCCACACCTATAAATGAGCTATGTATCGCTGAAGAAGTTGATCCGTTTCCATGCGATGTCTAGTGGATTTTAAAGGGTTTAATATTTGTGTAATTTATTTAGGTTCATCATTACAATATACAGAAAATTTTAATCGTTTTCCTATTGACAGCGAAAATTGTTCGTAGTAACTCGTTAGGCAATGAATAATGTCGATTACGTACTCGAGCGTAAAACAAAAAGATAGGCTCGTAAAACATGTTTAATTGCGTTGGTTATCATTTAACAATCAAATAAATAATCCAAATAAAGAGGCAAGGGCCCGCGCGCGACGGCGGCGCGGCGCGGCGCGGCGCGGCGCGGCGGGCCAGCGCGGCGCACTCGCGCCGGCTAAATTATTCACCGAAAGATTTATTGTCACCATTAATAAACAATAAACCTTTTAAATCTTATACAAATTCAGATTGGAAGACTTTTTTCTTAGGAAGCCGTTTTATGATACAAAATCGTGATTTAATTTAAAGATAATCTATTCACCAGTGCCGAGTGGCTGCCCGCCCCGCACCCGCCTCTACGCGCCTCCTGATAAATAACTGATTGGAGTTATTCGCAACGATAAACATATTCATTTGTATAAGTATTTGTAGTTGGGTAAGAACATCGCTATCAACTTTCATAATAAATGTTGCGTTCATAAAAGCTATTTTCTGCGAATGCGACTTACAAAAGTTACAAAATAGGAAAAATTACATCGCTGAACTGACATTCACAACACTTCATTTCGTGGCCCGCAGTGTCCCAGAGCCCACAGCACAGCAAAGAGGAGTCTCTTGAATGCTTCGCGGCGGTGCGCGACGAGTTGTCGTTTTGATGTTAAGCTACCTTTGAAGTTTCCCATTGGAAGACCAGACGATTGCTATTTCGAACCAAAGTGTTTTCGGTACCCGACACACAAGGCCCAAACCCACTTAGTCATAGCGGCTTTTTTATGACGTAATTTTATGGATTACAATCCATGTACACAGTATGTATATAAATGGTGGTGTCATTAAGCTAAGTGGAAATTCAACCTTCATGAGACTTTTGACATCTCTTCCTAGACGTCTCTAGCTAACAACTTATTTTTCTTGTCTCGCCTAGAAAGAATCTAATTAGCAGTACATACCTTTATACTCTATTTTATTTTCACAAAATGTGGACCAATGTCGTCAATTTTCAAGTCGAAGACGACTACTCCTCAAGAGGGAAATGGTTTATGAGGAAGGAAAATTGACAATATTGATCCACATTTTGTAACAATAAAAAAAATTTAGTGAACACTATGTATTCATGGACGTGTTCAATCCGCCCGCCCTCCACACTACAGTAATAGCTTTGTTCGCGTTATTTTGGTGTTCGACATGTTCAAGTTTTCGTTGAGTTTGTGAGCCGCGTTGCCGAAGAGGTCTCCCAAGTATTTATAGAATACTATCAGTACAAAACTACTCATAGCGATGACTCTTTAATATTTGTTCTGAACCGAGCCCAACCGGCGAAAGAGCAACAATGACAATAACTCAGCAGGCATTAAGTAATTAAAGTTATACAAAGGCGAACGCGTCGCCGCCCAGGGCGCACAGTGAGCCGGCGAAGGGCCGCGATCCAGCCGACAGATAAGTCCTCCAGATAACCCACCAAATTGCATTTAACAACAAAAATGTATTGAACCCGCACCCGGTGCCGGAAGCGCTCCTCCTTCCGCCGCCCATAACTCTCTCAAATGCCCGATTACAAGTTCCGAGTCACTTTTAAAACTTTTGTTTAAATCCTTCTCGTCGCGTGCCGCACAACCAATCAACTCTGTCGGCCGGTTCTAGAATGACACCTTCATTCACCCATTAACATCTGTCTCGCTCGCCAAAATTACAGAACAATACTATCTCGCTTAGTTATCTAGTGTTTACTTGCAATTTTAGATAATCAAGGCCAACAGTACAAACACTAGCCTATATATAAATAATAGAAGTTTAAAGAAGTGAAATATTTGTAAAGATTTTCTATATGAGATGACGTAAATTAATTTATAAAATAGTAACTAAATTGTAGAATTATTTGTGATTGTAAATATTATTTATTAATAAATAGGGCCCAGATGGAAAACATGTTTCATTAACGTATTATAATCAAATATTGTAATTTTGCTTATATTAATTAAATGATAAAAATATATATTTATTTATAGAAGAATCTGAATCTGATCCGAATTTGAATCCTAATTAAGAATTGTTACCACGTTTATCGCCTACCTACATACTTAGTGAAGTTGTGATTACAATTACAGTAAATAATAAACTACTTACTCCATCAACGCAGCCTGATGTAGGCGCCCGCGTTCCTGCGCAGTCGCGGCCTCGCACACCTGCACAGAGACCTGCGGCCCTCCAAGACGTCCCTTCAGCAATTCTATAGGTTAAATATTCCGCTGCACAGTCCCAATATCCCAAATAAGACAATCGATGAAGCTACATCACCCGCCTGCGTGACTTAGGACAAGGTGTCTGTGTGCTGTTTCTTTGTCCTCGACCACAGCCTACAGTCGCGAGTCCCCCGACGCGGATCAGTGAAACACGTAAATTAAAGGTGGCAAATGTAATTTAGAGGAAGTTAACGACGATAAAAGTTTCAATTAATGCCGCGATTACACGAATTAAAAACCAATTTAGACGCGTCCGCCGAGGTGTCGCTCGGAGACGCCGCCCGCCGACGCTCGACCCCGCGACGACACTGACCGGCCGCCTATCTGTACTTTGTCTAGTAATAGGTACGGTTGTGTTAGTGGAGTCCTCTTGGAACGATGACAATGGCTGTTCCAGGGTATGGTGAATAGTATAGTGAACTGAGTTAAGGTATACAATTAGGTTTAGCTGCCTATAACTAGCGAGCCCCTTGCTGGAGTATTATTGGAAAGTACAGAGACCGAGCCCAGGTGGCACTTCAACGATCCGAAGGCACTCGAAGTGGAATCTACAAATTTCAGTGGAGTTTACACAAGACCGGTGGAGCGCGAACGTTGATAGGGAAAAATCATACGACAGCGAAACTGGTCGAGGCAGGGGGAGGGGTTGTAAATCAAGGAGGGAGGTCCAGATAAACGGAAACAATGCCGCCGGTGAATTTATTTGACCCCCTAATAACATTAACGGCGCGACCAGGGCCGTACTCATTCCAATTCCACGTTGACCGGGCGTGTCGCTCGTAGCGTAGCTAGCTCACATCTCGGGCTCTACTCGGATGGGTAGCCGATAGTGGCATTTTCTATCTGAGCGCTAACCTAACCTAACCACCACGAAATTCCCCAGCGACACGCTGCCTGCAGGTGTATGCGTGGGCACCGCGAGCTGCTCTCCGAGTGGCCGTTTCCCTCTTCACACAACTGGTCGATCACGCACCGCGTTCGTCGCGGTGAAGCGGACGTATCCAGCCTTTTAAATACCCATCTTTATTTCCAACTTTTTCCACTATTTCTCTTAATCTACTCTCACTATTTGTCTTTATTTCCACTATACGTAAATAATAACTTAAAACAGAACGACCCTTAAGTAGGGACTGAATAAATTAATCGACTTGGTGTCTCACAACTTTTTACGGTAGAAGAACTGAATAGTGAGACTTGGCTTTTTTTCAAGTTATGTTTTTGATGGGAATAAAATGTTTACCTACTGGAATACCTACCTACTGGGTATCACCACGGACCATGTGGGTGTTACGATAAGAAGTCATACCCAGTTAGATCTACTTCGGCAGCGGTAAACTTAGCCAAAACAAGTTTCGACGAGCCTGCCCACTTGACCAGTGCACAGCACAGACCAGGAAACTAGTTCTCTTCAGTTCTCTCGGCGTATGGGTCTCACGCCCACTCGATATACTTACTTTATTTCACTTATAAATAATACAATGTATATACCCATATTTAATTCCTAATAACTTAACAACTATGTACTATAAAGTATGAACAAAAGTTATACACTTTACACTTTCAGATTGTTATCAAATAGATAGGTTAATAAAAACAATTTACAAAAAAATCCAGTTATAAATATATTGTGACTGGTCTGTGACTGATGGTTCTCTTCTTGTCGTATCAACTCTTTTCGTGGTAGAGGAAATCCTGGAACCAAGCCCCGTCTGTTAGTTACCTTTTAAGTACTTAATATTACATATTAGGTATTTATCTAGTACAAACAAACCTACATTAAAGACAAGAAATAGTAATATGAGTTACTTGGGATGTGAATGTAATCCAAATCAAATGCAATGTTCAATGGTATAAGTTACTGTTTAGGGATGTCCTCGACCAGCACAGAGGGTTCACCGGCGAGAGTGCATTCACAGCGTGTGTCGGGTGACGGTGACGTGCCGCTCGGACACTAAGCATTTGGGTGGAAGACAAAGGGGTTTCCATATGAGCGTAGTCGTGCTCCAGTCGTTGTTTAATCCTTGGACGATGTCGGTTACCTTTATGCACTAGAAAGCAAGCATTTACGGCCCTTTAAAATCCCAGTCTTTGACAAAGTAGAAGAGATAAGGCACATATCAAGCAATGTTACATACTAAAAGTATGCAGGTGGCGAGCAGCGCCGCCTTGTAGCGCACGTCCAGCTCCTCCGGGAAGGCCACCTCGAACCGGGCCGCGCCCCCCGCCAGCGCCGCGCCCGCCGCCGCCGCCTCCGCCTCGCTCAACCGGCGGATGCAGCCCACGCTGCGCCTGTCGCGAGCGCTCTGCACCTGCCCAGCGCACACACACTCTATCACCGGCTCGTCACCTGACCGCTGGGACTGGCCACTAACGCGTTGGTACTGACGTCGTAGTGCAGGTGCGGCCCGCCGAACGCGGAGTCGGCGCGGCCCTTGACCCGCAGCACGGGCCGGTCGGCGGCGTCGTTGACGCTCACCAGCGGCGTGTGCAGCGTCACCTCCTGCCGCACCACGCACCGCGCGCCGCCCGCCACCACCACCTCCATCTTGCTGCAGCCTAGGGAGAACGGACGCCGCACGCTAATCACCTGACGGACACACACATCACATCGACTACGCGTTTACAGGGAGGCTTTTTTAAATCAGTCAGGGTAGAAAGTGTATAATTATATAAGTGATACGAAGATATTTTCTTAGAGTCTATGTCATGGATTTTGGAGAAAATAAAACCTGTAATCAAGAATTTTGTAATTTTCAGTTTTTTTAAAGTTGTTTCAGATTTACCCTTACGACCGATTAAAAAACCCACCCTATACATTATTATTGTTTATTGATAAGTAAGTCTAACGAAAATACGCAGCTCGCACTCTTTCATAGCCAAAAGAGAGAAACTCGAAAACTACAAAAGCCAAACTATAACTTTTAAATTGTACGGTTTCCCGTAACAGATTGTCTGATAAACTGATATGAATTTAAATGAAAGTCACTGATAACTGATAATAAACTGATATATTGAACTATGAACTATTAGCTTAAATACTGATGAAGATGAGAACGTATAGCGCGCTTGATGACTATAAACGAACTGATTTTATTGATTAACGATGAAATATTGCAATTGTACAAATTTAATATTTCATGTAAAAGGCCAATGAAACAATTATATAAATGATTACTCATCAATGTACGAGGTGGCTCGTACATATTCCCGAGCGGGAAAGTTGGGGTTAGTGGATGAACGCGCCTTTGTGGTTGATGAGACAGTGTGATACTGATAACAAATAAAATTCTAAACTAATGTTCCCCCAATGATTAGTAAGTACTTAATTAATAATGAAAATAATAACTGATTGACACTGTATGATATCTGAAATTAATCGTCCGGTATTTTGAACTCCGGCGAAAACACAATAGGGGAGAACCCCTTTTCTTTAGTAAGCACTCGCGCACTTTTTACAACTTGATTGTCAATATTGTTTACGGCGCTAATGATGTGGTCGGCGGTAGGCTGCGAGGCAGCCGCCGCTGCCGTGAAGTGGACGCTGACGTTGGTCGGGACGGAGCGCGGACGGGGCGCCGCCACGGGCACGCAGGACGGGGCAGGCGAGGGGGCAGGCGCGGGCGCGGGCGCGTTGGCAGGCGGGTGCGCGGCCCGCGCGGGCACCCAGCACGCTGCATAGCGGTGTCGCGCTCGCTGCTGACACGCGAATATTGCGAGAGCGAGCACACCTGTTCCCACCACGAGATACAGCACTACGTACTGATGCAAATCGTGACTTGATAGATTTGACTCTATGGTGCTGGTATCTTCTGCTTTCATATCTGCTATTTGTTTACCAATGTCATGTAGATCTTTCTGATAGTTATCGCTGACATTAATATGCCAGTAGGAGGTACTGATAGGCATTGATATGTTGATTATATTGTTAATTGGAGGTATGTATATTTGCGAAATATCTGGCTTAGTCGTTAATTCATTGATCTGTGTTTTGTGCGCAAATATTTCATAGCCTTCTCCCTTGATAATACAGCCGTCTCCCAGGGTCATTATACCGGCCTTGTTGATACGCTCGACGGTAACTTGATCCTCACATATGATTCTGATAGAATGTGCGTTACAGCAAGAATATAAATAAGTGTTGAATTGATGCATTTCTGACCAGATAACTTCACACCGTTGTTTATACATCTTGCACTGATTTGATATTTGATCCTGTTCACAAAAATGGTCGTCTGGCGACATATGACGTATCGCTTTGCGTAATGGACATAGATGTGTCGATGAGTCATATTGTAGGCAACTTTGCATTTCATTTTGTGATAAGGTAATATAGGAATCCTTTCGTAGATTTATTGCCACATATTTTGCAATGGGTTTGACCAGGATCATGTTTTCTCCTTGTTGACGGGGGATAGATGTGAGTTTGTAGGCGTCGTAGTTTTCTCTGGCGACCAGCGGGATTTTTATTTCAAATATTAAATATAGCTTAGTCAGTCTGGCTCTGACATTTAATAAATGATAAATGCTTGATAGATCAGTTTGAATATGAGTAATAGGAATTGTCAGGTCCTTTGATAGTTGGCCTGATATAATGCTGAGCTCGTATCGAAGTTGCTGTGGTGTTAAAAGGTGTATGTTGAACTTTCCGTAATGTATATCTGTTATGGTATCCAATAATGTTTCTTGTATGTGTTTCAAGTTCGTGAGTATGTTATTAGCTATTATTGAAGCTAATACGAAACCGTTACTATTAGCTACGTCATCGATTCTTTTTGATAAAGTGTTCTCATTTTTCTGTATTGTTTGCAGTTGCTGTTTAAATAATTTGTAATGGTTATTCATTGACTGTTCAACTCTTTTCAAGACGTTATATTCAGGTTCAAGTACTGATGTTTGATTTTTCCATAATAATGATAGATGATTTTGATTTCCCTTGATTGTGTTTATTTCTTGCTCATATTGTAGTGCGAAATGTTCGTCTAGTACACCGAACAGACTATTGGCCAGGTATCCGATTCCATTGATAAGGCCACGTCGTCGGCGACTCTTAGTAGTGTCGGGAAGTCCTGTTTGTTTATGTAACATTATACTGTTGTAGTACTCCAATTCATTGAACTCGTGGCGTATCTGTAGTAGTACTGCGCCACACTGTGTTTGTGTAGCTGTTGGCGGGCACATATTTTCTAGTTGATGGATGTATTTATTCAATAAAGTAATGCCTTGCCAATAGGGATCCATGTCATAGTAAACTATAAGTTTCCATTCATCTCGGATTAATCGAATCGTAGACAATTTGTCAAAATAGATACTTTGATTAGTGGTAATACTTGTTGTAATGTGGGAACAATAAACAGGCGATAATAAAATCATGATTATAAACATCAATAGTCCCACAAAACTGCTAGGTTTAGATGATTTTGCTTTACTGCTATGGCTGCTGTTAGATTGAGGTTGCTTTGATCTTATTTTTTCAGTATTATTTTCTTGAATTATTTCCTTTTCCTGATCTTGATGCACTGGTAAAATTGATAATTTTACCACGGGCCTTTGCATTTCCCCATTCTTGGTTTTTAAGGTCACGACTCTAACGTAACCATCGCTACCGGGGTGCAACTGTTTTACGCGACCGAGAGACCATTTTCCCGGCGGTAAGTTGTCATCCTTGATTATGACAACGTCATCTATTTTTATATTCTGCTGAGGTTTTCTCCATTTGCTTCTTGCTGTTAGCTGGGTTAGATATTCATCACGCCAGCGTTTCCATATGGTTTTAAATATATTTTGCATTAGATGCCACCTCGTTCTGAGATCCCTTTCGGTATCGTATAAAGTTAACAAAGGGCCGCTAGTTAGGAAGTGTGACGGAGTTAAAAAGTTTAGATCATCTGGGTCTTCGGTCATCGGGCAAAGTGGGCGCGAGTTCAAACATCCCTCTAGTTGGCTGAGAAGGGTTGTGAACTCTTCAAACGTTAGATTTTGTTCTCCCAGTACTCTCTTTAGGTGAAATTTTAAACTTTTGACCGACGCCTCCCATAGACCGCCTGCTGATGGCCAAGAGGGTGCGTTGAAGTGCCACTGAATGTTCATCTCGGCTATTTCAGTCATAAGTTTCTTATCAAATGTTGATGTTATTTCTGCTAGCTCATGAGTTAATATTTTGTTAGCTCCTATAAAGTTTTTGCCTTGATCACTGTATATATGCCCCGGCACGCCCCTTCTGGCGGCCATTCTACGCAGTGCGGCAAGGAACGCTGAGGATGTTAAATCAGAGACCAGTTCCAAATGTACGGCCTTGGTGGCCATACAAACAAACACAGCCACGTATCCCTTTGTGGTCTTAATGCCACGGCCCTTGCTGGCTTTTACAGTAACGTGGCCGGTGTAGTCAACACCACAGTGATAGAATGGGCGTGATGCGTTGGTTCGTGCGGCGGGTAAATCACCCATTAATTGTTCTAGGAGCTGTGGATTTTGTTTTCTACATCTTACGCAACGACGGAGGCGATTTTTTGTGGCATTGTTTCCACCAACCAACCAGTACTTGCGACGGATGCATGCGGTGGTTAATCGAGCTCCTGCGTGATGTGAAAGCTCATGTGCGTTATCGATGATAAGATCTGCTAGTCTTGTTTTGTTCGGGATGATGACGGGATGTTTCATTTCTGGGTCCATGTTGGCATGTCTGAGTCGGCCACCGACTCTTAAAATGCCCCTTTCATCCAGCATCGGATATAAATTGTATATGTTGCTCTTGTTGCTAACATTCTTTCTCATTTTCAACGATTCTATTTCGTCTGAAAAGTGTTCTTGCTGAATATATCTAATTATTCTAGTTTCTGCTTCTTTTAATTCTTGAACTGATAAATATTCCTGTTTGTATGTTTTTGATATAAATCTCGTAATCCATGCTAGGATTCGTATTACTTTCCTCAGACTGCTTTGCTGTTCTAATAACTTCTTGATAATGTTATTTTCAGTTGTTAATGTAATATTTACTTGTTTAATTTTCTTTAGGTCAATATTTGTAGAGAACCTTTCTTGATTTTCCATTTGCGGGGGGCAGGTACGTAGCCATTCAGGCCCTTCCCACCACAAAGCATGTGCTTTGAGCTGAGAGGCTTTAAGCCCGCGACTCGCACAGTCCGCTGGGTTCTCCTTTGAGGCCACATATCTCCAACAGCTAGCCGCCATCGACGACGTGACTTGTCTCACTCGATTGGCGACAAAGGGTTTCCATTTGTTTGCGTCCCCGTTGAGCCATCCTAGGACAACCATGGAGTCTACCCATCCAAATGTAGAGATATTGTGACCTACAAGGCAACGCTTGATCTGTTGCATTAATTTTGATAATAAAACTGCACCACATAGTTCTAGACGCGGTAATGAGCAAATTTTGGCCAGGGGCACTAACTTTGTTTTTGCAGCTACGAGCGTTATGTGGTTATGATCGCCGTTTGTTATCTTACAGTATATAACGCAGCCGTAAGCTTTAGTGCTGGCGTCGCAGAATCCGTGTAGTTGTATTTGATCGTTTTCTCGAGTGTGTAGCCATCTCGGAACACGTAGCTCACTTATGACATGAATATCTTGCTGAATGCTGATCCACTCCTTGTTAATATCCTGCGGGATAGAGTTGTCCCACTGAATGTTAGCTCTCCATATATCTTGAAATAATATTTTGAGTTTGACTGTTAGCGGCGAGAGCCAACCGAGCGGGTCGTATATTTTTGATATTTCAGACAGCAATTCACGCTTGCTTGGATTTGAAATTGGGAGTAGTTTCGATTGGAATGTGAAACAATCTTGCTGGGGGTTCCAACTTAATCCTAATGTTTTTGTCGACTCCGTCTGTTTGAAGTCAAAGCTGTCTTGTTCTTGTTTATTACTGATAAGTAGCTGTGGTGAGTTTGCTTTCCATTTACGTAAATTAAAACCACCCGCCTTTAATAGGTTAATAAGTTCTGATTGTGTTTTCTTTGCTAATTGTATGGAATGAGAGCCATGAATACAGTCATCCATGTAAAATGATTCCTCAAGGACACTAGGCGCCAAACTGTCTTGATAGTTGGGCTTTTCATCTTTTGCTAGTTGCTTTAATGTCATCATTGCTAAGAAAGGAGACGCTTTCATCCCATAGGTGATGGTAGTCAGTTGGTACTCCTTTAATGGTTGGTTTTGATTATCTCGCCACAGGACACGTTGCATGTGTTGATCTGCTGGGTTTATCCATATAAATCTAAACATCTTCTCCACGTCCGCAGTATATGCATATCTGTACTGTCTCCACTTGATAAGAAGATCAAAAAGATTTTGTTGTAGATTTGGTCCACGGCACATTATATCATTTAAGCTTAGACCTGATGATGTTTTATCTGAGGCATTAAAAACAACACGCAATTTTGTCGTAGTGGACTCCTCACGTGTCACACAATGGTGAGGTAAATAACACGTAATTTTAGCGTTGTTGTCGTGCGTCACAGGTATCATGTGTCCGAGTGAGATATATTCATTCATAAATTCCTTATAACTATTTGAAAGTGATTCATTTTTGTTTAGTTTTTGTTCTAACTTATAAAATTGAGCAACGGCCTTTGATTTTGAGATGCCCAATTTTGTTTCTAAACCTGCTTTTAAGGGGATGCGAACCTCATAACGTCCGTCATCACGCCTTTTTGTTGTTGACTGATAATATTCTATGCATAGCTGATCTTCTGCTGATATACTCGTATCTGCTGTTTCGGGTACATCCTCGATCTCCCAGAATTTGTGTATCTGCTCAAAGTTCTTTAAAACGACGTTACAATGGAAAATCTTAGTGTTACCACTCAGTATCCACCCAAGCCGCGTTTGTTGTGCGACGGGCAGAGTGGAGTTTTCTCTACATATTCCATTCATAATAATCATTGAGTAGATATCCGCTCCTAGTAGTATATCTACCGGTTTACATAAATAAAACTCAGGATCTGCTAAGTTGATATTGTGTATGTGCGGCCAATTGTGACACGCAAACGTTTGACTCGGCAAATTTCTGATTAATTGTTTCATTATTAAAGTATCAACTTCAAAATTGTAGTCATTTAGTATTGATGAGCATTTGATAGTAATAATTCCTTTACTGTTGTTGGATTTATCCCCGATCCCGGTCACAACTCCCTTACACCACTTTCTCGGTATTCTTAAAAGTTGTGCGGCGTGTTCGGAAATTATAGATGTCTGGGACCCTTGGTCTAAAAGAGCGCGCAATGTGTAATAGGTGCCATCTGCTGCATGTACCTTGATTAATGCGGTTGGTAACAGAACTTCAAAAACATCTTCTTTACCTGGCACGTGCGGGCTGGTCTGAATTTGCTTACCCGAGCTGATGACGTTAGTAATCGCGTCGACAGCGTTGCCCCTGCGCGCACCTCCGCTCCCTCCGCTGCGATTGCCTTGCATCGGGTTACGGGTCAATGACTGTGTAAATGCATCATGTAGCAAGCGATTATGACTCTTTTTGCATTCAACACAAACCTTTTCTGATATACATTCCTTTCCATGATGGTCAAATAAACAATTTTGACATAAATGTAGGTTTTTTGTAGTTTGTAGTCTAATACTCGGCGACATTTCTAGGAACTGCTTGCAATAATAAATGCCATGTTCTGTACTATTGCATAATACGCAATTGTATTTTGCGGATACGGCGCTAATTTTATTACGCGAAGTATTTGTTTGATAATTTGATAATGAGGGTTTAAAATAGGAACCCTGTGATTTGATTTGGTTTTGATACTTGTTCTGATTTTGCTAAATATTATGATTGTCCGGCTTTCTCCGGGACGATTCAAATAGTGTAAACTTGGTTTCTAAAAATGCTAATAATTCATCTAAATTAGGTACCTCCCTAGGGTCTTTCAATGATGCGACATAGTCGTTATAGGTTTCCGAGTCTAATTTTTCTGACAAAATAGACACAACTATCGGACCCCAGTTTACTGTGTCGACACCTAGATTTTTGATGGAGTGCATGCATTCTACTGTTGTGTCATGCATCCTCTTGATGTGGACATACGATCTCGGTAGAGTGTTAGGTAAGCTATGTATGAGCTTTGTAAGGGAGAGAAATATTAGCCGTTTGTTATCGAACCTGTGGTTAAGGATGTCCCAGCAGGTTTCATAGTTCTCTGTGCTTATCTTAAGATGTTGGATAAGCCTCTCTGCTTCTCCCTTGACCTTCCCCTTTAAGAACTGCATTTTCTGCGCTGGCGACAGTGCCGGGTTGTGGTGGATAGATTCGTAGAATAGGTCGCGAAATGATGTGAATTGATTATACGAACCGTTAAAATGTGGTATTTCTATCTGCGGCGTGGAATGCTCCCTGTGCACATTGGATTCCATTTTGTTATTAATTTTGGCTTTTAACTCCATGTACATTGCTTCCTGCTTTGAAAAAGTATGCTCGTATTCCTTATTTTCCATACCGTTCAGTACACTATCTATCTCCCAGTGCAGATTATCAATGGCTGCCCACCGTGACTGAAGTCTGTCTAAAACGTCACGAAACTCCCACCTGCGATTAATGTTATCTACCTTAATCTCTGAGGCTGTCCGCTGAAAGGCACGAAAGTTACTTGCCTGCTTACGTAACATTTCGTCCAAAGCGCTGCTGGTTCCGCGCGACACCGACGATCCAGAATTATCCTGATGGTTGTTATTGCTGCGCTGTGTTACCGGCGGTGTCCCCGCCGCGGATCCCCCTGCTATGTTAGACGTAGGCCAATCAAAGGAGCGAGCTAACCCAGGGCTCGCGGGCTTCAAAAATGGCTTGTCCTCTGATGCTAGTAGCGTTTGGAGTTTCCCTTGGTACTCCCTAGCTATGCTTTTAAAAGCTTCCTGATAATTTTCCCTAAAGTAAGCATTATCGGAGCCATACTCACACAGTAAGTTATGATTCTGCTCAAATTCAGTATAGAGGGCTTTAAATACCTCCATCTTCTTTTTTGCATACTGCTGAGTCTTTCTCTCCGGTCCATCCTTTCCAAAATTGATATTACTTTTCTCCAACTCCTTGATAATTTGGATTTGTGTAGCCACTAGATCCTCCATGTTGGATGTGCTGATATTGTTAACTGATAAACTGATAAAATACCTTGATACTGCTGCGACTCACGAAGGCTTCAATACTACCTTGCTCCAACCGCGAGAGTGCTTGATTAATTTCACTCGCCCACGGACACAAGGCACTTCGCGGAGATAGTTTATTTCAAATAGTCACTGGTTGTTTTTTAGTCCGACACACGGCAAGTCCAGGCGACACGTGTCCATGCAACTAGGTCACTGCACCGCGTGGTCCCGAACCCAAGTATTTCCGCGCGTAGGGGTTGCTCGAAGGACCATGTACGGTTTCCCGTAACAGATTGTCTGATAAACTGATATGAATTTAAATGAAAGTCACTGATAACTGATAATAAACTGATATATTGAACTATGAACTATTAGCTTAAATACTGATGAAGATGAGAACGTATAGCGCGCTTGATGACTATAAACGAACTGATTTTATTGATTAACGATGAAATATTGCAATTGTACAAATTTAATATTTCATGTAAAAGGCCAATGAAACAATTATATAAATGATTACTCATCAATGTACGAGGTGGCTCGTACATAAATAAATAAAATAAAATAAATATACCCGGACAAATTCACTCACGGTTAATTAGACCCAAACTAAGCTCTAAGCTTGTATATCTTTAATTTAACTAACTGATACTACTACATATACATTACACAAATACTTTATAAGAATACTAGCTGTGCCCCGCGGTTTCACCCACAGCGCACCCGTTCCCGTAGGAAATACGGAATAAATAGTATCCTATATCCGTCTCCTGGTTCTAAGCTACCTCTCCACAAATTTTCAGTCAAATCGGTTCAGCCGTTCTCGAGTTATAAATAGTGTAACCAACACAACTTTCTTTTATATATATAGATATAATTAACACCCAGACGTCGTCGCCAACAACAATGTCTTCACATATTGTTGAATCCGGACGGGAATCGAACCCCGCAACCCCCGACACAGTAAGCGCTCTCACTGCCACTGTGCCAACGGGCTTGTCAAAAGTGTAAGACTTGTGAGTATAGGCAAAAGGAAGTATGAAGGAGCGTAGGAAAGACGTCCCGCGCGGGCGGAGACTCACCGGCGCCTGGTGGCGGTCGCAGAGGAGCAGCGAGAAGGGGCGCGCGGCAGCTGCCAGCAGCTCCTCACCAGCGAGTGCGGGCGTGCCGCGCGCCGCCAGCACGCGCGCGCCGCCCGCCCACACCTCGTAGCGCGCGCCCGCCCGCGCCACCACCGCGCGCGCCATGCCCGCCACCTGCGACACGCCTGCACACACTTCACCGCTCCACGTAGTCATTACAACCGCAGCCGCTACACTCCAACTACTCACCCACCGGAGCGGTATCCATGCGGTCCCCAAGCGCTGCGCCGTCGCGAGCCGAATGAGCCGCCAGCGCGAGGCGCGACCCGCGGGGCCGCCAGGAGTGCCGCGCCCTCCGGTGGGGTGTCATTAACACACTCATTACCACTACACAAACACGCTTCACCCTTAATCAAACGTATTTAATGGCTAGATATACAACCACGACTCATAAGTACACACCTATCACTACATAGTATAAAACCAAGTCGCTTTCGGCTGTCTGTCTGTCCCTATGTTTACTCAGATTTTAAAACTACGCAACGGATCTTGACGCGGTTTTTGGAACGAAGTTCCTTATCGCGCGTTGCGAAAGGGGGCTAGACGGAAAAAATGGTAACGACATTTTTTAGGCCAGAGAGGGACAGACAGAGAAACTTGCGCACGCCTCTGTCTCTGTCTCTGTCTGTCTCTCTCTGGCGTGCACATGTTTTTCTGTCTGTCTTTCTCTCTCTCTTATAGAAAGCAAGCTAGATATTTTCGTTTCGTCTTTCTATTTCGCACTGAACAGTGTGGTGTCGCGACGATTATTTTTGTTGTTAATAAACTTCGTTCCATCCGGGTAATAAAAAGACAAACAACTAGCTTCTGTTGGCTTCCCTGTTGTCACACTTAAATGTTTAAAGACACAGGGTGTTCCTTGACACCTCTAAATTTTTTTTTAATAGATAGAGTGACTTAAGAGAAAGTTTTATATGTATAAAAAGTCCCGAAATTCCCACGGGAACGGGCACAACGCGGGTAAAACCGCGGGTGAATATCTGAGTACAAGATTGGATCTAGCGAACAGCGAACACAGCTAGGAAAAGGCTAGAAAGGAATGGCATGGCATGCTTTCTGGCGCAAAAGAAACAACAATATTTAGTTTATAATATATATTTAATGGCTAAGTACAAAACGAAATCCCAGTCGAAACAACAAGACTCGTGTTTACCTACTACCACACAAAGTGATGTTCTATTTTTGTGGCACTACCCTACTATCCAACCCGCGCCCCCGGCTGACGACAGTCGGGTGCCTACTGTTTGGTGGAGTTACCCGACTTGTCATGTATGGGTATGTTCCGTTCCTCCAGCGGTTCTGCGCGGTAGGCGAGCAGCTTGAGTTTCCCCTCGTCGAGGTGACACTCGACGCGCTCCGGCGGGAACCCTTCGGGCAGCACGAAGGTCCTCTGGAAGTGGCTCCTGGTCCAGCCGCGCTCGCGCGTCTCCTCGCGGCGCCCCTCCACCGTCACCTCATTGCCAACTGTCTTCACGCGGATCTGTTCAGGGGTGAAGTTCCGAACGTCCAGCTGCACCTCCACTTTCTTGCCATCAACTTTAACCTCAGAGTCCGAATAGACACCTTCAATGCCGTGCTCAAACTGAGGATTAGTTTGCTTTAAATACTTCGTTGGGTCACGGTAGAAAGGATCCTTTAAAAATATAGCGAAGGGATCTTCGAATACCCTCATCAATGGGTCTCGGCGCGCCAGACTGCGCAGGTGTCGGATCCAGTACGGCGTCAAAGACATGTTACTAAAATCAAGATTAACTGCTGTTAAGTTCGAGAGGAATGATTAATTTTTATAATCTTGGTTACTTCTCAGTTATCACTTTATCTTCTGCCACAATGCTCGGCCGTATTTATAAAATGACTTCCCGCGGCCGTCTCTACTGGTTTATATAGATACGCTGGTCCGTTCGAAGTTGCCAGACTTCGCTAGAACGCTCGGGAACACTCGTGTAGTCTACGAAGTACTCAAATAACACCATCTATTGAGTAGTAGCTGAACTAAGTGAATAAGATATGCTGGTTGTTCATAAATCTAATTACTAAAAGTGAATTGATTTCAATATACACTTGAAATTAAATGTCATCGACTTGTAATTTATCTTTTGTTTTCGTACGGGAGTAAAGTTACTAATTTCTAAATTAAAACGAAATCTTAAATAGTAACGCCATCTATTAAAATCTACGCGCCTTACGATTTAACAAACTTGAATCATGGTTTCACAACTTAGTACCTATCTGGCAGATACTATCTGCATTCTCGTATAGATAGCGCCTGTAGATGTGGATTCCAGATGAACATTATCTATCTCTATCTATGTGTATACTAGCAGCGCCCCGCGGATTTACCCGCGTTGTGCCCGTTCCTTTGGAAATTTCGGGATGAAAAATACTCTATAGCCTTCCTCGATAAGTGGACTATCCAACTCTGAAAGAATTTTTCAAATCGGACCTTTATAATATTAGTATAGATATGTAGATAGCATAGATAAAAATCAATACCACTTTTCGTCGTAATAATAAAAGTCAAGAACGAACGGGTTCACCTATCCAAATTCCAAACCAATCGGACATTAGTAGATGGTTTACAGTGCCACCACTACCTGAACAGATAGGTAAGTTGGTGGCACTGTATGTGAAGCTTACACCATTTGTTTTAGCTTCGTGCTTACACCCACGCCAGTACAGTAAAACCGCGGGGCGCTATACTACGCTATACTAATATTTTTTCATTACATTTATATATTTCCTTTGGTCAGAAAATCGGCCATATTTGTCTACGCAGGAAAAAAACCACAAAAATACAAGACAAGTCGCCTCTGCGTGTGTCCTACTGTATCTAAGCTAAGAACTTCGATCGACCCAATGGATTAATGTAGTTTTCACTGTTTTTTAATGGTTTTTTAGATAATTTATTCCCGTAAGATTATATGCAACAAAACATTCCAAAAAAGTTAGGGGTCCGTACTCAAATTGAACCTATGGTATCAAAATAATACCCAAATTGGCGTGCAAGTATTACTATTCCCTTCAATGAATCCCGCGAGAGCATTATGTATGTCTAACTATTATATTCAAGGCACAATAACCACTATTTGTTAAATAGTCAGATAAAAAAAGTATAAGTATTTTGAAGTGGATGATATTAATCTATATCGAAATAAATAAGGTTGCTCTACAATCGAGGTTAATTAAGTAACATTAAATACCTCCTAAAACGACACTTTATTAAATACCAACTCTGTTTACTACAGTCACATAGTACAGTACGGAATACATTAAGACCTTTTGTTACTATTTATTACATTTTAGATGATTCTATACAGTCTCAGGTCAAGTTCATCAACTTGCATCATCACGTCTGTGCACATCCAGATTGCAAATCGTCACACGTCGATCTGTAGGGAGGAGTCCCAAGCACGGGCGTTGACCTGACGCAGCGAGGTGCGCAGCGCGCCGCCCGGCCCCAGCGTCAGCGACAGCGGGAACGCCGCGCCCGCCGGCCGCGCGTACAGCGCCTGCAGCGTCTGCTCCCAGCGCACCGGCGCCGCCACGCCGCGCCACAGCACCCGCGCCGCGCCCCGGGCGTCCCGCACGCGCCGCGCGTCCAGCGCAGACACCACGGCCACGCGCGGCGCCGCCAACCGCAGCGAGCTCAGCGCCGCACGCAACGCGTCGCCCGCGCGTGCCGCTAGCGCGCAATGCGCCGCGCCGCCGCCCGAGCGCGTCACCCGCACCAGCCCGTAGCGGCGACCGTGCCGCTCCAGCCACGCCAACGCCGCCTCGTCGCCCGCCAGCGTGCGGAAACCCGGGTGCAGGTACGCGGACACGGCGCACACGGGCGCCGCCACACCCGCCTCGGCCGCGTGTTCGCGCGCAGCATGCAGCGCGGCGCCCAGGCGCGCGTCCGGTGCCGTCCACACGGCGAGCGCGGCGGCGGGCCGCTCGGCGGCGGCGGCGCGCAGCGCGGCGGCCCGCAACTCAGCCAGCCGCAGCGCCGCCTCGAAGGGCACGGCGCCGGCGTAGCACAGCGCGGCCAGCTCGCCCAGCCCGAAGCCGGCGACGGCGCGCACGCGCTGCAGCGCCGCGGGCCGCTCGTCGCGCACGCGCTCCAGCACCGCCAGCGACGTCACCAGCGAGCACGCCGCGCGCCGGGCTTCCCCCGCTTCGCCCTCCGTGCATGTGCGCCACACATCCCATCTAACATTAATAATTATCATGTTACGGACATAATTAATAAAAAAATTAGTAAATGTTTAATGTAATGTATGCAACAACTTCATCTTACTAATATTCTTAACTAGTAGCGCCCCGCGGTTGTACATACCCGCGTTGTGCCCGTTCCCGTGAGAATTTCGGGAATTTTTTTACATAAAAACCTTCCTCTTGAATCACTCTACCTATTACAAAAAACCGCATCAAAATCCGTTGCGTAATTTTAAAGATTTAAGCATACAGACAAACAAACAGACAAAAATAGCGACTTTGTTTTATACTATGTAGCGATTTCTTATTAACATGTATATAAAAAAAAAATTATGTAACTCTGTTTTTGACTGGTGTTAGGTAAAGGTCCCCATCATTCATTCAGTTAATGAATTCAGAAAAATATTCAAAATGAATGGTGCAGGCTAGACACACCCAAGTATGGAAGAAGCTAGATCGTAGAGGTCACGTGCTGCGGGTACGTCCTTCAGGCGCAGGCCCATGCCGGGGCGCACGGCGCCCTCGCCCGGGAACAGCAGCACAGCGGCCTCGTGCGGCGCCGCCGCCGGACGCGACGCGGGCCGCGGCGCCCCCGCGGCGTACGGCTGAGTGGCCCACTGCAGCTCCGGCTCAGGGCTGCGTTCGGCTTCACCCCATGCACTGGCCTCGTCCAGCAGCCTTCGCAATGGGGAGTCGCTCACTGTCCTGCACTGCCCCATTCCCACACTCATCCACTTTATTGATTGATTCATTGCTTGCATTATGTCTTCTATTTCAGATGAATTTAGGTTATCTGAATGGAGATAAGTAAGCAATTAATTAAATTTGATTTTACTTTGTACATAAATCCTCTATTTACTCACTTTTAATTGACCACCCCACAGTCTAACAGCACAGCCTAACAGCACAGGAGTTGTGTGACATAGCGAGGCCAGTCGGTAGGTGCTAAGCCCTTTGCCTTTGGTTCGGTATGGGACAGGAATCTCGAGTTGACAGTAATCTTAACCTACATAACCTGGAAATATAATCAAGAGATAAATAAACAAGAGGCATTTCACTCATTAAAATAATTTAATTGGGTATTTTGTATCATACCTCGCAGTTACGAGTTTTTATGGACAAGATAAAAAAGAACGTCAAAATGGAGATAGGTAATTCATTATATTTTATATTATAGTTATAAATATATTTTACTCACCACCAGTATGCTGAGTGATTAAATTATGATTATTGAAATTAAAATTAAATGAACATAAAACAAAACAAACACAGAAAAGAAAGAAATATTATTAATATTATTATGTATGTATGTATGTATAAACAAATCCACAGACCAAGAAACAAAGAACAAATCTATCTATTTAATTTCATTCATTAGTCCATCCATGGTCTAGCCACCACAGCTAGCCACAGACCACGAAACAAGGGTCTAGCTAGGTATATAGTCTATTGGTTCGAGTTTTGTCGTTTCTATTTTCACCACAGACCAGTTACAAAGATCTGGTCAAATAACGATCAAGTCCAATCGAGATCGAGTCCAATCGAGATTTAGTCAAACTACGATTATGTCGTATGGCTACCTAGTCATATCGAGACGAAGTCCTATAGATACCAACCCCTGATTTATTGGTGAATCATGGTCGGCATTGACAGTTGTCAAGTGTCATCTGTAGATGACAGATGACAGCTTTGGTTCGTGGTCTGTGGTGACATGATGACAGTACAACAGTACTCTCTGTGGCTCAAGGCCCTACACGTGCCTACTACACCATCGACTACATAGGCGAGGCGAATACCGTACCTCCGTACCTAGATAGAGAAAAGTATCCTCCTATCCCCTGTCTACGAGACAGAGGAAAGGAGGTCTACGGCGAATACTGATGTTCACAGCAGCTGACGTTCGCGGTAGTGTAGATCTGTTTCCTGGTCATGTTCGTCAGCTTGTTCGCCGCGACTGTCACTCACTTGATCATTCATTCGCCGTAGGCCGGAGGACAGCAAGCTGTACAAGTCGCGGCATTTTTAGGGTTCCGTAGCCAAATGACAAAAAACGGTACCCTTATAAATTCGTCATGTCTGTCTGTCTGTCCGTATGTCACAGACCTATACAACTTATTTGGTAGTAAGTACTTTAAATGTGTAAAACATTAGTTTTATGTATCATAGTTATAGCAGCGCACGCCAATAATTATAATTTCTTTGGCATTAATGTTTTTCATACCTTGTATTAGATTATTGCAATTTGATTATGGATCCCTATGTTTTTTTTTTAATAATACTAGCCTATGTAAAGTAAACCAATTTAGGTACATAAGGACGTAGGTACCTAAGTTTGTTTACTCTACCTACTTGACCTCTTTAAAATATTAGTACCCATATTATGTGTAAATAGTTTTATGTTCATAATACGCTAGACAAAATTAACCTTCACGGATATTACGGATAGATAAATCAAACAAACATTGTAATATAGTTAAATAAAATATAATACCTAATTGTTATTATTATGCATATAAACGCTGACTTTATAGCAAATTATTCATGCACATCTCGGAGAGTACTTGTACAATGAACATAGGTACCTACTTATTTTGAAGACTAGTCTTCTGTGCTGTGACCACAGATCATGTAAAGGGCCGAAACGTCAGATAAAAATGTAATCCATACTTCCATACTAATATTATAAATGCGAAAGTAACTCTGTCTGTCTGTCTGTCTGTTACGCTTTCACGCCAAAACTACTGAACCGATTTTGCTGAAATTTGGTATAGACATAGATATGACCTTGAGAAAGGACATAGGATACTTTTTATCCCGAATTTCCCTCCGGATAAGATACTGTTACGCTTTCACGCCAAAACTACTGAACCGATTTTGCAGAAATTTGGTATAAACATAGATATGACCTTGAGAAAGGACATAGGATACTTTTTATCCCGAATTTCCCTCCGGATAAGATACTGTTACGCTTTCACGCCAAAACTACTGAACCGATTTTGCTGAAATTTGGTATAGACATAGATATGACCTTGAGAAAGGACATAGGATACTTTTTATCCCGAATTTCCCTCCGGATAAGATACTGTTACGCTTTCACGCCAAAACTACTGAACCGATTTTGCTGAAATTTTTATTGTTGATAGCTATTTTGTGTATTTATTGATTGTCCTTAGTGGGCGGTATGTTTAAGTATGAATGTTTATCACTAGATGGCGTTAGTGTGCTGAATGTCTGCATCGCGCTAACGTTGTGTTCTGGGCTTATACGTAGGCAATGTTTGTAATTCGATTTAGGCGAACATTTTAATCACTGATAATATAAGTTTATTAGTTAATTCGAGTACTTTATTCAGTTGTTCCAATAATTCCTCACGTTGTCTCTCTGGCAAAAGTAGATTCTCGAACATTTTGGTGTATGTCTATTAAGTATGTGTCGTTCGTTCGTTCACAAAGATCTGAATCAATACTGACCCGTTAACAAAATGATCTGGTTCGTTCGACCCGTTCAATCAATGGGTCAATTCAAAATAAACATAGCCAAGCAATACGTACAAGTATTGATTGAGATCTGTGATCGCAGGTCTCGAAACGCCGTTTAATTAACACTCCTGTCATAGGTCACCGGGTCACTAATCACTAAAAACTAAAAGTAAAAATACACCTATTTGTTTTAAAAATTTATGTAAACATTCAAATAAATTTTAATACCTCTGACCTCTAACAGGTAACCAGGACCAATATTGAACCTTATTCACTTAAATATAAAACAACTTATTGATATTTCTTAAATTGGAACAAACTAAACGAATAGAAAAGATTCTAGCTTTATATATTTAAGACCCATATTTCATTGTTAGATCAGACCTCGTGTTTCTTTCTGTCGCTGTTATACATTCGGAAACATCAACGTCACCGGTCACCGCATCATCGGCTTGCGCTCGGCTCGGTTCGTTCAGTTCGTTCCTTTCTCACTCTCATACTCGGATCGCCGCAACTCGCGATTATGCCGCGAAGCTACAACTCGCGATATGATCCACGAACCAATCGAACGAACGAATCATTTTCAACCAAGTGACCCATTCGATTGCGCAGCTTTGGAGATATGGTTCTTTCGATTCGTTCAATCGCGAACGACACATACTTAATGTCTATTGTTTATGTTTTATTTCATTACTTTTTTAATAATTATAATTGCTTACTTCATTATTATTGGTTAATTTCTTTTGGTTTCGAGTGTCGAACCCACAAAATCTTTATGTGTTAGCAAATGAGGGCAAAACATGAAACGTGGTTTATAAAAATGTATTGCAATAACTTATGTTTACTATTTTTCTATATTATGTTTACTATTTTTCACCTAAGCAATTGTTTGATGCTTCGCGCTCACTGGGACGGCACGGCTAGGGATTTTAAGGTTTGCTTATAAATCAAACATATTCGTATATAAACAAATGCTATACCTACTTTAAAATAGCGCCACCACGGCATCGAAAAGGATTTGTCAATCCCGCGGCGTCATTTCAATGCATAGCCATTTATGCTGTATTTCTATGAAGCTACGTTCGAATTTTCACAAGCAAAAATGATAAATCCCGAGACGTTCCGTCCCGGTGAGTGTGCAGCTTGAGTCATACTTTGGTAAGATCCTAAAGGTTAAAAATAAAACTACTGTCCAAAGTAACAATCTAATGCGGACGAAGTCGCGGGTAAAAGCTAGTGTAAAATAAAAGCGAACTGTAAAACATAGATTAAATTCAAAATGAAGTGTACAGGAAGTGTTCGCTTTAATTTAAGAAACCAGAATGAACATACTTGCCAGGTTACTTTACCATTTTACCATTGTACTACCTACCTACAGTTGCAATTCTCTATTCAGTTCAGTTCTCTGTCCTCTCTTCTCTTTGGATTTGAGTTGATTGTCTGTGGACTCTGTGGTTGATTGGTTATTGTTGGTTGTGTGCGTGCGTGTTTTCATTTTAGTTCAGTGTAATTTTTGCTAATTCTTTGAGGTATTCTTACCATATTCTACCAATAAACTTGTTGTTGCTTATTTCAATAGGGTACTTAGTTATAATTATACATAGTATAATTACTTACTAGGGTTTATTGAATATTACGAATAAAGAGGTTTGTTTTCACTATTACTATTTAATCATCTACATACTCTTTGTTGTATACGAATACGAAGTACTGTACCTACCTAATTACAAAACAAAAACGTGGTGAAATAATGTAACATATTGGAAGCTAATATCTATCTAAAAATACCATACTTTTATCACTAAACATTTATTCGAAAGGGACATGGCGCGAGGACAACAAAAACTTCAATCTCAGGCTAAAGCTGCAGAGAAAATGTCAAAACTTAAAAAACAACAAGGCCATAGCGCGACGGATCAAAAGAAAGCTGCTCAAAAAGCCCTCGTGCACGTCTGTGCAGTCTGCAAGGTGAGACCATGATGTTACCACCACTGTGTTGCAATGTATTGCAGTCTATCGCCAAATTTGCCAACATTTACACATGTTTCAGGCTCAAATGCCGGATCCTAAAACATATAAACAACATTTTGAGAACAAACATCCTAAGAATGAATTACCAGAAGATTTAAAAGCTGTATAAAAAGAGTTGTTGAAGCAAAACCTATTTATAAAAAAATATATGAATAAACACATTTGTCCATCTACAAGTTTTATTTGAGGAGAGGTGACTATTAATATTTTTGTTTTTTATCCAGAATACCTTCTAACTGGTAAATAAATAGTAGATTGATAAATTATAAAAGCTTATGGTTATATTTACTAATATTATCGGAGCAGAGCCGAGCAATCCAAGGCATATGGTCATGCTAAGAATTAAACTTAAATTCCAAGCATAAAAATATGATTCACAGAAGTTGGTTGATTTTCATGAACACAGAAACAATAAATTGGTGTAGAACGGGGATTCCCAATATTTGTTTTGTGTGGTGCCTGAGTAAAATTACAATATCGTCTATGGATCACTTTATTCAATTTGAATATTGGAATGCATTTTTTAAAATTTGACCCTGTTGTAAGTTGATTAAATGTATGTTTGATATACATCATTTTTAATCAATTATAATTGAGCAGTTTCTATCATAGTGGCTCTGCGGCAGAGTACAATCCCTGGCATGATAGGCCTGTAGACCCCAGGTTGGTTAACCCTGGTCTAGAGTAGAATATAGGAAGTTACCAGATAACATTCTACTACATGTTTAATAATTTTGAGTTCTACTGGCTCAGAGCCTTTTAGTCAACAAATCTCAGGAATCAAAAATGATAATAAAACGAGTCTACAGGCTTTTGTTAATGTTTTTACAATTTATTATACATTATTACATATTTTTCCTAAGACCAGCACAGAGGGAGAAAATAAAATTTTTCCACTTAACTTACATAAACAATTCTATACTTATTACATTTTTTTTGTTTGATCATAATCTATCTAATCTCTGGAAGTGCTAGTTAATTCGTTTTCATTGAACAGCCTCTTTCAAAAGAGTCTAACATCTTAAGTTTCTTTTTATCCTGAGAATCCAATCAATCAGTGTAAAAAATATTAATTTATTACCTACATAACATACAAGCACTATATGCCTTCCATTAGAAAATGTCTAACTAAACATTACTCATACATTTAAGACTGTTCAGATAGACCATTAAACCAAAAGCAAAATACTTACTTAAATTTAGTTCTAATATGTATATGTATTGGTAATATTGGTACCTAATGATTTTGTTCTTTAAACAATAATCATTGGACTAAAATTGGCATCCAAATCTTAAAATGTGGAAATAGACAATAATTGCATTATTCAGTTTTAAAAATTAAAGGTACTAGATATAATCTCAAGTTTCAGTTCTCCATCTGAAATCATAGGTACTCCTTACATTTTCTCATATGTTTCCCGATGGCCACATTCTATACAGACATGCTCGTATAAGTCGGTGTCGGCGTCATATCTTTCATCCCCAAATCTATGTTCGTGTTTGTGATGCGTGTTGCGGAAGAGCGCCGAGCGCACGTCGAAGCGCAGCGCACGCATCCGCTTGGCGCCTCGGCGCTGCTTGGAGCGCAGCCGCGCCTCCTCGCGCCGCTCCGCCTCGGCCTCCAGCGCCGCCTCCGAGCCCCACACGAGCAGCGCGCGCTGCTCCACCTGCGCGCGCAGGTACAGCCGCATGTCGCCGCGTGCCGAGTGCGGGTTGCGGCGCCGCAGGCAGCGCAGCGGCGGCGGCCGTAAATCTAAGTCGCAGTCTTGCAGCAAGTATTCGGTTTTGGCCTCTGTACGAGTCAGTAACGAATGCGGGCCTTCATCGTCCCGGCACCCATCGCACGCCGCAAAATCGAAAGTCTCGAGCAGATACGAGTGTTCAAACGGCATGCCACAGTGCTCGCAGTGGGGGCGCTCCATGGGGTCCAGCACGGGCGCGAGCCGCGGCGCGGCGCGCTTCACCGGCTCTGGCTCCTTCGATTCCGGAATAAAGCCACCGCTGCTAACACCATTTGATTTTTGCCTGTAAACAATAAACATGGTTCTAACTGGTTCCAATAACCTACCTAATGTCTGATCCCAACAACCTATCTCTACCAGGAATCTCAGATAGTAGATTGTGTTTTGTATATATTCTAATTCATTGTTTGTTTATGCCTACATTATTTTTTTGCTATCGTGATTAATCTGCCATCTGATAATAGGTATTGTTGATATGTTTTAGTGACCTTCCCTAGAAACACATGTTTTGACACTTTGTTACATATGTCCTACTAATAGGTATTATAAATGCGAAAGTTCGTGAGGATGTATGTTTGTTACACTTTCACAGCAAAAACTACTTAACGGATTTAGATGAAACTTTACTTACAGTAATATTAAATTAATTATTAAGGGATAAATTTTATCCCAAAATTCCCGTGTGAATGTCTACAATGCAGATGAAACTACGAGGCGTGGCTAATTGTAAGTAAATGTCAAAATATACTCTGTCCCCTTAATCTGCTCAACATTACACACAAATGTTTTTGGGACTAGGAATAAGTGAACTGTGATTTCCAAATAAATAATGTATACGAGCACTCTTTGCTTTTATTTTACACTAGCAGAGCCCGCGGCCGTGTTGTGCCTGTTCCCGTAGAAATTTCGAGAATTTTTATACATATACCCTTCCTCTGGAATCAAATATGAAAAATATGTGTGTAAAAATATATTATCTCAAACTTTCTATTGCTTTTTTATGGAATCTTATAATTATTTATTTTACAATATGGATCTTCAACTTAATAAAGCTAAAACCATTGAGAATGTACTACGTATGTAACTCAATGGCTCAAACATCAGTATTCAGTCACTAACCATAGGTAAACAAAGAGATATAGAACAACTGAAACTCATTGTTGTTGTTGCATTTCTAACGATTTAGTTCCATTTTATTAATAAAACCAAGGAAGCCTTTGAATAAATTAATGTGGATAATTTAAACATTCCTTACGGCGGCGGGTCGGGGCGCAGCCTCGCGCGGCGCTGGTCCCGCAGCTCGCGCGCGCGGAGCCGGTTCCGCTCGGCGCGCGCGCGCTGCTCGCTCGTCGGGGACGTCTCGGCGGCCGCTGCTCGCGACTCGCTGGTTGCCGACGAATGTTCCTCTTCAAATGGACTATTTGCATCTAAGCAGAAAGCCATGTCTGTATCGATTTTAACACACTGCTGCCCGTTTTGTTTGATTTTTATTACCGACAACAAACAACCTTAAATGATTAATTAACAATTTTAAGGATACGATAACTGTTGCTTTCAATTCGGGACAAACCAATGAAACCGCCAATTTACTAATTTAACCACAGTAGTTTAATTAATAATATATTACCTACTTTTGTTTGTTTAAAGATATTAGAAGTAAAAGGAAATAGCCGACCGATCAGACTTCTTTAGTTTCTTGGTCTGTCTGTGAGTGTGCCTGCCTATGTTTGACATTGACAAATTGAGTTTTGACATTGTGCATGTGGTGCTTGTGGTCTGTCGACAGGTCAGTGTCTGTCGACCATAGATGTAGGACGATGTAGCGAAAAAAATTCTAAATCTATACTGTCGACAATACCAGTGTTGCCACCTAGATGGCAGCACTTGGTGGTCTGATCATGGGTCTGATGATGATGCTTTATCAAATACTATAGAAGTTTCTATAGTATTTGGCTTTATTGACTTTGATCCGTGCTGCGGAGGCCACGTTAAGCCGTCAGTCCCAGTTACTTTCTAAGAATAGTAGTCGTTATATAAGCCATGTCAGAGGCCTTTGGCGGCTCAATAATGGATTGGTCAGCTTGACCATCCACTCGATGTAGAAAGGAATTGACTTTGATTGCTGGCGGCTTTAATTACATACCGTTAACCGGTGTAATTTGGGACCCCGGGTGTTCGGGACACTATTTTTCTAATAGTAAGAAAATAAAATGTTTCCTGGCAAAATATACTACATTTATCAACAGTTGCGAGAATTTTACATTTAAGTTTGTATTGCCATCCGCAATGTACAAAAAACGTGATACAAAAAAATATGTTTTTTATTAATTTTTAACGGTCTTCAATTCAACCCAACAATTATTGTACAGGGCACAGGGAATTATTTTCCCATCCTCTCAATCTAGTTAAATGGCCGGACATTTTTGAAATGGCTACTTTTGAGGTTGTGTTTATGTACACAAATATTATCTAAGACTAGCAGCGCCCCGCGGTATTACCCGCGTTGTTTTGTTCCCGTTCCCGTGGGAATTTCGGAATGAAAAGTAGCCTCTAACCTTCCCGTTGAATGTGGCTATCCATTACAAAAAGAATTTTTCAAATCGGTTCAGTAGTTTCTGAGATTAGCGCGTTTAAACAAACAAACAAAACAAACCCTTCAGCTTTATAATATTAGTATAGATAATTAAAGAATTATTTTATTGGCAGCCCCACCATTTCAAATATCAATTGTCAAAGTCCGAGTCAAATTAATGTCACTGAAAAAATCGCGTGATTTTCGCATAGTACAGACATAAATTTGCCAAGTTTGTTCAAAAAAGATTTTGGTAAGTAGATCTTTGATCAGTTATGCGCAAAGGAGATGATTCAAGTTGCATACAAAAAGTAGGTACCCAAAAAAAAAGTGCCGGCCAACAAAAAAAAATGTATGTATATTTTAGGGAATGACATTCTAAACATTTTTTCTTTTGACAACTAAAAGCTATGATCAATTTTTTTAAAGTTATTTGATATAGAAATCAACAATAAAAAAATGTTCGGTCCCTTGAGATTCGTTAGAGTTTACACTGTACCTAACGTACATAAGTCTAACTACACTTGCTTATTTGTAGTTTTTGTAAAGATATAGAATGTATTCGATTATGGGCTTATGCATATATAGAACAAACAGGTAGTTCCAAGCATATGAAGGCGATCTAGCGTTGTTTATAGTTTATTACAATTATTTATATTGATGATATATTGATATGCTCATTTATGATTTTTGATGTCGCCTATAGGGTTCAAAGGTTGGTCGTAGACATTTACCGTCTTGATAAAAAATATTTAAAACATCATTTTCTATACGATAAAAATATTTTTTTTCATTGGCCGGCACTTTAATTTTTGGGTACGATTTGAATCATCTCCTTTATTGTTTTTTGTGTAACTTTGTTATGAAATTCAATGCAAAAGCGTTGTGTTTGTGTGGTTTTGGTTCATTTGAAAAATATTCATGCAAGTGGGAAAATAATTTCCTTTGCCCGTTTCCAAACTCCATTTCGCGTCAATATATAAACATTGGCGATGTATTTTTGTCGAGGTTTTTAGTTTTGTTTATTTGTTAGAGTAGTTTATTTTTAAAATGTTGATTTCATTTTTTTTTAGATAATGTCTTTGACAAGAAGTAAAATTATTGCTAAAGCGCTTGAAAATATATTAGAAAATCAAGTAATATAACAAGTTTTTATTATTTATTGGGTAACACTCCACTTCACTTCTACGTAAATTATCTGTGCACATTTATCGAGGAAAATAAATTCAAAAGTAGAGTCGGGGTAAACTACTAGTCTATTTAATAATAATAATAAAATATAATTGATTAAATGGTTTAAGTCCCTATGTATAGGGTAGAGACTTGTCCTTAGTCTATAATGCAAATTTATACAATTGGGCTTATGAAAAAAAAAAAATTTTTTTTTTATGTATTTTAAAACTTTATTATTAATAATATTGATATTTAATGCAAAAAACTAAAAAAAAAATTTTTTTCAATTAATTATAAACAATTAAAAATTGAATAAAAATCACGTGACTATAAACGCGCCATAATTGGTCACCGTGGTTGTGACGTGATAATGTTATAGCTATTTTTATTTTGAAATAACTTTTGAATTATTGCGAAAAAAATAAAATAATAATAGTTTTGTTATAAAACTAATGTAAAATCTTTCCATTTATCACAATTTTTTTTTTCAAAAGCCCGATTGGTCAACTAAAGTTTTCTGAATGAATTCAAGAATGTCAGTAACTTTAGTAATAATAGTAACAGTTTAAGTCGTCCACGCGCTGCGGGAATAGTGTCTAGATAATAAACGTCACAAAGAAATGAAATACAAATTATAAAAGATTGGGAAAATATTTTTGACTTTGGGCTCCCCGACTATAAATTTACTCCACGTCAATTTTCAAAAGCTCTCTTTACTCTCTCCAGAGGAGAAAACCGCGCCTCCGTAGGTCAATAGATGGCAGAGTTAGAACGATTTTAAAATGTTGTCCTGTAAGGCCTGTAAGTTTGTAATCTCGGTAACTCTGTTGTTTTTGGTCCTATCGAGTCGGGATCTTCTTTGGTAGACGCAGTTGCACCAGGACCTTTGGCCCAGTGGAAAACCTGAATAATTTTTTCAGGCCTGAAAAAACTCAGCTGACCACCGGATCCGGTAGCCCTAGGCACGGTGATGCTGACCCTCAAAGCCCCGACTCTCCAAGACTTCTGGGGCCAAAGATATTTCCAGATCAAAATTTCAAAATGGCTGCCAAAATGGCGGACAATTTGACCTTATTCTATAGTTTTTATCATAAACTAGTCGTGCTTGGGATCATATTACGTGGCAAGAGGAGTCCTGTCTAATGAGATATGTGGTGAGCCTTTCCCAACTACCCCCGATTTTTAAATGGTAAAAAACCTATACAAAATTATAGAAATGACAATAATTTGCAACTTAAGGCTAACTTATGTCTAAAAATTTGGTTAGTTAGTCAAATGGGGGTCTTAAATCTAATATCACAGATGGAATTTAACACACTCGTCTAGAAAAGCGATTTTGACTACCCTCAAATTTCTTAAAGTCTCTATTTCCATGCGCCGTCAGCGGAAAATTCTCAATTTTGGTAGGGGGCTGAAGGTCCCCTTAGTCTATAGTATTATTGAGTAAAAACAATGTCATAGATCTATATCGAGGGTTATTGATCTGTCAATTTTTCGATTTTTTTTAAATATCGTATCTCGGTGAACACTTAACTTTCCGCTCCGGAAAAACTGCCTCCGTGATCTGCTCGTCAGCTGCTGTCTGATGGTCGCCTCCGTTTTCGCCTAGTTGTTGTAGTTTCGTGGCTCGAAGGCAACGTGGTTATTTTTTTTTTTTTGGCCTGTGCCTCGAAACTATGGGCGATTTGCACGCACAAACGTGGTGTGTTGGGGCACTCCAGGGCTTCCTGACCCTTGTACAAAAAATAGGGGTCGTCACTGAAAATCTTTGAAAAAACACTTTTTAGTCGATTTTTCACTGCGTTTTTCACCGATTTTCGCGCGAATACGTGCGGCGGGTGCGCCTCGCCGTTCCGCGAATTTTGATGTATAACAATCTATTTTCGGGTTACAGTTCGTTTTTTTACGAATTTTTTTTTTCGTCCGGAGCAACTTGGAAATACTGCGTTAGGTTAAAGGTTAATAATACTTAGGTTAGGTTTTTTTTTTTTTTTTTTTTTTTTTTTTTTTTTTTTTTTTTTTTTTTTTTTTTTTTTTTTATTGTACTACTACAGACTGAGGCGTCCGTACCCTTTGTCAGATGTCTTTACATTTTGCATATGTTTTCTTATAGTAAATTACACACAATAACAACTACTTAACAACTATCTTACTTAACAATTTTTCTAGGTTTTTTTTTTTTTTTTTTTTGACAATTCCCTTACTACTTCTACTTACACACTTCAGCGGTATTTTATTGTTACAATATATTTACTTACACAATATAGTATGATAACTTATGACCAACATTCAACTACACTTCTCACAACGCACATTCATCTCTTTCGAGTGAGCCCGTTCACACACCTGCTATATTGCTATAGCCAGTGTGTGCCGCGCCCAACAGACTTATTTCTTGCGCTTAGTGCGCAACTGTCTGCTCCAGTGTCCTAAGACTCCGGAACAAACAGCCACGCACTGTGCGTTGTGAGAGCAGCCACCACGTCGAAACCCCCGCTTACTCCGTAGACTCTCCCCGGGATAACATCTTTCCTATCACCTGTCGGTCCCGGTTACTGATCGCCATTCGGAGGTTGTGGTCCCTAATAGCCTTGTCGGAGGTCGATGTTGCGCGCCGGATGAACTTGGCTATCGCATCATCACTGTCATTTGTGTAGTATACACAGCTGACAGTGTGACGCGATATTGCAACGACTGCATGGGGAACACTATTGTGGAGTTGGGTTTGCTTCTCCGTTGTTCGCACAATAACCACGTTGTCGAAGGTTTGTCCCTGGGCCTCGTGTATGGTGAGAACGCGAGAGCCTTCACCCGACCCATATCCCTCACCGATTAGGTTTCCCTTCTCGATTTGGGTATGTGTCAGGTAAAGTGTGCCCTTGGATGTTCTGGGGATCTGCTCACCTGAATAACACTTAAGCTCCATGGAACGAATCTGAGACTTGGACGAGTATATCCCCCCGTAGACTTCTGCGAGGGAATATGCCACGTCCATGGGGTTTCTGTGCGTACAAAGGAGATGCTGGGAGATGGATGTAATGGAGTTACTTAGGTTATGTGGAGTCTGTTAGGGCTGGGAAGATTCGAAGGACCTAAGTATGTAAAATTTAAGCCTGTACATAAACGATATACCCACTAGAATTTGGAAAAGATCTTTGCTCACAAAAGTAGATAAATCAAGTCCACCACCAACCTTATTGCTTCCACACGTCGTCTGTAAAGATGGATCGGCACAGAGGTTTCTGGATGGCGTGGAGATGATGGAGCAGCGTTGTAAAGTCCAAACACCAGCTAGGTATCGAAAATGGCACAGCACTGTTTGCGAGAACGTCTCACACACACAATATTGTCTGCACGGCAGGAATATGTATGAAATTCGTAATCCTGGCTATCACGGATAGCAGCTCAAGGATGAGATCACGACCGAATCAGGGCGGTCGTCCAAGGACACTGGTGATGCGCGCCCGCGCAGGCAAGGATGATGCGAGGGCGGGCGGGGGGGGGGGGGGGTTGCCTCCACCACCGATTTCAAACGACGGCAGTCGCAGAAAAAGCGGATGGCAAACACAATTCATCTACCCTTTAGTTAAAAATGAGCAAAGATCGAACATTCCCCCCACCGAAATTATCATGATAATTTCCAGTACATAAATGTACATGAAATAAGAAAGAAATTTCTACGGCAATGGAAATGTTGCTAATAGGCAGAATAGTGTACCTAAATATATATTTTTTTATAAGTAATTACTAATTATACATAAGTAAATATAATAAGATGCTACATAAGTAAATATGATAAGATGAATAAGATTTATTTAGTATAGTTTATGAACTTATCAATTCGAATAAGGAAAAGGACAGATTTTATTTACCGGTCTCTTTAATAGTCCCTTTTGCGTCCTCAAAGTTAAAACACGAACTACCCCATCAGGACCATTATGAACACGTTCTACCTTGGCCCGAACCCAATTGAGTGGGCGAGTTAGATCAGATCTAATGAGAACTAAATCGCCAACCATGAGATTTGGAGAATGTGTGTGCCACTTTGCTCTTTGTTGCAATGTATGTAGGTAGTCATCGGACCATTTTTTCCAAAACGTTTGGGAAATCCTTTGAACGTATTGCCAACGTGACAGCCGGTTCACACTCACGTCTTCAACATTGTACTCGGGTACGGCGAGTAAGCTTTGACCTATTAAAAAATGACCCGGTGTTAATGTTTCAAACTCATCGGGACTGTTAGACAATGGACACAGAGGACGTGAATTTAACACTGCTTCGATTTTACAAAAGACAGTAGTGAGCTCCTCGTATGTGAGCACCTTATTTCCTACTGCCTGAAGAAGATGACGCTTGGCTGACTTAATCCCGGCTTCCCACAGTCCGCCCATCGACGCAGCTGTAGGTGGAATATTTTTCCAATCGATAGACCGAGAAGCACAGCCTTCAGCAATCGTGTCATTATATTTATTAAAAAAGATTACCACATCCTTCAAATGTTTTGCAGCGGCGACAAAATTTGTACCGTTATCTGAATGTAGGCACGAGCATAGGCCGCGCCGCGCTACAAACCTATCAAGTGTAGCTAGAAAACAGTCAGCTGATAAATCGCTTAATACTTCCATATGCACGGCCTTTGTGGAAAAGCACACAAAAAGGCACATGTAGCATTTTAGAATCCTTGTGTTACGTTTAATACTCGACTTAATGAGGAACGGACCACCTAAGTCACAACCGACATGATCAAAAACCTTGTTAGGTATCAATCTTTCGGCGGGTAAAGTACCCATATGGGGTTGAATCGATGTAGGGTTGCATTTAAAGCATACGATGCATTTCGACAACACACTACGGATTACATTGCGCGCGGAAATTATCCAATAACGTTTACACAATATACCTTGTAATGAGCGAGGTCCTACATGTAGGTACATGACGTGAAGATAATTGATTATTAGAAAAGTTACGTGACATTTTTTAGGCAATAGCAGAGGATGTTTGCTATTGTAAGGTAGTTTAGCTTGGGATAACCTACCCCCCACCCTGAGGAAATCATGGGAATCGACGAAGGGTGCTAACTTCCGTAACGACGGAACATATTTGTTATTTTTAAGTTTATCTATTTCGTCACGAAAATAGGTATTTTGTGTAAGTTTAATTATAAGATCGTGCGACACATTCAACTCGCCAATTGATAAGGGTCCAAACAAACGTTCATTTTTTGTGAGTCTGCAGTTTTTTACAAATCGTAAACACCATGCAAGAACACGTTGAAGTTTCGTGAATGAGGAATACCTTTCAAAAAACGTTTTTGAAAAATCGTCAGTTAATGTTTGAGATAGACAGGAGAAAGTATCATTATTTGATTTTAACTCTAATATTTCCGAGTCATCTTTTATGTAAAACGGACTGATTGGCCACTGATGAACGTCATCAGCCAACCAATCTGGTCCGTGAAGCCATTGTTCGTAATCAGCTACGAGCTGAGTCGGCATGGCGCCACGCGAACAAATGTCAGCGGCATTGTTTTCGCTTCTCACGTGATACCAGCTGTTCGACGGAACTACCTCCACTATTTGAGCGACACGATTAGACACAAAAGTTTGAAGTTTGTAAGGAGGTGTTTGTAACCAAGCGAGTGCAACGCTGGAATCAGTCAAAGCCGTTACTTGAAGGTTTATATTTTTTATATTTTGTTGAATGAATAAAATTAATTTAGATAACAAAACAGCTGACATAAGCTCGAGTCGTGGAATCGTAAGAGGTTTTATTGGTGCGACCTTGCCTTTACTGATAAGCAGTCTGGTTTTCACCTTATTATTTGGGTCGACACTTCGAGCGTAAACACATGCCGCATAACCACGGGTTGATGCGTCACAAAATGCAATTAAATGTACCTCACAGAATTTCGGTATAAGCAAGTGCCGTTCGATTTTTATAGACGAGAGACTCGATAATGATGTTATATACATTGACCATTTTTCACGCAATTGAGTTGGGAGGGACTCGTCCCAACCAAGACTAAGCTTCCACAAGTCTTGCATTATACATTTAGCGAGAAATGTGCAGGGAGATAGAAATCCAACAGGATCGAAAATACTTGCAAGAAGTTTTAGCACCGATCGTTTAGTGTAGGTATCGTCCGTCATGTTGTAGTCGAATGAAAAACAATCATCAGAGGGCAGCCATATCAGTCCTAGTACCTTTAGTGAAGAACACACGGTGTCGTCACCAAAGTTTATAGCGACGGATTGCTCAGCGTCTATTCTCGCGAGTAACTCAGGGGAGTTACTCGCCCATTTGCGCAGGTCAAAGCGGCCGAGTTTCAATAGAGCTACGAGCTCATCCTGTAACGTACAGGCCTCGGCGAGGTCCTGTGTAGACCCCAACAGGTTGTCGACAAAAAAACCTTCCATTAAAACCTTAGCAGCGTGAGGGTAATTTTTACCTTCATCTTGAGCTAACTGCTGCAAGGAGCGCACAGCTACGTAACCAGATGAACGTAAACCGTAGGTATTCGTGAGAAGTTCGTACGTTTTGATTTCTTCAGAGGGGGATTCCCTCCAAAGAATGTGTTGATAACAGCGGTCCTCGGGAATTATAGATATCATTCTATAAAATTTAGCTATATCAGCTGTTAGGCAAATATCATACAGGCGGAAATTGAAAATAATTTTTAAAATATCGTGATGAAGCTTCCTACCTGTGAGCAATGTGTCATTTAATGACACGCCATTCGAAGTGACCGCTGAGCCATCGAATACCACTCGCACGGGCGTAGTGGTACTTGAGCTTTTTACCACACAGTGGTGTGGAATTGTGTACTTACTCGGCTCTGTGCCGGTGTATGGTCGCATATGTCCGAGGTTTTCATACTCGCGCATGAACTCAACATAAGGAGTACGCAACTCAGGGGCTCGAGCGAAACGTCGCTCCAAATGGTGTAGCCTTCGCACGGCTTGGCTACGTGATTCACCGAGGGCGGCACGGTTCGGGTCGAGCAGGATAGGTGATACGTACCTACCACTCTCGTCCCTATAGTGCTGCTTAGAAAAACTCTCCTCGGCTAGTTCGTCGTGTGGGCTGAGCTTAGGGTTGTCGCACGGCGACTCCTCTAATTCCCAAAACGATTTTAAGGATGCATTGATGGTGTCACTGTCATTGGTGTACGACACCAAATTGCAAGATAATGTTGCAATGTTAGTGACATCATCGGAAGTACACGGTACTTCCATTCTTCCACACAATACGAACCCGAAGGCACTACTTAGTGCTACGGGTAGTGTGGGGCTCACGATTATTTTGTTCCCGTCGTAGATGTCAGGGAATATGTCACCTGCGAGAATAATATCAACAGGGGATTTTTTATAAAATGAGGGATCCGCCAGCAAAAGGGTTTTATAATGGTGGGAAACTTCTTCGGAAATTTCCACCGAAGGTAAGTCGGAAGTAATTTTTTGCAAAATAATAGCATCGATTTTAAACGTCGGATTTTCGGAGTGTCTCGGTTTAATGGTACATGAGGTCATGCCAAAATTCTTCACGCTGTTACCGGCTAAGCCGAAAATATTATACGGACATTTTTGTCGTGACAATCCTAATCGTTCTAAACATTCCATTGTAATAAAGTTCGATTGAGCGCCTGAATCGATAAGAACACGGCAAGCTTGCGAATTACCAAACGAGTCAATAACATTAACTATAGCAGTACCAAGTAGAACCATATAGTTCTTTATATTGTTTACGTTCGAGAATGATAGCTTCGTATGCGCGTGCGCACTATGTGTATCTATAGATCGTGCATCGATAGTATTAATTACGGTATCTAGATGCAATAACGCATGATGGCGCTGATTACAAGCAAAGCATTTGAACTGACTACGACAATCGGCAGACGAATGATTTTGTTTGAGGCAGTTGTGGCACAATTTTAAATGATCAGCACGGCTGAGTCGGTTCGCGGGTGTCAATTCACGGAATTGTTCACAGCGAAAAATCATATGATTTTGGCCACAGTGTAAACAAACCGGTTTGTTATTTACAGATTGCGTCTGTGAAGAAAAGGTTTTTCTTATGTAATTCTCACTCGTTCTTTTGTTTGAATTAGCGTTAGGTGTAGAATTCCTATTTTGCGAAACAGTAGAACTAGGTTGCGAATGTTCCAAGATTTTAATATGGTTATGTACGTGAGACATCAGCTGTTCGTAAGTAGGTATAGTTTTTTGATCAATGCTTTGTTCGAACGTCTTTCGGGTATTAGGGTCTAGCCCTTTCAATGCTATATGACAAAGTACATAGCTAGATAAATTATCGATGTTGAGAGCATTTATTGCGCGATATGAATGATCAAAAGTCTCAATAAAATTATTTAAATTGGAAGGTGACTCAGTTTTTAACGCGGGAAAATTCAACATTTTATCTAGATATTTACCTACTAGCATTCTATTGTCCTGATATTTATCAAGCAATGACTGCCATACCACTTCGTAATTACTCGATGTTATAGGCACACTTTTGACGATGCTGAGTGCGGAACCTTTTGTACACGACAGCAAATAATGAAATTTGTCTATATTGGAGATACCTCTTTGATTGTGCACCAAAGAGCAAAATGTTTCATAAAATGTTGTGAAACTTTCAATATTCCCATCAAACGTGAACAATTCTAATTTGGGTAAACGCGGCCGTACTTCGGCGTTAGAATTATCTTTAGCGCATGGAGGAACGTCCGCCATTTTGGAAGCGTGCTTTGATTTACACAGCTTTATGCGAAAGTACAGGTCATCGAAGGCCTTTAGATCGCTGTCATTGAATTGCGCATCGGGATCTAAAGTCAATTTCAAATCATAAATTTCCATGCACGTGCTTTCAAATGAATCGCGTAATGAATCAATCTCTGAGGCACGCAAGAGGAACATAATTTTAACATCCGATTGGGTATCAATTTTATTTGATAAATCAAATATTTGCTGAAGTTGAGAATAAATACGTTGCCTTTTAGCAATGGCTTTATTAATGTAGCGAGCAATTTCTAACTCCTTTTTGGAGGGAGCTTTGTCAGAGGCTTTTTCATCAGAATTAGGCATTTTGAAAACCTAAACAGTTGTGAAACTAAGACAAATGTAAATATTTAATTAAGAAACAAGCACGGCTTGTATGCACAAATTGAATAAATTGGTTACACGGCAACGTGGTTCATTCAAAATGGCGTCCTAACTAACCAACGTGGATAGAAGAACTTGAGTATGAAATTAAGTATGAGATTTACTAAGGTTAAATTATCCGGCTCGAAGGACCAAAATGTGGAGTCTGTTAGGGCTGGGAAGATTCGAAGGACCTAAGTATGTAAAATTTAAGCCTGTACATAAACGATATACCCACTAGAATTTGGAAAAGATCTTTGCTCACAAAAGTAGATAAATCAAGTCCACCACCAACCTTATTGCTTCCACACGTCGTCTGTAAAGATGGATCGGCACAGAGGTTTCTGGATGGCGTGGAGATGATGGAGCAGCGTTGTAAAGTCCAAACACCAGCTAGGTATCGAAAATGGCACAGCACTGTTTGCGAGAACGTCTCACACACACAATATTGTCTGCACGGCAGGAATATGTATGAAATTCGTAATCCTGGCTATCACGGATAGCAGCTCAAGGATGAGATCACGACCGAATCAGGGCGGTCGTCCAAGGACACTGGTGATGCGCGCCCGCGCAGGCAAGGATGATGCGAGGGCGGGCGGGGGGGGGGGGGGGGGGTTGCCTCCACCACCGATTTCAAACGACGGCAGTCGCAGAAAAAGCGGATGGCAAACACAATTCATCTACCCTTTAGTTAAAAATGAGCAAAGATCGAACAGGTTAGGTTAGGTTAGGTTAGGTTAGGTTAGGTTAGGTTAGGTTAGGTTAGGTTAGGTTAGGTTAGGTTAGGTTAGGTTAGGTTTTTTTTTTTTTTTTTTTTTTTTTTTTTAATAAACCTGTCCGGGCGCTTTCTGGCCCGGCCCGCGAGCTAAGGTTTTACAAAAATATTTATTCAGTTTAAAAGTTTTACATATTTGATCTTATGTTAAGGTTTTACAATGCTTACATTTCTACTTGTTCTTTTACATTATTTATATCTTATGTTGTAATATTTTATTTTTCGACAGTTTTTAGTTATGTACTACTTTATTAACATTTGTTTATAATTTCATAATAATTCGGGGTAACAGGATTTCTGGGATCCCTCTGACGTGATCAGAGACCGTGTTTTTCAGGTAATTTTGTGTACGTGTGTTAATTTTGTATAGTTTGTTTTAGGTTTATTTTAATCGTGAATTACTAGCAAATTTTGTGGTAGCCGTTTATTTGTCGCCCCTTGGGTATTTCTTCTAAAATGTATTGGTCTTTCACTACGGACGAAGGCTTTCATTATACATATAAAACGGCGAGTCATGACTTACAGTATGTTTCTGCGCGTTTATATTCTTTGCTACCTGTGATCCTGTACGTAGTGAGGTTGGTTTTGCTGTTTTTACTGATTTCGGGTTTGTTGCGGTTATTGGCAATTGGTACCATTTCGCATGAAAGTGTTGCCAATTCGTGTGGGGGATAGAGTCATTCAGTGTTGTGTGTTCTGCGTGTGTAGTGTTTATGTCTGATTGTTTACTATCTGTGGTTTGTGTTGTGTTACAGTTTGTGTCATGCTGTGTGGGTAATTGGGTCGCTTTCTCATGAAAGTGGCCCCAATTTGCTGTATTTTTGTAGTGCTTGCTGATGATTCCGATTGACTCTATCCCTTTGTGTAATGCTTTTCCGGGTGCAATTTTTCTTGTGGTGTCGCCTGGGACCATCTCAGCAGTACGCCACTGTCTGCCGAGCTAACGCGTCCCATTTCCGCCTCACCGGACAGTCTCGGCTGAACGCATTATGATCGGCCCTGTCCAGTTTGGCGGTGGTGCAGTTTGTACAGGTTGGGGACGCTCCAGCTCTCCAGTCGGCGCACTCGGTCCGCATATGTGGTCCGCCGCAGTGACAGCACTTCAGCGTGGTCTCTGTGCAGAAACGCCGGCTGTGTCCGTACCCAAGGCAGAGCGAGCATTGGACCAGCGGCGTTTGATCGACCACACTGACGCTGGGCTGCAGGTCTATGCGCAGTTGTCCGGCTTTTGTGAGGCGACTCCACAAGCGAGGGGAGACTTTCGCCGATATGTTGCACTGGTGGGGGTTGCGAGTGATCTTCCTATAGCGAATCTCGAACTCTTCTTCTAATTTTACGTCTCTACAGATGTCAGGGTTCTGGTTTTTGAGGGCTTTTATGATGTCGTCATTGGTGTTGTAATTAAAGACATCTTTAAGTGTCACAAGGGGACGTTTATTCTTAATGTCTTCGACATTAAGGGTTTCCGTCCCCTGTAGCCTCTTCTTCAGTTTTTCCCTTTCATCTGTAGAGCCGCACGCTATAATCACCTTTTGATCTTTGGCCTTCCTGACCCTCTCCACCTTTACCCAGCCCTCCTTAGCATCGACGGCTGCTCGAATTTTGTCTAGTACCTGTTCCCCCGTGTCAAGTTCGTCCTTCGATGATACCACTACCGAGTGTAGCGCCTTCGGAGCCACTGATTGTAGCGGCGAGGCACCCGCTGCCACACTCGCGTAGGAAGTCCTTGTGATCATTTCTGTTTGGGTGTCCAGAGCTAGTTTAAGGTTATTTATTCTCTCATTGCTCTCCTTCACTAACCGACTATGTTCGGCCAGTGTGGAGAGCAGATGAGAGATCTCCTGTGTTGCTACGGGGGCAATTAGGGGGGGCTGGGGAGCCTGGGGCTCTTCGTATTTTTCCTCCTTTTGTTTCTCTTCCCTTTCCTCATCTTTCCTTATCCTTTTCCTTTCCTCCTCGGACTCCGTCACGAGTCGGTACAGCCGCTCTACTGCCGCGACGACACCCTCCTTTATCTCCGTCTTTGTATTCCGGGAGTTGCCAAGGTGAAATTTTGCCTTCATCAGGCAGGCCTTCGCCTCCGCAACTCTGTTGGGATACTTAGACGGAGACTTAGTGAATGTCGCCTCGGCGGGAGCGGCCCCCCGGGTTTGCGTGACGGGGTCCGAGGGTTTCTTTGTTTTTACTGATGTTACTATTTTCTGTTTCAGCGTTCCAGTTTTCGGCGGTTGCTGAGTTCCAGCCTCCCACTCTCCGATGCTGCGCCTTACTTTTGAGGGTTGGACAGGGGCTGTAGAGGGGCTGGTCCTGTCCATGGGTGCGGATGGTGGTGCTGGAGAAGTGGCGGGACTGGTGCAAGATTTCCTCGTGGGTGTGTGAAACATGTTGGTGGTTGGTGTTTATGAAGGTGAGTATTTAGTATTATTAATAATAAAAAGTCAAAACGTATTTCAGCGTGAAATTTAAATAGGGCAAAAATGAATCTGGTCACGTCAGAGGGAGCGTTATAAAAGGCTCCCAGTTGAGTCAATATAGGTGTTCGGTTTTGCCTCGTCGCTAGTATTATTATATACAGGTCGACTCCGGCAAGTGACCACAATTTTAACAATCGAAATAGATAAAATACGATAATTACGTCAAAGGGGCGTTATTTTATGCTCGCAGGTTTTACAATTGGTTGTGCCTTGTTGCGAATATACCCTGGTATACAAGTCAACTCCGGCAGGTAACCTGTTCTTAATTATTAACAATATTGATAAAATTTAATAAATAATATCCAGTTGTCAAAATAATAGTTTTTAGTCCCTATGTAAAGGGTAGGGACTTGTCCTTATATTATAAATTCAATTTAATAAATTTGGTCAACAAAATAAATAAATAAAATATTGCAATAATTATATAAATTTAAATAAATTCGACAAAAAATTTTTTGCTATAGGCTCCTCAACTATAAATTATTTTTATTGGTCAGCTGTGAAGGGCTCTTTAAGCTGGTTGCAAATGTGAAAACCACGTCACTGTAGGTCCAAAATTGCCGGAGTTATGACGTTTTTGAAATTTCGTCCTGTACGGCCTGTAAGATTGGAACCTCGGTTACTCCGGTATTATTGGTCCTATCGAGTCGGGACTTCCTTGGGGGGGCGCAGGAGCACTAGGACCGTCGGCCCCGCGTAAAACCTGAAAATTTTTTCAGGCCTGAAAAAATTTTCTGTCCGCCACGGGATCCGGTAGCCTCCAACGCGGCTACGCCAACCCCAAAAACCCCGACACGATATGACTTCTAGGGCCGTAGGTATTTACCAGACAAAATTTCAAAATGGCGTCCAAATTTGACCCACTTTCTTATTTTTGAAGGTAAACTGATCGAGTTTGGGCTCAAAATTCGTGGAAATGGGAGCCCTGTCCAATGCTGTATGTTTTGAGCCCTTCGCAACTACCCCCGATTTTTAACAACACAAAAACACGCAAAAAATTTGAAAATATTTGATATTTCATAAAATGTCAGCAAATTAATTCTAAAAAATGGTTGAGTTAGTAATAATAGGAGTCTTATGTCTATATCTATGCCTAGGGTTAGTCACACTATACTAAAAGTCGGGTTTCGGCTACCCTAAAATTTTTGAAGTTTAATATCTCCAAGCGCCGTCGTCCAAAAATTCCAAAATTTTGAAGGGAGTAGGGGGTCCCTTCAGTCTTCCGATTGGTCAATTAAAAACAATATGTCATAGATCGCTTTGCGAAGATATTCAAGGGTCAAAGTTCAAAATATTTTAAAATGGTGTAACTCGCTGGAACTTAGCTTTTTTAATCAGGAAAAAGTGCCTCCCGACTGCTCACGTCGGCCGCTATCTGGATCCGGTGTTAGTTTGCGCCGATGTCTGCTGGTTTCGTGGCTCAGCTACCACGTGGTTTTTGTTTTTTTGGCCTAAGCCACGAAACTATGGGTGATCTTGAAAAACGCGACGTGCAGGGGTGTAGGGGCACGCCGGGGCTTCCCAACCCTTGTTTAAAAACAGGGGGTCGTCACTGTAGATCCGGAGTAAATCACAGTTGAAGGTCCAGAAAAGCACTTTTTCACTGATAACTCACTGAAATCCAGGCCGATTTTTGCGCGGATGCGTGCGGCGGGTGCGCCTCGTGATTCCGCGTATTTTGATATATTGCACTGGTTTTTCTGACACAATTTCGATTTTTCGCGAATTATTTCGTGCGGAGCGCGTGAAAAATGATGCGTTCTCGAGCGAGTTTCGGGGTTAGGTTAGGTTAGGTTAGGTTAGGTTGGGGTTGGCTCTCGCGCTCGGTCAGGGCGGACGGTTACAAGTTCGCTCCGCGTACAAAAATTCAAAAGTGCGTCAAAGTGCTCCCAATTTGTGACTAAGGTGTTTTCCTCAGGTGCGCGGGTCCTTTCCCTACCTGTTCGTGGTTATCCCGTTGCGATAATCCCACTTTCTGGGAAATTATGTGCAGTTTTGTGAAAAACCGTTACGGTTTTCAAATTTACCAGTGACTTACATGGCCCTAAAAGGCATCCCATGGGGTGCCAGTGGATACGCGAGTGCCTCCTCTGCTGACCTGCTGCAGTCCTGTGGGATTAGCACCTAATCCTGCTCGGAGGAACACGGTTTTGTGGCTGGGCACCGTATGGTCGGTGGGAGCGGCGGCGGCGGCGGCAGCGCTTGCTCCGGGATGACTGTCCGGAGACCTCTGGAGTACATTGCAGAACAACTAAGGGGTCCCCTCCTAGCCCCGGGAGTGGTGCTACGCGCCTAGGTCCTACCATGGGCTTACATTTACTTTCTGGCTGGTGTCGAGCTGGACCCCACCTGATGTTGGAACCGTGGATCTGGATGCTCGGAATTCTAGTGGAAGAAGAGTGCCTGACCTGCGGGAACATCAGCAGTATCCAGCTAAGTGCCATTGCCTTTTATAGACATTATCTTTGTTTAAGTGTATACCTAAATGTACCCTATCCCATGGGCCGAAGTGAGGATTGTGGGCCTCTACCATGCACAGGCTGTGCCTTCCCTACTCTCATGCGCACTTTGGTGTCCAGAGGGCAATATATTTTAAATTAGGGAACAATTTAACTTCTAACGGTTTTTGCACTACAAGTAGTGGGTAGACATTCAAAACTTAAATTTAATTTTATTTCGATATTTTCATATTTAATTTGATTATTTAATTCTAATCTAGTATCTCATCTAGCCTAGTAGCTAAATGAGGGCATTCATTTATTAAATTATATATTGAATAAATTCTAAATTTTATTTACTTTGGACATCCACTTTATAACAAACTGCACTCTTGACATTTAACTAATTTTTGAATTGTATTTTAATTTATGACTTGCAATTGAAAATATGTACTAATAGGTATATATGGGGAGTTAGTTTTAAGGTATTTGGCTAGCAAATGAAACCACAAACCTGAACATCCGTTTATTTAACGGCCACACTTTGTATAACATCAGCGGTTTCACATACTTGTTGTTTGTTGTTAACACATATAAGGCACTCACGGTTTCACATATTTGCTAGTCACTTGTACATGTACATTATATTTAGACAAATCTTATTATACTTTTGCACTTATCACTGTATATACCGCACTCAGATTATAGAGCGTTTACATGTTCCGTGGCAGGTTTGCGCTATGGCCCTGCTTTAGTTGATTGATATTCTCCCCTTGTTATCAGCGCTGGTACCTGAAAAGAGATATAATTATTTAGTTCTAGGAATCTTATGCATGCAAGATCTTATTTTATTATCGGCTTTTTATTAACTCACCGAAGGCAATGTTGTTGTGTCCGTGAGGGCTCCATGGCGTGGAATTGATACCGCGTTGTAGATTTCACACCTGGGAATAGAAGCATAGGTTACTAGAAGCTGGGAACTTTGTATGAGAAGGAATGTACCAATCAGGCAATACTTATCTCTCGTACAGCGGGCAGCTCGGTGGCGCCCGGCACCGGTGTGTCCTCGTGGCTGTCTGGAACATACATTTCAAGTATGTAATAATTTATTTAAGGTGTATCAGTGCTGGCGGGGTACGATAGGTGTTAATTTGTTGGCATTGTCGCCTCTATTTACTGCACAGCCTAAACTGCTTCTACTTTGTTGATTTGGCACTGTTGGCGGCAAAACACGTGTTGATATGTGCCTGCCATTACTCTGGATCTATGGAACTTTTATTTTTTGCTCAAAATATTAATTTACCCGCTGTAATTATATTTATTTTACCCACAGACAGACTGTTTGTTTCATGCTCAGCGCTTGACATTTATTTTATTTGTCAACTGACGTTTGTCAACTGAAATTGTCGTTGACAATTTATATTTTGATAGCTGGTATAAGACGTTTTGGGGTATCACACAGACAACGCATTTCGGCAAGTAGAGTGGTTTATGGTCTGTTTGCTTCATGGAATTAGTACGGTAGTACTTACTAATTCCATGGTTTGCTTAGAATCTATCGACTGAGATGAGTGAGATGTGTAATTTGTTCGGTTAGTGTGAACCGGCATTTGTTGTCTTAGTCTGTGTATGGTTTTTGATTGATGTTGTTTGATATTATTGAGTTTTATTTACTAGAAACACTGAACTAGAAACATTAATTATGACATTGCACTCCTATTTTGACGTTTTAAAATTTTTGTTTTGTTTTTTGACTTATGTGAAATAACAATAGTAACATATTGTTATTTGATTTGTTTACTTTATTTCCTTTGATATTAATGAATTGTATTTAGATATTTAGTTGTATAGATGGACATGCCAATACGCTAATAAAACACACAGGAGAAAAGAGCTTCTCCAGAACAGAAATCCTATAGTACAATAAAATATAAACAAGAGGATCTGCAGTGTTAAAGAATATACACGCATTATACTGCTCTTAAGTATTGGTCAGTGTTATGTTATTGTGGGGTCATAGTAATTACTCTGTACCTGTCTGGGTTGTGCAATCTGTGTATGTAATATGTGTTTGTTATTTGTTGTTTCTAGCTGGGTGACATCCTAAAGTCTTGTAGAGACCAGTCGTGGGTAGTATAACTGTGGGTTATAGGGCTGGAGATTAGTATAGGGGTCTAGTTTATAGGTATGGCTGCACGGTGCGGGGCTAATTAATTGCTGCCGGGCTAATTAGTGTTAATTTAAGACTACTGAATTGGTACTTTTGTCTCCGTACAGCGTAGTGCTGCTAGGGTAGATGGGGTAGTGTTAGGACTGGACTGGGGTAGAAATATAGGCTAATAGTTAGGATGTAGGCTTAGGGAAGTCTGGGGTGTGTATAGGGGCCCAGCTGGCATCAGGAACTATTTCTTGTAGTGGCAGCGTGGGCGAGAGCGGCTGTCCCGCCTAACTGAGGAACTCAGTGAGGTGGGCGGACCTTTAGGTAGGTTCTGTCGGTCAGACCGGTCCTGTCAGCTTGCTGACAGGGGTGGGGGGCTTGCCTTAGTTGGCTGGCCCGCGAGGAAGGACACCTCGGGGAAAAAACCGCCAAGGTCAAGGTGGGTAGGGTTGCCGAGGACCTGAGTGGTAGGAGGGCTTTCCTATCTTTAAACTCTTCCGGGCGCGGGTACCTGCCGACCCTCGCGTCTGGAAATGTAGGCTTGCTCGGCTACTGGAGCTCTAGCCGGGTGGACATATATTTCTCCGCTACTCGTGGGACTGAAATGGATAATAAAGTTAAAAAACAATCAGTTAGAAGTACGGTGAGGGGTAGTAAGCTACCAGGGGGAAGGTCGGATAGAGGCAGGGAGTTAGGAGGGAGGTCAAGGGTAAAATCCAAGATAGGGGCGGGCCATGAGAACGACTCTGACTCACAATGGGGTTCGGCTCTGGAGTCTGACGTGAGTGAGGTGGTCTCAGGAGCGTTGGGTGGTGTAGGGGGGGAACTTAAGCCAGGGGGTAGGGGGGGATATGTAGGGGGTTCGTCATCCTCATCGAGGGTGGGCTCACCTGAGGTAAGGCGCAGGCCGCTGCGGAGGAAGCTGCCGCCGTGTACGCCAGTGACAGAGGCAAAGCGTGAGCGTCAGAGGAAAACGCTCACTCCAGCCGATATCTCCGCGTCCGCAGTACCGGTACTGATGTATGAAGATGGGAGTGTATCGCAGGCGGATGTTTGCCCAGCGGGCTGTGATAGGGATCAGAGCCCTGTGGGGGACAAGAATATGGAGTCAGCTGCTCTTCCTGAGTTTGTGGAGGAGCGACCCGAGTCTCCAGTGGGTGTGGCGCAGCGAGGGCGTAGCAGAGGGAGGCCCCCCACCCATGGGAACTACATTGGGATGGGCAAGATGCGGGAGGAGCTTGCGTGTGCCAAACGTCAGCTAGAGCAGGAGAGGGAGCGTGCGCAAACGGAAGCTGAGGTGAAGGCGATGTTGGCGCGTACAAGCCGAAAGGAGGCCTCGACTTACCAGCCTAGAGTGGCTCCGGCATGCCTAGACGAGGTCCCCTCTGCAGAGATAGAAGATATGATGCTGCATAATGCCAGGGTCATAGAACGCATAGCGGCAGTGTCGAAGGGGCTCAAGGGGACCCTGCAAGGTGCGTTGAAAGAGGTGGCGCGTTCTACGGCGGGTGGTGCGTCTGCCCTGGCGAATCGGTCTGTTTCGGAAGAAATGCGGCTTATGAAAGCTGCTTTCGCCCGCCAGCAGGCTGAAATTGCCGATCTCCGGTCGGGGTATGCGGAGCTGCGCGCCGAGAACGAGAAACTGCGGGCAGAAAACGCCAAGCTCCGGCTGGAGAAGGACACAGCGCCGAGTGGGGTGGCAGTTCAATCCACAATGGAGTCCAACATATTGAGCGCGGTTGATGCACGCTTTGAGACTCTGAAGAGTGAATTGCTCCGGCCGCTACTAGCAGCGGTAGAAGCCCGTTCGAGGAGCAGGGAGGACCCGGTGCCTCTGCAGCCGGACGTAGTTACAGCTGAAGCTGCTAACGAACCCTCAGCAGAGCGGGCTCCTAAGAACAAAAAGAGGAGAGCCAGAAAGGCGAAGAAACGACCAGGGGCACCAGCTGTGGTAGAACTTCCTCCAGTGCCGGCCCCGGACCTTGGTGCGCCCTTAGCACGGGAAGGAGTCACGTGGGCCGCAGTGACCCGCCACGTTGGGAGGAGACAGGAGCAGCAGCTGCCGCTGAGGGCTGCCACGCATAGGGAGAACAAGCGCAAGCTGCAGGCGCCGCGCACCGCTGCGATAGTCCTAGCGCTGAAGCCAGAGGCGGTGGACCGAGGGGTAACGTACAAGGAGGTTATGGCCAAGCTGAAAGCCGAGATTGAGCTCCGAAGCTTGGGAATTACAGCCGGAGTGAGGCTCAAAGAAACGGTGACTGGCAACCGCCTGATAGAGATCCCCGGCGCTGGTAGCGACAGGCTGGCAGATGCCCTGGCAGAAAAAATTCGGGCAGTGCTTCCAGATGAAGATGTAAAGGTGTCGCGCCCGGTGAAGGAAGCGGAGATGCGCATCACCGAAATGGATGAAGCCATGACAAGTGAGGAGGTGGCAGCCGCCATCGTGAAGGAGACGGGGTGTGCCAGGGATGCAATCAGGACGGGGGAGACGCGCCGTGACGCCCGCCGATCATATTCCCTCTGGCTGCGCTGTCCCGTGACGGTGGCAAAAGTCCTGACTCAGCGAGGCACGCTCATGGTAGGATGGACAGCAGTGAAGACGTCCCTTCTGGAGAAGAGGCCCCTAAGGTGTTACCGATGCCTTGAGCCGGGTCACACTAGCGCCAAGTGCACGTCGGAGGTGGACCGGAGTGCTCTGTGCTACCGATGTGGCGCGGAGGGGCACAAGGCAGCCTCCTGCTCGGCGGATCCATACTGCGTGCTGTGTGAATCGGCGGGTCATCGTGCGGGCAGCAAGACGTGTGAAGACACCGTTCGGAAGACTCGAACAAGGAGGCCAGACGCTGCTTCGTCCCTGGGATCAGCGAGGCGTGGGAGCAGGCAGGAAAGCGCACAATGACGCGCACCACTATCCGTTGTCTGCAGTGCAATGTCAACCACGCCGCCAGAGCACAGGACCTGCTTGTCCAGCATCTGAGAGAGTGGTCCATACAGGTGGCGGTAGTTGCTGAGCCATATTACCTACCGGACGGCGACGGCTGCTTCGAAGACCTTGGTGGCTTAGTGTCAGTAATTGCTCGCCCCTGTGCTGGATCCTCTCCCCCTGAAAAGATGGCTGCGGGTGTTGGGTTTGTGTTGGTGCGTCTGGGTGAAATGTTAGTGGTCGGTACGTACTTCTCGCCCAATAGGTCTCTCGCGGAGTTCGAGGCCTACCTCGCCGACTTGTCGGGGCTTATGGAAGCCCATCGGCGGTCTCTCCAGGTGCTCGTCCTGGGGGACCTCAACGCCAAGAGCACGGCGTGGGGGTCCCCGAGGACTGATGCGCGGGGGAGCGTGCTGGTGGAGTGGGCGGCAGCTACGGGCGTCTGCGTGCTCAACCAGGGGGCGGTCGACACGTGCGTGCGACAACAGGGCGGGTCGATTGTGGACGTAACGTTCGCGTCCTCCGCCCTGGCGCGCCGTGTCCGTGGCTGGCGAGTCCTGGACGGGGTGGAGTCTCTGTCGGACCATCAGTACATTCGGTTCGACATAGATCCCGCCCCCTCAGTGACCCCCCGCCCCCCGATCCGGAGGAGAGGCAGAGCCCACGAGAAGCGGTGGGCGCTAAAGCGTCTCAACAAGGCGCTGCTGGAGGAGGCTGTCATCGTTGCGACGTGGTCTGCGGCTCCTGCCAATCAGGTAGGTATTGAGCAGGAAGCTGCATGGTTCACGGACGCCATGACATCTGTGTGCGACGCTGCTATGCCTAAGCAGAAGGTAGGTTCTGGGCCCACTAAGGTCTACTGGTGGTCGGATGAGATCGCCGAACTGCGCGCGAAGTGTGACGCCGCTAAGCGTGCCTACACTCGGCAACGCCGCCGGCGCCGTGGACGTGAGGCGGACGGCGAAGCCCGTCGCATCGAGGATGCGCTGAAGGCGGCTCACGACGAGGCGAAGACTGCACTCCGGTCGGCAATTGAGGTAGGAAAAGCACAGGGGAAAAAGGAAATGCTGGAGGCGCTGGACGCCGACCCCTGGGGACGCCCGTACCGCACTGTTCGGGGGAAGTTGCGCCCTTGGGCGCCCCCCTTGACCGAGAGTCTCCAGCCGCAGTTCTTGGAAGGGGTGTTGTCGGCGCTGTTTCCGAACAGGTCAGCCTTCACGCCACCAGTCATGGCAGCGCCTGACACAAGAGCTGCTGACACCTCGACCCCCGCCCCAGAGGTAACACGCGAGGAACTAAAGGCGGCCGTGTCTAGACTTCGGTCGAAGAACACGGCCCCAGGCCTAGACGGAGTCCCGGGCCGCGCGTGGGCTATGGCCCTCAAGAACGAAGACTTCGAGTCGCGTTTGAGGGGGCTGTACTCCGCGTGCCTGGATCGTGGGCAGTTTCCTTCGCAGTGGAAGTCTGGGAAGTTAGTGTTGCTGAGGAAGGAGGGACGACCAGCTGACTCCCCGTCAGCGTACCGGCCTATAGTTCTGCTCAATGAGGTGGGTAAAATGTTTGAGAGGGTCATTGCTGACCGACTTGGCAAACACCTGGACGAAGGACCCGGACTATCCCAGCGGCAGTTCGGTTTTCGGCGCGGGCGGTCAACGGTGGACGCCATAATAGAGGTAAAGGACGTAACGGGGGATGCAGTTAACCGGGGTGAGGTCGCGATGGCGGTGTCTATTGATATCGCCAACGCCTTCAACAGTCTCCCCTGGGAGTGCGTGCTGGCAGCGCTCCGGTACTTCGGTGTGCCCGACTACCTTATTCGCATCATTGACGCATACTTCTCGGAGAGGTGGGTAGAGTTTACGCAGTTGTACGGGGAAAGGGTGCGTTATCCTATGTCGTGCGGTGTCCCACAGGGCTCAGTCCTTGGGCCGATCCTGTGGAACATCGCCTACGACTGGGTGCTACGGGCCGTGCTGCTTCCCCGGTGCCTACTCACCTGCTATGCGGACGACACCCTTCTCATCGTGCTCGGGGCCTGCTACCGGGAGGTATGTATCCGAGCAACTGCTGCGGTTGCCCACATCATCGCGCGGATCAGGCAGCTGGGACTGGAGGTGGCTCTGAACAAGATGGAGGCTATCGTGTTCCATGGTCCCCGTAACGCCCCACCGGAAGACGCCCACATAATTGTAGGAGGACAAAGGATCGAGGTAAGGCAGACTCTTAGATACCTTGGCCTGCTGCTGGATAGTCGGTGGAGTTTTCGTCAGCACATTGATGCTTTGGCGCCAAAGCTGATGGGGACTTCATCGGCCCTTCGTAGATTGCTGCCTAATCTCCACGGGCCGTCGGACGCCTGTCGGCGCCTTTACTTAGGAGTTTTAAAATCCATGGCCCTCTACGGCGCCCCGGTCTGGGCGGGGTCCCTGAGTCGCGAATCCGTCGCCACGCTCCGCTCATCTCAACGAGCACTGACGATTGGAGTGATCCGGGGCTACCGCACGATCTCTGCCGGGGCGGCCTGCGTCATGGCGGGCACTCCACCATGGGACCTGGAGGCGGGGGTCCTTGCGTCAGTGTATCGCTGGCGCAGGGACCTTCGCCTTCGGGGCGGCAACCCTGCCTTACGGGAGGTAGATCACAGGAGGGAGACAGAGCGTTCCACTATGGTAAGTGATTGGAAGGAGAGCTTATCTCAGGCGGTGTTCGGCACACGAACACTCTGGGCCATCGAACCGGTCTTCGAGGACTGGCTCAACAGGCGACACGGGAGGTTGACCTACAGGTTGACGCAGATACTGTCGGGGCATGGGTGCTTCGGCCGGTACCTTTGCCGTGTTGCCCGGCGTGAGCCGACTGCTGTCTGCCACCACTGCAACGCGGAAGAGGATACGGCGCAGCACACTCTTGAGGAGTGCCCTGCGTGGGCTGATCAGCGTGCTGTGCTGGCTCAAAGGGTAGGTAGAGACTTGTCGCTACCCGCTGTGGTCGCGGCGATGGTCTTCAGTGAGGAGAAGTGGGCAGCTGTCAGCGACTTCTGCGAGGAGGTCCTATCTGCCAAGGAGTCAGCGGAGCGTGAGAGAGAGGCGGTGTCGGACTGCCCCCTGCGCCGGAGGAGACCGGGGAGGCGGCGTCGGGTTTTCGCAACCCTCCAGCTTCCATAACTGAGGCCGGTGGCGGTGGGGTCGGGGGGGCTCGCCGCCACTAACCTGCCTCGAGGTGGCGCGCGCGGTGTCACCGCGCGCCAGCTCCATGTAAGTATTAAAGGTGAGTAGAGGCCCTTCGGGGCCGGCGTTAGTCGGGGGCCGCGGTGTCATGCTTGTGCACACTCCCGTAGCCCTCGATGCCTGACCGCTGAGGAGAGACACGGTGGCCTTCGGGTTCAGGGTTTAGTGGGTATTGCTGCGGTGGATGCAATGAGCCCTGGCATCGGGGGGAGCTTGTCCACCGGGTATGTGATCGGAGATGGTCTGGCCGAACCCAAGTCATCCCGGGTTTCAATCCCGCCTTGACTTGGGTCTGGTCGAGACTGACTCTGGTTGCACGGAGCCCCACATACCCCGGTCTGCCCACCCCCGGGCGGGCCGGGTATGCGTAAAATGCATTCCCCCACCTAAAAAAAAAAAAAAAAAAAAAAAAAAAAAAAAAAAAAAAAAAGGTTAGGTTAGGTTAGGTTAGGTTAGGTTAGGTTAGGTTAGGTTAGGTTAGGTTAGGTTAGGTTAGGTTAGGTTAGGTTAGGTTAGGTTAGGTTGGGGCGCGGGTGCGGAATGTCTTCCTCGTCTGCTACGCTGACGACATACTCATAGTCGTGGTAGCGCCAGACTTCCGCAGCGTGAGGATCCTCTCGGCAGCTGCAGTGGCTCTCATAATTGAGAAGATTAGGAGGTTGGGTCTACGGGTGGCACTAAACAAAACGGAAGTCATCTGCTTTCACGGCCCGCGCAACGCTCCACCTGCTGGGGCGCACATAATAATTGAGGGTACCAAAATCGACATCAAGCCGCACCTCAAGTATTTAGGTCTGGTGCTGGACAGCAGATGGAAGTTCGAGCACCACTTCAACATCCTCGAGCCCAAACTGCTGAGGGCGGCGGCGTCTCTGCGGCGACTGTTGCCGAATTTGGGAGGGGCTGGAGAGGTAACGAGGCGGCTGTACTCTGGTGTGGTACGGTCCATGGCGCTGTACGGGGCTCCGGTGTGGGCGGACTCCTTGTCGGAGCGAAACATCGCTCGGCTCCGCTCTGCACAGCGGGCGATGCTGGTTGGTGTGGTGCGGGGGTATCGCACCATTTCCTTCCAGGCGGCGTGCGTCCTTGCGAGGATTCTCCCATGGGACCTGGAGGCGGAGGCTCAGTCGGCAGTGTTCCACTGGCGACTGACCTTTCGGCTTAGAGGGGACCTACCAGCGCACAGGGAGGTGGAGGTGCAGCGGGCACGGATCCTGGAGCGGATGTGGGAGGTGTGGCGCCAGCAGACAGAGCATGCGACGCATGGGGTGAGTATCTCGGGCGCCATCCTCCCGGTGTGGAAGGAGTGGCGGGACAGGTCTCACGGAACGCTGACGTTTCGCATGACGCAGGTGCTCACAGGGCATGGTTGCTTTGGGAGTTATCTCTCGAACGTGGCCAAACGCGAGGAAACTCCGGGGTGTCATCACTGCAGCGCGACGATGGACACAGCGCAGCACACCCTGGAAGTCTGCCCTGCCTGGGTTCAGGAGAGGACGCTTCTTGCATCGTGCATCGGGGGTGACATGTCGCTGCCCGCAGTGGTTCGTGCCATGGTGGGGAGCGAAGCGGCGTGGCAAGGGGTGGCGGACTTCTGTGAGGCGGTGATATCGCAGAAGGAGGCGGCGGAGAGGGTCCGGGAGGACCTTGCGGCGGTGGGTACCATCCGCAGCCGGAGGCGAGGTAGGAGGAGAAGGGCGTTTGGGGCAACCCACGCCTTTCAGCCTCCATGAGGTGCACCGGGGGGACCCACCCCCCAACTGTGACTTGGGACGGCGACAGCTGCGCGCTATCTGGAGGGAGATGACAAAGGGTCCCTTGTACCCTGAGGTGAGGCCTTAACAGGTTGACGCGTACCGGGGCAGCGGAGAAATGAGTGATCATAGCCCGTACCTCGGTGTAAGCGGTGAGTATGGTTTGACATAGTGGAATGGTTTAGTGGGTATTACTCGGCCGAACTGTGAGCCCCGGCAGCGGGGGGAGTGCGACCGAGTTGGGTTGTTGGTGGGGGGTTTGGCTGTTGGAGCCGTTCTGGGACTATCTCAGTGCGGCTCCGGCGGCTACGGCCTCCACTGATGGCCGTGAGTCCCACATAACCCGGTTGCTTGCCCGAGTAACCGGGTATGCGTAAAAGCATTCCAAACCACTTTAAAAAAAAAAAAAAAAAAAAGGGGCGCGGGTCCATATCGTCCGATCGTGCTGCTTGATGAGGTGAGTAAGATCTTCGAGCGGGTCATTGCAGCGCGATTGAACCACCACCTCTCAACTACTGGACCAGACTTGTCCGAGAACCAGTTCGGTTTTAGGGCGGGCCTTTCCACCCTTGATGCCATACTGAAGGTAAAGGGTCTCAGCGGTGACGCGGTAAGGCAAGGTAAGCTTGCCTTGGCTATGTCGGTGGACATCGCCAACGCTTTTAATGAGATCCCCTGGGAGGTCGTCAACGAAGCACTCAAGTACCACCGGGTGCCGTGGTACATTCGACGCGCTATTGGTGAGTACCTGTCACGGAGGGCGGTCAAGTACCCGGGTAAGTCGCGGTGGTTTTGCTGGGAGATGTTCTGCGGTGTCCCGCAGGGGTCGGTCCTTGGGCCGCTCCTGTGGAATATCGCGTTTGACTGGGTGTTGCGGGGCGCTAGACTGCGGAATGTCTTCCTCGTCTGCTACGCTGACGACATACTCATAGTCGTGGTAGCGCCAGACTTCCGCAGCGTGAGGATCCTCTCGGCAGCTGCAGTGGCTCTCATAATTGAGAAGATTAGGAGGTTGGGTCTACGGGTGGCACTAAACAAAACGGAAGTCATCTGCTTTCACGGCCCGCGCAACGCTCCACCTGCTGGGGCGCACATAATAATTGAGGGTACCAAAATCGACATCAAGCCGCACCTCAAGTATTTAGGTCTGGTGCTGGACAGCAGATGGAAGTTCGAGCACCACTTCAACATCCTCGAGCCCAAACTGCTGAGGGCGGCGGCGTCTCTGCGGCGACTGTTGCCGAATTTGGGAGGGGCTGGAGAGGTAACGAGGCGGCTGTACTCTGGTGTGGTACGGTCCATGGCGCTGTACGGGGCTCCGGTGTGGGCGGACTCCTTGTCGGAGCGAAACATCGCTCGGCTCCGCTCTGCACAGCGGGCGATGCTGGTTGGTGTGGTGCGGGGGTATCGCACCATTTCCTTCCAGGCGGCGTGCGTCCTTGCGAGGATTCTCCCATGGGACCTGGAGGCGGAGGCTCAGTCGGCAGTGTTCCACTGGCGACTGACCTTTCGGCTTAGAGGGGACCTACCAGCGCACAGGGAGGTGGAGGTGCAGCGGGCACGGATCCTGGAGCGGATGTGGGAGGTGTGGCGCCAGCAGACAGAGCATGCGACGCATGGGGTGAGTATCTCGGGCGCCATCCTCCCGGTGTGGAAGGAGTGGCGGGACAGGTCTCACGGAACGCTGACGTTTCGCATGACGCAGGTGCTCACAGGGCATGGTTGCTTTGGGAGTTATCTCTCGAACGTGGCCAAACGCGAGGAAACTCCGGGGTGTCATCACTGCAGCGCGACGATGGACACAGCGCAGCACACCCTGGAAGTCTGCCCTGCCTGGGTTCAGGAGAGGACGCTTCTTGCATCGTGCATCGGGGGTGACATGTCGCTGCCCGCAGTGGTTCGTGCCATGGTGGGGAGCGAAGCGGCGTGGCAAGGGGTGGCGGACTTCTGTGAGGCGGTGATATCGCAGAAGGAGGCGGCGGAGAGGGTCCGGGAGGACCTTGCGGCGGTGGGTACCATCCGCAGCCGGAGGCGAGGTAGGAGGAGAAGGGCGTTTGGGGCAACCCACGCCTTTCAGCCTCCATGAGGTGCACCGGGGGGACCCACCCCCCAACTGTGACTTGGGACGGCGACAGCTGCGCGCTATCTGGAGGGAGATGACAAAGGGTCCCTTGTACCCTGAGGTGAGGCCTTAACAGGTTGACGCGTACCGGGGCAGCGGAGAAATGAGTGATCATAGCCCGTACCTCGGTGTAAGCGGTGAGTATGGTTTGACATAGTGGAATGGTTTAGTGGGTATTACTCGGCCGAACTGTGAGCCCCGGCAGCGGGGGGAGTGCGACCGAGTTGGGTTGTTGGTGGGGGGTTTGGCTGTTGGAGCCGTTCTGGGACTATCTCAGTGCGGCTCCGGCGGCTACGGCCTCCACTGATGGCCGTGAGTCCCACATAACCCGGTTGCTTGCCCGAGTAACCGGGTATGCGTAAAAGCATTCCAAACCACTTTAAAAAAAAAAAAAAAAAAAAAAAAAAAAAAAAAAAAAAAAAAAAAGGTTGGGGCGCGGGTCAGACAACCTCCTCGTGGTGCGCCCTGGGCAACGTGAACCCTCGAGTCTCTGCGATTTTAGCGGAGACTCGAGAGTTGACGGCAGATAGTCTGACAGGGGAGGGAGGGAAAAGTGAAAGTGTTGGGAAGCGATGGCTGGGGGAACAGTGGGGGAAGCAATTGGACAATGGGGGGGACAGGGAGATTACACATTCACACACATTTTTATACACTACACATACAACATGACACACCACATCCAAGCACTTCATCAACTCATACATACAGATACACACATAGACACAAACACACCGACGTTTAAGAAGGGAGTTTTAAAAAACCATGAAAAGAACGCCAGCAAACAATCGTAGTCCACGGGTGGGTCCCGCTTCAGGCGGGGAATCCCACCAGGGTGCTTCGGCACCCTGCTGCCCCAAAGTATACGTGGGGGGCAACTGCCGTTTCGATCGTGATAGTGGAAGTGAGGATGGAGGAAGAAGTAGGAGTAGGAGTGAGAGCGGGAGTGAAGGCCGAGAAGGCCGGCGACAGCTGGAGAGGAAGGACTGGCCCCCATTACCACCCCGGGCCAACCAACGGGAAAGGAGAAAGGAGAGAAAGAGTGGTCGAGAAGACCGAAAGGAAATGGAAGACGAAAGACGCCCTAAAGAGGCGACCCAAAAGGAAGGGAGTGGATTGGTGATCTCACTCCGTCCCTCTTGGACCAATAAAAGGGAGATAAAAGAGGAGAAGAAGAATGTTGAGAGTTGTCGCAGTAGCGAAAAGGAAGGAGAGAGAGACAGGAGTGTGGCGTCGGTATCCACGATATCCGACCGGAGCCTGAGAGTGCTGGTGGAGCAAATGAGGGTCCGGAATTCGTCCTTTGGCCGTCTCAGCGACGGCGAGGCCGGCCGCAAACGGAGAAGAGGCTCTGACGAGGACACCCCAGAGTCATCAGACATCGAAGAGGTGGTAAGGGCTCCTCGTAAAGTGTCCTCAGTGAGTCGTGGACGTGGGCCAGGGAGACCTCCGACCCATGGAAGGTACGTTGGCTTGGCGAAAGCCAAACAGGAGCTCGAAGAGGCTCAGCGCGCCGCCGAGGAGGCTGACCGTGCCGCTGAAAAGGCAGCCAAAGACCGAGAGACGGAGAAAAAGGTGGCCGAGTGGACCCGGAACAATGCCCGGAGCTCCCGGCTGTTCTCCGTCTCCGGATCCGATATGGATCCCACCGACCATGGGTCGGATATAGAGGAGGACGTGGCGGTCATCAAGATGATCGCCACCAAGTCTGGAAATTTAAAGGGCAACTACGTCCGTGCCCTCAAAAATGCCGCAGCGTCCATCTCGGACAAATTCCAGAAAACGGCCAGGAAGAATACGTCCGAGGAGGAAGCCAAACTGAGAGCTGAGAACGCCCAGCTCCGGGCCTCCATGGACACACTCCGCAAGGAGTTCGACCAGGTCCGGGCTGAGCTGTCTCGGCTCACGGATGCGGTCGGCCGTACCACCAGAGACGCGGATTCAGCAGCAGGTCCAAAGAAGTCCAGTCCCCCCATTGATGACGATTCTCTTCAGAGAATCGCTGTCATGGTGGGGACCATGATGGACGCGAAGATGGCAGCGCTCGAGCCCCGCCTTCTCCCGGCCCAGCGCGAGCGGCCGCCTTTGGCGGCAGACTCCAGGAGGAGGCAGATGGCAGAGGCGATGGAGGAGCCAGTGGCCCAGCCAAGCCCAGCACCTCTGAGGAAGGATGAAACGAAATCCAAGAAGGTGGCGGCGAAGAAGGGGAAAGATGGAGGAAAAGCCCCTCCACCACCATCTCCACAGGTGGCTCATTTACCGCCCATCGAGGCAGGTGAATCGCCCACTACGCCTGGCCCCCCGCAAGAGGGATGGAGCACAGTGGTCAAACGAGGAGGAAAGGCTATAGCCCGACCAGCCCAACCAGCTCGGGCTCAGGCGTCAGCGCCGGAAGCCACTAAGCCTGGACGGAGGGCCAAGAAGAAGAAGCGTCTCAGAGGCCCCAAGTCATCGGCCATAGTGTTGACCTTGCGCCCGGAAGCTCTATCCAAAGGGATGAGATACGTAGAGATGCTGGTCAAGATAAAGACCAGCATTTCCCTCGCCAGTGTGGGAATCACCGGGGGGGTAAGAATTAAAGAAGCGCAAACAGGCGCGAAGCTTATTGAGGTGCCCGGATCCGGCAGTGAAGCCCAAGCAGACCAGCTTGCGGCGAAGATCCGGGAGGTCCTCGGGGACGACGTTTGGGTCACGAGGCCCGTGAAAAGCAGTGAACTGCGCATCACGGACCTCGATGAGTCCATTACAGCAGAGGATGTTGCAAACGCCATTGTCGCAGAGTCGGGACACCCCAGGGAGTCACTCAGGGTTGGCGAGATCCGCCGTGAAGCCCGTGGTCGGAGAGGGTTTACCCTGTGGGTGCGATGCCCGACAGCGGCGGCGAAGGCCCTGGCCCAGAAGCGGACCATGTTGGTGGGGTGGGTCCCAGCGAGGGTCACCCTTCTGGAGCCCCGCCCGCTCACCTGCTTCCGCTGCATGGAGCTGGGGCATGTATGTGGGAAATGCACTTCAGACATCGACAGGAGCGCATTATGCTATCGATGCGGAAAAGAGGGGCACAAAGCGGCGACCTGCACAGCGGATCCCCACTGTAGCCTGTGCGCGGCCGCAAACTTGCCGGCGACGCACAGAGTGGGGGGCAAGGCATGTGTTGCCGCTGCCAAGAAACGAAAATCGTGCCAGGATGGCCAACCAAAGGTCCCTAGTGCGCGTCCCATAGTCTCCCCGGAGGCTATGGATGAGAGTGCTCCGCGGGTGTCTGTGACGCCCAAATAGCAGTGGTTGCCCGACCGTCCGCCGGCTCCCTTCCCTTTGACAGCAAAGGGTAGGGGATGCGTGGCGGCTACCATGGGCACTGCACTGCAGCAGAGCTGTCCGACGGCGAGGGGCGTTTTTAGACGCCCTGCGCCCTCCATATTCAGGCCGCGGTGGTTCTCCCGGGGAGCGGGATAACCACCGCGTATAGGCCTCAAGGTGGCGCGCGCGGTGTCTTCCGCGCGCCTCTAAGTAAGCCCGGTGCTTAGCACCGAGAAAGTGGATTCCTCTTCTCGAGGGCTCCAGCGCAGTCGGGGTTCGGTGGACGCATCTTTTTGAATACCCATGTCCCCGACACAAAGCGCCGAGCAAGGAGACACAGCTGTGGTTTAGTGGGTATTACTGCGGTGGATGCGATGAGCCCCGGTAGCGGGGGGAGCTGGTCCACCGGGTTGGTCTTCAACTGAAGCCTAGCTGCTTCTAAGTATATCCGGGCTTCAGCCTCGGATAGACTTGGAAGTGGCCAAGGCCGAAGTCGTTGGCATTGAGTCCCACATACCCCGACTATTGGCTCCACCCAATAGTTGGGGATGCATAAAAGGCATTCCACTGCTATAACAAAAAAAAAAAAAAAAAAAAAAAAAGGTTAGGTTAGGTTAGGTTCGGGCACGGATCCTGGAGCGGATGTGGGAGGTGTGGCGCCAGCAGACAGAGCATGCGACGCATGGGGTGAGTATCTCGGGCGCCATCCTCCCGGTGTGGAAGGAGTGGCGGGACAGATCTCACGGAACGCTGACGTTCCGCATGACGCAGGTGCTCACAGGGCATGGCTGCTTTGGGAGCTACCTCTCGAACGTGGCCAAACGCGAGGAAACTCCGGGGTGTCATCACTGCAGCGCGACGATGGACACAGCGCAGCACACCTTGGAAGTCTGCCCTGCCTGGGTTCAGGAGAGGACGCTCCTTGCGTCGTGCATCGGGGGTGACATGTCGCTGCCTGCAGTGGTTCGTGCCATGGTAGGGAGCGAAGCGGCGTGGCAAGCAGTGGCGGACTTTAGTGAAGCGGTGCTATCGCAGAAGGAGGCGGCGGAGAGGGTCCGGGAGGACCTAGCGGCGGTAGGTACCATCCGCAGCCGGAGGCGAGGAAGACGGAGAAGGGCGTTTGGGGCAACCCACGCCTTTCAGCCCCCATGAGGTGCACCGGGGGGACCACCCCCCACTGTTATATGTGAAGGCGACAACTGCGCGCTATCTGAAGGGAGATGACAAAGGGTCCCTTGTACCCTGAGGTGAGGCCTTAACAGGTTGACGCGTACCGGGGCAGCGGAGAAATGAGTGATCATAGCCCGTACCTCGGTGTAAGCGGTGAGTATGGTTTGACATAGTGGAATGGTTTAGTGGGTATTACTCGGCCGAACCGTGAGCCCCGGCAGCGGGGGGAGTGCGACCGAGTTGGGTTGTTGGTGGGGGGTTTGGCTGTTGGAGCCGTTCTGGGACTATCTCAGTGCGGCTCCGGCGGCTACGGCCTCCACTGATGGCCGTGAGTCCCACATAACCCGGTTGCTTGCCCGAGTAACCGGGTATGCGTAAAAGCATTCCAAACCACTTAAAAAAAAAAAAAAAAAAAAAAAAGGTTAGGTTAGGTTAGGTTAGGTTAGGTTAGGTTAGGTTAGGTTAGGTTAGGTTAGGTTAGGTTAGGTTAGGTTAGGTTAGGTTAGGTTAGGTTAGGTTAGGTTAGGTTAGGTTAGGTTAGGTTAGGTTAGGTTAGGTTTTTTTTTTTTTTTTTTTTTTATTTCCTGTCCGGGCGCTTTCTGGCCCGGCCCGCGAGCTAATTAAGTTTTAACAAATTTATCTTTATTTCATATCATAAGTTTCTCTATACAATATTGTTCTTATTCTAGTATTACATTAGTATTACAGTTTTCTTATTTCATCTAATTATGTTCATTACAATAACATTTCTTGGGGTAAAACAGGATTGCCATACTCCCTCTGACGTTATCAGAGACCTTTGTTACCTTTATTTGAATTTTTACCTTATATATTATCTGGTTAGTTTAGTTGGTTTTATTTCTTTTGTTTACTTTTTCTATAACTATAGTGCAGAATTTTAAGAATTTGTCTCTTTTTGCGTTGGATTTTATTAATGTTGGTGCTTTTTGTTTTGTTATGTTTTCGTCTAGTGCCTGCTCTGTTTCAAAACGTTCAATGCCGAATATAGGACAATCGAAGACTACGTGTTCTACCGTCTCGTGTATGTTTGGGTCACAGGGACATGCTGGGCTCTCTGCACACCTAAAGCGAAACAGATACCCCGCCAATCCACCATGTCCTGTTAGTGTTTGGGTGACAAAGTTGGTGATAGTTATCCTTCGCACTATCCTATATGCCTCTTTGGCGTCTGGTAAAAATATTTTTGTCGTTTCAGCTGTGGTTTCTGTTTTGTACCTCTCATTCCATTCGTCAATCGACTGCTCCCGGAGTTGTCGCTTGATGAATGAAATGGGGCACTTATCGTAGTCCGGTTTCTTTTTTAATTTGAGGGCTGCTTCCTTAGCCAAAACATCCGCTCTCTCATTACCCTCCAGTCCAGCGTGAGCTTTTATCCAGAACAGGGATAGTTCCTTATTTTGTTGCTTTATGGTACGTAGGTTTTTACGAATTTTAACCGCCAGCGGGTGGGTTGACCTAAAGTTTTTAATTGATTCCAGGGCTGATCGCGAGTCACTGTACACTCCGTACGTTTTTTCGGATCTTTTAATCACCTCATCCGTTGCACTGGATATGGCCAAGAGTTCCGCTTGGTAGACGGTGCAGTGTGCGGCTAGTTTTTGTTTGAGGGTCTTTGTCTCTGCGTTGCCGCTCCAAATGGATATCGCCGCTCCGACTTGACCCCCAATTTTGCTGCCGTCAGTGAATATCTTCACTGTCTGGGTGCTATTCTCTTGCACTTGTTGTTCGTCTTCCAAGTTTATGAACTCCAGGCTCATATTCTGCTCCGGGTGTGGTGCCTCCAACGTCGGTGCTCGCTCCTCCACTTCCCGGTCGTCTGGTCCTGGCTGTGACACCCCCCTCTTGGCCTCGTATAGTGCGGCTGCTTCTTTAATGCGGAGGTCCAAGGGGAGTATACCAGCCAGTATCAGGGCCGAGTTAAGGGAGACTGTCCTGTACGCTCTTGTTATTTTTTGAGCAAACCCCCTTTGCATTGCGTTTAGTTTTTTACGTACGCTCAGTTTTGTTGCTGCAGGTGCCCAAGCACTGGCGGCGTACAACACTATGGGTTCTATAGTTGCCATATAGATGGTCCTGATAATTTCAGGGTTCAGTCCCCAGCTGATCCTGGCTGCTCGCGATAGTTGCTTGTAGATGTTTGTTGCTTTTTTCATGATGTTGGCTACATGGGTATTGAATGTTAGCTTATCATCTATCGTGAGCCCCAGGATCTTAATCTCTTTAGACATTTCAATGTCGATCCCGCCCATGTTCAGACGCGGGGTGTCGAACTTTAGTTTTTTAGTAATGACCATCGCTTTGGTTTTTTGAGGTGCGAATTTAAGTTTGTTCTCGACACCCCACCTCCGAACATGTGCGAGAGCTGCATTGGCCTGTCCTTCCACTTCCCTAGCCTCTTCCCCGTCGAACACAAGCACTATGTCGTCTGCGAATGCCTGGACATAGTAGCCCTGCTTCTCTAGCTCCTTCAACAGGTTGTCCAGCAGCGCGTTCCACAGGATCGGACCACCAATGGATCCCTGCACGCAGCCCTTATTGGTGGTCTTCGTGTACTCCACGCCGCCGTATCTCACGGTTACCTTTCTGTCTTTGAGGTAGCTGTCCATTACCTGTCCTATGTTGAAGGGGCTACCTTCCTCTGCCAATTTAACTTTTATGGCCGGCCACCATGCTCCGTCGAAGGCGCCCTCTATGTCCAGCGAAACCATCGTCACCAGTCGTTTTTTAGCTAGTTTTCCACGTACGTGTCGCATCAGGTCATAGAGGGCGTCTTCTGTGCTTCTCTGGGGCATAAAGCCATATTGACGAGTGCTTAGTTTTGGAAGCAGGTGCCATTTTAATCGTCCGATGATTAGTTTTTCGAATATTTTACCTAGTACGGGCAGTAAGCCTATTGGCCTGTATGATTTCGGGCTGTGGTAATCGTCTTTTCCAGGCTTCCGCAGGACTATCACCGTCGCTTCTTTCCAGGCCTTCGGGAAGTGATGCAACTCCAGACATTTGTTTGTCAGTGCGAGGAACAACTCTGGATCTGTTATAATTGCTTGGTGGCAGATGTCTGACGTCAGTCCATCTTTACCCGGAGCCTTCTTTGGGTTGAAGCTTTCCACCGCCGACATTAGCTCTGTTTTTGTAAACGGTGGGTCATTTTTTGCATTATGACCCATTACGTTTCCTTGTTCCGCTTTGATTCTTGTACGTCGGTGGCAATCTTCGTCTTGTGTTTTTAGGTCCTCCGGGTAAAAGGTCTCCGCCAGTAGTTTGACCGATTCTTTTTTGTTCAGTGTTGTTCCTCCCACCGACAAAGGAATGTCCGGTGTCACCGCTTTGGTGCGACTAATGACCCTATATATACCCTCCCACATTCCTTCCCTATCCTGTTTTCCGCAAAATTTCTTCCAACTCTTTGTCTGTGCTTCGTCTGCATTTATTTCATATTCTGTTTTCTGTTTCAGGTACTCTTCGGCTACTTTTTCTTTGCGGGACGGCGCTGCACAATGGATTCTTCGTTTCTTCGTGGCTACGTCGAGTTTCCGGTCTTCGAGCTCCTGGGACCACCACGGCAAGGTAAGTTTTAGATTAAGTTTCTTTTTAGGTATAGTTTTGTCAGCAGCATCAGTTATTGCTTGTGTGTAATTTTGAACTAGTTCGTCTATTTCAGTTGTATTTTTTAAGGACTCTACTGTATTTTTATTGAGGTTTTTCTCCAGAAGTAATTGGGCCAGTTTCTCACGAAACTGGTTCCAATTAGCTTTTTTAGTATTATATTTTCTGGTGCTGCTGGCAATATCCTCTCCTATTGAATTTTTTAAACCCAACCTAAAAGTGATGCCGTTGTGGTCAGAGCTTGTCAGTCCCTGATCGACTCGCCAGTCGTGTATTAGATGGAAGATTTCCGTTGTACAGGCCGTCACGTCTACGAAGCTGGTGAGTACGTTGGCTCCTCTTACTGTCTCGAAAGTTGGGATATTGCCTTCGTTGAGGATGTTAAAGCCCATCTCGTTCAGAGCACCTTCCATTTCCTCTCCTTTCTTATCCGTAATGTTCCCGCCCCACCAGATGTTCTTGGCATTGGCATCCCCCCCCATTAGGATCTTTCTGGTGCCTGCCGTTTTTTCCACTTTCCTCAGGTGGTCAAGGAACGTTTCCAGGCTTTGTACGTCGGGCTCAAAATAGAAGGATACTACTAGGATTTCCCAGGCTTTGGTACTAAGTTTGACCACTGCGATGTTATTTGTGGTCAAATCTGGTTGAAGTTCGGCATCTATTGTATGGTCGTATACCGCGACTGCTGCCTTGATGACACCCTCGTTTTGCCTTGAGTTCTGAAAAATCCTAACTCCCTGGTAGTTTTTGAGCCTCCCTATTGCCCCTACGTACGGCTCTTGGATTAAAGCAAAGGCCATCTTCCTCTTGCTTGCCTCAAGCATGAGCTCTTGCGTTGCAAGGGCTTTCCTCTGGAGGTTTGCTTGGGCTGCGAAGTATGGCCTCTTGTTTTCTGGTTGTGGTTTGGTGCCGGGGGCCACTTTAGCAATATGCTACGGTCGTTCGCGCTATTGAATCCCACTTCTGCCGTACCGGACAGTCTCCGCTGAACGCATTGTGGTCAGCCCTGTCCAGTTTGGCAGATGCGCAGTTGCAGCATTTAGGTGAGACCCTTGCTTGCCAGTCAGCACATTCCGCCTTCATGTGAGGCCCCCCACAGGTTAGGTTAGGTTAGGTTAGGTTAGGTTAGGTTAGGTTAGGTTAGGTTAGGTTAGGTTAGGTTAGGTTAGGTTAGGTTAGGTTAGGTTAGGTTAGGTTAGGTTAGGTTAGGTTAGGTTAGGTTAGGTTAGGTTAGGTTAGGTTAGGTTAGGTTAGGTTAGGTTAGGTTAGGTTAGGTTAGGTTAGGTTAGGTTAGGTTAGGTTAGGTTAGGTTAGGTTAGGTTAGGTTAGGTTAGGTTAGGTTAGGTTAGGTTAGGTTAGGTTAGGTTAGGTTAGGTTAGGTTAGGTTAGGTTAGGTTAGGTTAGGTTAGGTTAGGTTAGGTTAGGTTAGGTTAGGTTAGGTTAGGTTAGGTTAGGTTAGGTTAGGTTAGGTTAGGTTAGGTTAGGTTAGGTTAGGTTAGGTTAGGTTAGGTTAGGTTAGGTTAGGTTAGGTTAGGTTAGGTTAGGTTAGGTTAGGTTAGGTTAGGTTAGGTTAGGTTAGGTTAGGTTAGGTTAGGTTAGGTTAGGTTAGGTTAGGTTAGGTTAGGTTAGGTTAGGTTAGGTTAGGTTAGGTTAGGTTAGGTTAGGTTAGGTTAGGTTAGGTTAGGTTAGGTTAGGTTAGGTTAGGTTAGGTTAGGTTAGGTTAGGTTAGGTTAGGTTAGGTTAGGTTAGGTTAGGTTAGGTTAGGTTAGGTTAGGTTAGGTTAGGTTAGGTTAGGTTAGGTTAGGTTAGGTTAGGTTAGGTTAGGTTAGGTTAGGTTAGGTTAGGTTAGGTTAGGTTAGGTTAGGTTAGGTTAGGTTAGGTTAGGTTAGGTTAGGTTAGGTTAGGTTAGGTTAGGTTAGGTTAGGTTAGGTTAGGTTAGGTTAGGTTAGGTTAGGTTAGGTTAGGTTAGGTTAGGTTAGGTTAGGTTAGGTTAGGTTAGGTTAGGTTAGGTTAGGTTAGGTTAGGTTAGGTTAGGTTAGGTTAGGTTAGGTTAGGTTAGGTTAGGTTAGGTTAGGTTAGGTTAGGTTAGGTTAGGTTAGGTTAGGTTAGGTTAGGTTAGGTTAGGTTAGGTTAGGTTAGGTTAGGTTAGGTTAGGTTAGGTTAGGTTAGGTTAGGTTAGGTTAGGTTAGGTTAGGTTAGGTTAGGTTAGGTTAGGTTAGGTTAGGTTAGGTTAGGTTAGGTTAGGTTAGGTTAGGTTAGGTTAGGTTAGGTTAGGTTAGGTTAGGTTAGGTTAGGTTAGGTTAGGTTAGGTTAGGTTAGGTTAGGTTAGGTTAGGTTAGGTTAGGTTAGGTTAGGTTAGGTTAGGTTAGGTTAGGTTAGGTTAGGTTAGGTTAGGTTAGGTTAGGTTAGGTTAGGTTAGGTTAGGTTAGGTTAGGTTAGGTTAGGTTAGGTTAGGTTAGGTTAGGTTAGGTTAGGTTAGGTTAGGTTAGGTTAGGTTAGGTTAGGTTAGGTTAGGTTAGGTTAGGTTAGGTTAGGTTAGGTTAGGTTAGGTTAGGTTAGGTTAGGTTAGGTTAGGTTAGGTTAGGTTAGGTTAGGTTAGGTTAGGTTAGGTTAGGTTAGGTTAGGTTAGGTTAGGTTAGGTTAGGTTAGGTTAGGTTAGGTTAGGTTAGGTTAGGTTAGGTTAGGTTAGGTTAGGTTAGGTTAGGTTAGGTTAGGTTAGGTTAGGTTAGGTTAGGTTAGGTTAGGTTAGGTTAGGTTAGGTTAGGTTAGGTTAGGTTAGGTTAGGTTAGGTTAGGTTAGGTTAGGTTAGGTTAGGTTAGGTTAGGTTAGGTTAGGTTAGGTTAGGTTAGGTTAGGTTAGGTTAGGTTAGGTTAGGTTAGGTTAGGTTAGGTTAGGTTAGGTTAGGTTAGGTTAGGTTAGGTTAGGTTAGGTTAGGTTAGGTTAGGTTAGGTTAGGTTAGGTTAGGTTAGGTTAGGTTAGGTTAGGTTAGGTTAGGTTAGGTTAGGTTAGGTTAGGTTAGGTTAGGTTAGGTTAGGTTAGGTTAGGTTAGGTTAGGTTAGGTTAGGTTAGGTTAGGTTAGGTTAGGTTAGGTTAGGTTAGGTTAGGTTAGGTTAGGTTAGGTTAGGTTAGGTTAGGTTAGGTTAGGTTAGGTTAGGTTAGGTTAGGTTAGGTTAGGTTAGGTTAGGTTAGGTTAGGTTAGGTTAGGTTAGGTTAGGTTAGGTTAGGTTAGGTTAGGTTAGGTTAGGTTAGGTTAGGTTAGGTTAGGTTAGGTTAGGTTAGGTTAGGTTAGGTTAGGTTAGGTTAGGTTAGGTTAGGTTAGGTTAGGTTAGGTTAGGTTAGGTTAGGTTAGGTTAGGTTAGGTTAGGTTAGGTTAGGTTAGGTTAGGTTAGGTTAGGTTAGGTTAGGTTAGGTTAGGTTAGGTTAGGTTAGGTTAGGTTAGGTTAGGTTAGGTTAGGTTAGGTTAGGTTAGGTTAGGTTAGGTTAGGTTAGGTTAGGTTAGGTTAGGTTAGGTTAGGTTAGGTTAGGTTAGGTTAGGTTAGGTTAGGTTAGGTTAGGTTAGGTTAGGTTAGGTTAGGTTAGGTTAGGTTAGGTTAGGTTAGGTTAGGTTAGGTTAGGTTAGGTTAGGTTAGGTTAGGTTAGGTTAGGTTAGGTTAGGTTAGGTTAGGTTAGGTTAGGTTAGGTTAGGTTAGGTTAGGTTAGGTTAGGTTAGGTTAGGTTAGGTTAGGTTAGGTTAGGTTAGGTTAGGTTAGGTTAGGTTAGGTTAGGTTAGGTTAGGTTAGGTTAGGTTAGGTTAGGTTAGGTTAGGTTAGGTTAGGTTAGGTTAGGTTAGGTTAGGTTAGGTTAGGTTAGGTTAGGTTAGGTTAGGTTAGGTTAGGTTAGGTTAGGTTAGGTTAGGTTAGGTTAGGTTAGGTTAGGTTAGGTTAGGTTAGGTTAGGTTAGGTTAGGTTAGGTTAGGTTAGGTTAGGTTAGGTTAGGTTAGGTTAGGTTAGGTTAGGTTAGGTTAGGTTAGGTTAGGTTAGGTTAGGTTAGGTTAGGTTAGGTTAGGTTAGGTTAGGTTAGGTTAGGTTAGGTTAGGTTAGGTTAGGTTAGGTTAGGTTAGGTTAGGTTAGGTTAGGTTAGGTTAGGTTAGGTTAGGTTAGGTTAGGTTAGGTTAGGTTAGGTTAGGTTAGGTTAGGTTAGGTTAGGTTAGGTTAGGTTAGGTTAGGTTAGGTTAGGTTAGGTTAGGTTAGGTTAGGTTAGGTTAGGTTAGGTTAGGTTAGGTTAGGTTAGGTTAGGTTAGGTTAGGTTAGGTTAGGTTAGGTTAGGTTAGGTTAGGTTAGGTTAGGTTAGGTTAGGTTAGGTTAGGTTAGGTTAGGTTAGGTTAGGTTAGGTTAGGTTAGGTTAGGTTAGGTTAGGTTAGGTTAGGTTAGGTTAGGTTAGGTTAGGTTAGGTTAGGTTAGGTTAGGTTAGGTTAGGTTAGGTTAGGTTAGGTTAGGTTAGGTTAGGTTAGGTTAGGTTAGGTTAGGTTAGGTTAGGTTAGGTTAGGTTAGGTTAGGTTAGGTTAGGTTAGGTTAGGTTAGGTTAGGTTAGGTTAGGTTAGGTTAGGTTAGGTTAGGTTAGGTTAGGTTAGGTTAGGTTAGGTTAGGTTAGGTTAGGTTAGGTTAGGTTAGGTTAGGTTAGGTTAGGTTAGGTTAGGTTAGGTTAGGTTAGGTTAGGTTAGGTTAGGTTAGGTTAGGTTAGGTTAGGTTAGGTTAGGTTAGGTTAGGTTAGGTTAGGTTAGGTTAGGTTAGGTTAGGTTAGGTTAGGTTAGGTTAGGTTAGGTTAGGTTAGGTTAGGTTAGGTTAGGTTAGGTTAGGTTAGGTTAGGTTAGGTTAGGTTAGGTTAGGTTAGGTTAGGTTAGGTTAGGTTAGGTTAGGTTAGGTTAGGTTAGGTTAGGTTAGGTTAGGTTAGGTTAGGTTAGGTTAGGTTAGGTTAGGTTAGGTTAGGTTAGGTTAGGTTAGGTTAGGTTAGGTTAGGTTAGGTTAGGTTAGGTTAGGTTAGGTTAGGTTAGGTTAGGTTAGGTTAGGTTAGGTTAGGTTAGGTTAGGTTAGGTTAGGTTAGGTTAGGTTAGGTTAGGTTAGGTTAGGTTAGGTTAGGTTAGGTTAGGTTAGGTTAGGTTAGGTTAGGTTAGGTTAGGTTAGGTTAGGTTAGGTTAGGTTAGGTTAGGTTAGGTTAGGTTAGGTTAGGTTAGGTTAGGTTAGGTTAGGTTAGGTTAGGTTAGGTTAGGTTAGGTTAGGTTAGGTTAGGTTAGGTTAGGTTAGGTTAGGTTAGGTTAGGTTAGGTTAGGTTAGGTTAGGTTAGGTTAGGTTAGGTTAGGTTAGGTTAGGTTAGGTTAGGTTAGGTTAGGTTAGGTTAGGTTAGGTTAGGTTAGGTTAGGTTAGGTTAGGTTAGGTTAGGTTAGGTTAGGTTAGGTTAGGTTAGGTTAGGTTAGGTTAGGTTAGGTTAGGTTAGGTTAGGTTAGGTTAGGTTAGGTTAGGTTAGGTTAGGTTAGGTTAGGTTAGGTTAGGTTAGGTTAGGTTAGGTTAGGTTAGGTTAGGTTAGGTTAGGTTAGGTTAGGTTAGGTTAGGTTAGGTTAGGTTAGGTTAGGTTAGGTTAGGTTAGGTTAGGTTAGGTTAGGTTAGGTTAGGTTAGGTTAGGTTAGGTTAGGTTAGGTTAGGTTAGGTTAGGTTAGGTTAGGTTAGGTTAGGTTAGGTTAGGTTAGGTTAGGTTAGGTTAGGTTAGGTTAGGTTAGGTTAGGTTAGGTTAGGTTAGGTTAGGTTAGGTTAGGTTAGGTTAGGTTAGGTTAGGTTAGGTTAGGTTAGGTTAGGTTAGGTTAGGTTAGGTTAGGTTAGGTTAGGTTAGGTTAGGTTAGGTTAGGTTAGGTTAGGTTAGGTTAGGTTAGGTTAGGTTAGGTTAGGTTAGGTTAGGTTAGGTTAGGTTAGGTTAGGTTAGGTTAGGTTAGGTTAGGTTAGGTTAGGTTAGGTTAGGTTAGGTTAGGTTAGGTTAGGTTAGGTTAGGTTAGGTTAGGTTAGGTTAGGTTAGGTTAGGTTAGGTTAGGTTAGGTTAGGTTAGGTTAGGTTAGGTTAGGTTAGGTTAGGTTAGGTTAGGTTAGGTTAGGTTAGGTTAGGTTAGGTTAGGTTAGGTTAGGTTAGGTTAGGTTAGGTTAGGTTAGGTTAGGTTAGGTTAGGTTAGGTTAGGTTAGGTTAGGTTAGGTTAGGTTAGGTTAGGTTAGGTTAGGTTAGGTTAGGTTAGGTTAGGTTAGGTTAGGTTAGGTTAGGTTAGGTTAGGTTAGGTTAGGTTAGGTTAGGTTAGGTTAGGTTAGGTTAGGTTAGGTTAGGTTAGGTTAGGTTAGGTTAGGTTAGGTTAGGTTAGGTTAGGTTAGGTTAGGTTAGGTTAGGTTAGGTTAGGTTAGGTTAGGTTAGGTTAGGTTAGGTTAGGTTAGGTTAGGTTAGGTTAGGTTAGGTTAGGTTAGGTTAGGTTAGGTTAGGTTAGGTTAGGTTAGGTTAGGTTAGGTTAGGTTAGGTTAGGTTAGGTTAGGTTAGGTTAGGTTAGGTTAGGTTAGGTTAGGTTAGGTTAGGTTAGGTTAGGTTAGGTTAGGTTAGGTTAGGTTAGGTTAGGTTAGGTTAGGTTAGGTTAGGTTAGGTTAGGTTAGGTTAGGTTAGGTTAGGTTAGGTTAGGTTAGGTTAGGTTAGGTTAGGTTAGGTTAGGTTAGGTTAGGTTAGGTTAGGTTAGGTTAGGTTAGGTTAGGTTAGGTTAGGTTAGGTTAGGTTAGGTTAGGTTAGGTTAGGTTAGGTTAGGTTAGGTTAGGTTAGGTTAGGTTAGGTTAGGTTAGGTTAGGTTAGGTTAGGTTAGGTTAGGTTAGGTTAGGTTAGGTTAGGTTAGGTTAGGTTAGGTTAGGTTAGGTTAGGTTAGGTTAGGTTAGGTTAGGTTAGGTTAGGTTAGGTTAGGTTAGGTTAGGTTAGGTTAGGTTAGGTTAGGTTAGGTTAGGTTAGGTTAGGTTAGGTTAGGTTAGGTTAGGTTAGGTTAGGTTAGGTTAGGTTAGGTTAGGTTAGGTTAGGTTAGGTTAGGTTAGGTTAGGTTAGGTTAGGTTAGGTTAGGTTAGGTTAGGTTAGGTTAGGTTAGGTTAGGTTAGGTTAGGTTAGGTTAGGTTAGGTTAGGTTAGGTTAGGTTAGGTTAGGTTAGGTTAGGTTAGGTTAGGTTAGGTTAGGTTAGGTTAGGTTAGGTTAGGTTAGGTTAGGTTAGGTTAGGTTAGGTTAGGTTAGGTTAGGTTAGGTTAGGTTAGGTTAGGTTAGGTTAGGTTAGGTTAGGTTAGGTTAGGTTAGGTTAGGTTAGGTTAGGTTAGGTTAGGTTAGGTTAGGTTAGGTTAGTTAGGTTAGGTTAGGTTAGGTTAGGTTAGGTTAGGTTAGGTTAGGTTAG